>CM036905.1:29785592-32185592 GCA_020800305.1 Porphyrio hochstetteri | reverse complement strand
TCTTTTCTCCCTTTCTCCCTTTTTAAAACAGGCTACAGTCAGCTTACTGACTTTTTAAAGCAAAAGCCTTTAAAAATCCTCCAAGGTGCTTGTTCTTTTCTGAATGATTGCCCCAGCTTGTTTCCCAAACACCGGTCAGAGGAGGAAGAGCGGCCCCAGACAAAGCTTACAGACACAGAATAGCTCCATTGTCCAGGAATATAGCGACTCAACATTAATGTGACTGGTTTCTGATAAACAGACTCCTGTTCATCCAGCTAAAGCACCCAGAGTGAGTTCCTAAGAGTGAGAAGGGAAGCTTGATAGATTTTGATAAAGCTCTCTCTCTCAAAAAAAAAAAAACAACCAACAACCAACACCAAAATTCCCAAACAACCCTCAAAAGCCAGCTTCATTGACAAGATAGTTTATTGCAAATCCAAGTGATTGTCTTAATGCACTGATACCCTGTGTGCAGAGGAAAATCTGTGCAACAGAGGCAAATTAGTTAAAGTCAGTTACTGCAGCTACTTCAGACAATTACCTCTGGTTTGTTTTTTTTTTTAAATCCCTCAAATGTGCTGCCAGGGAAGGTCATCTGGGCTTTCAGCTTGTTTCCAAACTGATAATCTGTTACCTGTGGACTTTCTGTGTATTTGGTTATGAGTAGCAAAATCTGCAGATGGGCTTAACTGATCATAGCTTATGGTTTATTTATTTTCTTGTTTGTTTTGCCTAGCAACTACATGCAATTTCCAAACATCTAGATAAGATATCTGTGAATATCTATCTAAGTACACACATAAATATAAAAGAATGAGAATCTTTCTGTATGTATGTACCATAAAAATAGTATACTAAACAAGAATGTCAAAATTCAAACCAGTAATTACTGTTTCAAGAATCCTTAAGGTAGACAGAGAGTTGGTACATCCTTTGTCATTGGTTCTGGTAGGGAGTGCTGAAGGCTTGCACACTCAGCGCTGAGATGTGCTGAGGGGAACAGTCCTGTCCTGGGGACCGAGGATGCCGTGGGGGCATGGCTGAGTTACTGGGCAATTTCTGATGTGTAGCAACAGTGGTGTGAAGTATCAGGACCAAGAGGATAAAGAGGGACTCTTAATTTTTTAATGTTTTAATTGTAGGATTTCCTTTCTTGGAGCGTGAGCCCAAGTAGGACAGACACTGCATATTGGGGCAAGGCTCAGTGAAGCTCCTGAAAGCAGGCTGCTGTGCTGCTGCCTCTGCTGAAGGAAATGGCACAGATGTCACTTTTAAGAACAGATTATGCAAATAAAACATCCAAATTTAACTTAGAGTATTGATCTAGATGGGAAGTTGAACTACAAAACCTTGAGACTCGCAGAAGGCTGATAGAAGAGGAGAATAAACTTGGCAGCTGCATTGTTCCTCCCGTGATCCTCCAAACAAGACACGCTGAACTGAGTGGTGTGCCCACTCAGTGAACCACAGGCACAGGCAGTATCTGGGGGGGCTCTGTGCAGGACTGTGGGGCTGCTGCCAGGTCTGGCATCACCCCTACCCTCAGGTGGCTCACGGGGTGAGTCTGGATATAACCCCAATACAGTCCCTATTGTACACTCACTGTAACAGAGCCACCAAAGGTAAGTACCCCTTGCGGCACAGCAAGGGTTTGCATGGTTACTGTGGGCTGCAGGTCCAGCTGGCAGGTACAGGAGGAATATTTTTGTGTTTTGGATCGATTTAGGTTTGGGAAATGGGTGTTGAAAAAGCTGTAGAATTTTAATATTTGTGATCAGTTAAAAGAGGTTGAGGAGGTACCTTCACATTCTGGACACTCAAGAGACAGAGAAGGGAAATAATCAAAGCAGGGTTCAAAGTAACATGTTTAACTAGAATTAATACTTTGTTTATGAATTGAAAAGTAGCTTTAGAATGCCTAGAGGGGCAGATGCTTGTGCCACACATACAGTGTAAATATATTTAGCTAACTGAAAAGAAAAAATGCTATATATTTAAGCTGTGCTGGAATGGAAATCGGAATTCAGCTCATGCAGAGTCCAGGTAAATTTTTTCATTGAAAAAAGTTTGTTGTTGGTCATTTCCTCTTGTAAAAAGGAAGGAGAGTCCTGAATAAATGTTCTTATCCCTGTAATTACCTGAATACAAGTAGGTGTACCTATAATCCTGGCTATTAAATAGTGGTGGGAAATTTTGTGTAAATGTGTGCATTTTTTTGCTAATCAGCATATTTAACGATAGCCTAACCAAGTGAAGATTCATTTTAAGAAAATGATGTGACAGAAATTTAAATAAAACTATTTATTAGATCAGTCCACCTTGGGCAGTGGTTTAAAATACACTGATCTTTGTATTTGAGTCAAATGTATTGCTGTTAGGACAGAAAGAGTTTTCTTTGCTCACTCACTTTCCAGTCATTGACATTCAATATTAGCTCATTTGATTGTACTGTATGTTCAAAGTAGGTTTAAAGTATAAATACTCTCCTTATTTCCCATAGTGTTTTCTCTCTGCTATTGATAAAAAGTACATCTCTGACTGGGGAAGATTTAGGAGTTTCCATTTTACTTGATGGAATTTCATTTTGGTATGGGCTAGATGTTATTTTAACTGTATTTTTTTATCCATCTAGATAAAGGTTCTTTTGTTTTCGAATGGTTTTTACAGTGTGTGAGCCATTCTTTTTATGGGTTTTGCGCAGTATTGGAATTTCTTCAAGCTATAATTTTTTCAAACTATTTTTGGATAAAAGGCTGAGGTTTTCTTGTATATTCATAAGGCTGCTCCACATACCGTCATGACACAATCGATGTGATCAAAGGTACATTTCTAAAGGGGTCTTTTATTCTGTTGACATATGCAGACTTCGGTGTGCCGAGGATGTTGTTTGAAGGATGTTGCTTGAAGGATGAGACGCAATTAATTACTCATGAGCCTGTGCAGTACCTCGTTATGAAAGGGAGGTGGCTCCTCTCTGTGGTGATGAGCGGTATTGGTTTTTAGAGAAAGCCACGTAGAAAATTTCCATGTAAGGGAGACTTCTGGGGAAAGATTGGCAGCTATGATGTCTTTAATTCGAAATGCTTTTCTAGTAGCAGGGATGCTAAGAAAAGAAGCAACCAACCTGGATTGGTCTGAAGTGCGGTTATGCTAGCTAACAGAGTAACAACATTTTGTAAACCCCATGCTTTACTTGAAAGCTTTTTGACAAAATACAAGGCTATACGCGGGTCTGATTCACAGCCTGATCTACACATTGTATTTTCCCATGTAGTGAGTTATAAAAATACAGGGAGATAATTCGGCTTTCAAATGGTTTGTGCTGAAGAATTCATTGCTGAACAGAATGACACAGGCTGATGTCTGGGTAGGACGTGAGTCTCTGTGTGCCTTTTGCACTGGAAATTTACTTTTTTAGTAGGGTCCAAGGCTTTTATAGGCACATCATGAAAATATGCAAGTAGATAGATATTAGCACCACCAACTTCTTCAGTTAAAAGTGTTTTAAATATCTTGGAAATCTGCTGCCCATAGACTTACTGATTATTTATTGGTAATTTCCTATATACACTGTAATGGCATCGGATCATAGAATCGTAGAATGATTCTATGATCCTGCCTTGAGGATGCTCTAGTTTGCTGTTCTGGCAGGGAGCGTTGTGACTTTGGGGTTTATTCATTCCTTGATACAGATTTTACTCTGAGAGCTCATTAAACCATAGGCCAAAACCGTGGCTGAAATCACAGCTGTGTTTATCTCTGCACTGTGCGGACAGGAGCGCCCGCTCAGCAAGCCACTGCCGGGCTGGCTTCCACTCCTCTCATTGCAGGAACGTGAGACGGTGCCCTTGTTGGAGTAGTGTACTTTTTTGATGTTTAAGGTTGGAAGTACTGTTAAGTCTTACTAGTTCTCAGCTGGAGGCTTTCTCTTTGCTTGGTTTTTGTGACTCTACCTTAGAGAAACGCTCATATCAAGTGTCTGTTGTGTGTTGTGACCCAGGCAAACAAGCTTTGTAAGCTGAGGAAGAAATCCTCTGGGTTAGGAGCACTGTGTAACACAACTCAAAAGAACTCCAATGCCAAATGATGTATTTGTTTAATCTTTTAAATTAATAATATTTTTTTTTTCACTTGAGAAATAAAAACTGGTAAGAAATAGTTTCAGAAATGCAGAATATATACTTCCTTTTGAAGGGCTTCTGTTCACTGGTAAAAAAGGAAGATGTATTTTACCTTCTGGTAACGATGCATGGGATTTGTCCTGAATTAAAAATAGAACAGAAAGTTTGCTAGCTGTGCTGTGTTGGTAAGCTTGGGTTGACCTTGTCTGGAGGCCAGGTGTCCACTGAAACTGCTCTATCACTGCCCTCCTCAGCTGAATAGGAGAGAGAAAATGTAACGAAAGGCTGTGGGTCAAGATAAGGACAGGGAGAGATGGTTCAGCAATTCTTGTTATGGGCAAAATAGATTCAACTTGGGAAAATTAATTTAACTTATTACCAATCAAATCAGAGTTGAATAATGAGAAATAAACCCAAGTTTTAGAAGCACCTCCCCTCACCCCTTCTTTCTTCCTGGGCTTAACTTCACTCCCAATTTCTCTCTCTCCTCTTCCTCCAGTCAGCATAGGAGGACAGGGCTGTGGTCAGTACATCACATGTTTCTGCTGCTCCTTCCTCCTCAGGTGGAAGACTCCTCACAATCTTCCCCTGCTCCAGTGTGGAGTCCCTCCCACCAGCTGCAGTACTTCATGAACTGCTCCAGCATGGGTCCCTGCCATGGGGTGCAGTCATTGAAGACCAGACTGCTCTGGTGTGGGTCCCCCATGGGGTCAAAAGTCCTGCCAGCAAACCTGCTCTAGTGTGGACTCCTCTCTCCATGGGGCCACAGGTCCTGCCAGGAGCCTGTTTTAGTGTTGGGCTTCCCATGGAGTCAGAGCTTACTTTGGGTGCATCCCTCTGCTCCAGTGTGGGTTCCTCCATGGGCTGCAGGTGGATATCTGCTCCACCATCAACCACCATGGGCTGCAGGGGCACAGCCTGCCCCACCATTTTCTTCTCCGTGTGCTGCAGGGGAATCTCTGCTCAGGCAGCTGGAGCACCTCCTACTTCTTCCTTGACCTTGGTGTCTGCAGGGTTCCTCTCACATCTTCTCTCTCCTCTCTCTGGTTACAGTTGCCCTTGTTGGGGTCCCCCCTCCTTATTAACCATGTTTGGCTGAGACATTGGCACTGGTGGACTTGGCTTTGGCCAGCAGTAGGTCTGTCTTGTAGCTGCCTTTCATTGCCCGTATTGGACATGGAGGAAGGTTCTAGCAGCTTGCCACAGAAGACACCCCTGTAGCCCCTCCAGTTACCAAAACCTTGCTGTGCGAACCCAATACTCAAGGCAAATGTTGTTTGAGAGGGAGAGTATGCCTACTCAGATCAAC
Source organism: Porphyrio hochstetteri (assembly GCA_020800305.1). Taxonomy (NCBI): domain Eukaryota; kingdom Metazoa; phylum Chordata; class Aves; order Gruiformes; family Rallidae; genus Porphyrio; species Porphyrio hochstetteri. The sequence continues at coordinate 32,180,180 of CM036905.1, read as the reverse complement.
CTGGTAGTAAAAATAGGTGCCATGTCTTCAGTGCTAGGGTACCTTTCGGGTAGCTCTATCCACAGCAGTGAACAAGAAGATTTTAAACTTTGGTTTTCTTTTTAGTACTGAAAATGAATTCTTTATTGGTGAGCAAAGCAAAAAGCTTCCGGGCTTGCCAGTAGGACTTGTTAAATTAAAAGGTTATTTCCAGAACACTTGTATCTTGTCATCTGAGCACCAGAAGCAATTAAATCTTTACCACTGTGCTGAAGAGTACTGCCTGGAATGGAAAAGATTAGATATTTTTCAAGATGCTGAAAGGATCGTGATTCTCAGAAAAGACCCGTTTAAGAATAGTTTATGGCTGTTGCAGTTATAAACTCCCTGCCGTAAAAGGAACGGGCTCCGTGTTGGCAGGCTACCAAGGCAGGGAAAATGAAAGTGCAGCTCAGGGCTATTTTGGTGCATCAGATCTGGGAGGAGCAGGAATGGGGGGGGAATCCCAATTGACCTATATTTACTCTCCTTTGGGAAGTACTACCAGCCATAACTATTGGGAAACTGTCTGCAAACGACAGATGTGCGAACAGGGCTCAGAGAGGTGCTGTTCCTGCCCTTAGCTGAGGATCCTCTTTCATCCCAGGCTCCAGGACTCCTCACTTGTCTACTGTGTCTCTTCCTCTACAGTCTCTTCCTTTCCCTGGGGTCTCTCCACTTTTTCTTATCTCTTTGCAGTTCCGCTTTTCCACAGCAATGACATCTCCTTCCACTTTACACCCCTCATTAAAGACCAAGCAAGAGTCCCTTGAGCAAGGACCCTTTAACTTTTGTATTACTTAAAGGAAAATTAATTAAGTCCCTCCCCTCCTGTGCTACTCAGTGTAGCATAGATACCCTTCATTCCCACTGGGTGAGGCCGTGTCCTTTGGCTGTTCAGAGGGGACCTGTACCACTGCCCTGGATGTGTAATAGTGTTAAGTAGTAAAATGAGGACGGAGAATTGAGTCTCACAGTTCTCTTCTCCGTGGGAGCAGTTGCAGAGCAGGGAGGCATTAATGCACTTTTCCTCTTCTCACTTTTCAGGAGGGTATAACCTTCAAAAACCCCTTTGTTTTCATTGTCCTCTCAGTTCTCAGGCCTTTCTAATTTGCCCCCTGCCCCCTTCCTCGCTGGACACACCTCTGGGCTTTTGTTACACCAGCACAGGAGTCTTTTTGTTACCAAACTGGTTTTTCTCTAGCTGGAGAGGGGAGCAATGCAGTGGCCAGTTCAGGATACAAAATGAAGTATTCCTGTAAGGGATTGTGAGCTTCCATCTGTGGCAGCTGCTGCTAGAGAGAATGTTAGCTCAATTTGGTAATTAAATAAAAATTAAGTATAGCTCTTTGTTCTTTGCTCAGATGCAGTGTTTTTCTTTTGTAAATATAAACCACTTTTCTATTCTGGATAACCATTCCAGTATAAATACGAACTCCAGACATATGGAGCACTACCTCCTTTCTTAGCTTTCCCCAACAATTAAAATAATTGCAGTGATCCTGAATTCTGTGCAAAGGTTTCAGAATCTGGTTTATTTTCCAAGATTTTAATGATTATTTTATTGGAAAGGTAATTGTTTTATATGTACAGTAATCTAAAATCTATTGTGGGCATCTCCTCTTTCTCAGATGGAGGAGCAAATCCTGAGTAATAAAACTCGGGCTGAAGGCTGCACTCCTAAACAGATCTCCGATTCACCTCACTGGGAAGCTTACACACAGCCTAAGGAGGGAGTATGGAAGGTCCTTAGTCCCTAAGGCTTTGGTTGTCACTGTGTGTCACAAAGTGGGACTTGGGATGAGCAGGTGGGTGTGCATTCCTGCTATAGGGAGAGCAGTGCTTCCCTGCTGTCTGATCCTGTCTCATGGTCTTTTCCTGCTTTCTTCTGTTTCTTCGTCTTCCTCCTCCCCCCCAACTCCAGCTGTTAAAATGATGACTATGGAAGATATTACTACTGAAGCTTCCCAGCCGGAATATGAAAAAAGTACATCAATAACATTAATAACTTGGGCCCTGTTACCCCTTTCCATGTGTTGCTGTGGGAAAGGCTTAAAACCAAAATCCAGTGTAAGAGAATATGTAAAATTCAAGACAGCAACAAGGTTTTGAACTTCATTTTTAAGGCCCCTTTCTCATAGCTGTGCTAACTTCAAGTTTAAAGCTTGACATTTCCTGGTTTCCACTCAAATATTACGAGGTATGGCAGTAATTGCCTCCTTTATCAGGGCACAATGTAAACTTCCTAAGAGTAGCTTGGATTGCCATTCAGTTTGCACATTCCAGCCCAAATAGCCATGGAGAACATGCTTTAATTGAGAGTGTTAAAAGTGAAAAGGGAATTCAGGTCTAATACTTCTAATTTCTGTGGCTGTAATTGAGAAGCTGGTACTCTGTGTGTGTGTGTATGGAGGTGTATGCAGACAGGCATGCAAGTTAAATGCGGCAATCCTTGTGTAGACCTGTAAGGCTAACACAATTAGTTACTTTTAAAAATGCTTTATGCCTCTTCAGTAAGCCTTTGAAAAACTTATAATTATCTTTATGATGTTTTCCTGCATATTGTTGGCTGTTAATGATTAAAGTATTTACTCTCATCAGACAATGAGCTTTTGTGAGGTATTTAATAGTAAAAGGTGAACTTGTGAAGGCTTGTTGTTTGCATTATCAATAGATATACAAGCACATGAAAAATCCAGCGTGTAAAATCTCTCTTTAAAGGTGAATTTCCAAAGGTTTTCTCAGTTACCTTTTAAATTTTGTACTGAATGCTTCAAATACAGTACAGTGCATTGAAGCATGCAGCTGTCTAAAAATCTCACTCTAAAGCACAAATGCATGTTGAGAGTGTGTGTGGGTTTTGTGGGCTGGAGGCTGCCACTGCGTTGTAGCAGACTGCTGGGAGGCCAGGACAGAAAGGGTGGTTTGGCAGGTAGTGAGGTGTATGTGTGTGAGGAAAACACTCAGTGCACTGCAGTGGGTGCTACTTTCAGGATCAGAGATATTCTTGGATCCGAAGGGGGAACTGTGACTCTTCACTTCTCCTTTCCCCTGTAAATAACTTGCAGTCCTCATCCCCCTGCTGAAAAGCTTTCCTGTGCTCCAGTCTCCTGCCACAGCCGGCAGCTTGGTAATGGTGGCTCAGACCCTATTAAACATCCCCTTATAAGCTATTAAACGTTGCCTTTACCCCCACCCCCCACCCCCCCCCCCCCTTAGCCTTAGCAGGCACCATGACAAACCTAAGCCATTTACCACAAACAGTGAAGTCCATAAAAACCACCAAGTGCAAACGCAGGGAGCTGGAGAGACCAAAGGCTTTGGCGTTAGCAGAGAACATGTTGAGGTAAAACGATGATGAAGTAAATAGCTGTTTAGGCACAGAAATCCATTATATACTGAAATACTTGCTTGCACAGTTCCCTCAGGGCTGCACTTCTTCCTCCTGCACAGCCTGGTGGTTCCTCTCTGCTGTCTGCCCAGCCTGACTGGCAGCAGCTCGAGGGGAGCAAAAAACCCAAATAAAACAAAAAATGAACATGCTAAGGCTGCAATCAACGTGTATATTAGATATTCCACTAAGCTTCCTCAGTGAAACATTTTGTTACAGTTTATTTATTTATTTAGACATAAATCAAATAAAACCTTTGCAAAACAACTGTTTGAACTTAGTGCTGGACGGGAGAAACTTAACAAAACAAATAGTGATTAAAATTAAACTGTTAAAGTAACATTTGAGCATAGAAGACTCACAGGCCTTTACTGTCTTCTGACATCTGGTTGTTTGGGTTTCTCCAGGATGGCAGTATTTTTGATCTTTTGTTTTTCCCAGTGACATAAAAACTCCTGACATAAGAGCCTGGCTCCCTGGCTAGTGTGTACCTATCTCTAATTGTTTCCTGCCCTTAAAATGGGGCTGGAGAGTTGGGGGTGGGGGAGGGCAATTGGGGGAAAAAGTAGAAGCCTCAACTATTAAGATCTCATTACTGGGGCAAGAAGGAGAAGAAAAAAAGGTTCCCTTAAGAATTTGTGTTATTTTTTAATTTACTTGTAAAGGGCTAAAACTTTACAATAATTTTTTTTGTGAGCATTGGGGTTCTCATTAATTTTAGGAATTCTGGACCTAAGTTGTCAGGAAAAGCACTGAATATGGAAAAACTTAAGCCAGTAGTGTTATCAGCTCCTGAGAGTCTTGGTGTTTCCCTGTAAGCAAGATGTGGTATTACCAGAATTTAATCTTTCAAGTTGTCCCTTCGCCAAAGGAATTTCCCTAGTTGCAGACAAAGGTTGAGAAAACGTAACCTGAGTACATACAAAGTTCTTAATTTCCGAAAGACAAATTTGACAGGCCCCCTACGTTATTTTTTAACAAATCCTCTTTATTTTGGGGCTGTGCTTTCTGAACATTTGCGACGACAATCTAGAAGCTCTTGAAAGCTGGCAGTACTTCAATGTGTGTCTATTATTAGGTAAAGTAGCATCCTAACCGTAAAGCTTCCCTGGAGTTACAGTGTGTATCATCCTAGCAGAAGGCCCCCAGTGACATGGTTGCTGCTATTTTTGTATAATCTGTATTTATAAGATGTACAGACTATCTCTAAGCATAGCATTCATCTTAAGAGTCACACAGGGAAAAGGTCCATACTGGTCCATCCTGTGGCTAGGTTAAAGAGTGAATTGTGGTGAAGAGGCTCCGAGAGTTCTGATAATGATGAGGGACAACTGTGGAGGAACCAGCAGTGTCCTGGGTGTTGCCGGCAGTGCAGCAAGCAGCATGTGTTTAAAAAAAAACAACCCCCAACCCCCCCAAAACAACCAACCAAACAACAAAACTAAGTAATATATAAAAGCATCATCCCCTTCCCTAGCTGGTGAATTTTGCTCTGGAGTGTCTGTCCTGCCAGCCAAGTGCTGCAATAAAGATGTGGGGGTGCTGCGCTGCAGTACTCGCCATGGCTCATGGCTGCAGTACTCCTGCAGCATGGGCACATTAGCAGGGTGCTGTGCCCAGGCTGTTTGGCCTCCGCAAGGTGAGGGGCTGTGCTGGCATAGCCATATTCCCCTGGGGCTGAGGCACCACCGTGGGGTCTTTGCTTAACCTGGAAAGGTCCAGCTGGTGCACAGCACAGGAGTTTAAGCCACCCTTGATGGTATTTCCAGAATGGTGTTTTCTTCCTGTGTTTCTTTTTGTGCTCTGGCTGTTCCTCTGATAAATCTGGGACACAAACCCAGTTCCTGAACTTGTCATAGCCAAGCTGGCATCTTAACCTGTCATTCACCCTCAGCCACTTCTCTGTGCCCGTGCAGGCGGGGTGAAACGCCTCCAAACCGAGTATGTTAATTGTAATGAGTTTGTCTCTGCTCTGGACTGGTTCTTGACACGCAGTTGTTGCCACGGTCTGTCAGCTCCCAGCAGCAGGGGTTTAGTTTGTCTGCGTACGGTACCCAACACCAGGAGGTCCTGTCCTATCCGAGACTACTGGGCCTTGCTATAACGTACAGAGTAAATAAAAATAGCGATCAAAATGTCAGCAAGAGAAGAATAAATATGTTAACTGCAATAAAGTACTTTCATGAACACTCAGTTATATTTTATTGGGCTTTCAGGACTTATATATCCTCCAGGTCTTTATGAATACTTGAGACCAAATAACAACTTTTCAGTGCACACTGAAATATGTGACGTTTTCAAGAGGTCGGGATCTATTTTATAATCCTTGGGGCTTTTAGATAATTTCCTTTAAGCTGTTTACACTTGAGGGAGTTTCGGTCCTGATGGAGGGGAGCAGGGCAGTGGTGTTGGTGTGGGAGGTCAGTCCCGGACCATCGAGGGGCCAAAGGGCCTGTGCAAGGTGTCACCGCGTGTCCCTTCACCTCGATCGACGCCGGGCTCCTCGGGTCCCTGTGACCGGCTGCTCTGGGTGCCTTAACGGACAGGGATGGGTCGGCCCATGCGCCCCGCGGCACGCTGCTCTCGGAGGTGTCTGTCGGTACTCCGGGTATGAAAGACCCGCTCCGAAAGGTCGAGCCGCTGAGAGTTTTGGCGGGGCCAAACCCTCACGGAGCCCCGCCGGCGGCAATGGCCCCGGTGTAAGGGCAGCCGGGACAGCCCCTGCCGTGTAACGGCGATGCCCGGCCGGGGCCGCCAGGCGGCGCCGCAGTGCACGGACGAGGAACGGGGGGAGCTGCGCTGGCCGGCAGGGGGCGCCCGGCGCTGCGGCTGGCGGAGCGCGGCTTTGTTCCCCGGCTGGGCAAAGGCGCCTCCGCCTTCGGGCTGCGGGCACCGGCAGCGGGCTGCGGGCTCCGCCTTCGGGCTGCGGGCACCGGCAGCGGGCTCCGCCTTCGGGCTGCGGGCACCGGCAGCGGGCTACGGGCACCGGCAGCGGGCTGCGGGCTCCGCCGCCGGGCTACGGGCACCGGCAGCGGGCTGCGGGAGGGTGCCGGCGGCGCGGCTGTCCCGCCGGCAGCAGGGAAACTGGCTGCGCGCAGTCCTGTGGTATTTCATTAGCCGGCAGCCTGCTCGGGAGGGGTTTTACTCTTCCCTTGAAGCAGCTTTGCAGCCATGCGTGACATGCGGCGCTTATTTCTGCGTAATGGCTGTCTGGGGCTGCCCGCCGTGCAGCGCCCACCCTCGCTGCTTCCCCGCCCTGCCCAGCAGCACGGAGGTGTTCGGGTTTCTCGGGGAAGTTAGTTTGGAGGGGTCCAAGTTGAGGCGCGCTCATGCAGGCGCGTTTCCATCAGATACACTCCAGAGTGGTTTGGTGCTACGTCTGGCTGGGTACGGTGTGCTTGTGCTTCAGGGTGAGACCGTGGGCAACTTGTTCCCCGTTTGGAGAATGCCCAGGACAAACCCCTGCTCTGGGCCATGGCAGTACCCTGTGGCCTGACACCCTAAAAAGACAGAGGGTACCAGGGAGGAGGCCAGGAGTTGTGCCCTGCTGCTCATTAGTTACCTGGGGCCTAATCCTGTTCCCACCGGAGTCAATGAGAGCTTCCTTACTGACTCCATGGGGCTTGGCTCCCGTCCCTGATGCCACATAATCTCCCGAAGTGAGCTGTGGCTATGAATGGCTGGGCTGTAAGGCAGCTGCGTTTCCTCTTTCCCATCGTCGGTAAACGAAACAATTAGTATTCTTGCATTAAAGCCTTCTAAAATAAAATCTCGCGACTGCCATCTCCCTGCTATATTTAAACTGTCCGGAAGATTGTTTAAATATATCTCATGGACAGTTTACAATGCGAATTATTTCCTGCCTTAAAGGAAAAAAGAAGAGAAGTTGTGGGTTTAAGATATCTGGCAAGTTTATTACAATGAAATGTCACGTCCCTCAAGTCATCAAAAGAACAATTTTTAGCAATGACTGGTTTCCAGCATTCACCAGTCAGAAATGTTGTGGAGTGTGATTTTGTTTTAAATAAATAGAAAAAGACTGCACATTTGATCTGCCCGGTATTCCTGGGTATTCAGAGCAGGATTCCTGCTGTGTAGCTGAGGTCCTGAGGTTGCCCCTTAGTGCCTCAGCACTTGTGACCATAGGTTGCTACCCTGAGTTGCTCTCAGGTGGATATCTGAAGCAGCCTCAGTGAATACTTGGTAGCATAGAAAGTTACTTCACTGAATACTATGTATTATGTATCAACATTTTTGGGGGTGGTGGTGTCAGAAGTGGGCTAACCATACTAAGAAAAGTGCATTTAGAATTGTGCTCCCATGTGGTGATCTCATACAATTGTAAGCATCGTTTTTTCTGTGAATGTATCTTAACATTTTTGATGTTTTAATTTGTTCTCATCTTTTTTTTTTTCTTTTTTTTTTTTTTCTTCCCTACTCAGCTCTTGCCCCTGTTCTTTGCCTCTGGTTTTGTTGGTGAGGATATCACAGTGATGTCTGCATTCAACCTGCTGCATTTGGTGACAAAGAGCCAGCCAGTGGCCCTGCGAGCCTGTGGGCTTCCCTCAGGTTGAATGGGTGCTGCTTGTTGTGTCATGCGTAATGAAGGCCCTTGTAGGAACGGGTGACTCTGCTGCAGGAAACATGTGCTGTGGGCTGCTCTGGTTTGTTTTAATTTTCCTTTGAACCAGAAGTTTGTTTGCTTTTTTTGGGGGGGGTAAAAGTCACTGGTTTGGGTGAGGTTTCATAGATTTCAGGATGCTTGGAAATGCTCCCCAACTTCTGTCTCAAACATATTATAATTTTATAATATTTTCCTAATTCTTTGCACAAACAATGGAATTAAATTGAAAAATCAAATTTGTTTAATGGTATTTGTAATTGTTTTAGAAAGATGCATGACAGAAGTTATCATATGGATTGCTGCTAAATCATGGGACTTAAAATATTTTCCAAGTTCTTTAGCAGTGTACTGTAGTTACATTCAATGTGTCCCATCTTAAATTTTTCTTACAAAAAATATATGTTGCACTGAAAACTATGTACAAAATATGTACAGAATTGAAAATGTTATTCTTTCATTCCTCTTACAGCATATTCTTTAGTTATGTGACACTTCTCTAAAGAAAGAAATGCAATTTAATGCCCAGATGCAGTTGCACCTTTCACATGGTATCTAGTTTCTGCTATTAGGTCTGTGAAGGGTGCTGTAAGACCCCAACTCCATGAATTGGTCATATCATGAAAACCTGAACGTAATTATTTTGTCTTTCACTTCAACAGCGAAGGTATCTGTGATGTCTGCATAACAATGTCACTGTGCTGGGTTATGTAGGAGAAAACAAAAGCTGCAGTGAGTTCATTTTCAATGTTTTTAGGAATTTTCTTGAGACCCAAATAAAAGAGATGCAACCCTGGCTGATGAGTATTTGAAGCATCAAAAAGAACCAGTCTGGGTGTTTGTACTGTGCTCACAACTGGTTTATAAGGGTACAAAGCATCACAAGCACTTTTTCCCAGGGCTGGGCTTAACAAGCATATGGAGGTGGTGTTTTAAAGACTTTTTTTCAGTGATAAGACATCGGTTTTCAAGCTGATGGATTTTTTCTAAAGCTGATTACACTTTATTTGAACTAAATCTGAGTCCAATTTTTGCAGCATTTGTGTTCTGTTTCCCCCCACATGTGCACAAAACTCCCATTAACCTAGATAGGAGCTGCAAACACATATTGAGGAAGAGAGAGAATAGCCCACATTGTGTCAGGCTGACCTTGGTTTCCTGTTATATTTGCTGTTGAGCCAGATTTAAAACCCTAAAAATACAGGGTAAGCAAATTTCCTTAGCCCTCATTATGCACCTTTTGGTGTGCACTCATATTGCTGGTGTCTACCTTAAAAAGCTGGGGGAGGCACTCGGTCTTCCGGGTTTTTTTGGTGTTTTGTGGTTTGGGTGTTTTCCAGTTCTGTTTCTGCTCTGAAAAGGAGATCTCAAAGTTGGTCAGCTAGAAACACAGCCCCTGGGAGTTTTTTCCTGTTGCATACCTGTTTGTGAAGCATTAGGTTAGCTATTGTGTCAGATTGGTTTTTTGGCACAATCCAGTAGTCACATATAACACTACTGTTTACTCCTGTCCTTTTGATCCATAACTGTGCAAACATTAATAGATTGAGTTCCACTGACTGGCTATGTTTTTAAAAATATATATAAAAAATAAACCCAAATTCATCTGCTAACAGTGGAATAATATACAATCACATAGCTCACATATTTTGAGAGTAATCTAAATTCCCCAGATGCTTATAAATTAACATAGGCTTGCTTTGCCTTTGGTTCAGTTTTTTGTGTGTGGTGTATTGAGGGGGTTGCGAGTAAATGGTATAGCATGTATCAAATTAAACATGGGAACGAGATCTAGAGCCAACATCTGCTTCAGTGCCACAATGCACTGTGACTTTAAATTCTCAATATATAGAAAACGCCTGGAGTTCTCATGATTTTTTTTACTGATATAACACTTGGAGTTTGTACTTTTCCCACCACCTAGCTGTGTGCAAATCACAGCCCTGTAACCGTACCACCACGCTATGTGCCCGCTGAGTCTGGAATAGTGTGGAGTTTGGTGTTCTTCTGGTTGGACGGCAAATTCCATACAAAGGGAGACTTTCCAGCCTTGGTGCCCCTGCCCACTCAGCGTAAGGGAGCAGCGTGATGGCAGAGCTGTAAATGGGGCTTTCAAACACAATTTTAAACTCCCTGCAGTTAAATCACAGACATGCAGACTGATTTGGGTTGGAAGGGACACCCTCCACCAGACCAGGTTGCCCAAAGCCCCATCCAGCCTGTCCTTGAACACTGCCAGGGACGGGGCATCCACAGCTTCTCTGGGCAGCCTGTGCCAGGGCCTCACCGCCCTCACAGGGAAGAATTCCTTCCTAGTGTCTAATCTAAATCTCCCCTCCTTCAGCTTGAGGCCACTGCCCCTTGTCATGTCACTGCCTGTCCTTGTAACCAGTCCTTCCCCAGCGTTCACTATTTGCAGGACAAGGACTTGAATGAAAATACCCTTTCAATTTTTGTGCTTGAAATGTTACCTCTGCCCTTCCTGTGAGGACCATAGAGATACAATGCAATATTTACTTTATATTTAATATAAATACATAGTTGTAGATGAGAAATAACCGATTTCCCCCCACCCCACCCCAAACCAAAAGTTCAATGACTGAAACAAGGCTAGTAAGTATCTTAGACTAGGGCTGCCTTGTCTCTTCTTTGCAACACTCTTCTGTGAGCATGTGCGAGTTACGCTGTATCAGTTGTGCTAGTGAAGTGGTTTTACTTGCTCCTTTTGTACATTAAGCACCTGGAGCGCGGATCTATTCCTCCAAATTGTATTTTTAAAACGTTATTTTGTCTGAAGCTGGGACTAAACGTTTCAATGTGTGCAAACCTAGCGGAGGGTTTGCCTGCCCTGTTTCCCATGGCCCAGGCAGCCAGGCAGCGGCTGAGCGGGCGCTCCCAGCAGATGGCACTCAGCATATGCTGTTTCCCACGCCTAGCACTGTATGGAAAGCTTCCCATTTAGGAGTCATTCAGACATAAAGTACACCCTCAGACCTTTTACGAACATTTACAAGCATTTTAAGAAATAAGGGTGGGCACTGGAGGAAAAAATACCTCATCAATCCATGCCAGTATGCAAACTGCCTTTGCCTTGGTGCGAGGTTTCTTCATTTCCAGTAACGGTCACAGCTCCCTTGTGTCTGTAGGTGATGCAGAAGTGTCACGCCTTGAGACCACTTTATTAGAGTTGAATGCTCTAGATTTTCTTGGAGATGGAGGATGCGCTCAGCACCTGCCAGGATTTAGTTCACAAAAATTAAATTTTGGGAAAAAAACCCCACACCCAACCCCCCAAAAAACCTTTTAATGTAAAAACTACTTCAGCTGGTTTAGTGCATGCCAGTGAGTAACTGATACAAGTAATGATTATGCAGATTCCATGTACATATGTTTTCTGTAGCAGACCACCAAGCTATACCGTAAAAAGCTTGTTTTGCTTTGCTGTGTCTTTTAGTTATGACGGGTTCTCATTTCTTAAAGAATCCTCTGTTTCTTTAACACTTTGAATGTTGTGCTGCTTACCTCACTTTTTTTTGCATGAGACAGTTTGGCTTTTCCTTTCCTGTAGATCAAAGAAAATTATGGTGCTTGTAAAATTAAGTAAAAGTAATGATGAAGAAATTACAGGGGTAGACTTAGTATTTTTTCTCTGTATGAAATAATAAAGTCCTAGATAATAATAAATTGTTGTGAAGTGTTTAATTACTAAAATAACTACCAGTAGTAAACCATAGTTTTCTAGGATTAGATTAAACTACAATACATCTGTATGAAGATGGTGTTGGGCATATGGTGTAAGTCTTTATTAAGTAAATGTCTGTAGTATAGTTTCTATAGTTTTAATGAAATCTTCATTAATTCTGAGTTTCAGTATAATGTCTTTCCATAAAATTGAAATGAATAGTCAGTGAACAAAAGATTACCAAGTCTCAAAATCGAATGTTTACTAGTAAGCTGTTAGCATAAAGGATTACTTTTAGGAGCAGATCTTGCAAACAGTTACATACATGAGTTATTCATATGCATTTGTCCCTCTGAACTCTCAAACTGCTTATGTCAGTGAAATTATCTGTGTGTGTAGTGTTTGCTAGATCTGGCTTTAACAGTGAAAAGTCTAGAAAAGACCTTAGTCTCTTCTGTTCAAAGTACGGTACTTGCTATCAAACTTTGTGTGACTTAAGTATGTCTGAACGTTTCAATTTCTATGCTTCTGTGCTGAGATACAATTTCCATAACATATGTTATAACTTTCCCTTAGCTTTCCGTAACGTGTATCGTCCAAGATGTACTATTTCAGATGTCTCTCCACATGGTCTGAAAGAAAATAAAAGTAAGACTGATATGTTGTATAGCAACACCCGCCAGTATGGCTGTGGTTAAATGCCTGTCAATGTTTTCATTATAAATCCCTATTTTCTGGGGTTTATATCTTGAACGTGAAAATTTGCTCTGGGTTTAAATATGTCATACAAGGTCTCAGCTGGATGTATGTGTTCCTTGGAACTGGTTGGGAGGCAAAAAATTAAACTCATTTAAATGAAGCTAAATTATATTTTTAAACCCCCAAATACCCAGTTTGAACAAAAATAGATTTTTGAACTTAAAATACAGTGTTACAAATGACATGGTTCACTTCCTCCCAGCAGTTCTGAGGAATTCAATAAATGCTTAAAAGAGCCTTGAAAACAAGCACTATGTGAACGCAAGAGTAAATAGCATGTGGAGCTGTTCATGTGTCATCATTATATAAATGTCTGTGTGTCTGTCTGTCTCCTAGTCATATGATAGTAGAATGTTGCATTATCATAATAGAGCATAACATTATCCTGGTTTTGGAATGGCTTGAAAATGGGTTTTTAAAATCACCTTTGTATAGCTGGCTCAATAGTAGTACATTCGATGTTGTGTTTGCTTAAAAATTGTCCTGTATTGACAGATGTTTATTTTTGCAGTAGCATTCAGTCCCTAATACCTTACTTAATACAGTTAGCATGAAATTTACCTGTAGACATCTCATGTGGAGTAATACTGTTACTGTGCCTGATGCTTGCAAAACTTGAAAGACCAGAAAGCCTTTGTTAATGTACCCTTTTTGTTTGCACCCTAGGGTTGGTCTCTTGTGTTGTCCCCATTTTTAACTCCTTGTTCTGGTGGAGTTTTGCACTCTTCCTCATCTGCTCAATAGATGGAAGGCGCTTGTCTCTGCTTGGTCTGGGCAGAGGCTCCGCAGTGACTCTGTGGTGCTGAGTAGCACAGGGATGATGAGAAGTTTCTTGTGCTCCCAGCTCCATGCACAGAGCCGGTTCCTTAATGTGGTCCCTGACGGATCTCTTAAGGTCATTTGCTTTTCCCTTCCTACTCCCATAAAGGACCCACCACAAGCCATTGCTGCCTTTCTTGCTGGAATGTTTTAATTCTGGGAGCTCATAAATTTCCCGCGTTCCTTTCCTGTGCCCTCTGCAGTTCAGGCTTGCTGTGTTTTCTGCTGAAGTTGGGTATGGAAAAGATGAATTTTCAGCACTGACTGTGTTTCTGTGTTTTAAAGGCTCACATGAAAAGGTACTTTCTTAGTTATTAGAGTCTCTGTGTATAACAGGAGGTTTGGGAAGTCCTTTAGGGACTGCCTCCACTTTTTCCCCTTCGGTTGAAGGGGAAAAACCCATGGCTTTGTCCTTGATGAGCTTGCAGAGAAGAATGTGATGTAAAGATGGCACCAAAAAGGAGGGAGATTTTGGAAAGATGTTTCAAAGCGGACAAAGGGCAAGCAAGAAGAGGTGCAAGATGGAAATGTGAACCCTGAAGTCACTAAGAGTGTGTTTGGAAGTGATGAAGGAGATATCTAGGAGGTCACTTAGGGGATGTGCGAGCTTGGAATCTGATGCTACATTTAATGGGTGTAGAGAATGTGGATTGGGAGTCAGGCACCAAAGACATGGTTGTTCCAGTAATTTAGCTGGTAGGTCAACCCCAGGTTGCTACAGCACAGACTTTTATGTGGGAGGAAACAAGGAGTAGAGAGAAATTGTGTCCCAGAGATGGCTATCAAGCAGAAAATGTTCTTAGCTACAAGCTAACCATGTTTCACTCATGATTTCTTTCAAAAGAAGCTGTGTTGGGAAGGGGTGCCTGGCTGGGGTACAAAGCTGCTCCCTGCTCCAGCCGGAGGAGAGGTTCTTATGGGGCAGTAGCTGCTGGCAGCACAGCTCCAGTGCTGTCAGCTTTGTGCACTGCAGGTAAGAACTTCCTGCTCAGCTCCCTGGCCCAGGTCAAGGAGTCCCAAAGAGAACATAGCAGGGGAAGGGCTTGACCGACTCCTCCTGGAGCCCTTTTATAGGGCTTGACCCCATCTTCCTGACCCATAAAGCAGGGCTGAATTTACAGAAACATAAGGATGTCTGGGAGGCCCTCAAGGGGAAGAAGCTGTCAGCTACTAACCTTTTTGGCCATTTCTCTACCTTTCGTCCTGAAGCAGGTTGAGAGGGGAGGATGCCACAGTGTTTTCCTTGGTGTCCACAGCAGAGCAACAGCTGGAGCACAGCATGCTCCAGCTATTCCTGTCCTCATGCTGGGTACGTCCCACAGAGCTTGGAGATAGGGGATGAGAAGCCATGGAGCAGGCTGTGCCTATTTGCATCTCAGCTGAAAGGGTTCCTGTGCAATTAGAGACACGATGAGTTTTCCAAGGGTTTAGATCTGTGCTGCTGTGGGGAATTGGAGGAGAAAAGAGACACCCCCTTGCCTCAAACCCACTCCTTTCCTCCACCCCCATCCCAAGTATAGATTGCAGCACCTTGATTCTTGAAACTAAGTGCTCATTTCACAGGCCACACATCACTATTGTGGAGGAAGCAGCAGGAGGATTTAGCAACAGCCTGAATGCCACAATAAGCTACACACCACTGCGGTACCCAGGCAAATGCTGACTTTTTAATTGTTTCCGCTGCAGGGCTAAACCTTTATTAAAGCTGTGTGAATAAACTTATTTTGATGGCTTACTGAAGTATTTTTAAATGTAAAAGGTAGCATAAAGCACTCTTATTAAATTCAGCTTAATTCTGCTGTTAATAAAATGCCTTTCCACATGTTGTGCACCCTTTTATTGATTCTGACAGAAAACTACTGACCAGATACAGAGTGCTCAGTGTCTCTGCCTTTCTTGTTTTTAATTTAAACAAATGTAGTGCCTGTGAAAGGTGCTAGGATCATATCAGCAAAACAAAAGTCTCTTTATCTGTTAGGGGAGAGAGGAAGAGAAATCCATCATTATAAATGTTCCCCCTCCACTGCTGTACCTATAGATCTTGATGTTGTCTTGCCTGGTTTGCATCCAAGAGTAAGGCAAATAGGTCAGCTGTCCCATGCCCTCTGTCTTTGGCCATCTCAGCAGAAAAGCTAACGAGAGTGGCAGTTCATAATGTAATGAGCTTTTGCTCCACTTAATTAAAGGTGCTGCTAATCGCCAACCTCTGCTGAGCGGCTGCATGTGCCCATCGCTGTGGTACCGGTGAAGATGACAGCCCTGGCCAGCGCAGGGTGGAGTTGGAGTCCTCAGCAGTTACAGTTTGGAAAGGTGGTGGGACCTGATAGTGACATTTATTTCATTAATGTGAAATAGGGAAGTAAAGGAGACACGAGGACAAAGGAGCTGCTTTTCTTTCCTCCTTCCCTGCTACACAAACCGCTTCTATCTTTTTGTTAAATGTTTTTAACATTGATGGGGGGGAGGCAGCTTCAGATTTCTTTTCCAGGGAATGTCTCTTTGGCTTGCGTGGCTACCTCAGCCACGTAACCTGCCGCAGAGATGCCTGCAGACCTGAGGAAACAACGAGGCAGCATCCGTTCCTGTAGATGCTGCCTGTACTGGGACCACTAGGGTTCCAGTAGTGCTTTCTGTGGGAAGAAAACGAGTGCACAGAGAGGATGCATTAGTTAGGAATTCAGGGAAGTTTTTTTAGAGCTTCAGAAATTTTTTGTTTTACATGGGAGAGCTCTGATGGTGACACAAAATCTATACATTTCTATAGAACAGAAGCCATGTGAGTGACCAGGTGAATAAATGTGACAGCTCTGTCCCCTGATGGGGTGGGAAGCTTGTGCATTTGCAGAGAAGGGGCTTGCCCTTCCCTTGTGGCCATGGGACCCTCCCGGGCATTAAGTAAATAATTTCTTTTAAAGACAGTTAACTTCTGGGTGGTGTTTTTTTCAGATAGAACCCGGCATTTGACCCAAAATTGTAACTGTTGTCCTGGTACCCGGCTTTTGGATTTTCAATGCACAATATAGTGGAAATGATCTTCGCCCCATTGCTCCTAATGCTTGCATGAAACTGCAAATGGTATTTCAACAGCAGGTGGGAGTTGGCTACCTACAGCAGGAAAGCGAAGGAGCCATCCCTCAGAGAAGAAACACAGATCTGTTTTTCAATGTGTAAAACATTTACAGGGTTTTTTTAATGGTGAAGTTTGGATTTTACTTAAACTTGACCTCTCACCATTTCAGAGTTCTTTTGCAGCAGCTATCCTCGTCAGCAGCGTGCTTAGGTAATTTAAAATGCCTTGTGACAGGATTATAAAAAGATCTATCATGTCAAGTACAAGTTTCATAAAACAGCATTTTCCATCTTAGAAGCCAATGAAATTGTTTGCATCGATTTGCTTTTTCAAGAGTTGGGTGTTGGTTTTGGTGGGTTTTCTTTAATCTAGATGAGAGGTTCCTGACTTGTTTGCAGTGAGAGGATGCTGCAGCATTCTCCCAAGGCCGCAGAGAACAGACTAAGCAGAAGTAAAACAGTGTTGCACGGTTGCCTTTTCCTAAGCACAGAGAAAGACAGAACTGTAAACAAGAGGCATGAACTGTGTAAATGGATTTTGAAATAATAAAACCAAGAGATTCTACTTTTAATAATACTGAGCATTAGTGATAGTGTATGTAAGGGTATTTATTTAAAGAAACATATGCAAGTATTTTTTAACCTTGCAGGATTCCTCTTAATGTCAGTTTGAAATAATTTACCATAGATGACTAGGGTATGACCCACTCCTAAGGGGACAGGCTTTGAGCAGGAGAGATGTATACTCAAAGCCAGATTCTTTAATATGATTTACATTCGTAGACCCTTATGTAGCTGTTGGAGCAACTTGTATTCTCCAGGGTCTGCCCACACAAGTCACATTGCAGGATTGGGGCTGAGGTGGTAGATGAATAATAAAATGTGCTGGAAGGCCCCTAAAAAACTTCTTGGGTATATTAAAAGAAGTAGTACTGAAAACAAGAAGCTCGATTTATTATATGGCTGTGCTCTGCAGGAACATTTGATCTTGCTGTAGTTAATTCAGGAAGTCTTAATGGTATGTGCTCAGCGCATGACTGTAATGTTCATTAATGCTAGTGGAACAGAAGCATATATAGAAGGGGGAAACTGTATGCTGTCTTCCACGCTGAGTTAATTTCAGTGATAGGAAGCAACAAAACATAAGAGAAAATCATTAGAACAGTTCAGAAGACTATTTAAAGAAGGAAAGACTTCAGGCAAAATGCTGCGGTATTTCAGGTCATGTCAGACGCTAATCGCCACCCTCTGGCCTGCCAGAGCAGGTGAAGGGCTGAGTGGTGAGGACTAATGGTCTGCTAACTCGTGTCTGTCTGTCTGTCTGCATCTCGCTGCTAGTTGCCTTGTGAATGCTTACATGGAAGGAAATGGCACATGCCCGCATTATGAACCACAGATTTGAAAGGTCGCTTGAAAATGGAATTTATATGTGAGGTGAGATGCTTAATGTCTTCATTATCAGGTCAACACCCATCAAATACTCTCTGTTCACTTCATTTGTACAGAGGATACTCCAGAGCTGAACCCTGAAATGCCCGCAGCCTGCGGGTGAATAGTGAATGGCAGGGTGCATTGCGCTGCTGTTCGGGAAAGCCATTCCTGAGCACAGGAGTGCCATGAAGACTTCACCAAGGTTTCTGTTGGTGTTTGTTTCACCCTTCTCAGCTTTTTTTTTTTTTTTTTAAACGGTTATGCATTAAGTTTTGTGAGCCTGGTCTTTCCATCCTGCTCCAGGAGCAGCTTTTAGGACTGCCATAACTGTTGGCACAAGGCTGAAGGCAGGTGGCCTCAAGTGGAAACGCTGGTGCCTGTTTGTGGAGCAGTTGCATGTACACTGCTTTTCTAATGAGTGCCGACTCCAGCAAAGGCACCGAAGTGCACTGATTAGAGAGATGAGGTTTGGTCTCCCAGTGGAATGTAAAGGGAGTTGTGGCTGCCCATGTAGGCCAGCGGTCACCTCTCCTAGCAGCAGAATCTAACCAGAGAGGTCCCAGGCTCTTCTAAAAGTCATTACTGAGAGCATCACCTGCAAAGAACAAGCAATCCAGAGTCCTCATACAGAGCTAGTGAATACTCTCTTATTCTCATGGTGTATTTCATTTAGTCTCACCTTTAATGTGATCACAATGATGTTATGCTATATGTGAAAAACTGATGACCTTTTTTCTCTTCTGCTTTGACCTGCATAATTTGCAAATGAGCTGTGAGCCTGCCTTTATGCCTGAGCTGCTGAAGAAGTTTGTTCCCCATATGGGAACCCTTTCCACAGCCCATACCCATTCCCGTCTTTGGAGAACCAGACTGGGGAAGGCGGTCAGCCTGCACCCTCATTCTCTGCTTTAATAACAAGTTTGATAACAGCTGCATTGCTGGTGGCAGTTCCTCTCATCTTGGGTATATATTCATGTAGCTTTTTGTAGTCTCAAGACACAGACAGTCAGCTTGAATGTAGTGGGCATCTCATAAGTGCTGTAAAGGAACAGCTGAAAAGAATGGACGCAGACACTCTTGTACTGCAAGTCCAGCACTTTTGTCCCTCCTGCATGTTATTTTATTCCTAACTGAAGGACCGTATTCCTAGAATCCCATCCAGTTGTGTTTAGGGCTCAGTGCATTTTATTGAGGCTCGCAGGCTTGCCCTGTTCCAGATAACATATCCTTACATCCTCTGCCGTCAGGGGTGAGTCATGCTTTACCTCCTTGGCTCTGAGACGATATGGAAATAGTGCAATCAATTTACTGAGCTATATTTTTGTTGCTAGTGGTTAAATAATAAGCACATTTAAATGAATAGGGCTGTTCTTGAATGCTGAGGGCTGGACCAAGAGATTTCCTTTATGACCTTTAGTGCAACTACAGCTTTTTGCTGGTCTATACCCCATTAAATTACAAACCTGGAGAGTCCTTTCTCAGGGTAGGTTGCAGTTTACACCAGTGCAGTTTGGCAAAATTCCCCTGTAGACGTATTATTAAAAACAACAGCGAAAAGAAAAGTTTTATAACATGCTCCCTACTTCTGATCTATGCTGTGGATCAAGTGGCGTATAGAAATTCTCTTGCACATATAGTGTGAACCCATTGGTTGATGAACACTACATTTCTAAAACAGGTGAAAAAATATTCAAGGGGAATAAAGAGGGAATAGCGACCGTTCTTTAAAACATTCAATATTTTCTCTGGCTTTTTTCAAAGGGAAGCTATTCCAAGTTTGGGGTTTTTTGCAACATCTAATGAGCAAATAGAGTTTAAAAAAAAAACCAAAAAAGGTAGATGATTTTTAAAAGTGATGTTGGTTTTTAAGATTCTTTGCTGCTCTCTCTACTACTTTTTAATACTGAAATAGTGGATGAAAGACTGTCTCTCAACCAGTTTCTTTCTGAGCTGCGTAAGGCAGTGTAACAATAGCTGTTTATCTAATGCGTATGCTTCCTTTCCCTGTTAGCTATACTTTGAAAGACCTATTAGACCTAGAGCCCAGCACGTTCGGAGAATAAAAACCTCCAAAGTTTGACATCTTTAAATAAGCAACCAAATGTTATAAAGAACAAACCTCACTTACAGTTAGGAAACAATATTTACATTTAAGGTTGAAAAGCCAGGATGTAGGAAAATTTTGCTAATTTGGAAGGTGACCTTTAAGTGCACCAAAACCAAATAATTTGTAAGCTATGGCACAGGGCACATTCCTGCAAAATTTGTGTGAATACTGCTTTAGTGGTTCTTGAAAGACAAACAAAGAGACCTGGAATGAAATCTTTATCCCTCTCCCAAATAAGATTGAAGCTAACAAAGGCATACAGCAGCGCTCTTTCAAAGCTTGCCATTAAAATGAAGGCTCTGCAGCACAGCTAATGAGATGGCTCGGAGTGGAAAACAATCTGTTTTTAAGAATGTTTAGATCAAAAGTAATTTCTAATCTATGAAATAAAGTCGCTTTTCAATACCTTTCTTTCACTAGTAAAGCTTTTTATGTTTGCACTATTTACTTCAATCAGATGTTTTCAATTTTACTTTTTTTCTTCCTGAAAGTACTTCCTAGGGTTAGTTGGTAGTGACCAACAGCATTATTCTTTTACTCTCTCCCCTATTCACCCACCCCCACACATTAAAAAAATGAGAAAAGAAGAGGGGGAGGAAGAAAGAAACATCTTTTCTTAAATGATTTGCAAGCATCTGTGCTTTAAGCTACTTTTTATGAACACTCCTTAGTAATGACTCAAGGTAAAAAAGCAGAAAAGCATCCAATGTTAGGAAATTGCAATCCAATACCATGTAATTTAAACCTGCCATTGCCTCTCCTGTACTAAATGACATACAGATGGGTAGGTCTGTTCCCTCTACTTTGGGAACACAATTGGTCTTTTTATGAGTGTATATGGATTACTAGCAAAAAATATTTTTGTCAGGACTGTTTATTTCTAGTTGTACCATATTTTAATTGCTGTCATAATTAGTGTGCTTTTTCCCTGCCATATTTTGTCAGGTAATCTTTGCAAGTGATTATGGAAGTTATTTGAATATTTGGCAATTTCTGTTACTACACGGGGAGTTTTCATTCTCAAAAGCAACCTTATTGTTATTTTTTCTTTCCTGATGTGAATTTCTGCACTGTACAAATGTTTTTTTACAGTAATCCTTACGTACTCCTTGGATTTTCTGTGTGAACTAAGCAAAGCGTAAGATGAGATTTTCAAAGGAGGGTAATTTCAATAGCAACCCTAATTTTTATGACAAGTTTACTGTGGAACCTTGTAAGCTTTGCACATAAAGAAATGACTTCCTCCTCAGGGCTCCTATTCTAGTGCTTCAACAGTGAAAAAATATAATGGATAATGTTATAAAGTAAAAGGACGAGGGTGCGACTAGAAGTTAAATACACCTTATTTGAATTCTATAGTTTTAGAAATGCTTTCAGCAACTTTAAAGTGTAGTGAAATTGTTGGGTGTTGCGGCTGAACATCATATGCCCATTACCATAAGTCTCCAATATAGATGTCTTGTAAAGAACATTTCAGCTGTAGTTGTTTTTTTCAGATTTTATTTTTTTAAAACAACTGAAAAAACGTTACTTTCTTCTGACTGACTGTGTGCACAACAGTTTAGCCTATAACACAGCAAAGGGCTTTGGCTGTAGCACATTGTCACTGCTCCAGTGGAATCACCTGGCTCGCAAGCAAAATTCTTTTTTAAACTTGGATTTGAAGAAATAATCAGCTGCAGTTCAGCTGAGCCATTCTTCGTGCATTAGGGACCGGTCTGGTCATTGACAAGTGAATGCAGAAGCTATGCTGTGGCCGTCTGCCAAAGCAATTATTCAGGATTTAAGCTAAAAAGGCTCCTTCTCCCATATCCTCTCCCTTTGCAGGGTCATGTAGGGATAAAAAGGACTGTAAGGTGGTCTTTTCCCAGGAGGAGCTGAGGAAGCGGCTGACACCCTTGCAGTACCATGTCACTCAGGAGAAGGGGACTGAAAGGTAAGACAGGACGAAGGAACGCAGTCCTTCAAACACAGGCATCTTGCTTTTCTCCCCCTCCTCTTAATGGTGCTTCCTCACCTTCCCCACGAAGCTTGTGGTTTTGTTTTTGGCTGGTTTTTTGGTTGTGGGTTTTTTTTTTTTTTCCCCAGGATTTCTGCACTTGTTTACTAACCCCTACAAATTAACACCACTGCAAAGACAAGCATCTGCAGCACGGGGGCCGAGGCCAGGGGTCTTGTGTGACTTTTAATGAACACTGCATGTCTTATAAAGTCACCAGGCTCATGTTTAGAGTCTGTTTTTAGTTTACTACAAAATGTGTGGAAGTAATAGCGGTTTAGGTGCACTTTTTTTGGAAGACATGGCAGTAAGCAGAACCACGAGGGAAATGGCCCTGTGCCAGGAGGCTGGAGATTTGAAGGTGGCCATTGTAAGTATAGACGTTTTGGCTGCAGAAAGAAGGTAGCATAATTTAGTTCTTTTCCACCCCACTCCAATTTCTTTTTGAAGCACATGTGGAGAAGGTATTTATTGGCTCATTTGTGGTTGGAATGTCAAAAATTTTCAATAACTGCCCTCACATGGCTTTAGTCGCTGGAAGCCAGCCCCGAGTCCTGGAGGAGGGAGGAAAAAAAGGACTTTCTTCCAAGACTGTTTTTAGTGAATAAAGTCTCTCTCTCAGCTGATTCCAGCATGAGGGTAACTTGCCAAGGCCTAGCCATTTTTTGTTGTCTAATTTATACCATTGAGCTTGGCATAAGGCCCTGGCTTTACCTCTGCTCCAAACGTACTAATGATGTAACTGCTTGTTTTCATTCATGACCTGAAAGGGCTCCCCACTGCACGTGGGGTCCCGGTTAATTAGCACTCTTCCTGACAGCGTGTACGGGTGGCTGAATTTGCTGAGGTGGGGGGGGGTGGGGAGGGCAGCAGAGACCGTCCCCCTCTCCACCCTGGCCCCCTTCATCCTCCAAGAGCCCCGTACAGGCCGGGGGGACGGTGGCCCCTGCTGGGAGGCCTGCCTCCCCCCGCTTCCCCAGCCCTCCTCGCTCTTCTGTATGGGACCAACAATATGATTTAATGCACACAAACAATCGGAGATTAGGTCATTCTTAAAAATCCTGTTTATAAAAAAAAATTGGACCTCATAAAAAGGGTGAAAGGATAATAAAAACAAGCTGCTGAGCACATAGGCTTTTTGTTGGGCTAGCGCAGCTGATTCGTATTAGATGAATGACCTCCTAGCCTTTTAGATTGTTAACTTAGAAAAATATTCCCTTAAAGCTGTAATATTGCTTTTCGACTAAAAATATAAGGCGCACACAGCTTGAAATCGTGGACCAATTATTTCATTTTCAGCTACAATGCCTCTGTCGCCCTGGCAGCCATTGCGGCCTGACCCAGCACCACGGTGCAGGCACCCTTGCGCTTCACACCTCCACCTTGGCAGCGGAGCCCACCGCTGACAAGTTTCCTCAGGTTGAGCTCGGTGTCAAACAGTCTGTGTTTATAAAAACACTTGCCAAATAGGGAAAGATTCTAGGTTTTCCCTTTTTGTTGTTGTTGTTGTTGTTGTTGTTGTGTCCTTTGAACTGTAGGACAATTAGTTTCCTCTTGCAGGATACAGAACACCTGAGGCATGCTAATGAGGGCATTCCTCTTTTCCTGTGCCTGCTTCATTTACTGCCATTAATAAAAAACAACTGCCAACTTAAATCGTGGGGGGTTTTTTTCTGTAACATTTTCTTAAGTCTTACTAATTTAAGAGTTAAATCCCCAAAAATTCCTCTATTAATTTTTAAAATGCAGTGTTGTTGTTTTCCCAGTGCCTTTGAGGGGGAGTACACACATCATAAAGCTCGAGGAATATACAAATGTGTTGTTTGTGGGACTCCTTTATTCAAGTGAGTATGCTAAACACAAGTGTTGAGATTTCTGTCTCTTAGTTTATGTTCTGTGTTCCCGTGTAATCTTGCATATATTCCACTATTTACTAAATGTATAAGATCATTTAAGTCATTCAAATTTATAAGGGATACAAGAGAAGCAATGTAAATAATAATGCTATAATAAAATTAGTCTTAAAGATTATTAGTTAATAAGATAGTAAGATAACATTCTGGTAAAACAGGTAATTGACTATAAGAAGTAATTATTTTTCTTTCCTCCTCTTATTATACAGCCTTGACAAGTAACTGTAACACAGTTGTTCACTGCACTGAGAGACACTGAGTTTTGGGCATTAGCGTTATTCACAGGTAGCTTTAAGATCTGAATCCCAGGTGGCAACACTGCATCTATGCTACAGTATTGTGTCTGATAATAGAGAAAAAAATGGAGGGTTTTTGGTTTTTTTTTAAGAATTCAAACAGTTAAAAAAATAAAACCTAGGAAAATTGCATTATTTGTTGAATTTCAGGCATCCCAGTTGGCACCCATGGAGAGCTGGTTTAAGAACTGAGGCAAGGATTAAGAAAGAAGTGTCTTGTGTGAAAAATACTCTTTAGAAGTATTGTGGGAATTACAAGCGTAAATTTGGTGCTAGAAGCAGTGATGATTGAATTCTCTCAATTACTGCTTAGTTCTGCACAGATTCAATTGTTGCTTATTTGGTTTTTTTCTTATTTCTTGCTGCTTGTGTTCATTTAAATGAAGATTTTATATTTTTTTGCTAGTTTTGTCAGGAGGGTGCTAATAAGAGAGAAAATTGGGTCGGTAATAGGTTACAAAGGAAAATAAAATTGATGTAACTCCAGAATCAGCAGATGTGGCAGTGATAGTTGTTCTCAAGAGACTGTCTGTAAAGATGAAAGAAGCACTTCATCTCTGTTACATTTGATTTCTCTGTTAGGAGGATTACCTGCAGAAACTTCAGTAATAACATGAATCTTTTGAGTTGGAAAACTGATCGTTACAAACTCAGCCAAGACAGTATTCTCATGTCACGTGTTACTGTGGTGCTTGGCTTGGAGGTAAAAAGTGGGGATCTGAAGTCTCCATGACCTGGTTTTCTAGTCTGCCATTTAGACATTCCCCTGCTTACTATAGCTAAATCTTTATGGGGGAAATCCTGGCTCTCTTGAAGTCAATTCAGGTTTGGCAAATGAATAGATTGGAGCCAGGATTTCACCTTCTACCTTCAAGACTGGCTTCCTTTCTATCGTCTGCTGGATAAAGAGTAGGGGTTTTTGTAGGGTGAGATTTGGAAAGCAGCGGTTCACATAAATGGATGTGAACTAGTTTCCAGTTGCTTTCACAATCCATTTAATATGGGACAAAAATGCAATGTGAGACTTACCTGCGATTATCTCAAGTGTGCAGTATGCTTTGGTGTAGTCTTGACTCTGGAGTTAACGAGTTGGATTTCTCTATGTGAAATGAGCTATATGGAAATGTCCCTGTTTTCAGGTTCCCTTTGAGACTCCCTATGGATTTTATGGGAGGAGAGAGGGGGAAAGAGGGAAGTTGGTTTTTATTTTTAATAAATCCGAGGCTGGTGGGCACTTGAAAAAAAAAACACACCTTGCTGATTGTGTTCCAAGGCTGGACTGGCCTGATCTCCCCAAAGCCTTCATGTTGCTTTGTGAGCTCTTGCCACCTCTCGTCTACATCAAATTCAGCCACCTGTTCTCAAGTTGCTGTCAAGGATGGGAACAGAGAGGGCAATAGTTGCTTATGTACCCCAAAATATCAGTATATAATGTCATCTTCAACCAGGGAAGATATATTCCTGTGCCTTGGTGACTGCTTTAGCCCAGACAGATAAAAAAGTGCGAAGGAAACATAGATAAGAGAGTGCAAACTGTATACAGTATATACTATTTTTTTCCCCACAAAGTGTAAATCACCAAAGTATTTTCTTCGGAGCAAGGTGGTAGTACAATACAAAGAAAGTCAATTGCCTCATTTAAAATATATGCAAGTGGGTTTTGTTTGGGTTTTGTTTGGGTTTTTTTCATAATTTCCAGATAGCCCTCTGAAACTTGCATTTCCATTTGTTTCTCATTGGGTGTCCATTAATTTTTTTTCTTTGTGTTTCTGTAATCCATAAATATATATATTTGGACTATGGACCTGTTAGTTTAACTGGGAAAGAGACTGGAGCTTCAGCAGTAATATTAACAAACTTCAACTTTTAACATTTCTGATTTACGTTGTTTCATTACCATGTGACACATGAGGTCAGGGAACACATGAATTTTACACTCCAGATGAAAGACCTGGTTTTTGGTACGTCTTTAAAACAGAATTCCATCTCTATCACAGAAAAGATAAAAGAAACAATTAGGAATTTAACATCTCTTCATCTACCTACTTGTACTAGTGTTCTGAGAAACCTCCCAAGCTTTATGGAGAACATGCTTTAACTTTTTCCACAATCAAAGGTGCCTCACACATAAAATCTGTAATCATGCCATTGGATCTAATTATTCCGCCTCTGAACTTTCACGCCAGACGGTCTCCTCCATCCCAGTACATCTGCCCAAAGAAAGCAATAAATGAGAGACAAAAAACAAATCTCAGGGACCTCCTTTGTCTGCAGTCCAGCCCTTATGTTGTTTTGTGTTACTTCTACTCCAATCTAGCTGCAGGCTTATGCTAAAGGAAGCAGCCCTGCTCTCCCTGCCTTTCTCCAGGGTGTTTTGTCGTGTCTTCCCCTTCACTGGACCTTGCTTGGTATGGCTGGAGCATGTCTTGATGCAGCAAATCAATGTGATAGAAAAATAATCTACCAATGAAGAATACCTTGTGCTTAGCAACTCTACCTGCCTGTGTTAATTTTTTTGTGTGCCACATTTGCCATGGCTGGACAGCTTCAGCAACAGGTTTTTGTGTTTCTGTCACGGTTCACAGAGAGCCACCTCCACCACTCGAATCCTCAGTGTTTTCTAAGGGCCAAGTGTATGTGAAAGATTGCACCTACTTTAATTTTTCAAGACATTTTCTTCTACACCATGCAGAAATGCCATTCTGTCCACAGCCACGGCAAGAAGTTAGAATAGACCTGAGTGAAATCCAGGACTTGCAGTGCTGCCACAGGAGAGGAACTATTCCATATTTAATAAACCACGGTCATGTCCTTTACCATATGCAGGACTGTGTGAGAAAGGTGTGGTATAGATGGGAACTGGGAAGCCTGGGAGAATCATTTCCTTTTAAAAAAAGAAATATTATTGTTGTGTCAGTTTCCAATTTTTAGGGCCAAGGAATGAATTGCCAAGTCTTCATAAATCACCCACTGCTGCCTTTATTGCTTCCTGGAAGGAATTCTTGGTAATGGTGTTG
Source organism: Porphyrio hochstetteri (assembly GCA_020800305.1). Lineage (NCBI taxonomy): Eukaryota > Metazoa > Chordata > Aves > Gruiformes > Rallidae > Porphyrio > Porphyrio hochstetteri. Next base: position 32,153,058 of record CM036905.1, on the reverse strand, counting down.
GCTCTTCTGAACATGCGCTAGGAGAAATAGCAAAACCCTTATTCATGTCATGTTTTCATTTGATTTTCGTTGAACTGTGTCAGGTCTTCTCAACATCTCTCAGACAACCAAAGGCAAAGCACAAGACAGGCAAAATGTGGCTGGGCAGTGCTGCAATAGCATTGTACCACTCTTGCCTTCACAACACAAGGGAGGATTTCAATCACCAGGCTGGATCTATACCAGGAATTTCCATGCCCCAGTGCTGAGTGTTTAATTAATGGTCTTTAATTTTTCTTAATAATCTTTATATCCTTTGAGCAGGTCAAATGACAAATCGGTGCTGTCTGTCTGTCTAGGAGAGTCCACACAAAGTAGCGACCATAGCATCTCTAGTAAGATCTAACAGAACTACTTGAGCAACTTCATCTGCCTTGACAGGCTCAGTTTCCTCACAAAACTTTGTCACAATCAGCAGTTTCTGTTTAATAACACTTGTTTGGAGTATGTTGGCTCTCACCAGTGTAGGCCTCAGTCAGCAGGCAGTATTACCAAATGGTGCTCATTAAACCCAGAGTTTTTCTAGGTCTTGTGTAGCTCCAAGAAGCTTGAGGATTTGAAAGCTTGCAAGAGTTTCTCCAATTTTTTGTGACTGTCCCCTAGAAACACCTGATGGAATTAAAAACGAGTAAAGTTGCCCTATCAAGCATTGGTTTTGTCTTGCTTCATCCTTTTTTGTTTAAAACCAGGCATTGTTTGGGGTTTGCTATGTCTCTGTTGGATGGTAAATTGTTATATCCTTCTAATCATCTCACCAAAAATCAAGATAGCAGAGTGCTCATGAGCCATCTTGTTTCTGGAGGTTTCATCCACCTCTGAGGATGGCCATCAATATGAATGCTGTATTTACTGCAGCCCCTGCAGCAGTGCTGTGGATACAGCCCATGGCATCCTCATTATCTGAACGTACCCAAATGCTGAATCCACTTCTAATCCTACCTGAAAGCTGAAGATGTGCCAGGCTGTGTACAGCTTCTCACAGATGTAGCATAGGGCCATCAGTATTGACTAATTGCTAGTTTTTGTGGTGCTTTGGAACAGGGCTTTGTTCTCCTGGTCCTCATGGGTCCCTCGGAGCAAGAACAGTACAATAATGGCCCTGGTGCAGCTGCTGGGTGACTCTCAGGGAAAGAACCCAGGACAGCTTCTTTCACTGGATGCCTGGCAAATGTGGTGAATAAAGCTGCAGTTGTAGCAAACGATTCTGCACTTCTAATCGGCTCATGGGTAGTTTTTAATATCCTCTAACTGGCAGGGTTCTTGGCTGATGCTGAATGTTATTTCAGTACCCTCATACAAGCAATGAAGTCTGGAAAGAGTTTTATGTTAAGGATTAGGAGAGGGAGAGCAAGTTTGGAAAACAAAAAACACTTCATCTCATTTTTTCCCTTGATTCACAAGCCACCTGGCCTTGTTTTTTCAGTAGATCAGCTCTACTTTACTGGGCTTGTTGCTGCCCACAAATGTAGTAAGGCACTGTCTGAGTTGCTCGAGGTCACTGGCTGCACAAAGAACAAGTCAGATGAGACTGACAGCTACAAGGCGATACAGCAGCCAACCTGAGATTTCCTTTTGCTTGTGTTCTTCGAGTAAGGCCCATCTCCAGCAGTGAAAACAAGACCAGGAATACGGGGGATCTCAGAGTTTGCTAGGCAGAGGACATTTCAGTAAGTATCCTTTCCAAAAGACAAAAGGTCAATCTAGATTTCCTAGGAGATATGCATTAGGATTAAAAATAATAATAAAAATAATAAAGAGGAGAAGGGGACTTGAAATGTAACATTTTAAATCTTTCAAGAGAAGCCTGTGTTCTTCTGATTTATTTGTTGCTGAGCACTGCTGAACTGCAAACCCATGTTGAATGTGCTTAGAAGTAAGAGGAAATAAATGCAGGGAGTTCCATAATCCTAGACGTATGTATAGACAACTTCCACTGGTTTTAGGAAGAATTTCATTGATATTTTCGTGTATTCTTTGTAAACTTTCAAGTCTGCTTTGTATTGACCTGCTTTGTCACCCTGCTTGGAAGAGCTAATTTTCAGCTAGTCTTAACCTGCCTTATGCTTTACTATGTGTATTTATGTACCTGAAGTAAAAATCAGGTAGGGTGGATTGTGGATCTTCAGAAGCTGCATATTTAAATATTTATTTCTTTATAACTCTCACATTAAAAAAAACTCTCTGGGTAGAACTCATGGAGAGACAACTCGTGACATGAAAATGCTCTTTTTGAATTTGGCTTTTCATCAGTATCCCAAATAGAAAAATCTCACACAGCATCCATCAACAGTGAATCAATATTACTTTTTTTCCTGTAGTCTAGGAAAGCAAGATTAAAAATACATCTTTAATCAAGCTTCCTAAGGAAGTAAGGCTTACAGCATCGTGCTGCCTGTATATAAATCCATTCCTAATAATAAAACTGTATCATTTAATCTACTTGCCAATTCCAGCCACATTTGACAGGGGAGTAGCTATTAAACCTCAGAGATATTAAGTTCTTAAAACTTTCATGAAATCTGGAGAGAGATCACATTCAAGCCCTCTCTGAGGAGAGACCCGAACAAGAGTTCAACTGTATTATTAGATTATACCAGATAATATTATTGTAAATAATATATACATTATTGTATTATAACAGAGAACCCACATGAAGGTGGAAAAGAGAGAGGCATTATGAATGTCCAGCTCTGGGAAGTATCTATAAGGAGTCTCATGTTATTAGACACCCCAGGATCTGTCAGCTGGCCATAAGACAGCAGCATGCCCAACTTTGCTCCTTCTGCTGCCCAAGGAACTACTTGTTCTTAATGCTTGGGGGCCTCTCAAATTCCCTGATGGTGAGGGTCTTGTAAATTCCTAGATAGTTACATCAGGTATTAATTTTTACATTGGAATACTTCTGCATTTTTCTTTCTGGAAGTTTGCCTTGTTAGTTGGAGCTTGGGCTCATGAACAGGATCAGTGAATATTTCCATTTAAAGGTTTGCATTTTCAGAAGAGAAAGGCTGTATCTACCCTTGTAAATAGAATGGACAAACGCCTCTTCCCTGGCCTTAAAGGCAAGTGACAAGGCATAGCTTGTGTATGTTAGTCTGAATTCCTCTCCTCTGCAACAGAGTGTCCTGGTTCATCCTGCTTGTGAGGAATGATCCCTGGCCTGAGTGCCTCCTGCACCTTGCCTATAGGAGAGTGCTAGTTCACATGGGTGTGAGACGGGCCGACACTGTGTCCAGGGACACGTTCACATCTGAGCACTTCTGGCCTGGCCTTCTTTAGCTGGCTACAAGTGCTGTAGCTAAGAACACTGATACTCCAGCTCTGTATTTCCCATACTTTTGGGGGAAACAGGAAAGAGAGAGGAATTGTTTTATTCTGCTCAGTCGCCCGGGCCAGGATATTGATTGGCTTGGATGGCATCAGGAGCCTGCCAGACCCTTGTCTCTTCAGCAAACTGCCCATGCCAACATGGGGTGAAGTTACTTGAAAAATGAAGATGTAACAAAGCTGCAGCTATCATCTTCACAACTACAGCAGTTCTTTATTCAGTCACAGTCCTTTTCAGAGTGGAGTAGTATTTTGAATGCCTACCCTTACCAATGGTGTGTTTAGGATCCTCGAGTCAAAGCCTTGCAAAGGAACAACCTGATGTAAACTGCTAATGAAAGGTGTAAGAAAGCCAAGTCAGGGACTCCTTCAGTGTTAAAACGAAAGGATCAGAACTGCAGGGGTTGCATCAGGTGCTTTCTGAGAGCTGTGGGCCTTTCCAAGGCTGTTCCCAATGTTGGGCTTCAAGAAAACCTGAATATACGACCTAATAAAGACTTCATCAAGAAGGGTGAAAGAAAAAGGCTGTTGTAACGCCAACAGTAGAGGTTCTGAAGTAAATCTGCTTTGCCCTCTCCTTGCCAAAAGCCCACTTCTCTGGCAAATAGCAGATCTGTGTTAGCTTCAGTGTGTCTGGTAATGCTGTAGTTAGGTGGCACTGAACAACTGTGGGTCAGTCACACTTTGGAAGGCAGTAATTGAAAAGTCACACTACAGGAACACATAGTGATTATCATTACTCTGTTTCTCTTTCTCAGTACTTGGCAGTCTGAGCATCAGGTTTACAGTGTCTTTTAAAAGGAACAGGTTGAAATCACAGAATCACAGAATCGTAGGGGTTGGAAGGGACCTTGAGAGATCATCGGGTCCAACCCCCCTGCCAGAGCAGGCTCCCTAGCTCATATTGCACAGATAGGTGTCCAGACGAGTCTTGAATATCTCCAGAGAAGGAGACTCCACCACCTCCCTGGGCAGCCTGTCCCAGGGCTCTGTCACCCTCACTGTGTAAAAGTTCTTCCGCATGTTGGTGCGGAACTTCCTGTGCTCCAGTTTACAGCCATTGCCCCTTGTCCTGTCTCCACAGACTACTGAAAAGGGGTTGGCCAATTCCCCCTGCATCCCATACTTAAGATACTTATAAACATTAATTAGGTCCCCTCTCAGTCTTCTTTTCTCCAGGCTGAACAGCCCCAGCTCACTCAGCCTTTCCTCATACGGGAGCTGTTCCAGGCCCTTAATCATCTTTGTAGCCCTTCTCTGGACTCTCTCCAGGAGATCCCTGTCTTTTTTATAGCAGGGAGCCCAGAACTGGACACAATACTCCAGGTGGGGCCTGACCAGGGCAGAGTAGAGGGAGAGGATCACCTCCTTCGACCTGCTGGCCACACTCTTCCTGATGCATCCAAAAATCCTGTGCCTCTCTGCAGTACACATAAAGCAACCATCGTATACTTCATTGTTTGTGCCTGATTTAATTATTTCTGGGATCTTTAAAAGTACAGCAACACCTTGTCCTGAGCTAAACTTTCCCAGTAGCTCACTATTTCCTTGCATAGTGTGTGTTGGTAGTTGAGCTACTTGGTATCTGTATTGCCACGTGTTGTCTGCATTTGTGTCATGTCACTGTTGGAAATGGAAACCTCTTTATAAATAGTCTCTTCCTCTCTTTATTCATATGGAGTCCAAAGAGATTTCCCTGGATGATTCCCTGGCTTTCACAGGATACCTAAGGGACAAAAGTAGAGAAGATGTGCACAGAGCTGTTCTTTCTTTGGGTGGGGTTTTGACCCCTCTTGGTGTAATAAATGATAAAGGACAGTTTGTAAAGTCAGTGCCTGTCTCTGTAAGGTCCATCTTGTCAGGTTGGATGCTTAGGTTGGATGTCACAGTGTACAGAGAAGCTTTTCTGTAGTCATTTTTTAGTTGCATATTATTAACACCTACATGCAACTAGTTTCTGATACCTTTGTCTGGTGTGCCATCAAGAAAAAGAGGTAAATACTGGAAGATAAAAGGGAAAAACAACTGTTCCATTGAAACTACTGGAAGCTTTGTCATTCCTTCAGGTCGTCAGGATAACTTTGTGTTCTTACAGGGCGCTTCTCTCTCATCTGCTAGTTGTTTATTTGCAATGCCCAGATGCTTCATTATCTTCCTCCCTTTTTCCTGTCTCTCTAACAATTTCTGTATTACTGTGTTCTAAATTTTGCATTGTTTTCCCAAGGTGACAAGGTGACCATAACGTAGGTGACCCTTCTCGTCTCCATGGCTCCCAGTCCTATCTCCCATGTTTCATAGCTGTTCTGCTGTTGCCAGACAAAGTTCTATAGTTCTATTCATTTGTCACTCCGTATCAGTTTCTTGATTTCTTGTCCAGTAATTTATGACTGTTTGGAGCTGTGGTGCTAATTACAGTGCCCAGTCACCCTTGTGACCCTCCTCTCTGCCATCTTGGCCCCTGGGCCAGTTTGTGATGCTGAAAGTTGCAGTGCATACATCCATACGGAGCCAAGCAGGCTGAGAACCAGGTTCTTTGACCAACTAATACCAAGTATCCAGAACTTAGGCAGCAAGAAGTTGATTCTGCAGATAAACAGATGCTGAGAGTAAGATTTGTTTGTCGTCTCTGACAGTGTAGGTAGTGGGGTGTTGCTGACACAGCAATAAGCAAGAGAGAACAATCTAGATGGCTGTACTGCAGCTTGAGGAGAATGTTGTAAATAAAACACAAGGAAGTGGCTTTACCTGGAACTCAGTGGAATTCCCCCCAGCTACCAGCAGGCACCTTTTGCAAGGTAGGAGCCTTATCTTCCTGGGTGCAAATACCAGCTGGAACACACTGCCAGGCAAGAGTGTGGGTTGGTGCCCCAGGCAGCTATTGGTGCTGGTATTTTTGAAGACATGTCAGTGACATTCTTTGTTCACTGCTTTTGGTGATACCAAACAGGAAGATAAGTTATGGGTTTTTTTCCTTCCATCTTTTCAGTATCTGAGAGCTCTACTTAAGACACAGAAGATGGTGAGCACTGAGGGAAGGTGGAGAAGGAACAGGAAGGGAGAAGGGAGTTGTTGGTTTCTTTCTGATGGCTTCAACTGTAGCTAATGTGTGAACATGTTCCTTTCTCATGTAGGATTGCTTTGCTATTTGGTTGCTGTAGTGCAGACTGTTGGTAAAGGATTACAATGCCAATTATATAAAATATATAGAGTATGTGTACAATACATCTACACCTACCTGCACGTACAAGCTTATAAAACAAAAGGAGAAAATAAATCTGCAATTAGTTCTTGAGCTTTGGTCATTTGTTTTTGAAAAAAGAAGGTCTGCAACTTCCCAAAATGCATCCCCTCCCTGATGCAATGTAGAAGGATCCAACATTGTACTTCCTCCTTAGAATTACCAGAGAAATGCATTTTGCTGCCAACGTAACATCCTTTAACAGGTCTCCTGCTGGTCAGACCTCATGTCCTGCTGTGACAGCCATGACCATGTGTACAACTGATTGTTAGCAGGCAATATAAATCTGATTGGAACATGCCCGTTAATTGGTTTGAGAGCTCGATATAGACAATGCTGTCTTATAGCAGATTGTGTAGATAGGCCTAGTCATAGGGTTAATTCTGCTTGACAGCACATCAGCAGCATCTTGAGAGTAATTACCCAACTTAAGTTTTCCCACAGTTGAATTGAGATCTTCAAAGGCTTCTACATTTACAAGTATTATTAACCTATATCTGAAACATGATGTTCCCACAAGGGCTAATTTTTTTGTCCTTTTATTAAATATACAGGTTATAGGGTTCATTTGCTAAGTGCTAAGCCCTTAGAAGAAAACACTACTTGTTAGAGAAAAATCTGCAGTGCACGACCAAAGCTAATGGTGCATAATGCACACATCATTGTCTTTTTGCAAAGACTTTAAAACAAGTTAAAATTTAGGTCTGGCTCCTTTCCTCTCTCCCTTCCCCCCCTCCCCCTCACTTTCCACTTTTAAGAAAATCAAACCACTTATTCCTATGTGCAGAGTAAGTAAATTGAAGACACACACAAACAAAACCCTCCTAGGATGCTGTACAATTAAGTGCAGATCACTGGATACAATACATATGACATTAATGAAATGGTATCTGCTTCAAAAATAGATTGGAAACATTCATGAATAAATGAAATCCTCTTAATGACTGTTCAGAAATGAAAATGAATGAAACCAGTATTTATTTCATAGGAACAACTGTGTGCTGTGATTCGCAGCATATAATTTAATCCTGTTTTAAATTTATATTCTATTTTCTGCATTTATTTTGTGATTTGTCTCTTAAAATACTTTCTTTATAACTCAACATTGTAAAAAAACCCCAGCATATTAAAGGTAATAGTTATGATTTGGGTTCAGATGCCCTTGAAAGCATTAAATACTAGCATGCAGAGGTAGACAGTCTTGTTAAAGATTATATTAGCTGGGGGTTGGGGGGTGTGTGAAGCAGTCTGACAAATGACTTTGACGGCGTAAAGCAGTTCCTGTAACTTACGATCTTTTTGTTTTCTTTTGCAGGTCAGAAACAAAGTTTGACTCCAATTCAGGTATGTTTAGATTTACAGTGTTTTGCTGAATGTACACTATTCAGGTTAATCTCAAAAGAGTAGTTTATCAGTTCAAGTTCGGTTTAGTTTTAAACAAACTGGGGTAGGTCAGTCTTAAAAAGGATCTTCATTTCTCACCCTCTGAAAACAGCACTATAACTGTGAAACATTTGCTTGCTTTCCTTTCATTAGTCCTGGCTCTTTACATTTCCCCAAAAGATGATCAGGAAGATGTATCTTGCGACAGGCTTTAATTGATCCAGAAAAATTATACTACAAATAGATGATAATGCAGACTTAAAGCAAATGGAGGAGTGAAGTTTGAGAATGATCACTGCTTTAAAGGAGAATGTTTTTCTTCCTGGTGGACAAAGACATTTCATGGGAATGTGAAGTCAGTGCAGCCTATCTGTCAGGAAACAGATGATTTGTCATCAAATTTTCGTGACAGATGCATGTACACAACGCATGCCAGAGCAGCCTGTAGAGCTCACTTCAGGAGGTTTACCAAAAGGCAGTCTCTCTCAAGTTGTCTTTTTAAAGAATTTTAATGTGTCGTAGGGATTGGGAGGGAAGTGAAGGTCAGTCTAACAGGTTAATGTGTATCTAACAAGACAAAAAACACAGGACAGCAAACAGGGGAACAGTTGGGGAAGAAAACAGAGATCCTAATACCAGACTGTTATTTATTAAGTTAGCTGTTCCTGGATGTTCCTTAAAGTTAAACAACAGTAAATTAAGAATAGGCCGTTGTCCTGAAGCTAGCTGAAATACCCATTGCCTAAAAAGGTCATTCAAAATGCACTTTTTTTTAAAGATTAGAGGACTGTTTTAAGCAGAAAACCTGATATTACTACAGCAATTTTTTATTTAGGCCAAAGTTATCTTCTGTATGGTTTTCTTAATGCAGTAATTATAACTGCTTATAATGATATCAATGTTACAATATATATTATAGGAACATAGAATCACAGAATGATTTGGGTTGGAAGGACCTCAAAGACCATCTAGTTCCAACCCTCTCTGCCATGGGCAAGGACACCCTCCATTAGACCAGGCTGCCCAAAGCCCCATCCAGCCTGGTCTTGAACACTGCCAGGGAGGGGGCAGCCACAGCTTCTCTGAGCAAGCTGTGAATCGGAGTATTTATGAAGTAGCAGGGTTCTTTCTATCCCAGTGACAACATGATTTGGGTCTGCAATGTGAGGTATTACATTGCTTTTTCTTTCAACATTAGATTTTATCTTTGGAACTCTATGGGAGTGAAATCTACAGCAGGAAGCATTTACACAGCCAATTCCTCCATCCTGTATACCTGAGTCATCTTGCCTATATTATGATTTTAGTCTGTGAGTTTGAGGCTACTTGATTTAAATACTGCTTGAATGAACCCTGTGCTAAGATTGCTGCATGGATCTTGACAAAACAGCTTTACATGGGGGCACAGCTTCCCACATTGTCTGCCACTCTCCCCATTTTTTTAGTAAATTTACCAAAACTGGGGTGTGGATCAGAATGTCAAATGTTTCACTTTTCTGTTGAGGGGAGAATGCCCTCTGCAGAACTTTGATCTGCGTGGTGGATTAAGCTACAGTTTTCTGTCTTCCTCTCTTGAAGCAGCTCTCCTGATAGTTCAGTAGTCTGCATGCCTTGGCTGGGAAGGCAGGGGTATGGTGTTTCCTAGGGAGCACAGGGTGTCACAGCTATGCCAAACGCCTGCTCAGTAGGTGTCACCAGGTCTTTGTGACTGGGCTCTGCAGGGTGAGCATGAGCTTTTGAATGTCTCTTCATCTGTGCAGGCTCCACGGGCTTGCTTTCCTTGAGCTTGGGTCCGTGTTCTGGGCACGGTTTGTCTTATTTCTTACACAGGGGCACTGGAAAGCCCTGTTGCCCAAAGACCAGAGGACAAAAGGTGTTCTACCTGCACTGCTCTTCTGAAAGCACTCCTTAGGCACTAGTCTTACAAGACCAGAGCTCTGGCCTTGTGAACACCTGATGCAATTTGATGTCCCTGAAAGCACAGAGCACACAGATGTTGCAAATGGATTTGGAAGTAAAGACCATTTACAGGAGACCACACAAAAAATACCTAAGTGAGCAGTAAAACACCCAAGATCTTCTCTGTCTAGAACTTTTTTCTTCTGCACCTAAATTTTCTCTGGATGTACACCAGAATTCCCCTCAACAGGTGATTAACAGTATTTTGCTGAGTGTCAACATCAGCAGGTACCATGAACATCAAAGTACTGTGTATACCATCAGGGATACAGTACAAGAAGTTCTGGAGATAAGGAATTTCTTATATTTACTCCTCCTTTTTCTGTAGAGCCTTGCTTTCATTTTCTGCTCGTGATCCCTTCCCCCTAAATCCCTGAGGAAGTCTTTGGTTGGAGTAGTTTTAGGCTTTCCTGTCATGGGACCCTGGCCGGCCCCAAGGTGTTTAAGGCTCCTCACCTGGTGATCCTTTGTGGATTGCCAAAGTGTGCAGCTGGACCCCTCCTCTCATTTTGTGCCCCAAATGCTGTACTTGAAACCGAGAATTACTGAGGTTTAACACCTCAGTCTCATCAGTGCTGCCTCTTTCAACACAGGTTTCAGGTAACAACCAAGAGTAGATGTTAAAAGATAGTAGAGAAAAAGACCCCAACAGATTAAGCACACAATTAAAATGGTATTTAACAAAGAAAAAAGAAATCACAAAAGCTCCATAACCTCAAAGCACATTTCATGGCCAGCAACACCAGAGCTGAAAAAACCCCTTGTCTTTGTGAAAAGCACAGCAGCCTTCCCTTTCTAAGGACAGTACTCCCACCAAGAAGCTTTTCTTGATAGTCAGATCATACAAGTATTTAGAGTTTATCTCTTGTTCTCAGTATGTGAGAGCAGAGAAGTGGAGATACTGAGTTCAAGTCAACATTTATCACCCAAATAAAACATCACTGGTTTTGCTTCCCCACCAAAGAGTTTGCTGTCCCTTTCCAAAACCAGACAATGCACCAGACCTCCTGCTGCCTCTGAGTGAACAGGAGGGTGTAGGCAGGGAACGAGAGGCAGAGAGGCATCCTCATGGAAAGATCTTTCTCTAGTGGGGGGGTGTGTGTGCAGTGCCCTGCTCAGCACCGCGTTCTGCACAACCTGTGCCTTTGAGGGGTGTAAATGCAGCGTGGGTTCTAAAAGGGCTGCTGCTGGTTGACAGCGATGGTCCTGTGTCTCTGCAGCCCTGAGCTCCTCAGAGACACCTTAGGGTATGTTCACGTCCTTCATTTCCTTTTGAATTCCCCAGACTGTGATTCCCCAGTCAAGCAGTTATCCCACAAACTGGAACAAACATGCTTTGTTCTCATTTATCTCATGTTACTCGAAACAGTTCAAGTGTTGAACGTGAATATGCAATAATTCTATTCCAGAATTAATACTTTCTTCCAGGGAGCTGCTCTGCAACCTGTCCCATGCCTTAAATTAACCCTAATGGTGATTCCAGTTAACTTGCAAGTCTAGATGTGCCCTTGTTAAGCATTTATCTATGCTTATTGTACTTGTATTGCCTAGAAATACGTGTGAAGTATTGAAGAACTAAAATAAGTCTTTCTGAAGCAAGTACAAAGTCTGGAATACAGCTTTAAAAGTGCTCAGTAAGCTCACTGTAAATGTATCCCTGGAAATGTTGTTCAACACTGAAATATTAGGCAAACATTGTCAAAAGAAGATTAATTTGAACTTGAGCATTAACTTAAAAGAAGGCTGTAAAATTCCTATAGTGATGATCGGGATTTATCATATAAATAGCTATAACATCTGTAGGGGGACAAACATTCTTCATATCATGACTAACAGTTCCATCTGAAAAACTTCTTTTTCTCTGCTGATTCTTTCTTAAGTCTATAGCTGGCAGAACTTCTGTCTCAGAGACCATGGGGTTAGCTTCATGCTGTTAGAAGATCTTATGAAATGAAACAATTTTGCTTTCCTGTCATAATATGATGAATTTCACTGGTGCTGAAAATAGATTTTTTCCAAAAAAGTACTTGAAAGTGAAAAAGGTTGTAGGAAAAAAAAAATTTCCCCCCTCAAAATTTGTTAAGGAACAAAGCAAACCACAAAACCCACAGATATGACATTTTTGTTCTAATTATTAATGTTATGGTAGTGCCTAAAATGCTTGTTATGCTACGTGCTTGGTTCGCAAGCTTTAGAATTTAAGAATGCAAGAATTAAATTGGAATAATCAATTAATGAAGATATTTTTAATTTAGAGAAAAACAGGTCTTCGTGACTCTGTTCCATAAAAGGAAGATTTTCTAGGTCTCCAAAGCTGTCATTGAACACTGTTAATCCCTCTTTAGTCGCAGGAAAATAAGCATAGGAAATGCAAACTGTCTCAGCATGCCCACCAGGGAATGGTAATGGTGAGTTTCCTACTGCCTGCTGGGAGGGCTGGAGTTTTCTTGGGGAGTCTCCTCTGATGTTCGGTGTATCCTGCATGTCACTGTAGAGGTGAGCCACGTGATAGTCAAGTGACAGTGTTGGCAGCGAAATCGTGAAGGGGAAGAAATTTGAGGGCTTTTCTGTGTGAAAAAGAAAAGACACATCTCCAGACAATACATGTGGCCTCCAGCAGAGTCTCTTTTATGTATATGTGTCACTCAGACGGTGGGATGGAGGAAGTCAGAGAGCACGGGCTGCAATAAAGTGACAGTTGTGGAAGCACCATCCTGTGGAAACACATCTGTGCTCTGGCAGAAGAGAGAGCAGTGCCCAAGGGCGCACGGAGCCCTCAGCTGTGTTCATCCTTCGTTGTTGCCAGCCTCTGGCTTCTCTCAAAGAGAGAAAGGCATCTCCAAAACTTGCTCTTCTGTCTCCCTGCTTGATCTCACTGTGCGTCTAATGCAGATTAAATGACATGTGGAGATCACCGGAGTGATTTTGTATCGCAGTTGGTATCGATTCTTTGGGAACATTCCGATTAGTACCAGGAATTCAGCTGTAATAGCTGCCCGTGCAGCTAGGGGCTGTCCTGAGGGACAGATACACACGAGCTTTTGTTGGATCCCTGCCGCCCCAGCAGGCAAACACAAAGCAAGTCAGGGAGCCCCCGACGGTTCCTGGAATTTCCTTTGCTGCCTTGTCTGGACTCGCGGTGTCAGCCAGTGACTCTGCAGGTCATTTCTCTTCTGTGCACATGGCTTTTTCCACCAGCATGAGTGTATCCCCGTGTCTTCAGCACTGCACAATGCTGCCACCCCTCTATCACCATCCAAGCCCCCATCCTTTCCTTTCTCACCTCCTGTATTCACTCCTACCCTTCCGTTAACGTGGCCCCTGTGATGTACTAACTTGCTAGGCTACATGATTCAGCACAGGTGCTAGAGAACAGTTGAAGAAAATTATAAGGTTGGGGGTGGGCAGATGTTTTCCTCTCATAAATTCCTCTTGGCTACACTGCCAGATGTTCAGCAATAGACCTTCCAAACTCATGCTATCAGCCCTGATTTCCCCTGGCCTGTCATCAGTCCCACTGTATGAAAGTCCTCAGTATTAAGAGCACAAAGAACTCTTCCTCTGAGCAAGAAAGAAACGAAAACCAGAAGGCATCTTGTAAGTGAGCATCTCTTACTGATGCTTGCTACTAGGGAAACCCAAAAGAAACTTAACTCACCTGAAACCTTAGGTCCCTGAAGCAGCAGGGCACTTAAGTAATATCATCCATGGATGATTTGGATCACAGATCTAAGTACAGATCAACAAATCAATTCCTGAATTTTGTGGATGCCAGCTTCTTTGCATGGATTGTGATAGAGTGGCTATTAATTTCTTGTTTGCAAGGCTAAATTGTTTCAGGAACAGGGGAGGGAAGAGACATTTGGTGTTTAGAAAGAAATCATACTGACAAGTCCATCAGTCACCCTACAAACTGAGTACCAGAGTATTTGATTAAAAACCACAAAAATATTACCTGTAGAGTCTGTAACAGGGAAAAGTGGCAAAATCAGCCAAGATAATGAAGAATGGGCATGCTCCAGAGCTTTTTCAATGGGGCAAATGACCTTTCCAGAGCCTCTTCCAACTAAGAGGAAATACTTACTTCTCTCTGGCCACCATCAGCACATGATTCTTGAAAGGGTGCGTGAGCTGGCACAGAGGCATGGTGGGAGACAGCAACTACATAAACAGAACAGCAGCTCAGATCTCACTTGTCGTTACTTGTCAGTGCTATTTTGTTCTTGGCATTAACAGCTCTGCAGGCAGATTGTTAGGGAAGCAATGGCTGGAGACCATGGTCTGTTATATTTGTTCAGCAGGGAGATGAGCATTTAGATCCAGATGCAAGCTGAACCATCTGTTGAATGTTTTCAGGGCCATACTGCAACGTGATTTGGATGGAGTATGTGCTTGTAAGAGCATTGACCAGCAGTAACTGATCATTGCTCTACTGCTGTATCTCTGGTAAAGGATGGCAAAAGTTGGTTAAAGTATTTCAACATATTGAACAGCATTTTGATTTGTGGAGGGTTGATCAAAAATCTTGAGAGCATGGAAGCAAGCTTGCTTACCTAGGGTGTTTGAAGAAGGCAGTTGGCTGCCAAAGGGCTCCCAATGTATAACTTTCCAAATTCTAATGCTTGCTTTGCAGTTTTTTCACATCTTTCTCTCCCACTTTCTCTGTTCATCTGAATCGTATCTGAGCTTGACTATTCCTTGCTATCATTGGCATGACTCTTCTCAGCTGTCAAAGTATTTTAACAGGGAGTCTGTTCATTTCTGTAAGCTAGATCCATGAATCTACCAACGGAGGCCAGCAGCCTTGATAAGATTCACAACAGCCTTAAATCTTTCTGTGTGACTAATTCTTGTCATTTTGTTTTGTGGGGGTTTCTTATTTGGTTAATATATTCCTCCCTCCAAAAAAATCCTGTTTTTGTTCTCATTAGTAGGGCAGCTACTTAAAGATGCCCTGCCCTTGTGAGCTGGCACACATGCTCACCGTATCGCTCCAGCCTGAAGCACTGCCTGTCGGTGTGTGGTACGAGCTCCACACAAAAGGGCCTTGCTTGTGGGGCCAGGAATATAATATCAACAAAGACAAATACAGTTTTCTATTTTTGTCTTATATATACTTCAGTCATCACTGCTGCTTCTTTCTTGTCTTGCTCTGAGGGTCTTGCTGAGAAGGGTTTTGCAATGTGTTTGAACCGGTCCTGTAATGAAAATATTTAGATGTAGGTTTTCCATTTTATAATCATTAATGTAAGCAAATTCATCAGATTTATTTAGGAGAAGTTTGTTACCCTTCTTTCTAAGTACTAGAGACAAACTTTTCTATTTTTTATTTCATTGTAAATAGCTAAAAAAGGCTGTCTTTAAGAAACAATTTGGCAAAAGTAGTCTGAGAGGACATGAATAATATATAAAACATGGGTTTATTACATGGAATTGGAAACTACTGTACTCACTTAAATTATAAACTATAAAGTAGGTTGGCTGAGGACTTTTTTATTCTCCCTGAAGTATAGCTGCTTCTGACAGGTTTGGTCTATTGTGGAGCTCGTCTGGTGTTAGTCAGCAGATTGCTCTTTCAAGGTACCAACACTGAGCAGCACGATATCTTTGCTGTTCTGGGGGCTGGATTTCTTAAATACAGAAATGTTGTGATTCTTGCTTAGACCTGCTCAGCATTGTTCAGTTCTTTACTGAGCAAGTCTGCCTACTTACTTTTCAGGAACTACTTGCATTGCAGTCTTTTTCAGTGGACAAACTAGCAGATTTTTCACAGAATCACAGAATTACAAGGTTGGAAAAGACCTTTAAGATCATCAAGTCCAACCGTTCCTGTCCTATGTTAAACCATATCCCTAAGTACCTCATCTACCCTTTTTTTACACACATTTTTGGTGATACTCTTGAATTATCCTACACTTACAAACTTGATAGAGTTTTTCTGTTCCTTTTAAATGTAAATTCAACCCTATTGCAGAGTAACTGTGATAATTAACTTTGCCATAGTCCCATGTAATTAGCCAAAAGTGGTGTATGTGCACAAGAAGCCACAAGAATGGACAAGCAGGGAGTGTTCTGGTCGCATCTGTGGCTCAGTCAGGTGGGTATATAGCTCCAATGCAACTTACCCACACCACATACAGCCCAAGTCAGTTGTATTGTTTCATTGCTTTACTAGTTCTCTAGCTGTTTAACCCATGGAATGGGGGGAAAGCGCCTGTCTGCTTTGTAAGTTGGAAGCTGAACTACAATTCATTTCTAAGTGGAGCATTAGGGCAGGTACAGACTTCTGCAGAGGTTTTGGAAAAATGGCAATGCAGGATACTGTTTAGCTCACTGCATGATGCCAGGAAACAGGAATTCTGTACAGTACAGGAATACTTCAGTACTACCTTCTGGTGGAGAAGCTATCATCATCCATCTGGGTGTATATAGGTAGCTGGGATGTGCAGGTTTGCACATAATTTCTTTCACAGAATCACAGACTGGTTTGGGTTGAAAGGGACCTTAAAGATCATCTAGTTCCAACCCCCCTACCAGATTTGTATGACTCCTTCATGTTTTCAATGTTCTGTGGACACCTGCCAGTTCTGTGCCCTGTCTGACATGTCTGACAGCTCTATGACCTTGGTACTTTCTCTCTATGCCTTTTTTTATCCTCCTGTCCGTTGTCTGTCTAGTTTGTTTATATTGCAAGACTTTTCAGGGAAAGAGCTGTCTCTTGCTATTGAGCATGTCCAAGACCTAGTACAGTGGAAACACTTTCTCAGTTGAGATCACCTCCTAGGTCCACCATAAATCAAATCATGGGTGGCCATTACATAGTGTCTCCTTTTAGACTTAGCAAATGAAATTCTGTTAGAAAGAGTCTCTGGAAAGCAATATAAGAGGCAGCATGGCAAATGGATTCAACTGAACTAAGAGTTTTTCACTGCCTACACAGTCACCTGCAACATAAAAGGTGTGTCACGGGGATCTCAGTTCTGGGCAGAAGAAATACAATTCATGCAAATAGTCATCCCAGGTCCAGAATCTCTCATCTAGTTGAACTGGGAGATTTCTGCAGCAGGATGCATGGCTGTGGCCATAGAGAAAGATCTGAATTTGTTTCATTAAAGTCCAATACATTATAGCAGCAGAGTTTAAATATAAATACAATCTGAGGGCTTAGGCATATAGGACAGAAAATACTTATGGAATTTAAAATTTCTGAAAGCTATTGAAGACTAATATTCCTATCAGTGATATGGGTCTAAGAAAGCAGCTTTTTACCTGTTTGGTATAGGATCATTAACCCATGCATTAACTTCTGGAAACACAAAGAAAAAAAATCACAAAAAAACCCCAACCCAAAACCCCACTTTTTTTTTTGCAAATGTGAGTGATACGTACCATAGCAGGGCCTGGATGATGTTAAATGTTCTGGCCAATGCCAGAATCAGTTTGATTCTTGCAGGATTCTGAGCAGTCTGATCTCTTCTGCAGACCAGGAGAGTTGAAGATGCCCCACACCTGCCATCCATCAGTTCTATGGTGTTTTCCATTATGGTGGAAAAAATACCAATCTGGAAGGGAAAAGAAGGTGAAATCAGAAAGACAGTGCCTTGTTCTCAAGACAAACTGTTTTTCCCTCCTTAGAAAATTAATCTCTTTTTAAGCTGTATCTCCCTCCCAATATGCCTCAGTTTCCTCTGAATCAGTAAATTCCTTCTTACTCTACAAGTCCATGTTGAGTCTCCACTGCAGATCTCCACCTTCCAGGAAAGTTCACAAAAAGATTTAAAGTACTTCCATTCCCTTTTCATTCATTCCCACTCACCTGAAATTTCCTCTTGCTCTCTTTTTTGGTGACTAACAAAATTGTCATCTTTTATTTGACTAAGGCTGTGTTGGGAAATCAAATACTGACTCAGTAGTTCCTAAACCCTTCTTTGGCTGGACCACTGCACCAATTGTCCTATGAAAAGGCATCCCTTGTTCCTCATAGCACTTTTTATTATGCTTCTTTGAAAACAGACAGTGTCAAAGGAGGAGAGGGCAAAGTGCAAGGTGGCAAGAATAGTGGCCTCTGAGATACTAAAATCCAGCTCTTACTGGGCTTCTTGTGGAGGAGGGAAGTTCTGCTCATGTGATGTCCCACTGAATCAGAGGAAGATGATGGAAAGTGTGGCTCCTCAGCTGAGGAGTGTTCCCACTTTTTCATTGACTGAGTCTAGCAGCTGCTTCATGTTGGCTTTTCAGTTGCACAGTAAAACCAAACCTAACCTAACTTAACCCAACTCCTTGCTTTTGGCTGAGGAAGAATTAGTTAGGATGCTTTCTTTCAACCACTCTGGCTCTCCCTTCCCACTCTGGGAGGAGTCCACAGCTTCAATAAGGACAGCAACAACTTAAGATGCAATAGCATCACTTCAGTTGTGACAATCTCGAGGTGCTTGGCACTGCTGTGACCTGAATTGAGAAAAATCTAGAGTTGTAATGTAAAACCACTGGGACAAGCAGCACACTGCCAGCCTCATCATGGGATAGAGGAGAGGGCAAGGCCTTGGCATTGAGTGGGTGCCCTGCCTCAGCTCCCCCTCCCTGCATATCAGGTGGCTGCTCTGACCTCTGTAGCTCATCTATGGGACAGTCTGCAGCCAAACACCAGGCAAAGAGGACTACTAAGGTGGTTTTTGCCTGTGTCCCTTGATTAATTTAACAGGACAGGATGGTTCAATGTGTCCGCTCTCTTCCTCATCATCTTCTCACTACCCTAATGTGCATTTTCCTGTTCCATTTTTTGGCAGTGTCTCAGTAAGCTCAGTATCTTTTGTGGTCGAGTGCATGTCGCCCAAAATTGCACATCCTCTGTTTTGATTTGCACGGTTTATGGGGTTATAACTTTGAATAAGAAGGAGGTGCAAGCTGGTTTTGTTTCTTCCCCCTGGATTTGTCAAAGATAAAAAAAGCCCTTAACATCTTTTTAATACAAGATGATGAGAATGTTATTGTACAGTATTAGTTGAAACTGGAGAAAATCTGTTATTTGAAGAAAAAATTATCTGTTTCATGTCATTAGACTGTACAAACTAGCCAAGTGATAATTATTAATGACAGAAGATTCAATAAAGATTAAAATAGTTCATGTTTTTCTTTCATTGATGTAGCACTGTAAATTTATGACCAGTAAGAAACCATACAAAAGGTCTGTCAGCTTTTACTATTTCACATTTTAGTCTCTTATCAAAACTGATTTCGGGTTTTGTGGTACTAAAAGTAAAGGGAAGAATGCAAGCTGCTTTTAATCAAACCGGAATGTTCAGTGATCAGCATCAAAATCTTTACAGTGTTGATCTGAGTATGGAGCAAAGAACGTTAATTTGTCTTCTGTTGACTTAATTTAGTGGCAGCCACAGCCTCTAAGATGTAATGGCAGACAAGTTTGTGTCATACCACTGTAACTGCCACTGTACATGCAAACACCCATCTGCTTAGGATTAAGTCTTAAGTCAAAACACCAATGAAGTCTAATGCTGCCCGTTTAAGTCAGGCACAGTTTGCACTGAACTGCATGTGAGTAAGGACAGCACGATCAGGTCTTGAGCCAGGCGACCATGCATTAAGTTACAAGGGCTGAAAGTACTTCTGCAGGGAAAGGACTGCATCCCTGTGTGATTCCATCGGGAGCCTTAGCAACCTTGTTTATCCATGGGGGCTGAGTTACCATTCTCTATTGTTTGGTATACCATTGTCATGCCCAGCTATTGTTCTTTACATAGGAAGTGGTCCCAGCCTCTTCATCAGCCATGGTCCAGGGGTCTGAACAATCTCAGATTGTACATACTTCTCCAAACACCGTGCCTATCAAGATCACAAAATCCGTATTTGCAGTGTTTGGTTGTTCTGAATAGGCTCCTGAGCATCTAATTTAGCATTTCATTTGGAGTGATAGGAGTGGGATCATCTTGCCTAATTGTAACTCCTCACCTTAACACAGCCCTCTGAGCTTCATCCAGAGTCATTTGGAAGAGATAAACATCCTCAGAGGGGTTCATTGCTTCTGCTGGAGAACTCTCTCTGGGGGTGCACTGATCACCCATCAGTTCCCACCAACTGTGGAGTTTGACACGTAACTTTGACAGTTAAATCAGGAGAGATTCTCTTTGTCTGGAATGGATGTGCAGAGGGCTGGGAAGAGTGGCTGTGTTCCCCAAGTCACTTTCCACAGCTGCCACTGTGGAGGCATAATGGAAAAAAATCCTGAATTGAAGAGCTACACAATTACTCCCAGGTTCTTCTGCTGGGTGTCCCTAAATGACCTGTACACAGAGCTTGGGTGCAGCATATTTATGGGAACGACATTATTTTGCTTCTGTTTCTCCTTGCATTAATTTTAATTTCCCTTTACTTTTCTTACCTTTCTTAAAAAACCCAAAGAAGGCACATCTGATCACGTGTCTCCAAGTCATCATTACCCCAGATAACTGCAGCAAATTTAACCTCTTTCCCTTGAATTCTGAGTAAGAATTGTCAGATGTGAAAAAGCTGACAGAATGTGTTCTGTAAATAGATCGTTCACCACTGTTTATCCATTCATGGGCAGGAAGAGGAATGTGTAACTGAAAGAGAGATGGCCTAAGGGTAATGAGGATCAATCAAAAATGTTGTACTAAATTTAGCTTCAGTCAGAGCCCAAATATTAAGGTGGTCTTTGGCATGTTTCAGAAAGCATGTGAAATTCTCCCAAAGCATAGCAGGCATGAGGTTTTGCTGATTTTATGTCACTCTTCTTCAGCTTTTAGAAAATCGAAGTCTTTTAGTCTGTGCTAACCATTCTAACCAAGTTAAGGACACCTGACACAATAAATGCAGATGCAAAAGCTGAAAGGTGTACTTTTGAAACACCGAAATTTGGAAACAGAAGTGTTCTGTTTCTGCCTCTTACTTTTCAAGGAGGTGGTCATGAGAACAGATCCCCCCTGTTTGTATGCTCATTAAAAAAAGTGTTTACCCATAAGATTTATGGTTTTGAAAGTGTTCCTATGCTCACTTCTATACCATTATCTTCCCCTGTGTAAATTATTTTTCTTTCCCTGCCTCACTCTGTATTTAAGGGATTTAAACAGAGTCCCAGGAATATGGAGTCACGGAGGGGTGGGATTTGGAATGTCAGTTGTCAATGCCGATGGAGTATCTGGAAACTGATGAAAACATATTTAGGTTGAAGAGTGGTGGAAAAAATGTGCTTGTGAATAAAAAATCTGCTGCATAAAATACCGTGTTGAGGGCATTAGGGCTCTGGAAACAAGTTTAAAAGGCAAGAGGGGAAGATATAGCATTTCACTGAAATTTCACCCTTCCCTGCTTTCAAGGACAGTGAGAAATCCCTGATTGAAAGACTCCTGTCGGAGCTGGGCTGTAGGTCATGAGTTGGTGTTTAACTGTGGCAAATTGAAGTAGCATTGGCAGTCGTTTACCCAGTTAACTGGCTTTGCTGAAGAAGAGAATTATAGGAGCGCTCTCTTCAATTTTTAAAAAGTTTTCTTTACTCTCTGCATATTTAAGACTCTTCCCTTGCCCCACAGTGATGGCAGATCTTGGGTGTACCTGGATCTGCATCATTATGGCAGCATGATTAAACAGGGCTGCATTTTACTGTTGAAGAACAGCATGATGTGGAAACCTTTGCCAGCAGCTGCTTTCACTCCTTTAGATCCAGGCATCACAGTATAGACCATATAAAAAGTAAGTCCCACTCCTAAAAAACCCAGAGAAATGCACATAGCAGAACTGTAATCTTAACTCCCTTTCTCTAGCCTCTGTAGAAGTAATTTCTCTAATGATATATCAATGTAAGTTTTCATGTTCTCCTTTGCTTTCTCACACAAGGAAGGTCTGTGCCCAAAGGACCTCTCCTGGTCAGGACGTGTGAGACTCCCCAGTGGAACATGCCCCCTCCTGGGCTTCTGTTTCTGTGGAGGAGGGAGGGAGGGAGTACCTCCCCACCTCCTGTGAAGACTATGCAAAAGTCCAAGCTTGAGGTTCATGCCATCATTCATTTAGGGTGCCTGCTGGTATGGTACCCAGAATGGCAAGGCAACTTGTCTGTATCTGGGTGGGAGTGGGGACACAACTTCATTGAAATGCCCCTGTCCTTAAGGGGATCTGATCTTCCTGCATCAGAAGTGGTGGACTGTACAGAGACTCTGTCCATCCCTTTCCATTCTACCCTTCTTCCCACAGTGAAAGGGGTTATTGGGAAACTTCAGAAGCTGAAACTCATGAGATTTCCACTGGCACTTTGCCTCTGAGAATGTTTTTACTTATCTACAAATGATTGAGCTTTAATGAGTTTCTCATCATTTGTGCAAGCAGTAAGGGTATATTTATTTCATTCCTCTGACAATAGTTCTTGCATATTTTTAAATGTTCATTAAACTGCATTGGCTACTGCCAGGCTTAAACCTTGCACAGATGGAGGTGGGCAGTAACATTAAAATGCCTAAATAATCAGATGCATTGCAGCCTGCAGTTCTGCTTTAGCATTTGGATAGGAGTGTTGCTTCATATTTAAAAACACAGAAGTGCTCTCTTAAAGAAGCTGAAAGACCGTGTCCTTCAAATTCATAAAGATTAATAAATGCAGACCATTCAGTGTCATCTTCAGTGCAACGTAAAGAATAAGATTATCTAAGTTATGCAGACATTCTACCTTCAATTCAGACTGCATTTACAGAAGCTTCCCACCCGTATCTCATTAGTTCAGTGTTACCGTTTATTTGTGCAAGTCTGTTTTAAAACTACTGAATGATGGGGAATTAGAGAGTTACAGCAGTGATAGCAGGTATTTAAAAAGATTCAAAGCAAGAACAAGGAATGCTGTGCTCTTGGGAAACAAACTGATACTTACTGATGCCCATGCACATATTTAAACGATCTAATAAAGATCACTGGAGGTAAAAAATAAGAAAAATAGTCTTACGGGATTGGCGTAGGAAAGGAGATTGTCCAACACAGGGATAGCAGAGAGATAAGCTAGTATAAAGCTGCAAATAAAATCATTGTCTGCTCTGCTCACACAGTCCATATATTTGGAGGGATGTATAGCCTTTGTTATGCATTCTTACTGAAGAAAGGGGTAAAATGTTCAAATAGAGGTGGCTAAAGATAGTCCAGAGGCTGGGGTAGACGCAATTAGAACCGTGGGAACAATGAGGGGTATTTTTATTTGGGGACCAAACTTATGTATGGAAGTCATGTTTGGGGACTTGTGTGTCCAGGAAAGTTTCTTTAAGCTGGCAAGCAGAAATAAAAGATTTTGGGTTTTTCAATGTATTGAATCAGGGCATGGTGTCTACCTCTCAGATGTTTTAATATAAATTGATACTGGAGAGGAAACATTTCAAAGGCTTGTGCTATATGCTTTCAGCATGAAGAGTGGAAGACAGAGCGATTTGAATTTTGCCCAAATTCTCCAGTTTTTCTAGTCTCTAGACCCTAAACCTGCTGTTTAAGGCAGATGTATTATTTAGAAAGAAACTGGAATTATTCCAAAACTTGCCACCAACTCAAAGCTCAGGCCCCATTTAATTGGATGCTTAATTACTGGTGCCAACAGGTTGGTTTCCGAGATCGCACACTCAGCCGGCGGTGACAGCCTTTCTGTTCCGTGCTGCCCTGGCACAATGGAGCCGAGCCCCTCTGTGACCCCTGGGAATGCCCACAATAGAGATGATCAGTTGCTGCACACACAGCTCTCCAAAGGGTGATCACTTTGTTTCAGGTATTCTAGAAAACTAGTCATAGTTTTGAAGCATTTTAAGGCTTAGCATTTCTTAAGGTGTAGATTAAAATACACATTACTTGGAGTAACAGTGTGAAACAAGCATCACACCCATTATGTCAGTGCTGGACAATGAGGTGCAGAGGTTAAACACTGAAAGTTTTGCTACTGAGACTGCTTTGAGTACAAAAGAGTAGGGATTCTTCCTACCCCCTCCTCCTGCCCCCTCAAAAATGCACTGAATCAATGGGATGATGCCTTGTGCAAATGAAACACCATCGTGTTTCATGTCAAAGCGTACAACTGTTTTAATCCGGTGGAAGGTCAGGCTCTGAAAGCGATGTCAGATACGGCCTGTACTGAAAATCTGCAGGTCATTAAGCTGCCTGCAAGGCAGGGAAGTAGGTTTTTAAGGTCCGTTTTGGAATGTGGGTTGGAGGTCCTTGGGTCTTCTAGTTCTTGCTCGAAAGCCAGAAGCTGCAGGGCTTGTTTGTGTTTTCTGTGAGATGCTTTATGGACTGTTGCTTGTGGCATGGGAACCAAGTCATTTTGCAGAGACTGATTGTGCTGTTGGCAACCATTTTCTTCCCGCAGAGATTTGGACTGATTTGGACCTCTTTAGTTGTTTTATAGGAAGGAATCCTGTTGATAACACCTGGAGTGATACAAATACAGCGTGAGCATTTAAATCCATGGGTACGCCTCAGCTTCCCGGGGAGCTGGGGAGAAGTCAGGGAGTGTGTGAAGATTTTTCTGGACTGACTGCAAACTGTTGTTCAGGGTACGAGATGCCCTTTAAATTTCAGGAGAGGTTTCAGCTTAGAACAAAAAGCAGCCCTTTTCTACCAAGGCTAAGAGTGCTCCGCAGCCAGGATGTGTGGTATTTTGGTTGCAGTCTGATGATCACGTCAAGGACAGAGAGGGAAACCCCAGCAACCTCTAGCATTCCAGCCCTTCCCCATCCCTGCAACTTCCATTGTTGTGATGCTGCTAAATCCGCTTTGCCTGCTCAGGACTTAAGTAAACAGACATTGTACTTGGGGGGGAGTTATGCATCATTTAAAAAAAGGATTGAGTTTGTTGAATAGAGTTGGATCAGTACTGGAATAGCTTGGTGTCAAAGGTTAGATTTCGTTATAACCGAGACAGGGTTGGGAACTGACATACTGTAGCTTTTCTTGAAGGATCTATTTTTTTTAAGTGCTCACAGCATCCTTAGAGAATGAAAAGTACAGTATGTTTCATTCCTTTTTCCTGGAAAGTGCATCCTCTGCTACCTGCTCTCTGAGAAAAGATTTCAGCCAAGATAATAACCCAGGTAATTTCCTCCAAATTCTAAATGTGCATACCTTGCCTTTTGTAATGCTGAGACAGAGGGAACAGAGGGATTACAGGCTTATTTGAATTATAAAGGCACTGACCTCAGGCAGCCTTTTAGTCAAACCTGTTGTTCATGTCTTCAGTTTATAATCATGTTTCTGTGATATTGGTGCAAAGACATAGTGTGATTATCTATCAGGGATATCACACTAAGTCATCCTTACACCCCTTGCCCTGTATTCTCTTGTGTTTCCTCCAGTAGTTGTTTAACCTCTGAGTTAACTGATGCTCGCTAGCCTGGAAAAAAAGGTGAATAATTTTTTGCTGATTTAGTGAATTGAACTTTCTCCCTACAAAGGGGTAAGCATCAGAGCCTCACTCACCAGAGGATGGTGAGGAAGCAGCAGGACCAAGACAACTGAGAGTGGGGGCAGGAAAAGGGAGGAAAGCTGTTGGATTGCTTCAGCCATGTTATGATGCCTTCCCCCAAGTCTGCTTTGCTAAAGCTTCTCCCCTCTGCATACAAAACATTAGAAGCTGATGAGAACAGAAGCCTCCCATGCGTCCTCCAGGGAACCTCCTGACCAGCAGGTCAGAAGGGTTGAGTTGGTCGTTGGTGAAAGGGAGACACCCCTATGAAAACGTTTGTTTCCAGCAAATAAGCGTTTCATCTTTCTTTTGTTTAAAAAACTGTTTTTATGGAAGTTTTCCTACTGAGCCCTTATTGAGATTTTGTATTTTTCACCTTCTCTGGAAGACTTCCCTTCCCTTCTACAGTGAAACAGAAACTTACCTTTCAGACCTTTCAATGAAATCTCAGTACAGGTCTTTCCAAAATGTCATCTAACGAAGGCTTCCTTGGCTGTGTGCTCCCAGGCACACACTGCCCAACGAGAAGCTCAGACACTCAGTTCACTGCCTTTTTGAGTGAAAAAGAAAAGAAATATTTCCTGTAGTGTAAAGAAAAACTAATGAAAAAAAGAAAGTGGAAAGGCTGAATATGAGAAGTTGGACACACGAGGTGTAAAAAGCGTTAAATCAGATTGAAATCTAGTTAAAATCTCCACCTGCAGCTACTTTCCAACTCCAGTATTCTTGCTTACTGTCAGTTGGTGTGGGCTGCCTTTCTGCTAGCTAACTTCTGTTTCCTCAGCAATTCTTCTTCAGTCAAGCCTGACATACCTGTATCTCCCCACTTGCTGCATCCCAGGGCTCTCAGGGAAGAAGTTTTGGCAGCAAGCAACCAAATAAGCAACTGTGTGTATGAGGTGTGAGTTGTCTTTGCTTCAGTAAGTTCGGCATACCTTGCAAAGTCAGCCCCTGCTATTTGCTGGAGGTTTCAGCAGAGTTTACTTCTCAAGTAAATATTAGAGGGCAATGAGGTACAGCGCTGCCTTGAGTGCAGAGCATTATTTTACACCTCGTTAGGTCTATTTTTCCTACGAATACGGCGGTGGCAATTGGACAAGTAAAAGACGGATGGGATGAACAAAAGCAGTGCTCCTTTCCTGAGCACCATAAATCCGCTCTGTAAATGTGGCATAAAAAGAAAGAAAAGAAGAGGAAACAAAAAAAAGACCCCGAACCACATGGCAGAAGTGGTTCCTCCCAAGGAAAACCTGCAGTACAGCAGTTTGTACAAGTTTCTGCATCTCTCTATTTAATGTTTCAGACCTTCCTTCCCCTTGACATTAGAAGGATCATTTGTCTGTGGGCAGCTAATTTGCTGGTTTGCTCAGATTTCCTGAAGGAAATATGCAAAATAGCATCATTATGGCTGGATTCTTTTTCTGCTTTTGAAAAGTGAAGTTTTTATAAAAGTTGAGAACAACTTGATCTTGTTACTTATCAATGTATTTATTAATCTTTCTTAAGTAACATCATTTACCCTTGGTTTGGGCCCCACTGGTCCCAGCACAAGCTTATGCTGCACCAGTTATGATGAGGGAAGTGTCCCGGGCATGTGTCTAAGATGCCCTGTGAGAATAAATTGTGTAGGGGAGGAAACTTACCCTTACACACAGCTCCACACAAGCCACTGACCTCTTGTCCAGAAGATTTAAGAGTATTACAGGAACTGAGAGTATCAAGATTCCTTTTTTTAGGGGTATCATGTAGCGAACAGCTCAAGTGATATCTCCCATGGCTACCTGCATCACCTCTCTGGCATCAGCTACGTGTGAGTGAACCAGCACAAGAAAGGAGCCACTAAATGTGAGCTGTTCATGCACAAATGTGCACAGCTTGCACGGATGCATCAATAATGTGATGCATGTAATAATGACAATGCCATGACTTTTGAATATTCCTGGCATTTTTTTTCTGGTAGAAGCAGCTTTGTGGTGTTGCCCCTTCATACCCCGTTTTTCTTGCCTGCAACAGTAAGATTTAGCTGTTGATACAGGATTCTAAAAGGCTTTGGGGTAACAGAGTGAATTAAACATTCCTCTTCCAGCTGCCGCTGTTCACAACACTTTTGACAGTTAAAATACATCACACATTCTCTTGTCTGTTTAATATAAACAATTAGTATTTTAAGTGGAGTCCAGAATCAACCCGAAATAGGAGGATCCAGACAGGCAGTTCAGATAGGAAACTAAGCAGTGTCCTGAATTTATATAAAAGTAGTTTGCAGTCACTTCAATCCATGCCTGACATACTGTCTACCGCAGCACATTACACTGTGCCAGTAGCTTTCATTTTTCATCTCAAAATTCTTCTAGCACAACTTCTTATCTGAAATTTTTAACACAAAGAAGACATCCAATATGCAATATTACACTTACAAAAAAAATAATTAGAATGAAGTATTTTCTTTTTCATATATTGAATTCTTTTGCATAATGAAACATTTTAATTAACCCAAGACCAGTTCTGAAGGAAACCTTGTTTAAAGAGAGTTTTCTTCTTCTGTTGGTTTGGGTTTTTTTTTTTCCTCCATTCTGGAATGAAGACATTTGAAATCACAACACTCAATGAAACAAAGAAATTCTGACTTGTCTATATAGAAACTTAATTTTAGTATAGAAGCAACACTGTGAGAACAGTAGCAATATTTGTAGTTTTAGGAATTCTAACAGGATTTCTGCAAAGCGCAGTTTGCTAAAATTTATTTCCTAAAGAAGAAAATTTGTAATAAAGAGGTTATAAGCTGAAAAAGCTCCTCACTGCTTATAAAAGGCATCCAAGCTGCAGTACTACGTGTATGCAAACCCCTTTTTTTTTGAGTCTAGACAGTGCCTGGCTGCATAATGTAGAGGAGGTACAATACTGCTTCACACAGCTGGTACCTGAAGTGAAATCAAGACCCTTGTAGATGTGGGGACCTTGGAAACTGCTCTGACAACTTTTCCATGTCAAAAGCTAAGCCTGTGCCCCGATGCAAAGCTGGATCAGGACTAGCTGTACCATTTAGGATTGAAACCTCTCTCTTGCTACCAGCATGGGTAAAATACCCGATACGAAGTATTTAGCCTCACTTCTGCATGCCAGGAGGAAGCTAAATTGTAGGTTATAAACTTTGCATCGAGTACTGTCTTTCCGTGTATTCCTTTGTGGTGATTAGCAGCGTGATCATACCGTGGCATGTGGGTCTACAGCAGTGCAAATAACGAACCATAGATAAATGACTTCCCAACTTTGCAAAAGGAAGCCAGGTAATTATTTTAAATTGAGACTTTGTCTAAAATTAAATAGCCCCCCTAGACCCACATGGCAGCTTCTGAGGCTGTCAACTGGGTTTGCACCTTTAAAGGAAAAAAAGGAGCAGGGCACAGGGAGTACAAATGAAAACAGCTTCAGGTTGTTCAATTTCCTGTTTGTTTAAATTTGTCCTTCCTGACATGCAGATTCATCACACTCCTTTACTGGTGACTACTTCATTAGATTAGTTTAGTTAGGTATTCTAAGGGATTTTTATCTTCTGACTCATAAAATTCTTGTATTCCCCTAATAATTTCCTGTGTCTGACTGGAATTTTATGTCTTTGTAGTTTTAGCTGGGCTCCTTGAAGAAGCTGCTTTCTAAATGACTCTGCTTTTGAGGTCTCCAAATAGCATCTGAGGAGCCCAGTTCCTGCTTTCCAGGAAAACTGTTCCGTGCCAGCACTCCACCTCTTAAAATTTTAATCAGTTAGATTTTCTTCATCTGTTTAAACTCTTCCTTTCCGGACAGCGTTTCCCCTTGCTGCCCATGCCCTTTCCAGGTGTCTACTTCAGAATATTTTTGCCCAATTCCAGAAGTGCACCCCGGTGGCTCAGAGTGCTGCTGCAAGCCTGTCCCATCAGGTTTTCATCACTCACTTGCTATAAAGCAGAGAGCTAAGGTTACTAGTATATTGGAGCATTTAGCAGTTGATGAGAAATGCCTCGTAGATCCCTCCTCTGTCTTCCTCCCCCCCACCCCCATCTTTCTGAGGAGGGTGAGAGCCAGGTTAGGCTGGAGCCCTGGTGTGTGCACCTTTGAAGGGTTCAGTGAATTAAAGGTGATGCTTTTTGACGTCTGAGCTCCAGAAACCTATCAAGGGAGTGTCGTGCCAACTTGCCTGCTTACACAAGAGCCGCGTCTGCCTTCCTTTCCCCCTCTGTGCCAAATCACGGCTGGAGCTCCTAGATGGGTGCCCTGAAACACAGCTTTAAATACCCGGCAAGTGTGTTTATTTGTAAGGTTACTTTCCCCGAGTATATTTGCTTATAAAATCAGCAGGTGGAGACAAGAACAAGGCTATGCGCTGCCGCCGCTCCCGCCCGCGCCGCCGGGCCCTCCCTGGCTCCCCTCACCCTGAGGCGGCAGCCGGAGTTGAGGAAGCCCCGGCCGGGCCTGGGGCGGCCGCCTCCCGCGACCCCGCCCGCCCGGGCCGGGCTTCCCCCCCGGGCCGCTCCGTGCTGCCGGAGCTCCTTGCTCCGCACCGCCGGTGTCTTTCTTGACCGGCGGTGCAAACGGCCCTTCGAGAGGCAGCGGGAAAGGGGAACACATCCAAACGCCAATAGCCTGCGAGTAGTTCCTTTCTCTTCCTCGCTGTCGTCCCTCCAGGGCTGGCTGCTGGGAGATACCCACTGCGGGTGCTGAAGGGGTCCGAGCAGGCGGCACGCCGCACAGCCTCACCTCCCCGTGCGAGCGCTGCGGCCTTGCTGCACCCTGGGGCAGGGCAGGGCAGGGCAGGGCGGGTTGTGCCCCAGCCGGGCAGCCGGGACGGTGGCTCCACTGGGGCCATGCAACATCCGAGTGGTGCTGGGAAGGAAGCCCAGGGAAACACACATAGGAAGCGGTCCTCAGAAGCGAGCATCCAGTGTCCATAGCTGATGCATGAACTGGAGCCATGGCTTGCCTCGGGCCGTGGGAGGCACCATGTAATGGAGACACGTCCCCATGAGTATGGAGCATTTCCCTTGAATGGCATGTATTAGAGGAGTGCATGCTTGCTCCTAACATCTTGCCTCTCCCCAGTTTTCTCTTGCACGTTGGCCCATTTCTTTTTTCTGAACCTAATTCTTCCCTTATTTCTCCTCTTGCATATTGCATCAGTTTTCTCTTTCAAGCCAATTACTCCTTTTTGCATATTTTGTATAGCGTAAAAGAACACAAGGCCCTGAAGTGAGTCGGATGTTTATAGGCCAATATTATTTGTCTTCAGAAACATGTAGGGGAGTATAATTGACTTCCACTGTGACCACTCGCACTGTGCCTAGTTACAAATGCTCTTAGCTTAGGTTGAAAATTACTTCCATGTCTGGAGCACTTTGTGTACACTGTATTTGTTTTGTTGTTTCAGTTATTTATTCAAGAAAAACAAAAAAGTCTAATCCAGAAGAAAAAGACGAAAATCAAAGACACTGTCATATAAGGAACAGCACAGGCACCGGAGCAAATACGAGACCTGTGCTAAGTTGATGCATACAGCCATGGGATCTTTAGGTGATCACAGAGACAAGCTAGGCTTCCCCTAGAAGAGCATTAAAGGAGAATAGCTTCTCCTGACATCATTTTTAAGCAGTTTGTTGTTTCTTTTCTTGATCTGTGTCACCAGCTACACGGTATGGCTGTGAAAAGTTTTCCTTTGAAATCTTTCATGAAAGAAAATATGGGGTTTAGCAGAAATGACATGCTTTGCTTTAGAAACTGTAAAAGAAAGCACACCAGAAGGTGAACATTATAATCTGAAATATGAACTTTTCCATTTCAATAGTTTAAGTTTTCAGAAGTTTTCATGAAAAGTACAGCTGAAGTTTTCCACAGAAAACTTAAAGGAAAAGGAGTGTGTGGGAGTGTGTGTGCACATGTATATTGTTTTTGTCAGGCTTTTCTGTGAAGAAAGGTCTTTATTTTCTAGTCAGCATTATTACCTACCTCCTTTTGTTTGCATAAGAGGTTGTTAAAAAGATTTAAATCTCCCCACCCCCCAACTCTAACCCCGCAAATCATTCCTTTTTTCTTCTTTTTTTTCTCCAGTGCCTATAGCCTCTGCAATTTTTTGCATGTGACTCCACAGTGTTCAACTGTGTGTGTTGTAGAGACAAAATCTTAACCAGAGGGCACTGTAAAGCTGCCCTGGGTACCAGGTCTGGGGTGGCAGAAGTGCCTTGGAAGCCTTTGTGTGAAGCTGCAGTGAGTGGCTTCTGCACTCCCTAGGTGAAGGATGACCCAGCGGTAAGGTTCCTCGCAGGGTTTGACAAACCTGAGGCACATAACAAGATGTTCCTGCACTGGGATGAAAAACCTGCTCTGGAAATGTATCTATTTTAAGAACTAGCATAGTAGATAAGCTGTAACATTAGTCAAAGAGAAGGATTTTGCTCTCCGCCAGTTCATGGTGACATCAAAAGGAGCCCTACTCCACCTTCCTGCACTAGTCTTGTCCTGTGGCTGAATGGCTCTTAACAGCAGACACGGCGGTTTGTGACTCTGTCTTCACCCGGCTCTTCAGTTCTCTGTTTTGTCAATCTTGACCAGACATTGCCATCTGCTAACTGCCCCAGTCTTGGCCCAAATCCTGACAAAAGCTTTCCTTGATGGCCAAGAAAATTATGTCCCTTCTTAGTTACTTGTGACCAAGTTCCCTCACCAAGACATCTCACTCAATATCTAAAGTAAACAGAAGAAAGGAGGCCTTTGTATTTTTTTTTTGTTTTAATCAGTGTAATAACTCTTTCCCTTGTTTCAGAACTTTACAACTGCAATGAGAGCCTGTTTGTCCAGCTGTAATGAGGAGGGTGCTTGTCTGCTAGAGCACTGAGTGCTGGAGGCACTGTAGAAGGAGGCTCAGTAGAAGAAATATAACTGCAAAAGGAAGACAGTACAAGCTACTTTTTTTTTTTTTGAGGTTAAAAGTAATTCTGTCAGAATTCTACCTCTGTAGTTTGAGTTTTGGTGTGTAACTGAGTGTTCTTTACACAAGTTATTTCCCAGACATGTATAACAATATTGCAGGAAAATATTTCAACAGGTTTAAAAACAAACTGTGGATGTTTATTACTTGAAACACCCCCATGACAAATTTTTCAAATATGTAGTTCGTATGTCACTGCTGTTCTTCCAGGGCCGGCTGGTGATTATCTCAAGGTTGCATTTGCTGTTTGTTTTTGTGGTTTTGGTTTTTATTTTACTTTCTCTGAGAACACATTGCATTAGGATTCCAACTTTGTCAAATCACTTCCATTGGAAGGCCTGCCAGGTCTACCACTATCCTCATTTACTGTATGAAAGCACCAGTTATTTTAGGGAACTGTGGAGGTAACTCATAGGTATACCAACTGCAAGATACTCTGCAATGCACGCATTTGTTTTATCAATACTGCTTTTGGAAGGAAAACAAAAGCACTTGGAGTGGAGTTGCTTTGGACTGAGGTTACTAGGTCAACAGTAAATTTTTAAAACTATTTGAGACATTTCTTGATGGCATTTTTAAATTATAGCTTAAGGTTACACTGCTTCACATGATTCTGTTTGGATCCTTTGATGCTGAAGATCTACAACTGACTTATGTGTAAGATATATTTTTAAAAACATTAGCCATGATTTAAAGTAACGAGACACTGTTCAGACGAGGGGAGAAACCCACCCTTTGGGAGGAAGTGAGTTAGGTTCAGTAGTTTTGTTGAACCTGAACCAAGAAAAAAACCATTAGTAACTCAATCTTTCTAAGAAGACTTGAGGAAGATCTCAGCTCCTGCCTACCTGTTGATTCTAGCAGCAGCCCAGACATTGGAGATGTCAGGAGTGTTTTAGAGGAAGGCTCTAAAACAGCCGGCTTGTGTCTAGCTTGTACTTGAGAGTGCAGTGAAAGGACTAAGGAAGTAGCAAGGGCAATTGTGGCATTGTGATACAGTTATTAATTGCTGAAGAGAGCAGGCCCCATGCTTTCATTGCTCAAGAGACATCAGGGGCACTCTTGTTCTGAAAAATTAAGATGTCGCATGAAATTGTA
This sequence comes from Porphyrio hochstetteri, assembly GCA_020800305.1. NCBI lineage: Eukaryota > Metazoa > Chordata > Aves > Gruiformes > Rallidae > Porphyrio > Porphyrio hochstetteri. The sequence continues at coordinate 32,119,608 of CM036905.1, read as the reverse complement.
GATGTGAAGTTTCACGTCCCCCTTAACAATCATTTCAAACAAATATGACCTGCTCCCACTAACAAAGAAATAAATCTGGTTTGCATATGATGGTTCTTAGTAAGTTGTTTTGATGCTCAGAGTGCCACAGTGGAAGAAAATAAATACAACCTTTATTTATGGCTTTCACTTCTTTATTTCCCAAGTGAGAAATATAACGAAAAAAACATGATGATTGTCTCATAAAAGCTGCTATTAGAAGTTCAGTTGTTTTGTAAAAGTCCCTTCCCACACTCTTCTGTCAGAGTGGTGTTTGCCTGCTGCAGTAGCCTGAATTTGCTACTACTGTTAGCACATTAGAGATAAGCCCCCTCTTTACTTTTCCTTTCAAAATGAAGGTTTATTTTGTCTTTGTCTTTGTTTTCCCCTCCCCAGCCTAGCTACCACTCCAAAGCCCTGAATGGCCTGCTGAAAACTAGTGCCATGTTGTCCTCCTTATATCTGGAAAGGGCCAACTTTTCTTTCCAGAGGCATATGTATCTAAAATTGTTTGCTGGTGAACAAGAATGTTTCTGTGCCCCATTTGGTTTCTAGCCACATTTAGGTAAATTTGATGAACCTCCACTGAAAGTTGTGTTACCTGATGGTAAAACATTTGTGTAAGAATATTTACTGTGCATTCATTATCATGGAGATATAATGAAAAATAACCCAAGAGGTGAGGCAAAACCCACCCTCTATCTGCCCAGGCATTCTACACAATAGCAACATGTCGCTTTGTACTTCTACATTAAACTTGCATGTGAGAAGATACAGCTGTGGATGCCTGTGTCTTTCAGATTCTGTTTCAATAAACCTGTGAGAAAGAAAAAAGGTGAAGGCCCTTCAGCTTTACAGCAGTTTCAAAGCAGAAGCTTTATTACCTTTTTTTTAATCCTATGCGCTTCATGTTTTTACACAGACACAGCTTCTCAGTGAAGATAAATGATGAGACTCTACCTTAAAAAGCCTTTGGGTTTTCATTAATCCGCATTAGGTTAAAAGGGAATCAGAATTCTAAAAATACAGCACATCAGAGAAACAAGGTATTTTTCAGGTCAAGGTCCTCTTTTCCATCTGGTGCCATTTGGTATTTCTAACATCTTCCATCTCCCCCCTACTTCTCCATCTGTAAATAACTCACTGATGTAAATGCTTGGAATAATTACAGCAAAGAATGATAAAATGCAGGTTAACTTAATCTCTTTGGGATCTAAAATGAAAAACATAACTACAGACATCGCAGTTATTGAGAAACTGTGGAGGTCTCCAGTCAGCAGGTGTATGAAATGGGAATAATGTCAGAGCGCTGGATGCTTGGGGACTGCAATTCAGAAAAAAAAATCAGAAGGAGTATTAGTTCAGGAGAGGGGAAAAAATAACCTAGCAGGGCTGATTTTCAAAAGCAGCCTGCCGGTTTGCTTCTGCAAATAATTATAGACTCATATTTTAACGGTTAAATGTCTAAGTGCTTGCATCCATTTATTAGGAAGTTGGAGATCTAACTACAACACAATGTGTGCAAACTTGCAAAACTGGAAGGAGGCTTGGGATGCTTCTAAAATTGATCAATCAGTCAACAGCTGGATTGCTTTCCAAAAGTTTATGGGAACAAAATGTCTGTCTTTATTTGCATGAGGTCAGCATTGCCCCAAGAAAGAGTCCTGGAGGAGCCCATGAGATAAGGTGCTTTACAAGCGTTCTTTGATGAAGAAGCATGAACTGCTGTCTCCCCTTCAGCAGAATAAGGACCATTAGGAAAGGCAAAAGGTTCGGTTCTGGTGAGGGGGTGTGGGGTGAATTTTAGAAATGCCATACAGCTTTTATGAAATATTTGGGGGACGTCCCAGAATGAGGAAGAATGGGACATGACTCAGTATGTGTGACACCCAGCAGCATAAGATCTTTTCTATTACTCACACAGGATGGAGCGGAAAAGATCTGTCAGTAATGTTCAGTTTACACATGGTTTTCACTTAAGTACTTGACAGAAGAAAGTTTCAGTGCTTTATTTGGTGTATTTCAGATCCAAGAAAGGATACTTGCTATATATCTGAAAAACTATTCATCTCCGTGGCTGGCTTATTAACATACCAGAAAGTGGCCCTAGGGACATAGCAGCCTGACTCCCATGTAAAGGGTCATCAGAGTGAGCACAAACACAACAGACTCTTATCTTACAGCCCTTTAATATTGGCAGCATGATGCAGAGTGATTGTGAAAATGACAACGAGCCCATTTTGCATGTCTGTAACGCGATAAAAGTTGCTGACTGTTACTGTGTCGCGCTCTCCCTCAAACTAAACTTTACACTGGGGAATAAATGTAGTCACAAATCTCAGCTGCTGTTCACACACACAAAAAAATAGTGCATGTCATTTGAAGTTGTTCACTCAGCTGGGAGGCTGTCCCCACCCCCATCTTGTCCTCTGCAATTACCCTTTGCCCCTTTCCTCCAGCAGCTATTCCTTCCTAGCCGTTAGGTTTTACCATCCTTCAGAAAGTCGTTCTCATGCTGCCCATGGGATGTGGTGAGCCAGGCCTGGCAGAAGGCCGTTGCTCCAGGAGGGTCGACTCGCAGCACAAGCGTTTGCAGAGGGTCTTCTCCAGTGCTCAGTCCCTGTAGTGTGAAGAGTTACTCTTTCTCTGTCTCAGCTCAACAGAAGCAGAAGAGATCCACAACAGGCTTCTTAACCCTGTCCCTGTCATTCCTGCAGACACATGTAGAGCGAGTCAGCCATTTTGCAGCCTTACAGGAGGGCAGGAGTGGACGAGTGGCAGCCAGTGAGACCACAGGAGAAGTAGGCTGGAGCTTGTGAAGTGAAGGCCACTGCTGGGTCATTCACCACTTACAAAGAGAGATCATATGAAGAGCCCACAGGGGTCCAGTTGGCTTTCTACGTCACTGGGAGTTGCCTGGAGTGCAGGCAAGCAGACTGCTTCTACAGCTCATTCCTGGCAGCTTTTGAAGTAAAGAGAATGGCCAGAGAAGGCTTAGCAGACTATTGAATGGGTTTTCCACTTCAGCTCAGGAGAAAGGAAATGAGACAGCAGAGGGGAATTGATTTTCCTGGTGAGTTTGGCTCATCAACTCGATGAGCAGTTCACTTGTCTTCCTCTCAAGGTCAGCAGAGTGACAGTGTATCTCAGTGTGCCCTTCAGGACCTTTTCTGTTGGAGGGTTTTCTCCGTTTTCAGTCAACCCTCATGGAGTTACTGGTTTGTCACAATAATGCTGGTGCGTGACCTGTCATGTCACTCAAGAAGAGATGGCTTAGATTGAGAGTTAAAAGTCCACGCTGTGAAGGCACAGCTTGTTTCCCAGTCCCTTTCTTGGGGACCATATGTGGCCATGGTGGAGCCTTTGGAACATGTGTCACATGTAGCATGAACTAACAGCCTAAACTGAAGTCACTCCAGTTGGGTACAAAGGCTACTTTAGGAGGAGCTTGCCTGTTTATATAGTATTCAGATTACTTCATTTTTAAAAGTGCATGGAGTGCATCCAAAGCAAATAATTTTCCTGTGGTGAATGGGAAGACCAAAAGGAAAAGTCTGGAGAAAGGAGGATGGATAGTCTTCCTTTAATGTCAAAGCTGACATAAACACGTCTCCTCCAAACCCTTCTCACAAGATAATTTTCTCAGCAAGACACAGATTGCTTCAATCTCTGCGTAGCAGCCTTTGAAGCTTCCCCCTTATTGCTGTTATGGAGGAGGGAGGATTGTCTTTGAGAATTTCTACAGCGCTGAAGTGTTCCTACTCCAAAAGCTTTCACACGATCAGATACTTGGTAGCTCCATAACAGCTCCTTCTTTGGAACACAAGGGCAAACAGTCTGTTTTGCTAAATTATTAAATTAAGAAAATAAAAATAAAGAAAAAACCCAAAACAACTAAAAAAGCTTCATTAAAATATTCTGACCAGTTCTATGTAAGGCCTCAATTTTCATTAGACAGAGGCACAGCTAAGAAGTTGATGAATGGTGCTGGAAAGGAGCCACCAATTATGAGACATCAATTTTTCTGTCAACAGGATAACCCCTTTTGCAAAACTTGTCATATGTTTATTCCTTTTCTGTTTGTGGAAGTATTTGTTTGGCAGGGATATTTTGCATGAGGGGAGGAATTTATAAATTGTTTTTTTACGGTTGTCATTGCTGCACTGGTTTGAGTTCCTGTCCTGTGGGATACTTTCCCTTTTCAGAGTTCTTGCTTCTCAGTCTGTCTGCTGCCTGTAACTCTTCCAATTGCAATACAGTTTTGGGGGAAAAAAGATTACTCACTTCTGCAGTGAGTTCTGAGATGGGAACACTTGTGATGGTGGTAGACACCATGGGAGCATAGAACTTGGGACTTGCAATGCCTTCAGGTTGCAGGCTTAGGAATGCTACTATCTGGGTGTTCCCAAAGAGAAGAAATGCCCCTTTCTGAGCATTTTTTTTCTTTAAAAAAATTGTTTATGCCTGTTATGCTTGCATCCTAATAAGTGCTCTTCCATATTTGATGGTTTAAGATACAGCTGAAGACATTGGGATTTTTTCCCAGTTTACACACTTCCTTTACCCACATTCAGAAAACTTGATAGCTTCCACACCCCCTTTTACTGGGTAGGACATTTTATTCACTTTACTTACAGGAAGCTGTGTACATCCTTTATTCACAGCTGCTGCTGTGTTCCTTAATAACTATTGCAAGTCATTTTGTGAAATCATTGGTAGCAAATGCTTAACAGATACTAGAAGAAGAAACAAGGAAGTTCTCTGTACGTGGGCATCTGTGTATTCACAGAGAGCAAGAGCTGCATGTTATATTTGGCAGGGGCTGAATGAGAAGGACAGATAGCTGGTGGGATTTCAGATGGGCACTGGTAGATGTTGACATGACCTTAAAGCCTATCAGGTTCTTATGTGGGAATCCAGCTTCAGGAAGTGGAGCATATGATGACAGGTTTTTTGAGGGGTGGCTGAAAAGTTACAGCTGTGTAATGGGTATCTACTGCAACACTGAATAGACTTGTGGTGGGGAGAGGGGGAGACTTGGCAAGGAGTAGTTAAGGAGTAGAAGGTTGTTACTGAGATCGTAAGTGGCCGTTGCTGGTAGATGAGGTATACACCTCGTCATCATGTGGTGTCAGGTCATGCTGCTCAGTCCTCAGCTAGAAGCGGTGTTGAACATATGTGTTAACGAGTGCAGTTCTGTCCTGGATGCAGACCACGTGCAGAGCATCCACTGATCACAGAATCACAGAATCACAGAATCATAGGGGTTGGAAGGGACCTCGAGAGATCATTGGGTCCAACCCCCCTGCCAAAGCAGCTCCCTAGCACATATTGCACAGATAGGCATCCAGATGAGTCTTGAATATCTCCAGAGAAGGAGACTCCACCACCTCCCTGGGCAGCCTACTCCAGTGCTCTGGAGTAGTTATGACTTCACCTGTCCATGGCTGATCTGAAGTGCTCATTACTGTTCTGAAACTTGACAAAGTAGTCGTCATCTCACTGCCTCTGATGTGTGATGGGTCAGTGTCTGAGCACATCCTTCTGGGTGTGACTGTGCCTTGGTGAAGGCAAAGGTTAAAGCAGATTTTGGGGCTCTAAACTGCAACTTACTAACTACTTTTTAAAGGACATTTATACTACAAAAGCAAAACCACTTGTGTTCCATTAAGTCTCATGGTTTGTCATCAGGGTGGAATTTGTGAGTGTTTTTAAATGGATGATGAAGCTGGATCTGGCTTACCTGAGCAACCACCTTCGTGCCTGAGCTAAACTGCTACCACTGTTTGTGGTATTAGGGTGGAAGTTTTCCAAAGTACCTAAGTGATTTAGGATCCAAAATCTCCATTTAGTTATTTCCAGGCTCTGGAGCGAGATAACCATTTTTCAAAGTGTGATTCTGTCTTGCTTTTTACAGTGCCATCTGCCACGAAGACACCCTCTTTTCTTACTTACTTCGTTCCTCTTTTCCAGGTTGGCCTTCCTTCTATGATGTGATCAGTCCTGATGCAATTGCTTTCAATGATGATTTCTCCTATGGGATGCATCGGATTGAAATATCCTGCAGTCAGGTTAGTTTATAGCACACACCATTCCGATGGCAAAGGCTGTAAAAATCATTACAGCATGCTGCACTTTCCTTAAGATTTGCAAACCTCTCAGTTCCATTAAATAGTAATCATGGTGAGTGCACAATGGGTTGTAGGTATAACAGCTGGGTGGAACGAGCCAAAGGCACACAGAGCTCACTGAAATGTGCGTTGTTGTCTTGGGTGAGATTTAACAGAGCAGATGTAAATGGTTGGACTCAGTGCTGAGTCTACAAAAATTGTCTTCCTGAAGAGGGTCCCTTCAAAGGAGCTCCTGAGCCTGAGCCTGGGCGACTGACTCCACACGTGAGCAGTTGAGAGGGAGGCCGAAAGCAGCGGAGCGACGGCCTGTGTGCTGATTCCATCATTGCACATTACTGTGCAGCCGTGCTAACTCATTCCCAACATTCATTCCCAGCGCAGCCCTAATGGCTGCCTCAAACAATCCATCTGCCATCATAATGAAGTCAGTCACGATTCAAAACATGCCCGAATTTTCCGTTATCTGTCTTGTTCTTTCTCTCATCCTTTGTGCTGTCCTCCTCTCTGAGAGGGGAATGGCATAATCATTACCTAGCAAAGGGAGAAGCTGCTGCCTTGGTGTTTGCCAGACATACCCAGCAGCTTGTGGTCCTCTAGCTCCCATGCTCAAACTCCCCCTGAGAAGATGCAGCAGCTTCATTTGGGCCGTGAGAATTTGCTGTTCTCTTTCCAGACAGTATTGTTAGAGGGATTACTGATTTCATCCCTGACAATGTGCATCCTTACTGATCAGTCACTCATATATAAATGCTCAGAGTGAGGGAAGAAGCTTCTTAAAAAGAGACAAAATTGTCTTCATGGAGAATCCATTATCTTCAGTATAAGTAGAGGGTTAGGCCCAACATGCTAATGGCCAAATCAGCATGTCTGCTAGTATGCCGTGTACTACATAGTTCTGTAGTTATCACATTGATGCTATGCTTTAGAAGATCCATCTAACACATTTTGGGAACATCTGTTCCCCTAAATTCCCTAGCAAGGTAGCAGTGACTGAGAATCTCGTGCTTCACCAGTGATTACTGGCAAAACCAAAACCACTCATTTCAGCTCTGCATACTAGGCCCAACTGGGGCTAAAATCAGTGTGCTACCAACCTGCCGAGCCTGTATCTGCTGACACCCTGGAAGACATAGCCAGAGCTCCTGGTTTCACCCAAGAGAAGCTCAAGGCAGCCTGTGGTCAGGCCAAGGAATCTGGGAATGTCATTTACCTGTTGCCAAACAAAATAGCCTTAGCAGACCCGAGACCAGCAGTATTAGCAGCAGTCACATGCAGACACCATAAAATAAAAGCAAAACCAAAACCCGAATTTAAAGCACTAAGAAAAAAATACGACCAAGGTTGCTATATAATCCAATGGCAGCTTCCTACCAGCCACTCCAAATTCTTGGTCCAATAACCCCACTGATGATCAAGTCATGGGGGAAAATAGCTTGAGGAGTGGTGAGCATCTTTGTGGCCACCACTCAGCGCAGTTAATACCGCCGCATTGTGTATCCATAACAAAACCATTTCCTCCCCTCCTCGGAGCCCTAGGAATGTGAATTGCACATGCAGCTGCAAAAAAAGCACAGTTTTACTGCAGCCTGGAAAGCGGTGGGATTGATATGGCAGCCCTTGGTCGAACTGAAGGGAAATACCCTCTCCCACACCCAAAGCCTTATTGATCTTTCACAGATGAAAAAGTAGTTGATTTTTCTCTAAAGCTCCTTCCACCTGTCTGAGAGAACTAAAAAACTCTTAATGTTCTCCATTAGAGAAAGCAAATGCTGGGGGAAAATTGCTGTAATATTAATCAAAGACATCCACGGGATTATCCTAGCAGTAACTGCTACAGTTTTTGGAAACACATCACCCTGGATGTATTTAAAAGATCAATGATTAGTGGCAGGTAGAAGCTAATTAGAAATGCCTTTGAGGAATACTGGAAAACTGGTTGCATCTCTATTTCTCTTTCTGTTCTTTTTCTCTTCCTGCTTTAAAGTCCCTTTCCCTGAGGTGTCCCTGGCTGTACCTGCACAAATCAATAAAATTGTGTAGCCACCGAAGTGCCGTTTGCACATCGGTATCTCAGACTCGGTGCAGCAGCTGAATGCAAGCTGCTTTCCGTGCCTCCCAGCAGCATATTAGAACCAGGAGGCTCGGGAGATCCAAGCGTACTGACAGTTAGCAGGGACCCCCCCTTCCTGCTCCCAAACACATACTTCAGATGCTTTACCCTAACCGTTTCACCGTCCCAGTGCATTCTGCCCAATATATTTATGTGCGAGGCCGCAGCAGATGATTGTTTCTCTTTGGGAGGCACTGCAGACATGTATATATGCCCTAGAAAAATGGTCGGCAGCTATGATGTGTGGGGAGGACAGTAAGATCAATTCATCCTTTGTACTCTCAGCTGAGGGCCAGGTTTCTTATGCTGTGATACAAAGGATTGAATTACGTTCCTTTTCAGGGCAGATGACTTATAGAGTCCTCTACAGAGAGAATCGCCACATAAATTTTTGCTGAGGGGTAATCTCAAAAGGTAACAAATTTTGCAGTAATCCAATCCCAGTGTGATTCTGCCATCACAAGAAGGTGCAATGAGCCTTCCTCAGACTCTCTCATGGCTTCTCAGGTTTTGTGAGGAAAAGCTTTTTGATAGATTGTCTTCGTAGTCTGTGTGTTTGTGAGTATATTACTCCTGCAGACCGTTTCTCTCTATGGTTTCTCTTGTTCTGTTTCTGTCCAGTGGAGAGGGAATGATTTATATCTGGGTAAATGTTAATCTGGAAAAGATCTGTTTAATGCTGCTAGCCAGGAGGTTTTGAAACATTCTCAGTTGAGATGAGATGATTTAATTAGGATGCTGGGCATTTAGAAAAATATTCTCTCTGGGACACAAAATTTTTTAGGTGGGATTTTTTTTTTTTCCAAAGGTATGGAAAAGCTTTACAATTGGGTGAAACACCTCATTGTCAGAGACCCCACTCTGAGAAACATCTCAGGTATTCTGCCCAAACTGCCTAAGAAAAGTTCTTAATTCTAAAGGAAAATTAAATAAAATAAGCAGCAAAGAATGGAGGAAAGGGTGTCAGGAGAGCATTAATTCAGGAATAAGGCTTGAATCCTTGTCTTCTCTAGTTCACATGCAACTTCCCTGTGCCTTTTCCTATTTACCATGTTTTGTCTTCCTTCCTTTCAAAGCCAAGCAGTGCTGGGAGCTCATCCTGCTGACACCATGGGCTAAAGTGCCCTTGCTTGTTACTGGGGCCCTTGCTGGACTGCTGGGCTGTTCAGTAGCACTTCTCAGGGAGCAGAGAGCCTGCCCTGTGTCATGGCTGCTCAGGTGGGACTGATGGGCAGGAACACTGAGGCCTCACTCCCTACCTGCCCTGCTCCTGGGGTCTGTGAGGATTATTGTTTCAGATGTCATTAAAGGAGAAGAATTTCTGACCCTCCTAACTGGTGTGAGAGCTTCTCCCAGTCTTGCAGGCTCCAACCTGAAAGGTTCAGAACCTGCTTCTGCACACCCCCTTCTTAATGGTGAATTAAACACGGTAACAGCAGGAGAACATTAGCAGCACAGTAACTTCAGAGCAGAGAGATGCCATTGCTAACTCGTTCACAGTTTGGAATAATCAGTATTGCCTCTATGTATTTGGGATTTTATGCATTAATTAAATGGTAAGAATAATCTGCAGTCCTTAATTTTTGCTGTCTGACTGTGAGCCCACGAGCAGCTCTGTGATCTCGGTTACATCATTCAGGCTCTCACTGAGATCAGCTATTGACTTGAAAGGCCAGGGCTCTCTGGTTAAGCAGCATGACTTTCCTGTTCAAGATAAATATTTCTCCAGTGCAAGGTTTTATTTTTTTATTTCTTATGGCAGGCTGTAAAAATGAACTCGTAGAATTTAAGTGACTAATTACAAGAAGCTCTTATTATCCAGAGAAGTTGTCAGCCATACTGTGCAGCAACAGTAATCCTAATTTTTGAATAATATCAGCTGGATCAGCTGCTTCAAAATGTTGTACTCTCTGTAAAGCAGGGGACTGTTACCTTTGTTACACACAGGAGCAGTAGTGTTCACCCTGAATACCACTATGAGTATCTGAGGCTGATCCATGCAGAACAAAAATGAGCATGAGGGTATACTCCAAAGAATTTCTTCACTGCTTTAGGTCCTCACTGGGTTCACCAAGGGGTTTAGTGGTTTTTTTGCTGACGGCTGCAGGCTGAGGAGAGCCCAGAGCTCAAGGATACACAGCTCTCCTTGCAGCTGTAAGCAGAACGTGGGCAGCGCTGCCATCGCCATCACGTCTTTCACTGAGCTCCCATCATGAGATCATTACAGCGGCGGGCGGCTTCTCGGAACTAGTGGCCCAACCAAACACAGGCAGTGGAACAAACACCCAGGAAATTTGGGTTTGAACTCTTAGGTGCCTTAGCTGATATCTCAGGTGATCATCTTCCTAGATCACTCTTGCAAATAAATGTAGGTTGTAAATCCTACTTGAAAGGGTGAGGGTAGGCACCAGTGTGCTTCCTTGGAAGCAGCTCCTAGTCATTGCTTAACACCACGGCGATGCCATCAAGCTGCACAGTGATCCTCTATTGTGTTTTGTTTCAGTGTGGTGCTCACCTGGGGCACATTTTTGACGATGGACCTCGCCCAACTGGCAAACGGTACTGCACAAACTCTGCTTCGTTATCTTTCAAGCCAGCAGACAAGAACAACGCTGGAGAAGGCAGTGCTAATGCCAGTTCTGCCCAAACAGGCAAAGCTGAGCTGTAGGATGAAGAAAAGCCTGCAGAAAACTGTGCTGATCCCACACAGCTTACAAGGAATGTTTTCTAAGTTGCCTGCTCCCTTATATCCTGAGAATGTTTAAATGTATGAAAGCATTTTGCACCTTCCTCCTTCTTCCTCATCTTTTTGGAACTGAGGCCTTGCCTGCTGGTGCATTTACTATATAATTGGATTGAAAGACGTGTTGACTGACTCCACAGGTTTTCTTTTCCTTTCTTTTCTTTGAGACCGCTTTGGGGAATCCTTAAATCGAGGGGCTTTGGCAGCATTAGTTATTAGTTTCTTCTTAGTGCTGTGTTACTCTAGGTTTGAACGCTGTTCCTTTCTGTGTGGGAGATGGGACTTGTGTTTATCTCCAGTCTATAGGAAACTTCTGGGCATAAGAAAACCCTGAATTCCCAGCACGATGCTGCTTTGTTCTGACTTGCGAGGCATGCAGCCTTTGGTCACATGTATTCAGCCATCTCCCGGCATCAGCCGCACCCTGCAAAAACTTGTACTTATGGCTGTTCCTTCCCAACTGAGGGAGATGGATGAGATGTAAAGCCTGTCCTTTGGCTAATTTACTGCCAAAACTTCAAGGGTGTGGTTGAAAGGATGTAAACATTGTCTCAGCGTCTATTTTCCCCCCTTGTTTGGTATTTAAATCAAGGGTTTAACTAGCAAGGCTCACTTCTGCTGGCTACTAATGAGGCTTTGTCTTTTTTGTGAGGCCTGTTTGAAAACTGTAACTCAAATCTCAATTAAAGTTGAAATCTGCAGGGGGTAATTATATGGACAAGTGCAGAGATAAACTTGGGAAGTGAAGTAGATGAGGGATGACACTAGCCTCTTTATCTTGTCGGTTACTACAAGGGTTCAGAAACACAACGGTTTCTGCTAAAAGGGAGTTCGGGCATGAATGCAGCAGGAAGAGGGAGGCCATCCTGAAGCATCCAGTGTTAAAGATTAGCTGGTCTGGGTGTGTACTGCTGGCAAGGCCACCGCTTTTAATCTGTGCGATTTGGGTGTAGGACATGAGTGAGGGGGTTGGTTTCAGAAGTGGATTGGGAAAAATGCCTGTCAGAACTCGAGAAATTCTCATGTAGCAAAATTTGCTGTCCCACAAGATGTTTTTCACAGCTGCTTTTAGGTTTTGTTCTTTGTCTAGAATTGTGCACAGTACTGTTCTTTAAGCTAACACCACTTTGCCTTTAAGCATTGAAAGACTTAATGAATATAGTATCTACTTTTATTAGCAAGCTTTGTGACTAATGCATTTGGATCCAATTTTATTTCTGGTAGGAGCAAAACAACCACTGATTTTCGAGGAAGCAGGGCTGGGGTTTTTATGTCAGTGATAATAAACATACTATCTAAAGTACAAACATCCTTCAGTTCAAATACAGCTACTGCGACAGCGTATGGAACGGCCAGAATTGCCTTTTTTTGAGCAACATAAGGAAGACATGAGAAAACCATACAATACCTTAACATTAAATAGATGCAAATAAGGATGATAGACATTTAGAGCTAAACCACTCGGGCTCTGCTGCAGTGAGCACTTCCTCACATGAGTATTCCCCCAGATGTTGTGCAAGGAATTGCTCAGCAGCCGCAGGAAAGGTTGTGTGGACTGACCTTTGGTGTTTCCAGGCAGTCAGGCTTCTCGTAGTCCCTTTGGGTTTTAGCAATTTCTTCTAGAAGGGCTGCTTTTATCCCTCGCTTTTATTTAAAGAAAAGTAGGTTTTCTCTACCACATTTTCTGACACAAACATAAAAAAGGCAGCATCTATAAAAATGTGGTACATAAATGCGGTTTAATTCCAGATTGCTGTTGGGTTTAAGCGTTATCAAATTTCAGTATATTCCTGCCTTATGTTAAAGAAATATATTACTTAAACTTCAGTGCACGGTAATGTATGCTGTTCTACAGGAGATTTATTTTTGCAGGATATGGAGTGCAATGAAATGAGTCAATATGGTGAGGTGTATGTGATCTCTGGGAGTTAGACCATTTAACATAGGAAATGCATTGTTCTCTCTTGTGCGCAAACTATACCACAGCGCAGTGCAAGGGAAGACAGATTTCCTTTTATTGCCCTTGGAAGATGCTGGTAAGGGCTAGAATTGAACCCTCCGAATTTGGTTCAGTCTGGTTATGATCAGAGGAAACTTGGGGGCTGAGCACAATGTATAGAATAATAGGAGAATAATTACGTATGGTTAAATTTTGCACTGTCTAGATGCTTATAAAAACTGAACGCAAACTGTGTAGAAAGAGCAAACTATATTTTATAATATCTCTATTGTTACTCAGACGTTTAAATAGCATACCTTAAAATATCTTGTAAGCCACACATGTTATTTATATATACTATATATATATATAAAATTGCACACATTTTTTATATATATATACGTACACACACATGTATTATCCAAATATAATTTTAGCCTTCGGTACCTTTTTAATAACTAAAATCTTTCCTTAAGAGAGTTCAATACTTTTAAGAAACCAAATATACATTTTTCAAATTAAATTTGTTTTCATATATTTGTTGTACACAAATATAAAATAAATTTCCTTATAAATAATTCCGTTCTCCTTCCTTATTTATGTGGGTTTATGGCAGTCTTTTGTGCCTCTAGCTGCAGCATGTTGTAGGGACCTGCTTTTACTTTGTTTTCCCTGAACTAAGGGTGGATGGATATTTTATATCCAGCACTTTCTCTCCAGCAGGTTTCTGACAGGGGTGCTGCGCTGCAGGGTACCAGGTGTTCCTTGGACTTTTCCTGCTATCAGGAAAATACTGCAGGCCCAATAGAGAGGGGAAATGTTTAGAGAAAGGCTCAGCTTGTACCTTAGTGGAACTGTTGGAGGCTTCCAAGATGCATGGGATGTGTTGGGTCACAGGCATTGCTGTAGGAGGAGCCCCGCAGTGCCCAGGCTCAGTCTGTGGTGGAGGAGGTCATCTGGGAATTTGGTTTCTGTCAGGGTTTCATCTCTGAGGATGCAGGGTGGGCAGCAGGTTAACACCGCTTGGTCGATCAGCTCTGTGGTGGGTTTGAAAAGATTGGCATGGGGGAGAGGGAGAAGTTGTAGGCTGTTTTCAAACCAGCTTCCATGTTTGTGTTCAGGGGAACTGGAGAGTTGCGTCAAAATAAATTTGCTTGCTTCTTATTCTCAGGCATTGCAGTGTCCTAGGACAGGTGACTCACTGAAGACTTTTTAAACAAGTTTGGTATAATCCATGAGTCCAAAAATTGATCCCTTGCAGCCCTCTGCCTCCCACCCATCACTGTAGTTCCCCCTCAGAACTGTAATAGTTGGGGTATTTCCAAAATGAGGGACTAACGGGTACCCACTAAAATGAGACGTTGCTGGACGCCTGGCAGTGGCTTTGCCCTGTGCTCCCACCGTAACCCAGCTGGTCTGTCCATCAGCACCCTGAGGTGCTGCGCTGAGGCAGCTCTTCCGAGCTGCACGGCCTGCATGGTGCTTGCTGGCCTGGCAGCAGACACAGGGGACGGCTCTGCGCCCCAGTCCAGCTTAAGGCAGGCTGTGTTTTGCAGCGCATGGCATTGTGCATTTGCGCCTCGGGCACACGTGCAACCCACTCCCTTAAGGTCAGGGGAATTTCGTGTCAGAGGTGCTCTCCCTGCTGCTCCTTCTGCTCCTCAGGGTGCCCCGGCCACAGTGTGGGAGAAGCAGTCACAGCAGGGTCAGTGACAAAGCCCAATTAAATAACCACTTTGTGATTAACTGATCACTGTAATCGCAATTACAGAGTGCTGCTCGACAGCAAGGAGAGAGAGAGAGACTGACTGACTGACTGACTGACTGACTGACTGACTGACTGACTGACTGACTGACACCCCAGCCATACTCAGACTGTTCTGGAGGCACCAAACCCATACCCTTCTCCAACCAGCTGCTTTTATTGGGAAGTGGTGTCAGGTGGTGTGGAAAACAGCCCAAGCGAACTCAGCTCACCTGTGCTGGCTGGTTGGGAAGGGTAACTATGGCCTGGCCAGAACCAGGACAGGCTTCCATATATTAAAGGCACCTTAACCATAGGCCTTTCTCATAAGCCATTTCAGCTCTCATGCACTAAACAAATACAGTCTCTGTATGTGAACTGGTTAAAACAGGTACCTTCTCGTGGTGGCTGTAGCCTGCGTTCCCCATGTGGATGGTGGCAGGCTGGCATCTGGATTCAGGCAGCAGAGACTTCCAAGGAAGGTGAAGGAGCTTGCTGTGAAGGGGTGCATTGGCCTCTTCCTTGCACTCACAGGTAAGGGGTGCCTGAAGGCTCTGTCATCTCTTCAGCAGAAAAAGGGAGGTAAAACTGAAGCGCACAACCTGCCTCCAACACAAGGCACAGGTAGCAATGGCCCGTGGGACCAGACCTGCTTAGGTCCTGGTGTGCGATGCGAGACCTTACTGCCCTCCCCACAGCTGACGAAGGTGGAACTGTTCAGAGCACTGGAACAGGCTGCCCAGGGTGGGTTGTGGAGTCTCCTTCTCTGGAGACATTCAAGACCTGTCTGTACATCTACCTGTGCAATATGAGCTAGGGAGCCTGCTTTGGCAGGAGGGTTGGACCCGATGATCCCTGGAGTCCCTTCCAGCCCCTACAATTCTGTGATTCTGTGAACTTTCTGTGGTGCTAGCTAAGTTCCAGTGTATTTCCTCTTCTTCTGCACCCCAAAGCCCGCTCAGTTAAACAGAACTTTGTAAGTCAGCATTTCTATTGGGGTGATGCTGAAGAGCACATTGTCACAGGCACA
The DNA here is from genome assembly GCA_020800305.1 of Porphyrio hochstetteri. Taxonomy (NCBI): domain Eukaryota; kingdom Metazoa; phylum Chordata; class Aves; order Gruiformes; family Rallidae; genus Porphyrio; species Porphyrio hochstetteri. The sequence goes on along the minus strand of CM036905.1, from coordinate 32,103,893 downwards.
ATGCCAAGTGTGGTCTTGGTGCTTTACTGATTGTACTGAAAGATCTTCCTGGCAGTGTTCAAGGCCAGGCTGGATGGGGCTTTGGGCAACCTGGTCTAGAGGAGCGTTTCCTTGCTCATGGCAGAGGGGTGGAACTAGATGGTCTTTGAGGTCCCTTCCAACCCAAACCAGTCTGTGATTCTATGTGAATTAGTTTTGCTTATTGTTCAGTATGTTACAAAATGTCTGTGGTTAATGTCAGTGTGTGGCCAGCAGTCCTCTGTTCCTTCACCCGTGGTCTGGGCAGGGATGTGAAATACAGGATGCAGGCTACTTTACTGGCTGCAACTCAGAGTTTCAAAATCATGTCCTCTCTGTTCCCATCCTTGGAGGAATTTAAGGATGGTCACAGGTGGCCACACTTCCAGAATTAAAAGCCGTGTGCTCTGTACCCGCTCGTTTACAGAACACCTGGCAGAGTATTCAGTGGCACTAGGAGCAAATTCACCAGCTTCTAAATTCAGTAGAATGAAAGGAAGCGTTGCTTAGCTCATCAGCAAACCAAGCTAATAGTTCTTGGTTTATTGACTATTAAAATGAGGCCACCTACAGGTCCCACAACAGACCTGCAAAAATGTTTAATCCTGCTGATTTGAAGAGCTGCATTCCAGCCTGGATTACTCTCGCCCCGTCACGGGGACAAGTGATACACCATAGGGCCTGACTGGGCCTTTCAGATCAAAGCCGTGACAGCAGTCAGCAACTGTATTATTTTTACAGTCACTTAACAAACCCCCACAAGATAATACTTCCAAACACATCCCAATTGGTGAAATCACGGGAAGACCCAAACTCTGAGCACTGCAGGCATGTGACGTCCTGAAATCCTTATACAGGCCACCAGTGTGATATTAAACGCACCAAGCGAAAGGGTCTCAGTTATGTCCACATGTTTTTGGGATCAGGACCCAAATTAAGCAGAAATAGTACACTCAGAAACCTTCCCCAGAGGCCTCCTAGGACTTGTAGCCAGCTTTCTCAGCCCTTTCGCTTAGCCAGCATAGGCCACTAGAAAAAGAGAAGCGATTCCAGAAAATAAAAAAGGCTTCCAGTTTCAAACTCCTGTCTCATTCACCTTGTTAGGCAGCTTGCGAACACAGGAGACATTTCACTCTGCAGATGTCTTAGCCAGGGTATACCCATTTGCTGCTTTTTGTAGTTCCAGTACAGATGATACTTGTGGTCAAGCTCCTTTTAGCCAGGAGATTTTACTGCCCTAATTTAACAGGTCTGTTTCCGTCTCCTCTGTATTGAGGTGCTGTGAGGATTTCCTTCTCTCTTGGTTTTTCGATAGCTGGCATTCCAGGCAATGGTATTGTTTTTTTAAAATTCTTTTCTTTTCATTGTGGCCTACAACGGTGGCTTCACCTTGTCTGATACACCATACTTCTCACTTCTTCTCTGCCCGGGTGGAAGGACTGTCTGTTCCCCAAAACACAAGCAATCACCTAAAGAACCGTGACAAGCCACATGCGCCCACTTTCTGGGAAAAGTAGCAGTTCTTTGGGAAAGCAAATAAAACAAGTCTTTATCATCCTATTAAAGCGGACAAGTTGATTTTGTGTGTGGGCTAGTTAATTTTCATGTTTTTCCAGGCCGCTCTAAAGCCCTTCTTCTTGCAGTCTGGGTATTGTCTCCTCTGGTTTACAACTTTATTATTGTATGTTTCATACAAACACGAACATCTGGAGAACATCCTCAGGTATTACTGCTGGGCAGTGCAGAAAATATCTGGTGTGATCTGAAACAGGTTTTTCTTCCCATGAAAATACACCCCTGGGACTGGGAAACTTGGAAGGTCTGTAATGGCGTTGGAGATCCTTTCACCTCCAGAACACCACTTCACATTTGGCCTGGATCTGAAACCGCCAGCATCCCCGGTGATTTCTTAGCTGTTCACTGGTTTTTTCTTTTGTGAAATTAGTGCTGGTACCAGTACACGGAAATCGCTGCGGGGGCATCCCCAAGAGCCTCAGTGATGCTGCAACTGGTGAGGAGATTGAATTCCTTGCTGTAAGAGCAGCCAGTTTCTATCCAGAGAGCAGGCTGGAGATGGAGGGGTAGGTGGAAGGTGGGGAATGGGAAAGAGGAATTTGCATTTCACCCCTTGTTGGTTGCCTCTCTTTTTCATCTTAAATTAGGTGGATTTCTGCCGTGGCACTGTGAGATCACGCTTAACTCAGGACAATTACAATAATACAGGCTTGTGAAGCCCTGTAAAAATAGGTCGTAATTCTTAACTTCATTCCGGTGTCTGTCTGCACTGACTGCAGTGAAACAAAGCTCTGAAAGATCTGAGGGGATGGGAAGGACTAACTAACGTCAATGGAGAAAGATTCCTCAACATACTTGAGATAAAATACTTCCAAGACTCATTAAAATCTTTTGTAGGAATACGATGCCTTTGGAAAATTCCCAATCTTCCAGATAACTAATAGGAGTCCTGAAAACCACGGGCCAAGTTTTCAAAAGAAAGGTCTGTAACCAGCTAAGGCTCAGCACAATGAGGGAGCCCCCAGCCTGCTCAAGGGCATCCTTACTGCTCCATTTTCACACCTTCCATTACCCACCACAGAAGGTACTTCGCCCAACTGTGTTCACATGCCCTGTCAGGTTCAGCCCTGCTGTAGGGGATTTTGAGAAAGGTGATAATTTTACCTCATTCCTAGCTTGAACAATTTCTAGGGAAAAAAAAATCTGAAGAGTTGTGGGTTTGTGTTTCCTTTTCTCCCAAAGTTGAGGAAATTCTAAGCAAACTGTAGAATTTGCTGCCTCCATGTTATCACCGTCAGCTTTGTGGGCTACCACCAGTCCCAGCAGTCACCAGTGACTGTGAATTCAGTATTCTCTGTTGATAAATTATAATTTTATCTTTGTTTGGCTAGGACTTTTAGTAGCCTGCCAACTCAAAACCATTGCCTAATATATCATTAGAGGGCAAATATGTTCCTGTGTGTGACTGTGGTGTGTAAGCAGCTCCTACTGAAGCCTGGGCATTCCAGCATCCTGCTGAGGAAGGAAAGCAGTGCCCCAAATCATTTAGACTGCAGATTTTTCTTCTCAAATAAAATATTTTTTGTTTTTCAAGGTCAGACTCTTGGGGCTGTTCAGGTCACAAGACGCCAGAGGCTGTTTACTTTGGAAAACAAGGACAGCAGTGGTGGGAGGTGCTTTTAGGAACACCCAAATCTAGCGTGTCTTGACCAAACAGCAGTCTGGCCAAAGGGCAGCTTCACTTATCCTTACTGACACCATGACATAGGGGAAGAACGTGCAAGAGCTGACTGATGTACATGCAACAGGAATAATATTTGGTATTCTCACTTATGAACTGGAATACCTTAAAGCCTGTGGGAGATCCTCAGATGAGAGGAATAAATATTTTGCATTGGCTGCAGTCTATATTTACAGTGGAAACTGATTTCTTGAAAGGCTGAGACAGTGCCCAGTAGCAGGTTGCATCTGAAAGTGTTTTGGTCATAGTGGAGCAGCACTTTTCCTACACTCAGATGCCAAGTGGGATGGTAGGTTTTCCTCTTCCCTTTGGGTATTCAATTTCATCTTTCAGTTGGGTCAACTATTCAGGCTATGGAGATTTCTCCAAGCCAGGTTTCCTTCTAGGTCATTAGTGGAAAACCAGAAGAAAGGAATCATTGAGAAGTTGATACAGAATGGCAAAAAAAAAAAAAGAAGAGTGAAAGGTTCCTACTATGAGTACAAATGGCAGCTCTTTGGTGTATGGTTTTGCTCCCCTTCTGAATTGCATCACAGGGCTGATGCTGACCGAGTGCCATGCACAACTCTGCTTCTCCTTTCTAACTGGCCAGGCTTGCTCTTTCTACAGGACTTCTTGTAGCTGAGGACAAGGCACAGTCCCCAGACCTTACCGAAACCACGCTGGAGGAAGTGTATGTCTCCAGCCCTTTCTGTGCCTAGCTGGGTGGCCACACATGAGTTTATGACACTGTTTTAAAAGGTATGTGACTTGCTGTATGGGGATTGTGTTGGGTTTTTTCCTCATCCTAGGCTTTTTCACCACAAACCAAAATTGCCGTAGATAACTACTTTCCCTCTGTGAAGACATTTGTTTCCTGTTGACATTTAATTAATAGATACATCCTGTGGCTCAAGTTAGAGGGCAAAAATAAAAGTGAATTTTAGATGATTCAGCCCATTCTTAACCAGCAAAATAGTGTTTAGAAATGTTAAACTGCAATAAAAATCCACATCTATGTGGACTCACCTAGAGTTTCACAACAGCAGTGAGGATAGGGCACAGAGCTTCCTATTTCAAATGTCTTCAAAACATCCCTTCAAAGAATCTCTATTAGGTGTTAGGAGTATAGAGCCTGTGGCATCCAGTTACACAGTTCTGACCGTTTAAGAGAGGTGAATAAAATAGGGTCGGTTTCAGAAGCATACTGTGAATGGATTACTGTTTTAGCCCTGAAAATACACATTTCTTCCAGCAGTATAAAAGTGAGGGGAGCGTTTATGCCACCAGTGTAGGAAACACACATCTCTTGTCTCCAGTGACTACACTAGATTAATGAGTGCTATCAAACTTGCTAATGACTGAGGGGAAGCCTTTCAGTGCCTCACACTGGTAAAAGCTAAGTGCTTTCTGTAGAGTTACTTCCAATCCGCACTGGTGTGAACAAGAGGCAAATAGGATGCAGCACCAATGTAATGCAGTAGTCCAGGTGCTCTTACTAACAGTGAGGGAACCTGGAGAAGCAAGTCCGAGCTGAGCCCCTGGTCCAGGGGACCATCCTTGAATCATGCCATGAGGAGAGAGAGGGAAATTGCTCTCACAGGCAGATCCCAAAGGTGAGTCATAGAATCACCGAATGTGTTAGGTTGGAAGGGACATTTAAAGGTCATCTACTCCACATCCCCTGCAGTAAGAAGGAACATCTTTACTAGATCAGGTTGCTCAGAGCTTCATCAAGACTAACCTTGAATGTCTCCAGGGATAGAGCCTTCCACCACCTCTTTGGGCAACCAATTCTAGTGTCTTGCCATACTCCTTCTTCCTAATGTCTGATCTAAACCTACCCTGCTCTATTTTAAAACCATTGCCCTTTGTCCCATTGCTACACGGCCTTATAAAAAACAGTCCTGCCCCAGCCTTCCCATAGTACCTTCAGGTACTGGAAGGCCACTATAAGCTCTCCCTGGAGCCTTCTTGTCTCCAGGTGACTTCTGTTTTCCAAACACATATGCTGTCCTGGGCGATGCGTCATCTCAATGTGTTTGCCATTATGCAAGGCAAAATCTGAACTCCATTCCCCTCAATCAAGCAGCTTGTCCTTATCAAGATCCGTGGGGCGGGCAGTCAGCTGTAGGAGGCCTGTAAAAGAGCAAGCCTGGGATTGTTTACGAGATGATACTCGGTGATGCGTTCGAAACAGCTGCTTTTCAAAGCCAGACGTTAGCTAAGAATATTTGTGTTTTGAGAGTAACAGGTTAACTTGGGATGAAATGCTCACCTCCAGCTCACAAAGCGTTTTCATGCCTGAGATTGTGTTGCAGTTTAGAAAATTCATGGCAAAATCTCCAGGTTGTTTTTTTTTTTTTTTTGAAGACATGCCTGAAGAATTATATGGTGAAACGTTTCATTCTGGCTGTGAAAAAAGTTAATTCAAAACAACTAAGACGTCAGCCATAAAGATGTACAACATTTTTCAGGAAGCCTTGTCCACCCTGAACAAATGTTTTCATAAAAAACACCCTGCCCGTAATAATCACTGTTACTGAAAAGACATCCCAAGGTTGCTGTATGGAAATATGTTAAATACCTTCTGAAATTCAATCTAATATAATTTCAACATTAGAGCTCATTCATAATCCTGTATTAAAAGCCTATGCAATTTTCATGAAATATGTCTGTCTGTGTGTAATCATGAATGCTGAATATTGTCATGGCTTTCCAGGAATTTCCAACCTCAATGTAGAGGAAAGAAAACTCTTCCAACTGGACTTTTACACCACTGAGAAGAAATAACAATAACAGCTCTAAACTTAAAATAAACATTTCTGGAAAAACGCTATCTTTTAAAAGAGGCTGTAGGCTGAATTTCGAGCTACTAGTAATACAACACAGAGGCTTCAGATGTGCCTATGGTCACAGTCCCTTGCTCTGTGTGGTACTGGGGCTGCATCAAAAGAAGATCAAGAGAGCTTATTCTACCCCTCTACCCTGCTCTGGTGAGACCCCACCTGGAGTATTGTGTCCAGCTTTGGAGCCCTCAGCACAAGGACATGGACCTGTTGGAGCAGGTCTGGAGGAGGGACACAAAAATGATCAAAGGGCTGGAGCACCTCTCCTGTGAAGGCAGGCTGAGGGAGTTGGGTTTGTTCAACTTGGAGAAGAGAAGGCTCAGGGGGGACACCATAATGGCCTTCCAGTACCTGAACGGTGCCTATAAGAAAGCTGGGGAAGAACTGTTCATGAGGACATGTAGTAATAGGATGAGGGGCAATGGTTTTAAACTCGAAAAGGGGAGATTTAAGTTCAATACCAGGAAAAAATTCTTCAATATGAGAGTGGTGGATCACTGGAACAGATTGCCCAGAGAGGCAGTGGAGGCCCCATCCCTAGAGATATTCAAGGTCAGGCTCAATGGGATTCTGAGCAACCTGATCTAGTGAAGATGTTCCTGCTTACTGCAGGGCGGTTGCACTACATGACCTTTAGAGGTCCCTTCTAGCCTAACACGTTATATGATTCTATGACACAGCTCCAGGAGGAAGGGATCTGTTTGCTCACGCCTAGACTTAGCAAGCAATCCCTTCAGATGGAGTTGGCCTAAACCCTGCAAGTATTTCTGGTTTGAACCCCCAGATTTACGACTGGATGTAGCTGTTTTTCTGGTTATCAAGTCAAGTCTTGCCAAGTCTTGCTAATTCTGTACCACAGCACAGCACTGCAAGTGCACGCAGCACCACGGGGCTGGAGGGATAAAGAGAAGGTCTTCAGTTCCTGTACATTTGATGTACCTGTGTAAGTCCCTAGCTGCTTGTCACAAATTTCTTTGTCATTTTATGGAAGAATCAAAGCCTGCAAAGCAGTACTTGCACACGCAAAAAGGTGAGGAGTGGGAAAATTCTACTTCTCTCTCTTTAATGGTCCTTTTCACCAATGGCTCTGATACTTTTCCTTTTTATGAGCAACCTTTTTTTATTAGTGGAATATTGCTGGTCCTGTGGCATGACTTTAAAATGATAGGAAAAATTATACGACTGGGATCTCAATTATTCGGCACAGCCATTTTAATCCTTCATGTTATTTGATCCAGTACAAGGTAATATACATCTTATTTCCAATTAGAATACAATTCTCACTATATCCATCATCTATCGATGTCTGCTTTTCCATTTGCCAGAGGCATGAAAGCCCGTGATTCAAAGGGTGCCATTCAGACTGCCCTGCTCGCCGACGTTTATAGTGTCAGCAGGGCTGCGCGGAGGTTGGATGCCTGTAGCCCGGGGCAGCTGGGAGCTGCTGTGCGCTTTCCTGCGGCGCGGTTTCTCACCAGCTGACAGCGTTGCATTGCCGAAACGGTCCCGCCTCGCCTCCCCAGCCCTGTGCCGTTTGTAGGAGCGATGCTGCGGAGCACATTTGTTTGAGGCTGCACAGCTGCCGGTGGCTGAAAGGTCCCTGCTTGTGGCTGGAGGGATTTATGCTGCAGCCCTGTGTCGTTGGTGCTCTGTGTGTGCTCTGTGACCCTGTGCCTTGCTGTCCTGGGGGGAGGTGCATGGGGAGAGGGAGAGGGAGAGGGCAAAGGGGAAGTGGAGGAGAGGAGAAGGAGAAGGGATGGAGAGGGAGAAGGGAAGAAGAAAGGAAGGAGAAGGGACAGGGAATGGTGGTGGGTAAAACGAGTGTGGCTCTAGCCCATCACTGGCTGCCTGTTGCTGGGTGGTGCTGGCCCTGGCCCCCTCTTTCTGCTCTGTCTCTCCACTCCTGCTGCTCCTTCGTTTATCTTTCTGAAGCCACAGAGGACTAACTCAGCAAAAAGGTGGTGGGCAGCTTGGACTGCTGCAGTGAACTGACTTACAGTGGGGCAAGATGACCACTCGATCTGGTAGCCAGGTGCAGAGGGAAGGAGGAACAGGGACTGGGAGGACTGCAGGAGGAAATGATGGGGACAAGATGTCCCCCATGTGACAAGTTGCTATGCTGTAGCGTGTGATTTCACCATTCTGCTGCTCTTTCCCCATCTATAGAAATAACTAAAAGAACCCTTCTAATGCTTGCAAAATATCTGGAAAGGTATCTTGAAAGCCTCCAGTGAATGAAAAGCCGATGTTGACCACAAAGCTAAGCATCCCTTCTGTGAGTCAGAGCAAGACCTGTGCACTCAAGACTTATCCTGGCTCTATAGTACCAGCTTAATATCTGAAAACTCTTCAATGTTCTTCTGGCTTCAGCCACCCATACCCAGATGCTGGTGCTTTGCAGGGGCTGTGTCACAAAAGGACTCCCAAACGTCCGAGCTGGGCACAGGTTTGCACTATGAGCTCCCTATGGTCCAGCCCACCCCTTGTATAGCCCATAGTTACTTACAAACCGGAGGGTGTGTGGGAGTGTGTGTGTGTCAGCATTCACCTTGTGAGCATTTGCCTCCATCCTGTGCTCATGGGAAAGACAAAGTCTGCTGCCTACATGAGAAAACCCTTCAGAAAATTTGTTCCTCTGAGTTTTTTTTATTCTAGCAGCAGGGTAACTAATGCTAATAGCTAATTAGTAGCTGTAACTTTACATAGCATTGGCACCCTGCACATGGCAATTACGGGAGACAGAAACTCTAGACTTTGACGCCATAAAACTTTTCACAGATTCACAGAATCACAGAACTGTAGGGGTTGGAAGGGACCTCCAGAGATCATCGAGTCCAATCCCCCTGACAAAGCAGGTTCCTTAGGACAGATCACACAGGTAGGCATCCAGATAGGTCTTCAATATCTCCAGAGCAGGAGACTCCACAACCCCCCCTGGGCAGCCTGTCCCAGTGCTCTGTCACCCTCACTGTGAAAAAGTTCTTCCGCATATTGGTGCGGAACTTCCTGTGCTCCAACTTGAGGCCATTGCTCCTTGTCCTGTCCCCACAGACGACTGAGAAGAGGCTGGCCATTTCCCTTTGTCCCCCACTCTTCAGATATTTATAAACATTAATGAGATCCCCTCTCAGTCTTCTTTTCCCAAGGCTGAACAGCCCCAGTTCATTCAGCCTTTCCTCATAGGGGAGATGCTCCAGGCCTTTAATCATCTTTGTAGCCCTTTGCTGGACTCTCTCCAGGAGATCCCTGTCTTTTTTGTACTGGGTTTTTTTCTGGGTGCAGCTCCACATTTACACAGAGAATACCTGAGATTTAACTTATGGTTGTACTAACCATGAAAAAGCAACTTCTCTACGACGATGCATCCAGGCGACGTGCAGCCTCCTTAAATCTGCAGCAAGCAGAGACATCATTTCAAAGCTAAATGAACACAGCCCTTAAAACTGCAAATCCTCCAAAAGTCTCAGTCCAGCAGAAGGAAAAGGCAGCGAGTTGCCACGTGCTGCTGTTTCTGGGGATGAGTGATGGCAGCTACTCAGGACATCCTTTGGAAAGGCTGCTCCGGAGCAGACATCCCGGGAAGGGGTACTAACAAGCACTGCACTTGTAACGGTGTTTTGCATTTTGCTTTCTGCAGAGATTTGAGAGGCTGCCCTAAGGTTAAGCATTTCTTAGTTCCCTGGCTTGGGCAGGGAATGGGGATGAGCACTGGATGAGCACAGAATTTGGTGTACTTGTGGGTCTGGACTTGGTGTCGGGAACTCACACCTCTATAAGGTGTAGAGCACTGAGAAGCAGGAGGACTTCAAATCATGTTTCAAATTATTTAATCTCAAAACATTAGCAAACATGGATGCTCTTGGGCATTGAGCTAAATCTGTGAGAACAGGGGAGGAACACAGGGAGAGAGGAAAAAACTGAGAAGCCATGGAAACAGGTAGACTCATATCGTTTATATAGGAGGAAACTAAGGCACAAACGTGGTTATGAACCATATGAGGTGAATAATGCTGAGGGGGGGAATCTTTAACTTCCTGTCCTTGTGTTACTCCTCAGACATGCATGGGAGACCCTCTGCTTCTGGCTCTGGATGCTGGCCTTGCTGTCCCTCTACTCAAGGTTAAGCAAGTGGGTGCTGCCTGGGTTTAGAGGAGGGGCGAGGAGGGAGGCTGAGGAGGGGGATGTGTATCACTGGTGACAGCACTAGTGGGCAGTGGGGTGCCTTTGGGTTTTTGTGAGTACATCTGTGGTGGGTAGCAGAAATTACCAGAGGGTAACTATTCCAGAGATGACCGTCAAAGCGCTTCCATCATCAGCTGTGACTTAATAGCAGTAAGAGTTTTACTTCTCACCTAGGAGCCCCAGGTAGGCATCCAAGGGGTTGAAAAAAGAGCACTATCTGAAGTGCTCCATGTGTGCCAAGCCTTTCTGCCTCTCGGTACGTGGCCTTTCCCCACCGGGCGGGTGTCCCTCTGTCTGTCCGCTGCGTTTGTGCTCAGGCATTGGCAGGGTGTGTTGCCTGGTCTGGGGTCACCAAGCTGCAAAGAAACACAGCCGGTCGGGTCCAGAGCTATGCGCTCGCTTTCATCACATGGATATGCGTCAACGTGTCACTTTAAAGTAGTTCAAGTAAGAAAGATGGGGGAACAGATGAGGAGGAGGGAGGCAGGAAACATGTCATAAATCCACAGCGAGAGGGACTCTGAAGTAAGAGCATTAAAGACTCTGGAAAACGCATAAAAATCTTCTGTAGAAAGGGCACTGTCAATGCATCCTGTCCGTGCAGTTTGCTTTTTATTTCCTAGTGTGCAATACGATATAAAAAACGTTCACCTTTAGTAGATGATCCATGAAAGCCTGTATTTCACACGAGATTTATTTCTTCTATGAATAGAGTGGGCGTTTCCAGACACTGGTGGATGTCAGTCGCCGTCTTATAAAGCGAGGCCACCGGCACCTGCGGTCTCCCAGGAACTGTCTCTTCCAAGTGCTATCCCTCACTCAAAGGCCATTTCATTTCGTTTCTACTTTGTGCTTAAGTAGGGCTAAACTGAGGAATGTAGAGTTAAATAAAAAATAATGGGGAAAGATCAGACTGAAATAACTTCCCCCTTCCCCTCCCTGCCCCAGTCCCACTCGTGCAGCCATCAGATACGCGAGGCTTTGCGCTTTCTCAGGTTGCTATTGTAAAAAGACAGAGAAAATTTGAATCCACTCAAATATTACAGAGACTCTCAAATCCTACAAAGAGTTTCCCGCTGTGGCTATCTGAAATTCCCTCGACACCCAGAATATTAAGTGATCTGGGGTTCATGCTTTTAGAGATTCAAGGGATGGGAACGTTCTGGCTTGCCTTAGAAATTATTGGTGAAGTGGAAAAGTGCACATGCAGCAACACCAGCCTCTCTGGCAGCCAACTGCATTCTCACTCGGCCATCCCTGCTGCCTTCATGGGATTTAACATGTTCAACGTGGGGAGAAGGCCTCCAGCTCTGTCTGAAAGTCTTGATGATGCTAGTAAACAGTGAATGGGGAGGAGGATTTAGGCTGTGCAAAACCAACCTTAAACATGATGAAATATAATCTCCCTACAAAAGGGCATGAGCTGGGACACCCAAGCCAGAGACAGGGACTTTCTCCTGAGAGCCAGTGTGCCCCTCACTGCACCTCCTTGTCTTACTCCTTGGGCACACTGTGTAGTAGCAAGGACACATCCAGTAGTTTTGGTGGCAGTTGATTGCAAAGGGTTTATTGCATGGCTTTGTTCCGCTGGATCCGCAAAGTATTCTTACAGGTCTAAGTGCTATGCCATGGGGTCCTAAGGAAGGACAAGCCGTCACACTTGAGCTTCCCTGTGGGGACCCACCAGGCAGAATGCTCCCTTCTTACCACCCGTCTTACCTTGCTCTTCTGCTCCTAGCATGGTTTGAGAGCTATTGCTGCCAAGACTGCATTTTCCTTTCTTCGCTTCCCTCGCTAGCCTGTGCGTAACGTATTAGTGGTGTGAAATGGAGAGGAAGGAAACAGAGGGGAAGCACAAGGAGAAAAGTAAACATCTTCTGGGAGGTAGAGACTGCACAGAGAAACCCTCACTCGCCCTTTTGAACCAGGAATTTAAGGTCCTTCTGCTTTGCACGACAGTCGTGCATGCAGTGCTGCCCTTTGGGAAGCCCGGGAGGTCGCAGAGCTCCGTGAGTCGGGCTCCCAGGCACCTGCCTGTCACCGTGCCTGGACACATGGGGCTGGCTTTCAGCTTCGAGGCACTTGGAAGGTACAGATGCATTTCTCTCCAGATGAACAGGCTACTGTGTATTGGAAGGACTGATGTTGCAGAAGGACCCACAGGGTCTCCAGCCACTGTCGCTGCAAAACACAAGGTCCCAGCTGAAGTATCATCTAGGACAGCTGCCAACTCCACATGCCCCCAGCCTGGCCAAGGCGGGGCAAGCATCTCCAGGGGATGCATGGCACAACACCATCGCAGCTCTCATGCCCCTGCCCTGGTGTCTTGCCCAGGGAATGTTGCTTGTACAACCAGTCTGTGGTCCTCTGCTTCTGCTGGGAGAGTTGCTGCAGTTGCAGCTACAGATTATTTGGTTGCAGGCTGAAAATATTAAGAGGGCAGGGGTACCTATGCATGCCTTCAAGGTCCTCTCGGCATCCTGTCACCCCATCCACCCACTCCAGGCAACAGCAGCCTTTCAGGACCATAGCACAAACACAGACGTAGCCAGGAAATGGAGCTGATACAGGTGGGACCCTGATCTCCAAGTGTGAAAGACCTGTGAGGAGCCGGAGGTGGCTTGGAGCTGAAGTGCCTGGAGCTAAAGCCAGCTATGCTTCTACTGGGACTAGACCTGGGTCTGTATGGCTGCTGTGTGGCAACCAATGGAGAAGAAAGAAGCAAAATGATATTGTTAATTTGCCTGACAGTCAGGAAAGTGGGTAGGTAGCTTCAGTGGCCATCAGCAGCGTAACCAGGTACAGCGTTGGTCACCATTGTGGAGCTATGTGTCCACTGACCTTACCCAGGTTCATTTTGCCTGTTCTTCTCCTTGGTGTAGTTTTGTTTGCTCCATGGAAACACTAACCTGCAAGGGTACAGAGCCATCCCAGACACTCTTGGCGGTGGCTCAACGCTGCTTACTCCTTTGCCAAAACTAGAACTGTCCTAAAGGTGCTGCACCAAAGCCTTCTGCCTGCTGGCAATACCTGGCAGGAGTGCAGTGATGTTGAGATGACCCCATTTTTTCAGCATCCCAGGTGGAAGCCAGACAAGCAGCACCGGCACTTCTAAAAATCACCTTTTCCTTGAGCTGGAGGCAGAGGCCATCATTTACCTATTTTTCAGTTCCTTTACCCTCTAATTTTGCAGTGGCTACAGAAGTGCATCTGCTTCAGTGTGCCCTGGAAAAGCTGTGCTCCCACTGTGGGAGAGAAACAGGAGATCTCACATGCAGCCAGCCTCTTTCCAACATCTCAAAAGCTGCTCAGCCCAAATTTCACCCTGAATTCGCTTCTTCAGCTTTGGGGATCTGATCGACAAAGTAGCAGTAGGTTGTTACTGTGTCTGTGCTTCTGGGACCAGCATCCACCGAGTGTAGCATATGGAGGTCATGGGGGCTGTGATGGGTATGAGAAGCACCACGAGTGACTTGATCTGGGCCAGGCCCTCAGTGGGACGGCCCAGTTCTGCTGGGTATAGTCTGGGAGGGCAGGAATCAGCCTTGGACCTTGTGGGGCTGTGGACAGGAAGGCACAAGGAGGTAGCTGGAATGAAAAGCACAGCCTCTGCAGATGCACACTCCTGAAGGATGAAGGTTTCTGCCTGGAGAAATGGCTGTAGGAGTCACACATGGGAAGAGGATGGTCTGGAGCAGGGGATCCAGTGCAAAACCTCTGCAGACACGGTGGCATTGGGCACCGTGGGGCCCCCAGCTCAATGGGCAGCCCCTGGCCACAGGGGTTCATTGGACACAGCCCACTCAGGAAAAAAAGGATTTTTTGGAAACAAGTGCAGAAACATGTGCCCCCACCACTGGCCCCACCTCCTGCCCCAGCTACCACAGGGCACCATGTGGTGTTTTGGTTAGAATGTGCACTGAGCGGCACATGCGGATGTCCTGGCATATGCGCCTGGTCTGTGGCTCCAGCATGAGAGGGGCTGTGGGAAGAAAGGGAGAGGTTAAGCTGTGTAGCTCCGAGCATGCTGCATACTCAGGGATGGGCTGCTGGGGAGCAGGAGGAGTGGGGGGCCTGTTCCCATGTGGGGCTGGAGCAGCTGTGGCTGAGGGTCCCGCAGAGGGTCCTGTGGGGCTGGAGGGGTGTTTGCTGACTCCAGCCCCCAGCCCCTTGGCATGCAGCCCAGTCCCAAGAAATATAAACCAAAGCAGCATAAACAGATGATCACATGAAAAATATATCATGATTAGCAAGATAGATCCCAAATGTTTGCTCTGTAAACTGCAGCAGGCAGCACAAGTGTTCGCTGCAGCTGTAGTTTCTCATCTTATTTGTGTAAGTGTGCCATTAAGCTCAGACATGGGCAAAATAATCTTTCCTTGATTCTCACTTAAGAAGCTGCTTTAAAGATATATTATAGCCCTGTTTGATTCCACCCTTTTGTGACTGGTGTTACACCGTAAACTGATTCTCACTTAAGAGAAAGTCTTTTTTTTTTTTTTTATTTTTTCCTCCTGGGTTACTTCCTTTTCCCTCTGAAGCCAGTAAAGTGGTTTGTTTTGTGAATGAAAGCTGGATGCCTTTAGCAAGATGGCATTAACACTGACCTCTGCTCATGCATTGAATTCCTGCCCAGCGGGAGGGGAGGTTGGGGGAAAGGGTTAGTTCATTGATGGTCAGAACCTGCTGAGCATGGGGCTGTTAACCTGCCTGGAAAGGGAAGGGCTCAGAGCAAGGCTTTTCCCTTGCTTGGATTACCCCAATGAAGCCATCCTTCTCTCCCTTCATTTTTAACCATCTGCTGGAAAGATGGTGCTGATTCATCTCAGCTTGCTAACGATTTTTTTTTAAAGTATATAAAATGGCAATAAATTGGGGGGGGGGGGGGGAGATACACTTTAATTTTCCTACTGCTACTGCCTGTATCAGAGAAAGCTATCTGAATTTCACAGCATGAAATATTTAGCAAAGACAATGCGAAGAAATCAAAACCAAACTCCTCCAGCCATTTCCCAAGAAATTCAGCATGTTTTATGCTCTTTGGACCCTAAAACACATCCTGGAAGAAGGATAATCTGGAAAAGAAGAAATTTGCGGAGCTGATTGCCAGCGGCATCTTCCGACAGTTAGTGCAGGAGAGCTGCTCCGAGAGAGGCGGGCCCGTAATTTACAGCGCAACTGGACTCTGAAAAGGTATTGTGTATAAATAGCAACCTTTCATTTGATAGTTTTATCTGCTGTATGTGGTGATAAAACCTGTGGTCTGCTTTTTTAGAGCTGGAGAGGGCCCAGAGTGCAAGTCGAAACCCAGAAGGTTCACACAGCACAACTGGAAAACGCGCTATAGGTTTCTCTCCTCTTTATCTTCTTAGTCCTTCAGCGCCAAGGCGGTGTTTGGAAAACCAGCTGTGCCTGCGCTCAGTTTTACACCAGCAACAGATTTGTTAACTAACCTTCCTTCTCTTCCTCAGTTTTCCCCTGGCACTTTGGCTACCAAGCTGCTTCAGCTGCAGTTGGAGGAGTGACAGTACCAAAAGCCAAGCAAGATGCCCATCGGTGAAGCTGAACCATGGCCATAGCCATAGCAGAACAGCATCATATTTTAGGTCTCACATCAGTGTCAATCAAGAAGAAAACCATTAAATTCAGTGGAACTGCACCAGCACAAGGTTGGTTTCCCTGAGATTAGGCTCCAACATTGGTGTCTGTTTTATTTGTAAATTGAGCAGATAGAAGCCACTGGGAGATCATTAAATTGGAACTCAGCATTTGTTGGTTTTTGGGGTTTTTTTTTAGTAAAACCGTACTTTGTTATCCTTGCTATAGTCTACAAGGACTAGTTTAAACTACTCTCACCAGCTAAGACAACACCACTTCTCTATAAGGTGAGCATGCTGAATAAAGCTTATCGAGGTAGTTGTTTCTTTTTCTTTTAATTCACCCTCTGACCTTTTAAAATTACTTTACTCAACAAAGGACAATAGGGCCAATCCAACTCCCATTAAAGTCAGCAGGAGTCTTTTCATTGACTTCAGCTGAACTTGGGCTGGGCCCAATAAGAGTAACTTTAAGAGTAAAAAATAGCAACTCAAATAGAGCTTTGTCTTGCCCCCTGTGGCTTGATAACTGACCTCCCATGACGTTCACTTGGACAGGATCGGGTCCTTAAAAAAAGGCCAAATAAAACTATTATGGGCCTCATGCCATAACTCAAAGCTTATAAAGTTTTTGCATTTCCTCTTCTTAATCACACAAGAATATTTCAGAAGTAGTCATGACTTTATGAAGGT
The DNA here is from genome assembly GCA_020800305.1 of Porphyrio hochstetteri. Classification (NCBI taxonomy): domain Eukaryota; kingdom Metazoa; phylum Chordata; class Aves; order Gruiformes; family Rallidae; genus Porphyrio; species Porphyrio hochstetteri. The sequence continues at coordinate 32,087,319 of CM036905.1, read as the reverse complement.
GGAAATGCTTCCAGCTGAACAGATTGGATTCATCTTTGGGTTGCCTTGTGCCCCGGAGATTTCCCTTTTTAAAATAGGAAGATGACAGGGGTGAGACACTCAGAGATGACCTCGTGCAACTCCTTCACTCTTTGGCTTTCCTGCTCCATCTTCCCACACAAGCACCATCCTCTCCTTTGCCAGTACATTGCCTGGTCACCCCACCTCACATCCACTTGCTCTCTCAGAAGAAAGTGCCACGGATCTCCTCTACCTGCTTGTCCTGAAGTGAGCAGAGCAGCCCCAGGAGAGGTTCCGCTGGGGCAGGGTGGTGGTGTGGCTTCCTGGTCTGATGGGAGGAGGCAGACTGTATTTTCTTCTTTGTTACACCTTTGGCCCAAGACACTAAACATTTGTTTTGTTAATAATGCTTAAAATACACCTTGACACAAGGAAAGTTCCACCAACTACACACACTCTCTTTGTTTTACAATGCAGATTTTCCAGTGGTTCTGGGTGTGACACAAAGCTGATGTTTTTCTCTTCATTGTTTTTTCATGATGCTCTTTTTCCCTTTCTTTCTAATTACCTTACAACAAATCTATGTGGAAGACTCCATCCCTAGCACGCAGAATTGTTTCACCGCTGAGAGAAGAAAGGTCATTTGGCAGCTCTTTGAATTGCTGTTAAAATTACCACCTACCGTAGGTGCTCGTATGTTTTATTCTGGAGACCCTAGATCACAAATTTGCTTGAAGTTAAAAATAAATCCACAGAGAACATTTTTCAATGCCAGAAAACTACCCCGCCATCACACTAATTTGTAGCAGCCACCCAGGGAAAGGTGGGCTCGACGCTGCAGCCACGTTGCGTGACAGGACGCGGCACCACCGCAGAGCGGCAGATGCTGTTCTTCGCTCACTCTGGTGTCATGAACCCTTCTGCTTTTTCAGCCAAATCTAAATTTACCCAGGCCTTTAAATACAGATATATATAGTATGTTAGAAAGAGCTCTCAGATATCCTCGGCATCTCCCTGTGCGAGGAGGAAGAGCCCCCCTGACTCCCGACACCGTCAGCCGTGGTATTCTCTGCACTCGCCCAAATGTGCTGCAGCATCAACATCAGTCACTTCAAAGAGCTCTTTCATGTACCACATATTTTTTTATCCAGAACGCCCAAGTGAAAGACAGATCTGGTTGAAACTGGCTTTATTTGGCTCGCCACTTGTGTGGCCCCCTTGGAAAGGTCTCAGAAGAGTGAACAAACTTTCCGTGCACTTTCAGCGAGCAGGTGTAAGATATAAAGCTTTTTCTGTCACCTGTTGTTAGGAGTGCAAGGTAATTAATGGCTCTGTGCTGCTCTCGGGTGTGTAGGTCCTACTGAGTGAAGGATTTCTCCCCTGTCTGCTCTAGAGAGAAGTCGTGTTCCCTGGGTAGGACAGTGCATGGAGATGGGCAGTTTCTATTCCTCTCTGCCTCAGGAGAGAGCCTGCCGACTGGAGCAGGACTTGCCATGGTGGGATGGGAAGAACAGATGGCTTCATAGCTGCCCACCACAGCCACTGCAAAAACATGGGCTGCCTTTCATGGCACCCATCTCTCTGCAAGCTGCTGGGACCATGCCCAACTTCATCATATGGGAGATGCTCCGAGGAGCTGCCTGTGGAGAGGGTCAGCTCTGCCAAGAGAAACTTCAAATTCCTCTGTATTCTGCTGTCAGATCCTTACTGTTGCCACACATTCAATGTTGTAGGTCTTTCCTGCTTGGTCCTTACTAACTTTGGGCAACAGGCACCTAATTCAAGACTTTAATCGCTGTAAACTCCTTCTATCATCACTGTCTGAGGGAGCCACTGCTCTCTGCTAAGCACAGGGGGAACCCACCACAAATAGGGATCTGATATGGGCAGTTAAGGGCCTGAAGTCAGTTGGGAAAGACCCAGTCTACACCCTCAAAAACCACTAATCAAGCCTTTAATCAACTTCTTAGTCTTCTGAAAACACGAGATCTGATTAAAAAGAGTAGCATGCTTTTTTGGGAATCTTCTGATAAAGTCAGGGGAGCTGATGAAATTGCTTAGCATTCAAGTGCCACCTAAAGCAACATGTGTTCTTAATGATTTATGTAGATGCAAATATTCTGGCAAATTCTCTGCTCTTGGATCTCTGCAGGGAGAGACAAGCCAGATACTGCACTCTACAGTTAACCAGAAGCCAGAAGAGAAGGGAAGGCACATACCAGATTTACTGCATATACCTTCATTGGCCAAACAAGGCAGGCAGCCAACAGCCTATTCCATGCAGCAACCATGGCTTCATCTTGCTTTGGCAGCCAGATGAGAATGGTGAGGCATATGGCAGGAGGTTATATTTTGCTCTCTTTATTCCTATTACAAGGTTCAAAGTTTTTTTGTTTACATGCTCAAAGAACAGGGGCCAAGTCTTTTTATGCCCGTAATTACTTGGGTACAACTAGCAAGAAAGTTTGTTTTTCTCATCTAGAAAGCATTTGTCTGTAGACCGTCACTTATAAAAGACTTTCAGGATAGTTTTTTCCATTTCTCTGATCTTTGGATGTTAAGCGGTGAGCAGAAAAACTGATCCCCCAGAGGATATAATAGATTCTGCTGCCACAGACTGTTGTGTACTTAGCAGAAACATTGATTTCCTTTGGACCCAAAGATATTGCCATTTTTCTGATTGATTGAATGTGGCTGCATATTTCCAAAATACACAAAGGTGGGATGACCACAAATGTATAACTAATGAATTGTTCTGGCCGTATTTACTACAGAAGTTACCTGAGCCTTGGCTGGAAAACATATCCATCCTGGTTTGGGCCAAATGCATGCCAACATGTAGTATATTTTCATTAAGTTACATGATATGAGTGTTTTTAAGAATCACTTGTGTTCATCCAGTCTGCCCGCCAGAAGTGTTGCCCGAATCCATTCCCTATTTAATCGTGAAGGAATGCTGTTCAAAAGATTTGGGGTCAGAAGTGCTCAATAAATCAATCCTGATACACTCCTAATGAGTGGTGAATTAAACAGCATTTGTTTTAAGATCATAGGTCCTCTTGGGAGATTATTTTTTACTGCAAGCAGACTTGTTCACTTGCAGGTATCAAGAAACTAGGAGTTAAGGCATGTTAGGAAGGTCCACAAAAGAATCTGGATCTTCTTTACTGAAAGCATGTGATTGTGCCCAGCCAGCAACGATGAATAGGTGAGACTCATGTCCTCCACTGCAATACCCAGTTTCCTGAATTAATGAGAAAGAAGAAATTCTAGCGTCAGCTGGGATTAAACTATTCTGCATGTATATATCCAGATTCTTATCTGTGCCAACCACAACACAGGGATTCAGAACAAGGGGCATGGAGCATGTAGCTGAAGTGGAAAGGAGTCTGTTTGGAGTCCATGCTGGCCAGTGGGAATGGGGGCTCACTGACCACTGGATCCCTGTGGAGGAGGTAGTCCACTGCTGGGACAAGTTCATTCCTCTCCCAGGCAAGGAAGGCAGGAGACATCAGGGCCTTGTGCCATCTTGAAGGCCAGTGTGCAAATTTTCAGGCAAAACATTTGAAAGGGAAAGGATTTTGCTTGCTTGCACTGTCTTGTTTATTTCTAGTCTGCTATGTTTTTGAGAATCAATGTCTTTTCAGAGCATTAGAAATTAATAATTCTAGCTTTCTGGCAGCTCTTTAGCTTCTTATCAGTCACCCTGCTCCAAGCAGACAAGCAGGCTCTCTTGCACATGACGATAGCGAGTATGTCACCATGTCCCCGAAGTTGCACCACGTGGCTGCATTACACAGGAGCAAGTGGGAGCCCCTGAGCAAGCAGGAGAGGATTGGGTCCCACACCAGTAGCTAGGGAGCCACTCTCTGTGCTAGGGAAAATGCATACAAAGGGACATGACCATACATCGTCCTTCCATATTACCAGGAAAGGTGTAGCCAATCCCCTCTGGTGTCTGGAGAAACAGTTAGGTCCTTTCTGTTTGTTCGTTATTATGTTTCTGTCACACATTACTCATTAGAATTTCATTTAATTCTAGTTTAAACAGAGAGGCTGGCATTCTGTCTCCTGTCACAGTTCCACACTTGGACAGAGATACCTCAAAACACAGTAGCCATGGGAGGCAGGGGGAAGGCACACATGGACAAGATGACTTCCAGGTGAAGTATGTGGGTGCAGAAATTTGAAATACCCTTCTAAGGAACAAGGACTTTGAATCTACAATTTCCACAGAATATTTAGAATTATATTCTCTGGGACTGAATTAGTAAATGAATTTTGTTGTTGTTGATTTTTAAAAAAAGTCATTGTTGTTTTTTAAAAAAAGACTTAAAGCTAGTGTGGGTCAAAACTTCTCATTTTCTTTCTGTGGGAAATCCTGACATTTCCAGAGAGTTTTTGTTCTGTATAGGAGCAAAGCCTGAAAAAGTTTTACCTTTCCTTTGGAAACAAAATTCTGAAAGTATTTTGTTCTGGGAAGCTCAAATCATGTTTTTTGCTTTTTCTGAAACCAAATGCAGCAGACATATGCTCACTGGTTGTCTTCTCAGATGGCTGCCAAGTCTGAAGTGCAATGGTGTCAAGTGACTATGCAGCATTCCCTGGGCTGCTCCTGTGAAGTTTGGTGCACAGGAACACCTCCATCCCAAGCATTTTTGGGCCTCCAGATGTGCCACATGCCCAGATGTGCAGCAGAGAGCTCTGGCTGTAGACCCAGAGCTGTGCTGCCCATCAGGTGCTGCCAGAGGACAGTGAGCCTGCAGATTACCAAGAAAGCTTCAGTCTGGGAATGGCAAAAGTTCCAGAATCAAAAAATATTTTCATGAAGCATATTGGTTTTGACATATCACCATTAATCAATGACCAATTCCTGACTATTTAGGAACCTTGTTTTGTGGACATTGAAGTACGTTATGGGTCTTGGACACCCGCAGTGGTTCTCAACACAGTCACCAGTGGGAGAAGGGAGATATATCAAAGAGATTAACTGGTGCTGGAAGAGAGAATGAGCTTCAAAATCTCTGAGGTGATCCTATGGATATATATGAGCCCAGGGAATGTCACTGATGGAAGTATGAGTGTGCAGCTCATATGTGATAGGAGAAGGGCTGAAGATCTAAAACATGGTCTGGGGCAAACACATTAGCATTTAGGTTATTTGTGTTGGTTAGACACCTACATCTTTTCACTGCTCTATACCTCACCTCCTTTTGAAAGTGGGATTTGGACTCATAAGTTATCCGGGCATTTTTAATAGTTTTATTTCAAATTAATAACTCTTCAAGGAGTAACTTCGGTATTTGCACATTCCATGTTTTACAGTGGATATTATTTATACCCCCATATGTCAGTTCATGAAGCAGACCATTCAGAAAAAGATGTGGCTTATTATATAGCAGTGATGGATGGTTTCTTTATAGAAACCACTTGCACGTGAGAGTACAACTGTTGTGTATTAAATACGTTTCCTGTATTGTGCATAGAGTTCATACCTGTCATAGAAGTAAAAATCCAAAGACAGAAGGAAAGAGCAAGAAAGCTCGTGAAATTACATGAGATATCCACATAAATACCAAGGAGTACACCGTGATTTTTGTTATGACAATGAGCACCCATGGTAGTCATGATGATGTGATGCTTGAGAAACTTGGCAAATGGGTTGGTGAGCCTGGGACTTTTTGTTCCTGTACTGAAGAAGGATGAAAACTCTGTGTATTGAGGAGTTAGTTACTCATAAAGCATTAGTAGCTGGAGAGATGCCAAATCATTATTGTTTTTTCTGGAAAGGGTATTAGGTATTATTCAACAAGATAAGATTTTCTTTCCATGTGTCCATACCAGCTCAATATTGGAAGATGAAACACATACCTAGGGGATTACAGGCCCAGAAAACACCTTTTCCAGGAAAATGAGCTGAGTGAATCACTTCAGACAAAAATGTGTTGAAATGTTAAACAAGTGCTTTCTTGATTTAATGCTCTTGTTAATTATAGAAAAAAAAGCTCTATGAAAATGGAGACAAGTTAAGACTGATATTGTTTTATAGAACTAGTATTTTTAAGGGAAACAGTGAAACTGGGCACATGACCTCAAACTATTCTTAAAAACAAGTAGGAAGCGTACTAGGAAAAAAATAGGTCCTCTATTGTTTTCCAGTGACTGTACAGTCAGAATCGTCGTAGCCTCGTGATTTCGGCTATAGGCCAGCTAACAAAGGAATAGCTCAGTAGACCTTCAGCTAGCAGAGGTGTTTTCAACCTTCAGGCCAGCCAGGGTTTCTCTGGACAGGTCTTGAACCTCAGAGGTGGCACAGCTTGGACATGCCTTTGGAATGAGACTCATCCCAATGTGGAGATTGCCCAGAGATCCTCTACAGCATGGGAGCCTTTAGCACACAGTTCATGTGAGCTCAGATGGTCACATAGGCTCTGTGCAGTGTCCCTCATTTAGTCTTTTAAAATTATTAGTAGGGTCCTTCACATGGTGATTCTGTTTCCTGAATTCAATGCACCCACAAAATGGGGCTTGTGTGGGAGCATTCTGTTTCCTTCCCTTCTCCCATGGAATCCCAGCATGCATGTATGTGTGTGAGTATATGTATATATTCAGAAGCATATGCACAAACTGGGGGTTGGGAGCCTTAAAAGGTCAAGAGCTCAGTGCTGGTGGCTGTTGACAGGACAAGAGGAAGAACAGCTGAGTCAGGAGAACTCAGACAGACCCCTGCCAGTGGCAGAGGAGCACAAGGAGTTGATTGCACCAGCTGGGGTTTCTTTGCCAGTTACAACCAAATTTGTGCTTTATTTTATTTTACAGAAACTTTTCATTGAAAAGTTGAGATAAATGGAGAGCTCGTGTCACAGAAGGCCCAGAGACCACAAGAGGTAGGAGGAAAAGCAAGGTTTGGACTCCATGAGCGTGAGGTAACAGGGTGAGTTTCTGGGAAGGAATCTCTAACCACCCAGATATGTCTATAAGAGACACTGACATATTTCTGCTCCTTATTTAAAAGAGCTGGATTACTCTGGGCCTTTTTTGGGCAGTGAGTGAGTGGTAGAGGAGGTGGGGGAGAAGACAAAGACTCATGGCAACAAGTATCTGGCAAGATAGTGTTAGGCAGCAGAGATATCTGGCCTTTCTGCCAAGCCATAGGGGTGGGATTACTTAGCTTGGAATATGCTGCAATCTTCCTTGAATCCACACATATTTCAGGTGGAGGAGACCAACTTTCGCCATAGTTTTCTCTGAGTCTGGGCAGATTCACCAGATTTTCCAAGCTGATGCTTTATTCTTTTTCCCTTCTCTTGTAAAGCTCTTTTATTTAAGCCATGCTAAACCCTGGTAAATACAGAGGTTAGTCCTTCCTACTCCTTGACACAGGGCATTTAGTTTCCTAGGTCTCCGGACAGCAAGTTTAAGTTGGTGACCCTGAATTTTGCCAACAGGAAATTAAACCCAGCCCATCAGACTGCCAGTAAATAATTGCTAGAACACTGCATGAATATTCAAGCATATATGGGCATCTTTAACACATAGTCCTCTAATCCAGGGAAATAAGCCAACGCCACCACAAGTACGCTACATAAATGAGTATGTTTTGGTCTGCATATACTTATAGGGTATGTATGGGCATGTATTTAGAGAGAGAGAGACAGGGAGAGGGCAAGAGTAAACTCATCTGTGGAAAGCCAAATAAGGTAAGATAAGAAATGCAAAAGCCCTATTCCACAGGCTTGTGCTGGCCGGTGGCACAGCAATTACATCCCAGCCAAGGCCACGGGGAGCTCACGGGCAGCTTCAGCAGCAGGACCGGCCTGTTAACTTCTCGTTAAAAGTCACCCCTCCAAAAAGGCACAGGCATGTAATGAAATCATTGCTACCAGCAGAGAACACCCTTCCCTTGGATGAGATGCAAGGCACTGATTTGGCAAAGCACCTTCCCAAGTAGCTGCTGATGGCGGCCTGTCCTTTCCAGCCCTCCTTCCCCTGCTTCACCTCCCTTGGGGAACACTTCTTCTGCTGCTGCTCGGCTGCAGGCAAACTCAGGCAGCACAGACCTCAGCCGCTCGGTTGGCCCCACATGGCTCTGATTTCCAATTCTGCACAAGCAACAGCCACCAGCCCTGGAAGCCAATTAGAAAGTCTGTAAAATGCCGCCGGTTACAAGGGAGTTTTCTGCTGAGTGCATGGCCTGGTACTGATCACTATGGGCTCTAAGCCCAGGCTTTTCTTTTTTTGCTTCAATTACAGGGCCTTCAAAGCATCTTGTGTTTTCAGTTGCGATTGCCATCACACTTCAATGCAGTATGTGCCATGGCACGTGTGTGAGCACAGCTGGGTTTCTATACAAAACCAAAGATATTTGCTTTACAGGCCGGTACATACAGTCCCCACAATCTGCCAACAGCCAAATGTGTTGGGCTACCATTTCTAGTGGAGGATCAAAGAGTATATTTAAATGCTTCTAATTCAACATCCAAGTAACTGCAGGCAGTCACTGGCAATGGGGGCAGCAGGGGAGTTGGTGAGAGAAAAGGAGGTATTAAAAGAGCATGTTTGCTGGGTGTACATGTACAAATTTGGCTGGTTGTGTGAGTCTGCTGGGTGGGACACACACTTCTTGGGTACTGCACCCAGAAGGGTGTTCCTGCTGCCCAGGCTAACACCCTTTTCTCTCTCTGAGCCCTGGGGCCAAGCAGCAGACCTGGGCAGGATGCCCTGTGCTGCATGCAGAAGAGCCCATGCCACCTGGCTGGGCATCAGCCGGGCTCCAGGGAAATGGTGATTGAGCACACTGTCTTCAAAGCCCACCTGTGGCACTTGTATGTCTGCCTGTGGGGTGGGCAACTCTTGGACCTGCTGCACCTCCTCCTGCCCCAACACAGGTCAGGGCAGTTTTGCCCATACCACAATGACTTGGCTTCCCATTCCTTCCCTACCTGGGGACTGGTCTGGGCCTTGGCAGTGAAAAAGGACTAGATTTCACATCATCTGGTGGAAATATCTCTCCTTCTTGCTCCACAGTTCCTCTCCAGGCAGTGAGAAAGATTTGGCAGAAGCCAGGAGGACCCAAGGCATGTGAGCAAGCAGCCACGTAGGTGAGGTGGGCTGGAAGCTTTTGTCTAGTCATCTTGCAGTCTTTCCTCTTTATGGCTTTGTGGCAGGAGAAGGAAAGTCTGCTTCCTTGCAGTAAAGATCGACAAAAAAGCACCTGAAAATGATGACTTGAGAAGATCAAAAAATGCATTACATGGAACAGCCTGGAAACATCTCCATCTCCTCCCCTTCCCAGTGAGAATGTCACACTGGGAGGTAATGATGCTGAAAATGTCTTATTTGTTGTGGTCTTCTAATGTCATCCTTTCACTTCTGTAAAATAATTCATGTAAACGACTTTCACCTCGAATGAATAATTTTTTGTAATACAATAAATTGTGTATAAATATGAGTGCATACTATAGCAAAATTTACAGTATGTGTTTACTGGTATAACTCATCTAAGAATTAAAAAATGAATCAAACTCCACAAATTTTGGTGTGTGGCACATTTCAGAGGTCCTGACCCAATGCTGGGAAAGCCTCACAGACCCCAGCTCTGGCTGCAGTTATGTCCTGCAGGACAGCTCTCTGGTTCCTGAGCTATGGAGAGTTTTCGGTGCAGGTGCTGAGCTGGCATCTTCATGGCACCAAACAGCTGCAGGTTGGGAGCCACCACCAAAGCTGGAGCAGGTGATACAGTGAGGGAACACCCACAGCAGGGCAGAGTAGGAGCTCACTGAGCCATGGCCAGGGTTATCCTTGGTGATTGCTGTCAGCCCGTAAGGGATGTGGCTGTTCCACAGCAGAGCTACAGAGAGCAGCTCAGCTCTGGTGTGCTTGAAAAGATTTAATGTGCTATCCCTGGTTTAGCTGAGCATACAGTGCCTGCCTTAACTGTGATTTTTCTTGGTTTTGCTTGGCCTGTGCTATGCCTGTGATGTTCGTTAAGAAGTCTTTTTCTTTTTCAATGAATGTGTACAGTAGCAATTTACCAGATCAGAAAGGATTTACTCTCTTCTTTCTTTAATATATTTTAAAAACAAAATGTATCTCTCTTCTTTTCCAGGGTTAACATAAGAGACCCGATCTTGTAATAACCCTGTTTCCTGGTAATGATGCAGAACAATGGACAGTGGTATGGAATAATTCTTTCCATACAGGAGTTATAGGCCGATTTCATTGCCGGTAGAAAATACAGGACTGTAGCAATTATCATAGCTTTAACCACTTCTCCATGGTTTGTGGATTTTCCTCTGATCTAGGATACTGTACACGTAGCTGGGAAGTTGCAGCTAGCTACAGTACTTGTCAGTTTGAATTCCAGCAAACAAGTGGTACCAGATTTATGGTAAATGACTCCTTTTACAGAATATCTGTGCTCATAAAGGAGGGTATCGTATCAATCAAAAGTCCAAATTCACCCTCTCTGTCCAAAGAACAGGAGTTAACCAGGAGCTAGGAAGAGTGGGAAGGCCTCTTTAGCGCACCACCAAGTTTATGGCATATCTTCTCAGGTACTGTTCACCCTGACTCAACAATAATTCAGATTAAACCATCAGAAATACATCAACTTGACACCAAAGAGCTGGTAGCTGGCTGCAGGTATCAGTGAGCAGCTGCCTGGTTTGAAAGCAGTGTAATGTTGATACACCCTCTTTTCTCTGTGCTGTCAGTGCAGTCGGAGTCCCCAGCCAAGCTTGAGGTCTTGCGCTGCCTGCGCAGGCAGGGGTGATCCTGCCCCACAGTGCTGTAACCTGGGAGTGGAAAAGTGGCAAAATGTCTTATATCCAGGATGGGCTGAACCAAGTTACTCTAGATAGCTGGCTGCTTAGCTGCTCTGAAGTCAGTGTCAATTAAAATGTCCTTAGCAATCTGGGCTTGGGGACCTGGGATCCTTCAGAAGTAGCTTCATTCCTCTCCCCAGAGATGCCCAGGCTATGTAGGCAGCTTCTCTTTCCTGCTCCAGGCAGACTTTTGGGATCAATGAACTACAACAATTCATAAAAATTGTGCCAGGTAGTTCCCCGCTACACCCAAGTTCTGTTGGCAAAGTGATGCTGGCCCAGACCAAAGCCAGGGGTTCTGCTTCTGTTTCCTCACCCACTGGGTGAGGAAATCACATCAACTTTCTTGATTTGTTTTGTTGTGACTGGCAAAGCAACAGTAAAATCAGCCACGATTACATAAGATTTTATCTTAGTAGCATGGAGAGAGAAAGCTGCCCAAGTTTTATTAGCAAAGGTTGATTGATTAGAAGAAATTTATCAGTTTTCTTTGTCCCACTCTGCAGTCTCCTGTCATGACAATGAAGGATTTGCAGGAAACCAAAGTCCTTCATTTTACTGGCAGGTTTTTCTCTTGGTGGCATTGAAGAAAAGCCTGGTACCATGCCAGGAGGAAGGCTGGGGACAGATGTGTGCATGAGTGTGAATGTGTGGGATGTGAGTGTGCAAGATGTGCATGTGTGAGAGTGCAAGGCAAGATGTACATGTGTGAGCAAGCAAGATGCCTTTGTCTGCAAGATGCATGTGAGGGTGAGTGTACCACAGTGGTGGGGGAGGCTGTGGGGCAGGCGGCCGCAGCCAGGGCCCGGGTGCAGGGCTGGTGTCCAGGGCTCAAGGAAGATGGGCAGAAGCACTGCTGCTCACACCCTCTCCTCCATCCTGATTTTCATCTTGTGTTGTGCAGCTAGACTGCTGGGAGTCACCTTTAAAGAAAGAGATGCACAATGATGAATCAGCTGTAAATTAAGCACCCTGTTAGGATATGGTCATAGGGACTAAATGAATGACTTCTCAGCTGGCCATCTGAAAGTTAATTAGTTAATTTAGGTTATTTTAAACTAAATCCTTATTGGTTAATGACCAGATTTGGTTTGCTCCAGTCATCACCAATTGCTGGAATAGAAAAAAAAATCCATCAAACCTTTAATGATACGAGTCATGAGAAGAGCTGGGATATATCACTAACACATAGTTGACAATATTTCCTGCATCAGTTCACAAACCTCCAGGATGTCCCTGGTGAACTATACACAGCCCATCGCATTCTCCGGGGGAATATGTGTGCCGTCAGTCATTGGCAGCATGGTGGGGAAACCAACAATGAAACAAAAGCCTCGGCGCACCCAACGGAGGCTGCGGGATGCTAGAAAACTCCACGAACAGCTGAAATGCTGCTGCGGAGCAGATGATCCAGAAATTGAATAAAGTACTGGGATGCAGGAGGCTGGCTCGTTTGTGTGAAATCCTGGAAAGACCCCCTGCGTCCCATGGAAAGGGCACGTTTGTTAAGAGAAGAAACTGCAGGCTCATGTCAGCATTTGAGATTTATAAACAGAGATTTGGGAGAGAACAATTCAGACTCCACTTAAATGCATTGAACTAGAACAGATTTCTGGGGAGACAGAGAGAGAGAGAAAGAGAAATAAGGGGAAAAGTTGAACTCTTTTGTAGAGCCACAGTATCTTTGTAGTGAACTGCTCGTCTCCACATTTTATAAAACTCTGTTTGCAAAGTTAAGTTTGTTTTCCTGCAATGACACAGAGTGAACATACTACACTCCAAAGGTTACCTACCAACTGATACAAAGTGGAAATTATCTGCCATTGGAAATGACATATTTTTACCTTTTTTTTTTTTAGGTTCTTATAGCACAACAAAAATTGTGAAGAAAGTTTCACTTAGTTAATGGGTTAATGGCAAACCACTTACTGTCCAATAACATTAGCCTCTACATGCCCCTGGTGCTTTACAAGAGTTTTTGTCCCTTTGTCTTCAGAATTAACCATGGTTGGACTCCTTGGCCCAGTCACCTTCCAGGGAGCCCTTGGATCTTGTAGGATCGAATGGCTGTGCCACAGCATGGGAGTTAATCCCTCTGAGGAGACTAACTGGAAAGCAGATCCTTTTCTTTTTGTGGTATTCTTTCAGTTTAGAAAAGCAGAATTGCTTCTTCTGTGTAACACAAAGAAATACTGGAAGGAAGTTCCACCTTTTTTTTTTTTTCTAGCAGATGCAATAAATGAAATGTTCAAAGAAGATTAAAAAATATTCATAAACGTTATCACACATGGTTCCTTCAGTACTGCACATTAATTTCCACACAGACCACAGGTTTTATTTTTTTTACTGGGAATATATTGTGTGGTTCCTCTCCAAGACTCTTGTCCTTCTCTTCAGTAAGGTACCTACATATGCCTTTGCTGATGGAGAGTTTAAAACTTGATTTGCTTAAAACACTTGATTCTCCACACAAGCCTTTAAAATCCAGAGAGTGAACATGGCCACATCAGTACCAACCGTGCCCCACATGAAAGCCCACAATTGTTTGACTCCATTGCAAACCAAATCTTATTCACAGGAACATTCATGAGAAAGTGAACAAGAAGGTTCACTCAGCTTCACCTTTTAAATGAAGACTGACAGCAGATATGAAAATGGCTTTTGTTTTCAATTTTATTCCATATGGTTATGGAGTGGCTGCAGGATCAAGCTATTTGTATCCGAAAGGGAACATTCTTTCTGTAGATATGAAACATTCAAGTATTTGCAAAACTTAAATTTTAAGAGAAGTGAATAATTCTGGTTTTACTACCTTTTCAGCTGTCCTGGAAATATAGACCATCCAGCACTAATGAGTTCCATTTCAGGAGTCTTTTTTTGTTTGAAAGAGCAGATGCAGAAGTTCAACCTATAACCTTTCCAGGTAAGAGAAGAAAGCATGGTTTTATGTATCAATAATTTGCATATGGATACTTTGTGTGCATAATTACATGCCTGTGTCATCACTGGTGTATTTTGATGTTGGATATTCGATACTTAGTTACCACCCAAGTGCATTTATCTTTGCGCTGTATCATTATTTTCAAGCTCATTCTAATTGGAGTCCTATAAATACAATTGTTAAAAAATGTCTTTTATTAAACAAACTGCTGTACTCTAGAGGAAAATGCAGTTGGCTCTGGAATGAGACACTTGGGTCTGCAAAGATAATGAAAAGAGTTTTATCTAAATTCAGCTGGATTAAGATAAAGATATGTCAGTAAATTGAATACAACACCCAACACTGGATCTCTGACAAGAAAATTTATGCAATTTTATAAAGTTTGCTATTTAATGGAAAGGAAAAGCTATTTGCAATTTGGCATGAAGGGGGAAGAGCCCTTTACCTCAGAGTCACTCTCTGCCCAGACTGTTCCCAGCCTCCAGATCCTCCCACCGCTGCATCTCCTCCCCTTTCCCTGCCTACCTTTCCCTCTTCCCCCTCTGTCTCTCCACCTGGGGGCCAGAGGGACCTTCCAAACTCCTGTGTCTCTCTTGAAGGTTAGTCTTGAGCTCTGTGTGATGGGGGCAGGAGAAGGAAAAATCTGGTGGAGGGAAGTCTTCAATCATGACCATGAATGCTGAGGGCCTTAGGAATTGAGGGGGGAGGGTTCAGGATGAGGAGAAGTGTACCCAGGGCTGCAAGATTCCACGAATTTGTTTCCTGTCCTTGGGGATGCACAGGCAGCCTATGTGTGTCTGCTTGAGGTGAGACATGGTGGGAAGGGAAGGCTGGGGAGTTCCTGCATTATCCCATGCATTGGTGCATCTTTCCCTGCATGCAGAGGCAAGAAAAGAGTGAGGAGCCTGTAAGGTGATGGCCATCAATGTGATGAAAAGGAGGGATGTTGGGAGGCACGCTACCATGGCAAGACCTGGGATGAACAGACAGATTTGGAGTACATATCAGGTTGTGACTTTCATGGCAGAAATGTCAGGTGTTAGGAGCCAGCTGCAGCTAGACCTCTCACTGATGGAGGCAGCAGCGAGTGGTGCTGAAGGGAAACTGAGGCAGCACCAGAGGTCGGTGCCAGTTCCAGAAGGGCCTTTCTGTTCTCACCCTCAGTCAGTCGGGACTAAGTACACCATGTGAAAATGTGGAAGAATGATATCTGCTCATCTGTCACGCAGCCAGGATCTAGTCCAGCCAGACTTCTGGGTGGCTGCGAGCAGCAGGCCAGTGAGGCAGCAGCCCTGCAGAAAAGGCAGATATCTCTGTAGTTTTGGAGCCCAGGCCCACACCAGCTTCATTCCCCCAGCTAAGCACAGGCCTCCAAGGAGTTTTGTGTGGCTTTCCCTGGAGAAGGTCCATCGGCCAGTCCCAGCGCTTCGCTGAAGCAGATAACAGTGTCTGGAAAGACCATCGTTATCTCTCGTGCCGTCTGGAGGCCAGGGCTCCCGTCCTGTCTGGCCTCCAAACCGCGCTCGACACTGTCTGCTCACAGCCATGGCCGCCACTAGCGGGTCGGGACCTCATCTCCTGCCTTGCAAATCCCTCACTCAAAACTACCCTCACATTTGCTTTCTTCACTTTTTTTCCTCTTCTTTTAAAAAGTGAAGTAACATAAATTCACTCTCGTAATGTGCGTCAAGTGAAGACCATCTGCGTTACAACACGCTCTCTTTACATGATGAGATGGAAATAGCTTTGACATGAGGTAAAACGATACCCATGGGAGAGGGAGATCTGCGTCCGCCTCCCAGCCCCTCGCTCTTCCCACAAAAGCACTGGCAGGCTCCAGAGCTGAGGGCTGGCTCACGTGGACCCTGCATATTTGTGCTCTGAAGACAGTGAGAGGACATGTTTATTGGCGAGCAGTCGCACATATGCAACGTACAAAAATGGCTTCTATCGGTGTGGTGTGTACGGCCCTGAGAGAACAGTCCAGCAGCCTGGGCCCTGCCTTCCCCTGGCTCTCCCTCCTGGTGAAGGTGGCACAGGGCCTTTCTCCTTTGCTTCCACCATATATATAGTCTTTGGAAAAAATACGCCTTGGAGGTGTCTTGCAAGAGTTGATATTAGCTCCACCTGAGGAAAGTATTTTCAGCACCCAGCTTCCCAAATATTTGGATTCCTGGCCTTTTTTGTGTTGCTTAAGGCAGGCTGCAAGGCTGCTGTAGCTCCAGGCAGAATGTGGGCAGCCAGAGCTCCTCTTCCCAGAGCTGCCAGACCATAGCTCCCTCCACAGACTGCAGCCATGACACCAATGCCAGCAGCCTCCAGGAAGCAACCTGAGCACAAAGCCTCAGGGAATTTCTTTTGTAAAACTTTAAAAAGTAGATGCCTAACCTGCTCCAAGTCACCCAGGCTCCCTACACAAACACTGCCAAGAAAAAAACCCCACTTTGAGACTTGTCCAGCAAGCCGTAGGCTCCTTTTGCTGCCTCTCACCCAAGGCCTCAACAAGCTCTAGGGCATGATGAAATCCTGACCGCAACTGAACTCAGTGGAGTGGGTTAGCCATGGGCTTCAGTGGGACCAGGAAGCCACCAAAGCAGTGGGTGTGGCTTCTCATGGTGCACATTTCTGGCAGCACATGGAAGATGAGCAGGAAAAAATATGCAGGTTTGAGTTGTGCACACTGCTAAGGTACTCACCACCAAATACAAGTGTCTGCTCAGAAACTATTGTCATCTGCACAGTTTGTTAATACAGCCACTGTCAGCATCCCTTCCTTTCCATTATTACTTGCTATGTTATTTTACTCTTGTAATGCTGCTCCACATAGAAATGTTCCTAATCCGTTTCAGGCAGGCAATGGGTACCGACACCCTCTCCCATTGCTCCATTGTGCTAGTTCCCGAGGATTACAAATGAGGGCCATCTGTAGTCCCTACTATTTGTGGAGATGAAAAGGAGCTTAACTTAATGTACTTTGGCAGAGTAATAGGGAAACATCAATCACAGGGTGACATGTTAGTTCGTATGCACCAATAGGCTCATGTTTGTAGCTGAACACATTAAGTGGATCTGTTTCTTTAAAGACGAGTCCATCACTTACAGACAGGCATTCAGAGCTCTAGCATACAGGACACTTTTAAGAGATACTTGATAAAGAGCTTGAAAATGTGAGTAGTGACATGAAGCTAAACTCTGGCTCATTTTCTTCAGATTCCCTATTAATATGAGCCTCATAAAGTTGAAATTGGGGTCACTTGGACAGTTATTTTAGCTAAAACAGATGGAGTTGTGGTGGCTGCTCCTAAAGAAGCAACTTTTGCCATAAGTTACCACACACTGTCTCTGGGATAAATATATTTTCCTGTACTACATCATTTGGGATTGTGTGGCAATTGCTGGACCAACACTGGTTTTTGGTGGCAACCATGTTAACAACTGCCATCGAAAAACTACTCTGAGATAGTCACTGCAATGATGGAAAAAAGCCCCAAAACTATATTTATCTCACAAATGCCAGAATCAAACAGTTTCTTAATTTATGACAAGAGCATAAAATTGAGCATCCTCTGAATTACTATTTTCCCTGTGTAACAAAATATTCTGCGTGAAGAGGGATTATTATTAGACCCCCTGAACTTCCTTTGTAAGCACAGCACAGCTGTGCGAACAATTCACAATGAATAATTTATTGGATGAAGTTCAGCACTTTTTTGATTTGTGAACTCTTCAGGAGTGGTTCAGGACTTCCTTCTTATTGATTGCTATGCAAAATTTGCCACAAATTTCTTTACTAATTCCATTTTCAAATGCTTCATGAAAAAAATTATTCCCATTACGTAAATTCAAATTAATTTTGTGTTAGATCAGCAGCGTAACTCAGGAGAGGTGACTTTTGTCCCTTGACTTTACAATATATAGAAATTATAGACTAATTCACATTTTCTTCTATTGAATATGCAATTTCTAAAGAAGCAAAAGACTTAACATATGTAGGAACTAATTACCTGAGGAGCAAATTTGTTACTTGCTATCACTACTTTTAGTCACATTTATTAGCCTAGGGACCAACCAGGAGTGGGGCTCCCCTCCAGCAGATGCAGAAAGATGGTGGTGGGAAGTTCATTTCCCAAAGAGCTTATGGCTGCAACCAGGACCACAGGTGAGGAGGTGAGGAGAGAATGATAGCAGGAAACATTGTATTAGGCTATTATGGTTTTGAAAAGTAGTAACATAAGAGGGGGATAAGTTATAAAGAGAGAAAAACCACGAGAAGAAAAGGTGTATCAGAGGTATGGAGAAAGAGGACCAGATGTGCAATGAAGCTAAGGTAAAGAGGTCATGATGAGAAGGGAAGAATGATTTCTCTTTCCACCTAAGCATCACCCAATACTTGCCAGAATCAAGCATGTGATGGGAACTGCCTCTTTAAAAGTTGTTTTCATCTGGGGATCAGGAAAGGGAAAACCCAACAGCTCCCAGTGCTGCCAGGAACAGCCCTGGCAGGTGCTGCAGGAAGTGCCCCACAGCTTTGCTAATGCGTCTCAGGCATGGTTCAAAACGCCCCGGCCTTCATTACTCTTGCAGTTCCTCAAGCAAGGCATGCTATTTGTACTGAATAGTGCCAAGTTCTGCAATGAGAAAAAGATGTAGATTAGCCCAGAGAATTCAAGCTTACTTTGGTTTAAAGCAGAAATGAAAGGAGACACATTTGTGATTGAAACCCCGTCAGCTCTAGATCACCTGGGAGCAGCACATCCAGGTTGTGGATTAGCTGTGCCCTGATAAAATATTCCCAGCCATCATCCCCTGCCCTGCCCCGCCCTTGATGTGCATTCTTCATCATAACTTAATTTTTCAAAGCTAAATATACTAAATATGTAGTTACAGTCCAACTTACATATGCTCTGTATTAGTCTATTGAGAATAACTTTGAGAGTCGACTGGACATGGAAAAGATGCAGATGACTTCAGAGAACAGTATCAGTGAATTTCTCCTCAGTGCCTATGGAGGTAAAGGCTAGATATAAACTGCAACTGATTTCTATTAGCTGTCTGAAAAGCAGTGTGAGCACCTATTAGCCTCCCACATACCCAACTGTCAGCTAAGAAATCACTTCATTGAGGCAGGTTTACACTGCTGTGACTTCTGAGCTCACCGTAGGAGGATGATGGGATGCACTCAGTGTTCATTTCTCCATGGTTTTATTCCAGAAGTCCCATTGCAATGGGCACATAGTACAAAGCAGGCAAGCGCTAACCTGCATCTGGTAGACCCCAAGGATGTGGTGGTGGTGCTCTTTGAAGCCACCGAAGGCAAATAGCTGTGGGGAGGAAACTTGCCAGCTGGGTGAATGACAGTGATAGCAGGTTGCTGTCACCAGGATTCTGAGTCAGGATTCTGAGTCAGGCCAGAGCAAGAATCAAAAAGACATAACCAGGTACTTGTCCTCACATCCATACTCATGTGGAACCCCCGTAAGGGCTAAGGGTGGGTGGTGTTGGGTGGCCTACTGAGAGCCAGCCTAGCAGTCAGCATCGGAAAGCTAGCAAAAATCATCCGCCCATGAAAAGCAGTTGGAAAAGGAGGTACATCTTTATCTGAAGGCCCGTTTTCAAGCCAAACTCGAACTGGTTTAAATCAGCTGAATCACAGTGTTTAACAGAGAGCCAATGTGGATGTTAATAAGACACCAGATATGTATCAAGGATACGTTTTCCAGGTGCAGTAGTGTGAGGTTAATCAGAAATCTATCAAAAAATGTCCAACCTGATAAAGGGAAGAAGCTGCTGTAGATCTTGGTAACACTAGCAAATAATAAAACTGCAGCAGTACAATGTGTCTTTTAATGACCCATCAAAACACCACCATCTCCTGGCTTTTTAAAAACATTGTTCTATTGTTTCCGGAGAAGACCTGAATTCCTCTCTGAGTTGGGCTGAGATTTAATAATGAAGTTAATGCTATATGTTTAGGCTGTCATGGGGCTGAAGCGTCAGAGTCTAAGCAGGTCTGCTCTTTCTACTTCTCTGCGGGGTTCTCTACTGTCCTGGTTTCAGCTGAGATAGACTTAATTTCTCTCTAGTAGGGGGTATAGTACTGTGTGTTGGATTTTGTATGAGAATAATGCTGGTAACACACTGATGTTTAGGTGTTGCTAGGTAGCTGTAGTTCTACACCAAATCAAAGACTTTTGAGCTTCCCATGCCCTGACAGGTGCCCAAGAAGCTGGGACAGCACAGCCAGGACAGCTGACCCAGACTGGCCAGAGGGACATTCCCGAGCACAGCATGTCATGGTCTGGATGTAACTGGGGAAGTGAGCCGGGAGGCAGGATCCCTGCTCAGAAACAGACTGGGCATTGGGTAATTTTATTCTCCTTTCACAAGTGGTGAGCAATTGCATTTGTGCATCACTTGTATTATTGTTATTGATCTCTTCCTTTGTTATTCTATAAGACTATCTCCACCCACAAGTTTTTTTTCATTCTCTTTCCCATCCTACTGAGTGGGGGGAAGCGAAGAGGGAGTGAGCAGCTGTGCAGTGCTTAGCTGCCAGCTGGGGTAAATCCACAATAGCTACATCACACTGGATGAGCTTGGAGCACAACATGCCCGCTGCAGTGAAAAGCTGCTGTTTATAAAAGGTGAAGGTTATCTGACAGCTGTGTGCAACCAGGAACATGCACAATATACCTTCCAACTAGTTTATAAATATTTTTTAAAAGTGTCCTTGTTCTGTCCTATCATCAGCCATGCAGGGGTGTCCTTCATTAGCATTGCAAGAATTAATAAGATTAATATGATTTGGCTATGAAACTCACTTTCTACTGACCATACTTAGGCTCCTAACACATCACAAATATTAGTCCTGATCCATTCCACTCAATTTTGAGGTGATGTGATTTACCTGACATGCGCCACAAGCTAGGGTCAGTTACCTGTGGTTCAGCTGAGTTATCTCAGTCATGTCCCTTCTGATGTATCCAAACTTGTAATCACAAAATCTTCCAGCTGAGTGAAACAGATGTGGTTCCTGACCCACCCACATTTTTTTCTAGACAATCTGTCACGAGTGAGATAACAAATTGAGAGGGAGAGAGCAGAAGCAAGAAAGGAAGGAGGATGGTAAAAAGAGAAAGATGGCATAAGAAGGAAAGGAGACCTTTGAGAAAACAAGGTATATGTAAGTCAAAGGAAAATTTTGGCACAAGGAAAAGTGAACAATAATAGGTCATGAAAAATGCAATCTGGAAATAAGAAGGAAGATGAGCAGCCAGATGAGGTTCTGAATAGTCTTTTTTAGGAATAACAGGAGCAAATAACTTAACTTTATTCTTTTTTTCTTTTCTTTTTTTTAATGAGGGAGGGTTTTTTTTTTTTTTTTAGAGTGATAGGCTTTTAAGAGGGAGTTTATGAAAGGTATTAGTTAGTGTGCTTGCCTATGATACTGGAAGACTAGACCTGGGATCCAGGAGTCCCCTTTCAGGAGGGTGATGCTTTATGGGTGGTGGTTAATGGCAAGAGTGAAATTAGAGGAGAAAGAGTCAGAAGTCCACAGTGGATATTGTTCTCTCAAACAGAAAGAAACAACATTTGGGTGTATTGAGGGCTATCTTGTCTTTAAAACACAATGACTCAAACGGCTAATGACCAATTTCTATTCTCTTTTCAAGCGTGTATTTCTTTACCTGTGAAAGGAGGGGCCACCAGAATCTCTTTTCAGTTTGGGCAGTAGATGATGTGTTTCCAGAACAGCCCATGTTAACAATCTGTTTTAGAAATGGGAGGGGGTGTGGGTGTGGTGTGTGTGTCTGCAGCCATCTTTGTACTGGACACAAACCTACCAAAACGGGAATTTCCTACTGCTAATCCTAGATCAATACAGTATCACCTGCAGAGACAGTAATCCAAGGAATGCATAGAGCATATGATCCAAATTTGTTTCAAAATGTGAAGTATCATGGGATGTGCTTACTGCTGTGACTTGGAGCAGATCTCACACTTCACAAGAGACAAAACCTCTCACCAAGGGGAGATCGTGCTCGACCAATCTCATAGCCTTCTATGATCTCATCACCGGCTGGGTGGATGGAGGGAGAGCAGTGGATGTCATCTACCTTGACTTCAGCAAGGCTTTCGATACTGTCTCCCATGACATCCTGATAGCAAAGCTGAGAGATCATGGGATAGATGAGTGGACAGTGAGGTGGGTTGAGAACTGGCTGGCTCAGAGAGTCGTGATCACTGGAGCAGAATCTGAATGGAGGCCTGTAACTAGCAGTGTTCCCCAGGGCTCGGTGTTGGGTCCAGTCCTGTTTAATATCTTCATCAACGACCTTGATGAGGGAATAACATCCACCCTTAGCAAGTACCTGATGATACAAAGCTGGGAGGGGTGGCTGACACGCAGGAACACTGCGCTGCCATCCAGCAGTTCCTGGACAGGCTGGAAAGCTGGGCAGGGAGAAACCTAAAGAAATTCAACAAAAGCAAGTGTAGTCTTGCACCTGGGGAGGAATAACCGTCTGTATCAGTACAGGCTGGGGGATGACCTGCTGGAGAAGAGCTCTGTGGAGAAGGACCTGGGGGTCCTGGTTGATGACAGGTTGGCTATGAGCCAGCAGTGTGCCCTGGTGGCTAAGAGGGCCAATGGGATCCTGGGATGCGTCAGGAAGAGTGTGGCCAGCAGGTCGAAGGAGGTGATCCTCTCCCTCTACTCTGCCCTGGTCAGGCCCCACCTGGAGTATTGTGTCCAGTTCTGGGCTCCCTGCTATAAAAAGGACAGGGATCTCCTGGAGAGAGTCCAGAGAAGGGCTACGAAGATGATTAAGGGCCTGGAACAGCTCCGCTATGAGGAAAGGCTGAGTGAGCTGGGGCTGTTCAGCCTGGAGAGAAGAAGACTGAGGGGGGACCTAATTAATGTTTATAAATATCTTAAGTATGGGATGCAGGGGGAATTGGCCAACCCCTTTTCAGTGGTCTGTGGAGATAGGACAAGGGGCAATGGCTGTAAACTGGAGCACAGGAAGTTCCGCACCAACATGTGGAAGAACTTTTACACAGTGAGGGTGACAGAGCCCTGGGACAGGCTGCCCAGGGAGGTGGTGGAGTCTCCTTCTCTGGAGATATTCAAGACTCGTCTGGACACCTATCTGTGCACTATGGGCTAGGGAGCTGCTTTGGCAGGGGGGTTGGACCCGATGATCTCTCGAGGTCCCTTCCAATCCCTACAATTCTGTGATTCTATGATTCTGAGATTCTTTGATGCTCTTTCCCTTTTAACTGCTAATGATGGTAGTAAAAAGTCCTTTTTTTTTTTCCTTTTCTCAGATACAATTACATATTTTGGGCATTTTATTTCTTCACGAGACCAGGCACAATGGCCAGATGCAATGCCATCCTACACAGTCATGCTTTTGTCCCTTTCCCTAGGGCATCTCTCCCCCTGTGTTAGGACCACCTCTGTCCCTGGAGGTCAGTGGGAATGAAGCTTGCCTCTAATAAAAAAGGACAATTTATGGAGAAATTATGGTGAAACCCACACAGAAAAAAGGCCAAACACAGTCCTGGGAGCAGCAGTGTGTGATAAGTGCTCTGTGCCAGGCTACCCGTGCTGCCCTGAACACTGCAGGCAAGGCTGGGCAGAGGAGGACCCTATGTGGAGGGTGCTGCCTCCTCCTCCCTCACTGCAGCCTAACCCACAGGGCAGAGTGCAGAGTGCAGTCAGAGGTCACTGGCTATGGCCAGCAAATGTCCACCAAGAGCAAGAGATGGGCTGTAGCACTACATGACAAATAGATGGCATTGACACAGATGCAATTGCTTTTAAAGGTGCGTGAGGAGAGGCTTGTATCATCATGAAGCCACATCATACACTACATCATATGTGTGGGCAGAGGCACAGGCAGACTGGCAATGCTGATGCCAGCGGAGGGGCTAGTCTCAACATCGCCCCTCCCCAATTTACTCACGTCTGAAGTGAAAGCCTGTCATGGGGGCAGCCTGCAAAGCCTCATAAGCACATAAACACACCAAGGACTTGAACACAAAGCACATCACATCCCAACAGATGTTCCCCAGCAAGGTCCGTGGGGAAGTGCTGTCGGCTGGTACAGGTCCTGGTGTTACTATCCTGCAGGAGGAACTGAATGTGAGTTTAATCCATGCAAATCTTTGACTTCATCAGAAATGCCTGTTATTATTTTGTTCCCAGCTTTCAAAATATACAATCCAATTACACAAACTTGTCATCTGTAACTCTGCATCTCTCCATTCCCACCCTCCCCTGACAGCAAAAGCTGTGCTTAAAAATCTGAGGGAATAAGTGTCTCTAGGTGGGAGGCTGCTGAAATTACTTGAAATATATTTCTCATGATTTTTTCTTAGAGGAAAAAAGAAAACTGCTTCACCAGACACTGGGAAAAATCAGACTTGTCAGTTTGCCTTCACTGAAGGGGAAAGACTACGAAACTCCTTTAAGGAATCAAATAGGGAACACTTGGAAAAGCAGAGCTTGATTAAAGACAGCTAACATCAATTCAGGGAAAGGAGATCATGCCTAACTAATTTGTTGGAATTCTTTGAGGAAATTACTGCCCTGGTAAGGAAGGGGAAAGGATATTATAGACTCCGTTTTTCAGAAAGCATTTGACAACATTCTCCACTGTTGGTTAAAATGTCTAAGGTCTGAAGTCATGGAACAGAAGGACAATGAGCATATTGGACTGAAAACTGGCAAAAGAGGAGGAAAGAAAGGGTAACTATGAATGGGAGCCTTTCATTTTAAAGAGGGGGATGTAAGAAGGATCAGGGAAGAAACCACATTTTGAGTTTGAAAACAAGATTTCCCAAGGTTACTGACGACACTCCTGAACCTTGAGAAATACAATTAATAATGAGGAGCTGTGCAGACAGATGGAGAAAGGAATGGTTTGTGTTACCACGGTATCTTGGAGAGCAGATAGAAAGGGGAAGACTTTCTCGACTGCTCTGCTAAAATATATCTGTCACAGTTTGAGTGATAATACGTGTTAAATTCCACAGACACAGGAAAAGGCAGAATTTCACACTGCAGACACTGAAGGTGACCTGCCTTTCCTTCTTCATGTTAATGATTCACTTAAGCCTTCTTTTTTCAAGAATGATCTTATGCAATTGCACACAAATGTAACTACTACAGGTCTTGTCGTACGGCAACGATTTCACTTCACGTTACTATTATCTCATCAAATAGCACAGGAAAATAGTTCTGCTTTCAGTCCTTGTTTTAAGGGGGAAAACCCCCACTCTGCTGCTTCTTCACACTAAGGGCTTGTCTGTAATTGTGTATACTGAAGCATGTGTGAAACACATTTTAACCAGTAGACGTGATAACCCACGGCATAAGCTAAATCATAAAAAGCTGCTGTCATTCCTGCATTAAAGTACATGTCTCTGCTGACCTTGAGGTACTGATCAGGGAGCAGGTTTCAGCCTGGTGTGTGCCCTCAGCATCCACCAGCCATGGGGATCCATGCTGGTTGGGCTTGGCCTGCCTAAGCACCCTGTTTGCCCTTGTAGCCAGCAGTGTCTCGGGGAGAGTCCTGAAGCCCTGATGCTGCTGCAAGAGGCTACCAGAAAGGGTAGCCTGGCTCGGTGCACTTCAGCCCTGGCCCGCAGCTAGCAGCCCTGCCTTTGGCTCTGTGCGTGGTGAACCACAGGCACTAAGGCTTGCAGAGCAGCTTCCTTCACCAGGAGTTTACTCTAAAACAGGCACACAGTGCCTGCTGTGAGTATGGTCTTCTCCAGGGGAGAGGAGAGGCAGCAACACAAGGACTCCTATGTCTTAAGCCACTGTGCAGTCACTAGGGGATGCCTGCCAGGTTCCTTAAAAGTCTTGATTTCCACGTTCCCAAGGTGGCTCACCCCATCTGATGCTCTGCCCAAAGGAAAAGCAAGCTGATACTTGTGTTTAGCTGTAGGTATGTTCCCATGAATGTGTTTTCCATAGAGCATCTGAAGGCCATTCTCTTACATAAGGCCACCTTTGCTGCTAGGAGATTATGGACAGGAGCACTTCACTCTGCTGATTACACCATGCTTGGAAAGGAAGCAATAACTTAAGTAGTGTGATAACAAGACTGCTTCTGATGGGCTTTAATGCACATGGGAGAAGGTACCTTCTTCTATCAGTGAGAATGTTAGGCTAGGAAGCTTTGTCATGCACAGAGCATTTGTTTCACTAATAGAGCCTTATAAGCCCCTGTTGTCCTACAGAAGTTGATGTAGTGTGTGCCCTTGGAACCAGCATGTCTTTCTCTGTTTCCTCTCTTTCCACTTTGAAGTACAAAAGGCACTAGTGAATTTTGCTGGTTTATTTGGTTTTTACATACCTAACTGACCAGAAGAAAACAGGATACACAGCAGTAGCAATAACCAGGAAAATCCATAATTTCATCAGATCAGCATGTCTTACTGCTTGTCTTGTTGGGTATGTCTTCTTCTTGTCTGCTGCCTTTTCTTTCCTGGCTCTGTCTAGGCATATTTATTTCTTTCTAGGATGGAATTTGCCACCAGAAGTATTTCCTTGCTCTTCCTTTCCCTCCCTGGTTCCACTTCTCAACACCCTTCACTCCCAATTCTCACTGTACGTGCTGGTGGTGACTTAGAGTGCATTTGTATTTTTTGCATTTACTCCTTTTCAGAAATACTCCTTTCTTTCTTCCCTCTCAATTGAAGCATCATTAACTCCCATTAGCCTCAAGCTGGCCCTTCTGTCCTGCACACCAAGAGTTTCCTTTGTCACTCAGAGCAGAAACAGCAGAAATCAGAGAACTGACCCTTTTGGACACTAAAATGCAGTTTTGTATCAACACACTAGATCTCTCAATATTAGCCAAAAAAGTACGTAATGCAGGAAATAAATTACTGCATAACATTCAGTAATATCTGCAAGTAGAAATAGAAGATATATGTTTTATTTTAACTCATCACCTTTCACTGGTAGGACAAAGGCTGGACTAGAAAAATTCTGAACATTAGGCCCATAACCTTTGGATCACCATCTCATCCCAGCCTTTCCTTTCTATATTAGTTTTCTTCTGATGCTTTTTTGGCAGCCTTTGCAGTGTTTTCCCCTCAGATGATACTGCAGCTTCAAGCATCTTGTGGGGAGGGGGGGAAACCTTCCCAAAGACAATTCTAATCTACTCTAAGCAGATGTCCCTAAACTATTCCTTATTAATTTCTGCTTTGTCAAAATGTCTTTTCTACATGCCATTGGGCTGATTATTAATAGACACAATAGCAAATTTATAATCCCACTCTCATTATTTGTCTTTTCGGGCAAGGGAAGGGGAGAGGGTTATGTATTTTTGATTGTTAACTGTTGTCCCTCCTCTTATCAGGTTAATTGGGCTGTGGTAACATCTGACTGGATATCCTGCCCAGAGGTGATTTTAAAATGGCAAATGTAATTTTTTTGTTTTGACTCCATGCTGGAATGTCATCCCTCTTGTATAAATTACGGCAGTTGCTCTTGTCTCAGTGACACAGGTATTTCTTTAACATGGATTCTTGGATAAATAACTGCACAGCTATCAAAAAGAAGGACTACATGATTTCACAACAACAAAGAAAATAATCTTCCACCAGTCTCATTGCTCTGGCCCTGTAAAAGCCCATTGGTAGCGGGCCAGGTTTAAGGATGTCACCATCATACTTGCTACTTCCACTTAGCTCTGCAGAGCTCTGCCTGGCATCTTTTCAAAACAAATCTTGGAAAGCACACAGAGAAATGCTTTCTTTCTGGAGCCCTCTAGGTCCTCCTAACTACACTGTTACTGCAGCTAACAGGGCTCTTGCTCTTTCTTTTCTTTTCCCTTCTCCTCCCCTGCCCCGCCTCTCATTTTAAGTACCATTTGTTCCAGCCCAGAAGGTCCTGCCTCTGCCTGTCCCAGCCCTGGTTCTGTGATGTGGAACGGGGAAGAGCTGGTGTCAGGGTGGGAACTGCTGTGGGGTGACAGCAAAGGCGGTTCCCACGGCTCGGGGCGCTCTGTGAGGGTTAGTGCCTATGGTGTTGACAACTTGTAAAACTCAAAGTCCTTGAGCTGAGCAGACTGATAGGCAGTGAACATGGCGAGACAAGCAAGGAAGGAGCGGTGATTAAAGATGTGGAAAGGCTGCTTTTGTAATGAGGGTGTCACAAGGAGGGAAAGAGGTTTTGGTCTAGAAGAGGTCATTTCTTCGCTCTCTGAAGGGCAGATAGCAAAAGGACAGACTCTTCTTTCAGGGCAGCAGCTTTGGAAGGGGTCTTGTACAGTGAGGACCCAGATGCAGTGGGTAAGAGTAGGCACCTTCATAGACATTTAGGGGTGTCTGTTGGTTGAGCTCAGTGACATGTGCGTAGGGCTGGATCTAGCGCTCACCAGAGATGGCAGCAGGTAAGACAGCTGACATTTAAACACCAACTGAGATGGGACTCCAAGACACAAACTTTGCTTCTCTTTTCAGAGGCCATTGATAAATGATTTGGCAGCATTTAATTTCATAGCAATTTCAAGAAGTGTTCTGTACAATGCTCACAGTTCAATATCTTTCATGACACTTGAGTTTGTTTGCTTGTTTGTTTTTTGCCATCAAGTTACTCCTTTCTTCAACAAAGGAGGTCCATACTCCTTGTTTCAGGTATGGCTGTTGTCTCTATTTTGCATCAGAGAAAGTCAGCCAGGAGAAAAATGTTGCAGTGACTTAAATGAGATCACGCACATAAATTTTGCTGAGATGAGAGAAGGAGACTGCTGGGTCAACCAGGACAGTTCCCAGCACTGCCAGAGTACCTCACGGTATCTTAGCTCTTGTGGAAGTGGCTCATTCACTATTTTGCTTGTTTTCAATAAACTTCTGTTAGTACTGTCCAAATAAATTCAGGGAGCTTTGGACGCAGCAGAATATTTGATAGATAGAGAACATTCCCTTTTTCATCAGGGAATCTGAGAGCTCTTTGTTATGATTTCAGAGAATTAAAGCTTCCCAGTATTTCTGAATTATACCTGGAGGAATTATTCCCATAAGCAGAGGGAGCAGAAAGATGGATGTCCATTCCTCATGCTAGTGTTAGGATAATGGATCCAGTGACTCGGTGGCTGGGGCTGCCACAAGAGTCTCCTTGTTCTCCTGTCCACTGGCTCTCAGGTGGTGACCAGCCCAGGGTAGCAGCCACCCTCTGATGCACCCTGAGAGACCCAGAGCGTACTCAAGATCTTGCACCAGCCGAACCCTGGAAAAGGGATCTGGAGAGAAATAGGGGAGACTAACAAAATGGTAGGAGCTGCTGTGTTTTGTGACTTGTTTTAAATAAAGAATCCATTTAAACCCTACTGGCCTCTTGCCTGCTTGCCTCATTCAAAATAAAACACACTCTCCAGAAAATGGTTTTACATAGCCCAGCCAAGTTTCTGGTAGAGCGCAGACCCCAGACATCCATAATTCATGAGCAAGGAAGGGTGTGGATATTTTGTGGGAACCGGACCCTCCGTGAACAAGATCATTTTCATTTGCTGATTATGTCGTGTAAACAATATGCTTTTAGGATTCAGAGGAACAGAACTGTGCATCCAGCAAAGTCAAACTGTTGATTCATACGCTGGAAGGAAATTAAATTAACCTGAAGCCTTCGAGTTAACACTAAAATATTAAAAGGAGGCGCATGCCGTCCTTCAAATTTTACTTTACCAAATTTTAATTCCTGCTCTGTATCTTCTACCCATTCAACAATGTAAATGCTGTTCAGCTTGCAAAATCCTTGCGCTTTTCATTACTGTGGCTTAGATTTGCAGTGCCATGGCAAGGTTTGATTGTTTGAAGCCATTCAGAATGTTTACGTCTGAGAAATGGCAGTAAGTAAATTGAAATGCCTTGCCAATTTATGCTTGACAGAATCGTGCAGAAAAAAAGGACGTCGTGGATAGCCATTGTTTTTCCTCATGCTGGCGATTTTTGATCCCTGTTGCTAAAACTCTAAGATACATAAAAAATGCCTAAACCTCCTATCATACATAGGATATGATAGCTACTTTATTGTATGTATCTGATTTGCAACACTATAACTAGGTGCCAAGTGCAGTTGTCAATTGTGCTGGATTTACAACTTCAAAGCTCTAGGTGTTATATCCACAAAAGCACTTGAATATGAAATTCTTACCCTAAGTCCACTGAACATTTACATCTCAAACCATCATTCACAAAGCCCATCTCTCAGCTGTCACCTAAACCTAAAGATGACAGGGTCTGTGACTATGGAAACTCTGTCCTTCCTGATACCAGTACCAATACCAGTACCATGCAGATGACTCGGTGAACTTAGGTGGCTGTCACTCCATGAATCAAAAGCAGGCATAGCTGAGAGACAGCAATCATCTGTGTTTCACAGGCAGAATATTTGTACATCATGTTTTCTTAATATTTGTATCATGGCTGATAAGAAATAAATATTGGGACAGCTTGATTTTATACTTCAGGGTATCATTTGTGCTTCTCCAAATAGAGCCAGGCTTTTCTACAGAGGCAATTGTCGTAGGCATTTGGAAAGACCTTTAGATCGCTCTAGCTGTGTTCTGCCTACAGGAAGTCACACTGAGAAATGCTGATGCCTCACCTGAAAGTGCCTTACTGAATGTGAATGCAAACCCTGCTGGCTGGCTCGCATCCACAGGCAGTATTTGGCTATAAACAAATCATCTACATCTCGTGCGAAACAACCCTGACAAACTGTCAGGATTGCCTACAAAGAGACTGTAAGAGCAGCACTTAAACCCCAGTGTGTGGTTTCACTGTCGTTTCGGGCCAGCCTAAGCTGCTGAGCTGCCTGGCTGGTGCTGGCGGAGGGCTGGCCCCAGAGTGGGGACTCAGGGTGCAACTCTTCCTCTGACAGTGGCATGGCCTCACACTGATTTAAGGGCACTGTGACCTTCCATCCTTGGGACTCAACACTTTACTTTCCAGAAACTGTATCCAGGCAGAGAAATCAGCCACTCTACGTTATGGAAATGTATGAAATTCAGCAACAGGCTTGAATCATTCCTGGGCCACAAAAGACACTAGTCATGACCAAAGCCAAAATTGTTTTGGATGCCACCAGGTTTATTGTGAATAACAACAGTGCATAGCTTACTGGGATGGAAAGACAGGCTGTACACTGTGTTGGCCCCATATTTAACCATCTGTCCTTCCCTGATGGCCATCTGTCCTTCGGAGATGTCATCAGAGAAGGAAGGCTAGCACTGAAATAGGATTTCATTCTCCAATTGCTCCCTTAGCCAGTACAGGGCATGTGTCAAGGTGCATTCATGGCCACATCAAGCCTGCTTCCTACAGCAGGAGATTCACTTTTCTCCCACAGCATTGGAGCCTTCCCTTCCTCTTTGGTGGTAGGACATAAGGGAACAGTAAAAACTACCTGCACAGAGAACCAGAATGCTCAGAAAAACACATTTTAGATAGATAGATAGATAGACAGACAGACAGAAAAAGAATTAAATAAGGACAAACACAACCACGTGTGAAAGGTGGATAATTTATACAACAGGCATTAGGAGCTCTGTGGCTGGGACTTAAAGAGATTACAACCACATGAGAAGGCTAACCTACTCCTGTAAGAACTGGCAACCATTTATTCAAACAGAACAAGAAAATTAGCTTTAGCTTTCTCAGTCTGAAGTCATTGTATTCACCAGCAAACTCCTAAGTGAGGGAGATAAATTGAAACAGAAAAGAGACCAAGGAAAAAAACCCTAACCTTACACAGACATGCATATTGAGCAGGGGTAGAAGTGGTGATTTAAATCATGCTTGATGCCTGCGGTGCCTTATTACATGCCAGCTAATGGGGAAATGAGGAGAGAGAGAGAAATAAGGTGCCCGATTCATTGGACCAGCTGCAGGGAAAGGACTCCCCCACCTGAGGGAACAGGAAATTCATTTTTAAGACTTCATTGGGGATCATTCAGCTGGTTTTAACCCCAGTCCCCTGGATATTTAAACTGCTCCTAGACTGGACATTAAACCTTATATACGGAAAAGACAAATCTCAAGTTTTCAGGCAGTAGACAAGAAGCGTCTGAATTTTCACTAGATAGGGATATAAGTTGTACCTGGAAATATGTGTATGCTGGCACCAACACTAAATACGCCTGCACAAATGGGGGAATTGTGTGGAGTGACCTATTTTGCATTCAGAAGTGTGAAATTTCCAGCTTGCCTCAATAAGAGTAGGCTCTGTAAGTGTATTGCCAAGGTTTGGGACCAAGAGCTGTGCACAGCACGGTGTACGGGGTTGTTAGTAGAAAGCTGGCTCTCAACCCTTGTGGCTTGGCCTGACCTAGAGCTGACTTGGCCCTCGTGAAACTCAGGATGTTGTGAGCATCCCAGCCCCCCACCGGCACTTGATAATTTGTGCTCTGTGCGGGTGGGGGTGTCGAGGCAGGGGGTGGAAGCTTGGCCCGAAGTACATATAGAAGGGAGCCAGGATGCCTGGACTGCTCGCTTCAAAAATTTGATCCAGTCTCAGCTTCTCCAGCTCTCACTGTTGTAGCTCAAATCCCCAAAGTCCCTGCTCCATATTTACTCCTTCCTTGGCAAAACCATGATCAAATTAGTGGAAGTTTTGACTGAGGAGAAGCAAATTTATACCCTGGTCCTTGGCCACCTGAGGATATATATATATATATGTGTGTGTGTGTGTGTGTGCTGGTGTGAGGCAGGGGAGGAGTTGCAAGGGACAAAAGGATCATTCACAGTTGCTCCCAGCCCTGGTCCCACACTCCCAGTAGTACAAGGACCAGTCCAGCCCACAGCCTTCATGTCACTGCAAGCACAGCCCAACAGAATGCCCTGAGGCAAGCAACCTGGGTGGTTTGGCCAAGACGATAGACACACACTTGCTGCCAAGGTCTATCCATCTGGCAGGGTAATCCCAGCTTAAAAACAGCACAGCAGTCGCTGTAGCACAGTGAGCGTGTCCTCTGTCATGTGAAATTGGAAGGAGAAGCAAAGAAATTCTCCCCTGCCTCTAAGTAGGCTTGGGGCGGAGTGGCTGGAGGACTGTGTGGAGGAAATGGACCTGGGGGTACTGATTGATGCACAGCTGAACATGAGCCGACAGTGTGCGCGGGTGGCCAAGAAGGCCAACGGCATCCTGGCTTGCATCAAAAATAGTGTTACTAGTAGGAGCAGGGAGGTAATTGTCCCCCTGTACTCAGCACTTGTGAGGCCGCATCTCGAGTACTGTGTTCAGTTTTGGGCCCCTCACTACAGGAAAGACATTGAGGCTCTGGAACGCATTCAGAGGAGGGCTACTAAGCTGGTGAGGGGTCTGGAACACAGGCCTTACGAGGAGCGTCTGAGGAAGCTGGGATTGTTCAGCCTGGAGAAGAGGAGGCTTAGGGGAGACCTTATAGCTCTCTATAACTTCCTGAAGGGAGGTTGTAGTGAGCTGGGGGTCGGCCTCTTCTCCCGTGTAGGCAGTGACAGAACTAGAGGGAATGGTAGCAAGCTGCGCCAGGGGAGATTCAGGCTCGACATTAGGAAGCACTACTTCTCAGAAAGGGTAGTCAGGCACTGGAATGCACTGCCCAGGGAGGTGGTGGAGTCACCAACCCTGGGGGTGTTCAAGGAAAGACTGGATGTTGTATTGAGGGATATGGTTTAGTGGGAGCTAGTAGTAATAGGTGAATGGTTGGACTGGATGATCTTCTAGGTCTTTTCCAACCTTGATAATTCTGTGATTCTGTGATTCTGTAAGTACAAGCCGCATTTCCTCAAGTTGAGTATGGTCAGTAAAGCAAAGAGGAGACATTTAAAAGCTTAAATGCTGCATGCAACTGAAATCTGTAGTTTTTCAGCAGGGGAGCCAAGGGTTTCTGAGAAGTGTGAAAAAAGCGATGAAGCAAAGCAAGTTCACATGCACCACACAGCTATCTACCTGTGTGACGTTCCCAAAGGGGTTCGCACACCTGCTGGAAAATGTTTAGGGATTCACAGATTGCAATGAGCTAAATGAGCTCTCAGCCTTCGTTAGCACGAGGCTGGGTTGCTTGGAGCTGGGTATAAGAAGTGCTTTGTGCATTGAGACGTGCTTGGGCCAGTCAACAGATCCCAACATTTGCAGTATCGTGGCAACCGGTGTATCACTTGCATCAACCTGTACGGCACTCTGCTGGGTCCCAATACACAAAACTCACACAAATATTTCAACATGTTCGGAGCCAAACTCTAGTCAATCTGTGAAGTCATTTCACCACAGCTTTTAGCCAATAGGAAAAAAGTCCCTAAAAACTTATTTTTGGAGGTTAAAAATAGCATGTGTGTGTGTGTGCGTGTGTGCGCGCGCACAAGGTGAGTAAAAGTAGAAATGAGAAAGTCAGAAGCGAGGGTATATGCCTTCAGCATTTCTGAGCCACCTGGAGCTGGTTCCCACCAGGTACAGGGGTGGGGGGCTCTCTTTTCTTTTCTTTGGACAAGCACCCTTTCTTTGGTGGGACTGGATCCGGGGCAGAGAGCAGAGGGCTTTTCCTGCCAGCCCCACAACTGCACCTCTCTTCTCTCCACCAGTATGAAGCACAAACCTACATCCTACTTTGCAGGGATGTGCCACCATGGAGAAGTACCCATAGAGTCCTTAAAGCAAAATCAAAGCAAGAAAACGACTACTGAGGTGGTGGGGATGGTAGTGGTGGGGTGTCCCCATGCACAGCGGTTGCTTATGCTCCGTGGGGCAGGAGAAACAGATGCCTCTGCTGCACCCCTGCCCACTCATGGGGAGTCCCAGCACCCTGACCCTGCTTGCTGCACCCAGGGTGAGCTGGAACAGGACCATGGCTCCATCAGCAGCAAACGTCTTCATGTGGGAATAGCACAGAGGCCTCCAGGCAATAAATTTCCTGAAGAAGATTACACTTTTTGGCAGCTCAGTTTTTGATGTTGCACCTCCTCTGTGGCACTCTGCTTTCACTTACTGTGTGCAGTGTGTGATGTGGATTTTCATATAATATTGGTAGACTTGGTTTTGGAGTTGTGCAGCACCAGATGCTGCCCATGGGCCCTCACATCTGGTGGAGGTATAGAGGCGGGGTCTGCGGGGGCTGCTCTCCTGCAGATGCGCTCAAGCTCTCACAGGGTGTGAAACTGTTCTTAAGGACAAGATTGTCTTATGAGCTACCTCTTGATCCCATCTGTAATCCCCCAGCCCTCAGTATGGCGACTGCTGTGTTCTCTCATGGCTAAAATAATACTGGGGTAATATTGCTGTGCTTATTCTTGCCTTTAATGTGATGGCTGTCTGTGCATGTGATTGCATCCTAAAGCATTTCTCTGATCTCAGAGGTCTGCAAATGTTTAAGTTAACAATGAAAATAAAATATTTTCCTTATCAAAAGCTTGCCTTTCTCATGAACTGCACTGGTGTGTCAGAGGGCGACATGGAAATCCTCGCTTTCTCTGGTTTCTGTCTGGTCTTCACCCCACTCCTTCTGCCAGGCCCCTTTTCCTCTGCTCTCCCCCTCCCTGACTGCCTGTCCTCACTTCAGCCTCTCACCCCTACTCTGGCCTCATGCTTTCTTCTCAGGCAAGGAGGGAGGCATGGAGAAAAAGATGTCCTGATTCCTGCCCCAAGCTATTCCTTGATCAGCCTTCACTGTACTGGTCCTTCCACCCACTTAACACATGTTTTCTCCAAACCTCCGGGCAGTAGGACTGCCAAACTTTGGCTACAGGATAGGGAGTGGAGGGAAGGAGCAGCATCTCAATGCTGTCCTACTCTATCACCACCTAGGACAGTAGTTGCCAACTCTGCAGCACTAAAGAAAAGTGATTTCTTTACTCCTGGGAAAGTAAGAGAAAGCTAATCCTAAACTGTGGCTTTTCATTTGTCTTTCAAAGGCCACGTTCTGAATGCCAAACCATTGTGTTCCACAGCAAAACACAAAGAAAAGACCTGTGTACCCCACCCAGAAGAAGACCTATTAGATGTGCTTAGATTTCCAGGCTCCCGCTCATGTGAGCAGTACATAAGTTATCAGCGAGTAACCACAGCATATTTCAGAAGAGGTGGAGCTGTGCCACTGTACAAATGATAAGTGCATTCGTTCGCCCTACCCAATAATAAGCAGAAATAACGGGTTGCTGTTGGCTTCCATCAACAGAGGGTAAAGGTGGTGTTGAGATACAGGCCTGTAATCTCTGACAAGAACTGCGGCACCAGTGGGAGAGCAAACTACTCCTGAGCATGAAAGGGGTCACTGCATGAAGGGTGAAATGGCTTTCCTCTCCCTTAAAGGTCTACCAGGAGCGTGAATTTTCATTCTGAAGATTAAATGCGGGGGGGAAAGTCATGGCTTTCTTTCTAAAGTCAGGAGCACATGGGGACAGTTCTCTGTACAGTTATGGAATAGACAGGGTGATCTTCCACAGGAGTTGATGTGACATTTTTTCACTTCGCATCCTGCAATAAGAGCTTTCACTGCTCTCACTTGCCCTGATGGACCATTGCTCCTAGGTTAAGGAAATCGGGAAGCAAGGTGAATGTTGTAAGGGCTGTCCTATGCATCTCATCTTTGATAATCGCACTTCCTCTTTTTCTCATGAGAAGAACATTGTCTTTGATTGTGTTCTGTCCTAGCCTACTGTGCCTTGTTTTGAGTGCTGTTTCTCTGTGTTAGCCCAGCACAAATGGGGAAGCTGCTTGCAGCAATGAAGTGGAGAGGAAGTAAAATGGCCATCACCTAGGGTCTGGAGAGGAAGTCTTATGAGGAGAGGCTGAAGTCCCTTGGTTTGTTTAGCCTGGAGAAAAGGACACTGAGGGGAGACTTCATTGAGGTCAATGGTTTTCTGATGAGGGGGAGTGAAGGGGCAGGTGCTTTAGTGACCAGTGGTAGAACCCGAGAGAAGGGTATGAAGCTGCGACAGGGGAGGTTTAGGTTGGATATTAGGAAGAGGTTCTTTACTGAGAGGGTGGTCAGGCATTGGAACAGGCTCCCCAGGGAAGTGGTCACAGCACCGAGCTTGACTGAAATCATGAAGCATCTGGATGATGCGCTCAGTCATGTGCTCTGACTTGGCTGGCCTTGTGTGGAGCCAGGAGATGGACTTGATGATCCTTATGGGTCCCTTCCAACTCAGGATGTTCTGTGATTCTATGACCTGATTTTATTAGGTGAAAAAATCCACAAAACTTGCCAAAATCTTTTCATCTACCACAGCAGCAATAATTCTGACCCTCTGGGCCCTTCACCATCCCACATGTGCCCCTACCTTCTCCATTTCTCATAGTAGAAAGGGACCTGGCCTGGTCAGATCTGCTCCTCAGGATGTCAAAATGTAGTTGTATTTGAATTCCTGAGAAGACACTTTCTGCAATCTGTCAACTCTGAGATCAAGAAAAATCAATTTAAAATTTAAAATTATATACTAACTAAAACCTTTCATAGGTCTTTTGTTGCAATAAATCTGGAACAGAAGAACCTTAGCAGCTACATATCCTTAGCTCCACTCACACAAATGCACACTCCATCTAAAAGAAAAAAAATTAGATATTGAATTCTAGATCAAGGTTTCTGAGGTTTGCTTGCTTCTAACGATTCATTTCTGTTTTTCTTAGAGAGCCTGAAGCTTCCTTTCCTCCCTTACAACAGCAACATGGGTAGCTAATCTTTGGGGAAATAACTATCATATTTCTTTAGCACCTTGTACTGTTAAGTTGCTTTAGTATCACTAGTGGTCAATACCAAAACTTTAGTCTCATGGTTGAGTCCATCTAGATTGCAGCCATAGTGCAGCTACTCCTTTGCTGTGCCAGTGTCCTTCCAATATTCCCCAAACATCTCCTTTCTGCTGTAGACTGCTAGAAGTAAAAGAAATCTCTATCTGCTTCTGCTTATCCAAAGCTCTTGGAAGTCCAGAAAAGCCGCTGCTAATTCTTTATGGGTTGAAGTTTGGCCTTGCATGTCTCAGTAAAAAACTGGAAGGGCATGGAATCAACTCTTCAGTATCACAGAACAGTGAAGCTTTGTCATAGAGCCTTTTCCTCATGAAGGCAAAATACTTCACAGCATGGCAGCAAAACACATGTGGGGACATTGCTGTGTCCTTTTTGGGAAGCACAGTCATGGCAACAGCCCATTTGCACACAAAATTCTTATGGGCAGGCAGGAAAAACAGAGCCAGAGCCTCATTTGGTGGAAACCAGCATTGCTCCACTGATGCCACCAAAGCTGTGTTGGTTTACACCACCTGAGAAAGATTAGGTAGGTCCTGGAGAAACTGCCTATGTGCCTTCTAAAGGGGGAGTACTGTGTCTTCTTGGGGTTTGGTTCATATCTGGAATTTCCCTAAATTCCACTCACATGAAACACATAACTCAGAGCTCATTATTTCTTTAATCAGACACTAAAGTCCCTGTTTATTTAAAACTCTGCAGAGATAATCGGAACTAATCATCATGGCTAATACAAATAAAGGCATTCCTTCCTTAATAGTAGGAGCAGATCTAAGCCAGTTGTTCTCCAACTGAACTCCGCTGGACTAAAAGATGAGTTTTCTCTATTTGTAGTAATTGTTAGCCTGTCACTAAAGGGATAATGGGAGGAGATACTCTGCTTTGCAAGGCAACAGTTGGGTTTGCAAGGGAACAAAACACGAAGAAGAGGTCTAAGTCATTTTTCTCAGCAAGGTGAGCGGATTATTCCTGATACAGATGAGACATTCTTTCTGTTCTACAAGGAGGGAAACAAAAATATTGTATTATCAATAAAAATTACAGTAACTCCTTCCAATCTTGCCCTATCTTTCTAGGCTTAACCTGTACAAAAATGAGGAATGTCTCCAGCAGCTTTCCCTCCCAGTTCCATCCCCTACACAAGGCTGATTTAGCCAAATGTTACACAGAATAAACATGATCTTTTCCTTCTTCTCCCTTTGTCCTCGTAACTGTCTAAAGCCAAGCTGAGCTATCAGCTTCAGCACTGAGTGCCCAGAGCACTCATGATACCCAGGGAGAGCGCTGAGTAGTTCAGGACTCCAGCTGACACTCAAAACTGGTGAAACGCATTACAGCTATTTGCAGAGGCAAAGTGAAGGTTACATTGAATGGAGCCAACATCTTTATAAATAAATATGAGGGGAAGATGACTGGTTTGTTGCTCCAGAGATGCATGGAGGGAAAACTCTGTTTGCTGAAGTAAAACTAGAGAGAGAAATTGAAATGCCCACAGGGAATACTGTCCTCTTCACAAATACTGCCATTGCTCACAATACCGCAGAATCATCATGGAAGTGGGAACATGTTGGGTGTAGCACTGGAAAAATGGAATATGTACTTCTTAACAGGTGGAAAAGTTTCCTGGCTCAGATTTGGATGAACGGCAGAAAGAGGTTTGGTGTATAATCTTAGGCTTTGTGTTGGTAACCTGTGGAACTTGACTCCCCAGAGCTTTGTGTATGTGTCACGAGCAAGGCATGGGGCATATTGCAATTGACACTCGCTGGAGCTAAAAGTGCCTCACTGACCTAAAAGTCATAAAAGATTTAAAATATCTCACGATATCCAGTAAGTCAGAAATAAAGAAATATAGAAAATATGGGGGCGGGGGGAAGCAGACAAAAAAAGCTGCTGCAAGCCTTTATGAGGAGAGACAAACCTTCTGTTGAAGAGTTTCTTTTGGTAGAACCAAACAACACCATTACCTGCAATATCTGAATATGGCTGCAAGTACAAGGAGACGTGCCACCAGTGTGGTTCAAGTAATGCATGGCCAATGGGGACTGTGGAGAACTAATTTTCAGTCTCTGCTGGCACTTTGGAAAATGATCTGTATCACTCTTTAGTACTTATTTTATAACATCTCTTTTCTTTGATGTAGACTGTAGTTGATGCCATGCACTTAGTCTCCACACACAGAGTTACAAATTCATCACAGAGCCCAGAAGGGAAGATACTGTAAATCAGCATATTAATTACCTTGAGATCTGCAGTAGAAAGGGAAGAAAACTTTATTTCATGGAGATCCCTTCCAGAGCCCAGAGCTGGAAGGAGGAGACACCGATGAGGTAGGCTTTCCACCATCCTCAAAACAAGATTGCTCTGTGAAGGTGATTTCTTTAGCTCAAATGTGAATCAATTTCTCCTGGTTAGTCACTGCAAAGAAGTTTCTCCTGCTTATTGGAAACCAGTTGCAAAGAAATCCAAGAAATATTAGTTGCAAAGATAAAAGATAGAGAGCATGTCTTTATGCTTGTGACATAAGC
The DNA here is from genome assembly GCA_020800305.1 of Porphyrio hochstetteri. Taxonomy (NCBI): domain Eukaryota; kingdom Metazoa; phylum Chordata; class Aves; order Gruiformes; family Rallidae; genus Porphyrio; species Porphyrio hochstetteri. The sequence continues at coordinate 32,047,278 of CM036905.1, read as the reverse complement.
CAAGCTTCGTATCAGCATAGCCTCGGTCATTCCTATTTTGTTACTCCCTTTCTAGTACATTGACATACAGGAAAGAGAAGATAAATTGGAGATAAGATGAAAGGCAGTTTAAATTGTTATTATAAATGCATTCTACATCTGAGACAATACATCTACAGAAATAACCATAATGCCAGTAAACATGATTTTGCAGCTATAAAAAGTTGCTGTGGGTTTTCTCTGGTTTCTTTTCTAAAGAAACTACATGCATCTTTCAGAATTACAAAGTGTCACATCTGAATTTCAGAGGTTGCAATGTAATGTACTTATTTATTCTTTAAATCTTTAAATTATAGAAATGGCAAAAGGCATCTACCCAAATGCTCTAGGCCTGGTAATCAGTTGAAAAAAAGTTGATGTTTATGCTTTACCCATCCACAACTGAGTTTGTCGAGGAAAAGGGGAAAGAAAATCCTTTTACAGTTCAGTTCCTACAGTAAATTTTGGGATGTATGGCTCCTTTGATGTGGAGTCCTTGCATCCATTCTCCATATATTTACATCACCAATTTAACGCTATTGCAGAACTGCCTATGGCACACACGTGGAACGGCACAGTGCATGGACGGCTGTGCTTCCTTCCCTTTAATGGGACATGAGCAGCAAGTAAGCTATATAGGCTGTTCAGCTGTTATATATTGCCTCTGCTATGTATGGATGGATGGAGTATACCACCATCTCACCACCCAGCAACAGCCTGGCACACAATTACTGCCTGATTCTTACTGCATCTTTATAGGAAGCCGTCCTATAAAGAGCTTTTCCCACTATGCTTTGCTTATGCTTTGCAAAGCCGGCCCTTCAAATTTGACACAGATGTGCGGCTGTGGTCCTGAAGTGACCATTTGCATTTTGGCTGCTGCCATTTTTCCCTCTTTTCCAACCAGCTGGTAAATACACTTCATGTGTGCTCTGTTTCTCCTAGCTCTTTCCATTTGTTATTTCTTGGGACTCAGCACTTTTATACAGAGGCAATGTGTCGTATCCCTTGCAGAGAGTACCAGTGGGTCACCACACAAGGAATCACTGGTGTCTTCTTCATGAAACAGGTCATAGTGAGAGAGCTGGTGCTTCCGAGGTGCTCTGGGCCACCTGAGCCACCAGACCTGAGCTGGCGGTATGAGGGAGTTGGCTCTCTAAAGAATGTGGTCAGCTTCTCCTTTGCTTTCCGGCCAATTAGAAATGTGTAGATATGCCTCTAATTTGAAATATCTTCTAAACCTCCTGAATATCTTGCTGGAAGCTGTTCTGTGGGGAGCCTGGAGGCATGCCGTGCAGGGATGCAATGCAGGCTCAGCATCCCAGAGCACAAAGGCTCCCTGTTACTTCAACAGGAGGACTTGTGAAGAAACGGGATGTGGGGAGACCTCGGCTAATTTTCCTTCCTTCGGGGCCTCCGCTTGCAGTTTTTTTCCAGTGTCAGGGTACTCCCCATCTCTCTTGGCCACTCTCTGGAGAAATGCTGAGCACCTGCTCTTTCCATTAACTTCAGAGTGACTCGCAGGTACTCAACACCTCTCACAGTGACTCATGGACATCCACTGGAACTGGAGGCACTTAGCACCTCACAGCTGGTGCACAGGGGATCAGACCCTCGGAGAGGCTCCAGGAAAGTCCATGACAAACTGTAGGACACATATACTTCTTTGAAAGAAACTAAAATTGGGCTTTTCCAAAAAATACATGTGTAACCAAGACTCCAGGGGTGTCGAAGCATTAAGGAGCTTGTAGTGCTTGCTTGAAATTCACACCATTCTGTTGATGTAAAAAGGGTCTCCAGCGTAAAAATTTTAAGAGACCTGACTGTGTTCTTCAGAAGGAGAAAACACACAATACCATAAGTAAACATATAAATCAGTTAGAGAACCCAGAGATTAAGGATTAGGTTAATAAAGCTTTATGTTCTATATATGGAAAGTGCCAAAAGTTGCTCTTAATGACTTTGGAAAAGGTATGTGCTTTTTCTGTAGTCCTAGCTCTCTTTCCCCTTGTTAGCAAATGGTTTCATTCTACACTCGAAAAACTCACAAGCCAAAAAGGGGGGGGAAAGGTGAGTGGAATTTAACCAAAAAAATAATAAAAGTCATTCGTGGTTCAAGTGCTCAGCCCAAGCTATATTTATTCAGTTGACATTTTTTCCAAAAAGACCAATGCGTAAATTAATGTGCACATGGACAGGTCTGAATTATACCCTGGCCATTTATAGTATGCAAGGTTTTATGTGACTTTTTACTCTTTTGTTCAATAAAACAATAAGTAGTTATGCAGCAGCCAGAGGAGCCAGTGATTCATTTACTTACACGGGATGCCAAAAACCTTCTTAAGGAAATACACTTCCCTATATGTAATGAAAACCTTTTGTACTTTCTGTGGTGCTTCAAGGATTAATAGAATTTCCAAGGACGAGAGATGAATGAGATACAGTAGCGAGCACAGAAGAAGCCAGGTTTGGCCCAAAGGTGACTGCATGCAACTCAACCTTCTCTGAAGCTTCACCGCCCGGCCCGCTTTGTTCGCACCGTGGCAAACACAATCAAAGGCCGCTTGCCACAAGAGATTCATCCTGCACAGGCTGTCCTGTTCTGTTCCTTCAGCTCAGTTTGCTAATGTTGTAGAAACCATAAAACAAAAATCCACAGGTTAACTCCGATATGTTTAATGAAGTGTGCTCTGGGCTTGCTTGTTTTGACAGGCACATGGTTTCCTGTTGGGTGGTTCTAGTGATTGGAGAAGAGGCAGGTAGATGCATTCTGGAGCGAAATCAAGTCCATTTCTGGGCCACTAAATATTAAGTTTTTCTTGATCTGCAAAGAAAACAAGGAACGAGCCTCACTGGCTGGTGGTCAGGAGAACAAGCAGGTTGGTGAGAACTGCTCAAGAGGATGTGCTAAGGAGCTGTGCCACTGCGCCATGTTGAAGGCACTGGCAGGGCAGTGCACCCATCTCAACAGCAGTGTATGAGAAACAGAAGCACTACAAGAAATGCTATGTCACATAAGCAGATATGGTATGGCAAACATACCAAAAAGGACTAAATAAACAGAGAGTCTTCAACTAGAAAAAAATGCAGCTGAAGGTAGATATGACAGGCTGAAAAAACAAAGAAGGTGTGTGGGGGGTGGGGTTGGGAAGGATGGGAAAGTTTTACTGCTTCTCCCAACAAACAAAAACAGGAAGCCTTCAATGAACTGACTGGGCAGAACAAGATTTAAACCAAATAAATCTCTTCACACAAATGTGAAGCTTGCTGCTGCAAGGTTGTTGTGGCGGCTGAACATATACATTGGTCAAAAATAGCATGAGAAAAAAATCCATGGAAGCCTATTGACTGTCCAGAAGGTTGGTTGGGGACCTGAGCAACCCAATCTAGTTTAAGATGTTCCTGCATATTGCAGGGAGGTTGGATTAGATGACCCTTAAAGGTCCCTTCCAACCCAAGCCATTCTATGAAACTTGGAGATAAAGATGTCCTTCAGCCACTGCCAGGAACTGCAGAGGTTTTATTTCTTATGATGCCATGAAATACCCTTTTCTGGCCATTGCTAGGGAAGATGTTTGGGAGTGTGATGCACTGCAGCAGTTGTCCTGCTCTTTGCCAACAAATGCAGGGCAGGGGTGGAAGAATGGACCTCTTGGAGTGGGTCCAGAGGAGGGCCATGAGGATGATCAGAAGGCTGGAGCCTCTTTCCTACAAAGGCAGGCTGAGAGAGTTGGGCTTGTTCTGCCTGGAGAAGAGAAGGCTCTGGGGAGACCTTATAGCAGCCTGCAGAAAATCTGGGGAGGGGCTGGTTACAAGGGCATGTAGTGATAGGACATAGGGCAATAGTTTTAAACTAAAGCAGAGTACGTTTATATTAAACATTAGGAAGAAGTTCTTTACTCTGAGGATGGTGAGATACTGGAACATGTTGCCCAGAGAGGTGGCGGAGGCCCCATCCTTGGACACATTCAAGGTCAAGCTTAATGAAACTCTGAGCAAGCTGACCTAGTTAAAGGTGTCCCTCCTTACTGCAGGGGATATTGGACTAGATGACCTTTAAAGGTCCCTTCTGTAATTTTCACAGCGAATATTCAGACTTTTCTTTAGATTATCATAGTGTTGTAATAACTGATACCAGTGAGGCACTGAAATCAATAAATAATTCATTTCAAATCATGGAAACCCTAATTGTTCTTTTGCATAAATTAAGAAAAGAAAAAGGTCTAGTGAATATTGTGGACTTTTGGACATTGCCAAAGTATTTTCTCTGATTAATCACAGCTCTTTGCTGCAGTGGAGGACACTGAGGAAAGGGTGTACTGAAAAAAACTTGCTGGCATTAGCATTATACCAAACAAATCTGAATTGTGTTAGTTTAGGAAGACTGAAGGGAAGATGCTAATGGATCAGTGCAAAGATACATCCTGCTCACCCTGAAGAGCAGGGAAAGCAAGTAGATTGCTGCCTGCAGTAATCAGGAGTCAGAAGGGTCTCTACCCACTTACTCTCCCATGTGCATATGCAGGCAGCACTCCTTTGTACTGGTGGGGCTTGTTCGAGTACCTGGGTACAAGAGCTGGAGCTGAGGTATTCCTGGCCCCTAGCCCTGTGTGTGGGACAGGACGGCGTTCCAGTCTCCTGCTTGCTTGCTTTCTTTCAGAAATGCTCATTCCTAGGGGAATGAACCCAGACTTAGGAATTCTTTAATATTTTTGGACTCCACATATTTCCAAATGGACCTGGAAAATAAACCAGCCTTCAGGTTAAAAATCAAAGATTAACTTAGGTACAAAACCCCCAAAAAGTCGCTTCCAATCATACATGCAAACAGCAACTTATCACACCTAAAATCCTAGATGTCAGTAAGTAACTGTTGCAATCCAAGTGTGCTGCAACTCCCTTGGAGAGCCGAGTGATAAATCTGTATCTTTTGCAAGAGATGAAGCATGATCATGCCCCAGAGATTGACTGGCTCTGCTCTCATGAAAGTCAAACAGGGAGCCAGTGACCCTGGAAAAAGTCTCGCACTGGTCATTAACAAACAGCCAGTAACATACCTGTAAGACTTGTTTAATGCTTACTGATAAATGTTAATATATATGGCTAGCAAATTCTCTGAAAGGAATCCAGACCTTGAATGGACTGTTTCCTGGAGAGACAGTCTGACTGGGATTTTCATTCATAGACCTTTGAGGTTATTCCAATACGTCTGACAGTGCTATACACACCAGAGCTTCATTCTTCCCTCTCCTACACCATGTATATCAGAAGTAACTTCCAGACACAAAGAATTCTCACCAAGGAAGTGTTGATATGTTGGTATGAAAAAATGTTTTTTGTCAAAATTAAGTCTTTTTTTGCTCAGATTTTTCACCCATTTCATATTATTTTTAATGGAAAATGCATTTGTTTAAAAATGTTTCTGCATTTCATGCTTATGGTAAAATATTTTTAAATTTGAATTTTGTCTATAAGCCAAAAAATTAAAGAAAAATCTGTTTAAGAAACTGAGCAATGTTCAGGATTCTTTCTCAAACTTTTTGCAAGGAATGTTAAAATCAATCAAAATATTCCATTATTTTCTTGTATCAATTGACTTTTCCAATTCTCTCATCAAGTCTGTAAGCTTGCTGAAGTAAAAAACAATTAATGGTATTCCAGAAATAGCATTGCAGTGTACCCACATATTTTTGGATTTGCATATGTCTCACATCTCACTTCACAATGTCACAGAAGTCCCCATTTACCCCACTGGCAGTTTAGAGGTCTCACAGAGGATGGGAAGGTCAAGTAGACTCATGTCATTTGGGGTTGTGGTCCTTCAAGGCAAGCAGTGTTTGATTTTTATTTTTATTTTTTTTGTGATGAGGGATAGACCAAACCTGACAGTTTTATTGTTTAAATGATTGTAAGATCCACTGGACAAATCCCTGGATGATCCCAGGGAGCTGGAGGGGTTGGAGTGTAGTCCTTAGGGGATTTCAGCATAACTTAGATTCTCTGCGTGGCAACTGGTGTCCTCTGTGGATTTAACGCAAGCTTTGTACCCATGTTATTTGAGAGCATTTGTGGGGCTGCCCATCAGGCTTTGACCCATGGTATGGAGGCTGTTGGTTCTGAGATCTTCATTCATTACAAGGGAAATACTCTCCATTCCTCTTAATGCTGTGGTCAGGGTCTTTCAGTATGGCCTTACAGAGCAACAGATCCATTTATTTTAGTAACTAGTGCAAGTCACAGAACTGAGTGAGTCAGACTGGAAGGGACCTCAGCAGGTGACTTAGTCCAACCTCCTGCTCCAAGCTGGGGTCAACGCTGGTTTCTCAGGGCTTTGTCCCATTAGGTCTTGAAAACCTGCAACTACGAACATTTTGCACCTTCTCTGGACAACCTCTTCCAGTGCTGACAAATCTACTGACAAATGGATGTAATTTATTCATTTAGCCAAGAAAGTGGCTCATCAATAACTGTGATCCATTCATAAGGGAAACTTTTCACTCATCAACTCTATACCATATCCCATTCCCTCTCAGTTTCTGGGAACCAATTAGCATTTAGGGGGGAATATGGAGCATTTGGATTGCAGCCTGGAGGGAAAATGGCTGAAGAGCATGTTGGAATTTGATCATTTGTTGGACTTTGCAGGTATCTGTTGGAGGAGGGAGAAACAAGGGACGTGACAGAAGCTGAGACAAAAAAAAAGTGGCTATAGCATTACATGGTGTATCACCTTCTATATCTGCCCTCCATAAAGTACTATGAATACTTTGTTAATGTGCATTTTGGAAAAGGTCATATGGCTTTTAGCAAGTTATTTTCTTTTGACTAGGAGCTTGGGGTTTCCCTGGCTATTGTTATGTGTTCTGATCAGGTCAGCTTTTGCTGGGGCCAGCTCTCACATTCTCATACCCTCAGAACAATCATCTGTAACCCTCTCCTCACTACCACAACTCCTTAAGGCAAGCACAAAGATATGGTCATTATTAGCATGTTATTTACTGAAGGTAAAACACCAGTTATTTTAAAACACATGGACATTTCACCCAGTCCTTAAGAAGTTGCCTCGTCTTGTGGAGTACTTGTTAGCTGCAACCCGACTTAAACCAAAGTGTTTTGAGAGGGGTGGTGATGCTTCCACCTCAGGGGGTGTTGGTTCAAAGTCAATGAAATGCATGAGAAGCCGTAACATTTCCTGCTTATGTAAGATCAAAATCTCCAAGCTACTTTGCTTGTGTTGGGCATCTTGGCTGCTAGTGATGTATCTGATCATGGATGGTAGCTTCAGCAGCCAAGGATACTGCTGTTTTAATTGAAACTGCTCTCTGGTGGTCCCTGTCCTTTCAGAGTGCTGGAATGCACTCCTTGGTGATGGTTGCTTGGACTTGTCACTGAGGGCTCTGAAATACAGGTCAGCTTTGCTGTCTGTGTTCTTCAGAGTAGTCAGCTGGGGAGATCATTATAAAATACAAGGCAGAGTATATTGACAATACTCGTCTTGTATTTCATGTGGATACTGCAAGTTCAGTCTAAGCTGTGGAGGAATGTCTGAATGTTACTGCTTTTTGGCTGCATTAGGGGTGTCTTGTCCTCAGTGTTGGAAAGACAGAAATATTGTTGCTGGGTAGACTGTCTTCTTGGCTAGAAAAGACTTATCTGGAGACTCTGAATCGGGTTAATAATACTGGCATCATTTTTAATATCTCCTTGCACTTGGAAGGCCTTGAGTTGGCTATGGAGTTAAAACGTGATTTCCAGCTATGTGCCTTGCGTAAGTAATTTCCCCATTTATCTCGTGACAGCCTGGAGAAGCATGACCCTGAGACTGGATTTTTGTACCTCTTTCTCATGCTGGCTTATAACTTATTTACAGTACTCATGGTTTTCCTGTCCTGTGACAAGATTCAGTCTAACAGTGTCTTTTTTTATACTGGGTACCTTCTAAAGATGCAATGAAGCATCTGTGAGCTTGAATGAGTGTACCTCTCCAGCCTGAAAGTAGCCTGATTATATTCAGGCTTGTGAATCAACTTGTCCACCATTTAGGCTTCACACTCACAAGCCTTGTGGCATATCAGTAATCTTCCAAGAGCTCAATATTGTATGATTACCTCTTTCTGTAATTTAGCTTGTTTTGTCTCCCTCTCATAGCAAGAAACACTTAAAATGTGGAGAGTGGGGTTTTTTTCTTTCTCTGTGACTAAAATGTTACGATCACTGTTGCTGTTTAATCATTTATTTCTACTAGGTTTTATTTATACATCTACTTTGGCATTTTTTTTTGAGATTGGAGTGTCCTTTAATTATGGCAAAATTGGTGTGGGAACCATTCCAGAGTGCCCTCCTGGGTTTTAGAGGGGATAAGTTTGCAGCACTTTTTAATACTGTTACTTCAATGCTTTATTTGTTTAACATTCACTTCTAAGTACTAAGTCTGGCTTTGTCTAGCACCTATTCGGGGGGAGGCGGGGAGCTCTATATACCTTGGTGATTTCTCAGGGTATACTTATTCTTGCCTGACTGAACACATCTTTAAAGACCTTTTCATACAGTTGCACTCGTGAGTTTTACTATAATGGTATTATTGCACCTTCTTTTTTCCCTTTCATGGATTTTTTCTTTCCTAGAGGCTTTTTTTTTAATCATTCACTAACACCTGCGTCATCTCCTGACAAAAGGCATATGCCCATTGTTACGTCTTCTCCAGTCTGAGCAAAGTCTACCTGCTTTTTCCCTGTAGGTCACAGCCTCTGACCTTTTTATCAATTGTGTTGCTGAATTTTAGGCTGCCCTGGTTTATCACTAGCTCTTCTGAACCAAGGGGCCCAGAACAAAACAGACATGAGTTATGCTCTCGGAGTCAGTGGGACTGCTGGTGTGACTAAGTGCTCACCAACACGAGCCAGGGTCTCATGCCTGAGTCCTGAGCTGTGAAAAGGGGAATGCTTTATGTCACTGATTTACTCAGGTTCCCTCGGAACGTGTCCAAAAATAGCAATTTGCTTTTTTGCACAAAGCATCCTGTCATGCACCCGTGATTAATTTATATACTGTCACTGCCTGGTCTCTTCGTTACTGCCTTCTAGCCAGGGTTCTCTCATCAGGTACGGTATTTCTGCTGGTGTTATTTCCCCCTAGCCTCCTGTCAACCAGAGTAATAACTACAAATAAGTGATATTGCCCATATTGGCAATTCTGAAAGAAAACTCAGCTTTTTTTTCTCCTCAGAACCCTTCTCCGCATGCGGAGGTCAGCTTTATGTGCTCAAACACATTTTATAGGGAAGGCAGTGGAGCGCCGCATGGAGCAGAGGAATCAGGGCAATTGCTTCCAGGTACCTGGGAAGTGGCACATTGATCCCTCCTTTGAGAGTTACCCGCTTCACCGCTCAGTGCTTTAACCAGGGCTCTGCCATGATAACGCACAGGCTTACTGCCTGCAAAAGTCACTGTGCGCAACGGGCGAAACCATCCTCCTGGGATGGAGCAGGGGTAGTTTTGTCGGTGACTTCAATCATAGAATCACAGAATCATAAAGGTTGGAAAAGACCCCTAAGATCATCTAGTCCAACCATCCCCCTACCACCTATATTACTAACTAAACCAAGTCCCTAAGTAAGTACTTCATCCAGCCTTTCCCTGAACACCCTGAGGGACAGTGACTCCACCACCTCCCTGGGAAACCCGTTCCAATGCCTGACCACTCTTTCTGAGAAGAAATTTCTCCTAATTTCTAATCTGAACCTCCCCTGGTGCAACTTGCAGCTATTCCCTCTTGTCCCATCACTACTTATCTGCGAGAAGAGGCTGACCCCCAGCTCACCACACCCTCCTTTCAGGTAGCTGTAGAGAGCAATAAAGTCTCCTCTGAGCCTCCTCTTCTCCAAGCTAAATAGTTCCAGTTCCCTCTCCCAGTCTTCATAAGACTTGTGTTCCAGACCCTTCACCAGCTTCGTTGCCTAGGCCTTTATCTACACAAATGGTTTTCTTCTCCAAGTATCATCTTCTCCCCACACAATTTTGCTCTAAATGTGATAAAAGGCTCCCTGTTGCTACAAGTAGCACCACTCAATGCAAAGTGCTGTTTGTCTTCCTTATTTTGGCTACAACGGTTGAGCTCTGTTGTATCACTACTCTCCACAACTTGTGTACGTGTTATTCCTTGACTTATGACATGTAAGCACCAGGGAAGAAACAGAAGCCAAATGTGATCCACAGACGTCCACAATTCCCTCAGTACCTTCCCTTTGCTGAGGAAAACCACCCTGCTCCCTTGGGCCACCGCCATCCCTCCCCACCGGCCGCAGGGTGGTTCCGTGCCGTGTGTCGTTGTATGCAGATCAGAAGTGGCCACCAGATGTCTGGCAGGTGGCCAATGCTGTGATCAGTTGAGCAATATTTGGGAGCTCTTGTATGTTGTTTATTGCAATTACCACTGGGCAAGCCCTGCAGAGTTTGGTTTGTTTGAGCTACTACAATCAAAGCTGCAGGGTTCAGTTTTCAGAGGTTAGCGCTTGAGCAACCTCTATATATTTACTTGGAGGTTCAAGATCTATTAAAAGGAACCATTCTGCTCTTTTGTCTCCTGTAAGCTGTATCACATTTGGCAGGACTGAAAGTACAATGGTTTCTTTGTATGTAATATATTGCCTAAAAAAAGGTATGTGATTGGAATGAGAGAGGTGCTGGCTGCAGTTACTGCCCAACTGGAGACGGATGTATTTTCTCTGATGTGGAACAATTGTGCAAGCTGAAGAAATGGTACAAATCAATTGACTTATTGCACATAAAAGTAAAGTTTGTACTCACAACTCTTTACTCACATGGCAGATAACATCCTGGTAAAAAGAAAGCACTTTACAAACCCAGTGCACATGCCATTATCTATTGTGGCTTTCTTTTTATCTTTATTTTTCCCCGAAACATTTCTAATTCTATTTGGATAGGAAAAATCAAAATCAGCTTCACCTTTTACAAATACCTCTACTAGTAGAGGTCCTACTGTTTGGGGCTCATAGGGCCATACCTGTATTTTTCCAAATATTTTTTTTTCAATTCACCTGTAAAACCAAGAAACAGTTGAGTCTAAACATTTAAAACACTTGTTTCTCATGAAATGCACATTTAACAGTATGGCCCAATAATCTTGACTAAGAAGATCTGAATGAGAGCCACACAGATGAGAAAACCTTTTTCTTCCCTTTAGTTTCACGTTGCATTTCTACACACACAACTGCAGGACACCAGGACTGGGGTAACACATTTAGTCTCTTCCTCAATATTTAGGGATTCTATTTATAAAGGAAAGATGAAGCATGGGACAGAATGAGATTATTTACTTTTTCAAAATCAGAGTATATATTCATATTAAAAAAACATTTGAAACTACTCTTTTCAGTATTAATAAAACCCATGAGTTGTAAATATTAAAAAAAGGGTTCTAGCACATGATTGAATGTGTCATTTCTTGAAAACAATTCTCCCACAGCAGCTGTAAGCTGTAGGTCATCAGTTTTGTCCTGGTAGACTTAAAAAATCATGCAGTAATTGAGCTATGACTGTCCTACTCTAAACTGAAACCACCTTTTCCTTCCATGCTGAGCACTACAATTGTCCTTTGCAGCGCGGGTCCCACCAAACTAATTTTTATCAAGTGTGCCAATTCAGAAAACAGATGGTGTACATTTTGGCTAAATGTAGAACATATCTATATTAAGTAAAGTTAAAATCAGTAGGGAAAAATATTTAAATTTTATTAATTAATGGTAGAGTCTCTTCTAAATAATTGTGCTGATGCAGGGATTTATTGTAATCTAGGAATTAAGTTTTAACTTCTTATCTTTATTTCATCCTGCTTCAGTCTCCCTGGAACTTAGTGTCTCAAGGGCACAAACTTTGGACTGTATCTGTAATATCTCCATTTATCTTTTGGGAAGTCTCTAGCCATTTTGCAAGAGGGGAAGCAAAAGAAAATAAATTAATCTTGATTGAAATATGAAACATACCTTTTTGAACGCTTATTTATTTTAAAGTTCAAGTTATTTTGAGGACCCCGATATTTCAAAGATGTATATAAACTTTATGGACACATCTTGATTGAATATTGATTACAATTCATTATTTCTGAGTCGCTGAGTCCTTAAAGTTTCTTTTCTTAATGTGGGAGTTTGGGTTCCCTTTCACTCTTGATATCTTTCTGGAAATTTTAGTCACCTTTAGAATTCAAACAGTCATTTCACCCCACCTTTCTTATGGATTTGTTCTAGAATAAATAGTTCCTGATGCATGGATCGAAGTTAAAGTTATTTTCCAGGCTATAGAGCTTCTGTGACTGTAATACAGGATCCATTAATTTTCTACTCAATAGTTAAGTCTTTCTAAATTCTACCAGTATCAGTTCCTTTGCCTTTTCCAGTCTGAGTTTCCGTATCAACCCTCGTTGAGCTCTAATTTCACATCACATTGCATACTTCATGGTTTCAAGGTCACAGCTTGCCCATGATAACATGTATTCATGAGTTGTGTTTCTTCTTACTGATTTCAGATTGCCAAACAAAACCAGCACAACATAATCCACAATAGTAGTCAATATTCAGATTTGGAGATGACTCTAATTGCAGATGCAATTATGTCTGCCCAGTTTACAGGCTGTCTTATAGTAAACCCTTCACAAGCATTGTGAATGTGTTCAAAAAAAGGGTAGATGAGGTACTTAGAGATATGGTTTAGTTTAGGATGAGAATGGTTGGACTTGATGATCTTCAAAGGTCTTTTCCAACCTTGTGATTCTGTGATTTGTGTCACCTACATGCTTCAGATATAACTCCTTTCTTTGAATAAGTCAGATTTTTTATTTACCACAGCAGCATGCAACTTTCCTAGAAACTTCCTAGAAATACCCTTTACTACTCAAGCAGCACAACAGAATCTGTGAATATGACTTGACTCTTTCTCAACCATTTAAAAGTCATGGGACCATATTTTGACTTCAGGAAAAGCAGTTGAAAAAAGCTGTGGTCAAATTCATCATATTTTCATCTTGTTCTGAATAATGGCTTCATAGGACAAGTTCTTGTTGGCAAGATAATATATTGTACTTAGCATTTTTATTAGAATCTTCCTGTTTTCTGCCTTCTTCTGAGAGTTCTGAAAATGAAGCATGTCACCACCATTCCTTGTGGTCTTTTGAAGAGTATCAACGGCCCTGTGATGACATGGGGAAACATGGTGCCGTTCAGATTTGTGTCAAGTCTTTTTCCAATTAGTAAATCCAGACTGTGTGAAAGCTTCCTCTGAGCACTTCATCCAAAGTAGTTTGAAGAAACAGTAGCAACAAAGTATGCTACCCCCGTTAGCATTGGAAATACAGGTCTGCTGGAAATCATGAAACTGGGGTAAGCATAAAGGCTGGCTTGTTTTTCCAAAGTCATGCACAGGGAGAGTCCTAAGTAATAGCTGATGAAGTGTTTAATAGTGTCAGGCAATTAGTGTTTGGTTCTTGTTGCAGATGACACTGGAGACATGTCAATCCTACAACCAGCTAAATTTGATCCGCTTGTTGTTGAAGGTCTAGTCTCCTGCTTTTTAATCAGCCATGGTTCAAGTGATTCCACTTTTTCACTTTTAAAATCTAATCTTTGGGATTTTTCATTTCAGTCAGTCACTGGTCGTTTAGTAAGAATGGCATGGGATTAAAGAATTAGATCCACACAATACCGAAATAGGTAGCTGGCCCCTGGCTTTTGTGTAGCCCTTTGTTCATTCCCAAAGGGTCTACAATGCAGCAGATGGGAGAAAGGAAACAGCCTTCACCTGATCTGCTACTGGCTAGAGAACAATCACTTCTGTGCTTTGCTTATATAGCCCCTGCTTTCCTGCCTTAGCCAGGGAGCCTGACAAGGACAAGAAGACAAATAAGGTGGGAGTTCGTGGCCCCTTGACCCCCAGGGCTGATGGACTGGGGTCAGACACTCCATGATGTCTGGCCTCTCCCCAACTTTTTCGCAAGGAATTAATGAAAAACCAACAAAACTGGGAGTGGAACTATGAAGGAAGTTCTGGAAACCATCCCAAAACACGAGTAGCTGGGATCTGCTTCCACCTCAGGTACCCAGCAAGATAAGGTCGCTCCTCTGTCACATGCAGGAACTTGTCCACAACACATGGAGCACACCAAGCTCCTCCAATCAGCAGCACCCCTTTGCTCAGCAATGCTGAGACCATGCCAAGGAGGAACCAGGACCCCCTGGTCTGCCTGACATGAGTCACATGATGTGCCCAGGAGAGAGTGGGGGGTCTGTGGATCTACAGCCAATGAGACCAGGTCAGTCCTTTGCTTGTTCATCTCCATCCTCCCTTCCCACCGGAGCCCAGAGCATCTCTGCACGTGCGTTGTGCCACACCTACACAAAATGGGGCCAAGGAGTCCTCAAGCAGCAAACAAGAAAGGTGGCTGATAGCTTATCAGAGAAGTGTGCTGCTGGAGGAGCATCTGGAGCTTAGTCTCAAGCTGCCACACAGTTTGCTCTCACACTGAAGGAGTTCTGGCTTGCATAGGCATTTTTCCCAGGGAATAAAGGCATCAGTACTCATCATACAACGAGAAGCACTGGAAGGGGATATTAATCTAAGGCTGAAAGGGACAAACAGTGAAACAATCCTGCTATATTATTGAGTATATAAAATATACACGTTATATATAACTATATATATGTACATCTATATATATGTGTGTATGTTGATTAATTCCAGTCTTCTCAAAACCAGCAGTCAAAAAAGATGAGTAAACTCTTGGCTTATTCAGAACTGTAACTACAGAAATGTGAAATCCACAAAACAGAGTGTAAAAGATGGTTCAGTCTTCTGCTTTAATATGAGACTTTATTCTGTACTGAAAAGGATTCCAATTACAGTCTAGATGAACACAATAACTGAATAAAGCCTTGCCTACGTGCACTTCTAGACTGTGTGTCACTAGAGACCAGCTTGGTTGTAGACCACAAGACTTGCAGAATGCAGCAGCATGTGGTCTACAAAACAACTGACAGAAAACCCAGAGAAATTTGTGTTCCCTTTCACCAGTAAGGGAATGAATGAGATGAAGAAAAGGAGCTGGGGAACACAGTCATTCAAGACGTAGTCCAGTCATTCACCATGTATAGGTGAAAATGTGAGGAGGATACATGATGCACGGACCTTTTTTCTAGGTGAGCTGAGGGTTGTGTGTCTGGTCACATAGCAAGGAAGTGAGCGTGGATGGTGTGACAGCTCATCCAGAGCCTCAGACCTTGATTATATCTCAGAGGTCCTTCAGGAGCAGGATGGATTATGGGTGGAAGTGAGTCATGATATGACCTGCCTTTCCCACTGGGCTGGATCTGGCTTGTGGGTCCCTGGTTGGCCACCACTGGGGTACAGGATTCTTTGAGGTCCATGCAAGCCCTGTAATTCTCCAGATTTTCAGTAAATCACTCAAGATGACATGAGTTAGAACTAGGAGAATGCCACTGGGAGGGATTGCTGTAGATAGGTGCAATGGTGCGAAGAGGACACAAAGCTTCTTATCATTATCTAGCATCGCTAGGAGTAAGTGGGAACAAGAGAGTATAAATATCTGTCTCAATATGTTAATGCTTACACCATAGGTACCTGTGCTACCAGTGTCTTAGAAACATTGCCAAGGTAGGTGATTTCCTAAAACACACACACATAGAGGAAACCTGGACTGCTGTGATTTCATTTTCCCTTCTACTAATGGCAGTAATCCCCAAAAATTATCTGTTAGAGAAGTTCCTAGAGTAAAGTGAATCTTAGCTCAGAATTGTTTCCTAGCAGTTATTAGATGTTTGATACTAACAATTACTTGATGCTTTTAGCAAACAATGTAAGAGTGAAACCTACTGTATGAGCAGTATGAGCAATGTTTTACTTGGGCATAACACTAAAGTCTGCAAGCAAAATTAGAGAGTTAAACAAGGAAATGAGACTAATGCAGACTCTTAGTGAAGGAATTTTTTGCCTCTATTTAATTTTTAAATACTGCTAAAGAAAAGACCATTGTCACATCAGGAGCAAGTGGCTGGATTAAGGTCACTTAGTTTATAGGGGTTTTCTATAATGTTATAAGGTGCCTGCTTAATGCATCGCTTCATACAAGACTAAGCATCGTATTTATACATGGTGCTATAAGTTACCTAACTGTAAACCACTGTAAGTGAGACATCTTAAGAGTCAGGGACAAATCTTTTGCAGGGGAAACTACAAATGAGGTTGTGAGGAGTACATGGAAGGTACCTTTCTTTAAATTCTTCATTCATGGTAACTCCTATCACCCATGTGTAACTAAGTCACCCTGCCCCTGAGCCTGGCTACCTGGGAAGGCTGGCTGGTTACTTCATAGCCACCAAAAAGATATGTGGAAAATGTGCATGAAGAAGTTGTACAACATTCCCCGAGTCCCCAGCTGCAGACTGCAGGGAATCCAAAATGCTTTTTGTTGGCCAAAGCTACCAACAAAGAAAAAAACAAAAAACATTTATTACACTTCCAGGGACTTGTTGTCTGCAGTGTACACGTTAGGAGGAAGATATGGGCTTCCACAAGCTGTAACTCATGGATGTGCTGCGCCTATACACACAAATAATGATAACAACACACATGCAGTACATGCAAATCTGCGTACTTCTCTGAGATCAAGCAGTGCGTGAAATAGTCATGATCAAGCCTAAATAATGTTTTGGGTTTTACTTCATTCCAAAGCAAAAAGTGATCCATATACAAAAATGCTGTAACCTGAAAAGATTCTTATCATTAGTGAGTGGGATACCAGTACATGAGCAAAATGGGACTCTACTCTTGGCTTTCATAGTAGTTTACTGAGCAGTCTTGGGTAAGCCGCACAGTACGTCCCCTCACCTTTCTGTGCCTGTTTTCTCCCACAACCTTTAATTTGTCTATAAAACACAAACTTTTCCCAGCAGAGGCTCTGTGCTCCCACCATATTGTACAATTCATGGTGATCCTGTTGGAATTCCGTGATACAAACAGAGTAATCTGATCCAGAGTAGCTCAGCTGGGTGCCTGTTCACAAGTGCCTGTGTAGTTCACATAGGTAGAAGCTTGATGCACGAAAGGAAAGTTCAGGATGAGATTACTTCTCAGTACAAAACCTAAATTCTCACCTCTGCTCCAGTCCCTTTGTACAAAAAGGGTGGCGTGTAGAGCAAAGGGGGTTTGACTGGCTTGGGAAAGTGTCATTCTGGGTCAGGAAACACGGAGACAACCTTGTGGAAGCATCAGTGCCAAGGGCATGTTGGAGACAGAGGAGGTGATGGGGAAGTGTAAGGAGAAGGGGCCCACAGCTGTGAGGATTTCACCATCAACCCCTCACATCCATTGGGAAAGCGGATGCCGCTTTCCAGGAACACACCTGGTGCCACAGAAACTATACCAACTTAACTCTGCTGTCCCCAGGACAACCCAGCAGCGAAAGCGTGCACAGCCAGCGTGTCGAAAAAGCTTTTGTCAGCTGTGCATTGTGCTGTTTAGAAGATGGGTCTTACTATCCAAGCACCTGCAATAGTCAAAAAATAATCTAGGGAAGCAATAAATTTAAAATATCCCCCAAAAGCATAGGGTTTGACAAATATGTGGTCTAGTTCTCCCCTTTTACTGCTTCACTGTGTGGCTGCAGCGCGGCCCTTGGAGTTACTCCCCAGCACAGCCCGCATCAGGTAGACAGCAAATACAAAGCAACATAAAGAGCAAAGCCATTACATAGTTGAAAATGCTCCTGAACTTGCTCTCTAAGTGCTCAAAGCCACCTGCTTTCTCACTTGCATCATTGCACTCGCATTAGGGAAAGCCTTTGAACTCTGTGTAGAGTCTGATCCTGAAATCCTATACAGGAAGCTTAGCTGCTCAGCCCTGTCCAAAGCTGTATCTCCACAGAGAAGTGTCAGCTGGGAGCCTCTTACAAAATGTTGGAGCACACCCTGGTTCTTTCAACAGAAAAGGGATGATGTGTCTCAGGCCAGCTTTTAGTTCCAGTGGTTCCCGTCACACTGAGATGGGTTTGAAGGGCAGACCTCTTCTGAGGAGTGGCAAAAATAACACTTCTCAGGAAAAATAACACTTCTTTCCCCAGGAACTCTGCTCCCTATTAGGCATTATTTTATGAATTGGGTTAAATCTCATTGCAATATTGCCTTTCTTTACAGAAAGTTATGGGAAATCATTTAGGACCTTTACATATTCAGCTCACTAAAGCTATAGGAGCTGCTCTCCAACATGGGCATGAGTCCAGGTTCCAAGACAGCCCATGCTCTGAGCCCTGTGGTCCAGAAGGCATACCCAGGCATTGGGACAGCAAACATGAGGCCTCAAGTCTTTCCATAGCTGATGCCTGGGTCCTAAGCACCTGCACTGAGGGACTGGATGCCATGCTGGATCGGGCCATAGCATTTATGAGCAGATGTTCACCTTTTGTACGAGTAAAGTTGCCTGCGTGGTGTTTAATTCTATCCACAAATCACTTCAGGGCTCACCTGGGGCAGCAGCTTGGGTGACCAGGAGGTAATGCTGCAGGGTCAGACCTGTCCCATGCAGGCAGACCCCCCACCCCATGCTGTGGGGCATGGGAGAGTGGGCTGGAGCCTGTCCTACACATAGGTCCTTGGGTGATGCTGGCCATGCAGCACAGCTCTGCAACCACAGGACAAGAATTCATTACATCTGTGTAACCCCGTGAAACACATTGGAGCTTACATAGGTGTAACTTAGGCACAGTTTGGTCCTCATAATCTTTATTACTGATGATGATGGTGATGATGATGTGTGAGAAGGAAATAGCGCAAGCTTGACCTTCATGTCCCAGGGGGAATTTGCAGAGCTGGCAGATATAAAACCACTCAGCTTTTCACTTGTGAACTGAGTAAATTTGTTCTGGGAATCATTAATACATAATGCCATTTTGAAGTCAGTTTTTGGAGCGGAATTGCACGTTCGACTATCCAAATCCTTCTGTCATCCCCACACAATTCTGCAATAGGGCTGGGACTGAAAGAAGTCAATTGTACTTCAGAAATTACAGGCAGCCAGTTTAAATAAAGAAAAGTATCTGCTATTTGGTGCTTTCCATTCATAATGTGATTCCGCTTGTTAAAATTCATTAGGTGACCTAAATCCTGAGAACCCATTCCTGCAAATTGCTGAATGCTTCCTGGGAAGTGCCGCGAGCTTTTGCCTCTATGTAATGGGACTTGAAAGAGGTCAGCCCTAGCCAACAACTGTCCCTCACGTCTCTTCAAAATGCCTTGAGTCTGTTCCCTTTCCTCGAGGTGATGTAGTGACAGCCCTAAAGGAAAAGGAAAAGCGAAAATACCAGACTTGAAGTTAGAACTGAACCAATTCATGACCTCTTGCACAAGCCCACAGTTAGCTCAGGCTCCAAGTAAGTGCTGGACATGAATTGGCAAAGGACTGCAATCCCAGCCAGGTGTAACAACTTAAGAGACCAGTCTCAAAGCTTTTACTGATGTGCCTAATCTTAGCACATCTTTACTGTCCAAGATTTTTCCGTCCACTTCCACTGTACTTGCTTTCCAGATGAAGACCTAATCACAGATAGGGGAGGACCACAACTCATCCAAATGCATCACTCCAACTGGAATGTCACACGGCATTTGTGTTTTTTGCACATTAACTCTACAAGCACTGAAAGGCTTTGATGTGCCTGCAGCGCAAGCTCTCCAATCTTGTACTCACTCCCCTTCATTAAGGCTCTGCAGACACATCTGCAGGGCTTGCAGAAAGGAAATCATGTGACATTTTAATTTACCAAAGTTATTGTACTCACTCTGTACTCGGTTTAAAATTAAATGGAGGGAAAAAGCCTGGACTGATCCTTTGCTACAGATGGATGGTTACAATCACAAAATATTGGGAAATGCAGAAGTAAGGTTCCAACAGCAGGCCAATTTAGCTGCTCATCCTCTGTATTTTGGAGACTCTGTTTAAAAAAATGTAAATAATACTTGGGGCATTTAAGTAATGAAAATGGGAACTCAAAGCTGTCCCTGTGTGGCTGAGTTAGCAGTCTTCTGGAAAGCGTAAAGCCAGTGCAGGATGTGTATGACTTTTGCCTTGGTGACTTTGGGTTTGCCCTTTAACTACAACCCATTTTCAGGAGGTACACGAGTGTGTGCCTCTCTTCAAGCGCACGAGCAGTCTCCCTGGACTCTCCCATTGCTGAATCATAGAATCACAGAATGGTCTAGGTTGGAAGGGACCCCAAGGATCACAGAGTTCCAACCCCCCTGCCACAGGCAGGGCCACCAAACTCCAAGCCTGGATCTACACAAGGTTGCCCAGAGCCCCATCCAACCTGGCCTTGAACACCTCCAGGGATGGGGCATCTACCACCTCTCTGGGCAGCCTGTTCCATCACCTTGCCACCGTCTCTGTAAAAAACTACCCCCTAATATCTAATCTAAACCTTTCTTCCTTTAGGAATCCTACCCTTCATGCTGGGAGATCGTATCTCCTGGCACCAGGCACCTGGAGACTGTCACTTGTCGTACCTGTAGGGTTTGATAGAGAAGAATAATGCTCTGTAAAGAAACTAATAGCAGTCAGTCTATGGGAAGAAGTTTCAGATTAGTATTTCAGCTGGTTTTGCTGCAGCAGTGTTCAGAAAACCACTTACCATGGGGAAAGTGTCATTTCTTTTTTCTCTACTGTTCCCATAAGTAAAAAAGCTGAACATATTGTTCCCCAATTGTAAGACTAATTGCCGTCAGGCAGTGACTGAGAACAGGCAGCATTAGCCCAAAAGGGATTTTTCAGAAGGTTATAAGACCGTGGAACAATGGAGTTATGATGGAAAATGTTTATGAATCTCGACTGAAGTGGCCACTGCTATAACACTTTGTGAGGCATTATACTTCAAAAGATCAAAGAGCAATACCGAGCTGAAAATATATTACTGTCTTTTTAAATGGGCTTGTTAGACTTAAACCTGAACATTTAATGTTAGTCTCTGGGAAAAGAAAAGAAGAGGGAAAAAACCCAACACATGCAAAATATAATTAAGATAATAAATGAAAGGCCTTTCTTTTCATCATTTCTATAACTACCTTAAATATCTGCTGGAAATTATTATATCAGCACAGGCTGGACTATATTAAAATAATGAAGAGTGAAGTTTTCACTGTGTTCCCATTTAATCATCACCTCACAACTTTACATTTTAATGTCTGACCTTAGGATATCCTCTTCCACTATCACATTAAGAATGTTGAAAGGAAACAGGAAGGGCCACAAGGGCTGTAGTTTCCTCCGAAGAACAGTGGCTATCAGCCTAATGGATTCTGAGTTTCTCAGACAAAGAGCAGCAGCAACTCAGCCCACAGTCAGAGTTATCAAATGTTCACACAATACAAGCCTTTCCTCTAATTAACAGAGTTGCCTTCAATGAGGGCAATACCTTTTTTTTTGCATTGTGTTACTGGAAGAAAAAAGGAAAAAAAAATCAACTGTGTGGTGGGACCTACTCTATAAATAGCCTGATTAAATTGAAAAGACAAAACAAAGTCCATTCACTTACTTTAATAAATAAATAAGGAAAATAGTAGGTAAGAAGACCTGACAAAACGCTGTTGCACCTCCTCCACAGTTCAAAGCCTAGACTTGAAGTAGCTCCTGAAGTCATTAAGCAAGTGTATGCAAGAGTCTGGATGTCATTTCATAAGGGAGAAGCTGAACATTGCTGACTCGAGCACAGGTGAAAAGGCTGGGCTGGTCTTCTGGTAGGAAATGTATAACGTTTCCAGGGAGGTGGGGGAAAAGGAATCATAACAGATGGAAACAGAACACAAATTATTAAATGGATTCATTTTGGTAAACAGGCTGATGTTAAAACTGCATGTTCATCTAGGGGGTGAACAGGGAGAGGATGAGGCTCTTCCTTATTATATGCATCATGTAGGGCCAAGGCACTGGGAAAACTTGGGTGCTGCTTTAAAGCAGTTCCAAATGTGGGAACTGTGTTTGTTTCATGCAGACCTAGATGGAACCTACTATTCCCTACATGCAACCAGTTTGACGTGGTTTTCTCAGCAAGAAATAGATGAGGATCCATCCTGGAAAAGAAAAGATGCAAGGAGCAATTTCACGTTGAGCAGCCCCCGAGTTTGGCTGCTTATAGGAAGCGCAGTGTCAGCGAAGCTGGATGGCTGTGAATTTCTGTGGAGAGGCGCCGCGGTGTGAATGATGTGCCACAGAGCTCAAGTCCTGTCATTTAAAAAATCACTTTTCTTTGGCAATATCAGGATGTTTGTACTACATTCATGGGACTCCCTCTGGTGTATAACTTAACACATGAAATTTCTTGCCTTATTCTTTACCAACGAGCCTGTGTAGCCTGCTGCACGGAGAAGCTGCCTCCAGGACAGTGCAGCAGCAGATCTGTGACATGCGTGTTTCTATCACAGCCGGAAAAAATGGGCCTGGGTCAGGTCATGGCCATCTTTATGACATGTGTCCATTAGTCCAAAGCAGCAAGGATCACTTCAGGTTTGGCTCTGTGGCTGCACCAGCAAAGGTGCCAAGCATCCCGAGCCTCTCTTCTTTACGCAGAACCCTTCTCTCAAAGAGCTAACAAAATTTATCCTTGAAAGCAGGGTACTGATGAAATGCTTTTTTACTCCTCATCTTTTCTTCACAAAGTTCTTCTCTCTGTATCACATAATCAGTTCCCTAAAGGAAAAAGGACAACACCAGAAAAATCTCAACCCTGTTCATCCCCAACCATGCACTATGGAAAAGGCGTGTTGTGGGTGAGGGTTGGAGAACACATGGCCTTGCAATAATAGCCTTTGTTGTAATAGGGCAAAGACAGAGATGAATGGGAAGTTTGCTTTTGAAATTTCTTGGTAGGCAGGTGGCTACCTGCTATGACAAGAATGAACTCAGCTGTTCCCTTCCCTTCCCTTCCCTTCCCTTCCCTTCCCTTCCCTTCCCTTCCCTTCCCTTCCCTGCCCTGCCCTGCCCTGCCCTGCCCTCCCCTTTCCAGATCATATAGAAGGAGGGGAGTTGCAAGTGTTTTTTTTAAAAGTATCAACTAATTAAAAGTTAAAGCCCAATTCCTTAGCTTACTCTTGCATTCAACTATAAATAGCAGAGCAACTACTGGATTGAAATTTCCCTTTGGTTCATATATTGGTATGGAATACAGAAAGCTGATATTATTTATGCTTGTATTATACAAAAGAGTGACATCCTTTTCCCTCCTTCCATATTACACACACATATTATTCATAACAAAGGATGTACTTCACGGTGTGTGAAGAAATCAGGTTTATTTTTATTTTGCTGAAAAGCATTTAGTATGAAAGTTGGTTTTACCTCAGCAGTTTCAGCTGAGAAACACTGTTTCCTTTAGTAGTGCCCCATCCCTTGCCATTGACCACAGATGGTCCGAACTTAGGTGCCAAATGTTTTTTGATGGCTAAAGTGAAATGAGTCTTGACACTCTGTGTGTTTCCTGGTTTCAGTGCCTTAACCACAAAAAAAAGTCCTTCTTTTTACATCAATAGTCCATTATGTGACAACATAGACTGTGCACCCATAAACATATTGGATTGAATTCTGCCAACTGATCTTCTCGGAGGTCCTAAGCTACAACCTGAGGACCATGGTCTCAAGAGGCATCTTGGTACCTAAGGTCTGACGCTGAGTCCTACCACTCAGGGCAAATTAGAAGTCCTTGTTTCCTAAGAAACAACTGTTCTCAATTTTTAAAAAAGCAAAACAAGCCGGTTTTATAGTGCCCCGAACATGCTATTTCACTCCCCATTTTCTCAAAAGGCCTATCCAATTTTGCTTGAATCAGTTCAGTCCAACACTGGAAACATGCATTCCAAAAAGATGATGCTTTAACATAGTTCTAAGTATCTGAAAATGAGCTTTTGGAATGAAAGCACACGTGTAACTTCATCTGGGGGAACCAGTATGCAGTCTCATAGAAAAACCGAGTGGGATAATATTATATGCTAGACTTTTAATGGCTCCGTTGGCATTCCCATTTGCCTGATATAAATGCAGCACGAATACCATACACTTCACTTTTGGTTGCTAGAGATAACCATGAAGGGAAAGCTCATTCATAATTTCACTCTATTTTAGTACTTCCTAAGTTTGAAGTCATTCTCAATTCATTAGAAGGAAAACATTTGCTTCAGATTTATGATCCCCATGCCCTTTCTCTCATTCACAGAAGTTGAAGTCATGCGCGCTCTGTCGTTACGTGACAGTCTTTTAACAGGGTGGTAAAGTCCTGGTGAGGCCAGCTGCTGAACACAACGGCAAAACCTTCAAGAAAGACAAGAGAATAGCCTCGTTAAGGAGAGGTGATGTTGCCGAGAAAGGATGAGTGCCTGTGCTCTCAGCAGAGAAGCTTTTACACCCAACTTTGGACTCCAGCCACTGCATCCCCTGGTGATGACCTTGACCCTCTCATTCCATTTCTAAAATGTTGTTGGTTGTGACTCTTGTAACAACATGGGGTCTACTGATTTAATGACATTGGGCGTTTTCGCTTCTCACTTGATTTTCCATGGTTTTTGGAACAGAGACCAACTATGCAGTTCCACTGAGTAAGCCCTGATACCCCACGCTGTGCTCCGAGAGGCTGCTGCTCCGTACAGAACTACTACACATGAACTGCAGCGCTAGCAGGACCCAAACAACTCTTGCCACTGGCAGGACCAGACCTGTTTGCAAGGGCAGGAAAACATTTGCAAGCATCTCCTACTCTTAACCAACACAACTCTGTTACGCCACCTAGAAAATAATGCATGCCTCTTTCTCAGGGGCGTTGGGAGGATTATTAGTTGGTGTCTCTCTGTGCATCGCTTCGAGAATGTAAAGCACGTTGTGTTATTATTGAAGGGCTGACATCTGTGAAACCCAGCGTGTATTTTGAATTCTAATTTTAAACCGAGGGAAACCGAGTAAGCAAGAACTGACCATGTGTTAAAAACACTTGAAGCCCTCTTTCTTGTAACTGTTTATCTACATTTTTAAACCTCTGTTTACATTGTAGTAACAGCTGTGTTTAAAGGGGACATGACAGAGCAGACTAATTTGTAAAACCAAACTTGATTTTGAAGGGAAAAAAGCTAATGTTTGAAAAAACACTTCAAAAGAAGACAAAAATGATTAAAATAGACATAACCATTTGTTTAAACTATGACTTTCTCAAGAAAAACCAGGCTAATGTAAACTGGCCTATGCATAGTCCAAGCAGCTGTTCTGTGTAGCTGTTACACAAACCCCTGGTTTCGGGGAGGGATAAAATTAAGACAAAACAGGTCATTCTCAACGAAGCAGCCAAAGTAAGGAACTGGATTACAAACCATACGTGCATACACAGGTGAGATTTGCCCCAACCTGTCAGAAGAAAGCAGGCCAACTTTTTTTTTTACCTACTTGCCTTCAGCGGGGTTTTAGCCACGCATATCGTGTTTGGGGTATTTATTTTTGTTCACACCTTCATCGAACCCAGAGCCAGCACTGGCTGAGTTTAAATGAAATTACTGCATTTCCTACTGCAGGCAAAGGCTTTCTTTGGGGTTTCATAGACTTTCTTTCTAGGATGTTGAATTGCTACTGAGGTAAGCGAGATGTATATATTTCACAGGGACTACCAGGAGAGATTTTCTGTCTCTGGTCAAGGCAGCAGGGAACATTTTAATCACCTGTATCATCGTCATGCTATTTCTGAGAAAAAATACTTTGTGAGAAGGAAGATGTTGTCACATGCCCAAGGACCAGTCATACAGCATTAAATCTATCTTTAAAATCTTATTAGAATCTCCTTTCACAAAATGTTTTCTGTTTGCTTGATTCATCTGAGGCTTTGTAAGCTGTTATCTTTGTAGAATACAGTTGAACCGAGTGAGTCAGGGTGGTGATATCACAGTGGTATGACTCAAGTGGGTCCTAAGTCAACCGTAGAATCTTGAAAACTAGAAGTAAAAGCTGGAAGCAGAAAATGAAGTGAGCAACGAACCAGTGCAGGGATAGAGGGTAGAAAAATGAGGGTTTATGCTAACCTGCTCCACTGAAGAGAATGTGTTTATTTGCATCTGGATTGAGGCACAGATAGTGACTACAATAACCCAGCCTGGACAGGACGGACACAAACATCCAAGTACTCAGAGTCTCACACAGCTTAAGGTTTTGGTCTTGCTCATGAGCTTTTGTCAGCTCCCATTTAAGAGGAAGTGAAGTCTCCCAAGCGAGGTTCTCCCACTGTAGGTCTGGGCCAGCAATTACCCTGAATAGTAGTCTGACCTTCAGGTCTTCTGTCAAAGCTGGAAGACAGGGAGGTGTGTCCACATTGCAGATCCCCCTGTTCAGGGTGCTTGCAGAAGGAAAAGTGTTTACAGGCTTCACATCTTCAACTCTGGAGATGGTTGATGGCCAGTTCACAAACTCTCCTCTCCTTGGTAGGAGCTAGGTAGAAAAGTCTTAGACGAGCCTTGGTAGAAAGGTTTTTCCAATGCTTTTCACAATTCAAATCCAAATGCAGTGGGAATGAGAAGTAAGTTCTGGGGGGTGTAAAGCTCACTGTGGCCACAGAAAGCTAGCACAACCATACTCAGCAGTACTGCTCAGGGGCATCTGCACCTGAATGCTTGGCTGTTTCCTTCTAACAGCCCGTTTTGCCTAGGTTTGTGCCACCTAGCTGGAACTTTGCACCCAGGGAGGTGAGAAGGCAAGACGAGAAGCAGCACGTGTTCCAGACAGAGCTGGCAGCCTGGGATTTCTCTTCATCAAGAAATGGTGAAATGCCTAGAAGAATTTTGAGTCCACATTGGTGTCCAAATATGCTCAATTCCTGAGTTTTTGTCCTAGTAACAAAGAAATCAACACTGAGATGTCAGTGCTTGCCTTAATCATTTTTCTTCCCAGCTGGCTGCTCATATTCCCAGCATGTTAAGTGGCTCCTTGCCCCTCTCTATCACTGGGCTCCAGCTACACTAGCAGGGTGTTTAGCTGTCATCGCGAACAGTTTGCTGGATGGAAAGATGGATCTTGTAGTTCGACTCACCTGGTAACAAAGTTGTTAAACACTCTGGTAGGCACAAACACATGTGGAGGTATGATCCAGAAGCATCCTCCACCCACTTGGATGCAAAGATTAGGCTGGCTGGCAGCTCCACTTTCCCCATCTTTGGTGGTACCTGGTGATTAAAAGGCCCGTTATGAGTTTTTCATGTACCCTGGAGCAAACTGTGGCATTACAAATGTATAGGAAAATGGCAGCTGGAACAGATTTGCACCGTCAAAGCAGTACAAAAGAGCATGGTGTAAGCATAAAGCTCGCATCTGAAGGCAGGTACTATTTTCTCATGACACGTTTCCACAGCATTTAGCAGAATGAGCTCCACTCCTCTGAGTATCTAGGAAGTCCCAAGGTGTAAATAATGCTAGCAGGCTATGGCCACACGGAAATGAGGAACATTTTCCCCATTCAGAGAATCTGCTCTAGCTCAGTGTAATCTGCTTCTGAGGGAGACTGTGGATATTTTTAAGACAGAATGGTGTTTTTCTTGGTCTTGTGTTCCAGCTAAAGACACTGTAATGGAAAGGTGATAGATTATATACTCAGTTAATGGACATCCCACTGCAAAGCTTCCAGCAAGTTCAGTCTTTGTATAGACTACCAAGGGAAATGTTTTCTAAATTCCAGTTGTATTTATTTACTGATGGATCAAGAAGAGAACTATATTGTATTATTAACTAATTCTCTGGGTTCTTATTTTCCCACAGAATGAAAACTACATGTTTTATTTATATTGTTTATTTTAACTTTAAAATAAATCTGAACCTGCAGTTTCAGGGTACCCATAACAGTTCCTCATTTCAGTGCCATATTTGAGTGGGCAAGTGCTGAAAGAATACATTTTAAAAGTATGCATGTAACTGAACAGATAGTTGACTGGAACTCACCAATTTGAGGATACTATGGACCATTTCATCTATAGTGCCAAACTCACCTTCTGGCTACACTAATATATATATACATATTTACTGCACTAACTGAGTTTATATATACAAATGTAGAATATTTTTCTTTGGGTTAGGTTAACCCATGTGAAAACCTGACTTGCATTATTTACTTCTTTACACGAGTTTTTAAGACTGAGAAGAGTGCTCAGGATGAGAAGCAATCTCATTAGACTTAAGATCTGCTTGCAAATAGGAAATGGAATACTCATGGCCTGATACTTAATGCAGTGTGTCTCATTTTCCAGGTGCATACATCTGGTCTTTAATGGCCATTTTATCAGGACTGCATCATTTCATCTCGGTCCTTTCACCACAAATATTTGATTGTAATAAGATCTGACTGTGGGATGTGTCATCTGTAGTACTGAATGCATAGAATGCCCTGAGTTTACTATTCCTATCTTCAAGGCATCCTGTGTGCTGTTAGGGATGAGAATTTTTTCATGGCAAAACATTGCTGACAAGATATTGTGCAATCAGATTCGCATGACCAAATATCCTGTGGGTAGTCCAGTGGTTAGGATAGGAAACAGAGAGTCAGGACAGCCTGGCTCTGTTCCCACTTCACATACTGACTCATTGCCTGACCCTGGGGCAAATCACTTAGGCTGGAATTTCCAAGGGGGCTGAGATGCACAGGTCCCAGGGAAAACCAGGCAAAGCTGGGTGCCCGAATCCTTTCCATCTCTTGGGAAACCTTATGCCTCAGCAGTTCTGCAACTCAGCTTGCCCACATCAGCACAGGGACAAGGTTTACAAAGCTATTCTCTTTATTAAGGAAATTATAGTCATGGCATAAATATGTTCTTTACCAACACACGTTATTTTCTAGGTACAAGCAGATGAACGAATCATATCCTTTGCTCCTTGAGAAATGCAGTGCAGTTTGTTTTTCTACAAGGATGAGTAAAAAAAGACTTAGGGATTGTCAAACCCCTGTTACCAAACATAGTTTACCTACAAACCAACAACTGCAGGGCAGCTCTTTGTCCTGTGGCAGCTCACCCATATGGGCTTGAGGAGGCATGGCTGCTTCTCTGCTCCATCACTAGATTCAGCCTGGGAACCAACATGAAAACATATGCTAGCCCCCCTATACTCCACCATGTACACTCACTATTCACCCAGTCAGACGTCTGAGGCTGCATCTTTCCATCACCTGCCACCTTGCACTCTCTTCTCTTTACTGCTCTGCCTTCTGTTTATGTCCTACCAGGAAATGTGGATGCTGGCTCTGCAGTGGGTTTTGCTGCAGCCACTAAGGCAATAACGTATTGCTGATCTGCTGCTGGATGCATGACAACCAGAGTGTGACACACTGACACCAGAACTTAGATAATTATCTCCACCTACACTGCTGGAAGCTGTCTGCAGAGCTGGCTTCAAAGCAGCTTGCACATCACCAGGAAACCACAATGTGAGGAGGTCCCTGGGGAGCCACTGGGTTTGAGCGCTCATATTGCTACAGCACAGGGGTTTTTTTCCCTTAGAAAGCAAACAAACACCGTAACACTGGACATTTTTACACACAGGACAAATCCTGACCAATGTTTTGGTTTGGAAATTGCAAAAGAGAAAGGCCACTCCTCAGATCAAAGTGGAACTGCGTGTTTTAAAATTTCTATTCAAAGAGAAGCACAGGGTTTGAGATAGCCACATTTGTGCTATTTCTAAATGGCTATTGGAAAATGCTTGTAAGAATGATTATTGTCTAATCAAAAACTGTGCTTGCAATGAAACCTTTACATAATTGGCCAGCTTCAGCTGAAAAGGTATGATGGGCTCAGCTGATTTGGCTCTGAGCTTGGGTCTCATTTAAATTGGAAAAATAATTTGACCATAACAAAACTGACAGGGGCCCAAATCTTCCATGAAAGCAGTGCAGTTACTCCAATTTACACCACCACAGGGGTAAACTGACAAGCTGGGAGCTTGCATCTGGTGCTCCTTTAGATCCCTAAGGTATCTCCCTGAGTCTCTAGCTGAGACTATGGAAAAACACGGGTCTGGTTTACATTTTCTGCCACAGCTCCAAGACCTGTGCTGATATGTGGATACCATGGTGGGTGTATTAGGTAGGCACCAGACACTGTGTTTATGCTCACAACCACTTGTTCCCCTACGGTAAGTTTACTAGCTTGGAGTCTTGCCTGGTTGGAGAGCAATGTAGAAAGGTGTCGAGGTCTTCTCACCAGTGCCTGGGAGATTGAGTGTGTTTGCATACATGATATTGTTCAGCCTTTGAGAGAGAGAGACAAAGGGAAAGGAAAGGAAAGCATTAAGGTGAACAGCAAAACAAATGGGAGCAGGGAAACTTGGCTCAGCACTGAATGCCCTTCGTATGAAGCCAGGCAGAAGTGCAGAAGGGCGGGGGGGGAAGGGGGGAAGGTGGAATTTGGCACTGAAATAACTTTTAGCTCACATACAGTGAATTTCCTTTTATCACTAGTAGCCTGGGTCACAGAGACTCAGAGGAAACTATCCCACTCCAAATGCTTGATACTGAATTTATTTGGCTGGCTGCCACTTCCAGATGTGAGTAAATCCAGTTTATATATTGTCTGATAACACAGCTTGGCCTCAGTCTTTGCTTTCACTTACAAGCCCATAGCACAACCCAACCACCTCTCTGTTGTCTCAGCTGCTGATCCATGTACAGAGTTTTCTGGTACCCACTGGAGCAGCTTGGAGGCTGCTGTCATTTGTGTCAATGCATCGTATGTCCAAGGGGGGTACATGCTACTGAACCTGGATCACAGAGACAGCAAAATGCCTTCAGGCTTGTTCCTTTTGTCGTGATACTTGCACCAAGATGGCAGCAAGCAACATACCCCTACATCCCAATGCCGCACAGGCAGACCCTCCATCTGTTCTCCTGCCGCCAGCTAGGTCTGCTTTAGTGCAAGTTTAAGAGCAACAGAGCAATGCAAACTTGCCTTAGATCAAATATGATCTTGCCTCATCTCTAAGGTTGTTTTTTTAATCTCTTCTTTATCTGGATACCCTGCCCAGCAGCTTTACAAGGCTCATGAGCTCATAGACCAAAGAGAAGTTGAAGCTCTCTCACATCCCCCTTGTTAGCGTGCCGCCGGTATCGTGTGCTGCATCCTTTGGCTTTGAAGAAGACTCAGCTCAACCAGTATGAGGGAGGTGGCTGGGATGATAAATTATTAGTGCTGCAGCTGTGAGGCAAAGAAGTTGAGTTGTGAGTACAAAGAAAGAAGGGGGAGAACGGGTGTACTCTCCAGATAAGATTAATCCAGAATTCTACGAATTCTACAAATCTCTTGACACAGTGAACTCAACTCCTCCAGCAAAGATTTGATGGAGAGGGAAGCATTCTTTCTACTGGAAGATATGTATGTTTAAGTTTGCTGCTACTATATTTGCCTGTTTGGAAAGCACAGTGGGCTTCTCCAGAAATTATTTTTGGTGTCTACAAACTAAAAAAAAACCCCAAAACCCCAAACTGTTATCATGAGTTTTAACAGTCTTTGTAAAACAGCTTTAAGACAGAGATAAAGCCAAGCAAATTAGGATATGGGGCAACTTTCTGACATTCAAGGTCTTGCAAACATTTCGTTACGTGTGGGGAAATTGCTATGCCACTGACAACTTCCAAAAATGTGGGATCTTTTTCCTGCTAATTTTTATTGTCTATTTTATAGGCTTCTCAGTTTATGTATTTCACAGAATTACAAGGTTGGAAAAGACCTTTAAGATCATCAAGTCCAAGCGTTCCTTTCCTATGCTAAACCATATCCCTAAGTACCCGATCTACCCTTTTTTTAAACACATCCAGGCCCTGACAACTCTTTGCTTAAACCTGTTCTGTTTATTAAAGCCAAGAAGAGGCTACGGATGCATTTCAGCATCTGTGTTACGACGGATGCCTCAGCTGCCCAGCATAGCAGGGTCTCTCCATACACCCATTTCTGTGTGCCGGCGTTTGTGTCCACTTAGTGTATGTTTATGTTTATGTTTATGCAGGGAACACACAGGGAATCTGTATGCCACAAGCACGCCGTCTCTGTGCGCATATAGATGTGCACAGGGTCCCGTGTAACATCTCCTCTTCCCGATACATACACACACACTCCCACACTCCGAAGTAGGATGTTTCCTCTCGAGTCACTTTTGCCTCACTGCAGCCTTAAGCAAAACCCGAACCTCAGTGGGTAGCACCCGCAGGTCCAAACCTGCGATGGAGGGGGCATTGGAAGCCTGGTTTGTAAAACGAGGTTCTTCAGTTTCCACCCAAACGTCCTGCGATTGCCACGGCACCGGTTTGTCTTCGCTGAGCCCCGGGAGTGGCCCGGGCACCCCTCCGGGGCTGAGAGGCGGTGCAGCGAGTGGCCTTTCTGCTTTTCAGCTCCAAAGGGGGTTTCACCGAGCGAGGCCGGCGGATGCATGCACCGACCTCATCCCCTCACCTTGGAGAGATCCGCAGCACCCCGGCAGCGCGGCCCGGCCGCTCCCCCCGCGGCGGGAGGCGGCGGCGGCCGGGCAGGCGGGCCGCTAGGGGGGGACCGGGCCCTGCCTTCGGCGCGGCGGCAGCGCCGGGGTGGGCCGGGAGGGGGGTGTTGGGGCGTGGTGGGGGGGCCACGCCAGCCAAATCCTGCCCTGGGGTTAGGTGCCGTGCCGGGCTGAGCCCTCCCCAGCGCCCCGGCCCCGCCGGCTCCCGGTTGTGCTGGCGGTGAGGAGCTGCCCGCCCTCAGGCCGGGGCTGGCCCCGGAGGGCTGCGCCCGCCCCGCCAGTGCCGCGTTCACACCTCGTACCCGAAGGTGCCCCTGGCTGCCCCTTCACGAACTCAGCCTCCAACCCCGGGGAGGGGGCTGCGGTGTGGGAGGCTCCCGGAAACATACACGAGACCCGGGGAAGGTGGGCGCGGGCCGCGGGCTCCCCCCACGCCTCCCTCGGGAGCCTCCCGCACCCCCGGGGGCCGGGCCCGGCCGCTCAGCACTCCCCAGCCCGTCCAGACTGGAACGCTTTAACGTTTCTCCCAGGTAAAATGAAATACTAACTTCTCCCCCCACCACCACCCCCCGAATAGTATTTTATTGAATCCCATTCCACATCTGTCGGAGGACACTAACAGCACTGTAAAAAGAAGTCTCTATATATCACCCAGTCAAGCAGTCTAAACAACTGTGCTGGACATTTTCCAGCCTTGCCCAGTCAATGACCACAGGCTTACCTGGAAAGCGATAGGTTAGCCTTGGCGGTCATGTAATCCTGCCTCTCTGCCGGTCCCCTCCTCCCGAGCTCTGCTAGGGAGAGGACCTCATCTGTGCAGAGGGTGCTGTTAGGAGGTTAAGTGTATTTAACATGCGATTATCGCACCCAGAGAACCCATGGCACAAGACAGAGGATGAGGTTTTATGGCTTCTACAGGTCACGGTTATGCCACAGTCCTAGAAGATTTCTACAGCTATTAACAGATCACACTCAGTCAATTAATAAGTATTAAGTTTATAAGTAATCAGCAATTAATAAGATTCATCCATGATCATCTTTTTCATGGGAACCTTAGGAGACACTTCAAGCATCTTCCAGAACCAGTACATTCCTAGACAAGACTACAATGTTTAAGATACTGGATACAAGAGAGGTAATAATGGGACAGTTAATTTGTTAAATATGTTGTTTAAAACAGTGCAGCAAATAAATGGATGACATTTATTGTTCCATGCATAGGATTTAGTTAGATTTCAAGTGAAGAACTACAACAGCAAAGATCTAGGCCTGTATAGGGGATAAATCCACAATACTCATCTTCCAAACAGATTTACTGTGAGACAAAATGTATGAATTTAGGTTTTCTGTATTTGTATTGTGCATTTGTGTTTTCAGAAAGTAAGAGAGAAGTATGATGTAATGTATTCTAAAAAATCTTCTGTAAAACAATATACTTGATGTTCCTAATCTGAGCCGACAAGTTTTGCATAGGTTGTCATATTTAATCAGCATATATCAATGATTCTGAAATGTAAAGTGGCATAAACAGCAACTTATTCCTAACTGGTACAATACAGATATTGGAAGTAATAATATGTTGAGATTTCATTGGCTTTACGAAGCCTTTAGTGGTGATAAGAACAAATAAATGATAAAGTTGTAGGGTGAAGCTAGAGTGTCTGAAGGATCTGTTCATAGCAAACCTTCCAGTTTTGGAACCTATCCTGCATACACATTGTAGCCCTAATTGTTGCTCCTGCCCCGCTATTGAGACCTGAGAATTGCAACTGTGTCTTATGTTCTTTTTTTTTTTTCTGTGGGATAATTAGGGGTGTGTTTGAACATGTGTATGCAGATGTGTAGCTGTACGTGACCCAGTGACATAGAGATGGTGTCTGAAGCTTCTGGTGAGGAGAATTTCAATAGATGAGTTTTACATTTTCCTATGATTGTCACGTAGCCTC
Source organism: Porphyrio hochstetteri (assembly GCA_020800305.1). Lineage (NCBI taxonomy): Eukaryota > Metazoa > Chordata > Aves > Gruiformes > Rallidae > Porphyrio > Porphyrio hochstetteri. Next base: position 32,012,765 of record CM036905.1, on the reverse strand, counting down.
TGATCTTTCTTACCTTAGGCAGAAGAAATTCATTGGCCTAGGCCATGTCTAGTTCCCATGAAAATAAGTTCTTTTGGGTACACCTTCTGGCTTCTGCTCACTCATTTTTGGAATGAATTCTTCCCCATGGAACTGCTGAGAATCACATTAATATATCACAAAGCTGGAGGTACCCCCTATTTGGAACAATACAGAATCACAGAATGGTTTGGGTAGAAAGGGGCCTTTAGAGGTCATCTAGTCCAGCCCTCCTGCAATGAGCCAGGACAATTAGATCAGGTTGCCCAAAGCCCCATCCAATCTTACTTTGAATTCTTCCAGGGATAGGGCATCTACCACCTCTGTAGGCAACCAGTTCCAGTGTCTCACCACCCTCACTGTAAAAAACTTCCTTAGATCTATTCTAAATCTACCCTTTTTTAGTTTAAAACCACTACTGCTTTTTCTATTGCAACAGGTCCTACTGAAAACTGTCTCTATCTTTCTTAGATATCTCCTTTAAGTATTGAAAGGCCACAATAAGTTGTCCTTCTCTTCTCCAGGCTGAAGAACCCCATCTCTCAGCTTTTCTTCATATAAGAGGTGCTCCAGCCCTTTGATACCTTCATGGCCCTACACATAGCTGATAGTCTTGATTTCAGCACCCTTTTTTTAAAATATAGTTTTTAATGTTAAGTAGCCCTATATCAGAACAATATCTACTGTAATTCAACCACCTTAACTTGCAACAGACTCACTTCATGCCATATGAAGTAAAGATAACAGAAATCTCCCTGTTTCCTATTGCATGGCTGTAAATACTGCATCCAGTGTTTCTCTACCCTCTCTAGACTGTGTGTCTAGACACACACAGCAGAAAATCCCTTTTCGAATGTATTGGACACCTCTTGGTGTGGCTGCTGCAAAATGAAATTTGCCCCAAATTGCTCAGTGTAATCAATATCTTGACACTCTACTGTGTATGTTACAGGACTGTCACAAAAGCCTCCAATTTCATCACCCTTACAATGAATGTGATTGCAGCAAGTAATCTTAATACCCAATAAAATTATTCTGCAGACGTGAAAAAGCTCCCTTCCCCCTGGTATTGAGGAATTTGTGGGTAGGGCTTTGCAGACTTGCAATATTTAAATGAAGCTTATAGACAAAACAAGATATGTTAAACACTTCCAATAACATGGTCAGAAACCACATGGCTCCTCTTAAAGGCAATCAGGGAATTTAAACATCAAAATAAGGTGCTCGATTAAGAGAGTGATAGGAGGATACCTTATTATATATAATTACTTGCAACACACCTGAATACTTTTAACACCCAATCTGATAATGTTAAATAATCGCATTTCTCCAAAGAACAGTATAGATTAGGAAACAGATTAGTGTATTTACTCAGCCTCAAAACAAAGTTTTCTCTGAAGCCAGTGGAGTGATGTCTGTCTCCTTTTATGCCACCCTGTTTTTCACAAAATTGTAGAGCTGTGATTGAGAACAGCAGAATTTTACCTGAAATAAAACAATGGTATTTGGAACAATTATTTTCTGAAAGTATTAACTGTGGGTTTTGTCTTTGCCCTTTTGTTTTTCTTTCTTTCTCAGCATCTTTTCTATATCCTTGGTAAAGCAACTGCTACAAAGTTAAATGACCCTGAGAAGACTAAACCCTGGATCAGAACTTCCCTAACAGACTCATCCTAGATTGTGACTTCATGGTAATTTGTAAAGAGCTGTACCAGGACTGATGGGAACCTTCCGCCGTGCATGTACATGCACCAGTCTGCCTATGAACATGGGAGCGGAGCTGCCTCCTGCCTGCTTCTTCCTGGTGAGCCCAAAGCTCTCTCCTTCCAATGCCCCACTCGGTAAATGGCATTTTAAAGGAAGTGGAATAGCAAGTATCCACAGGTATCCCAGCAAAATCTATGAGAAGGTGTGCACATGAGAAGTAAAAGAAATTGTCTGCAGGAAAATGACACACATTGTGCTCAGGATGACTTCTGCAAACCAGGAAAAGGATGCTCCAGCTGGGTCTCCGCTGGAGCTCTGCTGCTATGGCTCTTCTGGGAAGTCTCGATAGCCCACTCCAGTCCTAGTATAACACTCCACTCATTTAAAGGGCTTCTCAGCCGTTCATCCTCTCAATGCTCCTGAGACATGGGGAATTCAGCAGCATTACTCAAGCAGTGCCTTTTGAGAGGTGGGCAAGGAGGAGGACAATCTGCCCAAGACCCACAGCCAGCCTGCTGCAGAGCCCAAAGCAGACCTGCTCCCAGTTTCTGCTCACTCTTCCAGACCTTTCTTTTTTTTGGCACACCCCCAAACTCATCCTGCGGTTCGTGAACCTTAACAAACCTTTCAATGAAGCTTGTCTGGGTTTTGGATTGGTAAAGAAATTTGAAACCAAGGCAAGGCTTTGTGTTGGTGTGTGCTGCGCTGTGAAAATTTCACATGCCTCTTTTTCACCCCACTTGTTCAGCCATAATAGCACAGCACAGCAGGCCAGAGAACTACAGGTTTTACTGAGCAACCAGGTTTATAAGAAGAAGGTGGTGAGAGTGGCGGGTATGGAAAATGGGTTTTCAAGAGTTTATGAAAGTTACCACTTCCTTTGGGAATCCACATTCCTTGCAAAGTCTATTCCTATTCCCACCCATACAATCCCTTTGTTTTTACTGCAGTGGTCCTGTGTACCTAAGAATTTGGCACTACATATTTGTTAACAGACTCTTCATGCATAGTTTGAATTGCTCATAAAATCCTCTTTTCCACAACCTGTATGGAGAAATAGAGAGAAACTAGGTTAACAGAAATCAAAAGAAAGCAATTTTAAGTCTTTCATAAAATTTTAAACAAGAAAGGATAAAGGGCTCAAACAATAGTGGCTTTAATAAGTCTGTGCTAGTGCACTCTTGAAACCAGTTTGCAAGTCAGCCGTGAAAATGTGCAGCCTGAAACACGTTTTCTGCTTGCACTGAGGCAACCAGCCTGCTAATCTTCATCCCAAATGTAGACATACCCTGTAAAAAGTGCACAGCCTGTGCAAACTCTTATTCAGCACAGTAGTCCTTATTTGTTTGTTCTCCCGGGGCTTTTTACTGCTGCCATTACAGTCTGTACACTATTGGATTAGCAGAGTTAGACCCTCACATGAGATCTGGCCCACATGAGAGCAAGAGGGTACAAGAAGCTCTTTTACTTTCCCTTCACAGCCTTATTGTTGTGTTTTAAGGAACAAGACTCGCCGTCAAACCACCATTTAAAATTTTATTGAGCCTACCCAAGCTGTGCTGACCTGGAAGGTAAAGAATCGGCCTCAGGCCCAGCACTGGTGTATTTTTCATTTTGTCAGTGCAGCGAAGGCAGTAGACAGACATCTGCTTTCAGATCCAATTGTGCTGACCAAAGAATCCACCATCTCTGGCTGCTTCACACTTCCCACCATCTGTTTAGCACTCCCCCGTTCTGCCAGCGGAAGGACTTGCGGGAGATTTTAGGCAACCCACTGCATACAGCCGCTGCTGGGAGGGCTCGATCCACTTCCAGCAGCCATCTGACTTGAAGGAGACTCTTTGTATCCCACTGCTTATCTCTTTTATTTTTTTTAAAGCCATAATGGTTGGTCTTCAAAAAGAAAAAACAAACCAACAAAAAAGACACCACCTCACCCTACAGAACTTGCTGCTGCAACAATATTATACATGGGTAGGTAGTTAAGTGGGTAGGTAGGCAGAAAGATAGATAAAGAGAGAGAGAGAGAGAGACAGACAGACAGACAGACAGACAAATGGATGGAATGTGGAGGGATTTTTGTCCTGTAAAGACACATTCTTAAGACAAAAGCTACTGCACACTTAGACAAGCACATTTCCTCACATTGCAGACTTTTCTCTTAATCTGTATCTAACCATCCCAGAACAGGTTGGGGCACATGAGCCTTTCTATCTAAGGAAGCTTGTCCCTGTTCTCCATCTCTCTATCAAGTTACTGAATAATTAATTTTCCATTGCTTCTCCAGAATACAACAATAGCAGTATGGAAAAATGTTTTACTATTAAAGAGGGTCAAAGATATCACTGGAGATGCATACAGTTTTGGTGTGTTGTGGCGATTCTGGCATGAAACCCATGGATCTGACCACTCCTTTTGTCCTGTTTTCATTCTTCACAACATGTTGTGCACCGTGAGCACATTTTGTTTTAACTTTCCTGCTCCTTTGCTTTATCTGCTTCCTCGTATGAACTCAGTAGTTATGAGAAGATATTTACCATCCATACCTTGCACCTCCAAGGAGAACACATCAGGAACGACTCTCAAAGGTGTGCAACATGAAACACACTATTAGAAAGTTTACTCAAAATTGTTTGTTGGTAATGTTACTATTTTGGGATCTTCCTTTGACAGACTGTTTTTGATGGGCACCTTCCAGACAGCTCTGTGGCATCTAAACCAAACGGAACATTCTCCTGCATAAAACAAAAGCCACAGCCAACTGCTGGGACATCTTAACAGCCCAGCAAACCAAAGAATTTCTTTCATAAACGTTACCAACTTTCTGACTCCAGATCTATAGTTTTATTTTTTAAGGATATCTGTAGCACTGATACCGATTTAGATCCAAGCACTGAGTGAGCGCACAAACCCTGCTCCTGCTGGTGAAAAGTCACCTGAAACATTTTCTGTGGAAGGACAATTAATGCCAAATTATTACAAGGCTTTTTCAGAAAATGGTAGCATTAACCATTAACCACAATGAATTTTAAGTGTGATTCTTTTTTTGCTTACAAAAAAATAAAGGTCATGCATAAATCGACCCCCCCCCCATCACACACGCAGATTATGATTCCCAAATTTGTTTGAATTAGAATTTTAATGTGATTTTTATGGATCAAAGCTGACTGCAATGATAGGGAGGTAGAGGGTTGCCTAAACCCTTATATGTGTGCTGAAAGTTTCTTTTGTCTATCACACCAGCTAACTTCTTGATTAGATAAAGACCTAAGAAAACTCCTCTGGTGGAGAAGATGGCAATCAAAGGTGGAAATCTCCACTGTACAGAGCACCCTGGGGTTTGTTAAATATCTGCAGATCTGCTTGTTGTAAGTGACAATGTTTATTCTTGCAAGTGAATTCCAAGATAGCCTGGCTTCCTTGGGGTTTAATCTCAGCCTTTTTTTGTTTCTCTGATTAGTTGGAAACTGTAGCAGGTCACCCCGGCTCTTTGAAGAATGAAGGGTCTCATTCCAGGGTGAGGCCCGACGAATTTGTGAATGAATGAAAAGTTAATTGAGGAAAAGAGGAGAGCATACTTCAGTCATAGTTAATTTAAGCAAAGCTGATAAGTTAGTAAATAGAAACACCAGTGTATTCTTTCAAAGAGAATTTTTGCTCTTGCTGATATCTTAGGTGCTGTTTCTCTGGCCCTTTTAAAGATTGGTGGTTGTCGTAGACACTTTATTATCTAATCTGCTGCCCAAGGAGAGATTCTGTAGTGTTGAGTAATTACAAATAGATTGAGCTCTGTTGGAAAGTGCATTTACAAAAATAAAAGGAAAGCTCATGCCCTATAAATGTGCTGGTTTTTTTTTTTTACTTTATCTTCTTAAAAAATACTTGAGTTTTTTGTTGGGTTTTGTTGGGGTTTTTTTAACTAGCAAACATTGTGGAAAGTAACATGAATGTCATATGCCATTGGGTTTTGGGGGGAAAGTGAATGAAACTGTTGAATCCTTCTAGATTTTTATTGTATTTGAACTGTCTTTTGTAGCCACTTCAGGATTGTGCTAAAACACAAAAATGTAACAGCGGCTTCATAAGCAGCATCTATTCAGTTTAAAACTGTTACATCAAAGTAAAACCAAAATGCAGAAAGCTCACATGCAAGCCAATGAAAGGCACTCTTTCTTCATGTGTAGAGAAGTGGAAGAGAGAGCTGTGTTTTGCTAGAGGAAAGCTGCTTAAGGAAAAAGCATAACCGTGAGCCGTGCAAGAAGAAAGGAGAGCAGTGAAAAAAGCAAAGGGGGCAGCAGCTTTTAATTGCAACATTTTTTGTGAGTCAGAGAGAAGCCATAGAAAACAGCTGGAGATGGAATCGAACATTTCTTCAATTTTAAGGATGCTCTGGACTTAGATGGGACTGCCACCCACAGATCTCAGAGCACCCTGCCATGGCTAATGAATTTAGTCTCCTACAGTCCTCGGAGGTGAGTGTTATTCTTGCTTGGTAGATAAGGAAAATGGAGCAGAAAGATGTTAAACCATTTGCCATACGTCACCCAACAAGACTGCAAAAGAGTTAAAAATGAAAGATAGTCTCAATGAAGACAGATGACTTAGGGATGTTGCATGGTGGTGCTGGCAAACGTGAGGAGTAAATATGCTTCAGAAGGCAAGGTGTTTCATTAGCTGCACTCACATGGTCCAGGCCAGGCTTCAGGAAGCCTGAGACCCTGCTCCCTGGTGCTGCCACTGCTTTGCAAAGTAACTTCAGGTTCCACATGGCCTCTCCCTGAACATCAGCTCCTTTCCTGTCCAAGCTGGGGACTGTGACACATATCTATCTAAAACATTTGAAAATAAGGAATAGCCAGAGGTCTTAGCTCCTTAGACATAGTACCGAAATTTTGGGGATTCATTTGATTTAACTTCAGGTCTAGATTAAGCTTACTGAAGTGGATTTAAAATCTTAGAATCAAGAAGTGTGAGACTCCAGTTCATCGGTGTCCAGTGCACAATTTTTGCAGGTTTCTAAAGCATCCCTGCAAGAGCTCACATCTCCTTTGCCCTTTTCATCTCTAACAACATGAATGACTGCCATTAAAATACAGTCTGTTGGTTTCCCCTGTGAAGAGGAGGTCATGCTAATGTAACTGCCTTGGCATTGCCCTCCGTTGCTTTGTAACTGTGCACATGCCCAGGCTCAAGCTTATCTGCAACAAGATTTTATTGGGGCGTCCTCTCAAGGTGAAAGCATTACAGCCACCTCTGCTTTTACTGGAACGGGAGCCGTGTGAGCCGTTACAAATCCAGATCCTAACACATGGCGATGTTAAAGGTGACAGGTACAAGTAAAGTGCTTATCCATACACAACAGCTACATGATGAGTAATGAAGACCTGATTTATTTAATGTATAATCATATAATACCACTGGCAATGCGATCTAAAGATGACTACACTGGCAGAATTGGTTTCAGGGACAAGAAAACAGGTCTGGGGTCCAAACACTAGTTAGGCAGTAGCTGAAGACCTGCAAAGCTCAGGAGAAAGAGGGAAGAACCTCTGCCTGCTCTCTGCTCCGCTCCACCCTACACCCAAGGCACTGAGTCTCCAACTGCACCTTGCCACAAATATAAATGACTGAAAACCTCCCACACACCCTGTTTACTAAGTTCAAACAATGCTGGACACAGAAGACATTGTCTGTGCTGTCCAGTGGGTTGCTAACCAAGCTGCTTTGCTGCCCCATAGCTCAGCTGAAGCAAGGCATCTGTCTCACAAAAATAGAAACAAGAGTTGCACTCTTTGTGCTGATAGCAACACATCATTATCAACATGATAAACAGCAACCGATTAAATGAGAAGCTGAAGTTTTAGTTGCAGGGCAAACTTCTAGCAGCACTGGGTCATGCTTAATTTAGGTAACTGTGGTCCGTCCTATACGTACCTAAAACTAAGCAGCGTGATTTTAATTGGTTTTCACCATGGACACAAAGTACAAAGGTTTCTTTCAAAATGTGTTGATTAAAACAGGAGTGACCCCACTCCAAAAGCTGTTTCAAAATTGCAAACAGGGGTACAGATCAAAAAAGCCCCCACAACTGGCACCTGATGCCGTGTTTTGTTTTTAAGCCCCTGACTCCACACTGCAACACAATATAGGTCTCAGCTCCATCACTCACTGCTGCCTCTGCTTCCTCGAGCCTCCTCGGCACCACAGGCAGCCCCTCAGCCCAGCAGGAGCTGCCTGGTGCCAGCCCAGCACTGCCTAACCCCGGGGGGAGGCTGCTCTCCAGAAACACAAGGAGGTCTTCCCTTCACCTGGCAGCCCCAGCTGCGTCTCCAGGAGGCTCATTACTAAACTGTGGTGCCAATATGCTCCCCTGTTACAGGTCACGTAGTGGAGGTTAGATCCTTTACCCTAGCTGGAGGAGTTAGGTTTGGTCCCTTCCTTACCATGATGGGCCTTACACCCATGGCCTACCACCCAACCTCCAGCCTAGCCAGGAGCCATGAGAGAAAGACTTTGGCTTCCTCACTGTGGTGTGGGCAGAGTCCCAGTTACCAACTGGGATCAGCTCAGTCAACCCACTCAGCCAACTGAAAATAAGTAAATGCTTCTAGAGATGGGGACCAGAATACACTGCTCTCCTGTCTCTGGCCCATGAGATGTTCATACCTTCCCCTTCCTCTGGTGTGGGTGCAAATGGTTTTGGTGAGAAGCTTGGTGTATGCTGGCCAGGGAGAGCCCTCCTGAGGAGCAGCTCCTTTAATCTACCTTTTGGCCATGTGGCTGGGACACTGCGCGCTCCCACAGATGTTGCTGTGGAGGGATGTCACCTCAGCCAGGACCAGAAGCCTGGTGGGAAGCCTGTGGGAGCAGGACCCCTCTTAGGCCCACAATGACTCAAAATGAGAAACTCAGGAAACCCAGATCCTGGGAGTAGAATACAAAGCAGATGGGGGAAAGATGCTGTGCTCGTGTCTGCCACTGCCTTTTGCTCTCCTCCGAAAAGAGGGATCTTTGGAGGCTATATTCCCCTCTTTCTTTCTCCTCCTCTCTTTCAAAAGATCTAATCCTTATTTCTATAGCTCCTCTGGTATTCACTGCCCTGATGTGTTTCTTTCACTGGAGAAACCGTATTTTATTTATTACAGCTTAAGACACTTAACTTTCACTTTGCAAGGACTCATTCCTCCCCCCCCCCCCCCCCCCACCACGATTTAGTTCCTTCCACCCACCCCATCCCCCAGCACCACATTTTCTCCTCAGGCAAATTCCCACTGTGGCAATGCCGCGCTGCTCACCCCGGGGCCCAAACCTCCTCCCCTCTCCGGGCTGAGGCGAGCAGGGAGCAAGGCGGCGGGGGTGAGGGGCGTGCAGGGAAAGGACGGATCCAGCCCTGTGTGCAGAACTCAAACGGGGACCCCTCAAAGCAGCCAGCTCAGTTTAAACTTTGACCTTTTCCCTCTCTCTGCTGTGATACACAACAGGCGCTTACCAAACCCAAGCTGGTGAAATAACAGTCTTTTTTTTTCCCCCTCCTCCCTTTTTTTTTTCGGTTTTGTTTTGTTTTTACTAATGATGAAGCTGTGCCAGAGGAAAAGTCAATCTTTTTGATCTTCTGCAAAGCCCGCAAATACCTCCGTGTGACCAATTTAGCTATAGGTGTGAAAAATATTTACAGGCTTCTATTTAAAACTAAATAAAAATAAAATAAAAATCAGTGACCATGTCTCCCTTCACCCTCAAAAAATAATAAACCATGCCTTCCATTAACTCTTCTTTCAAAGTTTTCTTCTTTTAGGTATAAGAAACTGTAAATTCCCCTGGGAAATACACTTCTAATTATAGCTACCCCTCCTTTTTTTTTCTTCGTTTGTCTTAATTAGATTCAGTACTTAACAAAATTATATTTTAAATTAGTTGAGATTTTAAATTATTTTAATTTGGTTTATTTTTTAGGTCTTTTAAAAGTCAATGGGATAAGTCTTTTATGTCTCCCAGCCAGTTAAGGAAAACAAATGCCATTCCTACTTGATGTTCTTTAAGCTTCAGTGATTTTGTTATTTTAACATCTCTTAATCGTAAAGAACTTTTCAAGATGTCAATTCTCTCACCAATAAACTTAATTAAAATGTACATTTAAATGAAAGAGATAATTAATTCACACCATTCCATTTGCTTATTACTTGACAGTCGGGGTGTATTAAAAGCTCAGACCTGTGAAAAGAAAACACGCAGAAAGAGGCACAAATAAAACAATCGGCATCAAAATATCATTTTTCTGTCACCATTTTCCTATGTTCCTATAATAAAACTGTCAACCACGTGAAGTTATTTTCTGCTTTTTATGAGCGTGGATTATCCTCACTTTCCAGTGAATTAATTTCACTGACACTGTAAATTTTTGTTTGTGCTCATTTTTCTTTTTAATTTTAGAAGTTGCGATAGTTATGGCCACTGCTATATTTAAACATCCCACACCGCTGAACGGCCGCCTGGACTATCAGTAACTTTTTCCAGTTAATTCTGTATAACAAGTCAGTGTTTTCTTTGTTTGAAAGGTGACTTCTAGAACCGCTCGCTTCCAAACAGGGATAATGCCCATCTGGGGGTTTCTTATTATTATTATTATTATTTTCTTTACAAAATAATCTAAGCCGTTGGGGATTTTGAACGGAATGTGTTTTGTTTCCAGGCAAATAAATGTTGTTTGTGGAAAGTCTAATAATTAGCAAACCTCCCTTTTCTTGTTCAGGGGGCTGTATTGATTGGGGCGCGAACTCCCTCCGGCGAAGCCAAGCAGAGCTGGCCTTTTGCTGGCCAGCTGACTAATTCCTACGCATCTATGATCACCAAAAGAAAGGCACAGCGAAACAAAGTTGGTTTTGTGAGCAGCTCTGGTCCCCCTCCATTCTGCCAAGAGGCACCTCCTCGATGCGGGTGGGCACGGTGCTGCCTGCCCAACACTCGCAGGGCACACACCGGTTTCCTGAAGGAAACCAATAGTTTTCCAGAGGCTGGAGCCATGCCCCATATCTCTGCAGAAGGCTTACTAGCAGCGTTCCCAGCTTTGCAGATAGGGAAGCAAGACCCAGCAACAGAAAAAATAAAAGGGGAGGGGGGGTGTGCCCAAAGCATCACTTTTGGCCAGAGCATCATGGAGAAGCAGGAGTTGTCACTTTGAAGTTTTGGTAGGTTGCTTGTTTTGGATGGAGAGATTTGCGCAGCCCACCTGGGAAAGTACAGATGGGCTGATGGGGAAATCTCAGCTTCTGCAGGTCTCCTCCTTCAACCCCAAAGGCAATGAGATAACCCTTCCCCAGCTGGCTTTCCAGGAAAGGGCAGGTCAGATTACTGAAAAATGTTGGGCTCTCTAATGCCCAAAACATCTACCTAAAGCCTCCTTTCTGAAACTGTTCCGAGGAAGCTGTGAGAAGTAGCTGAGCTGAAGAGCCTTTGTGACACAAGCTGTCTTTGGCAGTGTGAACACAGCTGATCTGTTCTTGATTGCATGACTGGCTAGGAAATTTTGACCGCAAAGACTCAGTGTGACTGGTGAGAAAAAAAAATAATTGAGTAAAGCACAAAGGCTATTTTGGGCATAATAGCCAGTCATTCTGGACAGCAAGGAAATACCCACATACACACACAGCACAAAATGTTACACATATGAAGATGCTCTGATAGCTCATAGTGTCTCATAGTTTCCATTAAAAAGTTCTGTTTTCAAGGATTTCATTATTCACCCCTAAGCACTTACTTTGGGGCAAAACTAGGCACACATCATCGCTTGAAAAGTGGGAAGAGAGTTGTAGAAAACCTACTACCCAAACCCTAGTTTGATGCAAAGATAGTATTAATAAAAATTCTAACAAAAAAAAACTGGTTAGTGATAGAGTGACAGGATTGCTTTGTGAATCTGAGACCATCAGTATACTGGGCTCTTGATATTCCACCTCCCACATGGGAGTTGGAAGATGTTTACAAACATTATTTCAGCGTTGCTGTCAGGCAAAACATAAATTGTCTCCATCTGACACATGAGGAAACCAAAGAGGATCAGCTTGGTAAAGGAACTTGTGGCACCTAATTTAAGTGATCCTGCTCTGATGGGGGGGTTGGACTAGATGATCTTTTGAGCTCCTTCCAACCTCTAATATTCTGTGGTTCCGTGATTCTGTGATGAGTCCAGCGTCACTGATTCTGTTCTTTCTTCTAACATCACCTCTTTCTTCAGGTACAGAAATGTGTCTCCTTGCCTTAGCAGCATTAAAAAAAAAAAAATTTAAAAAATTTATTTTCATTGTAATTTAGACTTTTCATTGTGATTTAGAAATGTGCTTCAATAAATCACCCTTGAGACCGCTGTACTCAGGGCGGTTGTCTCTGCAGTGAATGATTGACCATTACCAAAATAGATGTATTGTCGCCCTAGAACATTGGAACTTTAATCTCAAAAGTGGATGGAGTAATGCATTAGAGGTGCTAAACTTGTACAGGTTATCAAGTGTAAGGTGGTATCTGTCCTGGGAGGAGCTTTCCCACATTGATGTAGGTGGAAACACTCTTCCACTTAGCACTGGCTGCCAGTACTGAATGTCTTAATTCATTAAAAATTAAACCAAACTAAAACCAACACAACCTTTCTACCCTGGGTGATTTCTTTTTAAGCCATTAGGACACATTTCTCTCACCTTTTCATCCTGTTTTCCCACAACATATAGAAGGATCTTGTGCTCCTCGATCTCTGTGTATAAATAGATCCTCACTGGGCTCCAGGAGCTGGAACTCCAGAAAAACACACAAGTACAGGAGATGGGCAAATACTAAACATTACAGTTTCAGTGGTGATGGGCTCACAACCCCAGATGCTGCTGTAAACAATTTCATTTCTGTCAAGCTCGTGACCCCACTTGTAACTTCTGTGACCCCACTTCTGGTCATGACTTTCAGTTCTGGAACTGCTGCTGGAGATACCGAAATGTTTACTTCAAACACTATGCTCAGAGCTGCTGACCCTCCCCCCACCAACAAATGAAAACATCAGGACTCAGACTCTGAGGCAGTTGTGAGAGGGCAACTTTTTAGATATGGTTATTTAAGGCCTCTTCTTTGAGACTACCTTTCTCTTTCAACCCCTCCTCCCCTTCTGCAGGGGCGTGCATGACAACTGCAGCCCTACCCCCCTCCACATATTTATAGTGAGCAAAGTACCGGTGACCACCTCTGGAAAAGCTCTTGTAAAAAAAGAAACCCAGCACAGAAACCATGTGCTACCTGATACCGTTGAGAACTCACAGCTTTTCCTTAATGTAGAAATTCCCAGTGATGGATGCCAGTCCAGCCCAGCCCACACCTTCCTCTTCCTCCAGCTGAACCTGTAGTGACTCCCTTCTTTGCCGGGTGGCTACGTTGGGGTCCCTGCTCCCAGAAACTGTTGGGAAGAGATCATGGGGTTGGAAAGGTGACTGCCCTGGCTCCCAGATCCTAAACTTGGGACAGGTTTATTTCCTACATCTTTACAAACAGCCAACCATGTGTTATACCCACAGAGACCTTTAGTCCCCAGTCTTCTAGGGCATTAGCAGGATCAAATCTGGGCGAGTACCAGCGAAGAAAAAAGGACCCAGACAGAGAACCGATTTTCACAGGAGAAGCAAGAACACTCTCTGCAAGAGCAGGGCTTGGGCTGTTCCTTGGTTTCTCCCTTTCCCTGAGCGCTGGTGGCTGTGTGCAGCCAGGCAGGAGCTCGTGAGCATCCAGGGAAGCCTCCCCATGGGCAGACTGACTCTAATTGGAGCCAGAGTCGCCTTGGCCTGCCAGCTGCCAACACCACGGCTTGCCTGAGAGGCGTGTGGCCTTCGGTGCTTCTTTATGATGCGTAAAGAAACCCCAACATGATATTTTTCTTTTGGCATTAGAAATTCAGGTGTTGTCTGGCTTGGAAATCTCCCTGGCAACCAGGGAGCAAGGGGAAACAATGACATTACAAGAGCCAAGAGAATGAAAGCTGAGCAACTGAGAACCATTAGCAGCGTGGCCAGCTCTAGCGGTTTTCCTTACAGGCTGGAGGATTTCAGACCCTCTTAAGGTTTTGGAGGGTTTATCCTCCCCTTTCTCCCACCTGCCTCCTGGGGAGTCACCCAGAGGTGCTCCTGCTGCATCTTTTCAAAGGATAAATGCCCAGGGCTTTGCTTTCCAGCTGCTCTCTTCTCCTGCTCTCCAGTTGTAAGAGTACAACTGGGTGCAGTACTACGAGGTGTATGATAAGAAGAGCGAAAGAAAGAGTGGCAGCTAAGATAGCCACTGCGTTAATGAATGCAGCCAGTGACATTGTGCTTGGGGGAAGGAGAGGTGGATAATTAATTTTGGAAGCTGTGGGGATCAAGGAATCTTGTGCATGAAAATTAACCCCTACTTATCCAAGAGAGGAGCACATAATTATGTTTTTCTGTAGGGGCTGGAGGAGTTCCTTGGGATGTAGCAGGAACAACTGTAGTTCATGGTAACAGTGCCTGAGTTTCCAGCTCCCTCTGTAAGCGCCATGGGTAAAGTTGGGACTTGGAACTGTGGCTACAGAAACTTAGGGCAGAAATGGGCTATCCTTCCCCAATGATGCTGGACTCTGTGTGGCAGCGCTGCCCTGGGATTTGGGGCAAGCAGGGATGGAAGAAAAGCAGCAAATGGTTTCTCTGTGGTAAAGCACAGTTTGCTAACTCTTTGTTGTATCAGTGCTGTGAAGAGCTCTGTTGAACCAAGTAAGCACAGTTCTGATGTATTATTCCAGGGACCTAATTTTGAATCGTAGATATCAGGACTGATCCCCACCTGGTACTTGTATTATGAGAAGTTCTTCTGACTTGCTTCATCTGTTATGTTATAGCTGTTTCTTTGGTTTGCTGATTAAAAAAATATTTATGGAATGGCAGAGAATCAAATATGGAAGGAAAGTCTATAATAATGCTTACTCTGTGGCACAGACCACGTAAAAGGAATTGTAAGTTAGTTCTGAAAAATCCCCCCTTACTTTTCCCTATTTCACAGTTGCTCTCTATGCTAACATGTTCCACACAGGGGTCAGCAGTAGTTAACCATAATGAGGTAATTACAAGGTACATTGAGTACAGATGTATGTTAAGGGACATACATTAAGGATGTAGACTAATGGTGCTGTGGTGACAGCAAGTTCAAGATTTGTAGTAATGTTCTGTACATTGAATGTCTTTAATATCACTTTTTGTTTTAAAGTAGGCTTTATCAGCTTTGATTTTCCTGACTACTGTATATATTACCATGTGTACATTTATCTCTGTGTGTAGAAACAAGTGACAGAGGTCAGGAATGTCAGACAGGTAATGATGCAAAACAGGTATGAGGTGTATTAGCAGTTTTTGGTCCAAGCTTTCTTCCTAGATTTAAAATTACCCCTTTGCAGTTACCCCAAATGAAAAAACAGGGGGGTGTGTTATCTTTTGTGCACGTGTGATTTTGAAAAAAAAATAGCTGCAGAATAGGTGAAGAGGAAGCAATAGGACAGTTGGTCAAGTGAAACAGCTGCACTGGCTAAAGAAAAGAGGAATAATGTGTGAAAGGAATTAGAATGAAGGCAAAACATATGTTTACATCATGAGCACAGCTCTTGTAGACGTCTGAGCTACCTTAAGGGAGGTAGTGTGAGTTCTCCTGGCAGGAGGCGTGCAGCAGCAAGCAGCTCAGCATGGGCTGTAAAACTTGCTTCAGACTGGCTAAGGGCTACCTTGGGTGGTTAATCTGCCAGCAACACTTGAGCTGCTAGTTTTGTACCAGTTCCCAAGCTACAGTGACGTACACCTCACATCTCTGCAGCACAAAGGTACCCAGGGCAAATTCTGAGTCTTCTTTTGGAGAGACCGAAGAACCTCTTGAAGGAGAAGGATGTCAATTTTTGAGCACGGAGGTGAATTACTTGCACTTTGGGTCTTGGGATGGTTCGATTATTGATCAGAAATCTCACTCCATAAGGATGTTACATAGATAATTTTATTATTATGCACTTAGCAATGGGATATTATTATAATAATGGAGAAATCTCATTAGTGTAGTTGTCAATGCAGGAAATTACAGGCTGAAGGATAGAAAAGCTATCGAAGAGCTTAACAAAACAACCCCCATGCATTGAGAGAAGGTGCAGTAGAAAAAAACCAAAATGTTAATGTTTAATTAAAGACCACCACCAAGATGGAAGATGCATTTTGATTAGTCTGGCATCCTTAATTTAGGTATTTTCCAAACTGTATGCCTGACTTTATGACTTGATTACTTAAAATTATGGTATTTCCACCTTCAGTAATATACAGATATAAAATACACATTGCATATTACACGTTACTGACAATGAAATCACAGCAGGGAGAACGGATCTCCTGTCTAAGCCAACATAACCAAGTAAATCTAGTGTGTGACCTGCTGTGACACAAACGCAGACATACGCATGGAGGTATAGCTATGCTTACAGAAATGCACACATTTAAAGCTGGGCTCTTATTTACCTCGCTAATGTAACTATCAGCACGAAAGTAGCTTTAGTAATTCTTAGGGGCATTATCAAATTTAACCCGCCTTACACATTTCAAATGGTGAAAGAGATAACAACAAAAAAACCCAATCCTAAAAGTGAAGAGACACTTTCCCACCGTGTAAGGACAGTGTTTTTACAACCAGAAGGGCCAGAGTTAAGAGTTCCCTTTTAAACCGCAGCCTTGCCCTGAAGCGCCTGGGAAGCGCAGCAGGAGCCGCATGCAGAGCGGAGGGAGCCCCGGCACCGCAGCGCGATGGGGACGCGGCGTTCCGAGGCTCGGTCTCCTGGTAAAATAGCTGGAAGTCGCAACCGGGGCGTTCTGCATCCCTAGAAACCGCTGTCCTCCCTCCCGCGCCCCTGCCCGCGGCACCAACGCAGCTGGTTATGTATTTATTTACTTCCCCGCCGCCCCATCCCGGGTCCCCCATCCCGGGTCCCCCATCCCGGGTCCCGCCGCGGAACACCTCAGGCGCTGCCGGGTTTCTGGTGCCGGACGCTCGGCCCGACGCGCTCAGCGCCGGAGAGGGGCGGTGGGGGGCCCGGGACCGCAGCGCTCCGCACGGCCGGGGCTGGGGGCGCCGGTCCCGGGGCAGCGGCGGCCGGCGGGGCGCTGAGTCAGTGCTTCCTGTGTCGGTCAGCGGCGGCACCGCGGGTGCGGCCCGGGGTGGGGGGCGGCGGTCCGCCCCCGCGGAACTAGCGGCGGGGCGGACCGGACCTTAGTCACCGTCATGAAACCGGGGGCGCGGGTGGCTTCCGACCCAGACCCGCGCCCCGGACGGGGACCCGGCGGCCTCCCCCTCGCCTCCCGGGCGCGGAGCCGGTCTTCCCCCGGGCGGATTTTTGTGTGACACAGCGACCGCCCAGCCCCCGCCGCCCCCATTCCGTCCCTTCGGCGGGGCGGAATCCCCCCGCCCTGGTCAGGCGGGGGAGGGACGGGGGGAGCCCCCTCTGGGTCTGCGGCGGTGGAAGGCAATCGATCTTGTTTAGGAGCTGGTGCGCAGCTAACACTTCCTGCAGTAATTTGTGACCATGGCTATTGATTGTCCTCGTCCCGTTCGCTCGCCGCCCCGACGCCGCGCAGTCTGGGGAGGAGGAGCCCGGCCGGGCGGGGAGGGGGAGGAAATCGCCCTCCGCAGCCGCCTTCTTTGGGGGTCCCTGTGTCGGGCCGCCGCTTCCTTTTTTTTTTCTTCTCCTTTTTTTTTTTTTCCCCGTTTATTTTATGAATGGACTGGATGCCCGGTGACATATTAACCGCTTTTTCTCCTTCTTGGAAAAAGCCAGCCGGCGTGCCATGGGTTCAACCCGAGTTTCAGCAACAGCTCCCCCCGTTCAGCGCGGGTCGGGGATGGAAGAGGTGCCCCTCCTCCCCCTTCCCCGCGGGCCGGGCCGGCAGGTCCCGCTCTCCCCTGAGGACGGGTGGGAGGGTGGAGTGCTCCCCGAGGCTGCGGGTCTCCGTGGCCAGGGGGCTCCTGCCCCGGCGGGCAAAGGGGGGTGTGGGGGGACCGACACAAGGAGGTTGGAGGAGGTTCGGAAATGGGCCTCCCTCACGGCCCCTGGAAAGGGGGGATCCCCGCGAGCTGAGGCAAGGTCTAGGACCCCTTAGCCCTGAGCTGGAAGAACCCGGCTCCGCTCGCCTTGGTAAGGCATTTACGATCTGTAATTGCCCTTTTAACTCCCCCGGCGCCCCCGCCCTCCTTCCCCTCCCGGTTTATAGACTGTCCCAGCGGTAGTGACACACACGCACACTCATACACACAGAGATGTTTACCAGACACAAAGGTAAATGGTGTGTCCCACTCCCGAGGGCGGCTCTGGCCACTGCCCTGTCCCCAGCGCGGATGGCATCCGCCGGGCGGGCTGCCGGGCTGCGACACCGCCCGTCCTCCTGTCCGCCCGTCCTCCTGTCCGTCCGCCCGCGGGCGTGCGCGGAGACCCAGCAGGGCAGCGAGCCCGGGAGGAGGCGCTTGCTTCGCATCTGCTTTAAACTTCCCCACTTTCCCGGGGTTCCCCCCACCCCCCAATAGTCTGCACCGATACTCCCCCTTTCCGAGTTCGACATCGAGCCAGCGCCCCCTCCCCCTCCCTTCCCCCTTAGCCCCTTCGTTCTGAAACAACATGACTCATTTTTGTAACCTCACCCCCGTTTCCCCCCCCCCCCCCAGACTTTCCTAGGCGAAGCGGAGGGCTTGGGGCGGGGGCTGCATGTTTTCTGAATGGTGGCAAGGAGGAGCGTAGGGAAAGTGGTGATCTCTTGCTGCTGTCGAGCTGGCTGCCCCGATCGTGGGAAAGTGGCTGCACGTAAAGCAGCAGATTCTTTGTCCCTGTTGTTCTTCTGTAATCGATCTCACTTCAAGTCGAGGGGTGGAAAACTTCAAAGGCAGATCAGGCTGTTGGAGGTCGGGGCAAGAGCACAATCAGCTCGAAATGCACCCACTTTGCCTCCTCCCCCTCTTACTCCTCCTCCTTCGGGAGCGGAGGGGGTTGGATGGAGTTGGGGGGTGAGGGGAAGAGCCCTCCGATCTCTAAAGTACATCCAATCAATAAATAAAATGCAGACTTTGTGGAAAGAGGGACAGACGGAGGGAAAAGAGTTGGGGGCGTTAATGCACCCGAGTCAGTCACACGGGCTCCTGACTGCACTTTTTCTGACTCCCTGCCTTGTGTAAATAGCTGCATTCTAGTTATATATAGAATAGTGGTTCGCTGCCCACCCCCCACCCCTCCACCCCCGCCTTTCTAGGTCAATTTTAGGACTGTAGAGTTTACAGAGTAAGAAGAAGGGAAAAAAACCTGTTTGGAACCAGCGAGGGTTTGTCCTTCATAGTGTGTCGTACAAAGCAGCCGGCTATGGCATGCAGTCTTAGCGCTGGAGGGAGGGGGGAGCACAAATGATGCCAGGACAATACATAACCAGGCTGTGGACATCTGCCATTCAGAGCCAGCTGCGGTTGGGACTTCGGTCCTGTCTGCCAGCGCCGAAAACTACATCTAGGAAAGGGCATCTGAAGCCATGGAAACGTGCTCTTGCACTGAACACCATTTTGCTAGGTGAGAGTAGAAAAAGCCGTGTCACTACTTGTGTGGTTCATGGCATTTTCTAAACAAAATATTTGGGATAAGGTGTCAGAAAAATGCACGCAGTTGGCTCTAGATCCACCCCACACCTCCAACCTGCCTATCGTGGTATCTTGAACTTTTTAGCACTGTGAGAAAGTTGAATTTGATCTCACGTGATCATTGATTTTGTTACTTTATTCTGCTTACTGGTATGCCTTCATTAAACCTTTAAATACACTTTGACTGTATCATGCTCATTTTTTTCCTCCCTTAGCTAAATGTGCAAAGCTGGAAATTACTGAATTTGGTGAGTAACTGCTTAGTAGAGTTTAGGTTCCTGCTCCCACCCTAAACTATGCTCACCTAGCAGTAGAAAAACATATAAAGCAGCTGCTACCCAGGCCCGCCTCTGAGCCTATCTTGGCATTCCCTAGCCATAAAATAATCCCTGGTAGCACATAGCAGGCATGCAGCTGGAGCAAACTACTTTGAATGCCGGGTTGTGCTAGTAAGTATAATTTTAGGGTAGTCCTGTGGCTGCTGTAATTTGTGAAAGGAACTCAATTAGCCTCAGATGGAGGAGAGGTGAAAAGATAACTGCAAGTTGGTTTGGCATCTCTGGTACCTTAAGTGTCAGCTGTGTTATGCTACGCACGGGGGTTTAGTCATTTCCAAGAGTTTTTGAGATAATAGTATTTTTTAACAAGTAATAATATTTTAGCATTCTCCACATACATAATAACCCTCCAAATATCTTTCCACTCCTACAGTCAGCAATGGTCAGCTTCAAGTGTTTGCAGTAGTGAAACAGTTACTTATTATGTGCTACCACATAGCACAGGTGGAGCTTATGGCAACACCCTGTGCTTGTGTTGGGATATTATAAAGCCCATTTCCATTCAGTTGATTGTAGCCTTCCAGTTATTCATCCTTTACATTGCTATTTTCTGTCTGGTTTCTTTCCCAGAGTTAATTCTTCAGGAGTTATTTCAGAAAATTATATATATATATATATATACACACACAGACACAAACATACATATATATATATTCAGCTCTGTTTAAAGACAAAGAAAAATCCGAAATGCTAAAAGCACTTGCTTATCGTTTTACAGTGTAACCATACTCTCAACAGGGTTGGCTTTTCAGTGTTGTGGTGTAGAGAGTTAAAAGTAGGCAGGAACCTCAGTCAATTAGGAACAAGCCATTTAGTGAAATGCTGGTACTTGGTGTGATCATTGGGGCTGGATTTTTATCAAATGAATGGGTTATTTTTAAAAAAAATTCCTTACATCCAATTAACCCAGCCCATGCTGGCTAAGAGAACTATCGTTGCATTGTACATTTGCACATGGAATAGGAATCGTATTATAGGAATAGGGCTACCATACATCTGATTTTTTTCCCCTTGGATGACAGCTCTCCTTCCCCTCACCCGCCTGCTGGGTCCCATCTGGGTAACCTTTTCATAATTGCACTCTGTGTTTTAAAATTTCTGCCAGAGTGGGAACTGGGGCTTTTTGTTTTGTTTTCTCTCTCTCTTTTTTTTTTTTATTTCCCCTTCTTTCTGCTTTGTTTTGCTACAGGGAGAACTAGACAAGGAGTGGGCTTGGTCCTGTGTGGTATCTAATGAGAGAACAGGGACAGAGCAGAGGAGAGAGTCATGTGATGCAGTGGCAGACACTAAGTGGAACAGCTTGGTGCAGTCCCAAACTGCAGAAGATGGTTTGGAGGACCATACTTAGGAGAAAGAATGTCCTAGGTTGGGTTGATAAGAAGAATAGTACTAGAGTTTGAAGGAGCTTTGGGCACACAGGAAGTTTGACGTGGTGTTCCACCAAGCTGGGAAGTGTTTAGGGAAAGGTACAAGAAGTTGGGGGTTGAGAGCTCCCTTGAACTTGGGGTTTGAGGATCTCTGAGTCAGGAAAAATTAGCATTGCCTCTCTGGGCACTCCTAAGAAGGACTTCAGCTTGTAGTAAGTAACACATACAGGGTTGCTGAACATCATCTCCCACCATAAAACAGGACAGGCAGCAGTGGTGGGCATGCCATATGCTGCAGAAACAGATCACAATGCCTACCACTACTGTGATACTATTAAACCTTTTAGACATGGTCAGTAAGGTTTGGTGGGCTGTAAATGGGAACTATACTCCCATTCTAGGTCTCTTTCTCCCTTCTCTCCTTCCATTCCTCCTTTGTTAGACCTTTGCTTACCAGTTAATCTTGCTGGAAGAGAAGAATTTATCCCTGGAAAGCTGATTCACCCTGTGGTGAAGGCTTCAGGACAAGGTATGCTGAAGGCTCTGGTAATGAATCTCCCTTACCTCCATCCATATGCCCAGCATTCCCGCTCTAACACTTTGCAGAAGGTAAGGAGAAACACATTAGCTGACATAGGGAAGAGAAAGGGCATGTCCTCTGCCCCATCACTGAGGTGGAAAAAGCACACAAGTAATGTCCAGAAGGCTTTAAAGAAAGGAGAGGAAGGGGCACAGCAGGGCTGGGTGGCATGGGGTAGTGCATGGGGTGGCACGAGTGGAATATCATGGATATTGTAAGAGTCCCTTAAGTTCATCCACCTTTTTAGGCTAAGAATTTTAAAGTTTTACCAACATTTTAATATTTGGATACATTCTGAATTACAATGCTAGTGACACCAGCCCTTTGTCTATTTGTGAAGATACACGTAAATCCGAGGCTGAAGTTCCATCGCTGTACAGTTTCCCCCCCTTTTTCTTGTTGCTGTTGAGTTTGCACAGACCTCATTTTCTGTCTCAGTGCATCCTTACTGCACTACTGTTAGAGAAGTAGCAGTAGTCCCATTTTGCAGATGAGAAACCAAGGCGAAGAGACACTCCAAGTAAATCTCAATGACCGTGCACATTTTGAAGTAAAACCTCAGGGTCCCCCTGGCTGTAAAAGCACTTCCTTGTCCCTATCCTGTCTACAATGAATACAGATTTACAGTGGGACCTGAGCTCTGCTTTACCATGGTCTGATACAGCACAGTCTCTTATGCCACACAGTAGAGGAGAAGCTACAGGGCAGAGCATCTTCTCCTCAGGGCCATGTATGCAGCCTTTCACCAAAGCTGTCGCATACATGTGTCCTGTGGATCTTCTCAAGACAGTAGTGTCTCTCTTTCCAGACACGTCCCTATTATAGGTAACTAGGGCTAAAAGGCACTTCTGACCTCTTAAGATGGTGCTTGTGGGCACAGCTGGTTAGTTCTCAGGGAATAAGCTAAGCATATTTAGCATAGGTAGTCAAGGAAGCTCAATGGCCACTTTGGAAGTGACCCTAATAGACTAGTCTTTGCATTCAGAAGTCTCTGGTGTAGCTGGGAAGTGAACCCAGACCTCCCCAGTGCTCCTTCAGTTTGCTAAACATGAGCTGTGCTTCACACTTACCAATACCACCTATTCTCTTCCCCTCCTTTTTTTTTTTAAATCCCTCCCTTTAGCACTTTTCTACTCCTTTTACTCTTCATATTCCACTTTCTTTCACTTTTCAACTTCAACTTAAAATGCTCTATTTAAAAATGTAGGGGCCAGATCCTCGGAGCCAGCCAAACCACACATGCTGCAGGTCCAGGGTGTAGGGAGGGGGAAAGTGGCTCTAAGCCATTTTTCATCTCCCTGGATTCTAGGTTGACTTGATGCCAAAGTGGCCCCTGGCATAACTGAGAGCAGGAATGCTCTAAATTACACTAGTTAGAACAGTTCCCAAGGGCCTATCCTATGCCACTTGCTCCTTTCCGCCTTGGCCACCTATGAAGGCCTCCTACACTGCCTTACTTTGTGTGGGGATTTCCTACATCAGGGAATGCCCAGCTGCCCTATTACGGTACAAAGGTGATGGAGAATCATTCCCTAAGCATTTCCAGTATAAATAAAGCAATTCTGTTAAAGAAAATTACAGAACTAACATAACATTAGAATTTGTCATTTTAATGACTTTGCTTGAACATCACATTTTTCCTTCCTACCTTGTGTGTACGTGTGACAGGCTCGTTTTTAATTAGGCTGTAAAGTCTTCAAGGTGGGGGCTGTGTAGGTTGGGTGAAGAATGGTCTGGAGAACAACACAGAAAATGGCTTATGTCATTAAAGAAAATCTGGTAGCTTTTTTCTTTTCTTTTCTTCTCCCTTTGATGATAATATTGCATGTGGGAAAGTTATGCTGTTTCCGGAAGGTGACTCTCATTAGGGAGATGTGACAGAAGGGCTGGAGCATGGGAAGACTGAAGGGAAACTGAAAGGGTTGGAAGTGATCCACTCAGAAGACAAGTAAGAGAGGTTATAATAAAAAATAACTAAATATAGTCATAGATTTGAGTGAGCGCCATCTTTTAGAAAAGGCATTTCTAAAAGGATGGCAAACTGAAAATCAGCCCAAGAAAATATTTTCTCATACAAGGAGGCACTTGACTGTGGCACTTGAGACTTCACCAACATCTCACACTGAAGGATATAGCAAAATGCTCCAAGTGAGGCAATGTGATAACAAGAATGTCCCCTGTTAGAGTTAATGCTTTAAAAGAGGCATAGTTTGCACGGGGAAGGGAGCCTGGTGCTTCGTAGATCATTGTGGCTCGCAGTTTAAGACAACCTTCTAGGGGTTAGAATGCAATTTCATGAGGGCAGACTATCCACAGCTACCCAGAAAGATCTCTAGCAGCTAACCCTGAGATACCCAGAGCCACCAGTTGACATAATATTCTGGACTATACAGGTCCCAGATATGATGCTGTATTGCTGTGTATATGGAGAGAGACAGAGAGGGAGACTTGGCTTTGTATTTGGGGAGATCCACATCCTTCTTTGGGACCACTGAGTGCTATCATGTTATAAACTATAATTTTGATTACAAAAAATGTAGGCAAAAGTCAGCACTGGGACAAAGTGGAATGCCAGCTGGAAAAAAGAATACAGCTGAACAGGTTGTCTTCACAGTGTGTGAGAGAGTTGGGTTTCTGAAATGTTTGAAGGCCTGAAGTAATCTTTACATTTGAGTTACTAACCAATGGTATCTTACCTTCTTCTTGAAAGCATTGTTCTTCATACCCAGGTCTTTCGCTTTTATGATGGTAAGTTTCTAAAAGAACTGTGGTTTGGTCTAAATTTGGCAATTGTAGCAGAAATCTTTGTTATGTGCTATTGTCCAAAACAAATTAGAACTGAATTAACAAACCTCATATTTGGAAAGACTCGTGGGTGTTCCTGAGTGGCCTCAACTGCAGGATCTCTGTCCTGCTACTTGGTGGTGTCACATGTATCTTCCACTTATATTTTGGGCACTAGGTACCAAAGTTGGGGGTCTCCTCGATATCCTGTGAACAATTCATTCCCTGGTGTATCAGGAACTCATTCAGCCTTCTCACACGGAAAGCTTACTCAGAGTTGAGGGGAAAAGTCTGTGAATTTTTTCTCAGTGTTTTTCTGAAACTATTTGTTTTGTAAAGATGGCAGACAGCTATCTCCTTTTGAGCAAGGAGAGGAAGACTTGTCTGCTGAAGGGATCCTTTCCTATATTTATTTGCTCAGGACAAATGACTCAGATCAACTGAGAAATAAATTTATTTTTTTTCCTTACCAAGTACCAGAGATCTCATTCCTTGAGTTTCTTGAGCTTCCAGAACTGTTGGATAGTGCAGAATGGGGACTGTATGACCAGACTCTTAAAGGGGTGTTACTGTCACCAGGCATCAGACATCCTTTGAAGAAATAAGAGGCAGATCACATCCACAGAACCAATTTTTCCTTTGTTTCAGCCTCCAGGAGTGGTCTTGTGGCCTCAGGCCACATTGCATTTCATTTTGTTTCACATTGTCAGCTTTTGGAAACCGGTAAAATACTTTCTTGCATGGTGGATCGTTTGTTCAGCTATTAAAATACAGGCAGCACCAGATAGCTGGTGTGCAGACTTCTTGCAGGTCAGTCAGTGTTCAGCTTTAATTCAATTCAGTGAGGTTTTATTGGCCTGACAAGCTACCCTAGCACATGCACATGCTGAAAGTTTAGCAAAATCACACCTACTAAAATTGCCCTCTTTTATAGGGCAATTTGTGAAGCACTGGTAGCACTCAGGTGGCATGTTACAGTGTCAACAGAGGCTTTCTGAACTTATTGCTGCCACTGACCAATAAAAGCACTAAGAAAGACTTGAATGGCTTCTATTTTTCCACAGATAGCTTAAATAATCATGCGATGGCACTTTCAAATACTGAAGTCATTCTGTCGTGCTTTGGGGAAATCTTAAGTTAGTAATGTTTCTTGACATATGTGCTGAACTATCTCGGTCCAGTATGTCAAATTTGCAGGAAGGTATTGTTCTACTGGAAATCACACACCCCTGCAGACAATTTAGTCATTCAGTATATCAGACAAATAGATACAATTCTGATTTCACAGGGGCAGAAACTTGAGTTCATACATTTTGAGCTAAGTGTTGTGATCTCTTAACGGTCCCTGAGAAGCCCCAAAGAGGCTATGATGCTGGCCACAAAGGGACCTCCCCATGCCAGATGAGTGCCAAGGTGGCCATCAGTGACTGTATTGGCTTGTGCCGTGGTCAGGATGCCACACGCCACGTGTTGTCTGTAGGATCTGATCCCAAATAAACATACTTGTCTTGAAAACTCAATTCTTGACGTCACAGGAGCACAATCTATGATTCTAGCACAGAGGAGTCTCATATACAGTCTGGTTGAGAGCGTATTGTGGCATGTCAGAAAGATAATGCAAAATGCTAGGAAGGGTAGGGCACATGGGTAATAGTCAATGGCAGTTTTCCTGTCTCAAGTATCAGTTTTAATTGCATTCAAATTTGTTCTGAGTCCCAGTGATTGTTTGCCCACTGGTGGCTTCATCGCTGTGGTGTGGGAGGTGTTTGCCACAACTGAGAGGGTGAAATATCTGAGGGAAGGAATAGTAGGCAAAAATCTTTTAGAATGATAATAAAAATGAAACAAGCCGACATGGCTTAGTTCTGAGTTCACAGCTCTAGTAGCTGAGATTTCTGGATTATGTTCTAGAGGAAGGAATAACTTTCTTCTTTAGACTCCTGCGCCTCTGAGAAGCCTGACTGGATTGACCGATGGCTGTGGGAATACTCATGGGAGAAGTAAGAGGCAAGGTCAGGACCATGCAGAGGTGTCACCATTAGCAAGGGCTTTGCCCAAGCCTCCATGGAAATGTTGCAGATAAGAACCTGGATGTACCGATAGCTGTATGTGGAATCTGAACAGTATCTGTCCACAGTTCTTGCCTCAGGCCAGCGGTTTGTCCTTTGCCGCTATATGCACCAACTTCACCCACAACAATTTTAGACATGAAATTATTACATGTGTTTAGTAGCCAGTTTGCAAATATTAAACTTCCCAACTTTATTATAAAAATGGTTTTAGAAGAGGCTAATCATCGTTGTGAACTGGTTTTATAATGACATAAACCAGTTAGGCTTCAGCTACAAAATAGATCTCGTGCCACTACTGGCTGCTAGGTTTTAAAATGACCAGATCATTGTTCTTGAAAATAGGCTGAGATGAATTTGTACTTACCTGGATGCCTGATGGAGTACCATATGCAATGTGACAGGCAATTAAACCTCTGTGGGGGGAAAAAAAGTATTGTTCCACACATATTTCTCATTTTATATCGATCTTTCTAATCCTGCGCTCACTGTGTCTCCCTTGCACAGATTCTCTGCCATGCTCCATCCTCAGAAGATCACTGTCCTGCATTTTCTCAACGCATTTTTAGCCTTGATACTCTTTGCTGGTCTGTGGGAACCACAGTTCCTCCCACAGCAATGTTGGTCCAGATACACAAGCAGTCTGTTTTCCATCGCCATTCAGATTCTGTCCACATGCATCCACCCTAATCGTTTGCTTATCCTTTGCAAGTCCTTTGGGCAAAGTCTGAAATGAGGGTAAGAACTCTGTGACTGGAAAGGTGCCAGCATGCCTTCTGTACTACAGTCATTTATTACAGATTTTAGAAAGAATTTTTCCAGCATATAATTATATAGAGGGGCAGTGTCCATTTCTTGCAGTCCCATACTCTGGTCTATCAGTTACAGGTGTTGATGGGTACACAGTACTACAACATGCACCTGTTATTCCCATTTTTCATGCTATGCCTTTTCACTAATAATTCTAGTCCCCTTCTCAGGCCCTTGTGAAACTATGCTCACACGAAAGCCCCAAATGGTGCAGTTTAATGTTGCTCTGCAGCCTGTGTCCAGCTGAATGCTCACAATGGTTTACTTTTTCTCCTCGCTGCAGCAACTGTCCTATTAGAAAGTTGCTTGTTCTTGCTCACTGATAAACAAGTGGAGGAAATAAATGGAGGGCACAGTTTTGGAAGAAATGAGCAGAAAATAAAGAGTCAGCATGCTCAGGTGGCTCCCGGTTGCTCATAGTTTAGAGAGAATGGCTGTGAGAGAAGGAAACAGGGAGATAAAGAAAGGGTGAAGAAGGAGTGGTATTAGGAAAAGCTGGTGGGCTTAGTCTTTTCCATGAATACCCAAATGTATTCCACAACACTGAAGAGAGTGTCATTCCTGCCAATACTCTATGGTGGTTATTTTCCCAAAACTTCACAAACCAAACATCTTCTTTTCATAGAGTAAACAACCAAAAGATCTGTTGCTGAGCATTGGGTAACCTGGGATCTCAGAATATGTTTCCACTTAGTGGCACTGTCGTCCCCCCTTTTTCTTCGGGACCCAAGAAGTGAGATAGAGTCCTGAATTCAGGAACTTGGGTCTTACTGACTCAGTATTTTTTTCTCACCTGTGTTGTAAAGGGCAGTTAGAGCTCTCCATTGGAACCCTTTTGGAAAGCAGGTATAGAGAAATGCAGCTGGTAGTTGGCAGCTATGAGCCTCGTGATCGAGCACGTTTGTAATGATAATAACTCGTTAAATATAGCTTAGCAACTTTTAAGTAAACATAAAGTAATCTAAGAAGAGATGACTAATGTAATACATTCTGTAAGAAGAAAGGACTAGGTAAAGTGACTTTTTTCTTTCTAATCCTGGCTGTGAGCTGCAGGCTGTAGCTGTGCCCCAGGACATCTGTACATATTTAGATATTCTGGTCTAATCCATGAGAAAAGTCTTGCAAACATGCTTGTTGTTTGAGGTTCTACCCTACCAGTAGGATATGTTAACTACTTACAGTGAAGCCACTAATTTGGATTATTTATAGAGAAGTTTATTGTTGGTGGCTTTTGTGGAACACATTAAGTGTGTAGATCTGACAGGCTTGACTTTTTGTTTTCTCAATTGTATATAGCTCTCAGGTGGAAGAGAACTTCTTAAATTAATACGGTCTGGTTTACTGCCCTTAAAAAGTTGGTTTGGTCTAATCAGTTTCTTGTCACTGTGGAAAAAAGGGGTTTCTTGTCACTATGTGTTTAAAAAAAGGATAGGTCAGGTACTTAGGGATATGGTTTAGCATAGGATGGGAACAGTTGGACTTGATGATCTTAAAGGTCTTTTTCAACTTATTCATTCTGTGATTCTGTGATTCTGTGAAAAGTGGGATACATTCCAGTTCTCATCAATTACTAGAGTATGAAGAAGAATGTAAGAGGGATTAAGATTCAGTACATCTACAACATATAGAAATACGTTACTATCACAGAATCACAGAATCACAGAATCACAGAATCGCAGGGGTTGGAAGGGACCTCCAGAGATCATTGGGTCCAACCCCCCTGCCAAAGCAGCTCCCTAGCTCATATTGCACAGATAGGTGTCCAGACAAGTCTTGAATATCTCCAGAGAAGGAGACTCCACCACCTTCCTGGGCAGCCTGTCCCAGGGCTCTGTCACCCTCACTGTGTAAAAGTTCTTCCACATGTTGGTGCAGAACTTCCTGTGCTCCAATTTACAGCCATTGCCCCTTGTCCTGTCTCCACAGACCACTGAAAAGGGGTTGGCCAATTCCCCCTGCATCCCATACTTAAGATATTTATAAACATTAATTAGGTCCCCCCTCAGTCTTTTCTCCAGGCTGAACAGCCCCAGCTCACTCAGCCTTTCCTCATACGGGAGCTGTTCCAGGCCCTTAATCATCTTCGTAGCCCTTCTCTGGACTCTCTCCAGGAGATCCCTGTCCTTTTTATACCAGGGAGCCCAGAACTGGACACAATACTCCAGGTGGGGCCTGACCAGGGCAGAGTAGAGGGAGAGGATCACCTCCTTCGACCTGCTGGCCACACTCTTCCTGATGCATCCCAGGATCCCATTGGCCCTCTTAGCCACCAGGGCACACTGCTGGCTCATAGCCAACCTGTCATCAACCAGGACCCCCAGGTCCTTCTCCACAGAGCTCTTCTCCAGCAGGTCATCCCCCAGCCTGTACTGATACAGACGGTTATTCCTCCCCAGGTGCAAGACTTTACATTTGCTTTTATTAAACCTCATCTGGTTTCTCCCTGCCCAGCTTTCCAGCCTGTCCAGGTCTCGCTACTATCTGGCTGCTGTAGTTTTTATGAAATAGGTAGGAACTGGAAAGATCAAGGGGCTATAATTTTAGTAAATCCACTCATTTTAGAAGTCTGTAAGTTGGTGCATCCACTCGAGATAGCTAAAACCTCACCAGAGGAAAGAAGCAGCAAAATTACTGAATACTTTAAATGTGAATGGGTGGCTCCTTCACCGTGACAAGAAACATTTACAGTGCTCCTGTAAATCTTCCCAAGTGCTTCACATTTTGCTAAATATTTATAAAATCTTCATGGGTCTTCAGGAAGGATTTTAGGAACTTCTCCTGACTTAATTTTTGTCTTAAGGACCTGCCCTTCATGCTGCTTATCCTCCTTGAATGCTGTTGACATCACAGATTGATTACTCGTAGGTTCTTGGAAGACTATGCCCTATGAGAAAGTTTATTTGATTAGTTTAGAAGTTGCTGAATTGCCTCCCATTTTGTGTTCAGTTGATGACCAGTCAGTGTATAGGACCACTCTGTACAGATTGGTTGAAACATACTCAGAGTCTCTACAGAAATTGTCTGTTTGCCATGACCCACGTTTTTAATTCTTGATTTTTCATTAATTTTTTAAATTATTTTTTGGGGCAAGTAAAAAGGGAGCGGGAGTTAGTGATATTTTGTCATGTTGCTTTGCTCAGGTTATAGGAGAGAGATGGTAACTGGGGAGTTGGTGGCGCTGATACTGGCTACACTCCTAAGCTTGCTGTCTGAGCAGGGTTCTTCGCTTAGTAGGTAACACCAGGTAGCTGCTATGCAGCAGTTCAGAACATGAGAAAGGCCCAAGCCGTACCTACCTCTTCTCCTGTATGTTTTTGTCTTTGGCTCCTTTCCATTCTGAGTGACAGATTTAGACAGATTTTTCTAATATGTATGTAAAAATGAGTTTGGTAACTTAAAAGAAAATTTAAAAAGGAATTAAATCTTTGAGAAATGCTCTTTTCTATGTGGTTAGTACCATCTGTCCAGCTTTGCTGAACTGTATTTAATAAAATTTCAGAGCTGGAATCAAAAACTTATCCACCTGTGGATAAACTGTAATTTCCAAATATTTCAAACCCTTCTTACTCCAGGAAGAATCTCAGTCCTTAAAAGGAATTTCTTTAAATGATTCTCCATGAGAGAGAGAGACATAGGAAAGGTACAAAACTGACAAATAACCACAACTGAACTAACCTGTTTACCCTTAGAACGTGCACAACCTAGGCAGCAGCTGTGGATGCTACTTTGCCATTAAGTTGCCAATCTCTTCTCACCTTGCTCTGCAGGGAACATCGTTGTTCACTCTCTGCTGTGCCTGTATCTTTGGTCTTACTTAAAGGAATACCAGTGATGATTTAAGTGAGCTTGTCCATCAGAAGAAGGTAGAAAATTAGCATAAGCTTTTAAACAGCCTAACTAAAAATAAGATTTAAAACTACCTCTGCTGGATCTGTAGCAGTAGTATAGAAGAGAACATTAAATGTCACTCAGAGATTTAAATCTTTGAATTATCTTGTACTTCAATACATCTAACAAACCAAATGTTAGAGGTTTCAAACCTCTAACAAAAAAATGGCTGCATCCACAAATAAAGCTTTTTAATATCTTCATACACATGTGGCCAAAACTAGGACAAAATCCAGGTTCTGCTTAAAAAAATGATCTCATGAACCACACTTACCCTAATGGAATGGTTGCTATAAAAATGCTTCAAGAAACTGCAGAAATAGCCATTCCAGCACAGACCACAGGTCTGTCTGGGGTGGTATCCTGCCCCCAGCAGAAGCCAAAGCAGATGCACAGGGAAGGATATAAGGGGGCAGACATGTCTCCTGGCCTCCGGGAACTTGCAGCTCATGGATTTCCCTCATCAGGGGTTCTATCTTTCCTCATTCCAACACAAAGGTTTCAGGCCTCAGTGGAGGGAAGGCTTACCCTATTAATTTGTCTAATAAACTTTTACCATCCACAGTATCCTAGGGCATGCAGTTACACAGTGTGACTCCCCTCTCCTTGTTTTCAATCTGTAGACTGATGAACTGCTCTTATTTTCCCTCTCTGCTCCTTTTTGCTCCTCCAGTTCAGTTCTTGCACTGTACTGTACACAAGGCAGAAGGCAGTCTTGCCAACAGTTTCCTGGGACTTTCTTTTTTTTTTAAAAAACTCTGTTGTTGCCTTGAAAAGGTCCTCCTCAGTTAGTCACTCTCATGCTATGAAAGTTCCTCTGGCTTAATTTCTTTTTTTCTTGAGCCAGGTTTGCCAAAACATGGTTTGTTTAGGGAAGCTTTTATCTTGCCCCCATTTTGAGAACGGTAGAAAATTATCCCTGCCGACAAAAAGTTGTTGTGCTCACTCCAAGGCCTCAGCAATATTTATTCTTTCTGTTCTGTTCACCCTGGTGCAGGCACTGCCCTGAAAATGTTCCTGAGATAGACTTGTTCTTCTGTGCCGCTCATCCCCATGGGAGTATGCTGAGTACCTGCCAGCAGCAGCTTGAAGTTTAGATCTGATGCCAGTGCTTTAAATTTCCATATCAGAGTGAAAAATACCACCAACCTTGCTCTGTTTTAGTAATTGTGTCAAAAATACCAACTTACAAGGATGCTGTTTATGCAGGGAAACTCGGTAGCATTATTTAGAGCCTTCCCTGTTGCTGTTTGTTGTGTCAGCACCTGGCACTTATATTAAGCACAGGTTTGGGATTCATCTCACCTGTTTTGGTATGCCTGTACAACTGAGAGAGTCACCCCAGGCTCCTTTTAAGGAGAGAAATAAGTAGGTTTAGACACAATTCCTCAACATCATTTGTGCTGTTTAGAGCAGGATATTTATACCTTCTTTCTTTCCATTGACTAATAAAGCAATCTCAACAATTAAATTGGTTAAGCTTCCATATTGTAGGTATCTACACTTTGTTAAGTCTTGGTGTTAAAGAAGTAGTCTTTAATATTCATCATTGTGGTTGATACATAAGCCTACAACATTGGGACGAAAATGTTACTTCCCGTGTTCCACGCTCACCAGTCTTTAGAAAAACATATACAGAGAATCCAGAAAGGTTCAACTCCTGGAGGAATGGGTTGTCACTGGCAACAAGAAGAAAATGTATAAGCTCAAGATTTATAAAAGACAAACCTTAATCAAATCAAGCCCTTCTTCACTGGACACCACGGATTTCATGTATACTTACTTGAATTCCTTCTCCAACTCAGATGCAATCATAAAGTAGAAGCAATACTTCACTCCTTGGCATCCCCAAGGGAGTCTATGGGCTACTCCATGGGATACTGTTCTGCTGGGCTTCTTTCTTTTCTTCAAAGCCAGTGGAGCTCTAATCCCATAGTATGTTTGTATAGACACTTCACAGAGAGTGAGTGATGGATAGTCACCACACTTCTCCTGTCTTGGAGAACTTATTAAAATGGTTCTTGCAGATTGGTATCCATGGAGTTCCAACCTCACTTTCAAGGAGGTTCCAAAGAATTGGGATTTCATCTTTTTTATTTCCTATCCCTGTATTCTTTTGTTTGCAGTATCTGCATGTGTCATACATTCAGCAGTGCCTGCCTGAGTCAGCAAGTAGCCCCTAAAAATAGCACTCAGAGAAGTAAACTGATACGTTCATCTTCTCCACAGCTCTCTGCAGCTGAGAACATGTCATTTTCTCAGAATCCCACATAACTCAGTCTTTGGCTGCAGCCAGACAACCAGGATTGAGTTTTTGTCTCACCATACTGGCATTTCTTGGCAGCCTTTTATCCTTCTTTAACATTTCTCATAGTGACACTTGACTTGATTGTGTGCTTCAGGTGCTGTACTGTGGAACAAAGGAGCTGGGAATCATGGAGCTGTCTTGCAGGAGTCAGAAAGTCAGGCTGGAGAGCTTGACAGTGTGGAGAGCAATGTGAGATGGAAGTCTGAAGAAGAAAGCCATAACAAATATGACAAGAAAAGCCTATATTGGTGGTAGCTATTTTGAAGTTTATGTTCATAAGTCTGCTGTTACCAAGACTCACCAGAATAAAATTTGGTTCTGTTGTACTAGAAAGTATGCAGGGCTGTGTCAGAGCTTGCTTTGTCCTCTCCTGTGCCTTCTGGTAGAGGACAGCATCTGGGCCAGTGTTTTTAAAGGGAAGTCATTCTTTCATGTTTCTGTATCTGTTAGCACACTCCTCAGGCGTTTGACTCCTTCAAACCTAATCATGTAGTAAAAACTTTTAAAAGAATATATCTAGCCAAATAGGCGGCTGAGTCTCAAAAGCAATTGTTCTTTTCCTGCAGTGGCTTCTAGTTCAAAAATCTCAACCATCTGCTTTCCATCTTATGTATATTGATGTTATTTTTTATTTAGTCAGCATTTTATGGGGCCATTATAATAAAGGGAAGTCTGGGTAATTAAAACTGTATCATGGCTTCATGATCATTAGTGGTAAAACACATCTGTTGACATGAATTTATCTGTTTTGGGTTTTTGTTGTTGTTGTTTTCTTTTTGTTTTCTTCTTTTTTTTCACTACTTCAGCTGCTCTGGAGATTCTGATGCTTTTCTTCTGCAACATGATTTTAGTAGTCCAGTGTACTCCCAGGGTTGGTGTTCATGTTAACAAGGGCTGGCTGCAACTACTTAAAAATGGACAGGGCTGTCCAGAACCACAGACTGCTGCTTCCCTGTTTCTTCTGCATGGCCCTTTCGCTGGAATAGGGATTTTTTTTTCAACTACTCCACACAATGCAGTGTGCAGGTTTAAAAAAGTGATCTTTTTCAAGTTAAGTTGGTGAGCAATAGTCACCTTGGGCTGCTAGGTTTAGAAAGAGTACTCTCACTCGCACCCACTCATAACCTGTCACCACTCCCTTTTTTTTCCTCTAGTGGCTGCAATGTGAAAAGGGTTTTTTTTTCAACCATTCAGAAATGGGAATGCCTGATGATACGGGCACATCTACTGCACTGCCTTCTGACCAAGCATTCTGAATTTATTTATATTTATTCTGGGGAAACATTTATGCACTAACCCTTTTCTTTAAAGCTCTATGAACCCAACTAGTGCAGAGAGATCACGCTGGTCAAATGATGGGCTTGATGACAATTATGTGGTTTTGCTGGTCAGGCTATTCCTTAAAAGCAGTTCAAAACAGAAGGGTTTTGTTTTTTTTTTCCTGTGTGATTGCACCTACTCTAGGCTTTGGAGATTTGATTTCTATGTTTTATATTCTGTAACTAACATTATAGTCCTGGCAGGGGATCAGCCTGATTAGATTCTTGGGACATATCTGTGGTGTTGTCCAAAGGTGAACTGGCTGTCAGACTCACCAACCATGATCATTCTAAGCCCTCGTGACTGCCCAGAAAGGTCACTTCAGCAGAAGTACCCATGCCCCCCAGAGTCTGCAGGCACTGCTACTGTCTAGTTGCTGTTCATACAGTCTAGTTTCTGGGCATATGGAATAGCCCAGCTAGGCAGTAGACACTCGATGAATGTTCTGAGCTGCAAGGTAATATCTGAGAGGATAATACCTGTCAATGTGGGCTGACGGTGTGAGGATAGCAGAACTATCAATGCCTAGTCTTGGTTTTGAGCCTCCTTTTTGCCCTGCATCATAAGCATACTCAGCAGCTAACAGAGCTACCATGCATCCAGACAGAAGGGGTAATGATTTGCTAGTGCTGAGGAAAGAAAAGGAAGAATGAAGGAATTTTGTCTGTGGCCATCCCTTTAACACGGAGCTGGTAAAGGTTAAAAAATCATCCCGAGTCAGGGAAGAAGCCCAAAGTAGAGACTTGCTATAACATGTCTTCTGACAGCTCACCGTGTGCCTCGACCAGTGATTTCAGGTGACAAATAGAAAGCGGTCAAATGCAAACAGATCCACTCTTAGGAGCTACTTGGAAATGAATTAGAACTGATTAGTGGACTTTATCCTGCAGAAACAGAATGTCTCTTTTTAACCCTTGCCTATTAATGCTCAAGCTGGTCACTACGTATCGTGGAAGTCCCCCCACCAACTTCAGAAGAAGGGGGATGGAAAAACCTATGCAGTAGGATGAAACCCCGTCAGCTAGTTAGGCTTTTAAATACAAGGCTCATCTGTGTCTGCTTTCCACTGTGCGTAACCTGGTGGCAGTGGCTTGCCAGGTATCCTTCTCTAGACACTTGAAAGCGTGTGAATTTTCTCTCCTCATGTCCCTCAGTAGAGGATGCTTTCTGTGGATGCAGTGGGTTTAATTATTTAAGCCTTGTTCATGTTCTGGTATTTATAGATAGCTGTACTTTAAATCTCTGACTGTAACATAATGTGTACTGGGATTCTCAGCGGAAGAAATATGCAGACAATATGATCACTACTGTAACACCCCTTTATTAAGCTGCAATTGTAATTCATGGAATCATTGCAAAATAATAATTAAAAAAAAAATGGTTGGAAGATAAATGCCGTAGATACGGTCCCTAGAAACCACTGCTCACTTTAATTGAGAGCAGCTGCAACGTTGCAGAAGCCCAGGGAATGTTGCAGTTCATATTCTCCCTCCCTGGCTCTTTCTTGGGGAGTTCAATACATTTTGACTAACATACATCCTGGCAAGTTTGTATGCAAATGTTTTTTCCTAAATATAAAACCAAATGAATTTAAAAGCCAGTTGCACTCAGGAATGTTGATCCTTAGATGCTCTACAGCTTCAGAGCCAAACAGGCTGCTGTTTTCCCGTTTCCTTTGTTCTTGAAAAATTGCCCATACATTGAGTTGTGCCTTTAAGACTTCGAATTGAATAGGGCATCTGGGAACCCAAGGGAGCACTTGCTCTGCCAAAATTTTGCAAGCACAAATAGAAATGAATTGGAAAAATATATATTTAAGTTATCTGGTTCATCTTCCAGTTCAAAGATTTTGTTTGGGCTGGTCTTTCATGTTACTTCTTTATCATTACTTCTGGAAAAAAAATGCATGAAGTCATACAGAGCTCCCAGAACCCATATCTCTATTGAAACAGGCATTACAGCAAAGAAATAGTGAGAACCTGGTATTTTTCAGTCCCACTTGTATAACTGATGAGAGACTATAACATACCCCTACTCTGAAAATACTCCAGTGTGCATTTTTGGAGACAGAAAACAGGTATTAAGGAACACGGAGACAAACAGCTTAATAGTCCAGGTGCATAACTTGCACTTTTAAGTCATCCTTTCTCCCCCCGCCCATATAAGCCATTTTATTTTCCCAAAAGCCAAGTCAGATGCAAAAACAGATACAACCATTTTAAAAGCACCAGATCTGCCTTGGTTTACCTCTCCTCTTGCTAGCGTTAGGGATTGACTAAAGTGAGTGCAATTTTCTGGGGGAACTACCAAAATTTAGAAACCTTCAAAACAATGGCCAGGACAACACATTCAGCTCCTGCTAATGAATGGCTCAGTCAGCTGATCTAAGATGGATTTTACTGTGTATATATGTGGAAGAAACCATGCAGACAGCACGACAGCATCTTGCAGTGGAACACTGCACATCACACAGAATAAATCTCTTAGAGTTAATCTTGCAGGTTAATCCTAGTCCTGTGTGTTGCACTAGACACACTCTGTTTAAAAATACATTGTTCCTCTTTTTTTATAAGACCTAAGAAGTAATCTCTCCAGATGGTTGGTAGCATTAATCAATTTTTATTTTCTGAGGAAAAGCACAGTATCTATGTCTCTCACCCAAGATCTCCTAGGAAACCTGAACAAGAGAAGGTGAAAGAATCCAGTTCCCCCTTAATCCAAGCCTTTCTTCCTTCCCCACTAATATTTTGTCTTCCTCTCTAATATTTCAGATTAGCCATACAATGCGTAAGGAAAGGGTTCGTAATGAGAATTTCTTCTGTGGAATTTTTCCAGGGTTCCACCTAGACATGGCATTTTTATTTTTATTTTCACAGAAGGACTCTCCCTTCCCCAGGCCCCACAAAAGTTTCTCTGATGGAGAGATGGGACAACTTGGGAGGTCTGTGTGAAGAACTACATTTTGCTGGATACACTCCTGCTGTTAGTAAATTGCTCCAATGGGAGGACCAGCCAACTAACTCAGTCAACCTACTAAAATGGATTCTCTATTTTATAGAGATAGATCCTCTCAGTTAACTCATCTGTTAAGATTGTAAAAAATGAGAGAAGACAGAGCACATGCTACATGGGGAGAGTAAACAAAGGCTAATGGGTAAGGTTTTGTTGGTATCAACAAAGGTTGGTACGTCCCTGTTTGCTCTTTGCTCTACATCAATTTTCATGCTTTCCCTGTCTCTCTTCACTGATTCTGATTTTGATTCTGTAAACATAAACCAGTCAAAAATTTCCACAGAGAGCAAACAAAGAACTCCTGGCAGATTATTGCCAGGATTGTCAAAAGGAAAAAGAGAAAAAAAGAAAAAGAAGAAAAGAGTATATGCAAACCTCACAAAGAATTCTCTGGAGACCCTCATCGATGTTTGGATTTAACCTGAGCTCTGTGAAATATGAATCCAATGCTCTTTACCACTACCTGTACAAGTCAGAAACTGCCCAAGCAACTGGAAAACTGGTCCTAAGTTGCAAGCTTTGACTGGATGTTTCCTTCAGTCAGCTTTGGCAGCCTATGAAAGAGTACTGGCTTTTGGAACAGCTAGTTCATCACATGAAATCCATACTACAGAATTGTATTATTTCTGCTGCTGTCTTCGAAGACAGGTCTCTGGTTCTCTCTCTAGTAGCTCATGAATACTCTCAGTTGGCTAATTTTGCTCTTGTTAGTTTTCTGGCAGCAGTATCGTTACGTCAGTGAGTTTCTCACAGTGCTGGATAGCTTTTGAAAGCTGGTCACGTTTTTAAAAACATCAATGGGTAGTTATAGCTGTGTGGCATTTTTTCTCTTTTTTTTTTCTTCATTGTAGGCAGTCAAAGCAGCAGATTTGTCAATCAAATCTGGAGTCTCGGCTGTAAAGGCAAAGAGAGCTGGGCGTAGATAGGTAACACCTTAGAATGTCTGTCAGATGAGGGATCCAACCAAGGCAAGTGACAAGATAGGAACTGTTTACTGCATGTCTTTTTACAGGCTGTACACAACAGCAAACAATGCAGGGAAGACAAATAGGATGCTTCTGCTTACTCTCTTGGTGTAACTGAAAGTCACTCAACTGCGAAGGGAGCAAACTATGACTTAGATGGTAAACAGGTTGCTAGCGCAACTGATGGCTGCAAATTTCACACCACAAACTTAGTGAGCATAAAGCAAGCTACCTGACAGTTATAACCATACACATTCAGTTCAAAGCAGCAAAGAATGAGAGCCACTGAGACAAACCCTGAGCTCATGAAGTGGAACTCATTCTAACAGACATTATTACTGACTGGTCTAAACAGTTAATGAACACAGGCAGCATTATATGCCACTAGAATGACCTGTAGCTTCTTTCTGTTTGGTTTCACAAGCCTTCATCAATTGCTGACATTCTTGGAGGTGGGATATCATACTAAACACAACATTGACTTGATCTGTGTGTTTCATATCAATATGCATGCACCTTGGGTGCTTCCTGCTGTTTTCAACGCTGTGGTATGACACTTTTGGCCAGTGTTTGTGGCAACATCGTTGAGCAGTGGCAGCCTAGATGCTATGTATTATGGTTATCTCTGTGACAAGCTCAGCTATCCAGGGCTGGAATGGGCATCAGAGAAACTGGTCAACGGTTCATCTCAAAAGCAAATATGAAAAAAGGAAAAGAAAAACATTAATTCCCAGACAGTTTGTCAGAACTCTGTGGGAAACGTATTCTTTCAGCTTTAAACTATGGGGGCCTTTTTATTGTGTTGGTTTTTTGTTGTCCTCCTGTATTAAGTGCATTAATTGTATCAACATCGCTGGATTGCAAATTCGCTGTAAAATCATACCATACATAACAAACAGATATTACACAGTACTACTTAAATGGGTCTTGATTGTGTCTTCAGTCACTCTCTAAAGCCAGTAAGCACTGGTGTTGTAAATTTATCATAAATGCTCTCTGTTCTTACCCAATTTCTGTGTGCCTAGAAGTCTCCTCTCCAGTTTTGCTTCTGAAGTTGAAGATTCACTCTGTTGTGTAGAACATCTTCATCTCCTTGTTTACCATGCACTGATGCTTGTTACAACGTGCAACCCTTCTGCTCTTCTAGAAGTGGGTGGCTATATTATTGAGGAAAAAGGTTGATGCAGAATTAGCAATTCATCATATAGCATCATTTTAAAACATACAACAATATGGCCTTTGGGTCAGAAGGTGATTATGAAGTTGCAGTATATCAGCAAAGCCTTTTAAGCTCATATTTGGACCAAGAAATAGGATTTACATAAAAACATGACATTGGCTTGTAGCTCAGAAGAAAAATCCTCATTACAGACCTGTGTAATTTCAGACCTTTCATGGAAGTATCCAAACCAAATAAAATTAAATATCTGCCTATTTGTATCCCAGGTTCCTCGGGTGGACAAAGTAAAGGGACCAGACTATGTACAGCTTGCACACGAGGGCAGCTGAGCCAGCACATCTTTGTAAAATGCAAGGTAAATGACCTAAATTTTCCTTCAGGTGTGCTGGCAAGGAAGACCTAAAGATTTTAGACTATTGGTTTGGTGTTCAAAATGGTTCACAGATGCAGAAGGCCCGATCAAGTGAAAACTTGAGTGCCTAAAAGTTCATTCTTGCAACACCAGCCTTCCGACACCTGCTCCTTGGGGCTCTGTGCTAGCTGCCTGGGCTCCCTCTGCAGTAGGGGCTGAGCTGTGTTCCAAAACAACTGGCTGAACTGCTCTAAATGCCTGGAATTGGCCAGTTGAGAAATCTGAAGAACGGAGATAAATCTGTAAACATTCTCCCCAGTGGATGTCATTCAGGGCTGCAGGAACTGTTTCCATTCACTCTGCATCTACAGCTTGTCATTTCTTGAAGAAGGTTATAAACATCCCTTCCGTCCAGAATTCAAGACAGCTCATTTCTCCTCAGAAATGAGGCTCCAGTTCTGGTAGCCTTTTGCCTTTGGTAGAAGAGTTTGAGCACACACCTCTGACACAAGAGACCATGGTCAATCCCCAGCTCTGCTGGTGGGGATCCACATCAGAGTTGCTTTCCAGCAGGGTGCTTTACACACCAGATTGAAGACTACTGGAAGGAGCCATTCCTTCTGTTAGGGTTGTGCCATTGCAAAATGTGAGTGAGAATCTAAGGCCAAGCAAGGCTTCATTCTAATGGTTAAGAAAGTTCCTCTTGCGGTTTTCAGGGTAGTTTCTGTACTTTAGGTGAAGTCTACTGTACTTAACATTAGCTTAGAAATATGAATGGTCCTGACAGACAGGATGACAACTCGGAGCTTCTCTGTGTTTCTTCTGAAAGAAGAGGAATAGTTTGTAGTGCATTTTCCAAGACATTTTATTTTATCAGTGTTTCCCATACATACTTCTTTTCTAGCCCTGATAAAGGACCATCCTGCACATCTGGGATAGCAGAAGTTTCGGGCTTTTCCATGGCACAGATAGAGGTGCCTTTAGAGGCAGCTGAGGAGAGCTTTTCAGGGCTACATCTCTGTGTGGAGACTTAAGTCTCTGTTTGGATTAGATCTATGTTCTTTTTCAAATATAGGCTCATTTATTGAATGCTGGAGTGATTGAGGTCCTCAGCATGCCATCGCATGGCTCTGTGGCAGGCAGCAGGCTCGCTGTGGTACAGAAAAACAGCTAGATCTGAAAGCACATCACATGTCAATCTGACCCCTATGTGCAAACTTGCATTGGTGTGTGTATATCCACATGTATCAAGTATTAACCAACAAAATTAGACAATGTGTGAAGCTGAAGAGTTAAAATAGGATTGTCATCTGGCTTGCCATCTGCTAAAATATGCATGCATGTCAGTGAAATGTCTTTTCTGTTCATGTGTACCAGTATAAATCCAAATGGGCTAGAAAGAGAGTGTAAGGAACCTACAGTTACCACTGCACACTCACTTCATGTCCCATCAGGGTGCATGCCTACTTTTCTCTTGGAAACAAGTCTTCAACGACCATGTCCTTTGAGACCAGGCACAAGTGTCTTCATAAGGGACTTCTAGAGTGTTCTGTTTGGTATTTCATGCAAAAATGTAGAAACACTTACCTCAGAGTTCAGATTTCTTAGGCTTTTACTCTCTTCTGGTTTCATGTTGCTGCTCAGATAATGAATAATGATAGGCATCATTAGAAACAGAGGGACGATGCCGCTCTTCTGTTGGGTGTAAATCTGGAGCAAATCCGTTGATGTCAGAAGTTTTAGCCTAGATTTGGGTTTGTGTACATGAGAACAGAATTTGGACCATACATCTTATTTTTCTTTTGATATAATCCAGCGTATCCGGAAACAAAAAAGCTATATCAAGCCCCAAATCATAGAACTCAAGTTTTTAAAGATATCAACTTTCTTTTGCGATCTGGGTGGCCTTCACCATGTCTGTGAAAACATGAACCCAGTGGCCCTGGTAATGCATCACCTGCTTTTTTCCAGACTGCTGTAATCAATTTGTCTTTATCCACCACATTACCAAAAGACACTATTAAAATTCATATCTGTATATTCTCCCTAGAGGGTAAACCATCAGAGATCTCCAGGGTTTTGGAGGTTTTTGTGGAGATGCAGAAGGCTTTAATTAGGTTGAAAATGAGATCAAATTTCTTCCCTACAGTAATTTCAGATACTTCTACCAG
The DNA here is from genome assembly GCA_020800305.1 of Porphyrio hochstetteri. Taxonomy (NCBI): domain Eukaryota; kingdom Metazoa; phylum Chordata; class Aves; order Gruiformes; family Rallidae; genus Porphyrio; species Porphyrio hochstetteri. The sequence continues at coordinate 31,970,229 of CM036905.1, read as the reverse complement.
ATTTCTGTAGGGCTATTTTGCACTCTGAAAACTTGATCAATCCTCAACCCCACAAATTACAGCTTTTGTTTACATTTTTCTAGAACATCAAAGCAGAGGAGTGGTGCCCTTAACCAGCGTTCCCAGGCTTAAATAACGATGTTTCGGTTTTTTGCTTAAAGACTTGCAATGATCTCTCCTGTAGAGCCTGGAATGGTTAATTTGGTAAGTATAAGAATACATTTGGGCATGAAGGATCTTAGTTACACTTAGGGTAATCTTTAAGATATTTAGTATCCTTTAAGAGCTGAATTCTGAGGTTATTTCTCAGGCAAAGCTGTTGAAAGGCATGGAGTTCTGTCCAAAGAATGACTAAGAACCAAGTGAAAACTTTAAATTTTGGTCCCAAGATATTCACCTCTTCTAAACTGTCACGAGAGACACAATATTGTTAGATCCAAGGGATTTGTTTCACTCTGTTACTAAAAACCTTGGCATTATAATGAAGGAAAGAGACTCTGTTCTTCATCCAGATGCCTCTCCCTGCAAAGCATGACCCAAAGAAGAAGAACATTAATATGCCTTTGGGCTACCACCTCCCTGCTTGTGTTTGAGGCATCTTCTTTCAAAAGAGTATCTCAGGAAAACAAGCAGCATTCCAGACAGAAATAAATAGAAATGCAAACCTGGTTGGAAAGTACATGTTAGTAGTAATCCCACAATGAGAACGGTCATGAAGAGCCTACTGGACTCTTAGATCAGAGATGCCAGTAACCCTGCACCGCTGTCTGGATACACATTTACTGTGTGGTACCTGTCCATCATGTCCCAGGTGTTGGTCTGTGGAAATCCATGAGAACATTTGATTTTTTTTTTAATTATTTTTTTGGTGAAAGACAAATCTTAGATTTCAAACACTGTAAACTTTCTTAGAGGAAATGGGTACACAAATATGGTTTGGCTTCTCTACTATTCCCTTTTAATAACTCTCTATAGCTCCTTTTTTATTACTTTTTGCAACATCATATTTCTTATATCAAATAAATGTCTCTTCTCTATGTTGTTCTGTTGTTTCCAGTATGAACAAAAATTAGACTCTCTATAACTGGAGTTCTTACCCATAAACACTGACCACTGGGATCCGTTTTTGCTCCATCCATGCTCTTGCTACTACTGTATTCTATATCTCTCCACTTAAAATCTAAAATCTTAAATGACAGCTTAATCTGGAGCAATCATATGCATTGGTCTGTGAGTAGCTAAGGAAGCCTGAACACACTCTCCATGGTGTTGGGCACCCTCTAATTCCCGTCCTCCTTTTTGGTGCAAACAATCCCACATTTGATTTTCCCTAGCAGACAAAAAGAGGAGTTTTATAGCAAGCCTGGAACAGTACATGTTCTGAGTGGCCAGTCAATCCTTTGTACTGATTGGGTAAAGGGCTGCTGTCAGATTTAACATATTACACACAAATTCCTTCCCTCTATTGGAGCACTCATTTAGATACCTCTTACTTACTGGTGGAAGCCTAATTATTTTTGAGACTTTGACTGTTCTTTTAAGTATGATAGAAATTGATGGATCTTTTCTTTAGAAGAACAGGCTGAAGATGATTGCTAGGGGTGTGCCATCCATTTTGCAAAACGTACTAGGGGTGAACAAAAGAAACGATCAACGACATCAGAAGCAAATTGTCTTTCCCATACTTTCCAGTGCTGTGCAATCTTCCCCACACTGTCTCTGTACTGAAACTCCCAAATCTCTGCAAAATTAGTAAAGCCTTCCAGCCTGCCCTAAATGTTAACCTAAAAGAGGTACTGATGCCATAGAAATACCTTTCCAAGAGAACTTAACTTCAAAACTAAGATGGCTTCAACTCATCTTCTGCTGACTGCAGAAGCAGCAGAATCCTGCAGAAAACAGATTGGAAGTAACTTTTGGATTAAAACTGAAATAAATTTCAAGTATTTGTTCCCAGTTTCATCAGTTTCCCTCTCAGTTCTACTTTCTCAAACTTATGCGGCCCTATACAACACAAAAAACACCAACCCTGAATCTTCATATATTCATCCTGCAGAGGAGGGTCTGAAAAGATCTGGAGTACTGCTCATTCTGTCCAGCAAAGCACATCATCTCCTGCTTAATTTCAGGCATGTGACAAGTCCCACTGAAGAGAACAGAATTACCTTCTCAACTGGGTCCTGGCCAAAGTGCTGAGCCTATGAAGTACTGAATTCTCAGGGAAGATAAGCTGCCTTGGTTTGAGTGAGATAGACTTTTAGAAATAGGAAAGTATTATATTCCATGCAGCTCTGTTATTCTATTATTTAGTTATGCCAATTAAGGTATGAATGTTCCATCTATTTTTTTTTTTTACTTCACACAAAGTTCATGCATTTAGGACAGTGTTCAGTTTCTCAAACAGTAAGAATTCCAGATAAATATATTCTGTTTTAAAGGACATACACACTTGAATTAAACCAATGTTCAAACATCTGGCATCTAGATACTGAGGGTTTATTTACAGTTTACACTCTGAGAACCTTACTCAGTTCAATGACCTTACACATCATCAGAAATTAACATAAAGTTACTACTTGTTCAGTTCTAGTATGGATGTAGCACCTACTACAACTACTCAGTTATGAAATAATTATGCAAAACTCACAGAAGTTTAAACATTTGGCTTTAAAGACGAAGAAAGTCGGTGACTGTTTCTTAAACTTGGAGTTTGAATTTTCATTGAGATAAGTATCTTTATAGAGCACTAGAGACACGTGGTGTATGTTGTGTGTATTTTACTGGTTCTGGTTTGGACTGGCTTGCTTTGGGCTATTTTGTACTGAAAGTGGACCAAACTCAAGCAGTTAAATACTCCCTGCAAACACCCCCTTCCCACAATTAAACATTTCTCTATATACATCTGAAATACCATCTTTTAATGGGTAGAATAAACAATACTCTACCTAAGTTCAATTTCTGGTAACTGTTTTAATCTATCAGGTAATGTAGAATTTTATTCCATGCATGAGATGAGAATCACTAAGGCATGAGATGTTATACACCCTCAATCATGTGGAAAGACCCCAGAACTGCCACTGGACTGCTGCGCATCACACTGGTATATGGAAAAGCTATTCTGGATAATACTAAGAGGATTCTAATGTGTTAATATGTGGAGTTTTTTCCTTGCATCAGGTCTAGTAGTTAGACTTGTGGTACTAAGGTAGCCAGGTATTAAATGTGCAATTAAAAAAGCGCATGAAAACTATTGTCCCTAAATCCAAGCATAAGCAGGATAAATTAAACAATTTTCTGTGTTATGGTTGATATACCTTTTTCAGTACCCCTGTCTGCACACATAGCCCATTCCCTCTTCTTTCCCCTACTCTTTTCCCCCCTCCCTCAGTATCTTCTGTTGCTCAGATGCCTGTGTGGTTAATCCAGCTCCCTCCACGCCCCTGACAATCAAATGGACAAGGGAATATATATGCGGTGTGTGATTCCAAGCTCTATGTATCTTTATTGCTTGAGTAGCCTGAGCACACTCAAAGGGGTGGTGATGGACAAAACAGGTGGAGTTCCCACCACAGTGGTTCAGTTCAGCTGGGTTCAGATTTTGACCGTTAACAGGTCTGGATTATAGTGGGATGCTGAGGAATTTGGGAGATTCTACTCTTTAGATCTGATGAGAAGTATAGAGCTTGGACCAGCTTTGTAACCTGCTGGTGTTTCAGCTCCTTCCTACTTGCTGGGTCTTGCAGATTGTGGGTCAGGCAAAGACTAAACTTCAAAAGACTCCTCAGGTAAGAACTGAGTGCCAAAAGCACCACTGGACTTTATAGTTCTGTGGATTTGGTGTGAAGGGATGGGCCTGACTCATTTTGGAGCATTCATATTTGCTACTTTAGCTTTTTTAAAAAACAGGACTGCTAGATGATCCATACTACGAAATGCTACAAAAAAAAGTCTGTTAGGGTTGATATTAAAGGTTAACTTTACCAGTGATCCCAGTAATGCTGTCCACAACATGACAACACCAAGTGCTTATTATGCTGATATATCTCTTAAGATACATAAGACATACTACATTTGTCCTACCTTAACACACAACTAAGAGGATGTGATAACTAGGAAATGGTGATAAGAGATTGACTTTGGATAACTAGCTTACAAAGAAAAGTTGAGTAGTAGGTGGTATTTTTCTTCATCAGAGTTCTTGCATCAAAGAAACTCTATTTGCTTTTCCTCCCTGGCCAAGCAAATTATTTTGGATCTGCTGGAAATAACCCATATGTGTTCAGATGGACTTCATTCCATGCTGATCCTGGACAAGGTGATTTTCTGCAAAAGTTTTTCTGTGAAAAATTTCTTCAAAGCCAGCCCTGGAGCTAGTCCAGGAGGGCAGTCTGTTCAGGAAAGCAAACCCAAAGAAGAGAGAACTACAGCATCGTCTCTTGCCCTTTCCACCCATACATTTGAGTCGCTTCTGAATCACTTCTGCTGTGAAGAAAAAAAAAAGAAAAAGAAAATAACAGCTTTTACTTTGGGAAGCTCTGGGGATTTTTGTGTCATTTTGTGTTGAAAGCAGAGGAGGGAATGGTGCTCTAAGGACAGACTACAAAGTTTGGTCTAATAAATGTGAATGGATATACAGGGATTGATTGTTCTTTCACACCAATGAAAAGTCTTATGGACTGACATCAGGCACACTAATTACACAATATACTTCTGTAAAGGATTTGTAACTCTGGAGTGGCTGAATTGTAATATAACCTAAGGCACAATGTGAATGTGCACCCCTGGTCCCTGAGGCATATGTTAATAGTAACACAGCTTGTCATCGTGTGTTTTTAAATTTTTAAATCTAAATAAAATATAACATTGCATGTAATACGTACTTTAAATGGCAGATGTGTAATAAACATCTCTATTTATGACAGACTTAGGCAGCAAAACATAATGAGGTGTGGTTCTGGTACAAATTTTGCTTCAGGTTCACTTTGTACTTTTAACCACCCCAGTTAATTACACAGCCAAGATCATGCCCTGGAGAGTTTTAATTTTCTTGTGATTATATAATGAACTCTTACTAATATCATTATTAAAAAAAAAAAGTGTAGAAGTATTTTCAGACAGAACTTTAAGTAAGAAGATTCATTTAAACCTCTTTTTTACCAATTCTGAGTCACAATTAAAACCATTTAAAGATGTTTCTTTGCCTTAGGTAACCACACAGCTTTTCCTCACTGTTCACATTATTCTCTCATATATATCATATATATATGATTTTTGAATGACTGCCATTACCCTGGTTTCTGTAGGCCAGAAATGTCTTCATCTTCATAATGGCCCTGGAAGACAGGGAATACTCACATCTGCGTCTTCTTTGTAGGGTACAGACCTTTCACTCTCGCTCCACTCGGTGGGAGGTGGGCATCTGAACACCTCCGAGGAGCTGAGCACATGTGGTTTGTGCAAGGTGAGGCAGGAACAAATGCCTGGCTCTGGGAAAGGTGGGATCTCCGTTCCCTGAGCTCTCAACTGGTGCTACGTAACCTCAGGACCCTCCTTTCTATTACATACATGCACAGAGGGAAAGCTGGCAAAAAGCAATCCAATTATCAAAGAAACAGAGCAGTTTGGAAATGTAATGGCCGTACACTATAGGAAACAGGTGCTCATCTGGTGGAGTTCAGGCTTTTGTGGCAGACAGGACAATTTATCAGGCCCGCAGCCTGTCCCTAGGCAGCCTTCCTCCCTGGGTACAGCTCTGGAGTGTCTAAGGAACAGGCTGCATGTCAGATGAATTGCTCTGGCAGCAGCCACGGCTCCCACCCGGCCTCAGCCTTTCCTGATGGCTCCTTGGCTGCTTTCCCATCACATGAGGGTTACATGTCTGGGATGTGACAGGCAAATGACCCCAAGGCAAGATGGCGGCTGGGAGCAGCTGCCATCGCCAGCAGAGTTTGTCCAGCTTGCAGCCAGCTCTCCTCCCTGTTCCCAAGCTGTTCAGGGAAAGGAGGTAGTGAGGTGCAGGCTAAACGATTCAGCTGCTGTGGTAGCAGCTTGCTCCCAGCAGCCCCATTTGCTGGGGCAGCTCAGAAGCAGGCTACGATTTACCTGTGGAGAGGCGTGCAGCGAAGCCAGTGCTGCCAGAGACCCTGGGCACCACGCTCCCGCACCATCCTGCTCCTGCAACTGGGGAGAGGCCACCTCCCCTGCTGCTGCTGTGTCAAAGATATGGCATGCCCGGCTTGAACCCACAGGCATCTCTGGACCTGTGCAAAGTTTCGATTAGGAAGAGTATACATGTAGTAACAAACATACACCATGCCACCAGAAGGAGATGGGTGTAGATGGACAGCGGACCCAAATTTTCTGCTGCTGTAAACTGTCAGTCCTCTACCAGCCAGTCTGTATCTTTCTCCTCCATACAAGTCACTTGTCCCTTCCCCTGGGTTAATTTTGTTGACAAATTTGTTTTGATCCAGCCGTGTTACAGTGGTTTTAAGGCTTCAGCAGGCAAGAAGAGATCTTAAGGATCGTAAGTTTTAATGCACATTCACAAAATATCCATTAATTTGAGTGAGAATACTGATTTTAACACCTTTTGGAATATGTACTAAGAATTTACTGTAATGTAAATAATTTACTACATACTTTGTGAAAGTAAGTATAGTGGAAAATTATATTTAGCCACTAATTTCTGAACTGAAACAGCAATATACTTCTCTGGTGTAATATATTTTCCAGTCGTGTGCTGAAGAGAAGCATTTTTTTCAGCTGAGCTCACTTAAAGTTCAAAAGATAAATATATCACAATGACAAATTGCAAAATGCTATTCATACATTTAGGTAAAAATCGTTCCCTCATTTGTTTGTATTTCACATAAACTGTATTACTGTTATTTCCAAAGAAAATATAGCAGAAAATAATTCTGATTAAAAATACAAGTATTGTTAATGGACCAAAGCAGAAATTTATCTTAGCTTATGGGGGGAAAAAAAAAATTACAGAAACTAAGTATACTCTCTGCAATTCATTGCAGCACCAAGTGATACCCACTCAGCCCTCTGAAACACCTAATCCTTGACTCAGGGCCCTTACAGGGTGGAAGACGAGTGGAACAGTTAAGTTAGTGCAGGGATTTTGCACCTGGTCTGTTCTGGGTGGCTGAGAACTTCTCCACATGGGAAAGAGGTCTGCATTTCCATCACTGGCAGACTTTCTCAGGACTTGTCCGCAAGGAGAAGTTAGAAGTTTGGGAGCAAATGTGCCATGCGCTCGTGACTCCATAGCTGCAACTGCAAGGACGCTCGGCCTGCTGCGAGCAGGAACTGATTTATCTGATGTGCTGTGAGCTAAGTCACACTCGTGGTGCACAACGTCTGCCCATGCAGGGAATGAACACGCAGCAGACTGATGCAGTCAGTTTGCCACTTAGATGCATCCTCTGTGTGTGGAGTCGCAGGCAAGAGTCAGAGGTGTCCGCTGAGACGGGGCTACTTGCTTCATTTGCTCCTGGGAGCAGAGAGGCGTTTCTCCATTAAATCCTCGTGAGCCCTCTCCATACGTCCTGACACCGAGAATACAGGGGGTTTTGCTTATTTCGGTTAAAGCTTATGATTTGTCCAATGAAGCACCGAACCGTGCTTTTCCCCTAGATGGTTAACTTACCCTACACACGGATGTTCTCTGTGCGGTCTTGAGCAGGTAATGAGCTTCTCGTGCAATGAGTAAGGAATTTCAGCAGCTGCCTTAGTTTCATCTTCACGTAGGTTACCATTGACTAACGCCTTGTATGACTCAGGTCGAAGGATCTACAATTAGAATGAAAGTAAAACTGAGGAAATGTGACAACAATAAATCTGATCTTTAAAATTATATAACAACCAAAGGTGAATGAGTCGTTTTATTGGTAGAATACATTTAGTAGAGTAATATGGTGGGATCAGAAGTATGATTTACCACACATAGGAGGTAACACACTGGAGGTCTATAATTTCACTGCTCACTATTTTTATCGCGTTTACGTTATCAGTTCAGAAATCACTTATGGAATTAATATACCCTGATTTCTCTTTCCAAACAATTATATGCACCCTGCCTCACTTCCAACACATATGCATGTTCTCTCCCTCTCTCTCTCTCTCTCCTCCTCTCTCTCTCTCTCTCTCACACACACACACACAAAGGATTCTGTAACAACAGGACCATTATAGAGAATGATCTAAAACATGTGGACTGCAGCCAATATTTAGATATGGTATAGTAAATTCTGGAAGGTATAAAAAGGAAATAACTGAACTCATTGCAGAGAAAAATGAGCCAGTCTTAAGTACTTTTAATCACAGAGTTTCAGACAAAAACATATGCAAGATACTGAGCCTAATATTGAAGGGAAGGGACACTAAGGGAGAAATCCAATTCCACTGGGATTTGGGATGGTAGTTTTTTAGCATTTTTCTAAGAACCTTTCAAGATATTAATGAAAACCATTTAAGCAATTATCTATCTGTGTTTACCAAGAGGCAGGCTTCTTGGGTGACAACTGTCATCTGAGAACTCTGTCAAGCACCCCCACAGCTCAATCTCAGCTAAAGGGGTAGTCAGTAACATTGCTCCTCCATCCTTCCCCAGATTGATGTCACACCTGCTTCGCTCCAGGACTCTCTCCACTCTCACTTTCTTTGAAGGGATCCCTGGAAGAAAGAAACAGCCACTGCAGCAGTATTGGAGATGAAGGAAGAGTGATCCAGTTCCTGCCCTCTTTCTCAAAACACCCAGCTGTATCCAAGTTTCTACCACATCAGTTTTTGCTCGGCACCCCAGCACCCTGAGCTGAGCTCTACAGCTCACCTCCCCAGCTGGGAGGCTGTGGACAGCATCTCTTTTGTGTCTGCCCCTTTGCCATTTCCCTGGGCAGCTATGCTGAGCCTCTGTAGATGGTTCTAGGCATATGCAGTTGCCAACCATTCTGCATATCGCTGTGTTCTGATTTTGCATAAAATGCCATGCATGAATTGAAACCTGCCTGCCATTAATCAAGGGCTTTAGTGAGCTAGAATTTTTCACTGAGGGTTTTGCTGAGCCCAGGCTTCAACATTTTCACACTTGCGAACTGTGCTTAAAAAAACCCTGTCTGCCTGCATCTATCTGTCTGATAAATACTTGTTCCAAAGCATAGCAAATGCAAGACAACGCTTCCTTCCTTCAGTTTTGTGTTGGAGGTGGATGTGGGAGAAGGATAGAGAGGGGCTTTTTAGAAGTATCAGTCTTACTCAGCGGTGGGGGGTGAAACACCCATTTCACTGGCCTGTTTTGTAACTGCTTCCCAAAGCACATGGAAACATGTGGGATTGATTCTGCCAACTCAGCTCATTTGAAATAGAACTTTACTCCGTCAGAAATCAGCCTGAGTCTTCGTGGTGCTGCTCTGCAGAGATGAGGCTTTACTTGTGAGCACTAACAAACACAACAACGCAGATGAATGGGAATCTCCAGCCATAAACTGAAGAACTAGATCTGCATTAAGAAATTAAAATCAAATCACAAAGTTTCTGTGAGTGAAGGGGCAAATTTTGTTTCAAACTAACAAATCAATGATAAAACACTACCAGGCTACCAGAGGAGGTTCTTCCTCCTCAAACATCTTCCAGTCCAGAGCAAGTGAGAACTAATGAGCACAGGCTACAGAGGTGACAGAACAGTTTGCTGAGATGAAGTCTACCGAGTATTTCATACAGAAATACAGAAAGAACCTTCTGGACTGAAAGGACTGAAAGAAAAATCTCATTATGAAGGGTGACAGCCTAGTTTCGTAGCTGTTGAGGTGCAGCGGAAGCGTGTCTTTGGCCCATAAGGTGGCCATGTTGCAGTTTTAGGCTGTCTTGAGGTTTGAGAACGGTTACCAAAATAATCCCACGTGGGCCGATTCCACTGCAGCTGCACCAGGGTTAGCAACAATGGGAGCCTTAGTATAGACAGCTTTCGGCTCCAGCAGCCGTTTTCAGCACTGTATCAGTTAACCCTGCTCTGAGGAAGGTTAATTGACACAGCGCTGCAAATGGCTGACGAGATGAAAACTCATATATTATGACTCCCAGCATCCCCAGCAATTGTGCAGCTGCATTCATATTAGAAATGGTGGGAATTTAGAGGAGGGAAGAAAATTCCCCAGTGCAGACAAGGCTTGAGAGTGAGCCTTAATGTTCTTCTCTGGGTCTTGTTTGTCAGTTGCAGTCATGCTTCCCTAAAGCATTCTCCCAGCCATCTGCAGACTCCCGATTATGAAGCAGCAGCCGCTGTTGGTCCCACCAATTGGATGAAAAGAAAGGAGTGGAAGAGTGGTGATTCACTCTGGCCCATCAGATAGGTGTGCTCCAGGTTCCCATGCCAGCTATTATTCTCTCTCGTGTATCCCCAAGAACCAGAGAAAGAAAATAACCAGCAAAACCAAAAGTTAGCTTTTCCCACAAATACAGGGGATATCTGCAAAATGTTCTTCTCCAGGAGGAGTGGTATTCTGGAAACAAGAGCATGGGGATTCCCAGCTCCCTGAGTACCATTATAGCCTTTGACTACATAAATAACTTTGGCCGTTCTGGTTGGCCACAAAAGTGAAATACCCAACCCTCATATGTAGACAGGGTAGTTTCTAACACGGGTAGGCCAAGACTGTTCCTCTGAGAAGCTCTCTGAAGCAGCGCAGATCTGTGACCCCCCTGGAAGTACTGAGGAAATAGGCAGAAAAATGCTGAATTTTACCATCTGGTCTCCCATCCCTGGACAGAGACCTCTTTCACAGTCAAATCACTGCTGCTCCAAACCCTGAACCTTAGATCTGCCTTACACTCCTTTGTAGTATTTTTTACTCCAGGAGAACCAGGATGAAGAAAACAGGACACCCCCTGCTTCCCTTGAGCAGAACGAGGGGTAGCCTGATTCTGCATTCTTACATCCATGGTGTGTGGGCACTATGAAGTCAGTGACAAGTTCCTATCACACAGATTGTATTGCAGACCTCCAGGGAAATGCAGCAACTCTGGAAAAAATGTTCCCTCCTCATATAATGCGTTACCACTTGACACCATCTAAGCACCCAGACCTCCACGGGTAGGAGTCTGAGTTACATATGGGTTACGCCAGGTTGCTGTCTGTAAGTGACATGTCGCCAGAACAACGTGCATTATCAGCCTGTTGACTTACAGAGTGTGGTTCTTCTGCATCCATGGGCTTTTGAAAAAGTAGAAGTGAGCAATGGAAGGGGGTTCCTTGCTGCTACTTACAGACTCCAAGGCCTATTTAACCTATAATTTTCCATCTTTCTGAAAGATACTTTGCTGCAACCTGCAGTTCTGTGTTCTGAGAAGTAGCATCACTGCTGTTAAGACTCCACAATTAAAAAGAAGATCCCTTCAGGGCACAGAGGCCAAGTAACCCCTTATTAGCAATGACACTGACTACAGAAAATGAACAAACAAATGGCCCCTCTACGTATTTTCCAGGTTAGGTAGCAAACTCTACATCTTGGTTTTGATTCTCTTCCTCATTTTGTAGGAAGTTCCTCTTAATTTCTGGGGAAGTTTTCTGAGTTTGTAGGCTCATGGAGAGTTGAAACTGGGCCTTGCTTTATGGAAACTGGGCCTTATTTGATGTGTATAAATTTCCTACCCTGTCATGAATCAATCCAGGAAAAAAAAACCCAACCAAAAACCCCCAGCAAACTGACAATTAATACTTTTGTTGATAGACCAAAGCTTAAATCTCAAACCAAAGCTGGTGGAAAGTGTCATCTCTACTCCAGTAACTTTGTGGTATTCTCTTCACTGAATTTTACAGCTATATTCACTGGTGTTTGCTCTGGATATAATAATCCAGTCCGTCAGAGGATGAATTGGAACAGTGGAAGGAACAGTTATCACCTCTCTTTTGGGAATGAACCTGGAACAAAACCATGAGCTGTTTCTGGCTTCTCAGCTTCCACCAACCACTTCCATCAGGCTTTGGGGGTCCTGGATGTCGTGTCACTTACCTGTGCTAAGGCACTCTGGATAAACCTAAGAACAAGTTGTTGGATTAGTCTTGATTGGTTTGTATCTGCAGAGCTGCCATCAAGAATCTCATACTGGTTTATAATCCAAGAGCTTTTGCTTAAGGAGTGAACCAAGCCAGTTTCAAAGGAATGATGGACATTTAGATTCCTCATGCTAAATCTTACGATAGAGAATCTGCAAGCAGACATCCTGAGCAAGATGCAAACCCTGTTGTGCTAGGCACAGTGCAAGCACCAAGACCCTTTTTTTGGCCAGAACAGTTTTCAAACAGTGAGTTTAGGAACATCGCCCTCATGTGAAGATTATTTGCTTATAGCTATATGTAAAAAAATATTCGGACCACAGTATTGTTACTAGGGCTACTCAAGGGAGGACTGACAAAACTATTAATAGCCCATATAGGACGGACCTATGGGGATGGCAGTTTTGGAGCAATCTGGGGGTTTAGTAATTCTGTGTACTACTTTCTTCCAGAGAAATGGATGCATGAATGTGCTTCAAGGAGATTAATGGATGTTATAAAAATTATTTGCTATTATGCTTTAAACCACAGACTTTACAATCTCCGATTGAAACCTCGATCTCATACAGCAGCTTAACCTTTTGATGTACACAATGGATGTAGGGCCCTGTGGGTTTCTTCGTGGTGTGATGGGAGCTGAGGATTTTAAAGCATAGTTGCAACTACAAGGCTTTTCTGATAGCGATGAGATTTAACAGGTGGACTGTGTCTATCTTCTATAGCTGGTTGCTTTTGGGGATGGGAGGGAAGCAGGCTTTGGGAAGCTTGTGATTGGATTAAGAACACTTTGGGAATATTTTCAGCCTTAAGAAGTGTTCTAGGATTACTCTTTCTTTAGCCCATCTGTCTGCAGTGTACTTTTCCTGTTCTACAGAAAATAATTCAGCTGCCTCCTCAGCCCAGTCCTTACTTGTTGATGATCGCATATGTTTGGTTGAAGTTTTTGCCTGATTATGTTTCTTTATTTATCTATAGACTGCTAAGAATTGATACAGTATCAGGACAACTGGATGTATTATAAAGTATCAGGACAACTGGATGCATCTAGGTAGCCAAGGCAAGAAGCCTTGCAGCAGTATCTCTGACCTTTTCAGCTTTATAGATGATAATGTAACTTTTTATTCCCTTCTACGAGCGCTCTTGTGTTTTGTCCACCCCCGAGCAGGGGGAAAGGATGCGAGAACACAGCTATAGGGCTGGGCTCGCTCTCAGCCAAGGTCCGAGACCTTGAGGGAGATGCAGGACTGGGGGAAATGCCAAAGTCGCACGTGGAGCCCAGGTGTGGGCGTTTTCTTTGGGGGACGCACAAATATCGGGGCCCTCCCTGGCCTTCGCGGCCATCTCCTTAGGCCACAGTGGAGGGGCGCCCAGCCACGGCTAGCGCGGGCGAGGCAGGACCGCACGCCGAAGGAGGGAGACGGCTATGCGCGACACGCTGCTGGAGGAGTTCGGGAGGTCCGTGCCCCGCAGCGCAGCCGCGCTCACGGGAACAATGCCGGGGCAGGGCTTTTCAGGAGAGGTCATTCCCCGTGCCCGTCACCGTCCCGGCAGGAAAGCTCCGACCCGCCGTCGGGTTACACCACCCACCTCTTGCCCGGGCGGCTGCCGTCCCTGGAGGCGCCGAGCCCGCCGCAGCGTGTGCCGCCGGCGCGGCCCCGCGGTCGCAATGGCAGCGCCTCCCCGGCGGCCGCACCGCGGGCGAAGGGGCTGCGCTCCCAGCGGTTGCCCGCGGCCGGAGCGCGGGTGGCGCCCGGCGGGCCCGTCCCAGGGGCGGCCCCGGCCCCGGCCCCGGCCCCGGCCCCGGCCCCGGCCCCGCCGCCTTTGTTCCGCTCGGCGGCGGGGCGCCCACGTGCAGCGGCGGCGGCGGGACGGGACGGCACCGCGCCCGCGCAGCCCCGCGCACCCGGCCACGGGGCGGGGGGGACGGAGGGTTGTGTGGGGGTGCCGAGCCGCCCCCGACCCCCCTCCGGCCGCGGCGCTGTGCGGGGACAGCCAGGGGCGCGGGTCGGGGCGCCGAGACCCCGGCCTGGCCCTTTAAACCTGCCGCGGCGGCGGGGCCGAGCCGGTGCGGGGCACGTGAGGCGGCCGCGGCGTGCTCTGCCGCCGCTGCCCCGGCTGCCGTACTGCTCATGTTGTATCTGGGCGGCCGCCAGCCCCCGAGCGCTGGGCTTTTCGGGGTTTTTTTTTTTTTTGCCCTGCCTCCTCCTTTTTTATTTTTTCTATTTTTTCTGCGCAGCCCCCTCCTGGTTTTTCCACCCCCGGGTAAAGGTGGTTTTTCTTTTACTTTTTTTTTTTTTTTTTTAAACCCGCATCCTAGTTTAGTCCGTGGGCAGGACTCGCATAATATTTCCAGTCCCAGCAGCTCGCATCACAGACACGAACCCAGGACCGCCCCCCCCCCCCCTTTTTTTTTCCCCCTCCAAATCTCCCAAATCGTTTTACTATTATTATTTTTTAAATGATCGCTCTTTTTGCCCGCTGCTCCCGCTGCTGCCGAAATCCCCGTCTTCCCAGGGTGCATGCTTCTGGCAAGATTGTGCAGTGTTCTCAGTCCATTTTCAGTGTGTCTTATCTTAATTTGTCCTGATCCGATCTAAGCGCGATAGCCACCACTTGCTTTCAATTTGTAGGATTTTTTTTTTCCCCTTCTTGGTGTGCTCCGACTACCCTCGGAGTATTTCACTGTCTCCTTGCATTTCCAGGGTTGCAATTTACTCTGCTTTTTCTTGTTCTTTTTTTTTCTTCTTTAACCTCCCCTCTTTTGAATTGCTTCATGTTACTAACCATTCCTAAATTGTAAGAGAGATTCATTCCCCCTCCTCTTCCACCACCACCAGCACCACTACCACCATCACCTCCTCCTCCTCCTCCTCCCCTTCTCTTCTCCTTTTTGGCAGCACCAGGACGTCCGGTGTGGTGGTGGCAGCGAGCAGCAAAAGCAGCAAGAGCTCGTTTTGATTCCCCCCCTTCCAAGGTGCTTTGGAGAGACTGGCTTAAGGCTGAGCAGCAGAAGTCACGATGAGTGCACAAGGTGAGGGACCCGGTCAGCCTTCCACTGCTGCCCAGGAGCAACCTGCAACCGCAGAGCCTCAGAAGAGAGGACGAGGCAGACCCAGGAAGCAACCACAAGTCAGTACCGTATAGATACGTAGAGCCGCAGATCTATAGTGTTATAGGCATGTACATGTACGTATTATGCTGCAAGCGAAGGAGTCCTGGAGACGGGGCGGGGGGCTTTGTTGTGTGCTGCTTCCCGGCGAGGTGGTGCAGAGGCGTAGCGAGGGGCTTCGCTGGGCGCCCCGGCGGGGTACCCCGGGAGCGGCGGGGTGCTGCCTGCGTGTGGCTGAGCCGCGGAGCCTCTTCGGGACTTTCACTATTGTGCACGGAGCGAGCTGGGGCATTTCAATGTAAATGGGGAACATGGAGCAGCGCGGCTCCGACCAACCAGCGCTCGCTGGGTCATTTCGAGCTGATTTTGAAATTGCGAAAGCGAGGAGCGGGGAACGGGGCTCTCCCGGCTGCTCCGCTCTCAGCCCTCGCAATGTCTCAATCTGTGTGTGTGCGTGTGTGTGCGTGTGCCGGGTCCCACCGGGGGCTGCTGCCGCCTCCGATCTTGACCAGCCCAGCCCCTGACTGCCCCTGGATCCTGGGGTTGGGAGAGAGGAGGGTGTCTAAAAAGTCGCATAGGTTTTTTCGGCTTTTTTTTTTTTGTTTCCCCGGCGTCCCCCCCTTCCCCACCTCCTCCCTCACCCCCGTCATCGTATGCAGAGAGGTGCCCCCGTTGCCGATGGAGGTGGGGGAGGTAGCCGGAGGGGGCTTGCCCTTCCTTTGCAACACCTTTTGCCTTTGCTCCGGCGCTTTCCCAGGCAGCTCGAGACGAGTGGGGGACTCTTCCCGGGTCTCGGCGCGGGGAGCTGAGCCCGGCTCCCTCCCATCCGCACCCACAGCCTCCTCCCGGGCCCTGAAAGGAGGGACGGGCTCTACTCTTTTTGACTTGGGAGACCTGAATGCGCGCTAAGGTTGCTAGATGCGTGCATTATTTCCATTCCCCCTCCCTCCCTTTCTCTTCCTCTTCCCAAGTGCCATTGTCGCATCGCCTGTAAAAGCCGAGCTGCGCTCAGCCCCCGCCGCCGGGCCAGGCGGCCCGGGAGCCCCCGCGCTCTGCAGCCCCTCCGCGGTCGCCGCCGAGGGGGGATTTTACCCGCGGGTGCAACCAATTAAGTCCCCAGCTTTGGCGGGGGGCAGCGCGGAGCGGCTCGCAGCCCTTTCCATGCCTTCCTCGGAAGTCAGGACCGGGAAGTTAGGACTGCCTATGGAGCTCACTTTAAAGCGACCGTCCGCGGACTTTAAAAATGTTTACACCATTCATTTGGCATCAGCCCGCCGCCACGAGAGCCTGCGAGGGGCTCCGAAAACACCGAGGGAGCTGAACAGAGATCTGAGCTGTGGGGGGAGCGGGTGGGGGAAACCCGGCTGCTCGCCCCCCGCCCCCATGTGCTCCTGCAAATTGCCCAGAAAGCACTTCTTTTTTTTTTGGAGAGCCATGAAAGGGAGCCCCTGGCTTTCCCGCTCTGCCCTCGGTGACACTCACTTCGCCGGAGCGGCTCTGGGCTGTGCCCCCCCCATGCCGCTCTACCCTCCGCACCTCTGGGCTGCCCTCGCCCAGCCCCAGCAGCCGGCATCAGCTTGCGCCGGGGCTTCCTTTCCACCCCCCCTTTTTTTTTTTTTTCCCCCCTTTCCCTCCCCCCACCCCGTACAGCCCCCCAACCCCCTTCCTCCTACTACAGCGTTTGAATGTATGGAAGAGAAAGAAAAGTGCGTCTCCTTAAACGTGTTCAGCCCACATGTGCGGAGCCTGCGAGGCTCTCCTCTGAGCTGGAGCAGTGAGGGAGGGAGTCCCCTCTCCAGCCTCCCCTCAACCTACCAGGGAATTAAAAAGCTGAAGGGTTTTAAGCTGGTTTAAGTTAACAAACTGCATTTAATTAGTTTTACCACATCCTGTAATCGGAACGAAATGTATAATATTTAAGACTAGAAGAGTTTTATAGTATTTATGATTCACTGAATAAATATTTGGAATTCGAACTCTTAGCAATTCATACCCATTTTTAAGGGCTGGTTATTTACTGTCAGGCAGATGAGCTAGTAAAGAAAACTGCTAGAATAATTCGTGTTCCTGTCGAGTCAATTTAGAGTTGGGGTTTTGTTCAGGTTATTTTCTTTGGTGAGGGTTTTTGGCTTGCTGGTGCTCTGTTTGAAGAGAATTTCACATTTGCATTTTAATACAAATCAGTTGTGTTTAGAATAGGCATGAATATAATGCCGATTGCAGAACAACTGAAAAAATTCACCCCAAAATATTTGTGCCCTCGAAAGAGAAAATAGTTTAAGCTTACTCTGCAGTTTTCAAGCAGTTAACTTTCCCCCTCCTCGAAGTTAGTGTTAGAAACTGCATATGATAATTGTATCTTGCTATAATGAAATGCAGTTGAAATTAAATGGGTAGCTGGGTTTTTTTTGAATGATCATTCTTACATCACTGAAATCACAGCCATCCTTTAAAAAGTGTGTTTTCTGCTATAACTTACATGCTGGAGTATGAAAAAATTTCAAAGTTTTAAATGCAATTACAGGGGGACTTAAACTCTTTGTATTGTGCAAATTTTTTTTCTTAACCTCGATTTGTTTAATTTTTCATGTTGCATTTTAAATATTGTGTTATTCATTTATACTGTTAATTCACATCCTTTAAGTAACTTCTCAGTTAGAACTTATCCTTCAGATCCTACTGGGTTAGTTGTAGCCTCTTGCCACAACAGCATGTTTTCCTGTATTTAGGAACCAACTGGCGAACCATCTCCTAAAAGACCAAGAGGAAGACCCAAAGGAAGCAAAAACAAGAGTCCCTCTAAAGCAGCTCAGAAGGTGAGGTTATTAAAGGGAGTCCGTTCCTAATGCTGTTTTTTCTTCAACTGGGAGCAAAAAAAAATTCCTGTCGATTAGGCTGGGAACTGAGGGGTGGGAAGCCTTTTTAGTAATGAAAACTGTATTTTGCATTTTTAAGATTAGAATTAACATGCTGCATATCAAGACCCTAGGTACAAAATCTCTTAAGGGCATCTTGCTTATTTAACAGCACAGAGATTAGTGAATTAACATAATGTATGTAGCGTATTTCCTGAGATCTCCTGTATCTAGCAAGGGATATTATTTTCTCGATTAAGATTTCTGAAGGACTAAGATAAATTTCTTGCCCACTTACAGTCGTTAGTGCTACAGACCAAATCTGTGTATTAAATCTTAAGTGTTTTGTCAAACATAGGTTAATTAGAAGTAAATCCAATTATGTGTTGAAGGAAATAAGTGCATATATTGAAATTTACAGCTTTAAAATGGGATGCTAAAGTAAACTCCGAGTTACCAGTGCAAGCCTACTGTGTCTTGTTTAGCAATCCGTTTCAAAGAGACTTTTACTTGAAGTGCTGTGAGTCTTCTGAACCACTGCTTCTGCTTGGTGATGGGGGCAAACTTTTATTCTGGTGGTTCTGAATGCATTCAGCTCTGGGAGAAGTTTCCTGAAGTCACTGCACTAAATGCCTGGGCTTTGCATCACAAATACAACATGAATATGGGACCTGATTTTATTTGAATTGGAGAAAGCTCAGCATTAGAAAACTCTGCTGTCAAGGCAAATAATACCTGTCTGTATGAATTATTTTAGTGGAGGAAAATAGTTGTGTATGGGCTTGAAAATAAATACGGGAGTTTTGTTTATGTGGATGGTTACACAGCAGTTAGCACCAATTTACAGGTACTAAATTGGAAACAAAAGCTTAAAAAATCTGCTGGTGAACTGTGGTGCTTAAGTGTCTCAGTATCTTTTAAGTAAGTCTATGGCAAAATGTGTGGGGAAGATTTTTGTGGCCTCATCTAATTATGGTTCACTTTTGAATATGCCTATGGTACTGACCATATTAAGTTTGATAGTTTTCACTGTTATAAATTACTATAGCAACTACTGATAAATATTAAATTATTAGGGGGTGACTATGGTTTCATGTCTGTTACAAGTGTTTTCCATATTCGAGGGACATTTTCCAACTCTTGAAATTTAAAATATTTTTTTAACCTTTCTGATCTGGAAAAAAAAAAGCAGTATATTCTGTCAATAAATTCATGAATTAGTAAAAAATACTTCACAGATTAAGTATTTAAAATATATCAAAGCCTGTCTGTGACCTAGCGAGCTTAACATGTTGATTTTTTTTTTCTTTATATGGTAAAAATGTTCCTCAGATTCACTTAAAATAGTTTAAATTTCACTCTTCAAAAGGGAGAGAGAAGTTTTTTATTAGTCTTGCAAGTCCAAATATGAGCTTGAGTATTTTAAATATTACGCTTAGGAGTGTTGGCTTTCCTAGGAGAAATATTTGCAGTAAGATTACATTTTAAGTAATTCATAGAAATATGTTTTAAAAAGATATTTCTAAAAGAAATGTTAACATTATTTCATTCATATGAGTGATTTGAAAATAAGCATAAATGGAAAATTAACTTTAAAACATTTTTATATATGTAGGTATATCAAGTCAAGAGCTTTCCAGATTATTCTGGTGCATATAGTTGTGGGGTTTTTTAATCTAGTTTACGAACTGAGCAATCAATTTCATTGTAACGTTTTGATTTTCAGAATGCATCAAGTTACTGCTCTAATTAAAGCAAACCCTTTTGGGTGTTAATAATATATAAAAAAAATTGACCAAGGGCCCCATGTCTTTCTTATCATTAAAAAAAAAGAAATCTTTGAGGGGTTTGTAATTACACGTCTTACTCCTTTCTAAGTTTGTAGGTAAAATATATAAATGCTGGCTAAATCCTCTAAAACATAAAGCACTTACAAAGCCTTGCTAGAAGAAAGTCACCAAGATCACGTTTCAAATAAATATTTTAGCTCATTTTCCAAATTGATAATTAACGCTCTCTAAAATGGTTCAGCTTCTCACCAGGCATCTCAAAGTATCTTTTTATGTAATATTAATTCCGATAGTTTTTCTAACAGCACTAGGAATGGGAAGGTTTTGGCAGCGTAAGAAAACTGCATTTGGTGGGGAGGGTATCACCTCTTAAAGAGCGAGCTGTATGTTTGATTTTGTGGCAAACTTATTTACCCATACATCTGCATACATATATTTATTTAAGGCTTTCTACAGCCTGTCTCAGCTCTCAGAAAGAGAGCTGGCTAACTTAGCTTAAGCCCCTCTACATGTGAACTTGGGTACTATACACGCAACTGGAAATTGCTGGAATTTCTAAAGAATAGTGTGTGGCCTGTGTTTTTCAAAGGGAGCTCATTGAAATGTATTAGAGTGTTCACAACATGTAAGATAAACGTCGGCCAGGAGAACCCACCGAGCAGCCATGAGAAGGCACTCATGATTAATAGATTGGGTGTTCTCTTGCAAACCATTACACATCACAATTAAAAATGTATTGCACAAACTGGCAGGGAGTTAAAAATACCCCGGTACTGGGACTTTGTTTTGTTATGCTTCGGAAAGGAAATACCCTTAAATAAGTTGAGGGGCAGTTTGCCCTGAAATCATGGTTGTGTTGTGTACTTAAAATTTCCTGGTTCCTGGGATTACTTTTTTTAAAAAAAAAAAAAATTAAATTTTTTTTTAGCTTTCAGAGCTTGTGTTTGGTCTCAGTAAAGTGGCCTTGGGGCATCTGAAAACAAACTGTGCTTGTTAGGAAATTAGCAACCTGAAACTTGACAATGCATACAGAATGTTGCAAGACCAATTGGACAGCTAATAATGTGGCAATTACTCTAATTTTAGGTAATGCGCTTTTTTTTTTTTTAAAAGCCTGGCATATCACCCACGCCTAACTTCTTGTAAACCCGACAGAAAAGGTAAACTGCATTTTATAGAAAAGCAAACCATTTCTCAGTTGTTTAATTCTCATAAGCAGAAGGAACATATAACTTGTTAGCAGATGAGAAGGGGTAGGCACAAAAAGACGAACCACCTTGTGTCCCCATGTACAGGCTGGTACTGCAGGCTGTGTCTTTAAACAAGTTATTCTTTTATTCATTTGCAAAATGCAAATATTTTGGTTTTCTTTCTTTTTTTTTTCCCTAAAGAACGGCTTGTTTTGTGGGAAGATCCTAGTAGGGTTGTTCCTTTTTAGTTTCCTGGGTGTTCTGTGGTTGAGTTTTATTTGTAAGACTGAGCTATGTTCCCAGCCCATTGCATTTCCCTTAAGCATTCAAGGGCTTCTCTTTGTTTAGCTCCTGTAGTTGGGCTTGACAAAAATACTGTATAGGCATAAATACCCTTCTGTTTGGAAGGAGGAAACACAATTGTGAGGTTAAAAAAAGGAGTAGTGTATACCATGTGTTTGTCTCAAAAGAAAATGTCAAGGGATTTCCCAGGAATATCCAAAAATAAGTGCTCTAGAAAAATTCACCTTCAGTTAAAATATTTGGAGTTTTGTTGTAGTTATTGATGTGATGAAATTCATAGAAAACACCTCGAGATCTTGAAATACCATCCGCTGAAAACCAGAACTTGTGGTACTGTGTGTGACTACACTCAACACGGTCTCTACATTACATGGCCAGAGTTTAGTATGTAGAAAGGCACGTCCCTGAGTTAAGCAGTCCAAAGGTAAAAAAAAAAAAAAAAAAGAAGGAAAATAAAAAGGCATGTGACCAGGACTCTGCCCTGAATTGGTTCATGAAATTCTATTTGGCTTCTCCATTCTTCATTCATTCTTACCAACACCAGTGATTGCAAACTTAAAGAGAAAACAAGATCACATTTGTCAAGTGATCATAATGTGGTTATTGTAGCTAAAAAATCAAGAAATAAAAGAGACCACAAAATCAGGTGTTTTGAGCCAGATGGAAAAAGTGGGAGAAGACTTCATTCCTGTTTAGAATTAAAATGGGAGAAACAGGACATGGCAAGCATGATTTTAAATATATTTTTTAATCTAGCCAGTGTCTTAAGTTTCTTTTAAGAAAGAAAGATTTTTTTTAATCTCACCAATGCCAATATCTAAGTTTCCTTTCTTAACAAAGGAGCTTTTTTTTTTTGTGGAGAGGGACACTGCCTTGAGCAAGGTCTTTTGACATGGTTTGACACCAAGGATCTTCCTTCCTCAGAACCCTCAGTGTTATTTCACCTGGCTGTACATATGTGACACATATTATCTGAGGTCTCCAGCAGATCGTTTTGCAAAGTGGATAGAGTTCTTCAAATTTGGAATCTGTTGCATTTGAGATCTTCCTTGACAATAGATAGATGCCCAAAGAGCACTTCATAGCTGTTCAATTATTTATACTAGTCTTGTCTTGTTAATTGCCTTCAGTAGTACAGCCCCAGTTTCTGTCTGGGCACAGCACATCTGTGTAACAAGGAGGCAGAGATGATGGGCGGTCAAGCCCTTACGGTCCTTGACAGCAGGTGGTTGGAAGTAGGATTTGTTGGTACAGGGCTTGGGTGGGTTACAAATCTGCCTGGGGGCTGTTAGCTCTCTTCCAGATGGCAGTGTTGGGAATGTCCATCTTTCTCACCTCGACAAAAAAGAGAAATTCCTGTTTAGATCACGCACTTAAAAGCGAGTAAATCTACTTCAGTTCTTGAGACCTGACATGAAAAAGTTATGTATTCATGTTGTGGTTATAAGAAATTCTGTATTTCTGCCTGAAATACCATAAATTAGTGCTTGATAACACACCCATCCCTCCTTTAAGTTTGGCTGATTCCCTGTAAGCTACATACAACAAGGTCACGCCTTGTAGTGTAGCAGCAAATGTTAAGAAAATCCTCAATTTTGAAAGGCACTTTAGAGGATGAAGGCAGCAGCCTCAGTTCGGACTAAGCAGGTACCAACTGCTGTGCGTAGGGCAGCTGGGAACACTTGTGTGTCTTGTTGCCCAGGTGAGAATCCCTCTTAGCTCTGCATGGACCTCTGCATGGTCTGGGTCTCTCTCTGCATTTGTTCCTAGCTTCTTCAGTAAAGAGCCAGCTGGCATGGTTCTGATTATGCACATACCTGTTTCAGAGGAAGAGCAGTGCTGTGGCGCTTGTGTGTTCCTCTTCCTATTAACTACTTGGAAATTATATGAAGAAACATTGAATTATTTGTCTGATATGCAAGAAAACATTTCTTCAAGTGCTTAAATTAAAACACAGGCTTGTGCTGATGGAGAAATATGGGCTGGGCTTGCAAAATACAACCTGAAAAAAAAAATCCAGAGGGAGAGGGGTGGACTATTTTCCTAAACTTCAGATCTCTGTTATCACCACTGCGCTGCCACTGCTCCTTTTTGGTTGTTCCAGAAGTGTTTTGTCTTTCTCTTCTTTTAATGGAGATAAAAATATCCACTTCAGAGGTTCCTGTCATTGATTTTCTGCAGTTTAGTCTGTGGAAACCTTCTTATTTACTTACAGAAACACTTGGTACCAAA
The DNA here is from genome assembly GCA_020800305.1 of Porphyrio hochstetteri. Classification (NCBI taxonomy): domain Eukaryota; kingdom Metazoa; phylum Chordata; class Aves; order Gruiformes; family Rallidae; genus Porphyrio; species Porphyrio hochstetteri. Next base: position 31,946,689 of record CM036905.1, on the reverse strand, counting down.
ACATCATCTCTGGCATGCCCTGCTGTTTGCTCAGCTCACCTCTGGGAAAGATTTGGTTTTGATAGGAACGATGGAAATGTTTTTCTTCTAACATGAGGTGGAAATCATATACAGCAGGAATATAGCGCCTTTCAATCTGAAAAGTCCCCGAGCGCTTGACAAACTGATATCCAAAGTAGCCAGCAGGAACACTAGCCACTTCTGACACGGACCTTCCTCGGGGTAAAGCGCTGCATTGTTCGTGGCAAGCGTGACAGTTTATGGCAGGAAGCAAAGATTAGGGATTCAAAGAAATCTCTCATGCTCTCTTTCCCATCAAACTAGATTAAACGCCGTAGTCAAATTTCCCATTTGTGTCAGGCTTGGAGGAACTTTAATTGTGAGACTAAAGTACTTTTGCGTTTCCAAAAAGTTAAGTAGTTCTGGAAAAGGGCCTTTCCCTCAGATGCGGTGAAATACAGAAGAAATTAAATGGCATTTGTGCTCTCATAACATGTCAGGTGTTGATTTGTTAAGAACAATTTTAACCAGTATTTTCTTTTTAGATTTATGCCCAGTGTTTTGTGAAATAAACATAAATGCAGGGGGCTACAGCTTGTCAAAACTAAACCACATCTTGTTTTGCATCCTTCAGGTCGTAGGGTATAAATAAACAAACACTCTAAAAGGAAACAAAACTCTGAAATAGACAGCTACAGTATATGGTAAATGCTCTTTAATGAGTATTCTCATAAGAGGGTTTCGCCTTACACATAACACTGGTATAAACGATTAAAGAGCAGGTTTACTCTTTTAACAAGTCTGAGTGATAATTTTGCCCTTTAGGAGTGTGAATTTTATTTTTTCACAGCTTGCTTCTCAGTGAGATATTTATTTCAAAGTCATTGCATTGAACTCATGGGGCAGGTTTTTTTTTGTAGAGATGCCTCTGCTGCTTCCTCAGCTCAAGTTCTCTTTTAGAGGGATCCGCTTTACACAGCATTAGGTTACAGTATACCTTACAGAGATTGACCAGAATGTGATTTATTTAACAACACTGTTGATTTCTAAGGGCAAATCAAATACACATACAGATAACTGGAAAAAAAAAACAGCAATTCATGGAAATGTGGAAGCAAATCTACAGAATCACAGTTCTCATTCTCAGGGACTTGGGCAAGTCAAGCCCTCATTAGTGGCACAATCCTTGTCACCCTCAGTGGGACGGGATTATTTACCTGATGAGGTGTATGGATGGGCAGAGCCTATCTAGAGGAAATAACCTGCAATTTTAAGTGCAAAGCCTGTGACTATTTTAGTGTAGTGCATAAGTCACAGTGGAAGAGAACCCATATTTCCTTTACATTCAGCTCCAAGACCAACTATTTGGCTTATATAAATTCTAGAGCACCTTCCACGTTTCCTTTGACCTGAAAAGGGAAGGTGTTTTGGCCCAGGGAAAACTTTACTTACAGATTAAGGATGTGCATTTACCTGGGAAACTTCACATGAAGTAGAGAAGTTGTTTCCAATATGAACACACACACACTCACCTGGTGATAGTCTGTCCAAATGCTTTTCATGCATGAACGTTGTGAGACTAAAGGACTTGTGCCTCCTGTAAAATTGCTTTGTTCAGGCTTGAAACAGGCTGTATTTTTAATTTACCATCTTCAGGTAATTTCTGACAGCCTGTGAAAGACTAGAGTTGATGTTCTTGGGGTTTCTTGTGTTCCTAAACTGCCCTCTGTCCCCATCTACAGCCAGCATGCCTTATAGCTGGATGGGGCACCCCAGGCTTTACTGTGGGCACACTCCTCTGCACCCCTGGAAACAGTGTAGATCTGGGCTGAGGTCACCTTTGGGTGCAGGAGAGGCATTCCCAGCCACACAGTGTCAGGAAAGCCAACATCATTGCGTTCCGCCAGAAAATTCATAGAGTGGGAAGGGAGGGGGGGCTTGCTGCCACCCAAGAGATATAATTATGGATAGTGTTACAGGAAAGGAGGTCCTAGTTACTAAGGCTGTTAAATAATGCTGAGGTATAAAATATGTTGTGTTTCTTTTCCATTTACAGAAAGCAGAAGCCACTGGTGAAAAGCGACCCAGAGGCCGGCCCAGAAAATGGGTAGGTACTTCACTTCCAATCATTTGATTTATTTGCTGTGCTACAAAGGATGTTATAAAGTCCATTCTTTTCGAGAACAGTTATTTCTGCTGTATTTGTAAAAAAGAGCATCCATCTTCTCTGTCTGATTGTTCTGGTGGATTGGCTATAAAGGGTCAAGATAGCAGAGAAGTTAACCACAGCTTCCCACCTTTAGACTCTGGTAGTTTGCTCAAGACACTTTACTACTAAATGTTTGCTGGGAGTGAATATTTATGTGTCTCTTATCAGCATGAAAAGAGGCACAACTCTTCCTTCAAAAGAGAGTAACAATGAGAAAACTTGTTCGGTAATTGAGTAACAAAGGTTAAAGGGGCACTATCAGACATCAGAAGGTGATTAAGAGGAGTGATAACATTCAGATGTAGTGTGCACAAGATAAAGTTTAAAAACCTAAATGTCTTTGTCCTACATTGCCTGGAAACCCAGAAATCCAGTGAGAAAGCACAAAAAAGATCAGCTGGATACTTGCGCTTGGATTTTTTTCCATTCAGGGCCATTCCATGCCCCATATCATTGTTGTGACTGGTTATGTGTTTCATTAAAAGTTTCCTCTTCCCTGGCTGTTCAGTCTCTAGATGCGACTATCAGACACTTGTGTTTTGATTCTTTGGCCATGGAAAGATTTTGTTCTCAGATTCTTGAAATTCTGTGTTCTCACTGATGTTTGCAGCTATTGAGAGTCTGCTGCATGCAACTCTCCTCTGCAGGTCTTTCACTTACGTATACACTTTCAGAAGGAAAGTGAGGAGTATGTTGCTTGGAAGACATAATCGGGGATTAGAAGATGTAACAGCATGGCCATGTGCTCCAGCACAAGTTAACATTTCTGATTTCCCTCCTCTAGTTCCCATTCACTCAATCTGGTTGGTCAACATTTTTCTTTAAACTTCTTTTTCTAATCCATCCATCCATCCCCATCTCAGCTTTCCTCCCATATTTTACTCTGTTTTCTCTTTCTTCTCTGTAGTCCCATCCTTTTTTGCCTTCTTTTGCATAGATGTTAACACAGCTGTAAAAGTATATGTTTGCCAAAGCTCAAACGTCACCAGGAGGTACTTAAAACTAGAGCTGAGGTTCTCCAGAGCATCAGCAGCTAAGCATCATAGAGATGACTTTACCAGTCACTTTAAGAACTAGTTCTGTAGTATAGTCCAGTGATAAAAGTACCTTACTTTTGTGGAGAAAACAGACAGCTAGACGTCAGATGTATTGCTTACACCTCTGCTTTTTAACTGAAGTCAGGCAGAGTTTGGGTACACAAAGCAGCTCATAGGCATTAGGAAACAAGGTGGCATATTCAAACCTCCCGGTGCTGGGGGTCTTTGCAAAGGCAGCTTGCAGAAGGCAGACAACAAGTACGGTAAAATACAGGTTGGTGACTGTCTGTGTCTTCCAGCACGGCTGGGAGCTTGTGCATGTGGATGCTGAGTGTTGCTTGATCCTCACCTTGGGTGCAATCCCAAGGGAAGCAGCAGAAATAGCTGGTTTATGAGAGTAATTTATAACAGGCAGGACATCCCCACTGAATGGGGAATGTGGGATAGTTGAGTAGGGATGATTGAAGAGCTTGGTGAAAAAGGAAAATACATCAGTCTGAAATGTCAAAAGATTTTTCTGTCCTAAGCACTCATAGTCAGGAATTCAGATGAATTTTCCATGAAAAAGGCTGAATATAACGCTTGTGGCACCTTTTAGGCTAGAGTGCTTCCCCTTTACTTTTGTATCTTTTTGGGGAAGAAAGAATGGGCAGTACAAGTGGAGCATTAAGTTTAATTCAAGATGGACTGTTTGTCAGGTGAAGAATCTGATGTGCAGAAATGGGAATTACTGGTTATCTAGTAGGTGTATGCATCTTTTTATTGTGGGGCAGATACTTAAAACAGTTGTACTCATTTTTTGTAACTAAGACATCTTTTCAGACTTGGTATTGCTTTGCAGTTACGCCTGTTGAAAGTGCGGTTATCTTGTTTGCACATTCTGATGATTGCTTCTTCTGATTTCCAGAGGTAGCGTTCCTGTCTGCAGCTCTCATTGAGATACTTCTGTGGACTGTGAGAATCCAATGTGCTATTTTTACCCCCCCTCCCTTCTTCTCTCCTTCCAGTTGAAATTAGATTCATGGGTTCCTCCTCTGTGCATGATGACATAGAGAGTGATGTTATGTTTTGCTCCAGAAAGAAATGGGGTTAAATTATTTTAAGCCATTATGGTGCCAACAATGAGCAAAGGTAATAGTTGAAGGCAAGGGAGGATTCTGCCTGAAAGCAGGCACCACAGTATCATCTTTGCTACTTTAACATCCAATATGTACTCAGAAAACATCCCTTTTTATCACCCAAACTTCAGTTAAGTCCTTGGTGATTATTTTCTTTTTTGATCCAATTTATTTATATATCAAGCCTAAACAATGAAGGCTCTGTATCAGTGAAAATTACAGAGTGTGTAGGGTTGGGGTTTTTTTTATTGGAGAGGGCAGAATTCTGTATGGCAGATATTTTCCTAAGTTTGTAACCCCTTTTTGCAAGTCGAGGTTCTGTGTCATATGTTGTTCATCAAATTGTAAAGTATTATTTCTGCTGTTTCCTTCAATATGCAGACATGGAGACATACAAGCTAACAGACCACTGTAGAATTCCAGTAGCTGGTCTTTCTGCTGGTTCAAATTAAGTATTTAATGTTTGTGACTCACAATGTATTTATTTATATATTATTTTTTAGATGAGAAGTAAATCTTTTTGACTAGTATAAAACTGGGAAGGGGGAGGGAGGCCCCAAGTGAAGAGAGCAAGGAGCCGAGTTTATCATGAACACATGAGACATCCAGTGATCTTTAATGCTGTAATGTGTACTTGGCAAAGTTGCCAAGGAAGAGAAGACCCTTGCCAGTAGAACTGACAGTAGAGATTGACAGACTCTTCCAAAAATAAAATATTCAGGTACATAGCAAAACTTTCCAAATGAGGAGAGCTAATTGAATAAAAATCCTGAAGATAACAAGGATCATGCAGGTGGGAAATGAACATATGTGAAATCAGAAATACAGGGCCTGCTGCTCTAGAACTCATCTTCACTGTAGGTTGCTGCACGTGTGTGAAGGGCACTGGAGGCTGCGAGTCCAGTTGACCAGAAGGGAGGTAATCTCTTCATGACCTTGGTACTTCTTAATTTTAAATGTTTTAATGCAGGAACATGTTCTAAGCTGTTCAAAGCAGGTTCTAAGCTGTATGCACCTACACTAGTGTGCTAGGTCAAATCAGGTGTGTACTTCGGAAATGAATGTCCCACTTGTCCCCACTCACAGTAGGTTTTGTGGAGCAGTCCCAGAGCTCATGGGCTGGATTCCTTTTGAGGGGAACAAAATTGGATCCAGTAGGCATTCAAACCTCTTGAAAGGTGTGTTGTGTGGACCTTAGGTCCTCAGGCCAGCTTTTTTTTTCTCCTGCTGTTTGGCATTGCCCGTGTATTTTAGACAAAACCTTTGATTCTTGGAAAAGGCAGGAGAAGCAACCTGGGTTTTATTAGCAGAATTACTTTATATAGCATAGACATAAAGTAAAATTCATAACCACAGAGATAGATGTTCCTAGAAGTCAGTGGATGGTTCATCAGTGCCACGTTTTCACCACTGATACCTCAAGCTGCTGCTCGTGGAGTCAGCAACAGAGTCACCAGTGCTTTCACATAGCCCTTATGTAAAGAGCTCATGGTCAAAGTTTTTTATTTTATGTTTATTTGTCTCCAAGTTGGCTGAAAGGAGTGGACTGAAGTGTTAGGAGTAGAGCAGGAGACTGAACAATCAATTATTCTGCCATTTGTTCAAAGAAGTGCATTGAAAACCTCTGGAAGTTTCATAGACTTCAGGTGCTCTCAGGGATCAGCTGAGCGGAGAAACATGAAACCCAATTCTCAAGTTGATGCTTAAAAGCATATTTGGTTTTTATTTCCATTGGTTTTTTTACACATTTAGGCAGGTTTTTGGCATTGTCTAATTTCACCTCCACGTTGTTTAACCTGAGCCACAGATTAACTGCATGGCATGGCAGAATTGCTCAACAACATCAAGGAACAGTCCCGAGCTTTTGACAGTTTTGAGCAGGACTTTTGTGGGGAGGATTGATGACTGATGCCATGCTATGAAACCATTTTAAAGGATGGCAAAATGCAGTTCTGGAGACCTTGTGACTGTAACAGCAGAAGAGAATCAGTGAATTTGCAAGCACAGGGTACATGTGCACCATCCATGTACACATCTTGTCACTGCTGCCCAGGTAACAGCCAGCTTGTTCAGAAAACCTCTCTTTCAAGAATTTTGTTTCCTGCTGAATAGTCTAGAGAGCATATTTCAGGTTGGTGGAACGTAAAGATAATCAGAAATGGATTTAATTTTCTCAGTCAGGAGCTTTATCTGATCCAATCACGATTAGCGAGACTTTATAGCACTTCTGAAGCTCAGTTTTCCTCCTTTTTAATGAAGGCAGGATTTCACTTTATTCTGAAGGTCAGTTTAAGTGGTGCCAAACCATGTTTAAAAAAATAATTACAAAAATGCTTTTTTCCTAGTAACTTCTTCCTCAGATCATTTCCCACTGCAGTTTTGACATAGCTGAGATATCAAACTTTAAACATGGAATTTGTGAGATGTTTCTATGCCAGCAGTTCAGAAGGCCTGTGTCAGGGCAAAGTCTCCTAATCCTACTTCACTTGGAAGATTTTGCAAATGATGTTCTGAATGTGTACCAAGAGAATATCTACCAAGAGAACCTTGTTGCCTCAGAAGACCCATTGATGTTTTGAGGCTATTTCTTGCCCATAATGTGTCTTTAGAAACCATTATCTAAGTAGAAGTTGTGCCTGGTAGTGCCATGTTCTGTTATGTAAAGCCTCTTAACCAATTTCACTTACTTCCCATGCAGTGCAGTCAGTTTTGTGTCACGTGAAGTCATAGTCTGAGAGGTGCTTTAAGTCATGCAGGCTTCTTCACGGGCAGTGGAGAGAGGAGGCTCCTCTGAGATGATAGTCCATCCTGCCTGAATAAGGCTTTGTTACAGGTGTGGTGAATTCTGGGCTGGAGATGGCAATCTTTAGCCACTGGGAAGGACAATCTAAATGATAAGACTCTTATCTGACTTGTAGATAGCAAAAGCTGTGTGTGAGTGATCTCCTGCTTTGATGCCAGGGGTGCTTGTTGATGCATTCCTAAGCCAGGCTAGAGATTCCATTGTTAGGAGAACATACGTTTGTTTGAATGAATTACTTCATAGTCCCTTTGGAGCAAACCATGCTTGAGGTAAAGCTTAAATCACATGTGTTGGATGATGAATGAAAAAGGAAGTTGCTGTGTACGTAATTATAGATAAGAGGACAGATAAAAACTCGGTTTTTCATACCTGGAAGAATAATGTAATTTCAGTTACTTCATGTCTTTCCAACTTTTGACTGCAATACCTGTGGTGTCACTGCTTCATGTGAAGCACATCATGAAAATTTGCTTATGTTGCTGGCTGTTATTTTAATCTTACTAACTCCCTTACCTTCTTTAGGAAGGTTATTGATGCTATTCTGTATCACGGTAATATAAAATACCTTCTTCCATGAACATGTTTTACGTCTGTGTGAGCCAGACTGTCACCTGAGAGGGATCATCGTTCCATTTGTCTAAAGAGCTTGAAGAGGCTTTTATAATTACAAAAATGCACTATTGACCTCTCTCCTTCAAAATTCCTAAACTGAAGAAGTGGATGAAAGATGTGAATTGAAATCCTTAACAGCTTTGTACCTATACATTTAATTTTCAGTTCAGATGATTTGTAGAAGAAATCATATCTCAAAATCAGAAAATTTTTACTAAAGCAGTGACTGTTGTTTCTCCTATGACTTAATGCTGGGTTGGGGATTTTTTTTTGCCAATTTTTTTTCTTTTTTTCTATTCAACAATCTGGGAATGAACAATTATCTTGCATGCTTGTACCAAATGCATAAAAATTCACTAAAAATATATTCTGTCTCACCTGTGTTCAGAGAGGTGGAGGTATGTGTCTTCATCTGTCTGGAAACTTGTCTAAGCAAATGGTGTCCTTCCTTGGAGTCTGAGAGTCCTGTTCCTTGTCAGTAGAAGTAGTTGTGGCACTGTTTATTTCAAGTGCAGGTCCTCCTGAAGACCACGACACAAAATGTAACCAAATTATTATTTTCTAAAATAAATTTACATTACTGAGAGGGTATTTCACTCATTCTCCAATTCCCTTCCACTCCTCTCAAGGGATAGTTAAAGATACCCAGTTTAGCTAAGACACAGTTTGACCTCAGCTGTCATTTCAGAATTCTTAAAGGAAAATCTTTTTATTCTCTCTGAGGTATAAAGAAAAAATTGAAATAGGAAAAAAATGCAGAAAGTAAAAATACAGCACCTGTACTGAAAGGTAGCCTGAAATTCTCAGCTGTTTTGTTTTTATGATCTCAGATAATGGCTATTCAAGAACTTAATAAAAAATTAGTTTTCTGTTTGGAAAACTGTATTATGATTTTATAAGCCTCATTGTTTTACAGATGAGGAACAGAGCACCAAGGCTGATTGTGGCAGCATCAGGAGGCATTTTTTTCACCTGCAGTGTTTGAATTCTCAGGTTTGTCGCTAGTTATCAGCAATTGTGCATCCAATGACCCGCCAGAGAACTGTAGTGAAAAGTGCAGGCACCCATTCTTGCTCCTGCAATTCCATTTTCACTGTTGAAAATGTTATGAATGCAGAAAAAGAAGCTGGGCCTCACCTCCATTGAAAATGTACTCCACAAGGTTAATTGCCTTGCCCAAGGAAATCTGTAGAAGAGCCAGGAATAGAAATCGGATTTCCTGGCAGCCGGCCCTGTGCCTTCAGCTCAAGGCCATCTTCCTTCAGCAAAGCTTGCTTATGAACAGGTTGGATGAGGGAGGGAAACATGTTTTTTGATTCTGTATCTTAAGCCAATATATGTTTTTCTACCTGTTTTGTTTTTTTTTTTTCCCCTGTAAACTGAGATGTATGTTATCTCTAGCATATGTCTAGCTGGTGGGCAGTGACGAGTAAGAGTAAAGTATTAAATAAATATGTATATTCTTTACAAACAGGATAGAATGGAGAGATTTGGGACCAGAAGGGCTTTGAACCAAACTCAAATATAAGCCTGAAAGGTAATTGATGCGTACTGATGGTATTTTCTTGTCCTTGTACTTAATGACATGCAGAAGTCAAATACTGACCCAGGAAACGACCAATGTAGTCATGAAACCAAGATGCCTAGTTAGTTCCTTGAATGTTTCCGGTGTGGTGATTCAGCTCTTCAGGGTGAGCTGATCTGAACCATAGCTGTGGGACAGGGCCATTCTCAGGCAACCCTATCCCAAGACGGTATTTCCATTCCCTGTCCTCTTCAAAGGTAGTAGTGCAGAGGGAATGAAAACACATATGTTAAAGGGTGATACAGGACAGAAGATTTGGAGTCAAGACTTCTGACTTCAAGGTTTTCTGATAATTTCTGACTGACTGTACTGCTTAATTAACCTATCTGTGCCAAACTGTGTTTTATACTGCGAGCCCTGGCGTTGCAGTAGCCTTATGAGAAAATATAGTTTCCTCTCCGTCGGTGGTAGAAAAGGGCCACCTTAAAAATGGCACTCAGTCCCTGTGTGGGTGAATTTGCTCTTCTCAGTTATGGGTTATGATAATAATTAAAGAGGAGCAATACTTTTGGCTTGTTCTCATTCTTTGCAGACCCAAGCAGGAGATGTGGGTGCCGAAGGAATGCCAGGTTGATCCTCTCCTGGAAGGGTTGAGGGGAGGCACAAGCTCTGATAATTAATATTTGGAAAGTGCTTTCAGGTGTTTGAATGGAAGTCATGACATGCTTTAGGTGCAAGTATTGTCATTTCCTCTTCCTTAATCCTGCAACTAAGCCTGGCCTTAAATTGCAGTTCAGTATTACATTGTAGGTAGGAGGATAGATTTTCAATAAGAAAGTGGGCTTCTTTCAGTAAATATCTGCAAAATATCCTCACCAGGAGGCAGCTTCTAATTTTGTCGCATAACTCACAGAAAATATTTTTCCTTGCTCTATCAACACTAACATACTTCAGATGCAATTTGGTTAGCACATTCCTGCTCTGCTACCTTGAATTTACTTCGTGCTAGCTACCAATTTAAGATACAAAGGGTGCATAGTTTACAATGGTGTTTACTTGGAACAGGCTGCCCAGGGAGGTGGTTGAGTCACCATCCCTGGATGTGTTTAAAAAAAGGGTAGATGAGGTACTTGGGGATATGGTTTAGCATAGGATGGGAATGGTTGGACTCGATGATCTTAAAGTTATTTCCCAACATTGTAATTCTGTGATTCTGTGTGTTTACAAATGTACCTGTTTTTCTATCCCAAGACTGATCTGAGATATTCATCAAACTGCAAAGGAAAAATAAAGTAGAGGGGCAAGAACCTGAGTGTGAAACTTGAAAACTGTGATTTGCCTTCCTGGCAATACAGCGAGGTAGGGAGGCTGCTTCTCTAAGTTTTGATGTTGTAGCTATTTCTTTCTAGGAAGAAAATCTTTCTGCTCACCACCCTGAGCTGACAGACAGGAGAAGAAGATGGGTTTGTTTTCTGAACAAACTAGGCCTGATCCCTTTTCTTCTGTAGCCTCAAGTGGGAAATCCATTGCACCCAAGCCACATACTGCTTCTCTGGAGTTTTAGGAGCCTGTCCTGGAAGGGGTCAGATACATAATCTTCCTGACAAAATGCATTCTTACTTAGTCTTTATACAGCCAATGCTGTGAAGTAGGTGCCTTAGAAGGGCCACAGAGAGGGATCCATTCATCTAGATTATGTGCTTCCCGCTCCCCATAAGTTCATCCTCTGAGCTGACATGAGTTAATGCATCTATCCTCCTCACTGTGTGTGGGGAACCAGAAATGTGTCGTTTCCCCTCATGCTACTCAGGACCAATTTGCTTAGCCATCTCATACGGATGGACACTTTGTGGAGAACTGTAAGTCCATTTTTAGTCACATTTTTAGTCCTTTTTGACATCCTAGATACTGCTCAGCCAGAGCTAAACCTGTCTGAGCAGGGCTAATTCTCTGTGCCAAGAGAAATGATGTGCCACAAGCTGGTCTGGGTGATACTTCAAACCCAGAGCTATCTAGCGATGTATTTAAAAGTAGTGGGGGCACATGGGAGAAGAAGAAAACAATACAAAGCCTAGCCTGGTGCTTTAGGCGTTCATGTAAAGATCTGAAGTGACATCCTTAGGGCTGCTTTTTATCTCATCTAAAATGCAGACATTGGAGAACGTAGCCTACAACCCCACTTCTGTCTCAATTTGAGAATGAGCCTTAAGTAATACTCAGAAGAAACCCTTTTCTTCATTGTTTTTCTTTTGGAGCCTTTTCTCTGCATGGCATTTCAACTTCAAGAGGTGGAGAATGCTTCTCATCCAAGAAATTATAGGAGCTGGTGATAGGACACTTGTATGGGAGATCCAGGTTCAGACCTTCTTCATGTGTACTAATGGGCAGCCCCCTGTTGCTCACGGAGGAGTTGTGAGTGGAGCTGTGCTCTGTCCTGAGCTTACATAGCTATGAAGGTTTCTCCAGAGAGTGGAGCTGGATTTTGCGTGGCTGTGGGCTGAAACTTGAAATGCGAGGAAGCCTTATTTTTGGGGTAAGGCCTCCTCCCTTAGACTTAGCCTTTTTTAGCATGTTCAGCTAAGGGCAGAGAGCTTTAAGGTTAAGTAGGAAAATACTAGGCAGCTGAGGAACTTAGTAATAGGTAGTTGTAGAGAGTAGATGGATCAAATCGCACCCTAGAGAAATCTTCACCCATGTAAGACATTATTACTGTGTTTTATAGTATGGCTGCAAGAATTTCACAGGCAACAGCTTGCTGTTACCTGTTTGCACGTGATTTGAATTCATTCTCTTACCAGTTCAAATGGTAATGCCTGTTGTTATTGCAAGTATTGCAGAGTTTTGGAGGTTTTTTGACAGTTCAGTTATGTATCTCTGTGTGTGCCCTTTCCATAGCAGTTTTAGGAGCCTAGTAATGCATAATGTATGTCTTTATTCTGCTTTTTACTTTTAAAAAATAAATTTGCTGTTTCCAGTTGGTTTTGTTTTAGTCTGTCTAAACTGTTGAACAGTGTGACTGCAGGGTCAGACTTTGGTGCCGTTTATGATCATAGTACTGATAAGTTACATTTGAAGTAATACATTACTTCTGTGTGTCTCTATCAGTGTTAATGAGAACAGAGTCTGGTCCACGGAGGTTGGTTTGTTTTGATTAAAAGTAGTTTACCCAGAAGTGACAATTCTCCGTTTTGGAGCCTTTAAGATTATTAGTGAATTGGCAAGATTGAGGATTTTTACATCCTGTCTGCTCAGAGTAACTGCTGGGAGATTAAAAAACAGTCAGACCAGTAGTTCCTGTATGCAGCAGGAATCATTACTTTCCCCAGTATGTTCTCCTAATCCATTTTGACTGTTATAGCAATTATTGTAATGGACAGCAATTGGAGCCTTTTACGAGATGTAATTCAAACACATACATGAGGTTTGCTATTATGATCTTATCAAAGTTGCATTGTGTTAACGTGTTCTTGGGGTTTCCTTAGTATTCACACAGAACCCATTCACGCTCTGGCTGCTCCTCCTGCATTGTTTCCTGTTAAACACCTTGAGAAATCTGCTTGGGGACTCTCCTTCCACAGACAGCTGGCCCTTTGGGTCTTGAAAAAAGCAACTCGCACAACATATTGACAAAGTATATGCAGTATTTGGATTGTGGTATTAAAACTGTAGAGGAGACAAGGCTATCTCTGCCATGGCATGCACTCTTGCATTCATTAACATGCATTAACTTTCATAAAGCATTGGGGGGGGTGGGGCGTATGCAATTTTTAAGATGCTTTTTGGCAAACTTCCCATTCAACCATTTGAATATGCGACATTGTTCAGTCAAGCTTTGTATGTAAATCTGGTGAGGTAGATAGAGGGACAGATAGGCTGTCTGGGACCCATTCTGTCTGTGGTCGAGTAGATTGAATATGCAGCCAGGAGATGCATGATAAAATCTTGACTTGTTGAAGTCAGTGGCCAAAATCCTGTTGAGATCAGTTGCCTGGATTTCAGCCCTTCTCCTTGTGCCACCGAGGGCAAGTACAACCGTGTCTGCTGGCTGATTGTAAGCTCTTTGTATTGTGCAAATAGCCATGTTCTCACAAAACTCAGGTCACTGGAGGCAGAAGAGGTCTACGTGTGTTCAGGTTAGGTGCCAGATGAGCGGAAACTGTACAGCATCTCTCACCTGGCAAGAGCAGTATTTGAATAGATCTGTGAACATGAGAAATTTGTTACTTATGTCAGTAAGTTTTGAGCAGTCACTGCATGAGTAACAGGTGGGCTAGACTTGTCTTGGGATTGCGTGGCGCTCAGCTGCCAGCTGGGGCTAAACCACGACACTTGTACAGACAGAAGGTTTTTATTGATGCCTTTTTTTAATTATAAAGCAACTTGTATGCCATGTAGGCAGTACTGCTTCTTAAAAGGAGAAGGATTTTTTTTCTTGTTTGATCCTTTCAGTGGACTATTTGAAAACTGGAATATGGACACCTCTGTGCTTTAAACCTTCAGCAGTTTTTTTTTGAGGATATACAAAGACATGGTTTTGAAAATGCCTGAATGATCTTGCTTTTTCTGCGTGTGTAACTTTGATTAAAGATATGGTCAGCTGTGGTATACAGAGAGTCTATTACTCACTGAAACAAATTATTTTTTTAAGGCAAGTCCATGTAAAGTAGTAACTACTGAAATTAATTCAGTAGCAAGACTCCAACTGACTTGGTTGGAGCTAGGATTTTTTTCTCCAAATACTTGTGAATGGTGAATTGGAAACCCTTTCAAACCCTAACAAAAAGCCACTGATTATGGTTTTGAGTAAGGGAAAGAATTTGCCCTTTAATCTGCAGCATATCTTGAGGGAGAAGGTTTTGTGCGTCGTACTTTTTGTTTAAACTAGATCAAAATTCCTTAGGTAAATGCAATATCCGTTGCACAGAGAACAAAAAAGAGAAATTATGTTGTATTTGAAATTCACACATGCATACAAAACCATTTCAAAATTATATACTTAATAATAATTTCGCTCCAAGCAGAAGCTATTTCATCTCTTGGTGCTCATTTCAGGAAGTAGAAGGTCTCAGAGCCTCTTCAGGCAAACCAGATGCCATTGGTTTCCAAGAAAGAAATTATTAATCCTATCCTTCCAAATCACTAAGAAAGCTATTTAAGCAAGAAGTTAGGGCCATCATGATCTTTTTGCATAATTATAAATCATTGTGGTTTGTTTTGCATGATTAAAATTTGAAATAGTTAATTAAATAATATCCCAGAGCAAGCCTTGTACATGGCAAGCTCTGCACACCCTTCTGTACACCCCCAAAAGCCATTATCTTGAGTGTGTAATTACTTGGAGGCAGAACTCTTTTGTTAGTCTCCTCAGTTTTTTGTTGACTAGTTACTTTTCATAAAAGTTTTTAATCATAGAATCATAGAATATCCTGGGTTGGAAGGGAGTCATAAGGATCATCAAGTCCAATTCCTGGCTCCACTCGGGTCCAGCCAAGTCAGAGCGTGTGGCTGAGTTCATCATCCAGACGCTTCTTGAATTCAGTCAGGCTTGGTCCTGTGACCACTTCCCTGGGGAGCCCGTTCCAGTGCCTGACCACCCTCTCAGTAAAGACCCTCTTCCTAATACCCAACCTAAAGCTCCCCTGTCGTAGCTCCATACCATTCCCTTGGGTTCTATCACTGGTCACCAAAGAGAGGAGATCAGTGCCTGTCCCTTCGCTCCCGCTTGTCAGGAAGCCATAGACTGTGATGAGGTCTCCCCTCAGCCTCCTTTTCTCCAGGCTGAACAAACCAAGGGACTTCAGCCTCTCCTCATAAAGAGACATTTTGTCCAGCAAGATACTGTGAGACACAGTATCAAAAGCCTTACTAAAATCCAAAAACCCACATCAAGTGGTTTCCCTTGGTCAACCAGCTGTGTGACCTTGTCATAAAAAGAAATCAGATTGGATAGACATGCCCTTCCTCTTCTGAACCTGTGTTGGCTGTGACCAATGACTGCACTGTCCTTTAGGTTTTTTTCAGTAACTCCCAGTATGATTTTCTCCATAATTTTACCAGACACTGAGGTGAGACTGACAGGCCTGTAACTACCAGGGTCTTCTTTCTTACCCATCTTGAAAATTGGACGTTTGCCAGCTCCCAGCCAACTGGGACCTCTCCAGATTTCCAAGCCCACTGAAAACTAATTGAGAGAGGTCTTGCAATGACATCAACCAGCTTCCTGAGTACCCTTGGATGAATCCCACTGGGGCCCATGAACTTACATGGATCCAGGTGGAGCTGCAAATCGCCCACAAGTTCAGGGTTCACTAGGAGTTTATCATTACTGCAGTCATGGTTCTCCAACTTGAGGCATCTGGAGTCCCAGAGCCCACCGACTGCGTTGAAGTCAGAGGCAAAGAAGGTGTTAAATGTCTCTGCTTTGTCCATGTCCCTGTCAGTAAGGTGACCATTCTTACTGAGTAATGGACCAATGTTCTCTCTGGCCCTCCTCTTGTTGTTAATGTATTTATGGATGTAAATGTATTATGTATGTTAATGTTTCAGTGGCCAGGGAAGGATTCTTTCCTTCCTTGGCACTTGTGCAGTGTGAGTGTTACAGAGACTTTGCACAAGTACAGAGGCAGGGGTGAACTGTAGCCGCATCCATTCTCAGTTGGTTTGTCTTCTCCAGGTTGACATTTGAAAACTTAGCTTGGCCACTCTCCTCATTCAGCGCTACTTAAATGTCATGCATAGAAGCTTTGAAAAAGTTCTCATTTTGAGTAATTTGTGCATGATAAGGCAGCTGAAAAACTGAAAAGGACATTTATGTAATTATAAAATGTCTGACTGGGTTTATTTGGAAGCTATCCAACAAAGTAAACATCTGGTCCAGGACTAAATATGAGAAATTTCAGGTAAACTTTGGGAAGGTTTTACCATAAGGAGTACAAGACAGGCAAAAAGTATGAACATAGAGCCTGAGGCTCTGGGCAATGGAGAATTGTCACTTCTGGGTTCTTGGGTTGAATCTGACCTCACCAGCTGCCAACACAGTTGTGTCCCGCAAGCTGACATTAGGCTTGTCAGTGTAGGGTGAGAGTGCCCAAGTTCTCCATCTCACATTTTACATAGGTGTGTGAGCCCTTCTGCCTCTCACAGTCTAGGGAATGGAAAGGAAAACTTAGTCTTTCTTCCTCTTTCAGAAACAAAAGTGATGCATAAAGTTCTTTTATTTGCAGCAGTTCTGCTCTGTATCTCAAGGTTCAGAGGAGTTGTCTTACGTATTTGGGTTAGCATTGGAAAGGTATAGTGCAAGAGGTTGCATCCTGTCTCCCCCTACATCTGTTTTTCCCCATCAAATTACTTTTTTGGATCCTCTTGCTTAGGCAGACACCTGAGTCTAGTCTAGTGACTGGTTTGTTATGGGTGTTTTACTCTATTGGGGTGGAATAGCCAGACTGCAGAGCCAAAAGCCATGCCAGCTTGAGGATGAGGGCAGGATCATGGGAAGTTTGAAGGAGTTCAAAATCAATTCATTCCCTTCATATCCTGTCTTAAGCTGTATGTTTGATTTTGCACTTCCAGAAAGTGCAGCAAAGCGTTGGACCCACAGCGTATGATTTAAACTGCTACTGACATCAAGCTTGGCCCACGCAGCGCTAGCACGAAGGCTGAGTTTGGGTGGCAACACATCAGCACCGTGAATGACTTATGAATGAAGCAGAAATTTTTAAGGGGCATTTTCATACTTGGCTCGAGTGAAAAGTAGAGAATATTATTTATGCAGATGGAAATGTCTGTGCCCAGTGAGGTGCAGTGTTGTCTTTGCTAATCTCCGATATATTTGTAGCTGAGTGAGGATTTTCTCCTTCTCACAGAGGTGCTCCTTCTAGTTAGTCTGTCAATGAAGTCATAACCCCGCGATTGACATCATAGGCTGTAATCATGGAAACTATTGCAATCTCACAAATTCAGTTTTATTGCAGTCTCTGAACGATGGGAAAATGAGCTGCAAGAGAGGAAGTCGCTGTTTAAACTCAAATATCTTTGGTAATTATCAGAAATAGAGAAAGTATTAAGACATGGTTCCGTAGGGCCAAATTGATTCTTGGTGTAATACTGCTGAAGGCACTTAAGTTACCCAAGGAAGAACCTACCCCCTGTGTCTGGAATGACTTGATGGCAAACATGTGAAGAGGAAGTGAATTTATGCTCCAGTTTAATATATTGGAAAGTTTTCCCTCGTCTGAAAGTCTTTCTTTATCTCTGAATTTCCTGGCTTTTGTGGATTTATATTAGATCCTTAATGTTATTTCAATGTATTTTTTCTGGTGTTTGATGTCTTTTGGGTTGTTTTTACTAGGGATATAACATATATATATTTAATGAAAGTAAAAGCAATCTTCCATTGAGGAGGTCACAAAGCTTTCATGAGTGCTGCATAGCTGCCAAGTGCAAAGCATCTCCTTATTCCAGATCTGTGGTTGTAGGTTGCATAGCTAAAGATTCATTTCAGTGAGAAGATGCAAATGCCTGTTGCATAAGATATTAGCACCTATTGTCTAGGGTTAAATATTACTGTAATTTTTAATTATATACAACAGAATTATGTCTCCAACTCTATATGCAGAGTGCTTGTAACCTCTTAAAATTAATGATCCTCAGTACAAATAAAACATCAATGCATTAGGCTTGTTGAAACCTTGAAAAAGTAATTATTTTTAAGACACTTGGAAAGTTGGGATAAAAAATTACATGCTGTACCTGTGTGCAAGTTGCTCACCCTTGTTCTGCATCAACATTCCCCATTCTAAGCCTGCTGGGAGGCACAGATTAGGTACAAAGTCAGACCATGGGGAGTGGAGGCTTTTGAGGATGCAAGTGCATTTGTGCACTAGCCAGATTCCCAAAAAAAGTACAACTTGGTTCCCCCCTACTTTCACAGGTCTTCTGGGTGTGTGGCATTTCCCCTGTTATCTAATGATGCAAGGGGAGTTCCCATGGAGCAAGGAAAAATCTTCCACAGTGGCAGTGGATGAACACGGGACATGCTTTGCAGAAAGGCTGGGGAATTTCCCTCCTTGAGGATTTCCAAATGTCCACCAGAGAAGGCCCAGACCAGCCTGATGTAATGTTCAATTCTGAAGTCAGCCCAGCTTTGAGCAGGAGGTTGGACTAGATGAGCTCTAGGCTCCTTCCAAATCAAGGTTTCGATGTTCTTATGCTATACCTGTCAACCTGCTTGACCCAGTTGTATCTGTCTTCCAGGTGAGTCAGTTGATAGTAGGGCCCAATTTATGCTCAAGTTCTTAGTTTATCTGTTGAGGGTGCATCAGGTTTAAAGACCTTCTGATAGATTTTTATGGCAGTATTGAGTACAGTATTAGACTTGAATCAACATAAAGCCCTTCTAATACAGAAAAGGAGATTAGGAGTGTGCGGGGTTCCTCTCTGTCAATCACAGGCCTGTCATAAACCTGTTAGCTTTGCTGTCAGTGTGCCTTTTGCTCTGTTCTAAGTGGGAGAGGAAGGAGAAAAAGCATTTGGGAATGGCCAGGGCACGCGAGGGCAGCTCATTTTGCCAAGCAGCTGGGTAGACTCATTGGTTGCAGAGCTGACCAGCCTTCCTGGCGTTCTTCCTGATTTACAGTAGTGAAACAACAGGTTATTTGAGTCCTGACTACTTGCAGGTTTTCTTTTGAGGCAGATCAAGCCCAGAACGAATAGTAGGGCTGCTCCAACTCTTTATCATAGAATCATAGAATGGTATGAGTTGGAAGGGACCCCAAGGATCACAGAGCTCCAACCCCCCTGCCACAGGCAGGGCCACCAACCTCAGGCCTGGATCTACACTAGGTTGCCCAGGGCCCCATCCAACCTGGCCTTGAACACTTCCAGGGATGGGGCACCCACCCCCTCTCTGGGCAGCCTGTTCCAGCACCTCACCACTCTTTTTGTAAAAAGCTTCCCCCTAATATCTAATCTAAACCTTCCTTCCTTTATCTTAAATCATGAAACAAAAGTGCAAGGCAATTTCAACTGCATTTCTTGTGTGTCATCTAGAAGAGCAGGGCTGGGGGAACCAAAGTCTATCCAAGCACATCATGCTTGTTCCCGTGGCTGGGGAAGGGGGGAGAAACAGCAAGGATATCTGCCTGAAACAGGACCAGCCATAAAGGTATTAGATAATTTACAGAATCACAGAATTACAGAATCACAGAATTATCAAGGTTGGAAAAGACCTAGAAGATCATCCAGTCCAACCATTCACCTATTACTACTAGCTGCCACTAAACCATATCCCTCAATACAACATCCAGTCTTTCCTTGAACACCCCCAGGGTTGGTGACTCCACCACCTCCCTGGGCAGTGCATTCCAGTGCCTGACTACCCTTTCTGAGAAGTAGTGCTTCCTAATGTCGAGCCTGAATCTCCCCTGGCGCAGCTTGCTACCATTCCCTCTAGTTCTGTCACTGCCTACACGGGAGAAGAGGCCGACCCCCAGCTCACTACAACCTCCCTTCAGGAAGTTATAGAGAGCTATAAGGTCTCCCCTAAGCCTCCTCTTCTCCAGGCTGAACAATCCCAGCTTCCTCAGACGCTCCTCGTAAGGCCTGTGTTCCAGACCCCTCACCAGCTTAGTAGCCCTCCTCTGAACGCGTTCCAGAGCCTCAATGTCTTTCCTGTAGTGAGGGGCCCAAAACTGAACACAGTACTCGAGATGCGGCCTCACAAGTGCTGAGTACAGGGGGACAATTACCTCCCTGCTCCTACTAGTAACACTATTTTTGATGCAAGCCAGGATGCCGTTGGCCTTCTTGGCCACCCGCGCACACTGTCGGCTCATGTTCAGCCGTGCATCAATCAGTACCCCCAGGTCCATTTCCTCCACACAGTCCTCCAGCCACTCCGCCCCAAGCCTATAGCGCTGCGTGGGGTTGTTGTGGCCAAAGTGCAGGACTCGGCATTTGCTCCTGTTGAACCTCATGCCATTGGCTTCAGCCCAGCTCTCCAGCCTGTCCAGATCCCTCTGTAGGGCCTCGCTACCCCCAGGCAGATCCACACTCCCAGCCAATTTAGTGTCATCTGCAAACTTACTGAGGGTGCACTCAATGCCCTCATCTAGGTCATCAATAAAGATATTGAAGAGGACAGGCCCCAGCACCGACCCCTGGGGAACACCACTCGTGACCGGTCGCCAGCTGGATTTAACTCCATTTACTACCACTCTCTGAGCCTGGCCCTCCAGCCAGCTCCTTACCCAGCCGAGGGTGTACCCATCCAAGCCACGGGCTGCCAGCTTCTGCAGGAGAATACTGTGGGAGACAGTGTCAAAGGCTTTGCTGAAGTCTAGGTAGACCACATCAACAGCCTTTCCCTCATCCAGCAGATGGGTCACTAGATCATAGAAGGAGATCAGGTTGGTCAAACAGGACCTGCGCTTCATGAACCCATGCTGGCTAGGCCTGATCCCCCGGCCATCCCGCACATACCGCATGATCTCCCTCAAGACTATCTGTTCCATAACCTTCCCTGGAACCGAGGTCAGGCTAACAGGCCTGTAGTTCCCCGGATCCTCCTTACAACCTTTCTTGTAAATGGGAGTCACATTGGCAAGCCTCCAGTCTTCTGGGACCTCACCAGTCAGCAAGGAGGACTGATAGATAATGGAAAGTGGCTCGGCTACCACCTCTGCCAGTTCCCTCAGCACTCTCGGGTGGATCTCATCCAGCCCCATGGACTTGTGGCAGTCCAGTTGGAGTAGGAAGTCTCTGACTGTTTCTTCCAGAATCACAGGGGAGTTAGCATGCTCCCCAGCTGAGACTACCAGGTCAGAGAGAGGGGTACCCTGAGGATCTGTTTGACCTTTAAAGACAGACGTAAAGAAGGCATTCAGAACCTCCGCCTTTTCCTTATCCTCAGTGATCACATTCCCAGCCTCATCCAGTAAAGAGTGGATATTCTCCTTTGTCCTCCTCTTACTGTTAATGTACTTATAAAAGAGTTTATTATTCTTTTTCACCCCAGCGGCCAGGTTAAATTCAAGCTGGGCTTTTGCCTTTCTGATTTCACCTCTACACATCCTGACAACTTCCTTGAATTCATTCTCAGTTACCCGTCCCTCCTTCCACAGGCGGTAGATTCTCTTTTTCTCACGGAGCCTCAAGAGTAACTCCCTATTCATCCACGCTGGTCTTCTTCCCCGCCGGCTCATTTTGCGGCTCAGGGGGACCGCCTGCTCCTGCGCCCTTAAGACTTCCTTCTTGAAGAGCAACCAGCTCTCTTGTACCCCTTTGTTCGCTAAGACTGAATGCCAAGGGACTCCCCCTACCAGTCTCTTGAACAAATCAAAGTCTGCCCTCTGAAAGTCCAAGGTAGCAGTTTTACTATTCCCCCTCCAAGCTCCACCATGAATTGAGAAATGTATCATTTCATGGTCACTCTGTCCAAGGCAGCCCCCAACCTTCACATCTCCTACCAGACCTTCCCTGTTCACGAACAGCAGGTCTAGCGGGGCAGTTCCTCTTGTGGGCTCTCTGACCAGCTGCATCAGGAATGCATCCTCTGTGCACTCCAAAAACCTCCTAGACTGCTTCTTCTGTGCTGTGCTGTACTCCCAGCATATGTCAGGGAAGTTGAAGTCCCCCATGAGCACAAGGGCTGATGACCGTGCAGCTCGTGCCAGCTGCTTGTAGAACACCTCATCTGTCTCTTCATCCTGGTTTGGCGGTCTATAACAGACGCCCACCAGGATGTCTGCCTTGTCAGCCCTTCCTCTGATCTTTACCCATAGGGATTCAATGTTATCATCCCTAGTCACAATCTCAGTGGCAGAAAAGGATTCCCTAACGTATAGAGCCACACCACCACCCCTCCTTCCTTGCCTGTCTCTCCTGAAGAGTTTGTAGCCATCCATTGCAGCACTCCAGTCATGGGAGCAATCCCACCATGTTTCTGTTATGGCAACCAGGTCATAGTTTGCCTGCCGCATTATGGCTTCCAACTCTTCTTGCTTGTTGCCCATTCTGCGTGCGTTAGTGTAGACGCACCTCAGCTGAGCCCCTTGCCTCTCTCCTAATCCCAATACCACTTCCCCAGGCCGATCTCTAGCAGACCTGGCTTTATCCCCTTCCCCCTTCCTATCTAGTTTAAAGCCCTTTCTACAAGTCCTGCCAGCTCCTGGGCAAGTATCCGTTTCCCTTTCGGAGACAGGCAATTCCCATCAGCTGTCCTCAGGCCAGGTGCCGAGTAGACCGCCCCGTGATCAAAGAATCCAAAATTTTTGTGTTTGCACCAGCCTCTCAGCCATGCATTTATAAGATGGCCTTTTCTGCTTATCTCAGTGTTTGCCCCTGCCACCAAAGGAATACTGGCAAACACAACTTGTATGCCCGCTCCATCGACTAACTTCCCCAGCCTCCTAAAATCATTTTTTATAATCCTCAGGCTTCTATCAGCAAACCCATCACTGCCAGTCTGAACTACCAATAAAGGGTAGTAATCGGAGGGGCGGATAAGGCTGAGGAGTTTTCTAGAAATATCCCTGATCCGTGCCCCGGGAAGGCAACACACCTCCCTATGGGTAGGGTCAGGCCGACATATTGGGCCCTCTGTTCCTCTCAGAAGAGAGTCGCCCACAACTATCACCCTCCTTTCTTTCCTGGAGGAAGCAGTCTTCAAACGTGGAGCCGTCTGCCTTACCTTGGGCAAGCTTGACGGCAGCGCTCCCATGTCATCATCACTCACGTCTCCCTCTGGTTTCAGGG
This sequence comes from Porphyrio hochstetteri, assembly GCA_020800305.1. Lineage (NCBI taxonomy): Eukaryota > Metazoa > Chordata > Aves > Gruiformes > Rallidae > Porphyrio > Porphyrio hochstetteri. Next base: position 31,923,633 of record CM036905.1, on the reverse strand, counting down.
CTTCATACCTGTTACAGAGAGGGACTAGGGGAACCGAGGTAGGTCGGGATGGGGGTCGCCTGCAACGCCGGGCTGAGACCTGCTGCCATTCCTCCACTCCTCTCAAGCTGTCTCTCCCTGCTGGACTATGGTGAGAGAGAGGGGCCATTTCTCCCAATACTCCCTTAGTCTGGGAAGTGCAATCTCTGCGCCTTTCTCGCAGAGTTGCTCCACCAGTCTATCTCCCGCTCGCATTCTCTGATGGTCCGTAGTCTATCTATCTCCTCCCTAAGCTCCACAACAAGGCTGAGCTCCCTTCCCCGAATGGCTTTCAGCCTTTCGAGCTCATCCTCAAGATTGGCAACTAAGCAGAGGAGGTCATCCACCTGCTCACACCTCACACAGGTGAGGCCCTTGCCACTTTCGCTTGGCAGCAGCAGACTCAAACATTCCCTGCAGCCAGTGACCTGGACCGAGGTGTCCTTAGGCACATCCCTCATTGGGGTTGCCCCAGATTTGTAGGGGGAAGGTCTCCGCCTGGTGGACACCATGGTCCAAATGTCTGAACACAAGAAACAGGGAGTCCTTGGCTCAACCTGTGTACTCTGAGCTGGTGCGCTCAATTTCCCCTCTGAGCTAGGAGGGAAGGCTCACCCTGCCTGCGCGAACTGCTGCGCTAACTGCCGCGCCACGCCCTTCTGACGCGCCACGCCCTGTTTGCCCGTCCTGGTCGCCGCGCTCCTGGTCGCTGGCGCTCCCAGAGGCGCCTCTTGTAGGGAGTCGGATTGCCGCTGCCGCGCTAAGCTCCGCCCCCGAGGAGTCACGCCGACGTGCAGTCACAGCGAGAGGCAATGGCTGCCGCCGGGTGCGTCGCGGGGTCTCTCCTTTTCTCCTCTCCTTCTTTTATTTGCCCTCGAGGATCAATGCTCGGGGGTTGCCGCTTTTCAGAGGGCTCCACCGCCGGGTCTCCCTTGCCTGAGCTCTCTTCCTTCGCTGTTCTTGTTCCTCTGCTGCACTTGCTGTTCAGGTGTCCCATGCCCGTGCAGACAGGCTGCACACCTATGTTTGTTACGCGACAGAGGGGAAGCTAGTCAAGGCTTCAGGAAGTAGGAATTGGCACAGACATCAAGTTCAGTGGTCCAGGTACCGTCTGGGATGCACTCAAGGCATGGTTGGCTCTGGGATCCCAGTTAGCCAGTAGCGTGGAGGTGCTCCCACCTGCAAAGAGCTGCATGTCCCATGCTGGCTGTGCAGAGCCGCAACCTTCCTTCCCCCCTCTGACCTTACCTGCCAGCGACAACTAGCTGACAGATTTGCCACCCATCTGCTGCCCATCATGGAGAAGAGAGGTTTTAAGTGAGGTGCTGGGGAAGGAGCTCTGGAAAGCTCGGAGATGGACCCCATCAAGCAAATGCTTCAGCTGCTGGCCTCACCCCACAGCTGGCCAGCCTCGTCCCTATCCTGTGACTCCTGCAGCACCCACGTCACCTGCCAGAGCAAGCATCTACAAGTCCGAGTATCTCATGGCAAAGGTGCATGAGCAGCAGTTTCTCTGATTGGTAGAGCAGGAGGTAGGAGCCATGAGGAGTTAGTTCTAATGAGTCTGATCTGAAGTCCACTGAGAAGATAAATTTTTTCACTATCGCAGATGCATAATTTCCAGGGGGATAAATAATCCATATATTAACCACAGAGTATTTTTTGCTGTGTTGAGAAGGGAAGAGAAGCACAGGGTTGACAGCAGTTTGAACATAAGGCTCTGTGTTCTAGAAGCATTTCTTCAAGACACAATGCATATATTCGTTACCATCAGGCTTTTCTGGACATTGCCCCTGGACCAAAAATCATGAAGGAAATTCTTCTATCCCTGGTCTGTGACAGCACTGTATGGACATATGTCATAGATCAGGTTTGGGGGGAAAGTTTTTGTTTCCTTTTTTTTATTCCTGTGAATAGTTGCAGGAGAGCACTCTTTGTTTTTTAAGAGTTCATCTGCTCAACCTGTTTATGCCTTACTTGCAGTTTTACTAATCCTTTTTTTATGTGACATCATAATCATTTCCACAGCAACAGTGAGGTTGCAAAGGATTATGGCTTCAGGTGCAGACTCTTAAGAAACAGGTTTTCAGGCAAATGACCTTATTAATAAAGAATGAGAGGGGAGGGACAAAACCCCCAAGCACAAAATGTACAGCACCGACAGAGGTGAGTCAGGCTGAACAGTTGTTAGAATTTCTTGTAAGGTTATGGCATTAATTGAAAGCAATAAAAATACGTGAGCCTGTGAGAAATGTAGTTTTCACATCTCCATTAGAAATGCTGGAGTTGCTATTTAAAGCTGCTGTGTTTGCCAGAAACAAGTTACCTCCTGACTTGCGTGTTTCAAAGCAACAGAAGCGCCGAGGTGTAACTATGATTGAAAAAGACACTGTTGGTTGCTCAAGGACTTTGTTGTGAGTCGTAATCCACGTGTAGCTGGCGGCTGTGATTGTTAGCAGCAAACATTTCTGATGAACTTCATTGCATTCACTGTTGGAGTGACACAGTGAAAAGATTCTGACAGGAATGATCATAGCTTTGATGCCAGAAGTTCCCAAATCATTTTGATGATGTTTCATACTTCCAGCTTTACTGCTGGGTTTATGGCTCTGAACTTTCCCCACTTTCTTTCCCTGTGGTAGCCATCTTCTCCCCCTCCCCTCTCCCCAGGCATCTTTGTCAAAAAACACTTGGACAGGGGCAGCAAGTTCATGGACACTTTGTTAGATGGGCAGCATATCCTGGCGGAGCTTTCCTCTCTCCACATTAGTTCTTTAGCTTTGTCCTGTATCAGACCTTGAGACAGGATTCATAGCTACGGATATGTCAGTTAATAAAGTTGATGAGCTTTGGTAGGTTTTGCCTAATTTAATTGTATTTGTGTTCTTCAGGCATCTTTGTTTTACTCTCATTTCCCTCTCCTGATAACGACAGGAGGGGTTTCTGTGTGGGCCAGTCGTTCTAGCCCTAAATGCTTTCCAAATTTCCTTTCCCCTTTACTTTCCCACAGGCACTGTTTCTTCGTTTCTCAGAAATATTTCCCCTAGGATTTGTCTCAATTTTTTTCCTAGCATTTCAGAGTTTGGACAGGGACTCTCTGCTTCCTGGAGTTTTAATAATTACATCCTCTGTGCCCAGCCATGGGCTGTTAATGGAGTCATATGCACAGGGTTTCACGCAGGAATTTTCTGTTTGCTGCTCCTGAGGCAGCAGAAAGGTTTCTCACAACTGGTATTGGAGTAAGAACAACAAATAGGGCTTTTCCTGGGCAGCAGGACTGGCTGGGAGAGGTTGCTGACTCTTGATTTATCCATCCTGAGGAAATGGCCAGTCTGAGTTTGCTCTTCAGTGTGATTAACTGAGAGGAGAAGAAGTAGAACAGTCCTGGAGAGCAGAACCTTTTGTGCAGACCATTTTCATCAGATTTCTTCTGTAATCTTAATAACCGTGAGTCAGAATGGTACCTTTCCCCTTTTGAACGTTAGGCATTGTCCTGGTTTCAGCTATGATGGAGTTAATTATTTTTAGCAGTGGATGGAATGCCATGTTTGGGTGTTAGGATGAGAACAGTGCTGATAGCACCCTGATGTTTCTAGTTGTTGCCGGGCAATCAAGGACCTTTCTCAGCTCTGCATACTTCCTTACTAGTGAGAAAGGAGTGGACGTAGCCAGGACAGGTGACCCGAACTGGCCAAAGAGGATATTCCATGCCAGTTACGTCATGCTCAGTATAAAGGGGACTGGGGGGAAGAGGAGGAGGCAACGCCAGGATGTGCAGTTTCTTGGGACGGTTGGGTTGTCCGGGACGGGCTGTAAGCTGTGCGGCCTGAGTTGTGTGGTTTGGTGAGAAATTGCATTGTGTATCACCAGTTTCATCGATTTTGTGCTTTAAACTTATGTTATTGTTATATCTAGTTTTCTGTTATTGTTTAGTAAACTATCCTTATCCCAACCTGCGTGGTTCTGGTTTCTAGGTTGTGGTTTCGTTCCCTCTTTTCTTCCTTCCCTTTTCCCCCTCCCCCAACTTTCCTTCCCCCTTCCTTTTAAAAGTACAAGCGACTGTGTGGGGTGCGGCCCTCGGCCGGGGCAAAACCACGACAGGCATTTTTAGCACTGCTGGCTCTAGTATGGTTTCTTCAGGTGCTTGAAACTTAAGGTTGTATAGGGTAAAGGTACTTGGCAGAAGGTGTTTTTAGTGTGCCTGCAGTGGTACTGACATCTATTCTGGGATATGGATTATTTTCATGCCCAGTAGGTAATGCTTACTGAATTAGGGTAGAGGTATAGTTGAGGTGATCAATCACTTTCCTCATTAGATGAGTCAAGATGAGAGGTGATCTGCCATCCCTTGAGATGCCTGTGTGGTCAGAATGTAAAGCCATAAAGCCAAGCCACAAAGAAATGAGATAACCTGTCGTAAGGTTTTTGTCCTGATTCCTCTTCCCCCTGTTAGCCTGTTGCATTTTCCTTTGTTTTCTACCCTGGGCCAGGTCTTCCAGTCTACTGCAGGTTGCTGTAGGTAGGCGCCATTTTCCAGTTATCTTTCACCTGAGTAAACCTGATGTATGGGACTAGTGCTCCTAGAAATAGTGACCCTAGCAGGCACTGCTTCCCCTGGGCCTTGGGGGCAGAAGAACAGATTCTTCAGCTTTGTGAGGAAGTGTGCAGATACCAGCAGGTAGCATCTGCTGGGTTGTGATATGCCAGAAAGGACAAAGAGGATAAAAAGAGAGCCTGTAGCTTTTATTAGGTACCTAAAAACTTCATGGTTGTGAATGGATGAATGCAAATGTACGTGCTCTTCTGGGCCATGTGCACCCAAAGCACACTGCAGTCCTGGCTGCGGTTGTTGCAAAGGCATTCACCTTTCTACGCACAGAGCTGTGCTCTAGCTGTGATGTGGGTGGTTATTTTACTTTCAGTTTCACAGTAACTGTACCTGGAATGATTACACCATCAGCAATGCGGAACATCTTAGTGGCAGACGACAGCGATGAGGGGTGTAGGCTGGAACCCTCCATACCCCCACTTCTGCCCCAGCCATGCTGCAAGTCGGGGCTCCCTGCAACAGGGAGTCCATAATGCCTTAATAGGCTACAACTGAGTAGTTTCTGTTCCATGTTGAGCACCCTAACATCTCTGCTAAAAAAGAAACCAACTCTGCTACATAAACACATTCACCAAGAGGTTTAAATGTTAAAATATTGAGATTAGTCTCATGTTCTGGGTTTGATTTTTTGTCAGCCTCTCCTTAGCTGCTGCTCATTCTTAAATATTTTATTCCATGGAAGCCTTGGTGAAGGGCACTTCCAGAGGCTAGTGGGAATGCTTTTCAGTGTTCATTCAGTTAAATATTCTTCAGATGTTGTATATATAAAATCTCCCTGGCTGACGAGTGCATTATGGTATATTTATGGAAGTGACAAAAATACTTCAAAGCCTGTGGTCATTTTGTAACACCCGAACAATGCCTTCAGTTGTTTGAAGGAGACGTCAGGAGGCTGTGAGTGGCTGTGGTGAGGAGTCACATAAGGATCAGTCAGGTCTGATTTGATCAGGATGAAATGGTGGATGAGAGGTCAGAAAGAGATAGCCTTTGTGTGGATCGGATGTCATCTCAGAGAGAATAGATAGACCAGGATGTGGCTCATGAGCTCCTCACTAGCACTTATGTTTGAACAGTTCTTCTACATATGTATGCAGGCAGGCAGGCATCTTTTCAAACCAAAGAAATTCCAAGGCAACAACTTTTTATTATAGATAATAGAAATGGAAGGTATTAATTCAACATAGAAAATATTAAATTGTACATTCAGTTACACAGAAATAGAAAATACCTAGTTGTATAGAAAATAATACTGTGGTTAAAACTTTTCAATCCTAATGTTTTCAAGTCTGAGAGACTTAAAAATTCAGGTTATATTTGGGAAAAAAACCCCCACCAAACAACACAACCCCCTACCATGTGCTATTTCCCAAAGCTTGGAAAATACGTGAATGCTTACTTAAGGTCAATCAACTTCATCTCCTCCTGATGTTCCTTTCCTTGCAACCAGAATTTTAGTAACAACCTTTCCTGTAGAGAGACTGCACCAGTGACGCCTAATACTAAAAACATATTTTTTAATAAGTTGCTTTTCATTACAGCTCTGGCAGACATTAGTGGGGATAAAATTTTAACACACCCCCTGGTGAAATTACTTGGTTTCTTCTCTCATTTTAATTGTGACTTTTACTTCACCCTCATGTAGCTTGTCTTTGAATTCTAAATGCATACCATGCTATTGTTTGAAGAGAGCTGGCCAACCTTCCTGACTCCGTTTCAGCCGATGGATCAAGTTTTATCTGGAGTCGCTGTGGCTGCTCATGTTTATGCCCATCTGCATGGGGAATGGCCTTGGGTTTGGACACTGAGTTATCCGTGGGTCATGTTCATCTTGCAGTGGTGTGGAGGGTATTGCTGGTTTATAGCCAGTGATAGCAAAGTTACTTAACTTGGTATTTGCCAAAAAAAAAAAGATGAGTCCGTTTTGCTCCTAAAGTCATTCACAACCCAACAGGACTGATCAACAACTGCTTCTGTGTCATCAGTCACAAAAATATTGTATCTCTAAATAGAAAATGATGTAATACAAATCCTTCAATTACAGAATAACGTGTATGGCATAAATAATATGAAGTGCTATGTACAGAACATATATAATGTATGGAATGTGCTAAGAGCAATGTTTAATGATTTGGCAAACAGTCTGACTCTCCGTGCATGCAGCTTGGGCTGCATTTAATGTGCCGTGTCCTACATGTGGCATTCAGCTCCCTGTGACTTTTCCATTAAGTTCACTGACATGTGCACTGGTTTTCTTGAAGTGCTTAGGGAAAGGAAGTTTTGCAGCAACTAATCTCTTTCAGGAAAATAATGTAGCACTTTAAAGAATAAATATGAAAGGTAAATGTTTGGTGGGGTTAGTGAGAGGAGTTAAGGTTAGGTAGATAATCAGAATTGAACCATTCTGTCTTCTGTTTGTTTGCATGCTTATGGTGCTAATTGCTGCCTCAGTTTTGATTTTAAAAATTGCAAGTTGATATGCTGCTTTAAAAGGCATCAACTTATCTTACCGAGCAAATGAGCAACGATACACTTTCAAGAACACTTGTTAAAGAGTCATTTCCTAGTACCACAAACTAAGGAAGTAATATTAAATGAGTAACTAGTCGATTTAATAAGTCAGCTAATGCACTCTTTAAAGGAATGGAAATAATTTAATATCAAACTAAAACATTTGATAAAGAACCTATTGTACCTTCCTCTCTTAGGCTCCACTCAAGTATTCAAAATCTGTGGAGGTGTTTTCTGTGACTTCGGTGTGGGTTAATCAGACTTTTACAATTACCTCAAGCAATTAGGCTGGTTGATCCTTTACGGTAGGGTCCTTACAGGAGAGTGTGCAGATATTTTGACCTTTATTGACACTGCCTTCTGTGGTGGTCACTTCTAGGGTGGCCTTCTATGGAGAGTAGTGAATAGTAATGAGGCGCTGATGTAAAATCCTCACTTTGCTATTCCTACCAAAACAGCTCTTGTGGACGAGGCTGCAGTTGCAAAGCTAAGCAATGAAAGCTGTTTCTTCAGCTAAAGGCCCAAACGTTGATTTTAATATCTTTGCCTCTTAGGTGGGGTTGCAGAATGTTTTTGTATTGAAATTGAAGATGACAGGCTCTTTTACATGAAAACTATTGACCTTCACTCAGCTCTCCAAGTGTGTTTCTCTCATCTATGTGTAAATACCTTTTGTAGGTCGGGCAGGAGAAGTATTGCTGAGTTATCTTTGTCTGTTGTGATTAACTCACCTCTGTCACGTAGCAGTTATTGAACTTTATGGCTTTTGAAAATTTTCTGTATTAAACCCAATCATAACAACAGTAATGGATAGAGTAGTAGTAGTAATGAATTGTAAAATAAATGTAGAAATTCCCAGTGGATATGGGGCTGGTTGTCAGTTCTTTTTTTTCAGTGAGTTTTGCTACTCTGCTCATCAGGAAGGGATTTTGCATGCCTTAAATGAGCAGGGCTGAGAATTCACCTTCATAGAAAAATCATTAATGACTGATTACAGTAGAAATGTAATCTATAGAGTTTTATATACCTATAGAGTTTGATTCATTTCTTTAGCTATTTTTCTGAAAGAGGTAGAAAATTCTAGAAAAAGACATTCTTTTTAAAGTATCCTGTATAATGCAGTGGCAAAGATGCAATGATTTATTAAGTAGATTGGGATTTGGTTTTTCTTTTTCCCTTATGCTGCTATTGATTTTATTTTTTTAACAGCAATGAAATTAATGATTCGAGGATTTTTGTAATTAAAGTGTGAGGCTTTTTTCCATCAGGGGTCTGAGAGTCAATATGCAGAACTGTATCTGAAATCCTTCTAGCTTTATACTATAAAGGCTCTTAGCCGAGGCTCAGCACTCGCAGCACATTTAATAGAAAGATGAACAAGGACCTGATAAAAACTAAAAGATGAATTGGATGTAATAGGAAAAACTGAACAAAAGAAAAATTAGTTGAATATTAGGAATATTTTCTAAAAGGCAAAATGTATAGGGCCGTGGAGGGAGCAGACTCCACAGGGTCCTACTGGAGACCCATTGCTTTAAGACCTCTGAAAGAGGGCTACCAAACTGATAGGATGTTGGAATTGAGCTCAGCCATGTCTGCTGATTCACTGCTAGCTGAGCTGTGGTCAGTGGAGATCACAGCTAGTTTAGCTGCTTTATTTCCCCACTGCCTCTTGCTGCTCTAGTGGAATCCAGCCCACTCATCTCAGATGCTCACCTAGAAGCATGCCAGGTTGCGCACTGATGCCCCAGTAAAGTCACTGCCATGATTTCTTAGCCTGGGAGCATTTCTACCGCAGTATTTCTCAAGGTCGGCCTGTGTCTCTCCCACTGTAGAGCTGTGACTTTTCACAGATGTGAAGCCAGATGGCCTCTGCAGCCACCAACTGCCCTTAATCTTTCTCAGGTTCATGTTGTCCCAGAGGACCAATCCTGACAGCGGTATGATATTCTCATTCACTCTTAGAGACATATGCTCTGTGAAAGAAAATGGATGCATAAGGTGTCTTAAGATGCCCTAGCTTACAGAGACCTAGGCAAAATAATGTCCAGTTTCACTGCCTCAGTTTCTTTGTGGTGTATGGAGAAAGAGGAGTCATGTGAGAAGCCTGTGATGTCGTTTCTGATGCTTTTATTCTCTTATGATCCATGGAGTCACTTTCTTGGCAGTGAGTTTCCAACTTTTTCAGCTAGTTCAGCAGTGAGATATGTTTCCCTCCTAGGAGATCATGCTTCTCTTTCCTGCTAAAGCCTCCCCTTCACATGGACACTGTTCCTGTCTGCCTTACATTCTTATTTTCAAAAGCTTTTCCCAACACTTAATTTCTTTGTTCCGGTTTTTCTTTAGACCCTGGGTTTCCTCTCAGAAACTGGAAAAACTGATTGAGAAAAGGTAGAGTAAGAGAGAGCATCTGACTGTGGACAAGTCAGGAAAGCCCAGCGGGACTGAGCGTGCACAAAAAAGAAAAGGGGCAAACAAGAACATGCTCTTCATCTCTTTCAGAGCAAGACAGGCTGAAAGGGCTGGTAGAGAAGGATTCATACTCTTTAGACAGTCAGAAACCTGAGGATAATGTGTAAAAGTAATCAGTGTCATGTTTGGGATTGCAGAGACAAAAGGACTCCTTCCTCTGTGTCTTTGATTAGGAGACCTAGTCCTCTCATGTGAAGATGGGATGATAAAACAGGAGTGAGTGGCAGAGATTTGCTGTGAGGAAGAGGAAAAGAGAAAATGCCAGGGAAGTATAGAAATAGCATCACAGAAAGAAAAAGAGGAAAAAGAGAGGGTGGATGAAAAGGAGAGAGGAAGCAGACACTGGGGACAAGTGGAAAGAAAGATAGGCCGTAATCTGCTGTACAGCATAAAAGAAAGGAAAAGTGGAGCAGAGCCAGAGAGGGTAAGAAAAAGCAATAAATTACATTGCATTATTTTAAAAAAACAAAAAATGTATTAGGCAGTGGACTTTCCTGCGGTTAGTGGACTGGATGAGGCAAGGAGTCTTTCACGGTCCTGACTTCTGTGGTTCTGTGACGTTACAGCAGCAAAACAACGGAGAGGGGAGCTCAAAGAAGGAACAGAGAAAAATAAGAATTCGAGTGGGATAAACAGGACAAAACTCCAGAGGAAACCTCAGATTTTATGAGTGTAAACTCACAGAATTCTGAGTTTATACTTGCATATTTCAACGGAGAGTCAGTGAAGCTATCTGCTGTTAAAGATGTTACTCATTTGGGGAAGCTGTACCGAGCAGCCCTGAAGACAATGCTCACAGGCTGAGCAGAGAGGCTCAATGTGGTCAGCAGAACAGTCCCACTCTACGTTGGCTTGTTTCCAGAGCCTCCCGACCACTCAGCCCCAAAGGCAAATGCAGAACTTTTGCCATTACGATTTGGCAAGTGTTTCTGAAGCAAAGGAAATAGTCGTGAGCATGTTTTGCCCACTGACCTGCCCTCTGACTAAAGTGTTGGTGTAGGAGGCGAACTCTTATATAAGAGCAATGAGGCAGAATATTTCTGCCATTAGTGTCCATGGTTAAGAGGAAAAGGAAATAACACAGAACTGGATCAAGCATCGTCACCCAGCAAGCCCCACACATTTAGTATCACTCAAGGAGTATTTAGATAGCATTCCTATCTTAGGTACTCAACACTGCAATGTACTTCTGTCCCTTAATAATGCCAGTGAGAAATGCAGCAGCCACTAAGAGTGCAGGGACTATTTTCCAGTTTGTATTTGCTTCTCTTTCGCTAGAGATGGGTTGATTCTTTATGATGGGTTTAACCCTAATGGGTACCAGATAACCAACAACTGTGAGCGAGTTTAGGTCTCTGTAACTAATCAGCAGTTGCTAAAACTCTGACATTCCTTGACCATATCTGGTGTGCTGTGAGTTTCCAACTTTATTTGATCAGTAAGTTACTCCTCATAGCCGTTCTGGAAAGAGAACTGTATCTGTATTTTCACATCCAGGCTCTCCACCCACTTGTGCCATATGTTCCATTTAAAGTTCCAGGACAGGAAGTAGAGTAGAGATACCTTTCACTTTTACATCTAATGACAATTAAGTGCTTTACATTGAGTCAGATTTTCAGTTTCCCAGTTCCAGCATTCCACAGATGGGACTTTCAGTTAAAGAAGTGGGACTTAAGGCTTTGCCTCAAGAGTGTTGATTCTGTAATTTTCCTTCATTAGTATCCAAGGCAAAAACAGGCAAAATGCCTTTTGTCTGTTGCGGATTTTTATTCCCATGGAAAGATTTTACAGACACAGTCTAGAGTGTTTTCAGAGAATCTAAGGGTCTGTGTTACTGCGACCTTTTCTTACACAAGGGTGTTAAGCTGTGGGGGCAGAAGCCAGGTTTTAAGTGAGGGGAGCTAGAGAAGGGTTTGCACAAGATGGCAGAGCTGCACCAAGCTGCAGTAACCCCCTGAGTTACTGCTTTTTATACTGAGGATTCCTGCATGTGGCACTCACTATTTAAAATAATTTTTTATGAGTTGGAGTAAATCATCAGAAAAACAAAGAGCAAACACCGCTGAGGTCCATCAGGGTTAGTAGTAGGTGCTGCCAGTGGGGTCACTAGCCAGCTCCCATAACCAAACCATTCATTTTATAAGGAGTCTTGATGGCAGTGCAAGGCATTGTGCTATGTACAGCCTATCATGTAGACGGATAACTTATGTTCTTACATGTTCATGTTGCATGCTGTTTGCCTTTTATTCTTTTCATCTGTAGAAGATAAAGACATTTGAGGATGATATGCCAGAGCCTGTGATGCTACTTAAATTGCCGGAAGTCGAAAGGGAGGAACTGAGAGTTAATGTTGGTACCAGTCTCATTGGCTTCATACCTCGAGCAGTTAAAAGAGGGGGAGGCCCCACTTTTGATTCCACAGGTATGCGTGCGAGAAACACTGTGCAAGGAAGTACAAATGGGCAAACAGATCTTAGGTCCATTTGCCCAGCTTTTTTTTAGGTTTGATAATTGGTTCATGATAATTAAGAGGAGGTTTGAAAAGGTCAAGTATAACGTCATACTTGTCACCGTGTTACATTTACAACTTCACTAAACATAGCCAATATCTAATAATTATGAACCTAGACTTTGCCACCTTGGGAGTGACACCTCTAGCTATATTTTAGTGCTACTGAAGATGCTTTTATCTACAATTAAAACCACATTTCTAGTCTGTTTTTGAAAAACGGCCTTCCGTTTTTTTGCCTGCAAATTTGCTTCAGGAAATAATTGTGGTTGTCATTTATGGTACTTAGAGCACTAACTACCTGATCACTTCTACAAATTACGCAGTTGGACATCTAAGGACTAGAAAATGAACCTGTGAAATAATCCTCACAGGTATTTCTGGAAGCAAAATTCCAACCAAAGAATTAATGAGGTCAAGCCCTTTCAATAACAGCAAAAAGCCCAGCGCCTCTAAATTAGTTTTCTCACAAAATGGTTATTGCCACAGTTTTTGTTAGGTGAGTGATGGTACAAGTATTTGATTGATCTGGAAAAGCAATGACCTAAGGGTTGATTAACAGTATTGACAAAAGCAATACATATGTAGAATATAAATATCTTAATGAAACTAAAGGTATTAATTAGAGGTGTTGGATAAATGGCCTCTGAAATAGAATCCTGCATGCAAATAAAAATTTTATCGTAGCCAGAAGAATTGCAGGTTGCCCCACACTGCTCCACCAGCTTGCCTAAAGCAGTTAAGGGTTATATTTAAATACAGACTCCAGAGTCTTTTCTCTGAAAGCCAGTATGTATGTATACAAGTATACAGATGTATACTTGAACCAAGAAATAATACTCATGAGGAGGTGAAGCAGATACCACAGACTCATCTGATTTAAGCCAAGCAACCAGCATTTAAAGCACAGCAGTACCCAGTCACTCGTCTTTGGGTCTGTACTTGAATGCGCGACCCCAGAGCAAAAAGTCTTTTATCGATCCTCGGGAAAAGGAACCTTGAATCATCCTACATAAAAATAGCGTGTACAAAATCCACACAGTCACACAGGGCATTCAGTCCTGCTGAATCATCCTTGTTCTTCCACTTCACTGTAATTTCTCCACAGTCAGATCTGAGCTCATAAGGAGGAACAACATAACACTGAGGTTAAAAGGGAATTAAAAGGAAGAGTCAACAGGGTGAAGTGACTTTCATTCAGCAGGAAGACTACTTACAGGGGTGTTAAGTGTTCAAGGTATGCATATACTAGCTATCAAAATTACTTTAGAAGGATTATGAAAAGGCTGCCATTTTTAGGGAGGTGAGTAGAGAGGACAATTTTAAATAAATAGTCTTCAAGAAGTAGAAGTCATGTCTAAATGAAGGAAAAAGGAATATATGTTTGTGTTAAATAAGAAATATTGATGAAGCAAGCCTAAAAAGGTACTCAGGATCAGCCTGTTAAAGGCTTGGAAGTACTGATAAAACCCCTTTCAAATGTGTTGGAAAGAGGAAGACGTTGAAGTGTCTGTAAAGGCTGTGAATCTTTAACAAGTAAAAAGAGAGCTCGAGTAAGGCAAGGCCACAGCAGTAGAGAGAGACAAATTCTAGGTACCTTAGAAGAATTTAAGAAGATTCCCACACCAGAACCTTTCTTTATGGTGAGTGATTCTGAGGAATTGTCTTGATGTTGAAATGCAGGTGAAGGAGTACTCAAACAGGTCAATAAATTAGTGGCAACAAATTGTCAGGACCAAATACTGTTCTCTGAAGAGGTCAGATCAAACTGATAGATGAAATTTCCAAATGTCCTACAGCAAAGCCCTAGTTGTAGGGCACAGACTAGATGGTTCATGCCCGGAGAAGAAGGCAGCAGACATCAAGAGAGCTCCTGGAACTACAGGCTAGTAGGTCTGATCATTATACCAGCCAAATAGATGTAAGTATGAAAAAGAAGAAAATTGTGGAGACATGCGTAGGTATATTAGTGATAGGAAATTTGAGTCAAAAAGGAAGAAAAGCAGTAAGCATTTTAGAAAGGAATTGTGTATCACAAACCTGTTGGAATTCTCTGAAAGAAAACTGCTAAGTGTTTGGCTAGGGATGGTTCAAACGATGTGATGTGTCTGGCATGTTATTCATTGAGTGCTTTTAAAGGAATTAAGCAGTCGGGGTATGAGAGAAGGACTTCTGCTAGGCTGCTTTGACAGTGGAGGGGAGATATCAGTATACAGCCAACATGAGTTGTGCTGGGACCTGTTCTGCTCAAAATTCATCATTCTGTAACTGAATGAAGTTACAGTTTGGTGGTGACCAAAATGGGTTGTGAGTAGCTGGAAGAAGGAACTCCTGGTACTGAATGGCTCGGCAGTGCAGTGGCAGGCAAGACTCTGTGTTGCTCTGGTCGAGGTAACAAGAAGCAGCTTATACAGAAGATATTTTAAACTCAGTGCACTGAATGCCATCTCCCGCTTCAGAAACGCAGGAAGTGCCATTCCGTATCTGCCACAAGTGTTTTTCCTCACATCCATTGTTAGGCACTGTCTGATCTGGCACTACTCTAGATACAGATTTTTGTTCTGACTCTGCAAGTGCTCTTCAGGTCCTGATTTCTAGTGTAGTATGGTTCTGTATTATAGGTACTGTTTCAACAGTAAGACTCTTCAGCTGAAATAACAGTTCCAATATATTCTACAAGTATATATGTGTATTTTGATGGATGTAAAATACCTGGGACCCCTGGACTGGAAGTGTCTATCCCACTTCAATTATCTTTCTACATGACACAAATCAAGATAATAATTTATCTTGTGTGTAGAGAAATTGCAGTTGTTTCTGTGTGCTTTCTGTCATTTCTTTGTCTGCTTCAGATATGCCAGCATAGGGTGGTATGCTATAGGAGAACTTTTTTGAACACTGAACAGAAATACATTGTTAACGAATAAGGGTGTAGGACATTTTTTCCTGTAACAGCACTCCAATTCCATAGCAGCATATCAACCTCTCCATTTCTATTACAGTATATACATATAACCATATATATGTGTCTGTGGAGAGAATAATCCTTAGCGCACTGCACTTAAGTTCTGTAGATTTTCGTATTAATACCCAAACATTTATAACTGTTCGGGTTAGTTATACAGAATTAAATATATTACTAGTCAGGTGAGGATTGCGAATGTGTTGTGGTAGACATAACATTTGGGTTCACTGAATTTCATCCCAATATCATAAGGTGAGAAATAATGAATACAGGCAGAGCAAGGAAATAATGCCTACCACACTGCTCTTCTTTATCATTGGACTTGTTGTTCACAAAGGTCTTTTCCAAATTAAACAACTGTATGATTCTATTCGTCCTCCTTAAAAAAACCCAACCAACCAAGGACACTTCCCCCCCCCGCCCAAAAAAAAAAAAACTTGAACTAAACCAGCCAACCCTGAAGCAACAACAAAAAGGCAAAGATACTGTTTAAAAGCATCCTTTCAAAGCAACAAGTCAGATATGCCTGTGGTATAAATCTGTTGGGCCACTGAACTTACTGCACAAGTGGTTTTGCAGGAACACTATGCACGAAATTACGTGGTTCAGACCTGAAAGACCCAGTGGGTGCTGGGAGGTGAAGTGCACTGCTCTGCTGGGCTGCCAGGCAAGGAAGCAGGTTTCCCAGTGGATGGGGTAGCAGAGGTACCTCTGTCACAGCTCTCCGACGGCACTTAGAGCGAGGGCAGCAGCGGCTTTGCCTTGCACAGGGTAAGTCCTGCCAGCAACAGCAGGGATGGTGGGAAAGTGTTGGCTTAGAGCATGTTCTGCAGTTCTGCACAGTTACTGTTTCCACCTTTTTTGAAGTTTTTTTCTTTCCTTTTCTCTGGTTTATGCCAGTGGAAGATTGCATTAATATTTTTTTCTAATATATTGAACCAGAACGGACTCTTTAGTCCCTATAACATTTGAAAACACAGTTTTACTTACTGCAGCAATGTCTGGGCACTTCCATAAAGGTGTGTGACCTAAGCTGTAATAGATACAAGGCAATAATATCCCCTTTTGCAGTCAGGAAAAATTCGGGTCATTGTCTTGCTCAGAGAAGTGTAGAAAGTCTTTAGCATAACCAGGAACAGCATCAACATACACCAGTCCTGTTCCCTACAGGGTTGTTCCTTCTCCATCAACTACTGCACTTTAGACACAAAGCCTTTAAACAGTGATTTGTGAAATTGTGCACATGTTAAAGTAGATTTATATAATATTTTACGGAGATTCCAGTCAAAGATGGGGGACCAGTTACACATTTTTAAAAATATGTTTATAGGCAGATTAATTCAAGCCATGAAAGCATTGCAGAATAATGCAGTGCCTGCCTCACTCCTGTTAATGTAGGTCAATGGTATTTTAATTTCCCTATTTTTTTTTAACTCTCTGGAGAGCAGCAGGTGTTACAGTGGACATAAAAATCTACTGAGTGTGCAAATCTATCTGGGACTCTATGCGGAAACAATGTGATGACAGTGTGTCTGTTTTCACCATGAAAATCCACTGCAGCTCCAATTTGGGTCCAGTTACTGAAGCTATCAGAAGAGAAACCAGATCTTTTGAGCTCCTGTCTCCATGGCTGAAGGGGACAGTTTAACAGCAGGAAGACCATGCTACCACCTGACAGATCTGGGTTTCCTGAAACAGCTGGAATGTCATCAGGGGGCAATTTAGAGCAGCTCAGGGCAGAGGTGGGTTGCTGCAAAACTAATGTAGTTGGGCCTGTGTATGCGTGATTCCTCAGTGGGAATTTAAGCAGCTTAGTTTAAAAAAGCAAACAAATGGTAAACAAAAATAAACCCTGGAGAACTAGGGGAACCAGCCACAGGCTGTATTTTTGTTTCTGGTTAATCTCTGTGTATCTACAAAGAGAACAAGGTAAAACCTGCGTGACGGTCCCCAGTTTTACTTTATCTCCTCTGCATTTTGCAGAATGACCCTTTGGGGAAGTCAGAGGTCCTGAGGAAAGATTGCAGTTGAGCTGATGTTTCACAGGGAGGGACAGATACTTGGTGTACTGTGATTCCAGTGCTGGTATTTCCAAAATGTCCTATGGTCTGTACAGTCACAGGAAAGGCTTGCAGTCAACAAGCCAGAGGAGGAAAGGGACAAAAGAGATGAGCTGGCACTGTGTTTCAAGCCACTGCTACATAGTAATTCATCCCCTGGCTTTGGGGTAAAGTTCTGTGGCTGATGCTGGGAAAAAGAGATAGTATCAGGCTGCTTCTTCAAGCTGTGTCCTGAAAGGACATGCGGGATTTTTAGGATGCCTGAGTTCATGCTATCATCAGAAAAGCATCACCACTCTACATGGAGTTGTAGAGGGCAAACTCAGGGTGACTTCACATGTGTTGCTTGATTCTCAGAGCAACTGAAATTGTTGCTTACCCAAGCAGCTAGGCCTGTCATTAGCAGCTTTATAAGAATAAAAAGGTTACATGCAAATTAGCGGACTTGAGAGTGTTTGTGAGCTCCTAACTCCAGATGTGCATCCCAGTCATGATCCAAATCCGTGTCCAGGCAAGACACAGGAGCAAACCAGATTCTCATTCTTCCCTCCCCCAAAACACACACACTTTTCTCTGTGCAAAGGAAACCTGGACGCACAGGCCAGAAGGGAGCCATGGCATGTTCAAGCCATATCTCTGATTCGGACAACTGCCATACCAGAGCATTCAGCCGCCACTCAGTCTAGACACAGCCAAAGGAAACTTCAGGTCTCCTCCAGACTCTGCTGAGCATTCCCCATCCGTTCTGGAGGCTCTCCTCTGCCAGCCAAAAATGAGAGCGTAGAGGAGGAATTAAAAGGAGAGTAGGACTGGAAAAGACACACAGGAGAGGTAAAATGGATAATCAGAGGTGAAGAATGAAGTTCAGGTGACAGATAAAACAGCAGAGCTTTTTGGCTAGGAGGGAAGGTGACTGTGTTCAGGGTGTCTTGAAAGTTGGTTGTGGTACACAGGAGGGGAAATGTTCACTGATAGCAGAACCAAGAGTCGTTAAACGAAACTGGAAACCCAGTTGGGACCTCCAAACATTGGGCTACACATTTAACGAAGGCTACTGCATTAGTTAACTCTAGAGGGGTGTACCCATTGAGCTGGCCCTGCCCAGTCAAAACTTCCTCATACTGTAGAAGGAGATCGAGTCCCCATAGTGTGATGAAGAATACGTTGGGGAAACCTTCTGAGTGAGCAGCTGCACAGTGCTTAATAGCTGCCCAGGCCTAAACCATGGCAGTAGGTCTGATGAAAACAAAATAAGATGCTTTTTCACACAAGGTGTATTGAAATCCCTATGTGCTTGTTGTACTCACACACTCCTCCCTACGTGTTCTGCTTTGGCAACCATTTCAGAAAGGATTCTGGCCTCAACAGTCTTAACTGGAATGCGTGTTCTCATCTTTTCAGGAAGGAGGTAATGGAGAAATGATAGCATCTGCGATCCGAGTCACGATGCAGAGATTTTACTAATAGCATGATTAAGCATACCATATTACCAGTCACTCATTTTCATTAGGAGAGACCTTTGCAGTCGTGCTCTAACTGGAAAGCCTGTGAGGTCTGCAAGCTCCAGGTGCTGAGTGCTGTTGGTTGTCGGTGGAGTCCTTCAGAGAGCGTGCTGAATTCAAATTGGCAACAAGCAGGATTAGGTCATTTATCCCTCTTCCCCCTCAGATGAAAAGTACTTTTTTAGGTCACATGGAAAATGAGTTTCTCCTTTAACAGACACCACAAAATTAGTGCATGACAAACCTCAAGCAGGATTTTGTTAAATAATTACTTCTGAGATGTAATTTTGCTACGTGGTCAGTTGACTTTTGACGCCATTTCAGAGGTAGAAATCGGCAATTAATTATACTTCATCATTTGTTTATGTTAAACATGTCCATTCATTTGCTATGCAGACAGGTATTTATTTGAGTAAGATGCTGCAGCAGGATATATTGTGTTAGGCACGGGAGATCTCGCTCATGATGGGAGGCTGTTTATTGCAATTCAGCCCCAGCCTGTGGCATCTGCTTTTATGTCATTCGGGGCCTTCCTGGAGCTCGGAGTTTTGTGCCAAACTGCATGTTCACTTGTTTGTTTTATGAGGTGAGAGTAAGAGGATGCTAAAGAGCATTTCTGCTTGTCATATGTGCTAAGACCTTGTGCCGCTGAGGTGAAATGGATTAAAGTACCGTCTCTGTTAGCTAAAATTCCCTTGGTGTTCTTCAAGCTTGATAAAAAAAAATATTTAATAGAAGAATGGAGCTGATTTCAGGGTTTTTTAGGCTTTTTTATCTTTATGTGGTGCAGGTGAATAATTTAGTAAGGTCTGAATTACAATTAAAAGGCAAAAGTGAACTAAGAGTACAATAAAGTAATATGTTTTATTTGAAAGTGCTTTATATTTTTGTAGTTTCAACTTGTCTGGGCCAGCAGACTAGAGCAGATAGAGATAGCCAACACTTTATAAATAACATAAAATATAAATATATAGTGATAATGTAAAAATAGTTTCTGTTCCTTGGTGTTCCTCTTCTTTGCCCCTTAGATGTCATTCCTCTTAAAACATTAAAAGCTCTCCAGATAAAAAACTGTATGTGTGATTTTGAGAAGTGGTCAGTGCCTTCTGTATGTAATTTCTGTAGCTGTACTGAAGGTTTTCTAAAAGAGAACACACACACCAGGCTTCATGAGATGGGCTGAGAATCATAAGAGACTTAAAAGAGAAGCTGCTTTCATGTTTGCCTTCAGGATTTTGAGCTTTTCCTTTCAAAATGGTTTAATGGTGATGTATTTTAATGTTTTTATATGTGCATTTGGCACCAGCACCTGAGAGTTTAAGCAGCTCACCCAGTACCACAGGATCACGGAACTTAGTGTGTCAGTCTTTCAAGGTGGTAGCTCCCGACTGTTCTACCAGCCTTCACTGCCATCTTCTCACCTCTTTGGCATCCCGTCCTCTCCCAGTCTGGACTGCTGCTTCCATAACCTGCCTTGCTGCCCCCGTAGCCCAGCTGTCCTCTCATCTTCCTGTTTCCTGCCTCTTCCAGAGTCCCACCAAAGTGGCACAGAGCTCAGCTCGATGATGATGTCTCAGGGAATGAGCTTAGGCTCCATGCCATGTCTCACCTCTGTTGTTGCCACACCTCACCCACCAGGAATGCGGCATTTCTGGAATGACAGTTTTCACTGGTGTAATCCAGGGGTACTCATATCCATGATTATTTCCAGGCTTAGATCCATGCCCACAAGTACTCCTCCAGTCAGTACAAGTGGAAAGGTGACTCTCAGAAGGGAACCCTTCCTGTTTTGCTAGAATAACTTTTACATAGGCTCTCTTAAGAGGGCTTTTCCTGACCTGTACAACATGCTCAGCAGACTGCAGCAGTTCCCAACAAGCCATTTCAGCCCAATGTATGAATTACTCAACTTTGCCTTGGTATGTTGTATAAAATATGTATTTAGGGCAGGGATTAATTATTTTTTTAAAATGGAAACGTATCTGTGTGTAGTTAAAGAAAACTGCTTCTTTGAATCTGTCCATTAAAGACAGAGAATCAAGTCCTGCTTCAGGCAAAACCATTTGAAGAGGTGGCCAGTAGGCTGGAGCCTCAAACACCACCAACTCTGTCTCTACCCATTTGTTAGGAAGAAGCTAGCAATCCAGTGCCATACTAAGATTTCTCATTACAGAGGTGTCATAGCTTTTTTTGTCCTCCAGTACTCTGGAGCACATTTGCTGGTGCATTATCAGTTACTAACACAAGCAATAGAAGTTGACCTGAAAAGCACCATGTGCCAGCAGTCAAGAGTGTTGTTTCTTCATCTTGCTGTGCTTCTTTCTCACTAGATGGCAAATATAGCCAATGTAGATCCAGCAAAGCCTGGTTGCCACAGGTTGAGAGCAGGAGATACAGTGGTGTTTTCTTAGGATCCATAGGTGAGATGGGGGTATATGATGTAGTGTACCTGTTGCAACTGGCATCCCAATGGTATGTATATCAGTGGGGCAGGGTGTAGATGGGGTAGATGATGAAGAAGAAGCAGTGCTTGGGCACCTGCTGAGTAGTGCATCTCCTGAGCTGAGCTGAATTGATGTAAAATAGGAAAAATGAATCTGTGGTGAAGATATTCTCTGCACCAACAAAGCACCATATCAGGGTTATGCTGAGGAGCTGCAGGCAGAGCACTAGATGCCCCAGGTGTAGCACCAATGTTTTTCATTCTAATATATGTTGTCCCTAATACAGGGACAGGGTTGGGGAAGGTATGACAAATCCATGCTGGTGAGCTGTAAGCCATTATTTCCTACAGCTCCTTGCCTTGGATGAGAACAGCGGCACAGGGTTGTGGGCCATGGAGGGCCTTGGCTCCAGCCAGCAGATTCCCCCTCTGCAGCCATTCTGTGCTCACTCCACACAGAGCTGGCCCATCAAAGCCCATGTAGTCTCTGTCCAAGGAAAAGGCCCCCAGTGTGAACCATTTTAAACACCTGCCATTTTTCAAATGGCCAGTCCAGTGAGGCAGCATCAGAAATAGATGAGAAAGTTTGCTGGTGAGTCACAGGTGTTTTTTTGGGGAAGTTTGCTCCCTAGGGCCAGAGCTGTGTTCTGAGTGCCAGTAGCAGCATACAGGCTCTTCAGAGGGCTGCCCAGTTCCTGCCCACACAGCCCAGCACCTCCTCCCTGTGCAGTGTGCCTGCATGGGGCTGGGCACTGCTGCTGCTCCCAGAGGGATGCACAGGCAAAAACAAATCAAGGAGCCCCTAACCTGTGGCAGGGTTAGGTAATCAAGGAGCCCCTAACCTGTGGTAGGGTTAGGTGTGCTCCATTTCAATCGCTGGCAGGTAACGAGCCCATGTGTGGGCTGAGCATCTCAGACACCTGCTTGCCATTCTGTCTGGCCTGTGAATGTTCATCATCCTGTGTATAATTTAGCAGGAAACAGTTCTTCTAATTTCTTCAGTAACAAGCATCATAGGAATTCTGTCTAGAAGGCGTGTTGTCCAAGCAGAGAGTGAGATGTCTGAATCCTTGCACGTGCAGAGTGCGTATCTGCTAAGCTGCCTTTTTATGACTGAATATGTTGGTCATTATTCTTTTATTTTCCCAATCAGACTAGCTGACTAGGAGATCAGTGTTTCTTTGTAGAAATGGAAGAGAGATACTAAAAAGCATCCAGACGTGGTAACCTCATTTTAAAAAAACCCACAAAAAACCATCAGAATGATTTAAAAAGCATGAAACCAATTATTTTTGAAATATGGTAAAAATCATGTGCTCCCTGGCTGATAGCTGTCTCTGCCAAGTTCTGCTCCATGAACCAATTTTACAACCAGTTGTAAACTTTTGAATTTAGGGGTTTATAATGGAAACTGCAATTCTGCCTTCACCAAGGCTGTGCAGACACAGCCTGGTAATATCGATTTAATTAGACTCTGCACACTTATTCCTGGTAACAAAAGCAAAGGGCATGCAGCATTTTAGCATCACACATACTGCTTTTATTCGGGATACTTGGCAGGTGAAAATCTGAAGGGGAGAACTAGAAATAGAAGCTCTAAGCTGTTTGAATTCCCTCCTTGCAGCACTGGTTTGTGGAGTGATTTATTTGAGCTGCAGCCTATAGACCATACATCACCTTCCTAGTTGGCTTTGTTGGCACCTTGTCACATTCTTGCGGGCTTGAGGAATTCATTGTTCTTGTTTGAACTGATAAGAACAAAAAAGGATTTTCTGCCGGAGACCTTGGGAAAGGCAGAGGGGGAGGAATGTTGACATGAAACAGCAGGGCTGCACTTTCCCAAGCCTTTCAGCCGGCACAGCAACCCGCATTCTTCCCTAGCTGGGGAGCCCGGGCTTGAGGTGTGTCGAGCACCGCTTTACTGGCTGCTACCCACAAGCATGGTTGCAGGGTGGTGGCAGAGCAAGGAGGTACCAGGGTGACATGCTTTTGGGGCTCAGGATAGGATAGCTTGGAAGGTGATCTCACAGTGGCAGGAGATCGCAATCACGAAGAGGAATGTGAGACGCAGAGGGTCGCTTTGATTTGAAGCCCTCCAAAATTAATTTCACTGCGTGTGTTTTAGGAAAGGTCCTGTACTGATCCTTCTTCCTTTGTTGCATCCTTGAATGCTTAAGTCAGGAAAGCGGCCTAAAGCTCATGGTTCACTTGATCCATCTTCAAAGGTGGATCACAGGATCACAGACTGGTTTGGGTTGGAAGGGACCTCAAAGCCCATCTAGTTCCAACCCCCCTGCCATGAGCACAGACACCCTCTATGAGACCAGGCTGCCCAGACCTGAATCCTGGATTGTGTAATGGATATTGAGAGCATCACTTTGCCTTACAGGCTTGGTAGCAAGCTCTGTTGCAGACACGGTATCTCATGATTATCCCAGGGGTCACTATCCTGGATGGAAACTCCAGCTGTTTTTTTCCTACATTTCATCAACATTACAAAAAAGTGCATTTTCTTGCTCTTCCTGAAAGTACAAAATGTCACCGCAGGGGCTTGAGGCTTACAAAGATGTGCCAGTATCAACCATATTGATACTGATGAGCAGTGAGCTACAAAAAATACCAATTAAAGCCAGAAGTTTTGCTCTGAGAATATGAAAGACAACCATCTGCTCCAAAGTTTTGCACCTGCTGTGTGCACAGAGGGAGTGTTTTGCTCTTTTTATGCCTTCCAGGTATCTGGGGAAAGGAGGTCACTGCTTCCTCAACCTCTCTGATTCAGAGGATGTCAGAAAGCCCTAACAGAGGCTGTCCTTAAAACAACATAAGCTCTCTTCATAATAATAATTAAATCAAAGCAGCTCTTTACCTTTCCATGTGGTTTCAGGCTTCAGTTTCAAAATGCTGGCGACAAATACATAGGCTTGTATCATTTTCAAATTCAAACAGAAACGGGGATGTTGGCTGCAAGGGAAGGATGTAAGGTCAGGGTACGGCAAAGGATCTGATCAAAAAGAGTCCTTCCTTTCTGTTTTATTATTTTTCTTACCATTTAGGCTACTGATCTGCTAAAGGTGTCTAGAGGACCATGTCGCACGATCCATAGATACAATATGCTCTGGTGTTACAGCTGAGGCTGACAGAGAAAGCAAGGGTTACCCTCTCCTTACTGCCATTGCCCACTCATGGGGAAGGCTGTGGACCATTACAGAAGACAAAGTTCTCTCTCAGACCCTTTTCATTCATGCTCTATCCTGCAGAGTCATGTGCCCACAAGATGCAGAGTATGTGGTTATTTGAGGAAAAAAGGAATTGGGCCCACATGCATACTTGAGACAAAGAAGCGCAGGGTTACTTCAGGCAGGATATAATGACATGAGCAGAGAAAACAGAAGAATCCCATGTTTACGACTCTGAAATTCTGTTCTGATGTAATTCTTGCATGTTTCTATTGCCTCAACAGTTTTACAGATAGGTTTTATAGTAGATGCTGACCTGAAAATATCTTGAGGCTACCAAGTTAGGAGCAAGGAGGAGGAAAGTAAAAGAATCACAATGAGCTCCTCATTTGAAGCCAGTGGCCAGGCTCTCTGGGTTGCTGTGGCAGAGGACGCAAGCTTGCCTGAACTCTTAGGCCTGCCATCACCCAAGTGGGCTACAGCAAAAGGGGATTCCAGTCCGGTTCCTACCAGCACCAGGAAGTTTCTCACCACCACCATTTCTCCTACACCCCAGCCATCCCCCGCAACAGGAGGTGTAGCAGGTTTCACAAGGTTTCTTTGCCTTGCACATGGGTGGAAAGAGAGCCTGGCTGGCCAGGTTACACAGCTCTATATAACCCAGAGCCAGCTCTGACTGAAGCGTCATTGCATAAAGAGCAGTTCCTGCCTGGGTTTCATTAAGACAGGAAAGACTCTTGCTGCTCTAGGCAAGGTGAAGTGGCCACGGTGAGTGGTGGAGGGTGTGTGTATGCATGCATACTCTTGATTCATGAAGCTGCCTGCTGACATTGCAACCTTCTTTAGGTGGTAGCTGGTGCAAAATATCCTTATAGCTCAAATATTGAGGCTGGTCTAGCAGTGCTTTTCACAAAATACAATTTGTGTGGTATAATGGATGCTCTCTGTCTTTTTCTACTGTAAGAGCAGACATGTCTCCATTTGGGAAATGAAGCTGGAAGAGATGAGTTACAATTTAAATCAGCTGCTGTCATCAAAGGAGGTGGCTCTCAGTAAACCAGGTCATTTGCTGAGCCAGGGTGCTGTGAGGAGCACAGGCTTGAAAGCTCTGCAGGGAGTATGAGCATCCCCATGGATTGCTGTCACAGGAAGGTGAGTGAGAGGTGAGGCAGCAGCCAGGGAGAAGAGGGCAGGCTGATGTCAGCAGGACAGGGGGGAATGAGTGGTGAGGGATGTTGAGGAGGCAGTGGCAGAGAGCTGAGGCAATGCGGCAGGCAAAAAAAACCAGTGGCAAGGTGCCTGGATACAGGCAGGTTGGGAAGCATCAGTGTATGACACAAAACCTGCCTGCCTGGCTTCATGTCCTCGGTCTGGTCAGTGTATTTTGTGTGCTTCAATTTTCATCATGTGTGAAATACAACATTAATCCTGGTCTTTCACTTTGAGAAACATTTTGAGATCTTTAGATAAAACCAAATCATTTTACTGGCTCATGGGATGTAGGAAAACTTTTTCATTTGGGAAGGCTTGTTTCTGGGGGTTCAGATCAGTTCCTTTGGGATCAGGACAGGTAAGGCCATCATCTCTCTACCTGCTGCTTAGACCATGGTGATGAAATTTGTAATTTAACAGATTCAGGTTCAATACCTTTTATTACCTAAGGATGGTTCACATTTTGGCTGTGTCACTACTAGTAGTGGCTACTGAGAATATATACTCACATAAAATACGTACAAGGAACGTAAGGGTGAAGTAGCCATGTGTAGACGTGTATACAAGTAAGCCTATCTTTGTAATAAGTGAAGCAGCTTATATGCAGAGCAAAGCTTGAGATGAGTTTGTAATTTTTGTTTCAGTCAATGTTATCTGGTCTAATAAAGGAGTCTCTGCCTGCTTGCAGAGACCCTGCCTTGCTCACAGCCTGAGCTGGTCCCATTTACAGTGACTGTGTTATTTCAAACACAGTTTGTAAGATGCTCCTCTTTTGACAGCACGTAATCTTCTCCCTGATAGCACCTGAACCTGGTAGAAGCATCTTTAGCAAAGGCTGCCAGAGAGTATTAGGACTGATTTGGAGGCCGGTGGAGTTTATGGTACAAACGCCCCCTGCACTTCTTGGTTTACAGTGCAAAATGCTGCAAGGATCAGATACCTGATCTGAGAGCTCTTGCTGACAAGTATTCCTCCTGAGTGAAGGCTGCTGACTCAGGCATTGCCTCTGCAGGTACTTTTAATGGTTTTCTTTTCAGATGACCCTACAGTGTCATCTGTTTCTCCAAGTCCAGTTCCTCTGACATTCACATGGGCGAGCTTGCCAGCTTTGAGCTTTGCCTTTTAGGCTTGGAAGCTGCCCTGCTTTCTAGGGCTGAGCTCACTGACAGTGTATCACTGCTCTCTGCTGGAGAAGCACTGAGCTGGGCCAGGCCTCTCTGTGTCTCCAGCTGTTTGTCAGGAATGCAGGTGTGATGGCCAAACCGATAACCTCTGAGCCTTCAAGAGCAAACTTAACTTACAGCTTATTCCTGTTCTGCATATGGCACAATTTAGGGTCGTCGTTGTGCAGGCTGAAGACAACAGTTGTCAGAAATAAGATGAGATACATAAAATGATGCTGGCTGTACATAAACATCTGTGGTCACATGTTATCCTAGTAGTGCAGGATGACAGACACTGGAGTAATTGTCACAGGTTTCTGCTCTAGCCTGGAGTATGATTTCCTGGTTGCATTTGTGATCATACCAAATGTTGCATCTGTAGAATGTTTCTTTTCATCAGGTACAGTGTCCAGTTATGAGTGTACTATTTGTCTACTCAAGGGGTGCAGCAAGCATGAGGGCCTAAGAGTTCATGTTAAAAGAGACTCATTCCGGTGATCTTGATTGGATTTTGGTAGTTGCAGAAGTTAATCTGGCTGTTGCATTGAGTCATTTTTCAGAGTCACAGGCCAATGATTAGATCACAGAATTACAGAATGATAGGGGTTGGAAGGGACCTCGGGTCCAACCCCCCATCAGGCCTGAAAAATGAAAATTATTTAAAATAGTCTTTCCCACTTGAGCCCACACACACACACGTAACATGTACATGCACACATGATACATCTTCTAATTTCATATATTTTTATGTAGCTCTGGCATCTTTTTTGCTTGAAAACAAACATAAATCATAAAAAGGCAGCTTTACAACAGCTTTAAAGTGCTATTATATTCTGCAGCATTCCAAGTGAATTATTGCTGTGCTGTCAAAGAAAACAAAAACATTTGGGAAGGACTGTTTATTTTACAGTGGTTGACCAAAAGTATGCAAGTGGTTATAAAAAATGTAGACAGCTAACGATGGGAGGTGCCATTGCTCATTCTGTAACCCATTCACAAACCTTTGACACTGACTTTAGATCACAGAGATGGAGCTAGGCACTTCCCACAGGAAAATACACACACTCCCAATCACTCTAGTTATAAACAAAACACACTGTTCTCTCCTCCCTCACTCCACCCTGATCCTTCTTCCTCACCTACCCACATAGCCAAGCAAAAGGTGCAGTATTTCTATATGTGTAGTGAGGCCTACTCAACCAGCTGTCTCTTTGAACTGTTTCCCGCTATGACAAGGTGTAACTTGTAGGGCTGTGTGTTTAAATTTGACTTGCCTTTCAGGGAAAACTTTTTACTAAGGTGATACCATTTGTGGTACTATAGGGGAACCGTTTCCTCTATGAGGATCCCTTTATATTGAGCTACCCACCAAAATAGTTGCATGCAAATTGAAGGTCAGTTGGGGTCTGTATGCTAACGTGTTTGTCAACATTTTGAAAGTACGGGATGAGGTTCTGGTCTGCTCATTCTAGACAGAAGGTAGTGGAAGAGAAGGCAGCTCAAAGGGTGATCCAGGAGACTGCCATATGAGTGACTACCCCGTGATGAATGAGTGACTAAGCTTGGACTCTTCAGCTTGGGAAAGAGATGATTTAGAAGAGTCTACTGAGTCATGAGAGGCATGGAGAGGCTTGGTAGAGATTGCCTGTTGACTAGCTTTTCTAAGTCGGTAGTGGATGGAATCAACTAAAATAAGCAGTAGCATATTTCAGAACAAGGAGAGATGGTTCTTTGCACTGCAGGTTGTAGATCAGCAGAATTCCTTGCCACAGCATGCTGGTTGGTAACAGTTTATGAGGGTTGAAGGAAAGGCTGGAGAAATTCACGGAAGGGAGATCCTTTGAAGGTAACTAAACACACACAGACCACATCTGACTGAGATGCCCCCCAAATTAAAATTACGAACAGCTTGAATAGTATCAGAGGATTATCCTTTTTCTGCATGTCCTTTTTCTAGGCACCGGCTTACAGAAAATACTGGGATAGATCAACATTTGTTTTGTCCTAGTAGGACCATTCCTGTATATGTAGCATGAGTCTGATGGTGGAGGCATCTTCTAAGTGCACTTAGCTTCTCTTGCCTTACCCTCTTAACAATAGTAATTCAGGCAAGAATGAATTCCTGAAGATGCCAAACACCTTATGTTGAGCATTCTTTTCTGTATGTTCATCTTAAATGGATGCTGTACAGGATCAGCCTCCCAATGACAGGATACTAAAGGCTCAATCTTCAGTGCCATGTGGACGCCACTGGAAATCTGGATAGGGGACTGATCTTAGGACAGTCTTAAATCCTTTGGTGAGGATCCTCATGAGCTAAGTGCTGACCATGTCATCTTCAAATACACCTCACAGTTGCCATCTTTTGATAACATCAGAGACCATAGGCATGTCTTCAGTGAATCTAAACATCAAATTGTTTCTGTTTATCAAAATAGGTGTCATATTATAAGCTCGTACTCCTCTTGAGCACATTTATCCTGGCTTGAGTTTAAGTGCATTTATCAGGCTGATGCTGAGCGCACCAAAGTCAGTGGAAAGCTGGATTTACTGAGGATTAGATCAAGCACTTGGTGCTGCCCTCACATGTTTAGTGGTCTCCCAATGTGCAGTCACCAAATTTAGTACTTCAGGAGGGTGTATGTCTTCCAAGAAGATCTGTATTAGGTGTCACTGTCCAGCGTGAAACACTTCACTGATCACCATCCCTTTCTGTTCAATCTCTGCTGCAAGAAAACATCTGCCAGAGGTTTTTACAAACAAATAGCAACTGTGATTTTTACCAAATGAGTCCATTAAGAAATGGAAAATGGCAGAAGCTTACTGCAGGGGGTTGGACTAGATGACCTTTAAAGGTCCCTTCCAACCTCACACATTATGTGATTCTATGAAAAAAGAAAAAAAATGGCAGAAAAGTCATCTCTGATCTGTGAACGATCTTGCATTATATTTCCTTGTTCTGTGGAGTCCCTGAACTAACCATCTTGCTTTGGTTGGTCACAGTGTAAATGTCGATTAGGTGGGGGAGGAATCCTTAAAAGCAAAACAGTAATTCTTAGTCATATTCACAATAACAATCATAATCATAACAGTTTATGAAAAAAATTCCCCTGCAAGTCCTCATACTCATTGCAAAGTGGTAGAAAGATCAGCCTTGGCCTGCCGGAAACTGAAAAAGTGGAAGAAAGCAAGCTGTAATATCATCCACCCACTGCCACACTCTGTGCACGCCAAAACGTGCGCAGGCTCCGTGCAGTTGTTGACAGGGATCTGTTGATGAAGGAAGCATGTGAATCCCAGTGAACCTGCCTTTCATAAACGTGCCAGGATTGCGGCGTCACTGCTGCTGACACATTTCCCTTCCCTGTAGGTGCACACCCTTTCCCATGTGTTCCTGCTGTGCATGTGAATTGGTCTGAGGAGTCTTCCAGCTACACCCCGCCCCTCATATGGAATGTCATTAGAAAGCCAAGGTGGGGAGTATCTCTGAGCAGCTTAACGGATCGGTCCTTTTGCCCTCTATTTACGTCTAGTACGTCAGCAGTGCCAGAGACCGTTCAGCGCTACCTCGCACGGCTATGTAATTAAAGCTATCTTGCCTGACCAGAGGGAAATAAGCATGCAGAAGTTTGCCAAAAGCAATTTTAGTCAATGGGAGAGCGAGAGATGTTTTGTGCTTGGTCTTTTTACTGGTTGTATTAGCATCATGCGCTGCTATTTCTATCCATTTTGCCAGTTGGCATCCATCCACCTTTTCTGTTCATGCTCAAGCAGCCAGGAACACTACGGCGGGAGAGGAAGCCCCTTCTCATATGCTGCAAGCTGAGCTGCCAATGCCTTGTGTTTGTAGTGGATCCAGCAAACAAAACAAAAACAACCCCATCAGATCAGCTGTGTCTGCGAACGAATAGGTCCTCTGAATAGTAGCGGAGCAGTGTCCCAAAGCTTCCCATCGTCCATCCTCTTCAGTTGTAATAAAGGCACTAGGCTTAGTGAATATCAAAAGCAGAAATGGGCATATGCTTCTACAAACTTGAATAGCTGTGGTGACAAAAAAACACCGGAAGGAAAACCCTGAGTCATTTACTGCTCAAACGTAGGTGGAGGTGAATTAACTCAGTGTGAATTGGTCGAGTTGATTAGATGGTTTAATTGAGCTCTGGTATATCAGAAAAGTAGAAATCTATTCTGACCAGAAAATGGTAAAAGCTGCTTATAAACACAGCCTGTAAAAAGAGAATCCGAATCCTTAACTTGCATGTGCAGATGGGGCATACAGTTATGTGTCTCATGCCAAGGTATAGCCACAACAACAGTACTTTTATAGGGGCTGAATAATAGTTGGGGGAAACAGAGTGGGTAGGGAAGGAAGAAAAACAGCCAAGTAATTGAAAACATCCTCTGGAGAAGCAGCCCACAAATGACATTTGGGTTTCTGAATGTGAACTGGCAATATGAATACATTCTTATGAAAAGCTGTTGAGGTAGTCATCATTTTGGGACTGCTTGGTTTGAAAAGATATGTTCTGCCAGAGACAGATCTGCTAGTGAGTTCCTAGCCTTCCCCCATAGGAACAGTACCTACTGATGCTGGGGTTGAATTCTGTTATTGGTGTCTTGCTGAAAAGTAATCTTGTCAATCAGAACCACCTACATAGGAGATCACCATGAGAGCCAGGGCTGCATCCTGTGTTAACCGTAGTGGAACCACTGGCTAGCTTTAGCTCAAAGACTCACATCAGCCTTTTAGATTTTCTAAAGAAACTTGCTGTCAAGAATGATGGGAATATTTCTAATATGAAAAGTACGGTCTTGTAGTCAGATGCTTCTATTTGCCAGAATTTATTGGTGCCTACAAATACTGCTTTCTCCCATTAAGACGGAGGTAACAATGATTTATTCAGCTTTCTGAAAATTCAAGACTAAGAGAATGTAACGTAGTTAGGGAAAGTTAATAATAATTTCTTTTAAATGGAGTGACCCACATTTAAAACAGTCTCTTTTTCTTCTGAATTAACTGGCATTTTTGTTCTCAGTCCTCTGGACCTCTGATTGGGGAAGTAATTTATACAAGAGTGAAAAATTTACTATTTTCTATATATAATGCATTTCTGATGTGTAGATCTCTTGGGCATTCTATAAAGGAGAATGCCATTGTCCTATTTAGGAAATGAGGCAGCAGAAAGTGAATTGATAGCGTTTTTCAGCTTTTCATTCCCTGCCTGATAGACTCTGCTGCTTCTGTTACCCATAAGTGGGTTTCAGGAGTTTAACTAATAAGGTGCATAATATATTTTTCTATTGGTTGCAAGAAAAAACAATCTATTTTGAAAAGTTTTGTCCTTCAGCTGGGAGAGAAGAGTATTGTGAAAGTGTTTCAGAAACTGACAGCACAGTTTTTTTAGAATTTTCTCTTAACATGGAAACGTGCCAACAGTTTCTGCCTCAGCTCCCTGCTAAAGGAATACTCTGAAAACGGAAAATCTAGTCAATGAGCTGCTCACATTACAGAAAAGGAGCAAGGATTGACCCCAGGCGTTTCACGTGTTCTTACGCAGTGTCTCTTCCCTGCAAAGCCTGTCAGAGCTGGGGTAGCCACGCTATGGAATGTCGTAGAGAAAGCTCACAAAAGGAGTGCGACCCAGGATCCATTTTGCCTGTTGGCTGACGTGTGGTAGCCAGCCATGTGTGTGTCATTAGCCCGCTGCAAATAGAAGGTAAAAAGCATCACTTAAACTGCACTTGGAGAGGGAGCGTGTGGTCAGTAACTTGACTGTGTGCCTGTGATTCCTATTTTGAAGTGACCTGGAGGCAGTCGGTTGCTAGTAAAAATCACAGAATCACAGAATCGCAGAATCGTAGGGGTTGGAAGGGACCTCCAGAGATCATTGGGTCCAACCCCCCTGCCAAAGCAGCTCCCTAGCACATATTGCACAGATAGGCGTCCAGACGAGTCTTGAATATCTCCAGAGAAGGAGACTCCACCACCTCCCTGGGCAGCCTGTCCCAGGGCTCTGTCACCCTCACTGTGTAAAAGTTCTTCCGCATGTTGGTGCGGAACTTCCTGTGCTCCAGTTTACAGCCATTGCCCCTTGTCCTGTCTCCACAGATGACTGAAAAGGGGTTGGCCAATTCCCCCTGCATCCCATACTTATATTTATAAACATTAATTAGGTCCCCCCTCAGTCTTCTTTTCTCCAGTCTGAACAGCCCCAGCTCACTCAGCCTTTCCTCCTACGGGAGATGTTCCAGGCCCTTAATCATCTTTGTAGCCCTTCTCTGGACTCTCTCCAGGAGATCCCTGTCCTTTTTATACCAGGGAGCCCAGAACTGGACACAATACTCCAGGTGGGGCCTGACCAGGGCAGAGTAGAGGGGGAGGATCACCTCCTTCGACCTGCTGGCCACACTCTTCCTGATGCATCCCAGGATCCCATTGGCCCTCTTAGCCACCAGGGCACACTGCTGGCTCATAGCCAACCTGTCATCAACCAGGACCCCCAGGTCCTTCTCCACAGAGCTCTTCTCCAGCAGGTCATCCCCCAGCCTGTACTGATACAGACGGCTATTCCTTCCCAGGTGCAAGACTTTACACTTGCTTTTATTAAACCTCATCTGGTTTCTCCCTGCCCAGCTTTCCAGCCTGTCCAGGTCTCGCTGGATGGCAGCGCAGTGTTCCTGCGTGTCAGCCACCCCTCCCAGCTTTGTATCATCAGGTACTTGCTGAGGGTGGATGCTATTCCCTCATCAAGGTCGTTGATGAAGATATTAAACAGGACTGGACCCAACATCGAGCCCTGAGGAACACCGCTAGTCACAGGCCTCCATTCAGATTTTGTTCCACTGATCACGACCCTCTGAGCCCGGTCCAACAGCCAGTTCTCAACCCACCTCACTGTCCACTCATCTATCCCATGATCTCTTAGCTTTTCTATCAGGATGTCATGGGAGACAGTATCGAAAGCCTTGCTGAAGTCAAGGTAGATGACATCCACTGCTCTCCCTCCATCCACCCAGCCGGTGATGAGATCATAGAAGGCTATGAGATTGGTCGAGCACGATCTCCCCTTGGTGAATCCATGCTGACTACTCCTCATGACCTTCTTCTCTTCCAGTTGCTTGGTAATGGCATCCAGAACAAGCTGTTCCATAACCTTTCCAGGGACAGAAGTGAGGCTGACTGGCCTATAATTGTTAGGGTCCTCCTTCTTGCCCTTTTTGAAGACTGGAGTGATATTGGCTATCTACCTGAGAGACATTTTGCTGGGAAAGTTTAAGACATAACCAATACGGGAATAGGCTGAGTAAAAAGGGGATTAATTCAGTGTAAATTGGGAGAAAGTCCAAACTTTTCATCCTAGTGTTAGCAGGGGAACTCTCAGCATAGCTGTAGTGGCTCAGGAAGGAGGGCATTCACTTCTGGGACGTCCCTGAGCCTGGGCTTTCTGGACATGGGAGCCTTGTATTCACAGAACGAAGTACCAGAGCTCTGAGATTCCAAAGTTTCATATCCTTTGGGGTGCTTTTCCTTCCTTGCTTTTATGGACAATGAATAAACCTGAGAGAATAATGTACATATAGATTTACTGTATGGATTTTAAGTCTCATACTCTTTATGGCACAGGGTAAGCTGTAAAAGTTCAAGGTTTCAGCTCTGTATAAATCAGTGTAGAGCCATCAAAGAGATTGGGACAGTGCTTGTGTATAAAAATCAGGGCATGATTTGGAAAAAAAAAGCCTAGTTCTGTATTATTCAACACAAATCGTGTTGCCACCCTGAAGAAAGTAAAACCATCCAGGATTAGTAAAGCTTTTTCAGTGGCCCAACATTCATCTTGATCATTTTTCAATCATTTAGAAGCATACTAGTAATCTGTAAGGCCAGGTAGGGATGCTTTTAGTTATGCCTTAAAGAATGGACCCTTTACAATCCTGAATTTCCAGTTTTGCTCTTTTGTCTAGTGTTCTGGGCTGTCACAGCTATTCTTCTTATGAAAAAGGAAATACTTTCTTTTAAATAGGCAGTGGTTTTTGCACAGGTTAGTAGTATCAGCACATTATTTGAAAAGCATTTGAAGTGCAGGATTCTTTTGCCTGAAAGCTCTGCATGAAAGAGTTCATGGATTTTCCATTAGTTTTACCAGGGGCAGTCATTGTATTCTTCATGCCGTAGTAACTCAGTAGCAGCTGGCAGGTGGATTCAGTGATGAGGACTTGCATGTGCTATGCACTCTCCCCCTACCCACCCCGGCCTTTGCTTAAAACCCTATTTCAGGATTTTATATTGTCATCCTATACTGCAGTTCCTGGGTGCCTTTGGCACAAAATCAACACCAGTAGCAAAGACCCTAGAGAAGGGCACAGAGCGTCTTGTTCTTCTCTGTGGCTGAGGTGAAACCACTTTGGCAGAGGCAGGGGTTGTGAGCTTGGCTGGCAGGAGGGCTGTTGGCCGGGCATCTCAGCAGTGAGGCTGTGAGGGCCATTCTTGCACCCTTCTGAGGGTGCCTGCTGGTCCTGTCAGATCCCTCCAGCCGTCACCTCAGCCCTCAGTGACAGGGTGGGCAGCTTGTAGAAACAAAGGAAAAACTCTTATCCGTAGCTCTGTATGTTTTTGTATGTATCCACTGCTTGTTGAAACATCCAGTGGTCCATGTGCTTTAATTACAGCATTCTCATGTAAATTGCATTTATTCTTGCCTCAGCTGCAGGCATGAACTTGACACACAGAACAGTATTATGCATGATATCCTCATTTACTGCCTTCGCTTGCAAAGAGAAATGCTGTGACTTGGCTGGATGGTTGCATCCAGAGGGTAGTGGTCAATGGTTTGATGTCCACATAGAGAGGGCTGACTAGTGGTGTCCCTCAGGGATCAGTACTGGGACCAGTGTTATTTACTATCTTCACCACTGACATAGACAGTGGGATCAAGTGCACCCTCAGCAAGTTCGCAGATGACACCAAGCTGAGTGGTGTAGTCAACATGTCAGAGGGACAGGATAACATCCAGAGGAACCTGGACATGCTAGAGAGGTGGATCCATGCAAACCTCATGAAGTTCAAAAAGGACAAGTGCAAGGTCCTGCAATTGGACTGGGACAGTCCTCATTATCAATACAGGCTGAGGGGTGGTGTGATAGACAGCAGCCCTGTGGCAAAAGACTTGGTGGTATTGATGGGTAAAGAGCCATACATGAACCAACAATGTGCACTCACAGCCCAGAGGCCAACCATATCATGGGCTGCATCAAAAGAAGTGTGGCCAGCAGATAGAGAGAGGCGATTCTCCCTCTCTAGTTTGCTGTGGTGAGACCCCACCTGGAGTACTGTGTCCAGTTTGGGAGCCCTTAACACAAGAAGGACATGGACCTCTTGGAGCAGATCCAGAGGAGGGACATGAGGATGATCAGAGAGACTGAGCATGCGCTCGTGTTCCCCAAGCTTCTTCCAGTTAATGCCTCGTTTCCCAATCTCCGTGCCAATGTAGACTGAGACACTGGCACTCAAATGGCTTGTGATAAGAGTTGGGCAGCCTCACAGCTCTGCTGTATGTGGGTCTCTGTTGCAGAAGAAGCATGCTGGATTGAAAGCAGCATTGTACTGATCAGCCGCTACGGGAGAGACAGAGGGAGAGTGGAGATGAAGAGTGTATCTATGGGTGGGTGGGAGAGAGGATGCAATGCTCAGCCACCTCGCAGTGCTGTGCAGGCCGCAGGGACCAGCCAACCCATGCATCCCCCTTCTCCTCCCTCCATTTCAGCCACCTACTTACTCCTTTTTGCCCTTCTCAATCTACTCCACCACCTATTTAGTTAGCCCTGTGATTACAGGTCTCTTAACGCTGCGCCTGCTTGTTTCCTGGGAGGAGGAGGAGGGAGGAGGGAGTCCCGTCTCCCCGCTGACACTCGCCCCCATGGTCTTGGCTGGGGGACAGCCGCTGCTGGCAGCGGCCTGGGAGGAACTTGCAGTGGTAGCAGAAGAAAAGAATTTGGCAGGGAGGTGAGCCACATGATTGTGATTCATCCTGTGCTCTTGAAATGTGGCAGGAGGGCTAGGAAAGGCTTCGGGTGCCAGCAGTGAGAGCAGAGACACTCACGTTCAAACATCACATTCTTTTTATAGTAAGGCATGCCTCATAGGGAAAATATTGAACTTGGCCTTCCAGGATGAAGAAAATAGGCCCAACTGTGATTTTACTGCTTGAGTCACTCACTTAATCAGTTACTGGTTGCATGTAGGAAGCCTTCTATTAGGCCGACTTGGAAAAATTGTTTTTAATTACTTAATAGTGACACTGAGCTGTTTTTCAATTTGCTCAAAGCTGCTTTCATTTGTAGTTCTCTTTACATAGAAACACTCTTAAGATACCATGATTCAGAAGAGTTATCACCTTAATCCGGTCACTTGATGTAACTGCCTTCTAGATGGAACTCTTGTTTTAGCAGGGGTTAGAAGTTTGCTGGAAAGGTGAAAAAAGTTGTGCTGGGATTATGATAGCTTTGTGGGCCTGATTCTTCCACCTTCCCTCGTAGAGGAAGGCCCCATAGCCCTGGGTTGCACGTGTGTCCCGCCCCACGTTGGAGTGAAGGAAACAGATGCCATTTCATATGCATGGAGGTTGCAGGGTGGCAGTCGGACGATCACAGAAATGTACTGTAATGAGACCATCTCCTTAGCCTTATTTCCACCCAGCTCCTTTGTCTGGCAGGAGGCAGTCAC
This sequence comes from Porphyrio hochstetteri, assembly GCA_020800305.1. Classification (NCBI taxonomy): domain Eukaryota; kingdom Metazoa; phylum Chordata; class Aves; order Gruiformes; family Rallidae; genus Porphyrio; species Porphyrio hochstetteri. Next base: position 31,886,276 of record CM036905.1, on the reverse strand, counting down.
AGATGCAATTGTGGAAGTGCAGCTCAGTCTAGGAACACCGGTCTGCACAACCCTGCACTCTCCCAAGGCCCACGTTGGCTCAAAGGCTTATTGCTTCCCATGCACCATAAATCTGTGACTGCATCCAAAAATGTAGAGGCTACAGTGTATGGAAGTTCCTCTTCCTCGCTGAGTGTGTTTATGACAGATTTATATTGATGGCAGCAGTGCGCCACAGTCACAGACTTCTATTATATTCAGGACCTCCTAACTCAGTCCCTATTTCCTGTTGAAGGTGAGAGAAGGTCCTATATGAATGAGGGGTGAAATTACAGCTGAACTTTCTAATTGCTGTTAGTACAGGAGAACCTTTAAGAAACAGAGCGAGACCTTTTGTGTTGGGAACTACCTCTGCCCTCTCTTCACCAGTTTGCTTTATGTTAAGTTCACTTTCCCCCCCGAAAAGCCAGTAAATGTGTGCCTGTATCTCTCGTTATGTTTACAGAGGGTATTTGAAAAGAAGGTCAGGAGTGCTTTCATTCTTGAAAAAAAACAGTCACTTTCAGCTACCCAGAACTTTCAAAGTGTATACAAAATCACAAATGCTGGTAACTGTTATTTCAGGCCTCAGGCTTAGACATGATAAATTAACACTGTCCAGATTTCATTTTGGAAGCAGTGCCTACTCCGGCACAGACACATTCATATCCGGATGAACTCCAGGGAGGCTCGGAGGGGCAGTCACCACATCCTCCGTCTGACCTTGACGGTGACTGCTTCCTCCTACCCTTCTGTGCTGGGGCTGAGCAGCCGAGCCTGGGTGCGAACACCGGCCACAGCTCTGGAAGCTGAGCAAATGTCTACTTTAGCTCTACCAGAGTATTCTAGGATGAGATACTCCTTCAGCCCATCCTCCTTCCACCCGCTTTCTCTCTGTTTTCATTGTGACAGCAGACGAAGGAGAATCTGATGTTTACAGTAAGGGCCTTAGAGGTTCCTGGCATGTGTTAGGAGTGGTGCCAGGGTCTTTGGGGCTTTGAAGAACCCCCCAAAGCTGCTCTGGTCTCATACTGATCTGGCAGCTCTGTTTTAATTGGAATAATGCTTTTTCAATTGTAAGTCTAGATCGGGAAAAGGCAATACAAAGTGGTAAACGGAAAGAGCCAGTGACACGTTGACCCTTTGTCCTCTGTAAATGCTATTTCTTCTCATGTTTGTTGGACAAACATCCTTTTTGTTTAGCTTGCTGTTGTGGGGTCTGGTCATTTTGCTGGGAGGCTGGAGGAGAAGCAGAATTATGGACACAAGCAGTACCTAACTCCTTGTAAGAGACTATCAAAGAAACCAGACCAACCCCAGAAATCACAGGATGCAACAATGCCTCCAAGCTGCCTTTCCACTTTTTGTCTCTGAATCTAAGCCAGTCAGTCATATCTTGCTTCAATCCTTGTTTCACTACAGGATTTAATGGCTTAGCTTAATGGTTGTTTGCAGTGGTAAATAACTCTGCTTTTGATTGAAAGAAGAGTTCAAAATCTTCTGAACCGAATCCCCTCTTTAAACACCCAGTCTTTATTTTTTTCTGTAGAGCAGAAATCACCAGGGTGTTCCTGTCTGCACTTGCCATGATTCACCCACCGGCCACCTCATGCAGGGTGGTTTCATGCTGTTCCTGCCTTGAGCCTCTGTGTCACCCCTCGTGCAGGAGGTTGTGCTGGCCAAGGTGTCTGCTGCTGGATTAACACAGGGGTTTTTTTGGTCTGACATATTATTGCAAACATCTGTCTGTGCCTTTAGGTTCCTAAAATATCTTTAAATGCCTGGGTGTACACGTCTTCTCAAAGACACAGAGGAAATCTGTGGTAGAGCAGGAACTACTCCCTGAGGGAGGGACCCTGACAGTGCAGAACAGCGAGTAAATCAGTACGTTGTTCATGGACATTTTTGAAGGGAGCTCAAAACACCAGCTAGTAAAAGGAGCATGTGTGGGATGACGTAACCCTAGCTTGGGGGGGAGAGCCCAGGCGTTCACACTGCTCTGTGGCAGCGTGACAAGTCAGGCTTCCAGGGACAGTCATTTACTCTGCTTGCCTGGATTTTAATGGGTTATGGCTGGAGTTGTTACGGTCTGTTTGGTGGAAAACAAGCAAACAAACAAACAGATCTGTAATTTTAGGAGCCTGTTTTAAAATGTCAAACATCTGCCAGACAGAGGCTCAATAAATCAAGGTTGCAGGAGAAGGTTAGTGCGCACACGTGTGTGCGTGTGTTTTGCAGGCTTTGTGTACGTCTCCAGTGACCCGCTTTCTAAATTGCTACATATTTTGCAGAAGATGCTCCTAGGATCTATGCAGCTGATGGCAATTAAAGAACTGTGCTGGGGAGACGGGTGCCCCGTTTGGAGGGAATTAAATTCTGATCTCTCAGTGTATTGCTTTTTTACTGTAGCTACACTGCTTTGATTGCCTGACCTTGGAACGTCTGCGCTTCCCATTGTATGTAAGTGGCACCATAGGTGCTGTATACCTTTGCTGGAGGGATGATGCCTCTTGAGACCTGTTGTTTAGCTGAGCATCCTCATTAAGCGTGGTCACAGCCCTTCCAGCCTGCCTGCCTTAACGCTGTTTTCTTTTTATTTCCTCAGGGCCCCATTCTCAGGGCCCCTCACCTGTCAAAGCAGTTCTGTCTTTACCCTCAAAGGAATCCCATTGAAGAAAACAAACCAAAATGAATGAATGAAGGTGAGAGACGCCAGGTCTCCCTTTCCTACCAAAGAAAGATTCTGTCCCAAGTTTTGCAGTCAATTACAGCAGCAGCAAGGGCATCCCCATACCTGCTCATCTGGGAGTACTTAGGAGAAATCAGAATCTAGTTGTTAGTAGAAACCTTTGGTTGCTTTTGTTCCTTAAAAAACCCAACCAAAACCAAAAGAGAAGAGGTCTTTAACAGTACTGCCGTTTTACACATCACTGCAAAACACAGTGCACCTCACAGCCCAGCTTTGTTCGTACACCTGGCTCTTTATTCCTTCGCTGCTACTGTGCTGCTGTGTGGAGGTATATCCACTCGGACCAGCGACAGAGGATTTAAACCAAATAGTAAAACGAACATCATTTGCAGAGCAATAAAGGAAATACCTTTGCAAATGATTCACCCCCATTTCGATAAAATGTTAGTGTCAGTCTCCAAAGTTGCAAATAATAGTTTTATTGGGTTTCGGATGCACACATACAGAGACAGCACACACCCAGAGATGCTTACGGAGCCTGCTTCCAACTGTGTGGCTGTTACTTCACTCCTTCATTGTCGCAGCAAAGTCTTTCATGCGGGACATATAATAGAAGTCATTAACAATGTTTACGAGGAAGCATATTGTGTTTAAGTACACATTGTGAAGGAAAAAAGGCATTAAGATTGTTCAGGGCATAGGAAGTGAGGAGGGGAGGAGGAAATCGTGTTTGTTGAATGTGTTTATGTGAGGATTACACGCAGTTTATGCAATTCAAGATTTCAGAAGCAGATAAGATCTTCTAAATCAGCCATAAAATCTGTATCTGATTTTTCACACCAAAAAAATAACAAAAAATGGTTTTGTTTTCTCTGGAGGAAAACAGAGGGAAGGAGGCATAGGGCCAAATTCTGATCTCACTTTAGCTGGTGTTTGGTGAAATTGTTGGAAATACGCTGGATTTACACTGATGTAAGCGAGATTAGAGCCTTGCCTGTGGCAGACAGAACATCGCCTCTGTACCTTCAGTATGGTTTGGGGCTATTTTAATACAGAAACTATTTTAAATACATTGATATTTCCATAATGTAGTTGACAAGGTCATGGTATGCAAATATAGACAAACCTTACAGAACAATTTGCAGATTTAATACAATTTTGCATAAAGTTGGCTGAGTTCTTTGGGTCTCTGTATAATTTGGTAGTTTAAATGTGCTTCTTATGAATGAGTTCTTAACTTCGAAGAAGCAAAAGACCATCCACCGTGTGAGTCTGAAAGGAATCAACACCCACATGTCGTGTCCCTTTCAGTTGCTAAGTGACAGCTTGTCTTGTCCGATCTTGTAAATTTAATTCCTGCCTGGATGTGTTTATGCTCTCAAGATGAATTTATCCAGGCAAATCCTTGGGTCTGCAGCGCAGTCTGCAGTCTTAGCTGCTGTGTAGCTCAGAGGTGATGCATATTCATTTGGCACAGACATTTACAAGGTGGGGTGAGTCAGAGATAGGGGTGTCAATGTCCATTCTCCAACCGGTTGCAGGTCCATGCTGGTGTTTGGGTGCATTTCTTCTATTCTCTGTGCTGAATGTGAGGTCAAATTCTGTACTGCTGTAAGCCAGCGGAGATCCTTTTACTTCAGTGGATCTGTAGCAATTTGCACTGGCAGAGAATTTGGCCCCTAAAAGCTTGTGTCAACAAGAAGTTTTAACTGGGGAAAAAGCAGTAGGAAAAAACCTAAGTAAGTGAAGCTGTTGCTGTTGGGAGATGTTTCTATTATGTAATCCCAAAATGGTAGTGTTTTGAGTATAGCCCATTCAGTCATCCTAAACAGAATCGGTACAGTTGGGAAAGGGGGATGTGTGTGTATGAATGTTTCAAGGAGGTCTTTGAAGGTTTTCTTCAAATGTTCATTGCATCTAAGATCCCATTTTTTGTGTGCCTTTATTTGCTCCAGAATACCACGGGACTGCCAACAAAGGAGGGCCTGTCCTCCCAGGAATTTTCTGCATTCCTCTCTGGAGTAGGCATTTTTCTCAGCTACAAAGGCCCTTTGGCAAATTCCCTCTAATCATTGGATTTACCCTGGGCTCTGATAGGTGCCATTCATGAACTTGGTCTGCTGTTTGATGGGGCTCAAGCATTAATGGGATCTTTTCACGATAAACAAAACAGAGTAACATTACTGGAGGAATCACAAAGCTGCTCTTGTAGAGCAGTGCTGTTCTTTCTCCTTCTACTCTCTCTCTGTTTCCCTCCATTCTCCATTTTCCTCTCATTTTTTTCCTCAACCTTCTTTTGCTTTTATGAATATACTTTTTTTTTTTTGGTCCATGGGTGGGACCATTCTGATTGGCAGATCTCTGCTCACCTCCAGAGGCAGATGACTAGCTCACTGCCCATGCTCAGCCCCAGGAGATGGAATAAGCCCATACAAACTGCCCAGCTTTAGCAGCTCCGTGGTTTCTGCAAGACATCTCAGGCACCATCAGAGCAGAGACATAAACAGATCCTGATTCCTGTCTCCCCTCCCATGGGTTTCATTCCCATCAATAACTGGCATTCAAGCGAGAAGGGGAAGGAAAAGAAGTTAGGGAAGGACTCACCTTGATAGCAAAATAAAAACAGATCTGCTGCTGCTTTTGAACTCCATTAGTAATGTAACTTTGTAGCATTTTAGACAACACTATTACAGTTTTGTTTTTCTCCAGTACTTTTTAAGAAGTGGTATACTGCCCCCGTAATGGGTATGTCCTGAAAAGTAATATTTTGAGATCACAGAGGTAGTACAAAAATAGTTGTATTTATAACAAGTAAGCTCAGCAAACAATGATAAAATAGAACTACATCTTTTCTTTGAAGCTGTTTCTTTGTAGGGTGATGGGATCCATTAGCACTACAAGCCCAAGGTTGGTTAACATGCAGAAGCTTTTTCTCAGTCTGAGGGAAGTTTTCAGCTGAGTTGCCAGGCTTCTTGTGTACAGCACGACTGGACCTTAGCCTCCAAAACTCCCTGGCCCAGCTGAAGCCCTAGAGAGCCTGGAGCATCCAAATTCCAGCAGGATCCCAGGGAGCAGGCTGTTCCCTGCAGAAACCACCAGCCATGAGACCTACCCCTCTTTTCATTTAAACATCATGCACATATTCTGATGAAACATCACACCAATGGCTCAGGTGAGCCATACAGCTCCTTTTAGAAATCTAAAAAAAAAAAAAGCAGCAAGAGGTTCCTCTAAAAAGACCTCTTCATTTTAAAATTCTGCACTCAAAACCCACTACATTTCCAACAAGCAGTTTCAAACCTGGTTGAGTCACCATCCCTGGATGTGTTTAAAAAAAGAGTAGATGAGGAACTTAGGGATATGGTTTAGCATAGAACAGGAACGGTTGGACTCAGTGATCTTAAAGGTCTTTTCCAACCTTATGATTCTGTGAAACAAATTCATTTTCACATTCACTGCTTAAAAGTGTTAATTCAGCAGCTTTCAAAGGTCATAATGAATCCATTAAATAAAGATAAATCAGACATTTTTATTTCAGAATTTCCACAAGACAACTATTTTTAACAAGAAGACTTTTTGTTGGAATTTTTCTCACTAAAATTACAAGGGAGGAATCACAGAGACAGGAAATAAGCACATTGTCTTCCATGTGTCATAACTTCTCACACTTCCATTCTGTTGAACAAGACTGTGTTTGGAAACTGTCAAGGAGAAAGTTGGATGCACTTTTAGTATGTTAGAGAGCTCTTCTTAGACTCATAAACAGTAGATCAGCGGGCTACATGCGAAGGCATTGCAGTCCGTAACTCCTTTTTTTGGTGCCCTGGAGAACCCTCCTAGCCCTTCACCTTAAGCACCTGATGGGATTGTTTAGGTTGGAAGAAACATAAGATCTCCTGTAATTGGGCCTAGTTGTAGCTTGTTTGGGGAAAGATGCTAAGGGCTTGAAATATCATACAGTCTAACCTTCCTTTCTTCCTTCCTGATGTGTCCACACACCTACTCATCTAGGTTTCATTGCAAAGCTGTTGGAGAAGGCAGGGCTTTTCTGACATACTCAGGGGATGGAAAAGGCTGCCTGAGCACAGGAACAGAAAGCCCTCAGAGATCCAGCTGCCAGCTCTGAGGTTAAAATGAGTGTGAACAAGTGAGAGTAAGAGGTTGTATCTCTTGACAAATTAACGGAAAAATGGGATGAGAATGGCTGCTGTACTCTGTAACCTAACCAGGCTGTCTGGCCTGGATGTAATGGATGCCCTGGTGGGACACCTATCTTGGTCATCCCATGGCCAGGACCTGTTTGGTATATTTCACCAGCTTCCATGTGCTCTGCTTCCAAGGAAACCATACCTGATCGGGTGTGCTTGTCGAAATTTGGCAACTACTGAGAGTCAGGAGAGTACAGAAAGGAGTCATGGCCTTGGCTTGACAAAAATTTCAGTATCCTTAACTGTAAGAAGACACAAGATATGAATGACCTCAAAGCCCCAGAGCCCCTTAGCTCTTCCATATCAGCTTCCAAACCCAGAGTGCACAACGTGTTATTAACAATTGCTATAACTATAAACACTTACTTGGCAGCAATCACTGTGGTGTCCAAGGACCTGTGTGCACTTTAGTGAATCAATTAAACATATTATGGCATTTAATGCCCACGGTGGGAGATTCAGCCCTGGGCCATGTGAACTCAGAGTTGCATGGTTTGAGTAGGAGACATGATTAAAGGTTGACTAGTCATAACTCCAATCAGTGCACTGACAGCATTATTTTGTATTTCTTCTCTTTTTTAATCTACCTTCCAAAACACTCATTGCCAAAAATTCCACAGGGATAGGGAAATAATGTGAAAGCAATGCTATGTTCAAAATCATATTTTTCATACCTCCTGAGAATATCTTGAATGGTATAGAAATCAGAGGTACCTTTGAATAATGGAGCCTTTTTCTCAAAGACTGTTGGTAAAAATGAGCTTTGCTGTCCTCAAAGAGCTGGCGTTATAAAATGCCAATCACGGTTTAATTGTGATTGAGTACGTTAATTACACATGACAGACTAAATGTCTTTGAAGTCTAATTCTTGATTGTGTCTAATAATCTCCTTTTTTATAGTGCTGAACTTCAAGACACAGGCCTGCAGCTAAACTGATGCAGGCACATATAGTCATGAGGTCACATTTAACAGTGATTGAAGGTGAAGTCCTTCTGGTGTTCACTTGGAGACTGGAGTCGAGTCATGAAGGGGTCACCCCAAGGGTCAGTCTCCAGCCACCAGCTCAGATTTTCTGCAGATCTGTTTCCTATGTATTTGACAGAAAAAGGGTAAGATAACCATTTGAAAATTCGGGGGACTCAAGTAAAATGCTGCCTTTCCCATCAAATAGGAAATACTGACACAAGGAGGGAGAAGGCTGTTCTTCCACGTGCCTATTGGCCTCTTCCAGCTCGCTGGAAAAAGACATGGGACCTCTGCCTCTGCTGGATGGAATCAGCCAGCGGATGAGGATCTGCTGAGGGTCTTCTCCATAGAGATACCTTTTGGGTGATCTGAATCCTCCAGGTGAAAAAACACTTGAAGGAGAATATGTGCTCTGTGTGGGAGATAAGATTTACATTGGAGAAAACCTTCTGGCATTACAGAAAGCATGATGACAAATGTCTTCTTAGTTCATAAAAGAATAGACTCTTGTAAGGTTGGCAGAGACCTCTAAGAACAAGTCCAACACCTCCATGTCAACTAAACCATGTCCTGGAGTGCCACATCTACATGTTTTTTAACACCTCCAGGGATGGTGACTCTTATCACCTCTCTGGGCAGCCTGTTCCAATGCCTGACCACTCTTTCAGTGAAGAAATTTTTCCTAATACGCAATCTAAACCTCCTCTGACACAGTGTGACACCATTGGAGTCTCAATATGAGACCATTAAAGTCTCAATTGAGTTCCCAGTGATGCTAACAGGTTGATATCTTCAAGAGAAGAACAGATGACAGCATGCATCAGTGCTTGTTATGGACTTCATTCAAGTTAAGAAAACAAAAGACACGCAGCACTTAACTCTCCCCAAAAAGATGTCCCTTACTGCTCCTTGCTTCCCTCCTGCCCACAGCTGCTGTACAGATGGGCTGTGCCACCGTTGCTATGAGTTCACAGCATCAGCTCTCTTCTTCTCCGCTGCAGAGGTGTAGTTCTTGCAGCAATATGAATTGCATGGGAGGAGATCCAACCTCTCTCTGTTATGTGCAGGGCTTGTGATTACAACTGCAGCAGAATTTGAGATGCACTGGCGTGTGGTTCAGCACAGGTAAAGCTGATTGGAACTGCTTTGGAATTTTTTGAGGATTATTTTTTTTCCATCCAGAAACACTAAATTGTTTAATCAGAGATTCCTAAGAGGCAAGGTCTGTTTCAGCAAATTTCCCATTTCAATTAAAACAACAACAAAAACAAAAGGTTACCTGTCCTCTTCTGCCATTTTCTAAGTGGAAAGGTCAGCTTTTCCATTTGCAATATAAATCAGTCTATGAATAAAACAAACATGAGTGGCCAGAACTGACTACAAATATCTGACATGAGAAGTTTTAGTTGATTTGTTCTGTTGGTGTTTTAATTTCATAAACCATTTTTGATAGTTTTATTTTTGAAGGGCTTCTAATGGCCTTTCTTCCTCAGTCCTTGAAAAAACATCTGCTGGGTGACACAACTTCCAATTCTCTGCTGATAGCACAGGATTGGTCAGATTGCAAGGCAGAGTCACTCCCCCTCGGTTGCGTGTCGGCGGCGCGTCCTCTGTCACGGTTCATATGGAGGAACCAGAGCTGTAGCTGGAAAGAAAATTGTGCTCTTTGATTGATAGCACCATGGGCTCTTTTAACTTTAGAAGCCAACGTTTCAGCACCAGCTGCTTAGCAAACAAGCCAATGTGCGGGCCAGAGAAGACCCGTGGTACCACTGCCATTGTAGTGGCAACTTGAAGTCTGGTTTAGTTTTGAGAAGGACGCACAGTCTGAAAAGATCTCACAAAAGTGGGGAAAATGTTTCCTGGTCTGTGCTAAATTCTGCACAAGATCTTCCAGAAAGACAGTATAGTCTCTTATGTGGAATTATAATAACCTCATAAAACTGATACAGGGTTGATTGTTCAGTTGTGCCAGAGCACCAGAACTTGGCTCGCTCACCCTTTGCGTTTTCAGCTCCCACATGCACATGAGGTATACATTTTGAAGAATGAAGGCAATTGATCCCGGGAACAGCTTGCTTAGGGGATGTGGTGAACTCTTCAAAACTTGCAGTCTTTAAATCACAATTGGATGTTTTTTTTCTAAAAGATAGGCAGTACTTCAAACCTGGAATTAAGATGTTGATACAAGAATTGCCGGGGCAAACGTCTGACTTGTGGTGTACAGGAGGTTAGAGTAGGTAATAGCAGTGGCACCTTCTGACCTTCTTGGTGTCTGTAAGGGGTGTTTGAGGAATTATTAACGATTGTGACCCCTACACTGTGCCTCAGTTCAGTGTTTTATTCGGTTTGCTGTTACTGTGAAGATTATTCACATTGCTGTAGCAGTAAAAATGATCTGAAAGCAAAAAGTCATCCCTTCCAGAGCTTCCAGAACTATTCCCTGGTTAAGGGATTTCCCTGGGAAATAGGACAGGTCATTCTGGCTGCCTGTTGTCGGTGGAGGACCCCACATAGTTAAGCTGTAGGAAGATGTGCCCTTCAGGATGCGGAGGAAGAGGTCACTGCCTTCGGCTGCTTGTCACAGCTTCCCGGGCAGAGGTTGCTGACCTTGCCCAGCTGCAGCCGAGCACTGTCTGTGAGCGCTCCCTAATCCGTCCCAAGGAAAATCAGCCGGATTAGTTCAGTCAATTTAAATGGTTGAGCTGAGTGAACCTGGCCAATTTTATCTGAAGAGGATGGGAAGCCGTGCCGCAATGCGCGCCAGTGGCAGAGCAGCAACCAGCAGCAGTGCCGGCCTCCCCTGGGGAGGATGCCTGGCCTCAGGTTCAGAGCTGGTTCTCCTTTCCCTGACCCTCTCCACTGCCCAATTCCCATCTAGGAGACCGTCTTACCTAATTATTCTGTGGTGTGAGGCTTCTTATTGCCGTATTTACACGCGCTCAAACCCCACCTGAATTCCACTGTAATTACCATGGCTACACCTCTGCTATGCTACACCTCAAAGTCCGGCTTACAGGCACATCCTTTCAAAAAGGTTTTGTTTTATTTACTCGTCTAGGAAACAGAAGTTCATATCCTGTGAGTTGCACTGGCCTTGTTTTTCCTGCTCATTTCTGGCACTATTCTACCGCTGCTGCGAAAATCTGTTTAACTTGTCAGCTCCCGGCAAGCAATAATTGCATTATCAGCTCTATCAAGTTATCAGCAAACCTATAAAGCGGCGTCTTTTCATGAACCCCTGTGCCTCGCAGCCTCCATGCTTGCAAAGCAGCACACATGAAAGAGATTGCTGTGCCTGGCATCAGTACAAACTTGTGCTGAGACCGGCCTCATTTAGTGCAAGTTTTATTACCTGTGGAATTTAAAAAGGATGTTCAGTGTAGCATGTCTGACAGGCAGGAAGCAAACTAGGGCTTGATTTTTAACTCTGGTTAATATCCAAATATTTTGTCATACAGGAACTGCTAATTTTTTGTTTAATCTTTTCAACAGCTACTGAGCCAAAGTCCGCTGGAGTCAACCTCAGCAAGGAGGCTGAGGGCTTGTGTATCCAGCAGTGATATTCTAGATTTAAATATGCGTAATCTAGTCAAATGAAGAGGAAATCTAGTCTTACATAGGTAGTTTCTGCTGATGTGAAGAAGGTGCCTCAGTGTTTAAAACCTGCTGCACTGTAGGAGGAATTTGAGGAAGGCAGTCTTCAGGAACAGACAGCAGCCAGTCCATGCTAGTTTTATTTTATTCTGAGCATAATGTTAGTTGGCTGGTGATGAGATCAGAGTTTCTGTTAGATGTTAATTGAATTTATTACAGTGGCCCATGCTGGTATCGCTTCGGTGGAGGTCCTGTCAATGTTTCCATTATAAACTTTGTTTATTAGTAATAACACAGCCATAAAAAATCTCTCCAGATTGAAATGTAGTGCGCAAGTTCTCAGCCGAGATCCAAGAACATTTCTTTTTTCCTTAAAATTCGAAGGAAATTGGTTTGGCCATGGTTTAGTTAGAATAAGACGAAAATAGGATTTTGGCTGCGTTTGGACATATTTTACATTTCTTTCGCTAAAACAGAAATAAACATTTTATAGGCAATAATTTTCTTTACTGTTTTTATATATAACAAAATTAAGGAACCAGACAGTAAAAAGATTTTGCATACAATTTAACTGGCTATCCACATGTTGAAAATATGGCATAATTCCCCATCTGCTCAGCAAGGGCATTCTCTTAAGGTCGGCAGTGAGGGAATAGGGGTTGTTACGCTCTGCAAGTGCCATGGAGGCACCTCCTTTTAAACAAGATACATCCACAATACAGGATTAGGTCGTGGGTTCACTACTTTAATTGTAGTTAGCACCAGAAAAGGATAGAGACAGTCTCCTAGTAGGCAGTTGTTAATGAAAGAAGCCCATGAGGGAAGATTCAGTCTGGCTTATGGGCCTTTAATGGTTGTCAGATGCCCTGAAACATGAGGATGTAGACACCAAATGGCACTAATTGAGTTCCTACAGCTACTTTTGATAATTCGATGTAAATAAATGACCCACAAGCAGGATGCTGGCCCCACAGACACCTCCTGCAGCACCTACAGAGCACTCTAGCTGTGGGCAGTTTGAGGACTGCAGAGGTGTCATGATCTAAACACTGGGAGTGCAGCCATGTACTGGTACTCAAATGTTTTGTGTCTGCAGGCTGGTATGCTGGAGAAGGGTCGTTCACTCTCTGAACCCAGCTCCCATCAGCTGCCATCTGATCACCCGGAGTTGTGCTGGGTGACACTGTTTTAGCTCACCAGTTTTCGCCTTGCTGCTCTCACTCGCCAAAGGGAGGCCAGCCCCAAAACAAGTGGCCCAAGGCTTGGCACAATGCGAAAGGGAAGATAAGGGAAGATAACTCCATCTTCTCAGAGTTGGACTCCCCCCATTTTTTGCTGTCTCACTGTTTCCAGGGGGATATATTTGAAAGCAGGAGAGAGAAAAGCTTTTTAGGTGGAGCTTTTGTAGGTATTGTTAGCCTGTAATGTCCTCTCGATTCACTTGGAAATTCTAGGGCTGCATTAAGTTATAAAACTCCTGTCAGTATTTCCCACCTTATTTTGCAGAAGCTAGCACTATGTATGGTCTTTCTTTTCAAAACTGTAAAGTTGTTAGCCTGACAGTTGTTGTGGTTTAACCTGGCAGGCAGCTAGAACACCCACACAGCCATTTGCTCGCTGCCCCACCTTCTCAGTGGGATGGGGGAGAGAATCGAAAAGGAAAAGATGGAACTCAAGGGTTGAGATAAATACAGTTTCATAGGATAGAAAAGGGAGGTAGTAATAGTAATAGGTGGTAGTGGTAGTATTAGTAAGAATACAAAACAAGTGATGCACAGCACAATTGCTCACCACTTGAAGCCAATGTTCAGCTAGTTTCTGAGCCACACTGCTGCCCAGCCAGCCCCCAGTTATATAGGGAGCATGACATCATATGGTATGGAATATCCCTTTGGCCAGTCTGGGTCAGCTGCCCTGGCTCTGTCCCCTCCCAACTTCTTGGGCACCACCCCCCTCCCACTTTCTCATTGTCAGGGCAGTGTGAGAAGCTGAAAAGTCCTTGACTGCTTGGCAACAGCTAAAACATCAGTGTGTTATGAGCATTGCTGTCATCTGAAATCCAAATCACAGCACTGTACCAGATGCTAGGAAGAAAATTAACTCTGTCCCTGCTGAAACCAGGACATAGTCCTGGAAATCAAAGTAATCTGATAATCTCTCACCTAGATTACATTGTTACACTACTATCACTACTATCAAAGCTGCCTGGAAAAGGTACTAGCCCTGTAATTTCAGTGAACAGTTATGTGTTGAAGTCCTGATTGGGAGGAACAAAGAGTCTTAAGAATGGTTGCTTGCCCTTGGTCTGTGACTGCGAACGAGAGCTCTGAGGAGCAGTATTTTTGCATATGGAGCAGCATCCTTGCATATGGAGCGAGCGGTTGCTGCAGCGGGACTGGGACACCACCACCATGCTTGGCACCAAGAAACTTGCTGCAAGGTTGGGTGACACATGCAGTATCTTGTATTCGGGTTTTAAACTTTTATGCTAGAAGCTAGGGAAAGCCTCTTGCCGCAGAAAAGGAACCACTAAGGCTGTGGTGTCATTGACTGGTACTGTAATCATGCACACAAGGCAAAGCCTGACCTGTCCTGTGCTCCTGGAGCCTGTCTCACTGTTTGTCCCACTGGCCAGCCCTGCATGGAGTGCTGGCAGCTGGGATGGTGCTGCCACTGCAGAGGAGGGCCACAGGGATGATCAGAGGGCTGGAGCACCTCTTCTATGAAGACAGGCTGAAAGAGTTGGGCTTGTTCAGCCTGGAGAAGAGAAGGCTCAGGGGAGACCTTATTATAGTGGCCTTCCAGTACCTGAAGGGCCTACAGGAAAGCTGGGGAAGGACTGTTTGTAAGGGCATGTAGTGATAGGACGCGGGGCCATGGTTTTAAACTAGATCAGGGTACGTTTAGTTTAGACATTAGAAAAAAGTTCTTCACCATGAGGGTGGTGAGACACTGGGACAGGTTGCCGAGAGGTGGTGGAGGCCCCATCCCTGGAGATATTCGAGTTCAGGCCTGATGAAGCTCTGAGCAACCTGATCTAATTAAAGGTGTCCCTGCTTACTGCAGGGGGGCTGGAGTAGATGACCTTTAAAAGTCTCTTTCAACCTAACGCATTCTGTGATTCTAAGCCCATAGGGAAGGGGTTAATGGCCCTATGGTGTACACTGTATGGCATGGCAGACATAGCATTTTCCAGAAGTTTGTTTTGTTTGTTGGGGTTTTTTTAATGAAAGGCCCTGTGTTAAACATAGGCTGCCAGCTTAACATTTCCCTTCCCAGACTGCTATTGTGTCAGATGTGACAGGCTCATGCAGATGTGATGGAAGGATTAGAGTGCATATATATGCGCCTCACAGACTCTGGGAACAGGAACTGAGCAAAGGAGATCTTGGAAGGTTGGGTGGCAGAGGTAGTTTTACGGTGCGTAAGCATGACTGCACAAATGTGCTGGAACTTGGTGCATGACAACATCTTGTAACATGAGGGAAGCCTAATGCAGTGATTAAGCTGTTTCTATAAGCCAACAGGAAAGGGGAAAAGCGTCATGATTTATGTATATCTTTTAGTGTATGGGAAATTGTCTGGTATTTCACACAAGCCTCCTATGGTACTGCAAGCCAGGGGGATCCCAGTACTCTGCCATGCTGAGTGGATTGCTCAGAGGGCCCCTGTGCTTGTGTTCCTCAGAGCTTTTCAAAGCAGAGTGCGTCTCCTTGCACGGCAGGAGCCAGTTCTCACCAGTACTGCATCCCTGGAGTGAAACCTGGCTGATGGCCAGCTGCCAGGTGTTGATTTTGTCCAGTGCATCTCCAAATGGCTTAACATTTGGCTCTCAAACAGTTCCCTATTCTTTACTTGTACGCTTGGAGCAGACAGATCCATCCAGTGGTTTGATACGTCCTGGCCTCCTCCGCATAGGTGAAAAGCGGATAGAAGCAGGGCTCTCAGGCATCAGTGAAGTCTTCAGCCATGGATCTGCAGACCATATTGAAAGCAGAAATATGTAGGGATGGAGAAGAATACAGGTTTCGGGAGTAAAAGCACACAGCAGCACACTGTTGCAGCAGAGTATAAAGCTTTGCTAGCTACTGACCAGGCTTTCTGTTGAAGTATTTTAATCAGAAAGTCACATTTCAGGAGAAAACAAAATTTGGAACTGAAAGTACTCGCTCACTTCAGAAGATTTGGGAAAATCCAAAATGTAACATTTTATAGTCCACACTGCAGGAGCTCATCAGTAATGAGTTTCCCTCCGAAAAGCGGAGGCTGTCCTTCCATCAGCGTGCGGAAGTGTCTGAGGGGCGGGGGAGGCAGCAGAGGTGCCTGTGCGTTCTCCAGCCTGCTTTCGCGTGACCTGAACCGAATCCAAATAGTTTGCAGAGTTCAGAGGTGTTCAGAGATACGCAGCATTAACCCGTTCACACCTTTGAGAAGGAGGGAAGGGAGGAGGTACTTAGAGATGTACAAGGCTTGTGTGAACCTTGCGGGCCAACTGTTGAGCTGGCGTAAATTGTTCTGGCTCCATTGACCTGCAGCTATGCTAAGTATGCATTAGGGGGTCTGATGCATTCAAGCAGATCTTGCTTTGTTTACATTCATTCAGCAATCTTGCCAGTACCCAAAGCATGACATGAGCACATATTTTAGAATTTAATAATATAAATAAGGCTGATTTTGAATGTCTATGGTGGGTCTTTTTTTTTTCTTTTCACCTTTGTTTTACTTATTTATGGCACTGGAAACGACAAATTAGCATGAATCCCAAGGAATGTTTGATCTAAAATAAGGAAAATCCCTTTAAAGGAGAAGTGTTTAAAGGGCTGATTGTTATTTATTTTATTAGGCATATAAGGGTTGTTTGGATTTGTGTCCTGCCTGTAATTCCTGTGTTTAGAGCAATGCTGATGGGAAAATGGTATCCAGCAATTTACGAAAGGTGATACTGTGTCAACAGATAGGCAGTGGGTTAGGACATGTGACAGTAATCTTCCAGGGCACTCGGAGCAGTCAAACCACATGCTTTAAAACATCAACAAAATACGTGTTAGAACCACTTCCTTCCAGTGTCCCCCTCACAAGGACCATGGCAGGGGGGTGCTAAGGAGGGGAGCCAGGAGGCTGCTTTGCAGCCCTTGGCACTGGGGTACTCTCTGGAAAGGAAATGGCCTGGGGGAGCAGGACCACAGCACCTTCAAATGAATGAATGAATGAATGAATGAATGAATGAATGAATGAAGTTCAAACATGTGAGGAAGTGAGTGGAAGGGGGCAGCAGCTGCATGACGTTAGCAGGACACAATGGACTGGTGTGAGGTTTGCCCACGAGTGTTTACTGACTGCTTTTTGGACGGCCTTGTTACAGCAAACTCATGGAAATAAATGGTGGAAGCTTGGCTGTTGGCTGTTGTTTCTACTCCGGCTTTTCTGTGTTGCCCTGGTTTTCATCTCTAGGTTGTAAGAGCTTTTTATAAACACAGCACGTCTTAGCGTATATAGTTGGTAGAGGGGATGAAAGCTAAGGAATGGTAGAGAAAGATTTTTGTCTTTGGAGGCTAGCAGTGGAGAAATACTACTTTTTAACTTAGTCAAAGCTCATTGTCAAGACATCCCGTCTTTACCCACTGCTTCTGTTAAGGCAGGGCTTGCAGTCACAAAACTCAAGAGAGCAATTTGGGGGCCCTTTTGAGTGCACGTACAACCCAGGGGATCGCAGGAAACCCCTTTTGTACCTCTTTGGCTCAGCCTGGAAAACTGAAAGACAGGAGGAAGCACCTCAAACCACAAATAAACTGTTCTGTTCATTTGAAGGTAATGGGCCAAAACTCGGTATTTTTACTCAGGCAGAACTCTCACTGAAGGCAGTGTGTCTGAAACAGGGCAGCAGGTCTCACTCTGGAGTTATGTATTAGGACCTGTGTTTCTGAACCTCCCGCTGGTACTGCTCATCTGCCTAAAAGCCAGACTTCTTGGGAAGGGAGTGACAGGGGAGTCCTGTGTGGAAGCTATAAAATGGTTTACATTCTATATTAATATTGATTTAACAATCATAAAAGGAACATAAATGTTTAAAAATTAAACATTTTTTTGTTTAAATGTTAAACATTGGCATTTTTCCTCCTCCTCCTGATTTTTAAATCAGCCCCGAAGGAGGCTGGGGCTGGTTTACAGTTGTTTCTTGCCATCCTTCCTAGGTGACTTTTTAGTGGCACAAAAGCTTCCAGGCAGGAGAGAGTACCAAATGGCTAATTGTAATTACAGGGGTTATTTCCAAATGTGCGTCGCTGTTCCTTCCTGTTGAGAGCTGTTCATAACCTTTTGAACTTTCTGACTGCCAGCCCAGGTCATCCAAAATGTCGTGCAGATTGATATTTCTGAGTTTAGGACAGCATAGAGGGGGAATAACCCATTCAGGCCTCCTTGAAAGATCAGTGACAGCTTCCTTAATTGACTCAGTGCTTTATGAACATCTCTCAGCACAGTCATTAGTTTTATCAGTCTGACGTTTTAAAAGACAGCCCTTGTGCAAAGAGCCCATGAGCCAGTGCCAGCTCAAACTCTCTTCTGCCAGCAAGACCTCTCCTTTGACCTTCGACACGGACTGCTAAATCCTAACTCCTCGGCAGGACTCCCCAAGGTGGGGTTTGCAACAGTCCCCACTATGGAAAGGGCACGGTGACTTCCTACCTCTTTGCATTTCCTCTTCCTGGGCAAGAAGAGCAAATGGAGCTCAAGTAACTTTGGGCAGCTTTAGAGCCACTTGTGCCCGTGTCACATCTGCAGCTTGGATCTGTTGGCATAACTGCACAGCCTGCGTCGTCCCGAGCTCTGCAGAGTGTGGAGGTCCCCGGCGGCAGGCTGGCCTGGCTCTGGCAGTGGCAGCTCCCCAGTATAAATGGGGCCGGAGCATGATTCAGGGAAGCTGTCAGTGAATGCAGTGCGCTCCTCCACTGCCACCTCCGTTGTGCCCTTTCATGCAGCCAGCCAGAAAGAAAGCTTCCTTTAATTCAGCCAGTAAGGCTCGCGGCTCTCCCACAGCAATCTCTAGTGCTGCTGCCTGAAGTAGAGATACGTCTTGAAACACCCTCATCATAAAGAAAAATTGCTTCAAGGCATTCCTCCCAGAAGTGAAATCTCTGGGATGTGTTCAGTCAGCCAAGAAGAAACTGTGCAAGAAAGTTCCCACAGTCACGCTTCCTCCTGAGCTGGATTCAACAGACCCCCACAAATAAAACCATTCTTACGTACGTTTCTGCCTTCAGTCGAGTTGCCTCGTGCTCGTCGACAGGAATATTTGTGGGCTGCAGGGCAGACTTGCTGGGAGAAGCAATAGGCCGTTGTAAATACCACTCTCCCTCCCAGCATTTCATGCAGCACACGCTTCCTGACACATGCGTGAGGGATGTGATGTGCAGCCTTGCTGCTCGCTGCCCTGGCCGCATCTGCTCAAAGCAAGTACTCTGCTCTGTGCTGCAGGGCATGCCTCTTCCCCACTAGCATAAGCTTGGGAAGAGAAAACGGAACAGACAAAGTTTGAGCTTGAAGAGCTGGGAAGAAGGCTACTAAAGCTTAATGTACTCCATGTTGCGTAGAAAATGCATCAGAAATGTGCATGGCTGCAGCATCCCTCTAAGGGGTCTCCACCTTCCTGCCCACCCCCTCAGGACTGTGCTGAGAATGCCAGGGGAATAAAACTGCTGGAGTCTGTATTGGTGAGCACCTCAAAATGCCCCTCCAGGGAAAAAGCACAGAAGGGCTGAAGTTTGGTTTTGGGATATTTGCTGCAGCTGTTGTGAAGGTTGCAAGGCTGCATCTAACTGGGGGCAAGTTTCCTTCCCTGGCCGATGGTCCCACATCGCTGTGTTCTCACACCCAATGAATAAAAGGCTGGAAGTAGTATGTCCAGCTCTGTGGAAACTGCACTCGAGCCTCTCGCATTACTGCAGGGGAGTAAACGCTCTGTTTGCATCCACCACCTCATTGCTCAGTGCTGTTTGCAGAGGTTGGAAGAACGCGATCGGGCAGCAACCCAGCTCCAAAGGAGGGCTGGCTGAGCTGGGGGGAGATGAGCAAAGAGGCTGAATCCCTCATGTAGAAGTGGCAGGGAGAGCTGTGTGTGAAGCTCGCACATCTTTCAGAGGCAAGTTGTTTTTCTTCTCACTCGTGATTGTTAATGACCATGAAATACTAGCAGGAGACCAGCCAGGACACCCATTCTCTCTTTATAGCTTTCAGGGTGCACAACACTTTGGGATAATGAAATAAATGTAGGTTGTCATTCCAAAATAATAACACTTTACAAAGTGGAAATGCAAATTTCCTGTGATCTCCCTGAATAGCAGGTGGTATTTCCTGTGGTATTGTTTCTGACCTTCAGGGAAATTGATATTATGAACTGACTGAGGAAAATAAGGATGGTATGAAGCTCCAGCAATTAAAGTAAAACAACGAAAGAAGAGTAAGCTGAGTAAAGCAACAAGCAAGAGAAGGCTTGGGTTTTGTATGTTTGTTGTTGGGGGTTTTTTAATAATGCTGTGAGCGCTGCGGTTAAGATGCAGCAATGCTTTCTTTACAGAAAAGACTGTGGTGGAAAGGGAATGAGAGAATATGTTTAAGACTCAGTCCAGTTGCTTTTAAGGGCACAAGGAAATAACATGGAATAATTAGTAGGGTTAATATAATTTATTATTTATTTAATTTTATTAGAACATTATTTTTTTTTTTAATTTATTTGTTTGTTTGTTTGTTTGTTTGTTTATTGTGTATGTCCAGCAAAGCAGATGCACATTCACTAGAGTGTCTAACAGTGATATCAGGAGCAAGCACGCCTGTGTTTCTGTTAACTAGATTGTAGTCAGAAAATAGGACAATTTGTGCTTGGTTACTCTGGGGAAAAAAATCTCGACTTTGGTTCTGACTTTACGAACAGGAGATTAACTATTAGGTTTGCTGGTCTACACTTCAGGTAGTGTCATTTTTATGCCACTTGAGTGAAAGCTGTCTAGTGTAATCTTAGGCATATAACGCTGTTTCCTCGAGTGTATTGAAAACCAGTACCTACCTAAAGCAAAAACTGGTAACTGATATTAAATTTCTTCTGAAGAGGCATTGCTGTATATTCCTACGTTATATATAACTTCATAGCTGAAAGTCCTATATAATACTTTGGCTCGCCCTGTAGAACCTCCAGGATTTGTTTTCTTCCAGTGCCACGGTCCTGCACTCTCCCACGGGAAGTTCGTTGTGCCACCAACCCGATGGATTTGAGTTGGGTTCACTCCTGCAATGTTGTTCAAACAAATTTAAGATTTATAATTATGTCCATCTGGTCTTAGTGGGGTTTTTTTTAATTTCCCTTGATCTTAATTTAATTTCTCTGCAGTACCTGGATGTGTGCTCCCGCTATGTAAGGAAATGCTTGTGAAAAATAAGCCATCATGGCAGTAGTTCAGTGAGGCAGACTAGCTCTCCATGGTTAGAATAGTGACATTAGTATCCGACCGCTGATTCGCAGTGGCACCATGTGATAATCTGATGTGACCTCCTGGGCAGGATGGGCTTTCAGAATCCGTGCAAGTGAAGGTATACTATAGATTGCTTAGGGTTATGGCCAGGGGGGAATTCCTTCCAATGGATGGCATTTGAACACGGGTGACAAACTTTCATAACCTTTTGAGTCGTATTTTAGAAATGGGGACTATGACAGAGGTCTAGTCCAGTTCCAAGAAACCTGCATTCAGTGACATTTTTGACACTGAGATGTTCTGCAAAGAACCGTTTTGTCTCTCTGGGCCTTTTATTCACAGTCAGTAAATTTCCCTGACTCTCCCAGTGGTATATGAAAATCTTGTTGCCCAGTCTTTATGCCTCGCTTGCTGGGTTCATTGTTTGTTGCTCCACAGTTGTGCAGTGCCATGGGAAGACAGGAACGGAGCAAGGAGCTTGGTGAGCATTTGCTGGGAAGCCTGGAAATGCCAGCTTTGGTGGGTTTTCCTATCTCCTGTAGCCCAGGTTTTGATTCCTTCTGGTCCCACTGCTGACTTTGGTATGTAGTCCAGCATGGTACAGCTCATGAGCTGCTTAGTAGTAGCTGGTTAGTAGCTGTTCATAGACTAAATACACATTGTGATTCCCATTTTAGACAACAGAAATCAGGTCACAAGGTGGTCATGGGAGAAGTATTGCCATTTTGAAAATAGTGGGGTTGTGATCTGAGTTTCTCATAAATCCAACTGACACAAGCTGCGCCGTGTTCTCTTTGTGTCCCAGCGCTGCAAAAACAGCATTTGTGTATGTCCCCTGGGCTACCAGACTTTATAGGCTAACTGGGAACCAAAACGAATACCTCCAAGGACACCTGGTTGCTGTGCTAGAATGCACTGTTCCTTCTGGTTCACTTAGGATGAGTGTCTTTGCATGGTACTCAAGAAAACTGTCATTGGTGGTGGTGTTTTTCAGATGAGAGGTGAAATCAAGGCCCTGACCACTCGTCATATCAGGAGTTCCCATGGCACTTTTCAAAAGAGTTGGGGTTTTGACCCTGATGTCCTGGCCAAATTCCAATTTGGATAATAACATCCTTCCTTCCCTGTCATGTATACGCTGGATGTGCTGTGCTTCACCTCATGTCCCTACTGTATGTACCATTGTCTTGTGCCATTAAAACAGCTTCCAGACCTCATCCTAGAAATGACTGCAGCTAGGTAGAGAGTGAAACAGATCCCTTTATAAGGTTCCCATGTCAGTTCCAGAGTATAAATCACTTGGGCATCTGCAGAGATGAAAAGGATATTCAGAGATGGAATTATGCATTTAGATATTGTGATTGCTTTTAGTTATCTGGTGTATATTCTTAAGCTTTTTGTAAGAAAGTCTGTGTTGAACTGAGGAGTAGTACCGGTATGACCCATCACAAATATCACAGGCCTCCCCCAGGACATCCAGTAATGAGCTGGATTTTGATTTCTGAAGGTTCAGTTAGGGTGTCCTGGTTTCAGCAAGGATGGAGTTAATTTCTTTTCTAATAGTGGATAGAATGCAGTGTTTGGGAGTTAGGATGAGAGCAGTGCTGATAACACCCTGATGTTTCTAGTTGTTGCCAAGCAATCAAGGACTTTTTCAGTTGTTCATATTTCCCTACTAATGAGAAAGGAGGGGATGCAGCCAGGACAGGTGACCCGAACTGGCCAAAGGGGGTATTCCATGCCAATTACGTCATGCTCAGTATAGAGGGGGCTGGTGGGAGGAGGAGGAGGCAGGTCCAGGATGCGTGGTTTTTTGGGGACGGTCCAGTTTTTCGGGACGGCTCTGGGCTGCACAGCGTGAGCTGTGTGGTTCGCTGAGAAACTGCATTGTGTATCACCAGTTTCATATATTTTTTGCTATAAAGTCCTGTTATCATTGTTATATCCATCTTTCTGCTATTCTAGTAAACTATCCTTATCCCAACCTTCAGGGTTTTGGGTTTCTTGGCTGTTTATTTTTTCCCCTTCCCTTCTCTCTCCCGCCCCCCCCCCAACTTCCCTCCCCCTTTCCTTTTAAAGAACAAGCAACTGTGTGGTGCTCAGCTCTCAGCTGGGGCAAAACCATGACATAGGGTTAAGAAAAATTTACTTGAAGGAAAAAAGAAATCCACATCAAGTGATACTAATGAGGAGATAGACAAACATCTTTGGTATCCAGGTGGTATGCAGGCACTTCCCAAGTTTTCTTCTTGGAGTTTGCTGTTGTCTACTGTGTACCAGTAGGTCAGGTTCAGGTTGGGATTAGGTCTGTAGTCTTCAGGAACTAGATGTCCTTGTCTGTATTACTATGGGATGCTAATTAGTGACTGTATTAGGCATTTTGCTCCTAAAGTCTCCATGGTTCATTGGCATCCCAAGCTATTCCAGGAACAACTCCCCAGGCCGCTGACAGCCCTGTAGTTGGAATGTAGCATGGCCAAGAGCATCTGGGGAAACCACACTCCCAGGTATTACTGGCCAATGCTGTAAGTGAAGGTTCAAAATTTTAAATGGACCTACTAACTGTTTTCTGTGACATGGCTGGTTAAACTAAAGCTCATGGTCTGGATCCTCCCTGCCAAAATCAGCACTAGTGCGAAATTACCGTGCGTCCTCTTTCCTGAAGGCCCTTATCCTGGGCAGAGGGCAGCAGCATTCTTTCCACTGTAGATGGATGTGTGGATGTTCTTCTTTCCACTTCGAAGATGTATGGATCCTGATTTACACCCATCTGATCTTATGTCTATTGGTTGGTCCAAGCATGGACATCATCTTGTCATGGGATGAGTGTGGATGCAAAAGAAGTGTCTTTATGTATTAAGTCATGATGGAGCTGAGCATAGAGACCTTGAGTACCTCTGTAAGGAACCGCTCAACTGACCCCAGCCCGAAAGGTTGGGCCCCATCACACTTTAGGAGGAAGGAGAGGGAGGAGACATCCACAGTGCTGAGCAGGGAGCCATACGGAGCTTACGTGATGTTGAGGGGGTTCCCTCTGAGGTACAGAACGTTTATTAATAATATCCTGATGTGGAGGTCTCACAGAAGTCCTGGCTGTCTTGTCAGTCAGGAAGCTCTGTGGAACTGTGATGATGCATCTGGAAGATTCACTAAATCATCAGTTTTGGGCTGGTGAGCCATCTTACAGTTAGCAAAATGTTGTCTTCTTGTCTGAGAAAAAGAAAAAATCAAGAAAAATAAAAAAGCCCAGATTTGCTTAGTAAAATGGAGCCAGACTACATTACTTCCATGAGCTCTGTACTTGCTTAACCAAAAAAAAAAAAAAATCTATATTCAATAATAAAAGATTATTATACAATGCCAAATGAGCAAAATAACCACAAATTGCCAGGTGTGTGCCAGCAAGGGCAGACAAGAATTAAAGTGAAAAAACGTGGCTGAAAAGGCCACACATTTATTAACATAAATGCGTGTAAATTATTCCCAAAGGCAGACATTCCTGGGAAAAAAAAAGCAAAGAGGCATGGGCAGCTTATCCCATCACTGTCCTCTACCCTTTAGAAGTGCTTGTATCACAAACAATGAATGTCCTGGCTGTCCCACTGCCAGCGTCATCTCACCACAAAGCTGAAGCAGACCTGCTTCTGCACAGATTGCCATGCTGGGAGATGGCCTGAGTTCTTCCTCAGGAAGAGCATGAGCTCATGTGGATCCTGCTGTCATCAGCCTCGACTGGCAGGTTGTTTCTCTGCTTGCGGATAGGGGTGTAATCCATCACTCCCCAAGGCAGTACCGTCCCAGGTCCTTTTTAGGATCTGAGAAGATGAGGCTCTCCCATAAAGCCTACAAAACGTATCTGATCCTAAAATCTGAAAAACCCACTGGCACCTAAAAACAGTCTTTCTAACAAAGCTTCCCAATTGCTCCCTTTAAAAACACCACAAAAACCCCAAAATATGTCAGTAATGCACACACTTCTAAGAGCATAAAAGAAGCCAAGAATCTGCCAGCAGTACAGACATCTTGTGTGTGTTGGTGGACAGAAAGACATGTGAATAAGGTATTTCTATGTGTTTCCTCTCAGTTCCTTGCCCATAATGGGCAGCACAGAGACCTCGTTCCCATTTGTGTGCAAGCAGTGAAGGTGACATACATTTGGTCTCCATCTTCCTCACCATCTCTCCTTGTCACTTTCATTCTTCCATCCCATCCCGTTGGATTATTTCTACTGTGCAACCCAACCAAAAATTTCCAGCAGCATTCCCTACCAGCAAATATTTCCAGAAGTTCCTACGTGTATATAAACTATTCATAGCTGTACCCTTGTTTCCTTGTCCTCCCACCAAATGCTGTCCTTCTTTCGATGGTGACCTCCTTATTGGCCATAGCATTTGCCTGGAAGAGCAGTAGGCTCTCAGCAACCTCTGGTGTCTGTGATGCTCTCCTCAAGATAAAGTCTTGCTTGATGATGGGCTTGTCACAGGCATGGCTTGTGCTGACACTTAGGTGCTTGGGAGTAGCCTACTGACCACCAGCAGGAGAACCTTGCTCCGCACCATCAGTAGATCACATCATACCTGTTAACATGCAGAGCATCAGGGTGTCCTTGGCCACGTTGCTGCCAATGCTAAAATAATCTTGCCGCTGCTGTTAAGCAACCTGTTGCTGATACAACACCCGATCTCACAGAGTTGGATTATGTTCAACTGCAAATCAAGATTCTGTCTTGTACCAGTGTACCCAGTTCCCAGAAAGGATGTATCTTTGTGTTAACTATGGCATTTGGAGGCCAGCTATCCTGCTCCTTCATCCAGCAGGCTGCTTTCACCTCTGCTGCCAGGACCACCCAGCCACAGATGGTACCAACTGGTAACAGTCTTGGCACGTCCCAAACCACACAGGTTCCAAGCACAATAAAACATGACTAGTTTGGAAATTGAAGTATTTACCTCTTTGGGCAGACTCTATGACTGGCTTGAGCTAAGGGCAAAATTTAGCCATGGTCAGGGTATAGCTGTGTTTTTTGTGGCATGGGTGGTTAGGTTTTGTCACTTAAGCAAGAGAAACATCAGAAGATGGAAGAGTTATCAGGAACTGAAAGTAAATATCAGGCAGTCCTGTTCTCTGAAGTTCTCTGCGTTTGGTGAAATGCTCATGAGCACTCCCTAGCAGCCCTAATATTTAAAAGCAGGCTCCTTTCCAAGTAAGTGGTGGATGGTGTGAGGAAACCACTTTAAGCTGTGTGAGGGAGTGGGGCTGTAGCAGGGTGCTCCAGGCGCTGCATTCTTGATGTGGTATTGGGTTTCAGCACTATTATGAACAAAGCCGCAGGGGATTTGCGTGCATACCTAACACACATACCTTTGATGTTCACGTTGGTAATTCCAAGCAACAAATAGGATCTTCAGGTCAGATGTAGCTTCCAAAAGGCTATTGAATAACTGTAGCTAGACAGTCAGGTAATTGTGCTGTAAAAAAATACAGGCAAATTCTTCTCTCCCAGACTGGGCTAAATTCAGAGTCTGTCCAGGGACATAAATAGAACAACTCCAAAATTACACCAGGATTATCAAGAGCAGAATCTCTCTTTCCCTCCCCATCTTTTCCCTTCTTTCAGACCAGGGGAGATACATGTACACAGACACTATTCATATTTCTGCTGCTGTCGAGAGGCTGATGATAGGATATTGTAGACTTTGATTTTGCAGTCTTTTAGCAGATGGGTTCTAGCTGCTTAAATGAGAAAATGGTTTTGCTGCTGTCTTTTAGAAGATGGTTACTGTGTCACATGGATTTCACAAGGATGCAGAGGATGAAATCGCTGTGAGTGAGTGATTGGTTAAAAGCACAACAGAAGCACAACAGAAACGCAACCCAGCAGCTTTTTTCTGCTTCGCAGGGAGTGCCTACAAATCATGCCTTTGGACATAATGGATGTAATTTCCATTTTAAAAAATAGCAGTGTGAACTGAGTTCAGTATTTAACATACCAGAATAATCCCCAAATATATCAAGCCAGGAAGTAGATTAATTACAACACTTGCTACCAAGCCCCTGGTGTAGTTCAAGTACGTAGAAGATGTATTTCTATTTTGGACACTGACTTCTTTATGAAACTGTGCCAGGATGTCAGCAGGCTCTGGTCGGACTCTGACAGACGCTCTTAGCAGCATCAGTTTCCTGGAGGCAGTAATAATTATCAGATCTATTCGACAGACAGACAGCTATCAGACATCTGTATATCCCAGACGTACAAAAACATCCCCAGCCAACCACGTGGCTACCAATGGGTCTGCTCAGACAAAGAAGTTCAAGAGAAGCGCCTCAGGCCAGATCCTCAGCTGCAGAAAATCAGCCAGCCCTTTCTTGTGTTCTGTGCCTTTTTCTTCTGAGGAAAACCCTGCCCAGCCGTCACAAGGCAACGGGAGGTCACGGAGGCGATGGGCTGGATGGGAAGGGGAAGCTCCTGCAGGAGATTAGGGCTGGGCCTGGGGATGACCACATAAGCTCTGTACAAGACGCTTTACATCTCTAAAGGGGCAGAAGTGGCAGTGTAAAAGAAGCTGTCTGGATCCCATGTATCCTTACCTCAGTGTGTGCAGACAGGGGGACAGGGAGCTCATCCTGGTGGTACCTAGAGTTGTGCCTATACTCAGAGAGCTGGATACAGCCTCCAGCACTGCTCTGTGTCTGGGAGCCTTTTCTCTCCTTTGCCGTCTTGTCATCTGCCACCTAATGTGGTTCCCAGGTGTGGTAAGGACATACCACAGACCAGGGGCTCTTCTCTCTAGGCAGTGTGGAAAAGATGGCCCTGTATGGGAGGAGGAAAGGTGGTATGGATGCAAACCAGGCTGTGGACCCAGTCTGGGTTGTTTTCTTCTATACATGAAGTCTGCAGGTTTTCGAGGTTTCATGGTCTTTTGCACCTGCCTTACCATAGTGCCCATTTGTGATGCTCTCTGTTTGAGATGTACCTTGCTAAAACAGAACTTTCCGATATCTGGGGGCAGCAGCACTTCTAGCATGCCCCTAAACTGAAGAAATACATGGCAGGCTGCCACTGGGAAATACCCAAGAGATGACACTGAGACTCCTAGGCTTAAATCATTACCTTCAAGATAGTTGGACTACCTTCGCAGGGTAGAGAAGATGCCCAGGGACTGAGGGAAGTGCCTACTGTATTTTCACTAGTATCCTCCATCAGGGGCTGTTGTGAAGACTTGCAGCTCAGGGCTGTGGTGTGGCCATTGCAGGAGCAGTCTGGTTGAGGAGACATGGGCCAGAGCTGCCTCCAGACATTGCTAGGACACTGCTGAGGCCCTGCGGAGCAGTTTGCACCTTGTTTTCTGTCACTGCCACCTCAGCTCCATCCCTGCCTCTAGGCTTGGGCCCATTTTTAGGAAGCTTTCATAGGCCTGGAAATGAATTTGGTTGGTTGTACTACATTGCAGAAAATGGTCTGTGCATGTTTTCCAGACTCTAAATGGCCTAAGGACAGCCTTACTGAATGAGTTGAGGTCTTGTGACCTTAAAACAAGGAAAACGAATGCAGGAGGCCAGAAAGAGAAGCCCTGCCTGACAATAGCAACTGCCACTGTGGGTCTCCATGGCAGGAGGTGCCTGAGCAAGAAGAGAGGGAAGACTCAAACAAAAGCTAGAACCGGATGGTAATGTGATACAGTGCTTTTCACCTCTGGGTCATCAATTCAAATTTAGCCTGTTTAGTAGTGACCAAAAATCATTTCCACATGGGCCAAGAGAAATGCAGGGTGAACACAGGGGTTACTGTATCCAAACAGACAAGATAGTCTGGAGATAAAAAGTTGCACAATAGTTGTTTGTCTGGAGAAGTCTGCAAGGTATAAAGTTAAGTAGTTTCTGAACAGTTTATATCCCTGAATCATGAGGGCTTGGTTTCTTTGCAAATACCTTGTAATTTATTTCTGTCTGCCAAAATGTAGGGTTTTTTTTTCCTTACACTATAACTAAGAATAACTGGAACCTCCCATTTGGCTTTCCCAATAGTCTGTCTGTGTAGGGAGTTATAAATAAACAGACACATACGATGTTAGCCAGACAAAAGAGCCAGCTCATGTTTCCTTAGGTGCATATCAAGAAAGGCTCAATGCTGACCTGTGTACTGGAATTATTCTGAAAGGCAGAAATTGCTTCCTAATATTTTAGCAGAAAAATGCACAGGGTGCTGACCTGAACCTGAGCAAAATGCATCAGGAAAGCTTCCCGAATACATGATGGATGATAATGAAGTAACAGGGGAACCCAACAGAGCTGCCATGACTCTGAAGAAGAACAGTCAGCACCAGCAGATCCTCCTGCTGACAGACTCTATTGATTTTACCTGAGTGCACCAATTTAAACTTTGCTTATAGTATTGAACCACAGATACAAGGCCCATTTAATAGGTATTTCATACACTGCACTGCTCTAAGTATTTTATGGAAATGTAACCAGTACTGGCTGAAACATAAAAATTAATAGCATCTATCAAGAGCACTGAACTAACAGCTGCTGTGCTTTGAATTTTGATTACATCCTTGATAAACTCGATGGGGTATTGTTGTGCTTGAACTAACAGTTCAGCTAGCAGATGGAGAAAAACTGTGGGCTTTACCTTCCCATTGTAACCGTTAAATTTGTACTTACCCAGATCTGTAACGGTGGGAAGTCTACCATTGAGAGGAAGGGTGGATCAAAGCAACTGAAAAATAATGGGCTTTATGACTGTAAAAGAAAATATAATTTGACTTTTAATACATTTCTTTCACGGTTCTTGTCTTCTCAGAAGGTAAAACCATTGCACATGTAGCAGCTTACAGAGGTTTTATAGTGAAGGTAGCTTTCTTTAAACGAAATGTGTGAAATCCTCACCCTGCTGAAGTCAGTTGTTTTGACTTCCATTGGATATATACATACCTGACTGAATATATGTGCCTGTGCCTGAATTTTAAGGATACCAAAAGAGTAACTTGAAGCCGTGTTTTTTGGATTTGCCAATTAAAATATAAAATTTTGTTGCCAGTCAAACAACTACTAAAAGTCATTTTGTGTGCT
This sequence comes from Porphyrio hochstetteri, assembly GCA_020800305.1. Taxonomy (NCBI): domain Eukaryota; kingdom Metazoa; phylum Chordata; class Aves; order Gruiformes; family Rallidae; genus Porphyrio; species Porphyrio hochstetteri. The sequence continues at coordinate 31,856,264 of CM036905.1, read as the reverse complement.
TGGAAAACTCTGATGCTCCCTGCTCTGCTCAAGTGGAGTAGAAGAACTATTTACTTTGTCGTCAGCTAAAGTTATTGGTGCAGCTCCTGAGATGTTGCAGGGTTTTCCAGCAGCAGTCAGGGGAGGTCAGTTTAATAAGCTAATAAATATTTTTTGAATGACCCGACTTTGTATTTGGTATTAAAAACCTAGAGGAGCGCCAAGTAGGATAGAAAATAAAGAATAAAAGTTCCACAGATTTTGCCAAAATTCTCCACAGATTACTATTAGCCTCCTTTATGAGACTGCACAGAGGACTGTGAAATCTCCTTTGAACTCTAAGGGCCAGATGGTTTTGCTGTTAGATCCTAATAACCCACAGCAGAGTGCGTACACAGACACCACGGTTGCCAGTTGACTGCAAACATGTCACGGAGGCAGGAGAATTCATCACCTGTGCTTCCAAAACACGAGCCCTTCCCGCCTAGGCAGAGCGGGCATCCCCCCTCCCTACTGATGACTTCAGAAAGCATTTCTGCTAACCCTTGGAAAGAAAGGTAATTTCTGAGGCAAGCTGGGAGCATACCTGGATCAGAGGAGTGAGTAGCGGGTCCCAGGCAGTCTGGGGTGGATCCCTGCTGATGGTCATGAAGCTGGAAGTAGCTTTTGCCCAGAGACAAGGGCTCTCTGGCAAGCTGCGTGGGCCCCAGGTCCCAGCCTTGTATCACTCTGTGCTGGGAGAGGGAGGGAAAGGCTGGACTCGAACCAATTAAAGCTGTAGGGCAGAACAGTAGTTACTCTGCTGTCATATGGAACTGCTTGGAAGACATGATTTATTTTGGATTATATTGGTTTCAACTGGTATAATATGAACTTCCTGATTTTTTGAGGATATGTAGACAAAAAGACTAAATATGGTTTTACTCATCTTTTAATTTAGAACTACAAGTGTTTGGGTGACCTATGAAATTATTTTAATGATCTCCGCACAACACTGAGCTGTCAGCACTATAAATGTCATCCTAACTGGGTATTAGTTTCCATCATGGTCATTTAATCTCACCAGCAGAGCTACCTCCATGCGAATGTCTTGTCTGTGTCAAGCTGTGGGAATAAAACAGAGTCACTGTTGCCAAGAAGCATCAGTCAAACATCTTCATAATACTCAGTTTGAAGAAGAAGACATGAACACAAAAGCCAGGAGCACTGCGAGCGTGCAGTTTGCCCATGGAGCTTCAGGCACAGCAGTCAGGGGATGATTTGCATTCAAACCAGTGCTTTTATCGCTGAACATTAAGAGTGTGTTCCAGCACTGCTCATACTAGCTGACATAGACTTAGCCTTATCCTTCCTTACTTTTATAACCCTATGAAAAGTCACAGGGTAAGAAGCACTCCCGCAAATGAGAAGTGTGACGAATTGAATTTGATGCAACTTTTGCCCGCTGGTACAAGATGAATATGAACTCATCACATGAGGCTGCTTTTTTGTTCTCGGGGAGAAGGCAAAGAAACTGTTTGGTGTCTCCTTTGAGGCCCTGAAAAGATGAACACAAAGCTTAGCGAGTTGAGGTGCTTGTATGTATTGCATGTCAAAAAGTTTCCAGAGGCGTCACATCCACGACGGTGAAAGGAATGAAATGTGGCACTTGGGAAATTGGAATGAAAAGGGGTGCTTGGTAAATTTCTAATTGCCCCTGTATGTATCAGTTCTTCTGGTCTGGGGGGACCTAAGTGAGTGGACACTGCAGTCCTCGCGGGACCGGACCTTGCTGGATCTATCCATCCCACGTGCATCCAGATAGCTCTCCCATTCAGCCAGGCTGGATCGGGAAAAGCAGTGCCCCTGAAAACCAGGACTTTGCAGTGATTCAGCCAGCACACGCTGGAGCCCTCGGTGTGACATGAGTGGGCACGGCTCCCGGCGTGTCGGTGGTGTGTGCCATTAATACCGGCTGAGGGGCTGAGCTCTGCTTTAGAGCTTTCATAGCTGTGCTTCTTCCATTTAAGGGAGAAAGCATAGCACGCGCTGAACTCCAGCTCCCAAATCCACTGGAAACCTCGCCAGCAGTAAGCAAGCACTGCCAGGGAGCTCTCGACATGAAGCACTACGATAGCAAAGGTCCTGAATGACTAAGATTCTTGAAAGTCTTGGTCAGTATCAGAGACGGTTTCCAACTGGGCAAAGTACAATATTTTCCCTCTGCTTTTTATGAATGGCTGGATAGGATTGTGCTGGACTCAGTCCCCTGTGAAAGCCATTCATAAAAATAACAACAAACCAAAACAAACACACACACACAAAACTTTCCAGGTCCAGTCCGGAGCCACTGGGTGCCAGAGGCTGGGAAAACATGCTGGCAGCTCAAGCCCCAGCTATCACTGAAAGTATTCAAGGGGCTTTTTGGTGGTCTGAAAAGTATGAAGTGCTGTGTAGAAGGGCAGCTGGTAGAATTACTGTGACACATACTAGGCAGAAAGCCAGAGCTGGCCTTGTTTCAGACATTGTCTTTCCTCTCATTGAAGTGTCAGGACCTAATTCATGGAAAATTTGGTGAGTTGGCAGCTCTTTCAGAAGATTTCATTGAGCTACAGTGTGTGAGAGTCACATGAATGCAGAGCGCGCGGCCAAAAATATATGGGGATTTCTGAGCAGGAGAAACCAGTCAGCCTCTAAGAATGTCTGCGGATTTCATGTGGTTTGGGAGTAAACACGTGTACAGGTGTAATCAGCAGGCAAAAAAACCCCGTGGAAAAGCATTACTGGCAGATTACTGAAGAGCTCAATAAGTTCTGTAATTATAAGGGATTCCTTTGAAACAAATCATTCCTTTGTCTGAGGGCAGAAAATGTCCATTAATGAGTTCAGGGCTTGGAGTCCACCTGAAGAAGGCATCAGTAAAATGTGTGCCTTGGTAATAGCTTCTCCATTGCGGGGGAATTGAATGGAAAAGAAAAGGGTCCACCCTGAAGTTTAAAGGTAGACTCAGTCATCACTTTTTTTTTCCCCCCTCGTATTTATTTGAGAGCAGAACTTGGAGCCTGAGGCACAGATACAAAAATATAACAGCAACAGGATCCCGCTGAATTAGAAAAAGACTGAAAATAAACAAAGCATCTCTTGTTAGACCGGGATGCTTGTGGTGGGCAGTCTGAATTGAATCAGTTACATTTAATTTACATTTTCATTGATCCTTCTCACTGAAATATTGCTCTGAAAGGCCAGTTACACTAAACTGTTTATTCAGAAATATTCCAGTTATTTCCTACTACACTGTCATGAAAATTAGGTTTTTGGCCATGCAGAGGGACAGCATGTTGGCTTCTGCCCAAGCGAGGCACTGAAATCACGGCTGGGATTAGGAACAGACAGGAAGGAAGGGCAGGAAGAAAATCATTGGGTCCAATTCATATACTTTGAAAACAGAAAGTCCTGAGGGGGAGAAGGCAGCAGCTTTGCCCCACTGAAGTAAGAATAGCCCTTTTGTGCTCTCGGTGTCAGGATTTAATCATATATCTGTAGCTTTATTGTTCTGTACTGGTCCTAGCACCCACAAGGGTCGTCACATCACCTGGGTGATGTGCTGGTATGTTTTAGGTGCTCCTGTATTAGTTCCTAAATTGGTACTCTTTCTCCTCCCTGCAGGGGGTGAAGGGCACTGGCATCTTGGTGGGTTTCCTGACTCATGCGGGAACTGTTTCCCATTCCCAGGAGGGAGCAGTCAGGAGGGCAGCCTGCTGAGGAGCTTATGGCTATGTCATTAGGTCCCGTGAAGTCAGGTGGACATGGCCTCCAGTTCTGCCTGCCCCATGCCCAGTCAGCCTGGTGTTTGGTATATGTGAAATAATGTCAGCAGGATCATGAGCGTCAACACAGCTTCACCTTCATTCAGCTGGAGGTCCCAAATCAGAGCTTTCCAGGGCTGGAGCTCTGCTGCCCATCCCAGCCTCCTGTCTTCAGCATGGATGGCTTTGGTCAATTGGGAATCCCTGGCTTGGGAATGGGGTTGTGTGTCCTTCTCCTCAGCAGGACACTCTACTCATGGCTGAAAGGGTATGGAAAGAGAGTGTACAGCATCAGGGAACACAATAAAATCTAGTTATAAAATTAGTCCAGTTGTAACATGCTAAATTAGAATTCACCTTGGTTTTAATTACACAAACGTAACATACCCCTCTGCATCCATAGCAATCCAAAGTACTTCAAAGCAAGGTCCCCTAGATAAGTGTAGGAGAGGTTGAGTGTCGGAGATGGATATGTTCATCACACTCCATTTCTGAGTGTGGGCTTTGCCTGTGTTTTATTTCTGTTGCTGAAAACCTTTTACTCGGCATCTGTGAAATCACTGTTAGGTGACCTCAGCAAATTTTGTTTCTCACCATGCTTTTGTTTTTACTTTTCAGCCTCAACAAGTGGTTCAAAAGAAGCCTGCTCAGGTAAGAAAATTCAAACTCTCTAAACTACTTCAAATGAAATAATTCTTCAGTCTTTAAGCTGCTCTCCTTTGCTGTAGAGAGTGAAGGGAAGGACACTGATCGTGTAAGCTGGGGGACAGCTGTTGTCTTGCTAGGCACAGCCACCAGAACAATTCACACCATGGCCCTTGCAAATGAGAGGAGGAAGCAGTGGATGGTGTTGCTCAGAAATGTCCTCTTTCTGCTGCAGCTGCCTTGTGATGATAGAGCAGGCACACATACATGTACATCTGGTACAGTCCAACATGTGATTGTGTGTCCTGAACGTGGGCAACTGGGGACTGCTTACAGCAAGGAAGGGACACAGGGATAGAAGCCTCTTTGCTGCTGTTCTAAAAGAGTCTCTAAATAGATGGAAGAAAAGGAAAAAAAGGAAAAAAAGGAAAAAAAAAAAAGGCTGAACTTGGCAACTAAACAACTTCTGTCAGATGGTATTATTATTATTCTTTAATACCTTGGACAAAGCTGAAGTGTCATGAAACTGGACAAACACTGCTTTTATGATCACCTCCATGTTCTTTCCCCAGCCCGCCCCAGGGTAAAAAAACTCCAGACACCCTAACTCCCACTTTGTTAGATATGCACCAACAGAGAAGAGCCAGTGGGTGTGGGAGCAGGTCCAGCCCTGCCCGGCAGAGTCCACGGGCTGTGCTCCTGTACCTCAGTCAGTACAAATGATTGCTGAATCAAGAGCATAAAGGGTCCGTTGCTTTTCTGGAAAGAGGCCTGCTTTCAGAAGGGAATACTCCTTTTCTTTTTCCACCTTCTGGTTTTAATATGCTGTTGCACAGTGTACCTTATTGCAATGTCTGCTCTAATCTGAATTAGGGGTTGTTACATAAGCAACAGAAGACATCCTAGCTGCGAGTTGAAGGGGTGAAATGATGTAACTCTCAAAAGCATGTGCAGGAATTGGGTTTCTATGAAAGAAATCAATACAATCATAGCAATGTTGAATCTGTGGCACTGGCAATAATATTAACGCCTCTGAATGGTGGATAAAACGTAGAGGATGAATATAGTGCTATTTTCAGGTGAGGTAAGTTTTGCAAGGAGAGGTAATGCCTTTCATTAGGTCAGCTCATGCAAGAAACACAACATCAGTCCCCAAGGACTTACCATCTATAACCTTCTAACTACACCACACAAGTCAAAACACACCAAGCTGCTCTAATAGAAGATATTCCTCTCCCTGGTCTCGCTTACATCCTTCAACTGTTATGGCTGCATTAGGGCTGTTCCTACAATATCATGGTAGTAAATCTGCCAGTGGGCACAAAGCCAGCCATCTCCTCCGTGGCACTTGAGAAGCAGGGAGGCTTAAGCCCTGCTGAGCAGAGGAGGCCAGATCTGGGAGTCAGAGACACTGGGACGCTGCTTGTTGACCTCATCCCCATGGGGTCAGTGGGAGAAAAGGGCCTAGAGCTGGGGGCTGCCCACGGCCTGGCCTGGCCTGGAAGAAGATGTAGCTGCTGATGGCACGTGCGGTGCTGCTATAGCTCTCCGATCTCCCTGGACACTTACTCCTGCAAGTGGTTTGTTTGTATGAGCCCTAGTGCGAGAGGGGAGGAAATGGCTGGGACTGAGTCTGGGCTGGAGTGTGGGAGGGCAAAGAGGGGACCCAGCTCTCCATCTTTTGGTAGCAGAACAAAGTAACGATGGATTTAACTGATCGTGAAATGATGCAGGCTTCTGAAATGAAGCACCAGGGTTCCCTGTATAGATCTTCCAGTCCCTTCTTTCCCAAAGCAGTGACTCTGGTGGGGATGCCAGAGGGTGTTTAGCCAGCCGGATGCAGCCGCTGCTGCACGGTGCTTCGACAGCATCTCTGTGGTCAGACAGAGAGAAAAGGAGGCCCTTTGACATTCCCATTAGTAATAGAAATGTTTGTATAGAAAATGAGGAGGCCTGGAAGAATGCATGAAAGGAGAGAGAGGGCTTTTTCGAAATCCCCAGTCATCACAAAACGACTAGTGAAATTACACTCTCTAAATTATTTGTGTGCCATGTCTTCACTCAGAGAACATTTCTTTTTTTCTTAATCCTTGGCCTGAGGGATGTTCAGTGAAATCACTGGCTTGTTTTTAACCCTTCCTGGTTTTAATGGGCCCTGCTTCCATGGTTAACGATAGCACAACATTGTGGTTTTGCTGTGTGTGGGTGCATGGCAGAGAACAAAAATGATCTCTGTGAGCAAGTACTCGTAACAGTGTGCTCCTGAGGCTGAAAGAAGGAGGAGGTGTAATTCCTGGGATGATCAAGAACTTTATGCTGCTGGGTTTTACTTGAGTCTGGTTGCCTTTCTCTGTTTTCTTTTTACACTACTGAATTTCCCTTTAAAGGAGGAAGGTTCAGACTCAGAATTAACAACAAGAACATGAGCTCATGCAGGCTGCCTAATCTGAGCTGTCTAAGGAAATAGTGATAAATTATATAAACATGGGGACTACATGGAAGTTCATGGAGGATAATGTAAATCTTACACTACATTCAGAGGAATCTCTTCCTTTTCCATCTGTTTCCTTCAAAATATCCTCCCAGATGGCTTTACCATGTGGCAGTCTGGATTAAGTTAGAAATGTATCCTTTCTTCATCAGTGGGGACTGTAAGAGGTTAGAGTAGAGAACTGCTGCGTGATGGTGAGCGTGTTCCCCCAGCCTGCCTTGGTAAAAGCAGCAGAAACTCTTGATCGGGTTTCACCCTGAGGGCCGTGCCTTGAATTTTGGTGTATGGTCAAAGATTTCCATGACCGTTAGTTGACATCACTGTTACTCCTGTACTACTAGTAGCCGCACCTCTTGGGTTTATATCATTTTATGAGTGACAGCTCTGTACCCATCACAGTTTCCCAGATTTTAAGCACTGTACCGGACTCCACCACGCTCTAGTTCTCTTTATGAATATCTACTGTCCAGTTTAGGGCCACGCAGATGCCTGTACAAACTTCTGTAATATCTTCAAACATCTCCAGAGCTCTGGAGATTTCTCATCCCACAGACAATAAATGCAGCAGTAAAATCAACTGGAAACCTACATACCCAGATCATTAATACAGCCCTCTGTACACATCTTTGCGATGATCGCTGATGCATACTCTCACAGTTCCTTGGGCAAACGAGGGAAGGATAGCCAACCTCAGATCGTGACATCACTAACTTTAGCGCCTTCACGTAAATATGTGCCTGCACCCCCAAAACAAAGTGATCCTTTGAAATCCACTGTCTCCAGTGAATGGACAGCCAAATCTTACTATCATGACGTAGTAATTTTCTTACCGAGGTATGCAAATAAAGCAGTCTGAATATAAAGGGAAATGTCTCCATTCCCTCATTTTTAAGCTATTTGTAGCAGCTGTAGGCTCAGCCATATGGGGGAGTCAAACTCTTAAGTAATACAAAGGAAATAGATATTTTTAGGAAAACATCATGAAAGCTATCAAAGTTTTCTGGAAACAGGACATGTTTTATTTTTAACATTTCTGGAAAGAAGAAACACTGTGAATGTATTACAGCCTTTTGAAATATCTTCGTATGATCTCTTTGTGAGGTCTATTACAATCCTTGCTAATCCTTTGTATATAAGTCTGAAAGACTCATATCAGTCAGAAAGACAGTGTATTGGAAAAGTACACATATAGTGTACATAGACAAGTGTACACAAAAAGGCATACAGAAGTATACCAGAAGTACACTTAAAGTGTATGTCTCTGCCTAACGCTAAGTGCATTAGATGCTTTTAAAGCAACATCAAAAAAATCTAATCAAATCCCCACAAGAATAAAAGCTAAAAAGAAAAGTGTTACTTTGTATAGGAAAGAAAATGCAGATTCGCTGTGTTCCTTCCCATTACTCAGTAATTAGTCTTGGTTTCAATAAAGTTACGTATGTTAATTGGTCATAATATACATACACACACCTCACAACCTCAAGTTATGCCTACTCAGCGTAGCACACAGCAAATGCTAAAAGCATCTGACAGCCTCTACAACCCAGGAGCTACAGTGATGACTCACACATTCATATGCAGCTCAAAAGCTGCAGACTTTTTGAGCAGAGCTCAGCCTGGGATTGATGGTTATTCTGTGGCACCTCTGATGCGCTGAGAAACCCTGGCTGGTGGGCCCATGGTGCATGTGCCATGCAATAAATCTGCACTTTCACAAGCTTCAGGCATTCTGTGTATGTGCTAGCCACCAGGTATGGATTTATTTCTTCTTCCCTTCTGGGCAATCCCAGAGGGAAACGTGGTAGAAGTGCTCTAGAGATCCACTTGAGTAGACTTCCCTTGCATTCCTGTAGGTGGACATACACACCTGAGAGAGTGTGTGCCACTGTCCAAGCCCACCCCGTGTCCTGCTGAGCCAGGAATATTAGAGTCACAGAATCATGGTATGGTTTAGGTTGGAAGTGACTCAAAGGTCATCTAGTCCCAACCCCCTGCCCTGGGCAGAGACACCCTCCACTAGACCAGGTTGCCCAAAGCCCCATCCAGCCTGGCCTTGAACACTGACGGGGAGGGGGCAGCCACAGCCTCTCTGGGCAGCCTGTGCCAGGGCCCCACCACCCTCATTGTAAAATCTGTTGTTGTGTCTCCTGTATTTTTTCTGTATTTCCTGGTGTGAAGAGTCAGCAAGTTTTCAGGTGCCAGAGGGATCAGAGCAGGGTAACTGCCGATGCGTTACACACACCACTCCAGAACATCCTCTGAAAGCTACCATTCTTTTATTACAGTTATTTTTAAAGCAAATAACCAAATGTTCTCCCACAGACAGCAGCAGGGGACACTGTGTATGTGCTGAGGCTGTCAGTACCATGTGCACACATGCCGAGCAAGTGTATATCACAGCTCCATCAGCCCAGGCTCACACCACCTTCCCATGTGGAGCATGGTCACAGTGGAGCTGCCCAAAGCTTTCTCAGTGGGGCTGAGCACCAGACCTGCTGTGGGGCCCTCTGGCTCAGTGCCCTGCCTCCCACCACCACCAGTCCAGGGGGTGATGCTTGTTGGAACTGGTCAGAGTTTTTGCACAAATAGCTTCATGGTGAAATAACCTGGTTTTATTGACCCTTTTCCCCATAGATGTCCTTGGAATTTTTGTTTTTCCAAAGCTTGACAATATTATGATTGCTTGGGGACTAAGTTTTTTAAATCAAAATAAGATTGGATTTTGGTTTTTGAACACTTTTGCTCTGCAAAATCCTTCCAGATTTTGCTTCTGAGTGTTCTGGAAACATTTTTCTGATTTGAAAACATCATTTTAACAAATGGATAAAACTGTCATGGGAAGTCTTATGAAAAATGGCTCCAATTTGAAAATTATGTTTCATTGTTACCAGTTCTGCTGTTTTTATTTCAAGCAACATGCAAGGATTGCTTGATGTAAAATGAAAAAATCAAAATTAGAATAATAACAGGTTTGTGGATTGGAGCCAAAATTATTAGGAAATTAGATGGATGCCTGAACTGCAGGAATGGACCTGTCATTTCTCTGGGAAAGGTTTAAATTTGATTTTAAGGAAATCAGGAAAATCTTACTTTCTTGCTGGATGCAGTAGATGGAATTTCATGGAGGGGGTACCGGGCTTACCTTCTTTCTCCTTCCAAGGTAAAATGGTTTCGAAGAGGAGACATATTCAATCTTCTTCTATCATGTATAATTGGTTTATTCTGACAGGGAGACTGAACAGTTTGTGTGATGACTAAAAAACCAAAAAAAAAACCCTCAGTTTTTCAAAATAAATAAAAAAATCTGGGGAAAAAATATGAAGGTTGCAATTAGTAGTTCTACAAACCAATGAAGCAGATGAAACAGTTCTATGAACAGTTGACAGCAAATATGTTGTTATTTATATGGCGTCACTTCTGAATGGACTCTAAATATCATTATCCAATGAGACTACACCTAAATAGCCAAGTCAGTTTAAGATTCAGATTTCCGAGGTTTTAGGCATTTATAATTGTCATATCATACATTGCTGTGATAACATGACTTTTTTGAGGTGGCTGCTTCCAGAAAGTCAAAAATCAGAACTGCATACAGGGATCTGAAGATGTTGCTGCTCTGTGAGGTGCTGCTTTTTTTTTTTTGCTTTTTTCTTTTTACCATTTTTGTAGTTTCTTTTATTAAAGGATGGTAGGTTCACAGTGGCCTCTCTGTGCTGGGATGGCAGAGACTGTGCCAGCAAGTGCAGTTCCACACACCTAACACTGGAGTCACGGGGTCCTTGCCACAGATCCATTTTATAAAAATGACTTTTATAAAAATTGCTCTTGCTCACAGCTTGTTCAATATTTTCTTCAACTGAACCCCTCCCACCAGTATTGAAAGTACAGGAAGATCTCACCCAGCGTTTTCGCTGAGGAATGCAAAGGCAACAGACATGGTTTTTTACAAAGGGAGTTAAATGTTTAAGTGTGCGTCCTAAACCCCTGCTTCACTTCAGATAGGCAAATAAGCTTTGTAATCCAGCCTTCATCTTTCTGATCTACCTGGGGGTGTACACACAGCCCCGTTTCCCTGCAGCAGCATTTGGATGTTTAACTGAGAAAAAGACAAGGTGCCCGCTCCCCCTTGCACTCCCTTGCACGGAGCCTTCCCCACAGGAGCGAGGGGCACTTGCCCTGGGGCTGCACTGCCATAGGGTGCTGCCTCACGTGGTTTGGGAGTTAAAAACCCTGAATGGCCACCACTAGGATACAGTATTTGGGGCTGGTGGTGGGAGTGGAATGAGCTTTTCAGGGAAGCAGGGGTAGCCTGCTTCTAGGAAGACCACAGAGGCCACAGGAGCTGCTGTGGAAGTAGGTCACCTGGGCAGTGGCCCCGTTTCTTGTCCCAGCAGCGCTCCAGCCTGCGAAGGGAGAAGTGTTCTTTGTGCGGCTCGCTGAACCCGGGACACGGTGCAGCTAGTGATTCAGGGGTGAAAGAGCCACTGAGCGCACAGCCAGGAGAGAGATAGTTTGGTGGAGTCCCAGCTTCGCAGCAGCACCAGCCTCAGTGCAGAAAAGAAACAAGAAGAAATAGGGTTTTGGAGGGTCCTGTCTGTTAAATTCAGGTGCATAGTTCAGTCAGGAAACGCTGATTGAATTATGCATCCCCTTGCTCTAGCATGCCAGGGGCCTGCAAGGCAGGCAGAGGTCCTTGTCCCCTGTCCCCATATGCCGCCCCATGAGCAGCAGTGCACCCCGTCAGCACCGTGCCAGGTGAGCCTCTTGCTTCCCTTGAAGCCTTTAGTACTGAGCACTGCAGCATGCAAGTCCTGTTTTAGGCAAGTCTCCCAGTGCCTTGATTCTTCTTCGGCTAAAACTGGGGTGCTGATGATTTGATGTGACTAAAAAGGAATATGATTTAGCAAGTTATTTTTGCTTCATGGCTTGTCAGGGACTCTCTTGGGGATTCAGAGTCTTGCCTGCTGCAACGTGCCACTTGGAGGTGTCATGTCCTTGTCAGATGGTTTCTGAGTCAGTCAAAGAGCAGGAGTGCCATGGCATAGCCCAACACAGGAGGAGCCTTCAGCTCTGAAAAAGAGCAGAAGAAGCTAATTTTAACTGTTCAAATGAGACAAGCCCTGGAGCAGGAGGCAGCTTTCTGACTGCAGCAGTGGTCGCACATTTGCCCATTTGGCACAGACGTGCACTCAGGTTGCTTCTCTTTCCATATGCTGGGCAAGACCTGTCCCTAATGGCACATACAGGGACTACACCTGTTGAGCTGCTCCATACGTAGCACTCTTGAGAAACATCAGCAGTTGGTGGTCAAAGGCTGGAGGCCAAAGGAGTAAACTAAAACATTTCCCTAAGTGAGCAATGGTCCTCTTCACCCTCTCCACACATCCTACCTCTCCCTCCCTGCTTGGGGAAGAAGCCCAAGACAGGCAGGCAATGCCCATGGGCAGGGTGGCTTTGTGTTTGACCCGATGGCTGTGGGCAGAGATCTGTTTAGGGAGGTACTCCACGCACTTCAGAACTTGGCTGCGACTTGACACGAACCAAAATCTCATTAATGGTAGCCAGAAGAGAAGGACCTGTGACATGTACTTGGGAAATAGGGAAGATGGCTGGGAAGGGAACACTGTTTAAATAAAATGTCAGTCAAGAGTAAATTAAACAGTGCTACTTTGCATACACATGCTATGTGTTTTGGCCAAGATTTCCAACAGTAACAAGAGTCTGTGCTGCTAACACTTGGGTATCTTACTTCACTTACAGGATTCTAGGCAGTACTTGGCTACCCAATGAAAATTTGGACTTTTTAAAAGATGCTTCCAGAATGATATCCAGAAAGTTGAGTCTACCAGAATGATCAGCCTCTGGACTTACTGCAACAAAAATAATCAAAATGTTTATTAGCAAATATGAGCTGTGTCAGAAGGCTGTACAGGAAGAAAGAGTTCTTCGCTGAGAGCTTGGTTCCTGAGCTGACCATTAATGCTCTGCAATCTTTCACAGTCCTCCACACCTGGCTCAAGTCACTGAAAGATACCCTATTTCCTGACATAAATATTACTAATAGATACTCCAGGGCTGTAATCCAGCTCATCTGCTGCACCAAAGATCATAGGACATGCACCTTCTATGTAGCCACTTCCAGAAATTGCTGCAGCTTTGCCATGCCAGATCAGGACCATATAAATTCTGTTGCAAATTGTATGTTAAAAACGAGGTATGCTGCAATGGATGAGTAATAAGGTAAACACAAGGAAAATCAAAGTTAACACCAATGAAAATACATTTTTAATCTCTTAAATAATTTGCTAGGATGGTCAGTTATAGTATTTGCTTACCAGTGCTATTAAAAGAGATTCGGCTAGGGAAAAGAGTAGTGTGCTCAGACCTTATTACCTGATAGACATCTTTAAACTTCCGGAAGGAAGCAATAAGAAGCCAATATAGTATTTTATTCTGGGGTTTCCATGACATCTGGGGAATTTTATAGGGTCCTCTTGTTGCCCAAAATAACAATCTTGGAACAGAAGAAGAAGCATTTCACAGCTACTCTGTCAGTCACTATGGGGCATTTGTGGAATTTGGTGAATTTAGTTCCTTGAAACCAGTGCCACCATACTACCCTGGGGTGAAATCTGGCCTCCCTGGACAGCCCATCAGCTTGTGACTCCTGTGCCAAACATTAAGGCTGGGATGGATATGCTGGGCCTGTGAATGTGCCTCCTCCCTTGCACCTCAGAGAGGACATTCAGGCAAAGGGTTTATAAAAATGAGCACGACATAAAATCATGATAGGGTTTCTCCAGTGGAGCTTCCATCTGGTATCGCTTCTGTTGGTGCTCTCATTGTGCTGTCCCTTAGTGCTGTGGTGGTGGGAAACAACCCAGCCTGCAAGCACTGGCTGTGACAGGCAGGCTGCTGTTGGGGGGCCGTTCAGAGCTCATGGTAATTGATTGCTCATTGTATATTGTGAGCATGGTGCTGCTGTGTTTATAGACATCGTAAAGAGTTTGGGAGTACCACAGACCCTTAGTGTGGTGTTATGCTCCTAGGTCCTTCGTGTTGAAGGCTACAGGAGTACATTGGTGGTTTTCAGACATCAACACACTGCCGAGCAGTGCATGAAGGACCCACACCTCGGGGCAGCCCAGTGTTTGTAAGCATCTTGAGTTCATCCTTACAGGGCCTGCAATAAATAAGTGTACTTTTTCACACCAAGGAAGGAAAATAGCCATTCAGAATGACTGCCTGGCTGGTGGGCATTGTAGCACTCACATCACCACAGCAAACACTCTCGTGGATCTTGTTTCATTGGGATCTCTATGCAACAAAGGTTAATTTTTTTATGAAGTCTGCTCCAGCAGATGGTGAGCAACACCATGATGAAGTTCTGCTGTTGATCCCATGGTAAGGCATTTCTGGAAATGCCAGAATGTTTTCAGAGGATGCTGGCCAAAATCTCACTTCAGAAATGATTGTTGCTTGCATTAGAAAGGGATGTAATACTGCCAGTGTACTTCTTAGTTTGCCTCTCCTCCTTCAGTGTAGTCACATTGTTCAGGACCAATCTCTGATCTCATGTTTGGAGAGTTACTTGCCACACAACAACCATGGGAAAAGAGAAGGAGAGAAATAAAAAAATGAATCACCCATATTCTGCCCGAATTCAGATCTCGGATTTCCCACATCCTGGTATTTAATTTCTCACAGAGTTACCAATGGTTGATCTCACGGCAGGATTAGTGGGAAGAAAAGTGAGAGCTCCATTGAAACCAGACTTGAGTCTGGAAGGAAGGGACATGTGAGCTCTAGGACCCGAGAGATATCAGATTCAGGGCAGTGAAAGGCTTCCACCCCCTCCCCTTCCCTGATTCTCAGGCTTATTTTGAAGCAAAATCTGGAAACTGAAATCATAACAGCAAAAAGACAGTTAGAGTATGTTAGACGGCTCGCCCGTGGCTTTAATAGTCTCCTGAGAACTGTGTTATATTGTGAAGGCATTAACTGTAATTTATATTAGTATTTTTTTATGTTTAGGAAGAGGAGAATAGATTAACATTGAGGTATAAATTGCAGTAAATCTGTCTAGTGCTAAAAGAAAACATGTTTTGAACACACGTTTCCACCAGAATACCTCTTCTGGGTTGATTATAGAGGATGGACATGTTCAACTGGAAAAGAAACTCCCATAAAAGGTTCTATAATCAAAAGGAAGTAATCACTATCTATTAAGTTGGACAGCCCCACTCACTGTGAATCAGAGTATCTTGCTTAGAGAAAAAAAAAAACCAACCTTTGCCCTGTAGTAGCGTGGATCATAGTGCAGATGGAGCCTGAAAAGTTGGGTTGCTGCTCTGGGACCACACTTTATCGCCCTTTCCAGTAGATTATGTGGAGATAGATAGTAAAAAAGTTGAAAAAAAAATCTTTGAATGCATTGCTCTAAATCCTTTAGGAGTTGAACATATTAAGATGACAAGAAGAGTATGTCATTAAACCGTAACTACCTTTTTTGGATTACCTGGTATTTGTAGATTTATTGGCAAGATGGCTTAAATTAGGGATATATTTTTAGCCTGCAGCATTACATAATAAAATAGCAGCAGAATTCTTTGCAGTGAAAAAAAAAAAAAGAGGGGATGGGGCGGGGAGTATATTAAAACAAACAGAAACTTCTCTGATTTTGTGCTTTTGCCTGCACAAAGAGGTGCTCCATGGTTACACAATCAGTGAAGTTTGCAAGAAAAGCATTTCCATTACCCCGTTTTGCTCTGGAGTCATTGCCCTGCCTTTCACTGCAGACCTGCTGTTTAGTCTGAAACTGAAAATTAAACCCAGAACTCAGCTCTCAAAGTTAAATACTCTGCTTTACTGCCAGCACACAGCCCTCACCAGTGTCTGTGTGGTAAGATCTATGATTAAACTCTTCAGACGTTTTTAAAAGCGTTTTACAAGTCTGTTAAGCTTTAGTGTTTTTGTTTCGTTCGGGGGTTTTTTTAAAAAAGAAAAAAGTAATTTAGTTGAATTATACCACAACATCCCACATGAACTCTGCTGAACCAGATCAGAGAACCCAGCCCACTATCTCTCAGAAATATGTTTCTCATTTTGGGGGGAGGTGGCTGTTCTGTGCACAACCTGGGGAAGGTAAAGCCCTATACATTAAACTCTCTCCTTCAGAAACAAAAAAATAAAGGAAGAGGAAATCCAAGTGAGGCTGAGGAAGAGGGGTGGCAGCGGCAGAGCCCCCTGCACCCCTGCCTTCCTCTGCCTGCACGGTGCAGTATGGTGCGGGCCTCGTGCACGGCTGCGAGCCGCTTGGCCTTGGGGCTGACACTCATAAAAATGTCACCAGTGCACTTCCACTGTGAAAGGCTCTTTTATCTCCCCTTCCCGCAGCCCCCTTCCAGTGGGTACGCGGGACTGGGACTGGCGGCTGCTGCTCGGCCTTCCCGCATGGCTGGGCCCTAATGAGGTGTGTGCGGCTCTTGGCTGCAGGTTTTCAACTTCTTTCTTACTACTTCAAAGCCGCTGCTCCGAGGTTCATACAAGTTTGATCACTTGGCAAAATCTCTCAGCTGGGATTCAGAAGGGAAGACGCTTTATTTTATTATTTATCATTACAGATAGATAGCTGTTGCCAGTGGCTCCGTGGACCAAGCCGTAATACGTTTTTAAGTGATAAAGGATTGGAGGTGAATAACTTCTGGCAGTTGCTTCCTCTCCGTTAACAAGCAGACCTTTTTTTTGAATCAGAGGACCTTACTTTATTCTCCTTTTCATGTTTTAAGGAGGGGGCAAAAGGTAAACGATGGGTTTGACCTCCATTTCAAAGCCTGTCCTAGCATTCCTTTCCCCACTCCGTTCTGGGAGAACCTTCACCGCAGTCCTTCCTCTGTCGCTCAGTATTAAATATGCACAGACATCAGCACTGTTTCGAGTACCAGAGGGGCTCAGGAGGAAGGCAGACTCCCCCAGGCTTACCTGTGCGGGTTCAAGTATCCTTCTGGGCTTTGCCATCTCCTCTGCCACATGACAGCAGAGCTAATGCAGTGACTCCCAGCCTTTCAGTGAACTATACAAGCCTAAGGATTTTTGAAGATCGGTGTCCACCTTTTCTTTTTTCTCTTTCTTCTAATTATAGACATCCACATTAGTGATTAGAGTCTATTATTAGAGCCTCTGCTTGCCTTATGCTCCAGGCTGGATTTCGGCTCTGGAGCATGGTGTGTTGTGTCAGTGCAGAGCAGTTTTCCATCCACCAGTTTACAGCCTCCACAAGAAGTTTGTAAGAGCAGCATCTCAGAGTTGGGGTTAGTCTGGCGTGGTTGTATATGTTTCTAACAGCACCACTGCCTTCTTTTTGTTAATATTTTATTTTCTTCCCACCAGAACTGTTTACATCTGTAAGGTTGAAGCTCTCCCTAAACAAAATACATCTCTGTCAGTGTTAGCACAGCACCCACTATTCCTTCAAGCACCATTTTTGCTTTAGGTCTGTGCTATGCAGACTTTCAATGGTCCTTCCTGCAAAATTCTTCTGACTGGTACTGAGATTTTGCTGGAGATTTTCACTCTCCTTTTAATCACATGGGGAACAGATTTTTTCAAAACTGTTTTGACCTGCTTAGATCAAAAAGGCACTTGCTATACTCAGATGCCAAAACGCGTTTTAGAAATCTGGCCTGACGTAATTTAGACAGCTGAAACTCAATTTCAAAAGGCTTCAGCAGTGCAGGCTTCAGCTCTGAGCGACCTGCTGCCTTGCAGAAACCTTGTTGCCGCGTTAACTTTGGGGCTGCTTTAAAATCCATGGCAAAGTTGGTCACCTGAAGGTGAGGTTGATTTAAGCCCAACTGTAGGGGATGTTCAGAGGCAGAGCCTAAGGCGAGTACTTTTTAGAGTATCAAAACATAGGCCAGCCTAATTCCTGTCTGTGGAAGTTGTGAGTGTGAGCAATTGCTTGCTTGTGGTCTGATTAACTTAAGTGTATTTGGATACAGAGTTTCTGTACTGAAACAATTTCCTTAGGTGTCCTTTAAAACAGCCTTTAATCCATCAGTAAGAAGAGTTGTGTGGTCTTTCTGTATATGGTTGTGGTGATCTCTTCTGCCCTAATAAATCCTTTTATTGTGATGTGTGAAGTAAATACCTGCAACAATTTGAGCTCTGAATCCAGCTTCTGGAATTAAACCTTACCTTACTGTTGAATGACAGCTGTCGCCGAGCTTGCCTGTGTGCTTTTCAGGGGGTGAAGTTGCTCAGAGCCTTGGATCCCACCTTAAGCATCAAGCGAAGCAAGCCTGCTCTGAGGGTCTGTTAGGGCTGTAAGAGTTTCTAAAGTGGTTTGGTGTGTTGGTTGTACAGCCATTGGGGTGGCACTGTCCGTCTTAGCTGGGCACAGCCCATGCCCCTGTGTCTGCAATAGGAGCCACTGGCTTCAGGGACTCCTCTGAAAATATTAGTTTGCATGCCAGGGGATTTCAGACAAGTTAACAGCAGACAATGGCCCACAGTTTGCAAGTTGCTCTTGTCAGCAGTTCTTTTTGACATATCTATTCAAGCATAGCCTCTTGGGCTTAGAAAGCAGCCAGCGAAATCTGTGCCAATAGCTAATACTTTGTTATAAAATAAAAGCTCTGACAAATTCAGAGGCTCCATATGTAGCATTACAGTGATCCTGCGGTTCATTTCTCAAAATTGGTTCTAGGGTTTTTTTAATCCATGGTTCAGAAACTCGTGAGCGGAAGATGAAAAATAATGAATCACCAGAAGAATTGCCAGTGAGCTTCTTGAGGCAAAGACAAGTAACTGTAAAGGAGCTTTGCTGCAAGGTATCAGAACAGAACAAACCTTTTTACAAAAATGCCAAACAGTTGCCCTTCTGCGAGAAGGGGGAAAGCTCCTCTCAAACACCAAAAGTTGTCTCATGATTGGGTTTTGTTGTGACCACTTTGTGGGGGACCAGCAAAAAAAGGAACGCAGAGGACATACAAAGACCCAATTAAGCTTATCTGGTTTTGAGGACACCAGGATGCCGCTAGCTGCTTGAACTGACATTAAAAATAGCCCACACCAACAGATTGTGGATCACCAAAGGGAGGTCTTGGGCAGCAGGTAGAGCTACTTGTCACCCATGGAGGATGTCATGGATAAGAAATCTCTTGGGAACACGGGGTGACTCTGACCTGAAAAGACACTGTGGTTTAAATTCTGGATGGTGCTACCTCTGAGCATTAGGAATGACATGCACGTGCTGATGGGTATCGCTTTGTGTATTCCTGCAGCACACACCAGTTTGTTTTACCACAGTGGAGAACTTTCAAAAGCGGAGCTGCATAGCTCTGGAGAGTTAGTGGGTCCATGCACCTCAACACTGCTGTTACGTGCCCTTTTAGGTATCCCAGGGGTCACAAACGTCCACACAGAGCAGGCAGGCATGACAGAGTAGACCTGTACCCTTTTGGTCTGGCTGTTAGATACCAGATGAGATACCAAGACATCTAGAACAACTCTGGGCTCCTCTCTTCAGGCAACCAGATCCCACTAAGGAAGCCATATTTTGAAACAACACGTTCAGCAAGTCCAAATCATAGAATCACAGACTGGTTTGGGTTGGAAGGGACCTCAAAGACCATCTAGTCCCAACTCCCTGCCATGGACAGGGACACCCTCCACTAGACCAGGTTGCCCAAAGCCCCAACCAGCCTGGCCTTGAACACTGACGGGGAGGGGGCAGCCACAGCTTCTCTGGACAGCCTATGCCAGGGCCTCACCTCCCTCACAGTGATGATTTTTTTCCTAATACCTAAACTAAATGACCCCTTTTAGTTTAAAGCCATCATCTCTTGTCCTATCGCTACATGCCCTTGTAACCAGTCCCTCCCAACTTTCCTGTAGGCTCCTTCAGCTACTGGAAGGCTGCTGTAAAGCCTTCCTGGAGCCTTCTCCAGGCTGAACAAGCCCAACTCTCTCAGCCTGTCTTTACAGGAGATAGGTATACTGGCTGCAGATAGCACTTCTAACTAGAAGCTTGCTGTCCTGCCTCCTGGTTCTTTTTACTGCCTTCAGCGCTGTTAAATCAGGGCTACCAACAACCCTGCAAGCCCCATATGGAGTAGTCTTTTTTCAGGGTTTACAAAATACCTGCTGTCAGCCATTGGGAAACATCTGTCTTTTTGCTTCTGCTGGGACCCAGTGCCAGTGAGAGGGCTGCACTGGTGGATTCCAGTCCACTGTACACACCTGGCAGCCTTTTGCTGGTGATACCTATGAAGAAAAGACTTGTTAAACATTTGTGCACATGGGTAATTTGGAGAAAGCCCTCTTGCTGCTCTTTCTTGGGAGAGACAGCACCTCCACATTACTCCCAGCTTGATGGGTCAGTTAGAACAATTAAGAGTTGAAGCAGCTCAGAGTGCTGGCTTTAAGTTTGTCTTATCATATGCTGTGACCTCTACTAACTCAGAATTGATGTACCCATACATGGGACAACCAAGGACATGACGTGCCGTGTAAAACTGCTTCTGTGGCACATCCCCCTGTCACTCCTCTGAGGGTACATGCCTGTGGGCACATGGATGTGTGGGGAGCCACCTGGGATATTGTCTTAGCAGCAAGGAGGAAAGCCTGAGCTATGCCTGTATTTACCCTGCCCTTCAGGTGTGTGTGACTGTGGCTTCCCTGTTCTTTGGATCCGACTGGGTTAGTTTGAAGCTCTCAGCTGTTTCCCTTCGCAGGCTGGTAGCACAGCCTGTTGCCAGCTTGCTGCATCAGCAAACAAATAACCAGGGAAGTGAGTAGCTGTTCAAGGCAAAAGGGGGTGGATGAACATTTATGCTCAATTAACACATGTCACCGTTCTGCCTCCACAACTACAGTGAACCCACCAAAAAAGTGAGCACAACCTGAATTGAGGTTGCTGCCACGTAACTCGAAACCCTTGGCTCCTGACTGAGCGCTTCCTGTGGTGGTGTTGCTGAATTTATGCTCTGCACGGCTATCGTGCTGTGACTGAGTGACTTGGATTTCTAATGCCTGCTCTAACGACTGTGCTTTCCTTCATAATTTTTGCCCTCCTCTTCAACTTGATTGGAAGTACATCTGGATTCACAAAGTATTGCACTCCTCTCTTGACTTTTGACTTGGGGACTGAGCCTATGGTACCATGTCATCAGCGGTGGTGGGTCTGTGAGGCCTTGTAAGAACCTGGAGGGTGCTGATGGCAAATTGTCCTTCCCTGAGGTGCCTGCTACCCTGACATGATGCCAAGCAATGCGCTCCAGTGAACGGCTAAAACCACTCAGCACACAGCCAGTTTGCAGCTTCAGGGGATGGCACAGTTTTCAGAACACGTGCCCCCTCCATTTTTAGGGAGAATGTGGTGTTCATGTGGGGTGCTGTAGAGGCAAGAGGTTCATGGGGGTGTTGTAGAGGCAAAGAGTGGATTGCTGATCACAGCCAACCATCTGATATTTGCAGTTGGTTTTTCACAAGCGCAAAACAGTCCCTCTCTGTCGCTGTCTTACACATCTGCATTTTCTCTTTCAGAACCTCTGCTTGCTTCTGCCTTTGGGTCCCTCCATGCATATATGTCTGATTTGTATTAGCCCTTTGATGGACTTGTAAGCACTTCAGAGCAGCAATCATGTCTCTGTCTATGTCTTGACAAGATACTTGTATGATAGGTTGGCTTAAAACCACCCATCTGTTACTGAGCTACCGTAGGCTTTTGCAAGGAAAGAACTTAAGTGAAGGAAAGTTCTCTTTCTGCTGCACAACAATCTGATCCCTTTGCCAGCTTAATAAAAATAAAAGTATTTCCCAAGGTTGATGTGAACTTGGAGGTGGCAAGTGTCACATTTTAAAAAAAATAATTATTTGAATTTGGAAAGGGGGTGGGGTGTTAGCTTGGTTTTTGGTTTTTCATCCTTCTGGGTGCTGTAGGTACACATATTTGCATGTACGTCTGCAGATGAGAGAAACTCTTCCTTCATTACATGAACATAAATATATATATATATACACATGAAGGAAGAACTTATTGATTTTCTTGGTCATTGCAGCAGGGGCTGCGCAGAAAAAAAACCCCATAGATTCACAGGAAAGATCACTAGAGTGGGCAACTCTTAAACAAACAATAGCTCCCTGTGGCCACCCTGGCTTGGCCCTGAAGGGTGTCCTTCCACATATTTTGTGTCTCTCCCATCCTTCATATGCTGTGATTGGAAGTCTACCTTCATTGAAAATGAGGCCAAGAGATTTAAGTAGTCTCCTGACAAGCCAAGCATTTACAAAGAGACCTGCTGCTCCTCTCCCATGCGTGCACTCCTGTCTTCTGAGAAATGATGGCGTGAGGCTCAGGGCTGACCACAGTGCTGTAAGGAATCATCATCAAATGATCATCATCAAACACCAAAACATGTCTACCTGTATTACCCTAAGAGCATGGAACCTACAGTCACAATTTTTAACTGAAATACTTGGCTTGAAGGCAAAGCCAGTATCTGCAACTATCATCCAGAGTTCTGAATCACCACACCAACATACTTTGCGCCCTGTCTCCACATGCAGCACAGTTTAGCCCTTCGTTAGGCATCTGTACTGGCCATTTTTCTTCTTGACTGAAATGTTGTAACAGCCACAGTCCTGTTCCGCAGGGAAGATAAGCAAGGAAAATGCATTATGTGTTAATGGGACTTGATGGGAGCTTGAGCTCAGGTCCCCCAGTGCTGCCAAGGGACAGATGAAAATTTGCTTAATCGTTTTGTGTGCCGGGGATCGCATTTTTAGCAGCACCGTGAATATAACCCTGCTACGAGTGGACACGAGTTGTTGGGAGGAAGTTGTTCATCTGCATGATAGATTGGTGTCCTCTGGAATTTAAATATTAATTGAAAATTCAGGGTCGGGGGGCAGCTGACACTTGACTTTGCTCTCTTTCCTCCGTCCACAGCTTTGATCATGCTACATCTTTCTTTGTGCCTGGTGCTCGAGAGAGTACCCTGGGGTCATGGCCTGTTTCCTAGTCAAGAGGTATAAACCTACTGGCTTAAATATCTGAGGCCCGAGCTTTAGCAGGGGGTGGGTGTACGAAGGAGGGGGGGGAGGAGCCTTTACTTCATGCTTTTCACATTTCCCACATAACCCAAAGCAGACTAAACAAAACCAGTGTGAAATCTCATGGCTTGATGCTGCTATGGTTGTATTTTTTAAGCTGTCATCCATTCATTTATACTTATGTTTATCCCCTGGATTTACAGCTTTTTTTTGCTCCCCCCTCCCCCCCGACTTTTCTTGCAGGAAGATCCGTGGGGGGAGGTTGAAACCTTTTGAAAGGGGGTTGCAGGGAGCAGTAGCCTATGATTAAAGCCCAGTGTTTCTCCTCCCTGACTCCACTGCTCCTCCTCCTCCTCCTCCTCCCGCTGCAGTGTCACACATGGTAGCATTTAGGAGCCCTTCACAGCTGAGGTGTTTCAAACACTAATGAATGGAGGTTTGGTGGCCTAGCGCGGGCGAGCTTTCAGGCGTGCTCTGCTGAATGGCGTACTGTAGTGGCCTGGGAAAGGAAGAGAGTTATAAATTGTGTCAGTTAGCCACCCAGACAAAATGAAGCCATGTGGAAAATCAAATCTATTAAAGTATGAAGGCTGTTATAAGCTGTTTTAAGCTGGTCATTCTTAAAAGGTCTCAGTTGGCTGAGGGGGTAAATTCCTCATCTTCCTAGATCTTTTTCACGTGCTGTCTTAGGCGATGATGTGCAGTGTCGGATTAAAAAAACATCTTTTCACTGACAGCCCCTTTTATCAGAAATGTTTATTGCCTCCGGTTTACCACCCGTGTCCTGAAAGGTTCTGCGTGTTTGGTAAATAAGCATCATAAGAGCATCATGTTTGGCCAGGCTCTGAAGGCAAAGAAGGCAGTACCAGGGCAGAGAACAGACGGTGAGGTGGTAAAAGGCTTCCCAGAGCACCCACTTAATGTTGGATACCTGCTCAAAATGCTTTCCGCTTTCTGGCCACCCCTGACTGCTGGCCATAATAGGCCCATGATGGAGCAGGGCTCAGATTACTTTTTCTTGGCACTTTTCTTGCCAGGAAAGCCTGGCAAGGCAAAGTCAGGGGATCAGAGAGTAGGGGACCCTCCCCTCCTCCCCAAAGTGGCTTCTTGAGATGTCACAGCAGCTGTCAAGGGCATTTTGCTAGCTCAGGAGGTAACTGTCAGCTGCGTGAAGGTGAGCTGGCATCTAAGATACACAGTTGCCACAGTATTTATTTTTTCTGTTTGTGTATTCTAGGAAGAGACTGAAGAAACGTCCTCACAAGAGTCTGCAGAGGAAGACTAGGAGACCGCACCATGCAATTTCTACCTCATCAACAGTTGGGTCTTTTGAAGGGAGAAGACACTGCCTTGACCACTTATTTTCTATTGCCATGGTCTTTCCACTTTTGCCTGGGGGGAAAAAAAATCGCATAACCTTAAAAAGGATTTTGACTAATCATCTTCTTTGTAATCCCTTCACAGTCCCAGGTTTAGTGAAAAACTGCTGTAACACAAGGGGACACAGATTTAAGGATGCAACTTTTAATTACTGTTTTCTTTTTTCTTAACCTACTAATAGTTTGTTTGAGCTGCTAAGTAAGGGGGAATGGGTGAAGAAGAGCTCCAAATCAGGTTTATGTCATTCACTGCACTGCATATAAACAAGAAACTTGTAACATAGTCATTATAATGGGCATTGAAATAGGAAAGGCTGGGTGTGTAACACTAAAGCCTTGCAACACTTCCAGCAACCCACTCCCTACTTAGTGAACTCCCTGTTTTAGAACACCAAAGATAAGGGATAGATACTACTCTTTTTTTGTTGTTGTTGTAACCTTCTTGTAGACTTGTACTTGATTTTTTTTTTTTTAAAGACATACTGTTATTTCAGGAAAAAAATGAAAGCTGATCTTTGACTTCATTCAGCTGGTAATCGGAAGAAAGAAATCAACACGAAAAAGGTACTTTCATTTGCAAAAGGGAAGAAAGACAAAGATACCTTGCATAGTTACAGATACAAACATATCAGCAAAGTAGTAGTAAACAAAATGAACCGCCCACATCTTCTGGACAACAGGAAGCCAGACGGAGAGTCAGCTTTCTGTAGAGCCAGGTGTTTTCTATGGAGACAAAAATGACCGACTTCAAACACACTTATGTCATTAATGACTAAGTCTTTGTAGAGAAAACTGTTTTAAAACATACAGAAAGGTACCTCGAAATTAATCATGAATTTATCAGAACAAAAAAAATCCAGAAGTTTTGCTTAGTTTCGACTAATTCCACTCGCCCCATACCAGTACTTCAAAAGAATTGAATCTCTCCTCATTACTCATCAGTTATGATGTAAGAACCAGCACCACGTACCTCAGCTAAGCTCGTGCATTACTTTAAGCAATGCATTTTGACATAGGATGGTTCACTGAGCACCTCTGTGCCAGTGGCATTTCTCCATCTTTTCATTCAAAGCAGCACTTTTAGCACCAGATGCAATATTACCCCACTATTCAATACTACCTCTGATTTTTACAAATAACTCAACAGACTGATAAATACATGCTGCTATACACATTCAATGCAGGAAATTTTTACTGGGTAGATTATCATGAGTATCTGCATTTTCCCCTTATTTCTACTTCAACACTTAATTGCAGTTAAGGAAGCAATATCTTTATTGTGTTTCAGCATGACTATGTATTTTTCTTTCTCTTGGTTTGTTTTGTTTATTGGTTTTTTTGGGTTTTGTTTTTTTTTTAATGTACTTACCCTCTTCTCCGCTAGACTTCTGTGTAATGTACTGTTAACTTGAATATATTTTTGTACTGAATTGCTGATAGGTTTGTGAGGATAATTTTCTTCAATGACACTACATGACATAGAAAAAAATTTAGCTGTAATGTTTAAATATTGCTGTCCAAGTTTGTACCTCAAATGAATTGTTTAAAGAAATGGACTAATTGATTGACAAAGACCTACCTCCAGACTTTAAATGGAATGAACTTGTTACTTTCAGCATTAGTGTTGGGACATTTGAAACAGTTAGGACTGCAACTAATCCCTAATTCAAAACTATTTTTGTAAAATAACTTGTGGAAAATTAACACATTTTAAATTACTTTCGTATTAAAAAAAAAAATGAACAAAAAAAAACCTTCAAAGAAACTTGAAGCTTTGTAGGTGGGAAGCAACAAGCTCAGCTTTTGCATAATGCAATCACAAATATGTGTTTAAAAAAATAATTAGTAGATTGTAAGAAAGTACTTGACAAGTATTTTCGTGTATTTTACACAAATGTGATTTTGTAATATGTTTCAGCCAGATTTATTTTAAATGCTTCTTATGTAGAGGTTTTTTTATTCTCCTCTCTCACTTTTGTTTCCTTTCTCTCTCTCTCTCTCTCTTCTCCTATTTCATTTTCTCTATTTCTATTTTATTTCCCTTCTTCCTCTCTTTCTTATCAGTACTTTGTACCATTGTATTAATAACTGGGCCGGGGGTAGTTTCTCAGGAAGGCGTCTGTTGGTATGGCTTTAGTACCGAGCCAAATGCAGTTGAAGATAACTACTTACTGGCTTCTTCCAAGAGGCAGTGTCAAGAAATGTGGACCTCCTGGAAAGCCCGTGGAGGGTTCAGTGATGGAAATCGCTGAGAAAGAGCGGATCGGAGTATTACAACTAGACACGTTAATATTAAGAGAAAGAGAAATAATCCTAGCTGTACAGGAGCTCTAACAGGCCAAATCCAGTGTCATTTGAAGGCAGCAGAAGGAATTCTGCTGACTTCAAAGGGCATAGAATCAAGCCTTAGCAAGTCCCTTTTGGGGTTTGGGGTTGGGTTTTGGTTTTTTTCCTTCTTTTAAAACCACGGTGTTCAGGGGCTGTCACAGAAATAATCGCTGGGTGTGTGTCAAACTTCAACCTCCGAGAGACCTACCACTCTGATGAACTGAATCTTGTATTTTCTATATATTGTAGTACAATCAAAACACATTACTACCTCTTAGGGCCTACTATACCTCATTTTTTTCAGACTGAGAAATTGCATGTGGCCATTGAATCAGTGAGAACATCATAAAATTTTTTATATATATAGTTTATTTTTGTGGGAGATAAATTTTATACGACTGTTCTTTGCTGTCATTGGTCACTGCTAACTAAGACTGGACATTGAACTTCTACCATTTCTGCAAGAGAGGTGTGTTTGCAGGAAAAAAAAAAAAACCGCTTCAAGATGTTTAACTACAGTTTACTTTTTCTTTTGAGTGTCTTCTAACTTTTTGCTTTGTTCTTCGTGTAGAGTTGCTGTCTATGATTGTACTTCGAATCGCTTGCTTGTTGAAAGTGTTCCTTTAATGGATTATCACAGTCTGTTCAGCACAATAAACATAATAGCCTCTGTGATCCCCATGTTGTTTGATTCCTAGACTTTTGTCACAGTTCCATAAAATGGGTAATAAAGTTTGGTCACAGTGACCAAATTTGTAAAAGCTTGCACCCAAGTAGTCTTTTTTTTTGTCCCAGGACTGTAGGCGTGCGCCTCAGAAGAAGTACGTTTGCTGCTAGGGGTGCCAGGGTGAGCGCTTGGCAGAAGGATACATTTTAGGAGGCTCCCCCAAAGGTGAGGCACCCATTCCTGGTGTGGGACTTGCCCTGCAGAGCTAAGTTCTAAGCTGTGCACTGGGGAGCAGCAGTCCTAGTCAGGAAATAGTGTAGCACAGACAAGGCTGAAATGGGTTTTGTTGCCTCTTCAGGGTCCACCAAGGTGATGAGCCTTCTCCTCTTTGTAGGAAGGATTGCAATTCACATCCAAGTACCTGGAGTTTACATTACGTGGCCATTAAATGAAAAAGAGCAGATACTCAGAGCAGCAGAGACGGGGGTGTGGCTGGGTAGGATCTGGTGCAAAACTTGAGGAGCTCAGCTTATTGTCACAGGCAGGTTGGACAAAATTCCTCTGGTTTCCCCTCTTCATTTGCTCTTCATGGTCCCCTGGGCTGTTAAAGTGAGATTTAAAGATTGTGATGCATGTCTGTTCATTTATATTTGCAACTCTGCCTCTTTCACCTAAGATGATTGTTCAGATATTAATTCCTCAGATGTTTGGCTTTACACATTCTTTGTGTTCACTCACTTGCAAGCTCACCACCTAATCTCTTTTGGCTTAGTAACCTCTGCTTTCCCAAGCGCTTCCTTCATGGCATGTTCCCTTTGGACTTGGTTACTTACAAAATAGCCAGAATACAGTAACAAAAAAAGCATTCAGTAGTAACACCCATTCAGTCCTGAGTCAGAGATGTGAGTAATTGTATTCGTCACATTGTGTATCCTCTCCTCCTTTCTCACCCAGCTCGGTGGTGGTAAAGGATCATTCCACTTCTCAGTCTTCCCGGTGGTCTGCTTCCCTGCGGTTGCCATCACTCGGCTCTTCCTGTTGTTTTATCTGATGCGATGCTCCAGCTGTAACACACCCACCTTATGGATCAGCCAAGTGGCTGAACTTCTGCTGCCCCGTGCTTAACTCCCCTCTCCTTCTCATTAGTCATTTCTCCAGCTTGCTTCACTCCCACTTCCTTTCTCGGGGCATCTTCCAGTAAACTTCCGCACGCTTTATGCCACAGTGGGACTATTTGTGAGCATAAAGCTCATCAGCTCCTGCAGGATCGAGGCCTGTGTTTGTCTAGCAGCCAGGAGTGCTTTATGCAAGATGCTTGTGTTGAGGGTCGTATTAAGTTCTGCTTGTGCTTTCCATTCACATCACATCCACACAAAGACAGGGAGTAACTGAAAGCTGGCACTGCCAGTGCCTTGCACAGCAATTTAACTGTCCATTGCTTTAAAAACTGAAACATCTGGTCTGGTCATCATTAGAGGTGGGATCCAGCACAATGGCAACAACATGCTCCTCTAATTACAAGTGAGGAGTCAGATCTGTCACCTCAGGCTTCCCCTGAGGTCTGAACAAAGCAAAGTTTCTCACCCCGGCATCTTTGCATATATGGATGTAGAATTTCTGTCTCTCAATTCATCCTTTTTTAAACTCCCACCATCTTCCTGATCACATTAATTTCTAAACATCCAAGTGTATGTTGGCATATAGCCTTTAGTGCAAATAAAGGTCCAGTTGCTATAAGCCTTCTTGATGTAGATAGAATACCAATTGAAGCTTTGTTAGGTCTACTTCATCAGTGAAAGGAATGTCTGCCATAATTATATACATTGACTGAAAAATGCAGACATCCTTGCTGTCTGGACATTTCATAGCTGACACAGTTGATGTGGGTTAATGCTCTGCACCTGCCTGGCTCCTGGACACATAGGAGACTCTAGTGATGGGGAACCTTGACCCCCTTGCTTATCATAGAATTATGATCATGATCACCCCACCTCACTTACAATAGAATCATAGAATCACCTGGGTTGGAAGAGACTCTTTAGATCATCGAGTCCAACCATAGCCTAACCCTGCTTAGCCCACCTCTAGATCATGTCCTTAAGCACTTCATCTACACACCTTTTAAATACCTCCAGGGATGGTGACTCCACCACCTCCCTGGGCAGCCTGTTCCAATGCCTGACAACCCTTTCAGTAAGGAAATTCTTCCTCATACCTAACCTAAATCTCCCCTTGTGCAATTTTAAGCCATTTCCTCTCATCCTCACTTGTCACCTGAGACCAACCCCAACATCTCTGCAACCACCTTGCAGGTAGTTGTAGAGAGCGGTAAGATCTCCCCTCAGCCTCCTTTTCTGAAGACTGAAAAGCCCCAGCTCCTCAGCGGTTCCTCACAGGACTTGTGCTCCAGACCCTTCACCAGATTCATCGCCCTCCTCTGGACGTGCTCCAGCATCTCAACATCCTTGCTGTAGTGAGGGGCGCAAAACTGAACACAGAGCACAAGGTGCGGCCTCACCAGAGCTGAGTACAGCTCAACTATCACTTCCCTGCTTCTGCTGGTTACACTGATACAGGCCAGGATGCTGTTGGCCGCCTTGGCCACCTGGGCACACTGCTGGCTCATGTTCAGGCAGCTGTCAACTATGGGTGCAAAAGGAGCAAAGCCACCCCCTGCATGTACTCCATCTTGCTCCAAGACACCTGATCTAGCTGAACTGCTGCTCCTCACGTCCATTAGTTGGCGTGATGAGCTCTGCTGTTGCTCTTGCCCTGATTAATCTCCACAAGACAGCAAGGTTTAGCATGTCTTTTTCCTGCCCACTTTTTATTTCCCTTTGTCACCCAAACAACCTTTTGGCCTGCTGGATGGGGTTTTTTAAAATTTCTTTCCTTCCCAGCTGTGATTTAATGCTTCCCCCCACCCCTCCTATTGCTCCAGACTTACAGTGCACTTGTTCCAGTATCCAAGAAAAAGAAGGCATCTTTCTGTAATGAACATCCTCTGAAGGTACATGAATGTAAATACGATTAGCCTGAAGTTAACAGTCCCACATGTTAGCAGCGTAAGTGGGAAGCAATCTGCCTGTTTACACTCTAAAGTCAGGCTGCAGATGGTTGTGCCCCAAACCTGCAGCACAGGATTATCTGCAGCTTTTATCTGCTTCAACAGGGGAAATTAAAACACCAGGAGATAAGAGGAAAGTCTTCAACAGGGCTTCCCTACGAGGATGGGGCTAATTAAGCACAGCTAAAAACATTAGCATTGTCATACAAAGGAGGAGCTTTACACAGTTAATAATGGCTGGGGTAAAACTGGAGCAGTGATCCAAACATATGCTACATTAAGGCATGCTATTAAAATAATCGGGGAAAGAAAATAACAAATGAAAGCTGGGTGGATCTGAAAAGTCAATGGCAGGCAGAAACATTAATTAACCAGAGAGGAAACTTAGCAAAAGCAGAAGTCCCATCAAGAAACAGGATTGTATTACATTCTATATGAATGTCAGCTACAAAATATTATGTGGGACCACCAAAGATTATGATTTTAATCGTAGGGGTTTTTAATTCAGAAAATCTATTAAATATATATAGTCCCTTAAGGCATTTTATTCTTAGTTCAGGGAGTAGGCAGAAAAATAAGCACATTTTTATTGCATTGGAACACATTTGCCATAAAACCATAGTTTTAGCAATATCACATAATAAAACCTGAAATTTAAATCAACATTTGAAAACAAATCAGCTCAGCAGATGCATAGAAGGAGTTACTTTGGCCCTACATAACTGCAGAGTATTGTCTTTACAGCTACATCATAGCCTAAGATAGGGGTTTTATGAGGCCTGACATGCTCTAAAGGTGTTTACAATGAATTACCACTCCTAGACTGCAGCTGTGCTTGGGGCCAAGACAAATTAATATCTATCTAAGGCACTGTTATAAGAATATTTTGCCAAAGGTTCATAATGTGCTCTGTTTGGGATGGTTTAGGTTTAGCATTTCTTCACAGTAACTTCAATGAGATTGAAGGTCTGGAGGAATGTCACCCACTGGCATCTCTCCTTGTGATCCAGACTTCTGGTCTCCCCAGAGCATGAAAAAAGCAGGAGAAAAGCAGCACCACATATGGCTGTTCTTGTGTTACTGGCATTGTAGGTCTGAGGTACCACCATGGCTGGTCAGCAAGTCACCTTACTTCTTTGCAGGGAGAAAGGTGTCTTGCCCGAAGCAAATGTGTGATGGCAAAGCTCATCACACAGAACTCGTATTTTGAGGAGGCCACAACAAAACCCCCCTCTCTCCTTCGCAAGCATTTTACAATCACAAGATGCTTCTCTGTTCATCTTTGGGTGCATGAAACTCCACAGCAGGACTATAAATGTAACTGTATCTTTCTACCACATTAAAAAAAAATCTATATTTTAGATTTTTCCAGAGGTTTCCAGTGATTCTCCATCACATGTGCCTCTGGCACGTTCAGCAAACTGTTATATTTAAAACAATATCACAGCAATGACACAGCACAAGGTAGGAGATGAGGATGAATGTCAGAAGCCTTGTATTATCCAGAGCAATAAGGACATTAGTTTCACAAATAAGCTTCAGTGCATCATTATTCACAGTTTTATAGGGTCAAAAGTTACAGTTTCTGATTAAACCCCTAAAAATTAAATGGCTTCATCAGCATGCAATTATCCATGCTGGGCATGGAAGCTGGCGCCCTTCTGCCAGAACTTGACACAAAACATTTCAGTCTGGTGATATGTGTGTGGTACGTTGAAATAGTCCACATCGTTCTTAACTAGTACACACAATTAAGTGCTAAAGTTCCTGATTTTGATAGGAAATAGGCTTAAGAAAGGAAAATAGGAAGTTTTCATTTCCTATGGAACACAGGAAGCATTCATAATCTTCTGTCTCTCCCCTTTTGCTTAACAACTTCAAGGCTGTTTCCATTCTTTTCAGTAATTAGCCTTGACCTGTAAGGGATGACCTCTACTATTGCCTTTTTTTCATGACGATTTTACTTAGATCAGCTTGTAGTGCATAGATTTACCTTTGTACTTTTCTGAACTCTATGTTATGAGGAGCCTCAAGGTCTTAAATATTCCTCTAGGACATGCAGCCCTGAAACTACCTGGTTGTGGATAAGTAATGACTTTTCTGGTAACACCAAAACCTGCAAAATCATGACGCTAAATAAGCAGAGGTGGAGATGCCCACAAATATCAGGCAGCGAGGAAAACAGTGCTGGGGAGTTGGGTGAAATCTTACAGGAGTTGCTGACAGCAATGAATGTTAACAGCAATTAATCTCTTTCATGGAAGTGAAGACTACCTAAAGTTGCAACCTCTGCTGTGTACACCAAAACAGCTAATCACAGCTAGTGTACTAATTCCACTGCCACCTACAACAGAGTCACTTTGAAATACCCTTACTGGTATTCAGGATTTCTTCTGAAGCATCTCTGAAAGCTCAGCAAGCATGATATCACCTAGGGCCATCATTCTAGATGATGTTGAACACCCTACTCCTGGGACATGAAGAACTTAGCACTTTTCAGGATCTGGCCTTGAATTTCACCTCACTTTAGTTCCCTTGATAACACTGCTGTACAACTATAAATTGGTTCACATGAGCTTTCCCTTTCACCCACTGTTGTGGGCTCCATTGAATCTATCCAGTGGTGACTAAGCAGAGAAAAAACAACCTTCACCTGAGAAGCTTCCAAAATGCTTTTTATTTTTGTGAGTTCAATGCACCTGCACCAGACCCAGTTTTGTGCTGAATGATTGAGGTACAGAGATGTGATTTTACACTGCTGGGAAGGTGATGCACAGAGATGTAAATCTACAGGCACCTTAGGTGTGTGGTGCTCTCTGTTTCCTGACGACAAAAGTCCAAAGGCTTCTCACTCTGAGGGGATTTAGTCCCCTCAGCAACGGAGCCCTGCAATAATGTCAGGAGTGCAGCTCTTCTCCCCCACTCTGTGTACGAGGGTGGTTAAAAACACTTTGACAGCATCTGGAGAAGGAGCAGATGCCCTCACAGTCTATGGAGGTGTAGGGGATTGTACTAGAGCAGCCATGTCATGGTTTCAGTTGAGGCAAATGCCCACAAGCTACAGAGGGCTGACCTCAGGAAGCGGTGGGATACTACTAAATAAAAAAGTAAACTTGAGTGGTTGGTGCTGATGAAAAGTTACTGGGGTTCTTTCCAGATAAAGGTCAGAAGAGTAGCCAATTTAAACAGGTTTTCTGCATTTAAGAGATCTGTGTCACCAAGCTTTAGCTATTTAAATATTAGATGTCTCATCTATGGTTTTCATCAGCCAGCGGGCAGTTCATTCCTTCCTAAAATATGGGTCTAAGCTGGGTGGGATGAATCACTGATCCCTCCCTACTGACTGTTCAGGAAGCTGAGACAGAAATGTTAACCTATCTCCAAAAAAATAGGAATATGGGTCATTTCCAATTACACTGTGGAGCTGAGAGCAGCTCACTTATGAGCAGTTCCTCTAACCCTTGGACTCCTCTTCCAGCTATGTCTCCAAAGGGAAACAAGCCAGTCATCTTCGTCACGTGCACAGGGTAGTTGCATAAAATCCAGAATAGGGTTTGGGCTCTGTGTCCCAGTTTCACAGGAATACCTAACTGCAGACTGCAAAAGGGACGGAGTCAGTTTGGACAGACATTCCCCAGCACAACCAGTTGCTGGGACCAGGCAGGTGGGCATTCCCACACTTGTCCCTCGAATGCTGTGTAATTTCAAGCCCTCAAAGGCTAGGGTAATTTAAATGTAAAGCTCAGAGGTATTTATTCACATGCACCAATGGCTTCTTTGATGCCCCCAGTACATTAGAGGCACTAGCATCACACTTGCATTGAAGTCTTGCTATACAATGCTGTCACATACCTCCAAGGAGACATTAATTTGCTGCAGTCAGTTCAAGCCTGGAACAAACCTAAGTGTACATCTAAACCATGGGAATAAAAAGCAAAACTACAGTACCATGATCTCACTACACTTTCTTATCAGTGTGTGTTTTACTTATGATTTGTCCAGCCCTCAGTACAGCACTCGGAAAGTGGAGGGAACAGCATCAGCAGGCAGAAAACATACTGGAGCTAATGCGAAGCCTGTGACCTCACCCAAAGGATGGGTGGGCCAGGTGGGCTGCATCGGCTGAGGAGTCAGTGGGAAGCATTTTGTGCAGTATAAAACCATTGTCTTCTGGTCTTTCTTCATCTGGTTTCTCTGTTTTTTCAAATAGCTTCCACTTAAATTGTTCCGCCTGGAACAATTAATTAAATAAGAAAGGCTAATTTGAAGTATAGACTGAAAAATTTGTATCCACAAGTCATCCTGCCAAAACATACTTCTACACAAGACATACTTCCGTATCTTCCACAATAAAAAGTGTCACTGCAATGAATGTAGCACCTGCATGGCTTAATTTCAGGGTCTTTCTGTCTAACCACATTCCTTGTGGGCTGAGGATGAGAGAAAGGAAAAAATGCTCAAAATTTTAAGTTTGTAATGGAAACCAATCTCAGCTGAGTCTTGCTGTTCGCTGAGTGTACTTATGTTGCAGGCACCAAAGACAAATATTTCAAGTAAGAGCCAGCAGCTTCTTTGAGACTTGGAAAGTTCATCAGCGCTGCTCTTCCTGATTCAGAGCAGATGACAGCATCAAGGCATGGGAGACCACAAGCCCAAACTTGAGCAAATTCCCTCAGCTATAGATAATATTGCAATTATCTATATCTATCACAACATGCCAGACCCTTCCTGTGATTTGGATCGCTTCATTAAAGCTGATGTTAATTTCTACCAACACTGCCATTGGGCTTGGTCCTGCTGTGTTGACTCTACCCATGCTGGGTTGAGTTTGAGTGAAAACTATACAGTCGAGCCTTTGAACGGAGCTTAAACCTCCATCTATGCAGTCCAGCAAAAAGGCTATAAAAGGAGACTTTTGAATTATCATTGTCCAGGATGTGATGTCATAACAATAAAATAACATCAGGAGATAATAAAAATATGATGTACTTTTTTCACTGTAAATCCTTTGTGTCGGCTTCACAGGTGGTGTGAATCTCTGTAGGTCTGGGAAATCAATGAAACCACTCTGCCTACCTTACACCACTGAAGAAGGAGGCCTATCAGATTCAGGCCAAAACACTTTTGGAGCCTCCTTGGCTGGAAGGAGGAGCAGGGAGATGCACAGGAGCAGCAGAGGAGAAGCAGAGGTAATACCTAACAGCACTTCCCTGGAGATGGGGGCACGTGCTCTAAGATCCATCTGAATGCCTAGATTAGATCCCAATGAGATCCATGTAGAAAGTGAAGGTGTATTCTCATTATACGAGGACAAATGGGTAGTGATCCTGCAGAAACCAGGGTTACGCTCATTTGAGCACAGTATGTATAAGAAAGGTTTCAAGCCTTCTGATAATTTTATATATATATATTTACATTTGTGGGTTATAAAAAACACGTTCATCCTGCCTTAGATATTTCATGGGTTGTATCTTCAAAACCCACCCACCCCCAGCCCCCAAAGCATATGTTCTGCCTTGAAGCGTTCTCGGAGTCAGAGCCTGCACTCGGCAGTGTACTCCACACTGTTACTGTGCGGAGACAGGGCTCACTTCCCCATGTGGAATTAATTTTAATAGACGCTATCAATTCTGTATGAATCAAAAGCCTCCTCTTCTCTCCAGTCTTGGGATGGTCTGGATTGAGAGGCTGGATGTCCCCAAAAGCAATAAACACAGACAACAGGGGGTTTCTTTGTACACCCCTTCGAAAACCTTTTGAAAACTTCCCTCGTGCACATGCTGCAACCCAAAACCATGTCTGCAGCAAACACAGGGATGGCACCATGTGCACCACCTCCTCCTGCACATCCTGAAGGTGACAGTGACTCCAGAGCAGGGGTGTTGTTGCGGAGATGACCACGCTGAGCACCCTACCAGAGGGCACATCGGGGAGGAGGTCTTGGCTGCAGCGCCGGCTGTGGCATCAGCGGCGCCGTGCTCTCACCTTAAGCGCTTTGCTGAATCATAACTTTACAACCCTGCAAGATCACAAGAACAAGCGCATATGGGGAAGAAAAGAAAGAAAAGAAAAATATGGACAGGAACACTAAAAGTAATATCTAACAACCAGCTATCACTTTCCAAATATTTTTCTTCTATTAATTTTAAGGGGGAAATCATTTGGTGGTAAATGGGGAATAAACTGAAACCATCTGCACCATGCTAGGCAGCTGTCAGAAAGCCAAGAGAGCTCTTTGGGTATATAGGCCTGATGTTTAAATCCACTGAAGCTATTCCAGCAGTGTCAAGCACACTGATGAGAGCCCTTTCCGAGCGCCGCGTGCAAGGGGCCGGTTCTGTTGTGTGATTGCTAAGATTAGAAAGGTGCAGTAGAAAACCACTAAAATGGTACGGGTTTGCAAGAAATGATTTGTGTTGGGAGATTAGTCATATGGCACCCATCTCTTTCGGAATAAAAGGGAACGAGGAGGGCAGAGAAGAGATCTCATGGGTTGATGGGATAAGATGCCTAACACGGGATGTAATTTAAAAAACAGAGGTCCAGACTTGAGCCGAAAGGGAGGGGAGCAGCCTATAAACAATTTGAGAAGTATGTCTTAATCCCAGAAGTAGTCAGCAGATAGCCTGATGGCTAACTTCAGCAGTTTGATCTAAGCAGTGAGCACCAGCAGTCCTGGAGGAGGGAAAGGCTTTTTGAAAAAGGAGTAAACTTACGAGTATGTCCCATCGACCAGATTTTTGAGATAAGGTTAATGAGAAATAGGTTGATTTGTATTTCCTGAGTTTAAAAGTGCAGATCTCCATGAATCATACTGTCCTGCCTAGCCGCTAATGTTCTTGTGTTAAATAAACACAACTTCTCTTCCGAACATTAGGATAGCACAACAGTACTTTTCCAGGTCAAATCTGAAATGTATTTTATTCATTTTATACTACCAGAGTTATCTGGGGAGGAGGGAGAAGGGTCGACATTTGTGCTTCAAGGTACTGAAAATGCTTCATCTGAAGATTTTGTAACTCTACTGGGACAACTGGCAATTCAGCCGGTATAAATACAGATATTACTATTAACCATGAGTTATAAAATTTTTACCCTACTAAGCAATCTTTGCAGAGGGTAAAAAACAAGGTATTTCTTTTAATCCATTTTAGATCTCCAGACGCTTCCTTTCTTCTTGCTCACATAATGTAACAAAGAGCACATAAAAGTCTTGAGCAGCTTTCTCCATATCCTTCCTTATGGCTCACAGCCCAGTCCCAGCACCCTTTCTTCACAGAGGAAGCAGCCCAAGGGCAGAGTGGAAGCCCTCCCATTGAGTTTCATGGGGCCCCAAATCTCACCTGCAATTCTCAGGCCAAAGCTTGGAGCAAACACAGAGATTTTCATTGAACTCCAGGCATTTTGGATTACACACACTGTGTCACACTGCGTGAATTTCAACGTTTTGCCAATTATTGTTGTCTTTATCCATCTTCTCTTTTTACTCTAGAGCCTGAAGAAGCAGAGTGGAAACCACTCGTGTGCTGGCCTCTGTGATTTGTGCTATCTGTCATACCTGGTGTTGCACAGCCATATCTCAGCCAGAGCCATGGACTTCTCTACCAGCTGGGCTTGTCTGAGACTTGGTTGTATGCATGTGAACAGGTTACCCTGCATGCACCTGATAAATGGCGCCAGATAAAAGATGGAGGTGATGGGCTACAGGAGAGAAGATGGCAGGAGGTCAGTAACAGAAACTGTGGAAGAAAATAACCATGTGAGACAGGGGAAGAAAAAGGCGAGTTAGAGCTGAAATTTTAGAAATTGGAAGGGAAAAATAAAAACCGAAGGAAGGGGTGTGAAGAAACATGAGTTTGGAGCTGCACAGCCACTTCAGCTGGGCACATATCTGTTGGCTGTCAGAGGCAGCCTCTCCTCTCCCCTTTCCCCTGCTCATTTCCACCATTTTCCTGTTCACTCTGAGCTGGCTGGAAATTACTAAAACAACAGAAGTAGAGATGCCATCCAGTGATGCAGTTCAGGAGCAGCCATTTAAAGGCTCATGGGGTCAGGCAGAAGCCAGGGGACCAGGTAGGAGCCAGAAGCTCTGGGTCTCTGCTGGATTCGAGTGCCCAGGAGTAGTCAGGGCTGTAAGGATAACTTCTGCGGAGATGAACATGATGTCCCAAGCCCTGCAAGCACCCATCTAGCTCACTACAGAGGCTAGAGAAGCCCATCTTAGTTCGCACCTACCTGAAGCAACTCTTATGTTTGAATGCAGTGACTGCTGGGTGAAGGCCCTGGGCTGGATTTTCCCCGTTGAGGACCTTGGGCTCTATGATCACCCCGCTCGCCTTTGCACACTCAATGTAGCTCACCCTTGACAACCTCTATGAGCACACATGACTGTGGGCTTACCCAAAGTCACCAGGGTTGGCACCCTGTAAAACTGAATAGCCGTATTTCCAGACCTCACCAACCCTGGTGGTGTGAAAACCTGATGAGTGTTGTGGAGAGAGATGCGTTTTCCAGCACCTCCCAATTAGATTATATTCCTCAGCAGGAGGCATGAATTGATTTCCAG
This sequence comes from Porphyrio hochstetteri, assembly GCA_020800305.1. NCBI lineage: Eukaryota > Metazoa > Chordata > Aves > Gruiformes > Rallidae > Porphyrio > Porphyrio hochstetteri. Next base: position 31,817,301 of record CM036905.1, on the reverse strand, counting down.
AAGATTTCCAGGGAAGTCCAAAACCACAGCTCTTTTTTATTTCATCCTGTAGAGCCATTGCATGGGATAAAGAAGACTTTACTTAAAGGTTGTTTCCTTTCTTTCCCCAGCCCCTTTTGACAGTCTATTTCCCAGAATAAGTTCTTGTCCCTGGGCCAAGATCACCCTTTTAGTGCCTATATCCCCAGCCTACATCAGACTTTGCAACAAAATAAGATCCTCACATCTAGTTTCTTTAGTCAATGTGAGCAGCCAAAGCTGAGAGTGGGGAAGGCTGATAGGCAGCTCGCACGGCACTCAGGGAGATCCTCCCTGCACATGCCACAGTTCAATTTTTACAGACCTGGGTCAAACTTTGATTCAAAGGCTTTGGGACTGGGTAAAAGTGAATTAAAAAAAACCCACTCTTTGCCTGAATTCTCCTTTGGCCTTGCAGGATGGATGGTCTCTCTCCTGCATCTGCAAACAGTTTCTCTCATGAAACTTAAACATTAAAATGCAAGGAACAACAGTGCTTCAGATCTGCGTTGCAACGTGCTGGGTTTTCATTGCTACTTTCATCTTATATTCACTAGAAGAAAGTGAAATTGTAAAAAAATATTAAATCAGCACTCAAGAGAGAGAACAATATAGGTACGGTGACCTTTTCTTCCTGGATTTTATTAGTGAACCATAGTAATAGCAGCTTAAGAGCTCACTGTTGAGAAACTATCTTTCTGCCCTTAATTCCATACCCCTGAGCAGAGCACACTATCGGCACTTAGAAAGAACATCACTTTCACAAACATCTGTAATTTGTGGAGACCTGCAATAAAACTGTAGTAATCTTGGATTATGGCAAATTGCTAACCCTCACCCTCCTGTTCCATGGTCGGTTCCTACCCTGGAGTTACAGCAGGCAGGGACCTGTCTGTAGCCGCAGGATTTGTGCTTGTCTGAACCGGAGAAGAGTTCAGAGAGACTTGCATGGACTTGCTGTGACATTCTTGAAAGCCTTTTAAGAATTGAAGCACACGAAAGCTCATTCATACTTTAAAGGGCCAAGCTTTATGAAGTGTGGTACAATGGGTAACTGAAATCAGAATAGAGTCCTCTGCATTGGAAAGCGCCTTTCTAAACATTTGGGGAAGCAAACCTTTTTGTTCTGGTACTCAGCAAGTAGACTTCTCTTCCTAAGTGCTCCTAAAACAGTTTTGCTACAGATCTGCCATATTTCTTGAATAAAGCTCTAAGCCAAGAGAACCTTTCCGTGAAGGTTTATGAGCATTTTTCTGTGAAGCACAAGTCAAACAAAAGATCAAAGCCATATACTGAAAAGAAAAAGAAGTTAAGGGGGGAAAAAAAGAACAGCATGCTTTAGGTGGGAAACCTATTTGGGGCAATTTAGAAAAACGCTTTAATAGCTTCTTAATAAAAAATGAATTACTCCATCCCAGTGGACACTGTGTATAAATATTAACATTTCAGCTTTATAGCAAATGTTGGTCTTGTAGTACTTTAGCAATCACATCACAGAGCAGTTTGAAAGGAGGTGTGGGGCTTCAGTACTAACAGCAAAATCCATCTGCTGTCAGAATAAAGCAAATGCCTCCAAGTTTTGCCTGTAAGTTCACCGAAACCAGGATTTCCTCTTTCCCCACAGAGAATAAGGGTACTTATTACACCAACGGCCCAGCTCCAAATACAAGATGAGTGGGGGAGTCTTTTTACATGTCAGGGGGCAGGCAGGGCTGGGACGTGCTGTAAGAAAGGGTGCTGGGATGCAGTTTCTCCCTGGGCTTCTCTCTGCTTCTGTGCTTAGAATCCCAGGAAAGGATCGATGGCTGCCTGTCCCTGAAACACAGTCACTCCACCCTCACCGTGTAAGGCTGGAGTAGATGTGTTTGTTCCCATCAAGGTGATAGGAACTGAAACACGCTGTTAGTAGGGTCATCTGTGACTACATGTGCATGGAGGGACCAACTAGTTGGGAAGCCAGGATGCTGGACCAACATGCAAGGACCTGAGATGCACCACCATTTGGGGTGTCAGTGATAAGAATCATAAAGCAGGACTAGGTCAATGTTTTCTGGTTTGTATTTCCCCTAAAGCATTAGTTGGGGAGAAACGTGCGGTGTCCCACATGTGGTGGGTTAGGGTAAAGCTGTTGGATGCCTTCCCTAGATGATTTAGGAGCCCGCACTGCAGGCGAAGGCACTGATCTCTACGATGTCCAGCCACTGCCAGGCTCTCCTGCTGCTTGCATGCCCTGTCCAAAGCCTACACCCTCTCAGGTGAGGACCACAAGCCCTCCTCTGGGAACAAGTGACAAACTCAGCTAGTGTCCTTCTTTCAGAGCAGGAGAAAAAACCTTCTCTTTTCCCCCACTCCCAGCTGCAAAGTGGCAACCTTGACCCCAGGGTCTGTGTCCCTGTGGACCTGCAGTGGTGGAGCATGCCAGGAAGCTTGGACCCACCAGGGATATCAGCAGAATTGTGGTGTGGAGGATCTGCCACTTCAGCACAGCTCAGATGATGTGTATGGGTCTAAACAGACACGTCTAAACATGGCTCTGGTACCAATTTACAGTATTCGCCTGAATGGGGTATGTCTGGATTCAGGTCCCTAGGTGATTTCTGGTTTTTCCTCCTAGGACTCATTAATTACTTGGCATCTTCTCTAGATACTTTGTAAATCCTAACCTTGATATGCCTAAGCACTCACACACCTTCCCAACATCTTCTGATGAGTGGTACCAGGGCAGGGTACCAAGGCAGCAGTGGTCTGACTCTCTCATGCCATTGGAAAGCTGCCACTAAATCTGTTCTTAAAGTAATTGCTCTTCACGTACAACTGTTCGATTGCTGAGTATTTCCGGACTGAACACATATTGAAACAGCTAAACACACACCAAATATGGCCACAAAATGCTTGATCATAAATACGTCAATTGTGGAATAGTCTCATAACAGTGTGGGATCTTAACGTTTTGGGGAGAGGAAGGTTATGCATAAGATGGTAATTACGTTGTAAAGGAATTTCATTTCCACTGTTAATGGGGAAAATAAATCATGTTTCTGGTACTGTGAAAATAAGATTTTGAAGCAAAAAAGGAGATGAGCGTAGTATGGGATAAGAAGAGGATGAGAACACTGAGCCCCACCAGCATTGGTTTTAAAACATTTCCAGCTGAAGCAGTTGCATACAGTTGTCTCAACTTGGCAATATGTGCAGAAAATGGCTCCCGGGTTATGGTCTGGCACTAAGTGTGCTTGAAAGGATGTCAAGGTCTGGATAACTGCAATTAGTAACAGTTTATTCCAACAGGGCATGGGGATACACCCAAATGTGGCCCATATGTCCCCAGCTGCGTGAACCCCTCATCTCCTGCGTCAGTCCTCTGGACCAGAGAGTGCAGGGGCAGATGCTCACTGCCATGGGCCATCTGACTGAAGATCATCATCGCCTTGCCACTTAACCCCAACCCAGGGGGTCTTTGTGGTGCTTGCTGCCCAATGCTGTGGGACTGCCCCATGCTGCCAATGCCTTTATTGGGGGACCACCATTTTTTAATATATTGTAACACTTGTAAAGCACTTTGCAACAATAAATCTTTTCATTATTTATGACATTTCCCCTGCCTTCTCTCTCAGCGTGATAATATACTTTTAAAATAAACATTATCAGTTTATACCTTCATTAAAACTCCATACATGCTCTTCTATTTCCTCAAGGCATTTGCTGGAGTCATAATTGTAAACCCCATTCCTGGACACTTGGCAGCATATGCCGTTTATTTGGTTTTCCATTAAGGGTATTATGTTGACATACTTTGCAACCGTAAAAGAGTAAATTATTTCAAAGGATTGCTTGACAGGAGACTTCTGTTTCAAACGGAGCTTGAATGTATGTGGGAAATTGCTGCCAAAAATGTACCTAATTGATCCATTTCTGCATACAGCTTTTTAACTCTCGTTTGAGCTCGGCAGGTAGATTGCTCTCCTGCATGGTGTTTTGCAGGGGTTAAAAGGGACTACATGGGGTTCCCTGCATCCTTTCAGTGTTTGGCACAGTGGGTTAAGCATTGCCCATGGTTTATTGTGTGCCTGCCTCAGGTGCACCAGAAAACCCTTGGGTGTAGGCAGCCTTCTGCTGATGGCTGCATTGCACAGACTCATCTCTGGAGAGCCCTCTGCAAACCTGCTCTCATCTTGAAACCCGAAATGTCTTCAGACCTTGCACATTCCTGAGCATCTCACGTGGTCAAAATATTAATTAAATAGCCTTGATTTTTACACATGGGTTTCTTTGTCGTAGTTTCCCCCCCATCTTTGGTACCTGAGGCAGCTTGCCCCACTTCTTGTTTCTAAATGCTGCTGTATTTGTGCTGAATGGGCTGAGTGAGGTGAGAAGAATGGGATCAAAAAGTGAGAAATCAATATTTCAGTGTTTTTTCAGAACATATTGTCACAAATAGGCTGTGAAAAGTTTTCCACCATTTTATCACCTGAAACAACAAAGCCACCCCCTCCCCCAGCAAATTTTTATTTCTTAATGAGTTGTATAAAAAAATATGGGTGAAAGATGTAAGGTCTGCTGTATCAGTTCACTTCCAGCAATTGTCCTGTTATCACTCCTTCACTACTCAGGCAGTTTTAGTTAGTTTTATTCTTCATTATATTGTTACCAGAGAGAAACAGAAAATGGGTAGACTCACACCTAAGCATCAAATTATGCCTTTCGTCATAAGCAAAGCACATGATTACTACGACTGTGATGCACTTCTTGTTCTGAGGCTAACGTTTTTCTGAATATTAGAAACCAGCAGTTTTATCTCCCCTTTCTGCTTCCTAACGAGGTCCCAATACTACCAGCACACAATTGAATGACTGTACACACGTGGATAATTCCACTGCATTTGATGGAATATACACTTGCTTGTGTATAGAAATTCTTGCAGTTTATACTTTTGGTTTACACTTTACAGTTTTCTTGGCTAACTGACTTATTTTTCAACAAATTTAATACCTAGAATGGTTAATACCGTGGGATAAAATCACAAAATTCTTTTCCCTTCCCTATTTTGGAGTGAAATTACACACAGTAGAAACACATGAGAAATGCATTGCATCACTCTATTTTGCCCTATCGCAGAACTGTTAATTGCAAGCCAACATCTCCCTGGTTTGTCATTGTCACAAAGTGTAACAGATGACTTTTGCAGTGCTAAATCATAAGAAAAAACAAACAGCGCTGAATAAGAAACCCAATCCTTACTGCTGGCACCGAAACCAGCATTACAGCAGACAATTAGCACATCTGATATTTGCAGATCCAGATACATTCTCATTAGAAGCTGGTTCCAAACCAGCACTCTGCTTCGACAAAGGCGAGTTAGATACAGGGAGGACCCAGTTCTGGTCCTGCTGTAACCGCTAGCAAACTCCCACAGTTTTCAATAACCAACTAGACTGGGTCCAAAATGCAGACGTTAGATATAGCATGAAAAAATGACTGTCTGGGATTTATTATGCAGCAGATATGCCACCAAACTGGAAATTTCACATAGGGAGGGAAAAAAAAAATCTCATTGTGCTTTTAGCTTGGATAGGTTGGAAATGATGTAATAGAAGCATTATGATTTAGAACAAATTTATGAGCTATGCAGACAAGCCGTTCTCCAGGGATATATGTGGTAAATGGAGAATACCAGTGGCAAATAGAATTTACATCAAAGCAATCCTGCAAACCTCAAACACTTATTACTCTATTCATGACCTTTGTTGGTACACAGAAGTAGAATGCAACTTAACATAATGTTAACATTTACCTAAAATGAAACATTTATGTTTGAACGGTTACTGAAAATGAGATGAAAACTTTACATAAGCTACACAACATATATTTTTGACATTATGCACCATTATGCGAAAGAAAGTTGCCTTTAAAGGCTGAGGTGACTTTATTGAATCAATACACTTCAACACAAGGGGCTGTTTTTCTGATAAAGTACCCACGGAGCCCCTCAGAGGGCACAACTACGTGTAGTGCGACTGCAGGCTCAGGCAGGTTTTTGGCCCTTTTTTTTGGAGCTCTCGTAGCAGGGAGAGGCATGTAATTCACAGCAAAGGGCAAACTCCTTCTGCTGAGATGTGGATTTCTGTAGTGCTGGCCCCACTGTAGTGCTGCTGTAGTAGCAACCACAGGCAGTACCAGCTGAAACTCTGCATCACACCGGCACACCTGGCACACCTGGCTTTTGAACAGACATGTGGCAAGGGATGTGTGTGAAGTCAGAACGAGGGCTAGAGAGGTATAAAGGCCTCGGCAGAGCTGTGCAGCAGGAAACTCTCTCCTATGGCTTATGTTGCCTCTCTCTGAGATGAGCAAGGAAAATATTTATCACCTCCACTTGCTCTTTACAGCAGGGCTAATGTATTAAATTTTGGTGGGCCTTGCACCAAGCCATAGTGTCCAAGAGACCAAGGCAGCTGCCAGGCTGGAGAGATCCTGGCTGCGCTCTAGTGATGGATGGCCTGAGCTGGTGTTGAGCAATCAAGGACTCCTTTTTCTTGTGGGGGTGATGGATGCTGCCCATCTTGCTTGCATGGGCTGGGCTTCCCCTAGAAAAACCTAAAAAAATTCATCTTCCCTTTCCCCTCCCTGTTAAGTTTTCCAGATTAGGAGATATTTCTTTTGCCAGTGGTGGACTTGCAAACTGGTATCAGTTGGATCCAGGACATGCTCATGATCAACAGACCAAATCAGAGAATTAATTGTCCGTGAGAATGCTTAAACACTACAAACCCTCTAGATGCTGAATTATGTCAAAAGGAACATGGGTGCCAATAAACCAAGAGGACAGTGTTTTCATAAGGTCAAAGGAGATGATCCTTTCCCTCTACTCAGCACAAGTGAGGCCACACCTGGAGTGCTGCATCCAGTCCCGGTCTCCCCGATACAGGAGAAACCTAGTGCATCAGGTCCAGTAAAGGGCCATGAAGATGATGAAAGGGCTGGAGCACCTCTCCTGTGAGGGCAGGCTGAGAGAGCTGGGACCGTTCGGCCTGGAGAAGAGAAGGCTCAAGGGGGATCTTATCAATGTCTGCAAATATCTGAAGTGATGGTGTAAAGCAGACAGAGCCAGGCTTTCTTCAGTGGTGCCCAGTGACAGGACAAGAGGCAATGGACACAATCTGAAACACAGGAGGTTATATTGGAACATCAGAAAATGCTGTTTTACCGTGAGGGTGGCTGAGCATTGTCACAGGTTGCACAAAGAGTTTGTGGAGTCTCCATCCTTGGAGATATTCCAAAGACATCTGGACACAGTCCTGGGCAGCCAGCTGTAGGTGCTTGGGCAAGGGCACTGGACAAGATGACCTCCAGAGGTCCCTACCAAACTCAATCTTCCTCTGATTCTAAATCTCATCCAGTGAGCCCACCAGTGTCTTAAGAGCCCCAACTTCTTCTAAAGTCTTTGGAGATTCATTTAGCTTATAAAACACTGATTCATTTACATATCTACATACCTTAATGTCTCATTATCTTTGTATTTATGCATCATATCTCTTTAAGCATAAGAAAATTGCTTTCATTCCCATGTTGGAAAGAGTGAATACATGTTGTGTCAGCTGGTACCAGGCTTCATAACTTTTGTTAGAGGTGAATATATTTGAAAATATAGGTAGGTATCATATATTCCTCAATATCAGTGGAACTCAACTGTTTCTCAGCAGATGGGGTGTAGCAAAGTATATCTACCTGGCTTACTGTAGCTGTTCCACACGAAAGACCTGTTATGTCTTTCACACAGAAGTGGTGATATATGGTCAGAAAATTAGATTTTCTCACACACAGACACACACACAAATCAAAATATTTTTCTGAACCTTCAGGTGTTCCCCTGAAAACTGAAAAAAGGGAACACTGAAAACTACCTTCTCCCCTACATCTTAAAGTTGCATTTTCTCAAAGCTTGAAATACATTCTGCAAGAGATTTACACATATTTCCCAGCACAATCTTCTTGATTGCCTTTCATAGAAGACACACAATGATTCATTTTGACAACGCAAGTCAAATAAAACCAACTGTAGGAAGCTTTACTCATCCCCAAATCCTGTAGACCTGCTTCAGACTGCAAATTCTAGAATCACAGAACAGCAGGGGTTGGAGAAGACCCTCCTGCTGAGCAGGATCACCTAGAGCAGGCTGCACAGGACTGTGTGAGGGTGGGTTTTGAATATCTCCAGGGATGGAGACTCCACAACCTCTCTGGGCACCCTGTGCCAGTGCTCTGTCACCCTCACAGTAAAGTTCCTCCTCAGGAGCTTCCTATATTCAAGTTTATGCCCATTGCCCCTTGTCCTGTCACTGGGCATCACTGAAAAAACCTCCCCCTTCTTGACGGAGCCGTGTAGCAGCAAGAGGCATACATTCAGTCAGTGTCTCCAGGAGCTGCGTGCACTGTCCTAGGGCACAGGAAGGCAGCTAGATCAGCACATCAATCTGGGTCTCTCAGTTTGGCAGGCAACTGGCTGATTGGGTTATTCTGTTTAGATTGCTCCTGCCATTCTTTTAATGTTCAGTCACCCGTCAGGAGACTTCATAGTTTTAAAGTCTTCATGAAAACAATGGTATATTTATCTCAGACTTAATCAACAAAGGGAAAGAAGGATGCTACAAGAGTAAGCTATTCAAACATAAGTGTAATGTTGGATGTCAAACAATAGCATATTGTAAGTAATACCAAAAAAGGTTTACTCCTACAGCAACATTTAGGGAAAACATATGATAACAATAAAAATGATTTCCACAACCTTTTCACCACTTGTTCCATGTGGGAACGATAAGTGATACTCCTGCTCTCCATTTTTAAAGAAATATTCCTCGCAAATGATACATTACCAGCTTTGTGCACTGAGCCTCCATTGTGCGTGTGTTCTCCGTTATTACTTTTCTGGAACATGAGTTGTATTATGAACAGCAGTGTGTAAACTCCACTTGGGCTCATTTCAAGGGGCTGTTTCTAGCCCTGAGTTCTACCAGAATTAAGGGAATGGTTTGGTTTTTAGTCATCTCCCCCTAGTTGCCATTTGAGCACAAATACTCGAATTTGTTCTTTTTTAAATCAACACCGGATGAGACCATTAAATAATATACATTCATTAAACAGATCGTGGTCATGATCTGCGTCGAGGCACTGCCAAGAACATATATTTGTGCATTATTGCTGAGTTCTGTGCTCTGGCTTACATTTTTAAGCCTGCGTCAATTCACAGCAATAGTTTCGCAGCCAGAAGAAAGTGGATGAGCAATGGATTTATTATTTTTTTTAAAGGATTCCTCTGGTGACAAGACACATGCCTCTCTCAGTAGGTTCAATGAGCAGAAATCTGACAGTCTTGCATTTCCATGCTGTTCATCAGAGGACCACAAAAGCTTTCGCAAACTCGGATTACATCAGTTGTTGCTACAGCCCTTAAAAGAGGTAAAAGTGTATGATGGCTCTGGTACAGATGGCTAAACTGATGCAAAAAGAGCTCGAGGGCATGATTATATGAGCTGCAATCACACCTTTGATGGCAGCATGGACGTAAAGACTTGCTCCAGATCACACAGTCGAACTGTGGCAAAGCTTGACACGAAATCAACAGCAACTCCTTTGTTCTAGTCTGGCCTCCTTGGGCTGGGTTTCATTATGCTGCTTTCCTCATATCCCTTTCTCTTAAATACTGGACCAGATCAGACAATGAGATTTTTATGAAATGTAGTGTCTTCTCAACTCCTTAAATGATTTTTAAAAGAGGGATGGTTCGATGATGGTATCTTGAGTTACTAGCCTGCCCTCACATTTCAATTAACAAGGCTGTTGCTTCTTATGCTTACCCCTGTATTTCACGTTGCTGAAAATAGCTTTTAAAGATGAGAACTTTGCCTACACACAAAGTAACAGTCTCAGCAGAGCAGAGAAGCACACAGAGAGAAGCAGGATTTTACTCCTCCACATTTCTTTCCTCTTCGTCGCTCTCTGAGTTACACCCAGGTTTATCTAAAGCTGGGGGGTGTAAAGCAGCCTAGGCTTCGTTATTGTAACATTGCTTTCTATGTTCCCTTTTTTATATAAGATTTTGAGCTTCAAATCAAAGCCACGCATTTGCAAGTGGCCAGACCCAAGTGCCCCTTAGCCTTTCCCAGCCTGAGGTAGTCTGGCAAAAGAATCTCCTTTGCATTAGGTTATTTTTACTGGTTTATTTTTAAATTCAGAGTTGATAAAGTGTCAATTTTTCTTCTACTATAAATCAAGACACCCTGGTCTGTGGGATTAGCTCCAAACTGTTGGTCTGGACATGAACTTCGTAGCGAGTCCCTTCTCTATCCTGGCTGACATTTTCCCATTAACTTCTTTTTCCCTTTCATCCATTCATTGGCTGATGAGCCTATAAATACACTTCATCTGCTTTTACTTTGCTTTTTAAGCATAAACCAATACTGAACACGTTGACTTGATTATGTCCAGAGGCAAAAGCCTTGCATGTTTCTTAAGTCACAGCAATAACTTGAAACTTGACTTTCTGCATCTTCGGTCTGTTAGGATAATCAGTGGGTCACCTCCTCCCACACTCAGAGTAAATAGTGTCATGCAGAAGAAATGCCATCTTTGAAGAGCGATAAACACCATCACTGCTCACAGCCAAAAGGAGCAGAGGGCAGAAGAGTGCAGGAAAGCAGTAAATAGTGACCAGGTGCTCCCCTTCTCTCTGCCCCAGCGTGCTTCGTAATCTGCAGGAGTTTCCTTCCCTGCCCACCCTCCTGCCCCCAGGAGACCTCTGCCCTCCCCAATTTCTAATGTTATATAGCAACCGATTCTTTCTGGGAGGTGCTGTCAGTTTTACCCACAGCCTGTCCATGCACTGACATCTCCTACCCAAATTAATGCTTCCTTCCTCTAACCTGAGTTTCCAGGCACCCTTCTTGAATAGGGTCACTTGCCTCAACTCATATGGAAGGTTAAGAACCCAGCGAGGATCCCAAGAAATTTTTTTCATATCTAACTCTCCTTTTGTGGCAGGCCTGAGATACCTCAGTGATTTTAAAAAGGAGTAGTTTGTTGGTATCTTTGACCTTTTGCCTGGTGAGACCACCACAGGTTATGGTGGACCAGCAGTCATCACCAAAACCTTGTCTGCAGCCACGGTAGCTGGAGTTGGTCTTACCAGCAAACTCCGGGATGGATGATTACCCTGTGCAGGCAACCCATGGCCAAGGAGTTCAGGGGGTGGCAAAACACAATGACCAAGGTCCTCATCACTTGCAGGAGGCAGCTCCTGCTTGGGAAGTGCTCCTCAAGCTGCTCTAGACAAAAACCCACAGTAGCCAAGACCCACAAGTCAAAATTGCTCAAAATGAGATGTGCCGAGTTCAGAAAAAGCTGGGTGCACCCATCAGTTGGAGCTGCCCTCTGCCAGGGGGGTGGTAACGAACCGCTGGGGCCGGGCTGGAGGGATGACTCCTTGGCCAGCACAGCACACAGAGAGGTAAGCTGAATGTGGCAGGCATCGGGAACACAATGCACATCCTGCAGTGTGTTATCACAAGCCCTTCTTTTTTCTTGCTCCTTCCTGAAGCGTTTTTAAAAGGAGAATCATCGGGAAGTAGCTGTCCTAAAACAAGAAATGTAAAAGCTGTAGTACATTATTCCTAAGAATTGCAGATAAGAATCAGATTGTAAAAAGTGGTTCACTTCTGACATTGATTAAAATTACATTTTGCATTAGATTTACATACATTAAAATTACATTTTGCATTATCTTTGCTTTCCCAGATGGTTTAGCAGATTTAAATCCTTCAAAGAAGTTAAGTCTCTTGCTAGCAAACATATTGCAACAAGCTTGATCAAATGATAGCTCTGATTCGTAATGTAAGTACCACAGCAAAAATAACATTCCTCCCGTATCAGCAACTACAGGCAGGGAAATTGATCCAAATCCCAGAAAGCTTGCCATTGGTTACAGGGTGGGGGTTGGATTAGGTCCTCATTTCATATCTAGATCCAGCCCTGTGCAATGTATGCATCAGAAAAAATGATTACAGCCTGTCCCCAAATGAGTTTTCCCATGAAAAGCAGCAATTCAGCCTCCATGATAACAGCAACACCGTGTGCTACTGGAATAACAGGATGCAAAACATCCTCTTGAAAGTGTGCGAGTGCTCCTTCTCGGCAGCAAGCTTGGCAGTGTGTTTAGGCTGCTGCTGAGAGCTTTCCTGTAACTTTCATCAAAGGGGACATTGGGTCATTTCATTTCAAGGAAATAATCTAAATCATGCCCCTTTTCAGGCTGGAAAACCGTAGTTGGTTTTACTTTGTTTAGATTTAATTATGTGACCTGTTGTATTCCTGTCATGGATGGCATCAAAATAATCTATCAGCAATAAGGAAATAAATCAAAAGTGTGCAAGAGAATGAAAAATGGGGACGAACTGCTAGAATTCCAAGATGAAATGATAAATAAATCCCTTGTCCTTCCTACCAAGTTCTTGCAGATTTCAACAGAAAAGGCATATGGAGCTGGGGCCCTGATGAGGAGTTTTGCCCCTCTTCCCATCAGCCCTCATGGTACTGCAAGCTTTTTCTTCCAGTTCCTTGTCAGTGTCTGTAGCACAGTGCCTTACTTAAAAGAAACTTTCCAAGGGAAGTAGTACTAAGCTTGTGCTATTTATCTACATTTTATTGTGTGTGAAGATAACTTTGAAAGCTCCATAGCTTCTGTTCCCTCCCGTTCATGTGATCAATGTAAGTTGTATCTAACTCAAACCCAGGAAAGCGAAAGGGGCACTGATGTCTTTCCAAATAATACCAGGACAGACTCTTTGCAGTACCGAAATGTCATTCCAAGATTTCCTCCCCTCCCCACCCCCACCCCCTAATCTCACAGCATGAAGGATGGCTGAGCATGACTGCATCCCTGTAACCCATCCTTGCTTCCGTAGTTCCATGGTGAGAGGTCCCAAAGGGTACCTTCAGCTATTCCCAGAACATTGCAGATTCACAGAATCATAGGGGTGGGAAGGGACCTCCAGAGATCATCGAGTCCAACCCCCCTGCCAAAGCAGGTTTCTTAGGACAGGTCACACAGGTAGGCATCCAGATGGGTCTTGAAAATCTCCAGAAAAGGAGGCTCCACACCCCCCTGGGCAGCCTGTCCCAGGGCTCTGTCACCTTCACTGTGAAAAAGTTCTTCCACATATTGGTGCAGAACTTCCTGTGCTTCAACTTGAGACCATATATTTCATTCATATACTAATTGTTTGCTACCTTCTTCCTCCTTCCTTGTTCCCTCTACACCTGCCACCTTCTTCTTGCCCCATTCCCCAAAGTGTTCTTTCCATCCTTTTTAGCTACTCCCTTCCTAAATAGGCTTACCACCACCAGACAAGGGGACAAACAATCCCTACCAAAACAGATATTGCCAGCAGGTCCCGTTGTGCCTTGCAAGCCCGGGTGAGATGTCTGTGCCAGCACAGTGCCATGACACAGTGGCACAGGGCTGTCTGCAATGTGGGCTCTGAAGCCTTGCCAACAGGCACGGACCCAGCTGCCAAGCCAACCCACTGGCACCATGGTGCAAGGCTAGCTGCTGGTAAGATGGAACACATTCATGTTGCAATGATGGATTCCTGGGCTCCCCGGAATGCATGATCTGAACAGAATTGTGCATATGAGAGAAGCTTGGCTTTAAGCCCAGCACTCAAATGGCAACACAGTGTTCAGGAACATCATCTCTCTGGGGGTGCTCAGCTCATGAGCTTTGAGAATGTACACTTCCCTCCACCATGCTTATTGCTCTGTCCCCAACAAGATAGTTTGACTTTAGTATACCTGTAGAACACTTGTATGCCCATTGTGTAGCATAAACAACAGTGTTGTTCTCCAGCCACACTACCCAGCACATGAAATAATGGCATTAAAATCCCTCATGGAGAGGAGCGAGTCCATCTTCCCACCGACCTGACTTCAGTTGGCCTTGGAGGGTCAGTAGATGCCAAGTCTGTGGGAAGATTAAAACCACCAAGTACCCAGTATTGATACATTCTTACAATGTACCTAGTGCAGTGGCATGTCACCTGGCCCGGCTGCTCCATATTATTTATAACTGCCTATGTGGCTGATTCATGTCTCCTGAAAACTTATGGCCACGGCCTTGTTTTGAAAGGAATGCAGTGTCCCACTCCTCCAGCAGCTCCTGACGGACCTCTCCTTGTCTCATTTATTAATTCATTCCCTGCCAAGAACAGCATGGTGATGTAATAACGAAATGTGCTTTGAAATCAACATGATATAAAGGACTTCTGCAAGGCTTCAGGCCGGCAAAGCACTTAAAAACACACGTGACTTCAAGCATGTGAGCGGTAGTCCCGTTGGTTTCAACAACGCTACACATGTGCTTAAGTGCTTTGCTGGATCGGAGCCCACGTTTGACAGACAACTCAGGTTATGCCTTAAACAAAGAACCTCTTTGACACAGGATTTTTCCCAGAAAAACATGGAGTTTCACGTAATCCTCAGAACGGAGCGTAGAGCCAGCACTGAGCCCACAGGAGTTGATAGCGAGGCTCCCATCAGTTTTGGTGCTGTAGGACTTTTGCTCTGAGGTCTGGAGCTGGGTGAGTGTTCCCTTCCTACTAGGGAAAAAAGAAAAGACGACACCCCTTCCAACCCCTATGATTCTGTGATTCTGTGATTAGTTTTTTGTCAAAGCATCGCAAATAAGAGTAGCTGACTTTTATTGGTTACAGGCCACGTATGTGGTAGCTGTGCAGATTTTAGCTGTGTTATTCTTGCAGGAAAGTCTAAAGAAGTGATTCGTGATTCTCTTGTCTGCAAATACAGACCTGTCAAGGTTGAACAACTGTTCAATGTTATCGTAAGCAAAACTGACATTTTATTTACTCATTTGTACCACCGGAGTGTCAGCTCAGCAATGATTAAAGCTGTCAGTAGAATCAACAAATAGTGTAAAAACACCGAGCTGCCAGTCCCAGTTTCTGTTTCATTGAACATGTTAGTTTGAGTGAAGTTTTGCCTGAATGTTTTGATGGTTTTGTGGCTTATTTTCACTAATTAATTTGCTTGGCTATTATCCTCTGGAGGCAAATAACATAATTGACAAATAAAATGGCTCACATTCATTCATTCATTCGTTCTTTCATTCATTCATTCCTCCAGAGGAAACCCTGTGCAACAGGATGTGAACTTCCAGCTGATCTGTAATTTTGACCAGAACCATTTTTTTATGCTATTCAGATTTCTGTCAAGGAGTTGAAAGTCACCCATCTAAAGAAGAGATTAAGCCAGGTCTAATCTCAGGAAAATGACATGCTTGAAAGCAATGACCTACAGAGTTTACCTGGAGAGAAAGACATATGTTGCAGAGGTTGTTGGAATAGAAGTTGGCAGATTTGCCTCGGTCTGTTTAGTAAAAAGGAAGAGGAAGCGAAAAGAGGGGAAACAAGGGAGGGAAAAAACTACCCTGTTTTTTCAGATTTCTTCTCCAACCTCAAAGCTTAGCTCAGGCAGGCCTGTGAATTTTATTGCTTTGTTCACACACAAAGTTTAGGGCTGGAAGCCCTCAAATGCCAGGTTCAGAAAAATAATTTACTCTTGCTGCCAATGAGAGAGAAGATTTTTTCCTCAATTGCATGGACATAGGGTGTGATGCCACTACAGCCAAGACATGTGGAAAGACAGATCTGGAGCGGTTGCTCAGAATTGGTCGCCAGCATGGTGTTCCTAGACAAAGAAATATCATTGGACTCTGCACTGTAATGAAATAGCCAGGAGTTGCTGTGTGACAGGTTTTATATCACTTCCAGGACAGCTATCGACTTTCCTGATGGAGGAGCCCGTTGATAGAACTAAAGCTACATGGGGTGTTTTACAGAAGAAATGTACTTGCTGCAATACATTTCTTGAGAAATTACTCAGGCAAAGCATCACAGCAGTCAGTAAAGCAATCCCGTTTGCATTCAGGCAGGCCCAATCCTGCCGGAGAGCACCCATGCCTACAGACACGGCTCCATCGGGCTGTTTCTGGAATGAAAAGCCTTTGCTGCATGGCACCACCAGCGTTCATACCTCACTTTATGTGCCAAAGTGTCGGCAGGACCTGCCCTCCTATCACGACACATTAGGCCTGGTCAAAAATAGATCATGTAAGCGTGTGACCAAATGTCTGATGTTCACAGGCTGGTTTCCACCATGGTTGCAGATAAGATTTCCATGGCTTCAAGAAGTCAGACCCTAACTACATTATGGTATTCAGAGTCAGATGTTTAACTAATTCTTCTCAAAACCTCAAATTTCTTTTTAAGTCACCTTATGACTTCTATGACGTATAACATGTTCTTGCAGTCATTACTTGCCATGCCTATAAAATCTCCTGGAACAAATAAAAGCTATCTGCATATCCTAAACCAGAAACCACTACTCTTCCTTACAAAAAAATGTTCATAAAATAGAAAAAGTATTCCATGTTTTGCAGTTATGGAATACTGTTTTAATTTTGATTTCCATCCACAATCCTGCCTCACTCATATTCTTGGACCACAGAAGTTACAATAACATTTACAACATGTAATTGATGTTTTTATGTTTACAGCTGAATACATAAAAACATCATGGCAGGGTCACCAAAGCTGTTTCCAAAGCAAATTTGGGTAAAGGTTGAGTACAATTTTTTTCATTCAAGTTTCTCTTTTCCATGAAAGGTTGCAACATTTTTTGGGGGAAGAGGTGGGGGAGCATTCTTCATTTTGTACAGATAATACAGATAATTTTTGCTGACCAGCTAAAATCTGATAATGGTCTGATATTAGTACATATATTTGCCAGCTATCTGCATGCTAATAAAATGCCAGGTATGAGCAGCCACTGGATTCTTTATTCTGTCATTTAGGGGACATTTCTCTTTGGCCCTTTGGTTCCAGGAATAGCTCTATCTTTAATAAAAAACATCTTCTGGAATCCACTTTCAAAAATATCCTGTTGCAATGTCCTGCCCTCTTTGTTGTGTTTGTCTCACACTTTTGCATTGTTCAGCAGAAGCAGAGTCCTCAGCAGATCCCTCTAAACCTCCAAATCTTCCCTCCATAGCAGATCATGAGCATGGGTCTGTGTTCCTCTCAGGAAACAACAGGATCCTCTTTGCATTAAACAGCCATTTTCCAGCACGTCCTTTTAAAATGTTTTGTTGTTATTGTTCTTAAAAAAAAAAAGAAAGTAAAAACCCTGGAGAAATTATTTAGTCTAGCAACTGCTCTAGCAGGGCACACTTGGCTTTACCTTAGGTGACCACCTACTCGGTAGGTATGTAATGAAGCTGAAATATCGGGGGGACAACATCTGGCAAAGGCTTGTGAATTACAATTTTCTTTTGCAAGTGGAAAACCATATCCTGCACCAGGTCTCAGTGGGGTTTAATGCTGTCAGAGCATACAAGGTTTGTTTTGATCTGTTATGGAGTAACACACATAGCTTTCAGTTCACACTAATAACATCCCCGTGCCTGGGGTATACACCAATCCAGAGGCTACTAATTAAAGGTTAGAATTAACCAAACACAGTTCCTCTACAAAACATATGAAACTTATTAAAACTTAAAAGTGACGGCTGGTTCTCAATATAAGCAAAGCAAAGAATGCAACAGTATTGTGGAGGGTTATTTAAGCACATTTTATTTCAGCATATTAAAAATTTCCTGTGTCTGCCAGTTCAGCACATAACATTTTAATGTTTCATGTGAAAACACAGCAAACTTTTAAAGAATCAATTATCGGTCCTGCGTATCATAAAATAAATCCTGTTTTCAGAGTTACCATAAAGCTTTTAATGTCATTTTTATCTGAAGGAGGGCTTTTTTTTCCGAAGGCTCACAATTTTAAAAGCAGAGCGGCGTTGCAAGACACCTTTTATTTATCTGTCTCAGTTACCAGCCGAATATTTTGGGACTAACCTCACAAATAGGAGTGCTCAGACAAATGGGGTGCGTGGCAGCTATTTCAAGCTTATGATAGGAGTTCAATGAGTAAGCACAACCAGGCGCTCCTGTATTAATAGCACTCGATCTGTAAGCAGAAACCCCCTTTGAAACAAGGGGAGCGATGTAACCTGCTAACTTTGACCCTCTTCACTTCCACAAGCCAGCACGGAGGGCGTACTATGAGTGTGATGCAATTTATGTGCCCAGTAGATCCTCCTATTTACATTTTGAAAATATACCCTCATTAAGCCCTCCAGCCTTATCTACAATCTTTGAAGTAAATGCTTTTGGTGCAGATAGGCTATCTCTGCTGGCAGAGCCTCCTTTCCTCAGCGGCGAGTGTCTTCAACATGTTGCAGCCTGTACCCTCAGCCTGATAATGTCTTCCCGTGGAGCTTAACGAACTCATTACCCTTAATGCCGTGGTAACAAGATAGTTTGTAAATGTACTTATTTTTAATTAGGTCTATTCAGCTGTGTGAATTGAATTATATAAGACTAATTAATTAATGTAATTGAGGACCTTGTAAGGATAGGGCTTCTCAGATTGGCAAGACACACTTTTGTCGAATCCTTCTGTTCCCAGGATTAATTAAGGGAGACCTGGAAATAGCAGCTTCAAGGCTGGTAGAAAAACTTAAAATCTGTTGAGGAATAACAGTTACTGCAAGCGCTTTTTCCTTAGCAGTGATTTTTCTCACTACCTCACCTCAGCACAAAGAAAATAAAAGGTAAGACTACAAAATCTGCACTTGTAAGCTGTTTAAAATCGGGTTAGGGTCCTATAGCTTCTAATTAAAAGATAAGAGCAGAAATCACTGAACATAGATGTATGTTATTAAACTGTGCACGTGTTGGTTTACAGCCAACACAAACCTTCCTCCCACAGGCTCCTTCTTTTTTTTTTTTCTTTTTTTTTTTTTCTTTTTTTTTTTTTCTTTTTTTTTTTTTCTTTTTTATTTTCCTTTTTGGATCAAGCTGAAACATTACAAAGACAACACCACCACACGTCCGTGCAGCTCAGAGCACAACGGGGCCCTGCGCTGCAGCCGGGGCTCCTGGGTGCTGTGGGAAAACTCCTAATCCCCAGTAACAAATGCTCTTAAACACAGCAGTGAGTGTTACACCTCTGTTACTAGAGCTGGTCCCTGAAGCCCACGGCAGTGGAGCTCTGAGGCAGGGAGATCTCAGCCACTGCATGAGGTTAAACAGAGCTTTCTTCTAGCAACTGAGTGCAGTTTAGGCGGTATGAAATAATAATGTAGGCTGTGGGATTAGTAGTCTCTTTTTTACCTAAAGAGAGTTATCCTTGTTATGCTCCTCAGTAACAGGTTTGGGTTTTATTAAGAGTGATTTCTTTTGTTTGACAATACAAACACAATATGACAAGCTGGCATGTGTTAGTGGGAACGGAAAGATGTCCCTTCCCTCACCCTCCGACTAAGAGTTCAGCGCAGAGACACCGCATCACCTGAACCGATGTCATCTCACCCTTCAGATCAAGCCTCTCTTTCACCCTGGATAATAAAATCTGTCAGACAATGGTACAGTCCATGGTCACAAGGGATGTTGTCCAGAGGTAAGCAAGGCCCACATTGCCAGCTGATTCCTCAAGGACTGCTGATAGCCACCTGCCAGCTGGACCACAGGCAAAGCGGTGTGTGATTGCAGAGCAAGTTTAACCACTGAACAGAACATGGCAATGTGAAAAGCCATTCTGAAGGGTGCATCCTGCTCTCTGCTTCTGACTTTCACAAGGACATAGTATACCTTTCATAAATTAGTATTTATATGCTATTATAGCTATTTCCTATCACACATTAGTGTCACCTGTAAATAGCAGGCTGGAAATGAGTGCGGAGCTATGAAGGAAGAATTAACGCTCGTTTTCCTGAGTCCATCCCACCCCACGACTTCTTCAACCAGAAGACAGATGCTGCTTTAGGTTAGAAATTATCAGAAGCTCCTGCAGCCTTGGGTACCACAGTGAGGAAAGCCTGGTTCCCGGGTGAGCTGCCGCAGAGCGCTCACATCTGGAGTGCTCTATCCCTATCACAACGTATTTGGCACAGAGCTTCCCTGGGCGCTGTGTCATAACGGTAGCTTTCAGTAGCTTTTCTGATCAAAGTGCCCAAAATAACAAGAATGCTGTACTGCAGCCCAACAGACTTGTTTTTATGGCATGACATAAGGATGTATCCCATCACATCCTATGGGGCTTGGTAAGAGTGTGCATGAAGATGTTTGAAGGTTGAAGGTTTCCTTTAATGCCCTCCTTGCAGGGGAAGCTCTCACCGCTAAATAAACTCACCAAGACTTGGGTAGTTGAGGGCCTGACATGGTGACAGGGTATTCACCAGTGTTTAGCTCTGTATTAAGTTCTGCCATTTTCCCACTTACGATTTGTTATTCCTTTTCATACTTAAAACTGTCTTAGTGGAGCTTAATATAGAATGTCAGCTTTGTTTTCTCTTCTGTCCTCAGCAAGGAAAAGAGATGTTTATAGCTGAAGTATTGGTTATTATGTTGCCTCATTTTTCAATTCAAGAAATTGATCTCCCAGAGGAAAAACATTGTACTAGGTAATAAAACCTGAGAGCCCAGTCAAGGCCTTTCTGGTAAAGGATCAGTCATCTTTACCTGCAGTAGTGAGTTTCCAGAGGTTCTCTCCATTCAAGCAGTCAGTTATGTGCTGGGAAATGAGCAGTGCCATGTGGTGATGAACATGTTCTTTCTGCACACACATATACAAAAAAAAAGATTATTTTGCTAAAGCAACTGGCCTCTTGGCCGAAAAGAAATACAATTAAACATTGTTAGCAACAGCATTATTAGCCACCATGACACAAAGCAAACTACAAGGGAAGGTAATGGTGCCTTGCTCCCTTTCAGTCAACACTCTCTCTCTGCCAAGTATTTCTAAATGTTGCAGGAATGTAGTTCATATGTTTCACAGATTATGAGCTACTTTTCCCAGCGCTTTGACCACCAGACACAGCAGCATCCAAATGCAACACAATGGTAATTCAAACAAGACTGCAGTTCCTCTTACATTATAGATGTAAGACTAGAGTGGGGAAAAAATAGATCTGTGACTCCTGCACAAGTCCAAAAAAGCACCATAATGATTTATACTGTACAGAAGAAAAGCTAGAGGAAATAAAGTGGTAAGATAAAGAGCAACACAATTAGCAGGGCTGAGCCTCAAATCCCTTTGATGGATACAGCTTATCTTCAGGATGAGCCTGGATGCCCAACTGAGTACACAGTCTGTAAGTTGTCTATAATTCTGATTATTTTGCAGATAACAGTGCCCAAACCGTGTACAAATTGCATCTATAGAAAGGATGCTTCCAGGTAAAGCTGGATCTACAGCATGAGCCTTGTGATATGTCCTCAAATAAAGCAGAGAGGGAAAGAAGCAGGCTACAGAGAGAGCTTTCCTGGAGACTCTGCACCTCCAACTGCCGCGGCCCCACTCCTGGAAGAGCACATGCATGAAGGGTTACGTTATCATCACAGACAGTTCCAACGACACACCCTCATCACTCCCGTGATGCAGCAAATAATCTGATGCAGGATTAGAGGCACAAAACTTTATAAATACCCAAATTGTACCACATGACTAACAAATTCTGGGAGAGAATGTTCTTTAGACAATAATACTTAAGACCATTAACATTATTTTCCTTTCCATGTCCTTAACCTGGTTGTGAACCTTCCACTCCTAAATGTGAATTTCTGGCCTTTCTGTTTTCTATGAACGGTGCTTCCAACCAGACCTTGAACTGCAAATACATAAAACTGTTTTTGTCAGAAAGTGCTTACCCAAATGTCTCTGGATTTAACATAAGCTTGCCTGCTTAACCTCTTAGAGTTCAAGATGTTCTGTAATAACTAGATTTTACCACAAAGAGGAGGTCAGGTGGTGTGGTGAGGACCTTGGGATAAAATCTGGAGGAAGCTGGTGTAATGCCCAAGGGACTGGGAGAAGAAGTGGAAAGAAGAGCCTGGGCATTTCTAGGATGAGTTCTAAATTTGGCAGCACAGTGACTCACGTAGGTCTCTGTTTGAAACAGCGTTAGGATGGCAGCTACCAGGAAGCACTGGAAAATATCCAAACATTTAAAGAAAGCGAAATGAGAACTGTGAAAGGGAAAGCTCTCCTTTTGCACAGGAAATAGTGACCATTTCAGTCCATCCGGACTGCAGAAGCGACTGACGCTGTGTAGATGTACCTGCTGAAACAGAGCCAGCCTTGCTGACCCTGACCTGTGCCATACACTCTCACCCCCCAGGTCACCAGCAGTTGCATATCACAATACCATCAAAACCTTCAAGGGCTGCAAGGACTTACACCAAATGAGTCACTGTCCCTAGATCTTCTTCTGTAATTTTAATGTTTGTGTCTTCTTTTGTTTGCATTTAGCAGTGTTGAGAAGGTGTTTTCCAGCTGGTTGTATACTTCTTGCAAGGTACAATGCTGACCATATGCAGTAGAGCTGATGGCATTTTCCACCTGTGGTTACAAACCATGGATGAAGGTGTGAAGTTAATCTCCAGTTGGAGTCAGCTCTTCTGGGTGGCCCAGAGTAAATCCCTGACCACGATCTCCGCCATAGAGATAGGGCTCTACTCCCAGCTCCCAGCGAGACTGTGGATAGGAAGAGTCTTCCCAAAGTGTCTGAGGTGATGCTGAGCTCACTGTGCAGGTGTCTCCTCACCAAGCCTGTCTTGACTCAAGATCAACAGGTATCCTTCTGCTTCCTTTTCCCAATGAACCTATTTTGCATGGTGTCCTCAGGCCAGCGGCGGGCTCAGCTGAGCAGCTGTGGTGCAGAAGAAAGAAGGGTATGTCCCAGGCCCTGTTTCCCATGTTGCTTTTGTCTTTATCCACAGCTTGAAATAAATTTATGAAGAGTCCTGAAAGCAGGGCCCAGACCACCAGGCTCCCCTGCTTCCACTCAAGACCCTTCACTGTAAGATTAAATGGGCTTTATTTAGCAGGATCTTCTTCCAGACCCATGAGGTTTGCATATCTCTGTGCAGCTTCAGTGGGGTGCTTTGTTCTAAAATAGCCTAAACCTGGTGGCCAAAGTACTCACCTAGCTACAGAAGCTGAAATTTAATGTCCCTTGAACTAAGGACCATCTGGAGTGCACATCTCCCTCCTTCCTGGGCAAGCCACCAAGACACCCTGCCAGCAAACAGCAGCAGTGTTTCCAGAGAGAGCCACAATAATTACAGTGCTTATGCATAAAAATTGCTTTTATCTGCTGTATCTGACTTTTGCAGATATGGCATTTTTGCAGTCAGCAGGTTCCTCTCTGCAGCTCTGGCTTAGGCACCCATAACCTTCCTCTGCCCCCTGCCTCATGTGACTACTGTGGTGTCCACCTCAGCATCCCCAGGGCTTCACCTAGACCACCGCACTGACTTTTCAGCCTGATGCCAAACTGGCAGTGTCTCCAGCCACGTGTTGGAGTTCCCAAACTAAGACTATGCCAGAAAAATTTGGAATCTTGAGTGTTCAGTGGAGCTTGGGAAAGGGAATAGGAAATTCTTAGGTTGCTGTCATGGATATTATGTGCACAACAGGTCCCAGACTCATCCCTTCTAACTTCATGGGCTTAACTGAGGTGCCTAAATTAGGAGCCTGGTCACTTCAGAGTCCCTCAGCAGCCCCTGGAGAGAAAGTGGGAGAAGGTGAGCAGGGGGTTGCAGGTGCTGCTCTCCTCCTGCTGACTGCTGAGGGAGCCACAGGGCTCAGTCTCAAATTTTGGGAGCTGCTGTGGCCCCATTTAAGGAGAAAGAACATGCCTCTTGGGGGGTGGGAACCCCTCCAAGTCTGGTATCGCTGCTCCCACCTTCACCCAGCACTTCAGGCTACCAGACCCTTACCACAGAAGTAACTTTTCTCTTTGAAAAAAAGACCTTTCTTGGCATAACAGATGTAAGTAAAGCCAATCAAATTGAATTCCAGCAAGTAAGGGGCTGCCCTCTTTGGGGGAAAATGGGATGGCGTTCTTCTTGCCAATAGGATGGTGCTCAAACAGGCTTTTCTGCAGCACTCTGCTTTGCTGCAAAACCGTGGCTGAAGAGGACCCAAACTGCCATACCCCAAAACATTCAGATAATTATTCAGGGTTTCCACCAAGGCCCTACAGGGTGGTGGCCCACCACAATTTCATTTTTTACCCCTACACATTTCCTTCCCGGGAAGCCTCCACCCACCATTAACTTCATCTAAGACCATGCCAAAAGAAACAAAGTTGTCTTTTTTTTATATATATATATAAAACATTTAAACTTCAACCACAGAAACCACCTGATGGCTCAATTTTCACTCTTCCTTAAAAATCCTGCGGATAACTCATGGTAAATACAAAGACAAAAAGTACTGATTGCTACATACAATGGATGGAGAACCTGCAGCTTTGTCCTAAACAAACTGGTTTCTGTCACTACTATTTTCTAAAGAAAGCATCTTGGCACAGAGTGAACAGTTTAAAACCAGGGAGTTTTTGAGGATGACAGAAATGCTGAGTGGAGGATGAGCCAGCTTCCCATTTCCTACCAGCTACTTAAAATAAGTGGAGCTTTCTCAGCTCCGGCTTTGTCAGGGGGAACGGGTGTAGGCGTTAAATTGAGGGGGAAGTAGCCTAGTAGCAGGGACTGTATTAGTAATATGTACTTTGAAATCATAATAAGGCTGAATCACAAGTTACTCAGCACTTTCCCCATTTATAATCTTGAAAGCTCACTATGACTAATGCAATAGGCAGTGACCTGGCTCAGCACATAGCTCTTTAAACAAACACAGACATTGCAGGGCCAAATCACCATTTGCCAGGGCTTGCACCACCTAATTTGAGATGCCTGCTATGGATATGGGAGTCTACACCTTTTCCCTGGGTGCTGGGCTCCAGCATGTGGGGGGGAGTCGGTGGTCTTTGGAGAGGCTCCAGAAAAACCCACATGGAGGAGAAAGAGGATTTAAGAGGTGTATGCCACAGCTCCCTCTCCTCTGAGCTCAGCGACTAACCTTTTTCCCTCAAACGCAAAGCAAGCCTGCTTTTTATGCCCTTAATAACCAGCTGGCAGGAGCAGCTACGTCTCTTTGTGCAGTAACACAGTGACAGGAGTGCTCATCCAACGTCATAGACAGCCAAATTCAATTTCCCTGTCTGCTTACAGTGACCCAGGCTCCTGAACCCCTGTAGACAGAGAAGCCACTAGGCAAGATGTATAAAATGATGCTGGAGCAGATGCCAGGATTCTTCCATCCTGAGGAGCACAAAGATGTATGTACCAGCTCCTTCTTCCTGGCCAAGTAACTTCTACTTTTGTTAAGCAACAGCACTTGCCTCAGGCAGGACAGAGCACATGGAAAACTGATCAGGGGATTAGCCCCACATTGCAGGGCACCACATTGCTCTCCCCACCCTGCTGCTGTTGAGCATTAAAAGAGCTGTTTCTGGGTTAGAGAGTGACCTGGTTTGTTAGAGACAACATGACAAGGAGAAATAGCTCTTCCATGGGTCCCAGTAGACCTTCAGTCCAAGAAAGAAGCCCAGGACTCTCAGAAGCCACCATCCCCATTCACTGGACATGAGCTACCCCTGCCCATCATTTGGAAATGGAAAACTGAAGAGCTTCCAAATTTTCATGTCCTGTGTCTCTGAGCAGTGGAGGAGTGGCAGATTTGAGGCTCCCAGCCTTGGAACAGCTTCCCAAATTCTTTCTGATTCCTGTTGGAAGTGCTTGGGCTCCTCATGGAGGTGAGCTTTACTGATTTACTGCTGCTTACCTTTCTGTTCAGAACGAGCAAATTGTGTATGGCTGAGGCTCAAGCCTGCTTCTGTTTTGAGCTGCAGAGCTGCTCCCACTGTTACACACGTGTAGTTTTTTGAAATTCAAGGAAAGGAAATACACTACAGTTAAAAATATCAAAAATTCATGTGATTGCTTTCAGCTGATGCACCTTCTGGAGATGGGGATTAGTGCTGTACTCTAAACGTACTCTTTTCATGAAAAAGTAAATAGGAATTCTTGTGTTTTGACACACACACACTTAGTGTCTCAGAAGACAAAATCTGAGCCTCTTCCCACCTCATTCACTGCTCATACTTCACACCCAGTCTGTATTAGCAGATCCTCTGGCTCCAAAGATATGCCCATAAGTAACCATCTGTAGTACACAACTTCAAAGAGGAAGGAAAGATGCTAAATATAATTTAGTTGTCTAGGAATTTGCATTGTCTCCATCCCTGTAACACCTGAGACCTTGCCATCAGAACCATTTGTATCCTCACAACATCCTCCCGTGGTCCGGAAGTGCTAGTATCCTCTTTTCTTAACTGAGCTTCCTTAGGAAACCAGGTTTATGCAACCACACTGTCCATCTGCTGTCAGTCTCCTCACAAACAGCTATTGGCTAATTTCAACCAAATTTAACAGCATAACTCTTGCCCAGTCAGTCAGGGTCCCAGGCCCTGCTAGGTCTTGGGAGGACCACAGCCCCCTCAGGCCTGGAGTACAGGGTCACTGTGAAGGCAGCTGGGATAATAGGGTATGCCCCCCCCTCTACACCATGGGACAGTGCATGCCTGCATCGGTGTCCACGGTAGTGAATGCCTAAGGTTTCTCCCCAGTTTTACTAAAGCAAAGCATCTGAGCTTGGCATTGCACCCATGTAATGTCAGTGCAAAAGGGGCTCGGTCTCAGACTTGGCCCTGCTGCAGGGCCTATCTGTATCCCCAAGAGCATGTGCCATGGCAGGGAAGGTATTTGTAGCAGAATGGGGAACTGAGGCCATTCTTAGGCATTTCAGATTGGCCCCATAACCACAAGCCTGTCCTATTTCTCCCTTTAGAAACTGGAAATTAAATAAAAAGTCAAAATAGAATGCTTATCTGTGGAGACACCTTTCTGTGCTTTGCTAGTTGTGGATGATACTTAGGTATGACTGTGTGCTTGCTATGTCCAAAGGAACAGCTCACCTGCATGAAGCTATTAAAAAACATAACATCAGACCTTCAAAATGTGTTTTGCTAAACAGCCCTTGCAATTTGCATCCTCGCAAGGGCAGCCTGTTCACTACCTCTCCCTAATCTCTACAAGTCAGGATATTCTATGATTCTAGGATAAGTAAAATGGCAGAGAGCATGCATGTGTATGACGGTGTGCTGGATGTTTCTTATGTCTATTTTGTTTGAACTCTCCCTGTGAAAATAAACAGTCACTAGACAATCCACATACTGAGCAAGTGAGAGAGATTATTTTGCTTTTCATCTTTGCAACTAAAAAAAGTTCAGCAACCTGTCAAGAATTATTACTGGTTTTTGCAAAATTATAATTCTGTAACAAAATATCCTCAGATTTCTTCACAAGGCTGAAGTTTTCCATTATCTGCTCAGAAAAGGATAAGAGAAACATAACCTAAATGGATTAGAAAAGGTCTTTAGTATTTATCTGCCTGACTGTTGGAAGTTAAGTATTTTTAAAAAGTGTTGTATTCTGACATCAGTCCAACAACTCTATATTTGCGAGCTGTAATTTAAAAGAAATTATTTCTTCTTACATTATTTCATCATAATAACATGTCTAATGTGAATTACAAAAGTACTCCAGGCTAGATATAAATAATAAAAATGAAGGGATGGTATTTCAACCTCTGTTAATGGACATGTCCTACTTAAGTCATGACCAGAATAAAGCAGACACAAAGAGTCTGATTCATATAGCACTTCAAAACTTGCTTTGTTGGAGAGAAGGTATCTTGCTTAAAGCACGTTAGCTGCTCTGCTGCCCTGGTCTACATAAAAATGTACCCTAACATATGGGTGCATATAAAAAAAAAGAACGTTTTGAGTCCTTATGATGCTGCATCATGGTGTGGCTATGCATTTTCTGCTGAAGGTCATCTGAAGATTTGGTCTCCTCTTTCACTACTTGAATTCCAAGTTGCTCTGATAAAAGTGAGAGGAGAATCAGACCCTTTGAGGAAGGAAATTATAGGGCCATAAACTAGGAAAAGTCTTAGATGTGACTCTAATCTGTAAGTACATGGGAAGACACACAAATTCTAAAATCACCAAGCATTTCCTTAGACTAAATGAGTGATTAAACATTTTGTATTTATGGAAAAAGAACTTCTTACATTTTCCTGCACACTGTAGTTTTCACCTGATTTATAGCAATTCCTTCATACTTACTTAGAAATTAGTTCTCTTTTAGTTGAGGTGTCAGAGAAAACATCAAATTTTTATTTTACTTTGTATTTTCTTAAAAGCAAAAATGTATTTAAATAGTCAAGAAGGGAAGCAGAGTCTGAAATTGTTAGGACACATGCCCACTTAATACAAATAACACTTTAAAATATTCCATTTGTTTTCCACTTTGAACTGACCCATTCTATTTTACATCATTCAGTTATAACTCAAAGAAACCACACTGGAAAATTCAGCATTTATTTTGAAATAGAATAGTGTCTAAAACACATCACTTTTAATGGCTTGCTTATAACTTTTTTCTTTCCATTTCTTTTGCAAATCACTTAGAGGTTTGTTGGGTTTTTTTTAAAGTATCTATTTAAAAGCTCCCCTGAACAAAAAGAGAGAGCTCAAAAGAGTTGGTTATGTCTTTAACATCAGGAAATGCATGTAGTAAGAACATAATAAGTAATAAAAATCAGTGTTGATAGAAAAATAAATATAGCACTTTTGCCTGGGTTAAATGTCAGATGTAAGGAAGTGCTGAGCATCCTCACTTCCTATAGAATCACTCATCCTTCCTCTACCGAGGCTGTTTCCAAAAAGGCCGTTATTAAGTCTGGGAAAGGATGTGGCAGCAAAAGATAGTTAAACACTTGAACACATGTGTTTTGTAGACCTTTCTACTATGAGAAACATTTCTTTCACAAAGAGAGCAAACGCAATGTCTGAGGAAGAAAAGTAACCCACCGGTTTACATAATTGTAGCGGGGCTTAGGTAATGCGCTGTGCGGCGTTTGATTTGAAATGTTAAAATATTAAAAGAAGTTTTCTATAGCATAGTGTTCCTATCAAAGTGAAATGACTCATAAGATGCTAAATTCAAACCAGATGGGCATAAACACTCACTGAAAAAAATCAGATATTTAGAGGTCAGCATGGGTCTTCATAAAAATGAAGACCTTGTCTGAGTTACTGAAAAATGAACTTCAGTGATAAAAAAGAAAACAACAGAAAATATTAGTGATTTTATTTTAATTATACAAGCCACTGTCAATTAGGAGAACTAACATTTACAAAACTTTACATTGCCATTTTAATTTGAAAAAGATGGCTATGGCAGTCCTTAGACTTCAGACAAACAGCAGCGCGGTGTCTCCTGCGCAGGGAGGGAGGGAGTGATGCAGGAATTCAGAAATGCCACACAAATATTCTGCAACAATCCTTGGGCTTCCCACCAAGGAGTAACCCCGATTACGGATTTGTATGGGACAGGAATCTTCCTCCCTGGCTCAGCGGCATGATGCCAGCCTTCTCTTCCCTTTGAACCAAACTGTGGGGGGAAGAGGGTGCGGGGGGAATTCTCATTCCCACTATCATACCAAAAAAAAAGTTCATGCCACCCAACATCACTGCTGCTCTGTTGTTAAACATGCATGTTGTGCTGCTTTCCTTTCCTCGTCTCATCCATTGCTCTCTGCCATTTACAGATCATCTGGAACGTGGACTTATTTTAAACTTTTATACCTTACCAGAAGAAAAATATCTGGGCTCAAAATTAATATTGTTTTTGACTTATGGTGAAATTCCAGTAATGTTTAACTTGGATCACCAGACCTGAGCATTTTACAGAGAGCAGAAAGGAATAGTTTTCAAGCTGAAATGTGTAATGGGAGTTCCCTACTGTTTTGTTGCTGGGATCTTGGACAACAAGAAAAATGATGAGCATATAATTTATTCCTTTTAAAACATGCAGACTAACTAATTGGAGAAAATCAGGGTTCTACCCATGCCATAAGCTATAAAGGCATATGTTTGTATCCCTGTTCCCTGATTAATTTGTTAACTGCTACCATTCAACCTCCTAATAAAAAATGATTATTCAATGTATATTACTGTCAACGATTTTACATTCCAAACCATAATCTCTTGGGGCACAAGTCAGCAAAAGATATGTGTGGCTTCCATCGCGCAGAAGCCCACACAATGCTGTGGAAACTGATTTTTCTGGGCTTTTGGGGGCTCTCCGTGAAAGGGCCATAATTTTATTTTGCAGGAGGAAAAAAAATAAGCCTGTACTTTTGGCCTGTGTGTTACCACCATTAGCAGCATTCGAAGACTAAAGGTAAGGGGTGAAACTTGGCCCCAGCAGTGTTGCTCAGAGCTTTCCTGGTGGGGTTAGTGAAACGAGCGTTGCCTGCGACGTGCAGGGTGATGCTTTGCAGGGCAAGCTCCAGAGCTGTCATTACAGTATCCTGAAGGCTGCATAAAGCAAATATTACACATCTTCCCTTTGGCGGCTCCTCATGATTGATCCTTTGTTTTGCTGTAACTAAAAACATTGCTTGGTGATCGGAGCTCTTGACCAGGCACCACTGCACATATCTAATTAGGGAGCTCGCTTTTGAAATGCTTTGGGTCCCAGCAGATCTCTCCGGATCATGCAGATGACTGGTGCAAGTGGGATACTTGTAGCATTCATTCTTTAAGAAATATATGTTTTAAAATGTTTTGCTTCCTCAGGCATTGAACACTGTTCACAATCTCTCACTGCAAAATTCCAACAGCCCTCATCCACCAACCTACACCACTACTACCCCCCATTTATTTCATCTTTGTGCTGCTTAACGTTGAATGCTGCTAGCCATTTCCTATTGATATTATTGCTATGCTTTAGAGCAGCTATTGACAAATGTTTTGCCAGCTTCCAGTCCAAAACTTTCTCTTCACGCCTCTCAGCACCAAACCACCAAAACCTCTCCCTGACGAAGGGTATAAGCTGTCAAAGGGACAACATAAAGCTGCCCCAGCTCTGAGCAACTGCAGTGCCAAAAAAAACCCACAGGGCTCTTGGCACTTCCCAAAACCCAAGCAGTGGGTGTTCATTTCCCTGTACCCCGTTGCTGCCACCTGGTCTAGCACAAGGAGTCCATATGCACACATAAACACCTGCATACGTGCATATGCATACAAAGGTATGTACCATTCTGTAATGAACGCTGCTCCTTCAGCATCCTCATGGATAGGCCTAAATATTTCAACGAAGGCTGGGAGGAAAATGTGAGGGCCAGGGCCCCAATATTTCTGCATCCTTGAAACAGCCCAATGCTTGTTTTAAAAACCAGAGGATAACCCAGAGCAGGCAGCAGGAAAAGTCTCTGCAGTCTACAGTTCAGATGACCTAAAGCCACACATGATGTTTTGCAAAACTTGGACTTGCCTCTCTCTGAAGGGCAAGGAGGTAAGAGTTCAAGGGCAAGGAAGTAGCCAGGTGGGTGAGGAAGGGACTGAGATGAAGGGGCAGGGACCTGGCACAATGGCCCGGAAGAAAGGGCAACAGCAGTGAGGCTTGGGGGAGAAATGCTGAGAACTTCCAGGCAAAGAGAAAATCAGGCTCAAGATGAATCTCAGAGTTTTCAGTGCATACAGTGACCAATGGCTATGGGAAACCCTGCTGCATCTTGAAGTCTCAAACCAGACATGGGAAAAGGCTGGAAGAATGTTCCCTGGTAACCAGGGACAGTTTCCTCCATTTATGACAGGGGAGCTCCATGGAGGGCATTCAGACAGGCACTGTGAGCTGGAAAGTTGTGGAACATTTAGTATGATTTGGAATACCTAGGCATTCCCAAGGGCATAACATAATCGTTGCCCCAGATGAGAGTCTGAGCACACAAGGCATCTTCTCTGCAGCACCCTGCAAGCTACTGGCGTCAACCAAAGCAAAGCTGACCATAATGATGTTCAGGAGCCTAAGGGTGATGGAAGAGTGTGATAGGGAAGAATGTGGTAGAGAAGATGGTTGAGAGGGAAGAACTGGCAAAGCTGGCACACCACAGCATGCCTAGCAGGACTTGCAGGAGAGGTGTAGCACAAGCTCACACAAGCTCTGATGGGCCAGAAAACTAAGACACAGCTTCCAAGGAGGTAGACTTTGATGTCCCCAAAACCACAGGTAGGTCGTGGAAGCAGTTAGAAAAATGCGAGTCAGCAGTCGGATACGGCAAAGGAGTCTTGAGATCACTGCACGCTGCGGGTGCGGCGGCTGAGGGACTCATCCTTTGTGCTCCCTGAAATGACACAACACCACAAATGCTGACAAAAGAAAGATGTAACAACCTGGCAGAAAAAAGGAAGATTGCGGGAGGGAGGAGACATCAGGAAATCAGTCTGTTTGCAAAAGACTAGCAGGTCAGCTGTGCTGGCAGCATCTTCATAAATATTTCTCTTAATGCTGAAGCAGTTTAGTTTTATAAGCATGGGATCCTCTCATGTGGTTACTGAGCATGAATTAAAGACGTCGTGGCTCAGCACTGCCCTATTTTTTATTCTGCTTTCTTGAGCATCCTGGGGTTGCACCGCCCCAGCAAACACAGCAGGGCCAGAGACTGGCACCCCTCCTCTCACCCCCTTCCCTCCCCACTTCCTTGGTGAAGAGGACCAAGGCTTGACAGCTCTGGGTCACAGAAATCTCCCAGAAAGGGTGATGTGAGGAGGAGCATGAGGCCAGGTCACCAAGTGGAAGAGGCTGATGGGGAAAACAGGCAGGAAAATGTACTGGGGAGCCACAGAGACCCACTGAGCTGCAGCAGCTCAGGCTCAGTACAGGGGGCTGCTGCTGTCCCATCCCCATCCTCCTTCCCACCCAGCTGGCCCACCACAGAGGTATAGCCCTCCAGCATCGCATCGATTGTCCTCTCACTTCTCACCATCATCCTCATGCTCCCAAACCTCAGGAGCATAACAGCAGAAGGGGAAGTAGGCAGAGAAGAAAGCCCAGCAACAGCATGACATTCCCAAGGGACAAAGCCTGAGCGACGAGTGTCGGCTCTCGGACAAGCAGAAAAGAGAGAACATCTGCTCTGTCTGAAATTGAAGGAGAAATAATGAAAGCAGGCCATCCATTTTTACTTATGTATCTGGCTGGTTTCACTTTCTAGTTTTCCTGCCACAACTAATGGGACTTTTCCAATCCAAACAAAACAAGCAAACCAAACAAAACAGCCCTGCGGGATTCCTGCGACGGGGGAGGGAGAGAGGCAGGCTTGTGAGAAGGAAAGAGCCAGGCTGCAAGTGCACTGCTCTTATCTGCTCTTTTCTTAGATGATTTTAAAATATCTGTGACCCTTTTTTCTTCTTTCTTTCTTTTTTGTGGTGGCAAATGAGACGAAAACTGTTTTGAGCAGGCGCTGTGCCTAAGTTTATTTGTTTTGGTTGATAAAACGCATTGAATGACTCTGGTTCCCCAATGGCTCTGACTAGTGGTGCCGAGGCCCTCACCTGACTCAGGACATGGCTGGGGACACACGAGGGCCTCCTGTGGTGGGAAGTGCTCCCCTTGACCTAGGACAGCAATTCTCCAAGCTGCAAAGCTGTATGCTGTTCTCAGACACGCCGGGATGGAAAAGCTGAGTCAGGCAGAGCTCGGTCCTCAGGTGGATACTCTCTCGCAGTGAACAAATGCCTCCTCTAGGTCCAGCCATGTTGATGGAGAAGACAGTCACCTCCCACCACATCCCACCATTGGATGCGATCCCTGCCCCACACTGAGGGGGAAAGGAACACATCAGCCCTGTCAGCAAAACACCCATGGTGGTGCCGTGGTGGGGTCCTCTCTGGAGGGCTCCATATGGTGCAGCTTCCCTCACGG
The DNA here is from genome assembly GCA_020800305.1 of Porphyrio hochstetteri. Lineage (NCBI taxonomy): Eukaryota > Metazoa > Chordata > Aves > Gruiformes > Rallidae > Porphyrio > Porphyrio hochstetteri. The sequence goes on along the minus strand of CM036905.1, from coordinate 31,783,418 downwards.
CGAAACCCCTGAAGTTGGTAGTAGGACTGCACTGGATGTCAATCAGCCCAAGGTTTCATCTTGTCAGTTGATTACTAGCACATTTTGTAAAAACAGACTCAGATAAGGTTCAGTGAATGTCTTTGGGTGATTTCAGTTTGCTTTTTGTCTCTTTTAAGAGAGCAATTTGCTTTCAGAAAAATGCCTGGGCAAGTTTCACACCTTTTTTCCTTTTTTTTTTTTCATTGTCTGTTGATATTTATAGACTCTACAGATGGAAAAGACCCATTAGGTCACCCAGCACTCCCTGCCAGCACAGGACTGTTCTCCAACAAACATTTATTATGGTCTTGTTTAGACTAGTTTCACATGCTCCAAACAACGAGGTTTCTGCCGCTTCCCCAGGGAGAGCAGTCAGCAAGTTCAAACCACTGACCCACAGGAAGGCTTCTCCTCATTCTCTTCAGCTCGTATCTTCCCTCTCAGTATCTTTCTTTCCATTTGACACATGAATATTTATTTATCGTGAGGGTTTTTCCCCTTGGTTTTGCCTATTGCACAAGAGGTTTGCATCTCATTTACTGCCAGGCACCTCCACAGAGTGTCTCTGATGGTCCTGCTTCCTGCATTTCCACGGCTGATTGAACATGCTTTGGATTATTCCTGCCCTGTGGAGTTAAGCCAGTTCTTCCAATCCACTGCAGCTTCTAACTTTTACATTTTAAAAGTAAAAAAGCAAGATGCCTTGTAATTGTTTTCTTTAGTCTCTGTGACAAACAGTCACAGGAACTGGGAAGCAAATGAGCCTTATATAGAAGAAACACGAGGTATGAGTCTAATATATATAATGGCAGGCCAGAGAGAGGAACTTCCTCTTTGGAAGAATATTTGGGGTTTGCCAACGGTAAACAAATCAGACAGATTCTATTAATAAAGTCATTCCAAGTGTCAAATTATAGCAGTTAGCTGCCTTCATTTACGTTACGGAAAGCAGCATCTACTGTTCCAAGAGAAAATGAAGTAGAAATAAGTGTGTCAAGAGCATTAAGCATTTCTCCATCAAATTAAAATGCCATTACAGAGCGAGCGCTAAATAATACATTGGTTCCCGTGAAACATGCTGCACATGTTCACACAAGAAAAACAAACAGAAGAAAAGCATAAAGAAATCATTTTCTTTGTCTGTTTCACAAGAAATTGTGCCGAGCTCCACAGTTTGCTACTACATTTTATAAAGGAAATCAACACAAAGCCAAAGCTGGCAAATTGAAAATACAGAGAAATCAAGACAAAAACTAGCCCAATAACCACAAATGGAAGGGATCATCTTGTCAATTGAGAAGAAACATGAGGAATATGAATACCAGTTTTTCCCCTAACCCCTGAATGCTGATGGCTCCATCGTGCTTTAATTTTCTACCCCTACACATGCCCTGCTCTGCAAACTTCCCGCATACTTTCACTTAATTTCAAAGTGGAGTCCCTCTCTGAAATGGCACTGTAAACATTTCATTGTGGGGTCCCATGTTTGACGTCTGTCAGTGATTTTCAAATCAAAACTGCTCAGTTAACAAGTAAAAACCAGATTTCTTTTTGTTTATTTCTCAGCATTGTAGTCTGCAGTATGAAAAGCAAACTCGGCCCTTTCCTATTCACGTATCACCCACAATAAAGATTGGCATTTTGGGGAGAACCCGCTGCTGGAGGAAGAGCTGGATTAGGATCTGGCTGGGTTACCCTCCTGCTGCGGAGTTGCCACGGCTAAGGAGAACAAACACTGCTGGGGCAGCCCAGCCTCTGTACCACCACCCTCTGAGGGTTGCTTACAGTCTCTTTCCATGAGGTTATCATCTATGAAGCTCTGCTGGCAAAGTGGTGGTTTCAGCACTCGCTAATCCACTTTCATGCAAAATCTACCAGGTTAGCTTAGATGGTTTAAATTGAATTAGCCCTGCTGCTGTTGCTTAAAGTAGGTTAGGGGATGCTTATATCATTTCTTCAGCCAGAAACAGCTAGCAGGGAGCAGAGTAGGGAAGGTAGGGAAGCCTTTTCAGCAGGCATGGAGAGACCTAGAAATCATCACTTTGCAGCCTCAGCCTCTGGCATGCCAGAATGCAATGCATTCCATGTCCATGTCCACTTACTTCTGTATCTCAATAACACCACAGTCCCTTACATAAATATTCCAGACCAGAACAGATTTGGAGAAGAACCAAAAAACCAAATCCTGGAAAAAGAAGGACATGTAGATCATGGCCACCTAGATAACAGAACTATGGTGTTGCAGAAGACCTATCACTCAAATTAGTGACGTTTTCCGTCATAACAATTCCACCCTCCAGGCTGCTAATTGGCATCCTGACTTCTATCCAAGGCAAACAATTATTCTGAACAGAGAGGGGAAAGAGAAAAGAAAAATCACAGTGTGGGGACAATAGGAGTTACTGGTACAGAAAGGAGGGCCTAGAGAGCCCTTCTCTGACGGCATCATACTGGATTTTGCAAGACAAAAAGACCTGTGTTAGCCCCAGCTCAGCCACCAAAGCATTTGCTTTAAACACATACTTGTGTGGCTCACCACGTGAAGTCCCAATCCTGCAAGCACTAGTCACTGTACAAAATAAAGTGCATTCCCAAACTTTACAGGGTCAGGGTTTAGGACAGGCTTGGGCTTGTGCTGAAGTACTTTGCTGAACCAGACAGTAACAGAACTACAATTCAAAGCGTTCAATAACGAGACATTGTGTAATATGATGAAGAAATTAAAGATGGGAAAGGAACTGAAAAATGTACCTCTCTAATAAGGAGCTATGCTACAAGTATTAAGGTAGATGCTTCCACCTAGTGACTTATAACAGTAGCTTATAAATTTTTAACCTGAAAAGACTGGATGGCAGCTGCAGCAGCAAATAAAATTATAGAAAGACATTGTTCATCACCCATAGTCAAGAAGAGACACAGAAACTTACCTTGCAAAGGGGGTCTATACATTCAGGCATCAGCAATACTTTGCAGAGACAATGCTCGCCCACTGCACGCACCCTGATTCACCTCTGGATAAATAGTGGCCACCCCACTACTTCTGTCTGTGCTCCTGATAATTCTGCCCCCTCCAAGCCAACATGTGGCAGAGCAGGAAGGATAACTCCTGGTGAGAAGAGGTGTTTCTGACACCTTAGCAGTAGGGAGATCACCATCAATGGTACTGATAAACTTTTCTTTCAGTTTTAAAAAGCAAGAGCTGTAGGGTATTTTGTGTTCTTCAGTAGTGCAAATGCATGTGTGATACTGGCCTGCCAGTGCAGCAGCAGCAGCTTCAGATTCCAGTACTGTTATCCTTTTTCTCTATGCTGGAAACTCTCAAACTCCTCAGAGTTCATACACACCTGTATATGCAAAAGTTTCTTACTTGAGCCCCCACAGCAATGATAAACATAAGATGTAGACTCCAAAAAAGGAGAAGTCCTCATTGCTAAGCTTCAGGACCACAAATTTCAGCAGAGGTCCTTAGGCTTCGATGTCTAATGACTCTTTACAATAAACAGGGGAGCAATAAGTGGCTCTGGGAAAGAGTCAGAGTGCTGAACATCTACTTCAAGATGGATCCTGAATCTCGTCCCTGCCTGGAAATGCCACATCCAGGACTAACAGGAGATGTCTGTTCACCTGGAATCCACAGCCTGGGGTTGCTTACATCCTTCCTCCCAGGAAAACTTAATAGTCCTGCCTTTCCAGATACAGCTGGGGAGCAGGTCCAGTAATAGTTTCAAGATTAATGCAAGGCACAAATTCTGCCTGTAAAGAGTCTAGCCCTTGTATCCTGACACCCTGTGGCTTCAGCTACCAGGTTGTGAGTGCTACTGGTTGGGAAAGGAGTGAGGGAAACTTTGGTAGAGAGACATTGGTCATCCCTACACTAAAAGGTTGAATCCAAATAACTCACCTGAGGCTTTCACTGTGGTTAAAGGACAGATGTGGGCAGAGGAAAACACATTAGTAGATGCAGAAGTAGTTAATAAAAATTCGATTAAATATCTCCTTGAGCTGTCCCTTATTTCCTCCACTGATTGAAAAGGGAGCTAAGAATAACCAGATCTGATTAAAACGTCTAACAAAAAGAATCTAAAGCTGGAGCAAATGAATGCTTCTGATTTCATAGATGTGCTTAAGGATGTGCTGTCAGTCTACAGCAGTTTTGGACATGACCAGAGAAATAACTATAGGCACCTAGTGAACATGAGAACCCAACAGAGAAGAACGGAGAAAGCTTTGGGGGCAGCTAGTGAGTGGGTTTGCTTCACAGTTTTAAAGTTAGAGCTCCCACTTCTGTACATTTCCTCCTCTGTCTTCCTGGTTTCCATTGAACCTCATTTGTCTTTGGCTCTGGCTTTACTCTCTCTGGTCATTAAAGACTGACCTGTAAAGCAGTGAGCAATCTACACTGAGTAGATAAGTACCAACCTTATCTTGAAACCCAGGGTTTACCCCTTTGAAGTTAAGCGAGTATCTCTGTGTTTAGCTGACTTGGGACCTAAACCAGCAAATGCATGGCATTGACAGTAGAACTCAGCGACCTCAGCTTCCCTAGGCAAGAAATCAAGAGTCAGTGGCAAAAAAAAATTGATTTTTTTTTTAAAAAGCTCCAAGTTAGTAGCATGCCCCAAAGTATGACAATTTTTAAGATGTAAACTGATTTACCCATTTTGGCAGATGGCATGTAATCTGCTCCTAGCTTCACTTCTCATGAACTTCTGTAACAAAGCTAATTCCCTTCTTAAAAGCCTCGGTGCACTCTTACAAATTTGACGCATTTCTCTTATTGTATAGCTGTAGTTATTGCAATATTAATGGCTTTGCTAGTGGGTCCTCTCTCATTTATGCTTTACTGAACTACCCTCTCGTTGGTTAATGAATTCTGGGACCTAAGACTGCTTTAGAGCTAGCTTTATCATCTGGCAACTTCTAGCTATTTCATGTAAAGGACTTTTTAATTGTACACCAAAAATAGCATCAAGGTGCCTTAAAATGAAAAAATCCCAAATTCATCAACATCAAGCACAGAGAACCTGGCAAAATTGTATCTCATTTTGATTCTTACCAATAAGTTCAATTACAGCATAGGAAAACATAGGAAACCACCTATTTTATCAACTGTGTAGGTAAACAATGGCTTGGGTCATCACCTCCCCATCACCTTTAAAGGTTATCACCTTTACTGATCACAGACCTCTGAGCTACTCACCAGTTGCAAACCCAAGTGGGACCACGTCACTTCAGGTCATTGAGTCAACTCCTAAGAAAAATCTGAAACACTTCTTCAAAGCTCTTGTTCTCCCAGATTTATGCCTACATTTTCATCAACAGTCACTGAAATCTCTTCATTCTACAGAAGTAAAATTTTTGGATTAATAACATTTGAATGTTTAAGTTACTACTGCACCGTGCAGGTATGCACATGTACCTGCATTCACACAGGTATAAGCATGCATATGTTAAGTTTTAATTTTTAATGTAATAATCTATAAAAACATCACATACTTTATTGAAGCACAGAAGACCTGCTTTCCCTTCCCTTCCTCTGACAGTTTCTCTCTTGCCCACATGGTTTATATGAATGATATTTACAACGGAGCTGTTTTGATCTGATAGAGCCTCAGTGAATTTACTGCTGTTTCTACCCCACTGTAACTGAACCTGACAAGAACCAGAAGAATCCAGAGTTTTATTTTGGGCTTTATAGGTTTTTTCCCCACTCCCTTTTCTCATGCCTGGATGGGGTCGGCAGCTAAGGAAGACCCGCATATTCAGCTGTGAGGCTGCAGGACTTGCAGGATGAGATGAATTGCTCCTTTGATCAAAACCAGGGTCAATTTGCGCTGACTAATAATTGGTTTTTCAAGGAGAAAAAACACCCAAAAAGCAGCTGAACAAGAGAAATTTTTTTTATGAAAGAACTGTAATTTTTCCCTGAGTGTAATTAATAGCTGTGGTGTTCACAAATAACCTGTGTGGCATGCAGCCATTAGCCTTTCTATTGTAAATGTACTGCTGTATTTTCCAGAATTTATAGGATTTTGAAAAGGAATGAGCATTTCCTCTCTGCTGAGACAAACATGTGTTTCTGTTCCTCTTAAGAATTTCTCCTTAACACTGCATATAAAAATGAAACGACTTGTCTAAGTGCTCTGAATGGCTCAGAGGAAAGATAAATGGGATTTCGTCCCACTAAGGAGGAAAGCTGTTCAGGCACTCCCTCGATAATTAAACTTGTTATTTTAGGGTAAGCACTTGGTAGCTACAATCAAATACAAAATTGCCTTTAATGATTGTGTTTGCTTTTGATTTTCCCCTCAGTATTTTTGCATAACAATGCATTTTTTTCTGATCACAGACACAATTCTGTTGCAAAAACAATTGCTATTGAACAAAAAATACCTCTGATGGTGTCTGTCATCTTGCTGGTGTCTGAGCAACGTGTTCCTTTTGTCAAGTTTTGAGGTACTCCAAACTCAGCTTCCCTGAAGGACATGAACGAAACTTCAAGAAACTGCACGCCCAATAATTCATACTAGAATCCAATACAAGCTCTTTTTTCCTCAGAACTTATCCACATTTATTAGCAATCGCCAGATGGGATCCCAGCACAACCTCAGGGAAGAAAACTAATGGCTTTCCCATCAAGTCATATTTGGATACGATCCAGTCACTGTTAACATACCCAAATTCATTAGGAGCCACTGAATCCAAACCCTGTTTAATGCAAAAAGATACTTGGGAAAGATCATTTTGGAAATTATTTCATTTCCTTTCACAGCAAATTCCCGTTTCATCTAAAGGTAAAGGAAAGCTGTGGGTCCTCCGTCTCTCATGAAACAATCTCTGAAGGTTTCAGGGCCGACCAGAACCTGCATTCGTTGGGTTATGTTTTTGTGTTAGGGAGGTTTCTGGCAGAAATAACATCCTAAACTGTAGAGGTTGTGAATTAAAATAATAATAATAACAACAGCAATAATAAAAATCATAACTACAGCAACAGCAAACAACCACCACCACCACCAAAAACAACGGAAAATGTTTTGCAAAAACTTTTTTGCACAATTTATTTTCATTTGTCGTTCTTTAATGAAAGCTGGAACTTCAGCTTTTCTATTTAGTTTTTTAAGTTTTAATCTTTATTTCCAGGTTAAATCAATAACAAAATTCCCATTCACCAAAACTGGCAAGTTTAGATACAATATGAATTTAATTTATTTGTATAGATTTATGGAAATTAAATGTGTATCTAAGCTACCTTTTTAAAAAGCATAAATCAATTTCTCCAAGTTTTTCTTATAACTTAAAAAATATTTTTCCGTTTCTTACAACTTAAAAAATATTTTTCCAGTTTTAAATACCTTTCCATAAATTTGTTCAACTGTATCACCATGTATTTGTTTTTAAAACCATTGCTTAGATAAAGAAACCTCGCTTTCTGTCTTTCAATTACAGAGTGAATCCTGTACTTTTAAAATGTTTTTTTTTTCTCTCTAACTTCATAATATTTTGCTTGTATCTTACTCCTGAGACATACAAGGTTGCTTTATTTTTCTCAGCTTCAATAACAGTTGCAGGAATGGATGTCTTTTGTTGTTGCAGTATTTGTTGGTCTAAGAACAAATTTGGGGTTTTTTTAATGCATTCCTAAAAATAAAAACACTTTTTTTTTTTTTGAATCCATAGAAAAGAGTTTTTGTAGTTTCAAACCTAATTCTAAGCTAACACAAACAGTTATCCTTTTTGGTGTTTCTGAGGTTGCTTTTAGAATTTTTAAAAAATCCAATTCATTTTGAAACTGCTGGTTTAAATTATTGCACATCATTACGTTTGGACAATGAAAACAACACAGGCATTTTTACTTGTCTCTGGTCAACCTCACTCCTGGGTCTCCCTGACACGGTACCCTGGTCGAAATCACCACGTGGAGATTTAAAAATCCAAATAAAACAAGCAAATATAAAACAACTCTCTTCCCGCCAGGTTTTTGAAATTTTCATTAAAAACCTCTCAGTCCATTGTTAAAAGGCTTTTCAAGACCCTTCCTTTTCGAAACAAAACGCTATATATCAGTGGCAGCCCTGGGTCTCTTTGTGTCCCTTCCTGGATGCACTTAAGAAGAACAAACCCCACAGAATTAGACTGGGGAGTCGCTCACACCAAGTACTGCTTTTTGAGAGTACTGTGTTTTGGGAGTAACAAGATGATGGGATTTTGCACATTTAAATATAATTCTTTACTGGGACAAACACCTGACAGGAATTCCAGGGGTTTTTCTGACAGCTACTAACACAGGCAACCTAAAAAGGACAGGAACACCCACAGCCAACACCCACCCTCCCACGGCAAATGCGGAATACCGCGGTATTCTGCAACATACAACAGCGTTAAGGGCTTGCCTACGTGTCCCCGATGGGAAACCAATTATCGTTCTTAAATTAAAAATAAAATATACATATTGTGCAGGGCGTTGAGAGATGTGATTTCTGACATGGTCCTTTGAGCTGGGGGCACGTTCAAAGGTTGGTCTGGCTCCCTCCTGCTGCCGGGGGATGCGGGGGGTGCGGAGAGTGCGGGGGGTGCGGGGTATGGGGGTGCGGGGTGCTGGGGGGGTGTGGGGGTGCGGGCGCGGGGTGCCGGGCCCGCCCCGCCGGCTCTCCCCAGCCGCTGCCGCCACCTACCGGGCAGCGTCTCCCACGCGAGCCCCGCGCTGCCCGAAGGCTCCCGGCCCGCGGCAGGGTGCTGCCGGGAGGGGAGGGAGAAGGTTCGGTCTTCGCCCGGTCTTTCTCAAAACACCCAGGAGATGGTCCGGTGCGTGACGCCAGACATGCGGTTGGGAGGAAACGGACTGAAGCCGCTCGCTCATTTCATCGGTGTCGCTGCTGGATCCGAAGCGCTTGTTCCGGAGGCGGTGCCACTGGGCCCTACAAAGGATAACCCAGTCTCTCGTGCTGGTGAATTCGGATGATGCTGCTATGGTCAGTGAAACGCCGAGATGGCGACTGGGGACCTGGCATAGTTCCTCCTCCCATCACGGTTACAGGGCAATCACCAGACATGGAAGCACAAATTCCTAGCGCTGGGAATATCTGTCAGGAGCTTGTTAAGGAGTTAGACAGCATCTGCTGTTCCATTGGGGAAAAAATAATAAAAAATTACTTCCTCAAACTCCAATATCTCTACAGTTAGCAGGGACAGAAATTCAGGAGATGAGGGTGCGTTACGTACGTGCACTGGCTGTTGGCATCTTACTGATTGGCTAAGGAAACAAAACTGCAAATGCATTTTTTTCAAGTTTGATGACAGTCTTTCTAAAATACTGGACACTTAAAAGGATTAGCTGATGAGTATTCATTTTAAACAGCAAGAAATATAACAAGAAATCTTCATGCAATTTTCTCCCTCAAGAGGGAAAAAAGAGAGGGCCTAGATCTTGGCATGCACTTAGTTACCTCTTTAAAAGGGATGCATGAAAACATAGATGTCTGTATATAAACACCCTGTACCCTATATTGGAGCAATGGTTCCTAAAGTTGTTGCATCAACAGACCAAGAGGTAATTTTTCCCACAGATGATCTGACACCCTGGTCTTACACTCAAGAAATTATTTTCTTTTTTTTTTTTTTTTCCGTCTTCAACACAGTAACATCCAAAGCTACCGTGAGCAGGCCAGGCAACTGCTGGTATATGGACAACACTTCAGCCACAGTTGCTCTAGAATAAGCACGGGTAACCTCGTGTCATTTTCACAAGAACTCAGAGAGCCTTAAGAACATTTAGGAGACTAAAAAAAAAAAGCAAAGTGTTTGAGGGCACCAAGCAGGGGTTTAGACTGGTCAGTCTGCAGCCCCTCCATCAGCTTCCCACGTAATTCTGCACTGGGTTCTGTCACATTTTGCAGAAGCAAGATGGACAGGAATTAACTGTAAGGCTTACAGTGCCAGGCCAGGAAGTGCAATCAATGGATCTAAAATGTTCTTGTTTCAGCCACAGATGTTACAGTCCATCAAAGCCAAGTTTACAGAACGTCTGCTGTCAAAGTAATGTCAAGGCTCAAGCTGTAGCAGGGACTAGGTGTTGCTCCTGTACATTATGAGTTTGCTTTCAAAAAAGTGATATTATATGTTTCACATAACGGCTATGGGCATGAACAGATCAGTTGGACTAAGTTGGGTGAGAGGTACTGAGACAAAAAACACACCTTTTATTTCTGAAGCTCTGTCCAGAAACCCAAATTCTGATGCAAGGCAAAAAGCTTAAAAATGCTATAAAAGCTACAGCCAGAATTTAGAAGCCTTGCAAGAAAACGAAATGCAATTAGAGGGAAAAGACACTAAATAATAGTTTTCCAAACCAGAATATAACCCATAACCTTCATAGTCTCCTGAATAGTTAACTAGATTGAAACCAGAGGAAAACAAGTGACTGGTTGGTTGCTCTCAGTGTACAAGCCCTTCATAAAGCAGTCCTCATGCTACCTTGTGTAGGACTGTTGATACACAACCCTCTGTTGCCACTCCTGCACAACCCACAAACTGTTTCTAATGTTTCAGACCTTTTATATTGATAGATGCACATCAGAAAAATGAGGAGACCTCCGAGAGTAATGCTAAAGTGATTGGGAAGAGGGAGAGGAAACAGCGCAAAAATCACTGTCTTCCCATCCTGCCTTCTATTTCCTTTGAATACTGTTGCTATTGATAAGAGAAAGTTGAAACCAGAACACTGGAGCGGTGTAGGAAGAATAAAAGGAGGGTGAGCATCGGGGGGGGGGGGGGGCAGTGTTGTCACAATTGTGCAGTGCTTCTTTAATGGAAGGAAGTTGCCAGTTCTCTCTCATTTTTAGCTCAGGAAAAAAAAATCCCAGTGCCGCTTTCTCCTGCAGCAATAAATCATGAATTGGGCTGTACAGCTGGAGGAAGGAGAGGAAAGAGTTGAAAAAGAGAGCTTCTTCCCACAGCAGCAAGCTATCAGATGGCTCAATCCTCCCCTGAAACCTCACCCTTAGGTAAGTTAAAATTGATGGCAAAACTCTGGCCTGAAGAGAGCAAATCACAGCTATTCCTTCAGACCCCGATCATCCCTGTAATTGCAATTAAGACCATACCACCCAGAGGAATAGCTTGCTTTGTACCTCTCACGTTCCTACGATGCTAAGGCTGTAGTCCTACAATCTTTAATACCAGACAAATTCACACTGCAAATCAGATACAGTTCAGATGCCCAGCTTCCACCAAATTCACTAGAACCCAAGCGACTTCAGGCTGTGGGAGGCAAAAGTAGCACACTGGAACAGTATAAAGCCTTTGCGCAGGTGAGGGCTACTTTTGTTTGTTTGCTTTAAAAAAAGTTACAACCCTATGACAGAGGAGCACTTTGCATCATGTGGCCATGGCATTCTTCCTCCAGCACTAGACATCCCCCAACCAGATTTAGTCTGGTCTATAACCACAGCGTCAGCTGCAGATAAAGCCAGAGATAAACCAAACGGAAAGAATCTGTGAAAGCTCGCAGCTGACAATGTGCGCCAGTGGAGCCTGTGCTGCCTGAGCCTTACAGCAAAAGCTAACGGGGCTGTAAGAACACTGACCTTAATTATTCTAATACCACGCCATCCATTGAATAAAACTCTGAAAACCACTATTCAGTGCAGTGCTTTGACTCAATCTCCAGAACTACTGCCCACCTTCAAAACACGGTATGGCATGGTGGCTGCGTTAAGAGCCGCCTTAGGAGAAAAGGTGGCACAGGAGATCGGTGCTGACACCACAGGACTCTCACAGTTGTGTGTTCCCTGTCTTGCATTGCCTCCTACTGACAATGCTTTTTGTACAGTAAGGCTCTAAACTGATCCAGATGAAAAAAATGGGGGGAAAGAGGAATACTTTCAGTGTATCTCAGCTTGATTAGTTCCCCAGCCCACTTGGTTGCACAATGCAGAAAAGAAAGTGTCCCATCACAGGAATGAATTCCCTCAAAAGCCCAAGACCTGCACTACCACCACCACCGGTTATTTTAGGCACCTGAAATAACTCGCTTTAAAACCAAACCCTGTGTCCTGTGTCCAAAAGGGAGGGCACTGTCATCTTCTCAGCAAACTGCCAACAGTCTGCAGGGCATTTAGCAATTTGCTAATGCAGTTTTTATACAGTGTGTACACACACACACCCCCTTTGTACACCCCTTTGTACACATCAACATTTTGATAAAATGACAATATTTAATTCTTTCAGTTCTGCCAGTTATGCTGCTTGTCCAAAACTGCATGCAGTATTTCCCCTCCCTCACACAGGTCTGTGAGCTAGAGCTTCCACAGCACTTCATGGCTAGGTGGCACAGTTACGGTGGCAGGAGGTTTAACAAAGCAGTTTCATGACAGCACAACTACATAATTAAAACCAGCCAAATCTGACAATGCCATTTCACTTGCACACTTTTAGACTTCCATCAGCTTGTTTAATCAACTCGCTCAATTACAACCTTATTTTTTTAGATAAAGATCAACAAATCATAAAATCATAGAATGGTCTGGGTTGGAAGAGACCCCAAGGATCAGAGTTCAACCCCCCAAATTATGATATAATTAGAATGCTGTTTAGATGCAGATAGTTTAGTTTACTTTTTTGAGAATACCTCTACCAGCTTTTAAAATACGTATTTCATCTCAAACCTAATATATTTAATTTTCTATTGTAAAGAAACATGAAATTTTTTTTTATCAAGTGACCAAAGAGAACGTGTTTCAGATTCAGCAGAGTCAATCACACACTCAATGACAACTAAGAACTTGGTATCCATCTTCAGAAATTTAGCCAGAGCAAATATAAAGCAAATTCCAAACACAAAACTACAATACCCATGTGTAGCTGTCCTGGTTTCAGCAGGGATAGAGTTAATTTACTTCCTAGCAGCAAGTATGGTGCTGTGGTTTGGATTTAGGATGAGAAGGTTGGCAACACACTGGTGTTCGGGTTGTTTTTAGGCTGCATTTACACCAAGTCAAGGACTTCAGTTTCTCACACTGCCCTGCCAGCAAGGAGGCTAGGGGTGTGCCAGAAGCTGGGAGGAGACACAGCCAGGACAGCTGACCCAAACTGGCCAAAACGATATTCCATACCATACGATGTCATGCTCAGTATGGAACGTGGGGAAGCTGGATGGGGGCTGGACCACGGCTCAGGAACTAGCTGAGCATCAGTGGTAAGCAGGTGGTGAGCAATTGTGCTGTGCTTCACTCATTCCATGTATTCATACATCATTCTCTTCTTTTTCTGCCCTATTAAACTGTCTTTATCTCAGCCCGTGAGTTTTACCTTTTTTTTCCCCCCAGTTGTGTCCCACATCCCACTGGGTGGTGGCAGGGGAGCGAGCAAACTGCCATGTAGGATTTAGCTGCTGGCCAGGTTAAGACACAATACTGTATGCACAAACCTGAGATGGTGAAACTTCCCTGCTCCATCTGTGACCCAACCTCTGAGGTTACACCCGTGCTGCAGTTAGTGAGGCCCCTGCTCTCTGTGAGTGAGACTCACTCAGTCTGGATTGCAGATCCCATCCAACCAGGCTCTCAAAATCCTTCCTGGCCCAGAGAGGTCTGCCTCACCCAAGCGAGCTGTAATGCTGTATACACAAGCACATCATACTAGACTAAGAGAGCTGCCTTCCAGTAAAGTTTGGGCTTTATTCCTTTCTTATCCTCTGTTTCAGTTCAAATAATCAAACAGGATGTCTTAAAATAGCTGTAGTTTAAGTGAACCTGTTTGACTTTATCCTGGACACCATGAAGGAAATACCTCACACAGTCAGTATTGTTTCAGCTGGTAGGAAGCAATTGCAAAATGAAACATCAGTGCGTCTGCTGTCTGTCATTGGAGATTTAAATCCCTAATCTGGTCACAAAAGCAGCAGACTAATAAATTTGTGCAACAAAGCTCAGGGCTAGGTCATAAAAGCAGAAATCAGAAAAAATATTCAGCGGTGCACATCATTTTCTCTTACAGAGGGAGCAGCAGAACTGAAAGAACTCCAGGGAGAGAAGACAAGGCCAGTACAGGGGTGGCAGCTGTGATTAAGATGAGACACAGTATGGCTGTGCACCTCAAGAATGAGAATAAACTGGCTCGGAAGCCGTACTTTTAAATGGGAATCCTATGGCAGTACCATTACTCCCACTCAAGGAAAGCAGGCTGCTTTCCCACCAGCAGCTGCTTGTATGTTATCTGATTTACAAACAAGCACGTTAAAAATAGCACTGTGCTTACTCTACAGAAAGAAGCCAAACTGTTAGCACTTAAGCCCAAGAAGCTACCCTCCACAACTCCCCAGAGCACGCATTAAGCAAAACACACCCTATGCCATTAAAATAGTAAATAAATAAAAACTGACTGTTCGTTCCATTTTTGGATGAACATACTCGTGATCCTTAAAGAACACTTTCTCCATATTAATAAATTTTAAAGTAGTATTAACCTACATGCTAACATTATTTGATACTGAAACCTAGACCTAGTTAGTATAAAAAATTGTTTAAGAGCCTCATCTGGTTTTTATCAGGGGTGTTATCAACTTAATGGAAACTTTTAGAGTATGAAGTTATTAATGTTCTGTAATTTGGTGAACTTCGACCTATACATCTTACAGAGTCTCAGTAACTGTCAATATATGTGAAAACAGCACCTTTGTAGCTCTTTACTGAGCAACAGAATAACTCTTCCCCTAACAATAATAAAACCAACCCCACTGCATTTGCCAAGGAAAACTAAATTTCTACCAAGTAGATTTCTTCTTGTTGGAGTCTGGCACAGTATAAGGTAGAATAATTACTTTTGAAGGAATAAATCCCATTGCCTTTATCCAAGTTACCACAACAGACACGTATCACTGTGGGCAATTCCAGAATGTGGATCCCATCTTGGCTGAAGCGGGACAAAGTTACACTCTGTATCAATGGATGGTCCTTCAACAGGCAACATCCTGCAGGACCTGACTGTGATTATTTCCATCCTTGAAACAAGAGACATTTTAAAAACACAAGCTTTCATGGCAACTCATTCTTGCATCTGTCATTGCATGTTATTGCCAAGTAATGTGCAACCAACTGTAACTAATCACATATAAATGGCATCTGCTATACAATCATGCAGCAGTTTGTCCCGTGCCCACATTGTAAAGCGTGGTAGATGAATGACTATTTTGAGAGGAGTAAAAGGCTACTGAAACTGCATACGGAAAAGCAAATTCCCATTTACATTACCAGAACATGGAAAAGGTCTCAAATAAAACTATTTTATTTCCAATCTGCGCATTTCTATTCTCTCAATAATAAAAGAATCAGGTTTACTTTCACTTTAGTTCCGACAGTATTTCAGTTGCAGACAGCAGTAAAATATTTCTTTGTTCCAACAACTTTCGCTTTGCAAATTCAAGTCAGACTCACACTTTGCCTTTTTACTTAGAGAAGTTTCATGAAGCTTTGGTATTGATTTCAGAGTATGATTTTAAGTTACATGTTAGAAGACTGCTTTTGTTAATTAACAAGTATTAAAAGCAACACAAATTGGGACAACAAATTTTACAGAAGAATTTAAAGGATATGGTGATTTTACAGAATCGTTTGGTTACATCTACCAAAGGACCGGTTACAGTGACAGATCACAGTACAAAACCCATTTACAGTTTCATTGATTTTAGGATTTCCTTTAGCATTTTCAGCATTCACAATATAAAAAGACAATGGCCCCTCCCCTCTGAAGAGAACAGATAACCACACTTAAGTCTTCTCAAAGGCACTCAGTTTGCATTTTGTATTTTAAGTTCAGCAGACACCAAGTTGATACTGCTTTCACTATTTGCTGGCCCAATAGTCTCTTCAAATGTTCATGCAACGTGGTAAATTGTACTTGGTAGCCAAGCACAAAAATATTATGTACTTATCTCGGGGTATTTATTTTGTGATTAAAATATTAATGATCTTACAAAAGTCTGATTTTACCATACTATGCCTTTGGCCAATTTTGGTTTTTTTTTCCCTTTAACACGCTGTGCCTTAAACTTCTTTCTCTGCCTGGAATTCATCCATATCGGGTACTGTCCGTGCTGGTCTAGAAGAGTTTTTTTGTTGCGTTTATTATCTATGTTCATTTTGCAGTCATCTGAAAAAGAAAGGTATTTGTAATGAGTAAAGTACATCAGCTTCATACAATCTATTTTGCTACTAGATTGCCACGAATTATAAAACCATCCATACACAGCAATATTTGTATGCAGAGGCTTTAAACACTGAAAGTACTTTCCAAACCAATACAACTGCAACCCAGGAACTTCAACAGCTGAGAGTAGCTGCAGAATTTTCCCTCAAGGCCCGTGTCTGGGCAAAGCACCTTATTCTTTAGTCTGCCATCTGTTCCAACACTGTGTCTAAAAACATTGTGTGTGGTCTCCATCAGAAGCTGCAACTATACAGGAAGCTACGGGCTTGTCAAAATATATGCACAATTAAATACTTCTTATGATGTAATGTTTAAGATCTCTTCTAAAGAAATTAATTTCAACTGAGTGGAAGATGAAGACAGGTAAAGAGAAGAATAAAAATAAAAGTTGAAACACAGTGACAGTACAAAGCATGAACCAGTGATGCTACAATTGCCTCAAGAAGTGAGGATGAGGTCAAGTCTAGTGTCTTTAGAGACAGAAATAGAGGATTAGTCTCTAGGGTCATGAAGGCTGCCTGTGACATGGTTACTCCCAAGAATGGTGTCCCCAGCTAGCTGACACCATGTGAATGTCATGTCTTGGTGGGACAAGAAGGCTACAAGAGGCACACCTAGTTAGGTACAGATTGGAACAGCACTCTATTAATAATTTCCAAACCATCCATGTACAACTAAAAGCTTTATCAAAAGTTTTCACATAGAGGAAAAAAACCACTTTTTTTACGCTGTGCCTATCTGATGTTGGGAGATAAAAGATCATGGGAAAATGC
Organism: Porphyrio hochstetteri; assembly: GCA_020800305.1. Lineage (NCBI taxonomy): Eukaryota > Metazoa > Chordata > Aves > Gruiformes > Rallidae > Porphyrio > Porphyrio hochstetteri. Next base: position 31,766,424 of record CM036905.1, on the reverse strand, counting down.
CAATGTGGTGCTTCAATAGCTGAAGCATGCAGGTAACTCTGCAGGGATCTGCACCACAGAGATGTCCTCAGGGAGCCCTGACATTGGGATGGGAATAACTGTAAGCAGAGAATCGGCACAGAGGCCTACAACCTGCGAGCACAACCAAAGGCTGATCCAGCGTAGGATGGGCAGCAAAAGACTGCTGGCTCCAGAAACCTCCTGACACCTCAGAGAAACACAACATGAGGCCTTCTTAAAGGTGTTTTCCAACTGTCACAGGAGAGATGGCCTCCAACAACACAACACAAAAAGCCAAAGCCCCAAGAAAACCAGCTCTATATATGTAAGCTGCTTCTCCGATTCCTTTCCTACCATACTACCATATGACTGAGGTTAATCTGTTGCAGAAAAGCACATCCACAATAAATGTCAACTGCAACATTAGCTAAATGAAAAAATACTCCTGGACAAAAAAATACCAGTTGTTCACATAGCACAATGTTTTCATTGTACTTTGCAATCTCAAGGATGTAGAAATCAGTAACCAGAAGAAACCTCCTGAACATAAGTGGTCCAAGGACACAAAGAAAATCTATCAAAGAGGCTAAAGACAAAGAGCAGGTTATCAAAGCAGACTTGATGGATATAATTATCTTGAAAAATATGAGCACACTGACAAAGTTTTAAAACCAGCTACAAAAACATTTTGACCAAAAGCTAGCCAGACTTTCCAGTATTTTTTTGCCTAACAACAAAACTGGAAAAAGCCCCTAAACAAACTTCACAGTGTGCTGTGGAAAATACTTGAAAGTAACACAGGAAAATGTACCTTATATATACCTATATACTTTCTTAGTTTGGAAAATTATTCACCTACGTATGGAAAATGCATATTCTGGATGGAGCTTTCATTTACTTCAGTCCTTGTAACATCTGGCCATATGTCCAAAACCAGGTCGTTCTGGAAAGTCCTCTCAGAGATGACACCATTATTTTCACAAAACTTGTGGCTGTTTTGTGAAGTGTATATATATACACATGTTCTTTGGTACTCCTGAAGCTGCTGTTTCCCTCTACAAAGGCCAAGGGAGATTGACCACTTCCAGAAAAGCTGCCAAGCAGACTTGGAAAGGGGTGCAGGAATGACAGATTGCCAGGCTTTTGTTTCAGAAACTAGGTTTAAGACAACGATGTTTCCTCCAGCTTCAGCATCAGAAGGTTGACAACGTTCCAAACATTTTGGAAATTCAATTCTAACAATCCTATAAAGAACAACTTTTACATCTGGTTTATAGGACAAATCAGAACCACGGATAAAATTACAAATTATACTCCAAGCTATCCTTAATCGGGCAACTATTTTTATATAGCATTCTATTTCCATTTTCAATACAGTTTATAGGCTCAACCTCACCATGTTTCTCTGTCTCTCCTAATTTCTGAAACACTGACTGTGTGACTGACAGTTATTACTAGCATTATTCTATATTCCCATTGTGATGTCTCAAGAGACTTTTGCAGACCACATAAAAAGCTCACATCAGCAATATCCTAACATCCTCAGTGGCATAAAATGGAGAAAAAAACCCCTATGATTTAGTTTATACTGCTGTTTTGGAAGAGAAGGTGCTTTCGGACTCCTGTTATTTTTTAAAACACTTTGGCTCCACTCCTAGGTTACTTCCCTTACAGATTGCATCCTATTCAAGGAATGGAAAGGAAGATGGCATTATGCGTAGACACCGAATACCCTCCACTCCTGCAGCATATGTGATGCAGCATTAATTAGCATACAAGACCCAGGGGCCCCTAATATCCCTACCTTGAGACAGTACATCTGAAAAGGAAAAAAAACCTACATCACTTTATTCCTGATAAGATCTCTACAAAATTACTTCAGATTTATGTCTAACTTTCATATGCTTATGGTCCTCCTTATACTAGGGGGGAACCATATCCTATCTCCAGTTTAACAGCAAATATAACGCTGTGATTGGAACCACTGCTAAGCGTTGAATCCTCACTCACCTCGCGTCTTCGGACATAAACGTCTCTCTACAGGATACTACATACTTTAAATCAAAGGGTAATAATCTTCCTCCACAAGCGGCCGGATGCAATACAGAAGCTCACGTTGCGAACAACCAAGCTCAATGGGTTAACAACATCTTTTGGGTTTAAAAGATAAAGACCCGGGTCAGGCGCGGGCGTCCCTCGGGCCTGCCCGGTACCCAGCGGAGCCCTCCCCGTAACTCCGCCACGGCCCTGCCAGAGCCCCACTCACCCCCCTGCTCGAGGACTTTCTCGGGGGGCAGCACGGTCGCCACCTCCTTGACCTCCTCCATGACGACATCCGCGTTGGTGCCCAGGATTTTCTTCAGCCTCTCCAACTCCCTGGGCGCGTTCTTCTTCCTCTTCTCCGCCCGCATCTTCCTCTTCCATTTGCTCCTCAAGCTCTTCGCCATGTCCTGAGGGGAGAGGGAAACGGTGAGGGCGAAGCGCGCACCGACCAGAGGGGCCTCCCAACGGCCGGGCAGCTCCGGACCGCGGGGGCTCCCTCCCCCCGCCCGCTCACCCCAGCCGCGCACGAGGCCTGGCGTTCACCCTCACGCTAGGCCGCCACCCGTCTCCGCGCATGCCCGGGGCAGGGCCTGGCGGGGGTCAGTTTGCCCCGCCCCTACCGAGCTTCCCCAGCTTCCGGCGCGGCACGGCGGCTCCTACCATAACTCCCCGAGCGAGCGCGCCGCCGAACGCCGCCAGCCCCGGGCCGCGGGCGGGGGCAGGGACGAGAAAGCAAACAGGTGTTGCGTCACAGGGAAGAGGCGAGGTTTTACCGTTAGCTCCCTCCCCGCCTTCCCTAACGAAACCGGAATCGCCACCCTTGCTCGCAACAACCGACAGCCTCGGTCAAGCCCCAGCAGGGAAAGCCTATGATGTCAGGGGGCGTTCCTCAAGTCCTACTGCATCCTCACCGCTCTGGCAGCACGCGGTAACAATACCCGCACATAAAACACGGCAGGTGAAGTCAGAAAGCCCTTCAACGTTGTTTTTACCCCGCTGGCCGACCAGAATTTCAGGAGCTTGGGAAACAGCTGGTCCCCACCAGACAGCTCTTGTCTGCCCTGCACCTGCCAGGCCTCAGCTGCACGAACAGACCCAAGGTTTCAACATTTTTATTGACAGACACTTAAATATACAAGTTGATACAGAACCCAGCGCTAAATGATTTTTCAGAACACTGAAAAACAGGCAAGAAATAACACTTAAAAGAAGAACATTGCCTTTACTTAACACCCTCCTGGCTTACATAATCACCTGACAGCCCTTAACAAGAGCAGAGTACCTCTGTTAGAGGCAACATTCCATTTTACCAAACAAAAACTACCATAACATGGTACACTTACAGTCCCAAAGGAAACCTTTCCAGCAGCTACCAAAGAGCAGAGAGACTTACTCTGCAGCTATCACAAGCTGGCAAACATTTTAAATGTGAATTATGTCAAGTGCAAATTACGAGATTTAAAAAGTGACAGAAAATATGACAGCATGTCAACTACCATAAAAACTATGTTATAGAGAAAAACTTTACGTACATAAAAAGCCTTTCCCCCCCACCTCCACCTCACCCCAGGAGGGATCAATATTCATGGAATGAAAAAATAATAAAGATTCAGTCTCTAGCAGACAGAGCTACAAAGTTTGTCAGTCATCTGAACACTATTTAGGTACTTAAGTTCATGTACGCCATAGTCAAACCACATCGCTTTCGACTATTTTTTATTCAATGCTTCCAGTAAACGCAGCAGGTTTAAGAACAGATTTATGATGTCCAAGTAGAGATTGATTGCAGCCAGTATGTACTCTTCAGGGGATAATTTGTGCATCAGCAAATGTGTGTCATAAATAATAAATCCACAGAACAGAAGAGCTCCGGCAGCAGCAAACACCAACTCTACTGTCTCACTGTAGAAAAACATCTGGAAGCAAATTAAACAAACAAAAAAATCTGTAAGTATCATTTGCTTTTTAACATTAAAAATCCCTGCATAATGATACACTCCACTTCAAACAGTCTTTTTACAGTTATATACAAACAGATACAATACCATGATATTTCAACGTTCTTATTCCCCACAGTGCTCAGTCACGCAATCTCTGAGTAAAAATACCTCTGCTTAAGAAAGAAAACCCTGGTCCCCAGAATATTAACAGCAGAAAGATTAGAAAAAACAAAGAGCAATTAACCCCCAAATCTCCTTCCCATTCTCTCAGTCAAGTCATGGATCTCAGTGACTGACAAGTGTCATCAAGCAATGCAAATACCACTTTTACATTAACAAGAAAAATTCCAATGAAAATTCTAATTGGAAATTAATGGTTAAAAGATCATCAGCACCATCAACAACAGTAATGCATCTGGTCAGGAATTTTCTTTCATTAAGCAATACTGAACTGTCCAAACCCTTTTTGTTATACTAAAAGTTAGTAAAAGATTTATGTTAAAGAATATTTTTTAACCTTGAACACAAGGTATCTTACCCTCAATAAACCTGAGAAGATCAAGATCCACATACAAGTGAAGAGGCTGAAAAAAATAAAATTCAATTGTGAGCAACAATGTATTTTCTTCTAATTTTTACTCCTTTTCCTATAAAACTCCTTCATATTTGATAAGTAAATGTCTGTAATTCTTCGATACCAACTGTTCATTGGCATCAGCGGTAAAACTTGTATCAAGCTGTCAAAAGTTACGTCCTAAATTTATTTTTTTAATATCTGAAGCAGTTTCCATCTAAGTGGAAAAACCCGTATAAATGAGTGTTTTAGAGTAATACTATGGTCTTAAGAATCATAACCACAGAGATCTCACAAAAAAACCCAGAACTACATAAAATTAATAATTTAAGGTAAGTAACACCCTCACCATTCCCTTGAAGCAAGTTCTATGAACCTGTATTTTCATATCTGCAAAGCATGCCTTAAAAAGGGAGAAACTAACTTAAACAAATGAACCAAAAAAAAAAAATTCATCAATATGACAACATACCCTGCTCCAAATTTGCTGAAGTCTCTCTTTGACTGCAAGGTATATACAGTCAGTCCCAGAAATACAGCAGTAGTAAGAATAAAGGCTTGCAAGACGACAGACACATCATAGAAACTCACTAAAAACAGAAGGAGTAAACTGTTATTTAAAGAACACTGCACTACAGATTTGCTAAATTATCTGCTGAGGAACAGAAAGTTACAATTTTGAGACCAGAAAAAAAAAATCTTAACTGTGAACAAAAAGTAAATTGTGCTGAACTTGTCTTTGCAGTTCAAAGTCATGATCATAGGACTCTGAGACCCTTCCACTAGGTAAGTCTGACAGTATCACTGTAGCTTCTTAAACGAAGATAACTGATCTTCCATTCTCACAACGACAAGAAGAAAATAAGTATTTTTAAGCCTAGGTATCTGAGATCTTAAGGAAAAGACTATCTGAAAAGCTACCTGAATTCTTCAGGATAATGAAACAAGAAAAAAAAAAAAGCCACAAGACAATCAGTCCCCTGTAAAGGCTCCTGTAAGTTTTGATTAGGGGTAGGAAATTAAAGATTTCAAAAACTAGTAGAACTTCTCTTCTGTCCTTCCTCAATCTTTCCTTTCCCAAATAGATTTTTTTTTTCCCAGGAGACCATAAACCATAATAAACAGGTTTCAACTGATGCTGGAAGCTGTAGTGCAAAGTGTTGCCATGACTTGTCTGTACACCAGCACATCTCAACCCTGACAACAAAGTACAGAACTCCAAATTCAAAATAATTCCCCTGGAGGAAACAAGCAAAGAATGTTGCTAGCTGTGCTGAAATAATTGATGGTACAACTCATCACTTCAGGTTTATATAGTTTCAGTTCTGAATCAGCATCCGGTTTTCTCCCTTGTTTCCCTGGGTTGTTTTGCTAAACTCACATCACTGTCACTGAAATTTTCAAACATGGGATTTATTATCACTTCAGTCATGTCTAGGAATCTCAGACAGCAATTAGTACAACATATTGGATTCCTTTTCCAATTTCTTTCAGGAACCAAACAATACGATGGCTACCACTTACCTATAATGGCAACTGTCAGTGCTTCCAGTAGAGTCTACAAAAAGTAAAACCAAAAAGTTACAAGGATTAAAAAAAACTCGTAAAACACTTAAATAAAAGACTTCACATGCAATGAGTCCCATTCTGCTACATTAATTCCAGCATGCAATACATTTGCTCTTTTGTTTCATCTTTGCATATGAAAACACGTTTGGATTTAATATAAAATCATACTGTCCTACTGTGCTGGAAGTTGTGTTACATAAAAATAATACAATATAAACTGAAAAAGAATGAGAGAGACTCTATAAAATAAGCCATGTAGGTTTTCCACTCAAAGCACACGGCATCTGTATCACGCTTCTTACAAAACATTCAAGGGGCTATAAAATTTCTCAGAGCTGCTACTGGAAATGAATTTTCAGCTTTTTGCATACTTTTCAATATTTGAAATACTTTCATCCAACACTCTCACAATCTCATTAGGCAGCTAAGTGTCTGCATCAATTTTTACTTTTCCCCACTCATCCTTGTTTTGAAACAGCTAACATGAAATCAAACCTATTATTGGTGTCTGGGCTGAAAGTTAGTACAGCCACTGAGTTCTTCCAAAAAGTAATTTCAAATTAAGCTTCATTACAGTAACAGAGGAGAAAATTATCTATGCCATGAGCCAAGAAGTCAGAAATAAAAGAACATTTAACCCTTATTTTAAGCTAAATTATCACACACGTATTTGAGTCCTCCTCTTCCTATACAATGTAACATTTAAACTATCCTATCACAAACACCCACACATTTGGCTGAACTATTATATCACTCCTTGTTCCAGCTGCACTTGTTGAAAGTTTTAAAAATTTTTTTACTCTCCTGCAAGAGTTCTGAAGTCAGGGAGCATATAATTGAGTCACAATTTAAACAGTCTATTTACTTACATAGCAAAACTCTCTTCTCCCTGTATCACAAGCACAATTTAGGCAACTCCTAAAGCACCAGACTCCAGCGGTGCCACTGTGGCTTCTTTTCAGAAGACCATTTTGCTTACATAATCCAAAATATCCAACAGCATCAGCTAGCCCATATCTACCAATTTGGATGTCGGGCAGAAGATTAAAACTGAGGTCAGCTCTAACCAACCCGCCTCAGTTGGAAGCATGCTCAGAATTCAGCATAAAAAAATAACACTCAAGTAATAAAATAAAAACACATGGCTGGTTGCATTTGGTGCTCTGCTGGACACTGCCCATTAAACAAGTTAACAGAAATGCCTCCTTCTTTCCTACTGAGCAGTTTCACAGAAAAATCATTGACATCAACAGAACAATAAAAGCAGATACATTTATACACACATAAACAAACAATAATTAAAAAAAAAGCTTGCTCCACCTGACTCCAAATTCTAATACTCTTCCTAAAAAAGATGCTGGAAGAAACCTGAAGTAGAAGCTACCTAGGAACCACCTGTGGATAGAACCTCCAAAAAAACCCCCAACCCTCAGAACTTTCTAAGCATATAAGCCACCGTTCCAGGAATACAAGTAAAATCAAAGTAGCCACCACTAGTTTTCTTCAAGGAGTTCATCACAATGAAAGATACTAAAACCAAATTTATACAATACTTACAAATCCAAAAAGCAGGTATAAATTCACAGGATGCTGGTGTCTGTAGAAGGTCAGTGCCACAATTATAGCCAAAGATCCAAGCCCAGATATCAAAAGCAAGGCAGGCCTATAAAATTTCATTCAAAAAGGTCATAAAAATTAAAATAGTCTCTAGAAGACTACAAAACAGTTTATATAAAAACAATGTTTTAAATGATCATCTAGATAGACACTGCTACAAATGTAAATGTAAAACAAGTTTTACAGAACTGCTCTAAAACATACCACCACAGATAATCAGTTGAAAATAGTACAGTCACAAGTAAAGATATTTTTTTCATACTGAAGCTAAAGATGGTCCAGAAATCCATCACCTGCATGAAGAGGGAAATCCATCTGAACAAAACTAACAGTATATGTAATATTTGGCCTATTAAGAACACCACATTCAGGAAACTCTTTCTTTATAAGCACTTAAAAGCAACACATGAGCAGTAACTCTCACTGAAAGAGTTGTAAGGGCCTGGACAGGCTGCCCAGGGAGGGGGTTGAGTCACCATCCCTGGAAATGTTTAAAAAAAAGGTACTTAGGGATATGGTTTAACATAGGACAGGAACAGTTAGACTTGATGATCTTAAAGGTCTTTTCCAACCTTGTGATTCTGTAGCCACACCAAAGAAAATCAGTACTGACCAGTAAGTATCTATAGTGGTTCAGCCTCAACCAGTGGCCAAGCACCACACACTGCTCACTCACTCCCGGAGACAAAGCAGACAGAGCCTCCATGGGTTGGGATAAGGACAGTTTGCTGACAAAATCACCACAAAAGGGTGCATAACAGGCCATGGCAAATGACATTCACACCCAGTGATAACTGAGAGTACCTTCTCCACCCAAGGATAGCAGAGTACCATGGTAGGCCTGCCCAGGCTGCACTCAGACTGCCCTGGAGGCACCCAGCCATGCCCTTCCCTGACCAGCCCCTTTTATGAGGGAGTGATATCAGGTAGTGTACAAAACAGCCCAAGATAACTCAGCTCACCTGTGCTGACTGCTTGAGGAGGTTAACTCTGGCCTGGCCAGAGCCAGAGCCAGGACAGTATCACAGTAGTTAAATCTTTCAAGCAGCCTTCCTAGCAAAAATTGGGCCAAAATCAAATACAAAATCGTAACTGCTCTAAGTGAGCAGAACATTTTTAGATTATCAGATTTAAGTAGAAGACTGTAGTTTTACAACCTCTGCTGCATGTACTATTACTCATACAAAAACTTTCACAGTGTTTCATGTTCCTTTTTTATTTGGGCTTTGAAGTGAAAGTAAAAGCAAAGTCTGCAAGCATACTTGGGGGAAAACTGAAACCAAACTCAGTGCTTTCTTCCTTTCTCCGGCTGTTCTTTTCCCCTCCTTGTTCACTAGAGTTTAGTTTTTGAGACTTGAGTTTTTTTCTCCTGAAAATCTGAGAGGTCAAAAGAAGCAATCCCCCAGGAATTTTAGCAGACTAGCTTTCAAAGGAAAAAAAAAAAAAACAAAAGAGGTTGAGGAAAGGAAGGAGATGAATAAGACGTGAATCAGCTTTTTGGAACAGGTACCTACAAACTACAGTATTCCAGATTCTAAAAGCAGATACTTAGAATTTAAAACAAGAAATGTCAATCATTAAGATGTGTTGCCAGTGTATGCTGTACATCACTTGTTTTGTATATTCTTTTATGATCATTACCATCATCATCTTCCTTTTCTGTCTCACTAAACTGTCTTGTCTTACCCCACAAGTTTTAGCTTTTTCTTTCCGATTCTCTCCCCCATTCCACTGAGGTGGGAAGGGGAGTGAACAAATGGCCGTGTGCTTGTTTCATCTGCCAGACAGGTCAAACAAATCATGACAATATCAGAAATATAATTTCCTAATCAGGTTACAAAATTTCTATCACAGAACCAAAACTCAGTGTATCAAAATTATTAGGAATACTGAAGTGTCCCAGAGCAACAAGCTACAAAAACTATATTTAACACACGATAAATGCCTCCATTTCATTTCAGTATTTACCTTTCATGAACAAATGCCTGCACTCCAGTAGAGTACAGAAAAATTGCAGATGTGACTGTAGACAAAAGAACTTGGATGGAAAGAATGCTGTAGACTTTCCGTAGAAAAGCTAGAATAAAAGAAATAAAAATTAAATCACTTTTGAGCAACACAAAGTTCAACAGTAAATCAGATACAAGTTTTCTGTTTGATAAGGAACCATTAGGAATTCTTATTTAATGAAAAAGCACAGAGCAAAGTGGTAGGAAGTGATTTTTCCTTAAGAACTGACACAGTATGCCAGAAAAATTACACGTATTCCTGGATATCATTATTTAAACAATAACTATGATGACAAAAGAAATTTAGAAATAATAAATGGCAAGCAATCTATTTCAGACTATTTTGAAACCTGCATACACCTAATCTCACTAAGAAATTGCCAACAGTATACCTTCAACATCATGCTACCAGCATCTAACAGACCTAAATGAAGGAAGGTCGACATGGAAGTTCTGTGGAAGGCAGAAACAGACATAAAAATTTAAAAAGGAAAAGCTTTCACAATAATATCTATTTGATTTACCTTCTGTCATCTTAAATTTCATCAGCATTTGCAACTTGCATCATCCTGAATGGGTATTAACAGATACAGACTGCTAAAAAAAAATAAATAAACTCCAGAATGAAGCTAACAGCCTTCATAATTCTAGAATTATGAAGAGTGGGGAGTGGCTCAGGACATGCAGATGTACAGATATTCTCTGTTCTGAATGGAAGGAGACCAAACCATTAGGCAAAATGGAAGAATAAACTTAGAGAGGGAACTGATTCAGTTGTTAACAGCAGATCCTAAACAAGTTTAAGAGCACATACTATGAGAAGAGAAATTACCTGCTTGCAGCTGGTGAAATTAAACATGCTTGTAAACCATGAATGACCAGGGCCTACTGTGTTGTAACAAACTGAACAAACCTAAAAGCTTGCTAGCTAGCATTGCCTTCTCCACACATTAATAAATGCATCAGCAGTTTTGCATATGGCAGTGCTTCTCTCATATTTCCTACAGTGTCCTTTATTTTCACAGGTAAATAGGACGAGGTCTTCCATTGATCAGAAATATTTCACAGTGCACAGCTGCTTTTGTTCCAAAATGTTCCAAATACATCCTAACTATTTCCACAAGGATTACTGATTAAACACCTCCTACAAGAGTATTCAATGCATTTGAAATGTGCACATTAACAGCAAAGCAACAGCTCATGTCCGCTGATACTGTCTCCCATGACATCCTGATAGCAAAGCTGAGAAAGCATGGGATAGATGAGTGGACAGTGAGGTGGGTTGACAACTGGCTGTCGGACCGAACCCAGAGGGTTGTGATTCGTGGAGTAGAATCTGACTGGAGGCCTGTTACCAGCGGTGTTCCCCAGGGCTCAGTGTTGGGTCCAGTCCTGTTTAATATCTTCATTGACGATCTTGATGAGGGAATAGCATCCACCCTCAGCAAGTACGCCGATGATACAAAGCTGGGAGGAGTGGCTGACACGCAGGAGCACTGCACTGCCATCCAGAGAGACCTGGACAGGCTGGAGAGCTGGGCAGTGAGAAACCAGATGAAGTTCAACAAAAGCAAGTGTAAAGTCTTGCACCTGGGAAGGAACAACTGTTTGTATCAGTACAGGCTGGGGGATGACCTGCTGGAGAAGAGCTCAGTGGAGAAGGACCTGGGGGTCCTGGTAGATGACAGGTTGGCCATGAGCCAGCAGTGTGCCTCGGTGGCCAAGAGAGCCAATGGGATCCTGGGATGCATCAGGAGGAGTGTAGCCAGCAGGTCAAAGGAGGTGATCCTCCCTCTCTACTCTGTCCTGGTCAGGCCCCACCTGGAGTATTGTGTCCAGTTCTGGGCTCCTTGGTATAAAAAGGACAGGGATCTCCTGGAAAGAGTCCAAAGAAGGGCTACGAAGATGATTAAGGGCCTACAGCATCTCCCCTATGAGGAAAGGCTGAGTAAGCTGGGACTGTTCAGCCTTGAGAAGAGAAGACTAAGGGGGGACCTAATCAAAGTTTATAATTATCTGAAGCAGGGGATGCAGGGGGAATCAGCCAGCCCCTTTTCAGTGGTCTGTGGGGATAGGACAAGGGGCAATGGCTGCAAGTTGGAGCATAGGAAGTTCCGCACCAACATGCAGAAGAACTTTTTCACAGTGAGGGTGACAGAGCCCTGGGACAGGCTGCCCAGGGAGGTGGTGGAGTCTCCTTCACTGGAGATATTCAAGACCCGCCTGGACGCCTATCTGAGCAATATGTGCTAGGGAGCCTGCTTTGGCAGGGGGGTTGGACCCGATGATCTCTCGAGGTCCCTTCCAACCCCTACAATTCTGTGATTCTGTGATTCTGTGATACGACCTTAAAGCACACAAACGCATAAGCAGAAGAGAATCTTTTAACACCACACAGAAGACACTGAAATCCCTCCTGGTTAAACTACTGTGATTATGGGCAGCAATTTTAAGTGTTATAAATCTTGGGTATCGTGTTTGGGTTTCAAAACGTATCACTCTAGGAAAAACCCAGCCTGAATCTATACGGGTTTAATCCATCTGCTGAAAAGGCCTCCTGCCCCCACACACTGCAATGATGAATTCCAGCCTGCTGCTCTCCCACCCTAGACTCGGCAACGCCAGACCACCCCGCTCACAGCCTTTACCCAGAAGCTTAAAATGCTGCGCGGACCCTGAACTCAGCTGACGGCCGCAGCCGATGGGATTAAGAAAGAGAAACCTGTTGGGAGCACCTGCGGGACGGCACGCCCTCACCGCCCAGCAAGGAGAGCCAGACGCGGCCGCTCCGCAGGGGCTGGGGAGGGGGCTTAGGGGAAAGGGTGGTCACTTCTCGCATCCCCCCGCCGCGGTCCCTACCCATGCGGATGTGGACGCTGGCCGAGGCCACGTTGCTGCCGTAGTTGAAATCATCTTCGATGGAGCTCCGGGGGTAGAACTGCTCCGCCGCCATCGCCGCAGCCACCGCTTCACCCCCAGCAGCGACAACCGCTGCGCTTCCGGGAGACAATCGCACCTCGCACCGCCGAGCAGGACCCGCCGTCGAGAGGCCGAGCTCATCGATGGCGGACTGCCCGAGTTCCCAGGGGGCGCTGTGGGGGCGGCCATGCCCCACGGCCGGGCGCACTCTGCGCGGCGCCGGGATGTACCCGGCTGTAGCGGCCCGACACTTCACGCCGGGCCTCCCCTGCTGTCGCTGCAGCACAGGCAGAATTTGCAGCGGGAGTGTGGTGGTTTAGCGCTGGCGAGAGGCCAGACGCCCACCAGAGCCACTCTATCACTCCCCTTTTCAGCTGGACAGGGGAGAAAATTTATGTTGAGAGGCTTAGGAGTCGAGATAAGGCCAGGAAGACATCATTCGGCAGTGAGTGTCATGGGCAAAACAGACTCAACACTGAATAAAGGAAAGAAAACTCTCTAATTTATTACACTGTGCTGCACATACAGTGAGATCAGAGTTGGATAATGAGAAGTGCCACCAGACCTTAAAGCACCTCCCTCCACCCCTCCCTTCCTAGCAGACTTCACTTTAGTTATGATTTAACTCCCTTCTTATCCCCTCCCCCCATATCACGGCACAAGGAGGGGCAGGGAATGGGGGTTTTGGTCAGTTCCTTACGAGTTGTTTTGCTTCTTAGCCAGGGGGGCATTCCTCACACCCTTCCCCTGCTGCAGAGTGGGGTCCCACCCACGGGAGAGAGTCCTTCACAAGTATCTCTCAGTCCTTTCTGTCAGGGCTTCAGCTCCTCACCAGCTGCCTCAGCATGGCGCCCTTCTGTGGGTGCTGACCTTCAGGCCCAGACTGCCCCAGCCTGCCCCCCCCCCCCAGAGTCACAAGTCCCCACTTCAAACCTGCTCTGTCATGAGTCGGTCTCTCCATGGTCTGCAGGTTTCACTGCCAGGAGCTTGCTCCAACACAGGCTTCCTTCGGGGTCGGGGCCTCTTCATAGGTCTCTGCTCCACATCATCATCACTGGCCTGCAGGGGGACAGCCATGGTCTTCTCCCCAGGCTGCAGGGGCATATATCTCGCTCCAGCACCTGGAGCGCCTCATCCTCCTCCCCCCCCCCTCCTTCCCTGGCCTTGGTGTCTGCGCAGTTTCTTAAACCTTCTCACTCCCTTCTCTGGTGGCAAAAAGCAGCTGCTAGCAGGTCTTTTTCTCCTAAATGTGATTCCCAGAGGCACTGTGACCATCACTGATGGGCTTGGCCTTGGTCAGCAGCAACTCTGGCCTTGAGTCAGCTGGTGTTTGCTCCGTGGAGCCTGCAGAGAGCTTATGGCTGCTTCTTGCAGAAGCCACCCCTGCAGCCCCCCTCCACCACCAGAACCCAGCCACACAAAACTACAGCAGGGAGGGAGACAGGGCTGAGGAGCACTGTGGCTGCTGGTGCCAAGGCTGCTGCCTAATGGCTGCCACCAGACCACGGGTGGCTGGTGCGTGTGGGACTGGTGTGGTGTGCCTGAGCCAGGAGTGACCTTGGGAGGGAGGAGACACCTGTGTCCTTCAGCTTTTACATGTGGGATCTGTGGGAGTAGAGTAGGACTGGGTTTCCTTGCAAATCTCCTCAGTGTACTGACATTTACCCACCCAGGCCTAACCTGTGCATCTTTCCCCATGGCTTGAGGAAGAGTTGTGTTTGTGTAGACGTTAAACATCATTTCCCGTGTCTATTTAGGTCTGAGAGCTCTGGAGAGGAGGTTCCAAAAACTGAAAAATGAGCCCTTTTACTCATTTTCACCTTTGATTGACCTCCAGCTGCTATTGGAAGAGTTCTCCAACAAGCCAGGGCTGTCTTCACCCACAAACATGCAGTTGCCTTCAGTAGTAATGGATAAAAGAGATTTTGGACTTTAGCACTCTCCATCAGTGTATATCCCACTAGAGACAAATTTCACTTCTGTAACCCTTTAATGCAAAGTGGAATTTTACTCAGACTTTCTCCTAGTTCTGTGCCCTGTCCTTCAAGTAAACTCAGTTTCATTCACCAGAATACGCAGATTCTCAAGTGTCATGTAGGATTTTGCGTACAGTCAGACTTTGTAGTTGTGGAATTGTCCATGACCCCCTGTCCCCTCCCCCTGAAAGTTGCCCAAAGTGATAGCTCACATTTAGGAATCCACAAAAGCTAGGATTTTGGGATGTGGGATTGGAGCACAATATGTTACTTTTTAACTTGTGAATATTATCTAAAGCATGCCAAGAAACTGAAGGCATACACACTTTAGAAAGGGATGTTATTACGTATATCTATTGACCAGACTAAAATAGTGCCTTTAAGAATTGGAAAACATTTGCATCTACTGTATTCAGATTCTCAAAGGAGAAATAAATGATTCTGTGATTAATTTATTGTATGTATTTATGGTTTTCCTTATGTCATTTTGCATTTTTAGTTGCTGCAGAGCAGGATCTTTCAGCTTTAATCCTGAATTTGGAGATTTATTCATTGTTTGCATTGCTGTATAGTAACTTTTGAAATAATAATGCTGTCTGCTTTCATGTGCATGCCTCTGCAGAAGAACACCACCAGTATTCTCCCAGGAGAAGCATTTAGAGTTCTGGACAAGCATCTGGTGTTGCCTTCTAATACGTGCAGTGCAACTTTCTTTAAACTGCCTCTTAAAGACACTTCACTTCTGTGTGAGAAACAACATTTCAGAGCATTGCCGCAGAGTTGACCCCTGCTAACAGTTTGAATCTAGAGATGATTGAAGGAGAGATATAATGGTAGTCTTCAAATACTTTACAAAAGACCGTTAGAGTTCTCCAGCTGTGGAGAAAGCATCACATAAGAGGTAGTGTGGCTTGAAATGTAGTGAAGAAGAATCAGGGTGAAAAGTTGAGAAGTTTTGTAAGAGTGCGCAGGGTAAAGCTGTGGAATAGGTAGTGTGGGGTTTAGGCACAGGTTGGGACATTGGAGGTTGCAGGAAACAGGCAGGTGTACTTCTGTACACCCACCTCCCTGTGAGGAAGATGTTGGTCTGATGTCAGCCACCAAAAAGCAGTAATGGGCTTATTCAGAAAGTCAGCAAATGATACAGTGATGCTACTTATGAGCACGAGCTACTAGGGTTGCCACAGATGGGAATGGAAAAATTATTTACTTCTGCAATACTGATAAAGCATGTGATTTCCATGCCAACAGAGAGCATCATGCTTGTCTTAAGGTCTTTTTTCTGTTACTTGTGGGCGCACACAGAATGCACTGTGCAGTGAGCAGCGCTTTGGAGTGACTGTACTCAACCAAGGTTTAATAACACCAAACCTGGCTGAGTGCTTTCAATGTCTTTGCAATTTTCCATTCCTCACTTGGGAAAGTATACCTTGTAAAATGCTAAATATGCCTTATAAAAAGCAAAGTATGTTTTACATTGCCTTTCTTTTCTGTATTTGATGTTTCCATAAACATACCTCCATCACACTATTTTTATTTGAAACCGCTGCAGTCCCACAGTGACTTGCCTGGGACTGGCTAGACGCTTCCACTCTGCCTGCGTGCGTGCAGGGGTGAAAGAGCTTTCTGTTCTCTGGGTCCTGGTTTGGGCTCGGGAATGGGGAGAGGAAGCTCGCTCTCGCTAGAGCCCTGGCTAAAGACCACGGACTCCTCTGTGTCTTTTGTCTGTGTTACACATAATCGGTGGCTTTGCTGGAAAAAGTCCATCTGGCACTGGGAGGTACTTGGGAAAGGTACTTGGAGCGTGGCCAGGATTCTGCTTCTTTGCAGAGGTTTGTTTTCAAATCATTGTGCCAGAGCCCCTTCGTTTGCTGCAGCTTGGAGCAGTGTTCCCAGGGTGACCCCTCTCAGCATCGCTTTGATATACGTCTGTGTATCTTCACATCATCATGGCTGTTGTTGAGGCAGGACTACGTGATCTCCTCTTCCCAGACAGCAAAGCCTGTGACCTCTGCGTGGCTCCGTACAAATGCATGAGGCACGACTGCTGTAATATTCCTGGAGTGGCGGGTGTGGGGTTCCAGGAGTACGTAGTCACACATGGGGCCCTGTGGCTGCCTGCCAGCCTTTCAACAAGGAGGTAACATCCAGGCAATTTGGGTTGGGAACGGCAGGGCACGCACAGTTCAGATGCAAAGCGATGTGAGAAAACAGAGGAGAGAAGTTTGATTTTATAGGTGCATCTGCATGGCCATTAACCATTAATTTATCCCCAGGTGAAGTTTGTTCTCTTAATTTCAAAATAACTGGCTAGTTAAGTTAGAAGGATCATTTTATTGCATGAGGAATCTTTATTTGAAGAAACGTGAATTACTGTGAAATTATCCTCACACCCAAAAGTTCTCCATGAGAAGTGGAGACAATCTCGTAATTGCAAAGTTCTCCCAAATTGTATTTCAAGATGTACAGTATGTAGCTGGAAAACTGTCATGGTGTTCTCACAGGGCAGGAAAATAACAAATTCAGGGACAGATGTGCCATGTGTTGCTCTAAAATCTATGGTGAATTTTCAGATCCACGGATCAAGGGAAGAGAGTTTGTCTTCTATAGTACTTACAGTTCTGTGAGAACGGCTCTACCCTTTGGCAAGCAGGTCACCAAGCCAACCTTTCATTATTCCAGGATTAAAAACTTCTCTCAATGTTCCTTCAGTTTCTTAGAGCCCTCACCTTTGCCTAATGATATATATGTTCTTTTATTTTAATTAAATCCCATCTGCGTTGTATTTTTTTTTTTTCATTAAATCATGACTCGATTAGCACCTTTGTATTATTCTCTGTGCATTGTTGATAAGACGTACTGGCTTAGTTTTGGGTCTTGGACTCACTGGAGGTGGTCTCAGATTCATTAAGAAATGGGTTGTGGCTAGGAACTGAGCTGTCTGGTGGCACTAGTCCATCAATGTGGGGGGTAAAGCTTACCTGCTGGGGACCATGATGTGCAAGTGAACTGCCTCCACTGCCTGCACCATGATTTTAAGGATTGTGAACAGCTTTAGAACAGATACGTTTGTTTGACTGATGCGATTTTGTGAGACATTTTGAATGGGGTCAGGGTGGATGTGTTTCCTTTTGAAAACACAACTTCAGGATCCATGTATCTCGGCAGCTAATAAGAGTACTGCTGGTAGTTAATAAATTAGTCCTAGCATTAAAAGTCTTCTCCCAAGGTGTCTGTCCATTTATGTCAGTCTCATATCTTTCAAGGGTGCAATCTGATTTTGACAAGCTGAGGCATTTTATATTTTAAGGTCAGGATCGAGCAGAAAGCTGTCTTTGCTAATAATCCCCCTTTGTTATTTTAGTAACTGCTGGAGTTGAAAAAAAAAAAAGAGTATTACCATTTTATTCCATGTGTAAGACTGAATCCTGGGGAAATATAGAGTGCTACACTGACAGCCTCGTTATAGGTAATTTTTCCTTTCTTTATGGAAGAAGTTTCTTTTTTTTTTTTCCCTTTTCTTTGCATGGAAGTAATGTTACATACCATGGTTTGAGTTTGATATTATTTTGTTTGGTTTCAATTTAGCATTAAGAGCTGCTTGAATTTTGGGAGTGCCATATGGAATCTGTTTATAAAACACTTAACTGCTCTTCCTGTACAAATTCCAATGTGCACTAATTGTCTTCAGTGAACAGCCTACATCACCTGTAACAGCTAGTCATCCTGTCATCTAAAACCTGGGTGTGCTCATGTAAATTAGTTTATATAAACTCTTGAGCTTATTTTGTCATGAATGCTTTTAATTCTGAACCTTTCTTTTCCTTGCATTTGGAAAAGTTGAGGTCAGACTTGCTTATTTCTCTTTCAGTGTCTCGTGCAGTTGAACCCTGATAAGAACTCCCATGGGTAACAACAGTAACTGTATGCAGTTTAAGGAAAAAAACCTCCTGTATTTAAAATAGCTTTGCAGCTGTTGGTCAGCTCTACCCGGCAGAGACTGAAGAGCAGGATTCAGCTCCAGATGAAGAGAACTGTGCTTAGATGTCCATAAATTGGAAGCTGTGTGTGTGCTAAATGCCTAAGGAGCCATTACTGCTAATGGAAATAGGGGTGGCATTCAGATGCCTAAACATAAGTGTCCAGGGCCATTTCATATCAACCTTCATTCCATTTACTCCTCTAGAAAAGCACCAGGCTTCTGTAAATCCTCTGTTATATCTGCAAAGCCATGCAGATGCCTTGGATACCCTGGAGCATCCTAAAAGGCACCGGATGCCAATGCTTAAGCAATGGCACCCTGAATGTATAGAAAATTACACCAGCAGTCTGGAGGACTGCTTCAGCTCACTGTCAGCATACAGTAGGGGTGGGAACATTGTGGCTGAGATAGGGGAACAGTAAGGGCGGAAAAGAAGAAGGAGAAGCTGGCAAAAAATACGAAGGGGATGGTTATTTCTGTGGAAGGGCTGTAGGTGCACTGGTAAAACCAAGTCAACAAACCTCCTTTGATGATGCAGTCCCTGTCTCTGCTAGGACAGCTTTATCAGTGCAGAAGTACCCACATGGAGTAATTATGGCTGTGTATTGGTGCTAGGAGAGCTGAGAGGAGGGGAGAGCACAGCTTGCCCTCAGGCACTGCCCACAGCAACACTGTTGTGTGGATTGGCTTTGTAGGCACATGGCATCCCTGAAGTTACCTTGACTCCTCACTCTGCCAACATGTGCAGCTAGACCCTGATGTACAGAGGCTACTGGCAACTCCTACAGTGCCCTCATCAAAGTCTTGGAAAGAAACCCAAGATACTCAGTGTCTTCAGGAAAAAATTCCAAGGGCACCAGGGGGCTTTGGTCACCATGTGCTGTTGCCCATTGAGCAATCCTTAGTTTTCCCACACCTTTTTTTCCACAGCTGGGTGGCTTTCAAGACACTTGCTGGGGCTTCATAGCATTGAAAACATATGGAGAAAAGGACAAAAGTGGTATGAGAGGTTTCTTCTGGTGCTGATGGAACAAGACTGTTGGCAGCCTCATGCAGGCTCTGTGGGAAGTGGGTCAGTGGCAAATCCTTTGCTTATTCACAAGGTTAATTATTGAGCTGTGTGAAGCAGATCGGTGTTAAGTCTCAGGATGTGTGTGCCAGATATATAGTTACTCTTCATTTTGCATGAGGCAGAAACAAGGCCTGTGGCTCCAGACATAGCAGAGTACTTCCACATCACTTCAAGGTGCCTTTCAGGAGCAGCAGTCAGAAAAGTATAGTACAGATCCCTAAATACCACACTTGGTGCAGCAAAGGAGATAAAACTTGAAGATGGGTCTCTCACCTATGTGTTTCCTATTGTTAATTAATATTTAAGTACTGTTTTAAAGACCATTAGTGAGTCTCATGTAATCTTGACATTTCTGATACTAGCGGGAAGAACAGTGGTTATTAGTCAGCCAGAGGTTTGGATAATCACTACTGAATTTTTAGCTAGATGTTCCTTTTAAAACTTGCTTTTGCTTGCTTCTTCTCATGCCTGAGAAATATTATTCACAGGTGTGCGGTACCTTTGTAGAGATTATGGGCTAGACAATCATCTTTGTTGAGCATTTTTCAACACTTTTGTGTGCATCATCCCCAATTGTCCTTTTGAAGATGCTGTTGGACCTTTGCCTCCTACAAAAAGCTGCTCTTTTAAAAGTGGAATTAGGGTGAGATTTTTCCAGTGCTTTTAGGATTCGGATGTATTAACACCAAGCGTTAGTGCTGTGACTTTAAAAGCAGAAGTGTTACTTCTCCTGAAGCAACAAAGCAGCTCAGCAGCCCCTGTTCATTTAGAAATAATGGATTATGTATTTCACTCCACGTCCAACTCTGCAGGTGTTGCAGAGCCTGCAAGGACTGCCATTAGTGGCATTACCTCTACAAAATCTCTGTGTTCCAGTTCAGTAAGAAATCCACGGTGCTGCCTTCTCCAGAAGGATGCTTCTACTGAGAGGTGAGCAGGCTAGAGAGTGGATTTATACTCAACACATCTGTAATCTCTATGGTGGCTGTCAGCCTTGGGATCAAAGGGTCCACGCTATGGTTAATAATGGGCAACTTCAGGGTATCTGCTGGTTGAGTGGGCTGGAGCGTGTGGGTCCTGTCTTGGTCTTGCAAAATGTCCTCTGCCAAGGCACCAGCTGTGCTTGAGCTCTCTCCCTCCTAAAAGCGAGGCATCTAAATTACCTAAACAAGGGGTAGATGAAAGTCCGTGTTGAGACATACCCTACATGTCTTCTGATTTTCAGGAAAGCACAACTGTATCAAATTGATAGGTCAAACACACTTACTCCATTTAAGGGAAGCTATTTCTGACAGCAGTGTTTAATTTTAAGCCTGTTTCCGAAACGGTTGGTGCTGAACATGCAGAAAAGCAGCCAGAATGATGGAGTAGTGGTAGATATGCTAAGAAATTGAGTGATCCAAGTAAATGTCTACTGTAAAACCCCAAACTTGGCCTGTCATCTTTGTGAGACCTCACTGACCATTCTGCAAGCATGCATCACTTGGAGCAGGGCTTTTGGTTTTTAAAGATCCTTGCTTTAGAAAAATAGATTTGAAAATCATTTTAGAAGATAGTTGTCTCTATATCTTAATGAGTCGGCCATTAAAGCGATTGATTGATTAAATCTAATACTTGGGATACGCATGTAATCTAATTAGAAATCTAATATAGCTGCTAAAATATTAAACACATTCATAAATACCTGCCAACAACATAATTGTAGTTGCAAGCGAACCCTTTTAATGGTACTTCTTTGGTTTTCGGCCAAAAGAAGTAATTGCTCACAACTGTTGTGCAGTTACTTTAAAGCACTGTGCCTGAAGTTAGCAGTTTCAGATGCTGCCACTTTAACTGCAAATCACTGCTGGGGCATGATTCTGCTTAATCATCTCTGTAACAAGGAGAGAGTGATCTGTCAGCAGGCTCTCAGAGCATCACTTCCAAAGTATTTTCTCAGAACTGGATCTTAATCTGAAGACTTGTGTGCTTTATTTTACAATGGGACTGAAATGTCTGCTTTTATTTACGTGGCCACAGTGCAAGTCATTCCAGAAAAAAAAAAAAAGAGAGAAAAAAAAAAAAGGCCACAAACCAAGAATAAAAATCCAAAACCAAACCCAAAAACTTGAAAAATACCTTCAAATGCCCTCTACCATGCCTCTGCATTCGTTCTCCTTAATCCTTTCTGCAGACAGATAACCCAGTATGGACCTAACTCCCAGAGCTACCCAAGCAGACTCTGAATTTCCCAGGCTGGTGGAGAGTTTCCATGTGGAAGGTTTCCTTGCCCAGCCTGGAACATACCCTCCCTCAGTGAGAGCAGGGTGATTCTTCCTCCGTTGGTATCTCAGGGGCTGCCTCATAGTTAAGCTGCTGCTTTTCTGAAGTCCTCTGCAGATCATTACAAAGATCTGTGTACTTATTTGAGGGTGTGGAATAGGTCTATATTTGAGGTTGCTTGAGCCAGAAGTTCATCCCAGAAAGGTGGGATTTATGGTCCCACTTTGTTCACCAAAATTAAGTAGTAATTTTAGCTGAGTTTGCATGGGTTTGGGACTGACTTAGGACTTTGCTCTCTCCTAAACTGGTTACCTTGTTGTTACCCAGGCTAGAAGGAATGTGGATGGGAAGTGCAGCATCTCATCCTGAAGAACTTCACAGAATCACAAGGTTGGAAAAGACCTTTAAGATCATCGAGTCCAACCGTTCCTGTCCTATGCTAAACCATATCCCTAAGTACACTTTTTTTAAACACATCCAGGGATGGTGACTCAACCCCCTCCCTGGGCAGCCTGTTCCAGGCCCTGACAACATTTTCAGTGAAAATTTTTTTCAGTGAAAATTTTTTTCCTAACATCTAATCTGACCCTGCCCTGGTGCAGCTTTGTGCCATTCCCCCTTGTCCTATCACCTGTCACCTGGCTGAAGAGACCATCGCCCACCTCTCTACAACCTCCCTTCAGGTAGTTGTAGGCGGTGATAAGGTCTCCCCTCAGCCTCCTCTTCTCTAAGCTAAACAGCCCCAGCTCCCTCAGCCGCTTCTCATAGGATTTGCCCTCCAGCCCCTTCACCAGCCTGGTTGCTCTTCTCTGGACACACTCGAGGACCTCAATGTCCTTCTTATGGTGAGGAGCCCAGAACTGGACACAGTTTCAGGAGCAAATGTTTCCAAATATAAATTTTATCAGATAACCATACTTTGCTATAACTCTCTACTGAATAATTTCATGTTGAGATCATGGCCAATATGAGCTGATCTGCTTGGGGGCTGCTGTTTGTGCTCACAGGAGGAAGGTGATGGGCACACAGGGATTGGTGGCAGAGGGAATTGCCCTTTTTGGGTGGCACCCTGTGTTCCAGCAGCTTAAACTAATTAGAAAGTCACAGTTTTACTTCACATTTGGCCCAACTACTTCCTTTGTGGATATCACATTCAAATGGTATTTGTAGCAAAAGTTAGTCTTTCAGTAGTGTTTAGGCTTGGAATGGGGGAAGAAATCCCAAGCAGAGCTCCTCCTCCATCTAAAATACACACCTGGAACATTTTCAAATCAATGTGATTTTATTGAACAGCTAAGGGGAACAAAAGTTTCTCCTTTAATGATTGAATAAATTTTGCAGTGGTGGAAAATGTGACCTAAACATTCTTTACATCCTACGTTCCAGGAAGTAGAGGGTATCATTCAACCAATTTAAGTTTGTGTTAATGGCATTTTAGGGCAGTATTAAGGAAAATCTTTGCGTCTACTCCAGAAATACAGTACCTGCATAAACCACCCCTAATATTCTGTAGCTTTATTCAGAGAGAGGTGCAGAAGCAGAGCTTCGGGCACATACGCATTCTCTTTGGGAAACCAGTTGTAGCAGTGGTTATGATGATCTGGCAGCTTGCAGACTGGAGCTTTTGCATGCAACATATGCATATTTTTAACAAATGTTTTTAATTGGCTGTGCTGAATTTTGTAGGAGAATTAATATGCTAAGGCAAGCTACAAAATTCTGATGATGTGCTGACAAAAATATACAGGATTTAGTTCTTTCTTTCTCTTTTAGGGAACAATTAATGTAGCATGAATCCCTAAATCTCATCATTAAGGTAAAAAAATACTTAAATATGCTTTGACTGACAGTTTCTTACAGCACCGATGTGGGAAAAGATGCTTTTTGTTAGCCCCACATATAATTATAATTCTCATTGAAATTCTTTCTGTAAATAGGTTGATGCTGGGAATATAGTTTGAGAAGCTCACATGCTTTCCTGAAATTTATGCTTCCCATGATGGCAATAAATTGCAAAACTCATGTTAAGTGCCTTCTAGTTCTCAGAATGCAAATGTAGATTTTTCCTTCAGAGGCTTACTGTCATTCTGTATCTGTGAAGGTTTGTTACTTCTACACAGAATAGAAAACAAATATAAAACTGCTGCATTTTTGTAATTTCATAGATGTTTGAATTCATCAACAACCTAGCAATATGTACATACCATTTATGGTATGATTGATGGTATTTCTAAGTACAGGCTAACTTTAGCAGAGTTTTATTTTGGCTGTGAAACTGTAGGTTCATCTCTTAGGTTACATCAGATGAAGCACCACTGTGTGTACCATCGTGTCCTACCTCACAGAAGCCACTACTTTCATTAGTACATCTCTGGGATTGTGTTTTTCTGTGACAGAGAAGACTTCTATGTGAAAAATGCTTGATTAACAAGATCCAAAATGGGTTTCTGACAATACGCAAAGTGGGGTTTTGTGTCAAAGTATGTATTGCTTTCATATGTAAAAATATTTTTTACAGCATATTTAAGTGGTTTTTTACCTTAATGATGAGATTTAGGGATTCATGCTACACTAATTTTTCCCTAAAAGAGAAAGAAATATTTTTAAAATATTTTTTAAAACATACACATTTTAAATAGCAAAAAAACCTCACAGCTCTTTTGTTTTCTTGGTAAGTCCATTAGCAGCTCACCCACATTACTCTTGTGACAGAGATGAAAAAGTAGGCTAATATAAGTCTTTGTGAAATGTCATGGATCCTCACCAAAAGGACAGAAAATCACACACTGTACCTCTGGCACTGCTTAGCAACAACCGAAACATCAGTGTGTTACCAACATTATTCTCAGCCTAAATCCAAACCACAGCACTGTACCTGCTGCTAGGAAGAAAATTAACTCTATCCCTGTCAAAACCAGGACAGAGATGTAGACTAAAAATAATGCCACTTTATGACAATGAGATTGCTGCATTACTAAGATCTTCCCCAATATTTCATTATCTTCTCAGTTGAGACAGTCTTAACTTTCTCAGGCAATGCATGTTGCACATGCATAAGCTAAGACTTCCAAAGATCATAGAACAGTTTGGGTTGGAAGGGCCCACAAATATCATCTACTTCCAACCCACCCTCTACTAGACCAGGTTGCTTAAAGTCCCATCAAACCTGTCTTTCCATGATTTGGAGCTGAAAATATTGATGAGGTATTCTATTATTTTTGGCAGTGGTTTTGGTCTGTACTAGCTATAAGACTATTACCTGTGCAATCTTCAAAGATTTCACATGGAAATGTTGGTCTGGGTCTAACAGTAGATTATAGCAAAGTAGTTCAGAGTGTGTAAAAACCACAAATATACATAAGAAATTACTTTAAAATGAGGCTGGCTTTTGGTTTAATATCAAAAGTTACATATTTAATAATGGGTACTCATCCTTGATGCTCAGAGCATTAATATTTTTGCATAATTCCATTCAGGAAATGTGGGGGGTTTTCTTGTTTTCTAGAGGGCTAGAGACTGACCTGCCTTATCATTCAAAGTATGTTAAGGAACACCTTGAACATCTCAGAAACAGTGCATGTTTCAGCTCCACTGTTTCAAACTACCTGGTCATGTTGAAGTTTGATTTCAGTATGCTTTGAATAACAATAGCTTTCCTGAAGGTCTGGCTGGGAAGAAATCTCATGAGCAGTGAAACATTAAATAATACAGGTTTTCTGAAATTTGGGGTGTCTTTAGTGATAAATAGAAATCAGTGAGGAGACTTTGAGCCTACTTTGTACTGATGAGGGCTGAGATAAAGAAGCAGTAATTGTTAGAGTTATAACCTCATATTCCACCACGTGTATGTGGAGCCTTTGTGAGAGGGTAGCGGCCATCCCTTTGAGCTAGTATTTTCTAGCACACACTAGCAGACTAGGCAGAAGGTGCTGTATTTAATCAGAGTCTTGTAAGTGTTAATTTTATCTGTGTTTATATTGGAGTGGGTTTTTGAAGGCTGCTGAGTGGTTTTAATAGGAGGAAAATTTTAAATAAATTACTCGAAATTTCACTCCCCAGGATAAACATTTAAAATAGAACAAAAGAAGAAGGGAACATTAGTTTGCCTTTTGTTGACAATAATATTACAAATAACTCATTGGCTAGTGGTATTGAGACATCAGAGGTGATAGAAAGTGTCTGCACATGGGTTTATTTAGTTTATCTAGATACAGAAATACAGTAATAATTTTCTTGAGTTTATGTGATGATGTTTGTTGGCACAGACTTTCTGTGTGCTTGTTTTTGGGAGGATTTGCTATCAGTCTGCTTTCTGTTAGATATTATTTAATCAAAATATAATTGCAGAATAACTGGTCCTAATTAGCATATACATGCTCCCATGAAGTGTAGCTTATTCCCATTCAGTATGGACAAGAGTGTGAACTGGATCTCTTACAGCCATCATGGAACCACTCCCAGTGCTCCGGGGACCTTGTGCCTATCTGCAAGCAAAGGAAAAGGAAAAGTCTTTGGTATCTTCCCTGGCATATATTTATTCTTACCTTTCATTCCAGCAGACACTCCACCCTGTGACCTGAGTATTGGATATAAACAAGGTAAATGACTTTGCATTTTCCCTTTATGGCAGAGGAGTTGCACCTCACATTAATGAGTCATAAGAACATCTGTGCACTGTAACATACATATTGATTATATATGTTTACTGGCTAATATATAGGCAAAACAGACAAAGAAACAGTGCAAACTCTTTTGTTCAGAAACTGTAGATTTGGATTTGCGAGATAATTTTATGTTTTCGCTTTTCCTTTTCACATTAACTTCTTGCCAAGCTGCATGTGAACCTCCTTTGTCTAGAAAATGCAACCTTTTCAAGAGTACAGTATTCCATGGGTTAGCTGAAACTGGTCTTTACAGCACTATTCTTCTGGCTCCGTGCCTATGGAAGTGGTTAATGGTTGGAATTTATGTCACAGACCACATAATAATTTGTTAGAAGAAACTGGATTCAGTCACAGCACAGGCATTTTTCTCTTCCTGTCATTATATTTCGCGAGGACTTACTTATTTCTTGCAATCTCAGCTCATGTGAAGAAGAGAATGATAAAATTTCTGCATATTTTTTTCTGAGAATACATTTGTACTCCAGATGACCTTTGGAGCAAATTTTAACTATTGGATTTTCCCACATATTTATAGCTCTGGCCGTGCATCTTTGCCAGCAAATCTTACAGGCTTTATCCACCAAACATTTATTTATGGTAAAAAAACAATTTGCACTCGGAACACTATAGAAAATGTTCAAAGCCATTACATTCAAAGTTAAGCTTTCATTTCAGTCTTATTTTTTTCTGTATTGTCAGAAGCCAACGTGACATTCAAATTCATAACACATTTACCTAAGATGACTGTTTACATTAAAGGATGCCTTTCTGTGCTGATAACTATAATCTGTGAAAGAGATTTTTCTGAGACCACACATATAAAATGCTGGTCCTTTTCTTTCTACTAAGCAGTGAAGGACTCAAAATCTACCTTATGCCTGTGTTTCTTCACCCACATTTACTTGAATTAGATGGGTATTTCTCAGAATGGCCTGTTCTGCTTTATACTAAGAACAAATAATGCAGGAGTAATAAGTTACAAATATATTCCCAAAGAAGAATGTTTGCTGGAGACTACTTTTAGTCCAAGAATTTGACCTGGATCTGTGGCTGAGATTCTCTCCTTCCATTGTAAAGTTCTGCAGTGCTGTGTACATCTTGCCACACCAAGGCTGCTCCATTACTTCTACCCCAGACAACAGCCATGTAAGCTGGTTCTTGGTAGATATCACCCAGTGATGCTCCCGAAGAAACCTGGAACATGGAGAAAGGAGGAACACTCACTTGTGATTGAGCAAAGGTCCCAGTGGAACACTACCTGGGTGTAAAGTGTCCTGGGGCAGACCGGGCTGGGTGATACAGCTGTGTTACTGATGTGAGGCAGGGAAGAAGTGCTGCTCTCCAAAGCTTTACAATAACTCATGGTTTCCTTGAGCAATGACCGTGAATGTCTGTTAAGGCCCCAATTCACTAGTGCCATTAAGAACTGTTTCTTTTTAAACACCCCTTTATATCTGGTCTCAAAAATATACATTTAAGTGCTTTGCTGAACTGGGGATTACATGTAGCACCTGTGTTCTTATATCCTGGGTTTATGCACCGCAGGCATTGAAGAGGGTCAAATGGGAGATCATTTATCCTAATTACTGTGATGTAAGAGGAGCAGCAGGGAGTAGAGAGGAAAAAAAATCTTTAATCCTGCCATGTACAGAACAAAAGCATTTTCAGCACCCTTTCAAGACGTGTGATGGCGCCTAATCTCCCAGGTCTCTGTCTTTTATAACTGCACTGAAAATGGATTTGCTCTGTCAACATTATTTGAGAAACCCTTGTTGCCAATAATTGAAACCTGCAGTAGCAATAGATTTTTCCTAAGATTAAATGGGCTTTGAAAGCCTCCAGTACAACTCAATGTAAACCACTCTCTGTTATCCACTGGTGTTCATACCAACCCAATTGCTTCCATGTCTGTTTTAAACATTTCTTTTTTGTAAAGGTAAGAAAAGAAGGTGTTGAGACTATTGGTATTGCAAATACATTTGTACTTCTTCAGCAGTAGTGTCATTATTTTGTACTGAAAAGGACTCGTATAAACTTCAGCCCCTCGACTGTGTGGCATTTAATGAAGAAAAGCAAACCAGACCATTTAGGTGGAAGGAACATAGAATAGTCTGTATGTCAAAGCCTTTCAGTGAATATGCAGTCTATACTCAAAACCAGAAGGGTAGCAATTATCTTATGGTGGTGGTTTTTTAAAGATTGTAATCCGCTGTTGTGCTTTTTGAAGTGGAATTGTTGTACTGTACAGAGTACCTACTTGGTGCCTCTGTTTTTATGGTGACTGTCTCTCCCTATCCTGGCAAATGTGACTGAATATATTAGCAGGAATAGCCAAAGCTTTTCTGTGTCTGCATGTTCCCCTGCTCTGCCCTGCCCTGTTACACATGGCAGAATAGCAAGGTGTGCCACAGACTGACACTTTCACACATGCTGTACAGTGTGCACACACAGGGAGAGCAGTGGGAGCCAGCACGGTGTGACATGTATTTAAACAGCAGCCGCTCTATAGAGTACAGCTGGTTTATTCTGCTAGAAAAATCAGTTTCCACATGGTTGGGTAGGAAATTACTTATTGTTGCCCAGTTGCCTGGTTTTGTGAAGAACTCTTAGCAGAATGAAAGACATTGGAGTGACTTGGTGCTACATCAGGGGACAGTCTGGGGCTGTCAGTCCCTGTTCCGGTGATGGTGTAGGTGGCCCCATCCCCCAGCTCTGTCCCAGCGCTGCCTGTCTGTGGGCCTCATTGACCCAGGCCCTGACTTGCACACTGACTTTCTGGTTTGGCCTCAGACCTGTTGTGTCACCACAAATGTGTCTGCCAGCAGGGCTGGGGGATGCCCCTTGCTGTCCCCCGAAGACTGCTCCACTCCCTTGCTGGGTTGGTGGGATGGCCCCTGATTTGCTCAACCTCATGGGGATCCCCATTGGGGGTTCTCTGCAGCTCCTGACCCCCTACAGTGACTGTGGGTGCTCAGTCCATCCCTAAACATCATAGAGATGAAACCTTGATCCTCCTCAACATTTTGTTGAGCTCAGTGAACCTGTGAGTGGGACTCATGGTGCACCTGCAGAAGATTCATTGGAAAACAAGAGGCTGAATCGTGCAGTTTCAACCACAGCTGAAACTCCATGGCCATTCTTAGTCACATAAGTGAAAAAAATTGAGCTACAGTTCACGGTAATCTCTTCTGTCTTCTCCACAGCGTGCGAATTCAGGTGGATGGATTTTACAGGAACTCGTGTACAGAGACTGGCTTTTTCACGTGAGGCCAAGTATTTGGAGTTTAAGGTCAAAAAGGAATTTGGTCTTGGAAGTTATGAACAGCTGAAGGGAGAGTTTAGAACAGAAGGAAAGATTAACATTAGCCACTCGCTACTACTAATAAATAGGGAGCTGTCAGGTGCTGACCCAGTGTATGCTTGTTTTAAGCATCTGCTCAACTTGAAAAGAATTAAGGAATCTCACTCAAAGTGATTGACTTTTTCAGCTTGTTCTTCCAGCATGTACATAAACAGGATTGCTTCACTGGAGCTATAATGCACAATAAAATATTTATCTAATGAACAGGAAGAATTTGATGCTTTAGGAAAATGTAAGCATTGGATTTCCTTTACTTGGCTTTTCACTCTCCCTCCTTTCTTTCTCCCTCCCCTCCTCTTCTCATAGGTAAACTATATATATATACACACATCTGTACAGAATTCCAGTACAAACATTTGGATGACCATAATCAATCAAAATTATCAGATTTTGCTGTGTCACGTATTTTAGAATTGCACTGAAGGTACAGATACCAGCAAGTTCTGGAGGTGCATGGAAGAGGAATTATTAAAATGGGGCAAACCCTCTGTAAAAGCATGTCTCCAGCTATGTAATAGTAAATATCAATTTATGTTATCCAGGAAACATTTTTTTTTCCTAAATTATCTGATTGGGAAAAGGGATGATCTTAACCTTTTATAATTTTTTGATTTAATGATAAATGTTGTGCAATGATTTTAGTGTTATAAGGAATGTAAGCAATACAGAATGTAATTATTTGCTTAAGAAGAAAACTATTAAAAGATATTTAATAGCTACAGTTAGTTATTCATGGCTTATTAATATATTATTATAGCAAAAAATACCCTAACTTTATTTTGAGCTATTTTAGCATATAATGAAAGTTTTGATAGGCTTTGAAGCAGAGCTAAAGAGTTCAAAAGACTGTTAGTGAGAGTCATAGCTCAAAAATGCATGCTATCTTCCTAAATTTTTTTTTTTTAGATTGTAACTAATTTATACTTTTTCTAGCCAGAAAGATGTGATGGTGAATGTGATGGAGAGGAGAAGCTTTGACTAGATTTGGTGTAGTATGTCAGTGTTTGTCATGTGCAAAGCTAAGGTCTAGGGTCAGAGAAGTTTGAAGGAGGTGATAACTTTTATGATTAAAATGGTATTTTCCAACAGGATGAGAAAGCCATGTCATGGGCACAACTAACAGCATGGTCTCTACCAATTGTAATCAGATGACAACAACAGAAGATGGGAAAGATTATCAAATATACATAGTTAAATATAAGGTTTTTATATCTACAGGTTTTATCAGACACCTCATTCATTTTCCCCAGCTGCATCTCTGCCAAATGCTGTATCAAGACTATGTGGCTTCGGGCACTAGTGTTGCGAACGTGAACGTGCTGCTCGACAGAGATGTCTGCGTGTGAGTGGGCAGAGCTCACCTCCCTGCTGTAGATACTCTGGAATAGCACATGTGGACCATGGCCTGTGTGAGAGTTCGTCAGTGTTCTGCTTTTAAAGATTGCCAGCACAGTAATGGTGGAATTACTTCACTTTAGCTGGCTAGTTTGCAATCCTTAATTTAAGTTATGTTAAGGCAGAGGCAGCGAGAAATATTTTTGCATACAAAGCTGAAACAGATCACACCGCTACAGAGATCTATAAAGGCACAACTGGTTTAAGGATCAAAGGATCACAGGGTACTTCAGACTGGAGGGGGCCTTGGGGGGTCTCTAGTCCTACCCCTTGTTCAAAGCAGGGTCAATTATGAGGTCAGACCAGGTTGCTCAGGGCTTTGTCTAGGCTGGTTTTGAAAACCTTAAAGGGTGGCTGCTGCACAACCTCTCTGGGCAGCCTGACTGAGCTTATGGTGAAAGAAGTTTTCCATATAGCTGGCCTGAACCACTTCTTTCAACTTACACTCCTTGTGCCTTGTCCTTTCGCTGTACACCCAGTTAAAATCCATTACTCTGGCTTCTTGATAACCTCCTCATAGGTACCAGGAAGCTGCTGTCCCCGTGAAGCTCTCTTTCCAGCCTAAAGAAGTGATCATTAGTCTCTTCCCACAGAGCAAGTGCTCCAGGCTTGACCATGATGGTGGCGCTCTGTTAAACTTACTTCACTTCGTTGATACCTTCTTGTATCCCAAATCAGGGTGCAGTATTCTAGATGCAGTCTAAAAACCATTTCGTTCCAGTTGGATCACTTCTCTGATCTCAGCCCCAGGCTGTGAAAGCACTGGTGCCAGCACAAGGCAAGGAGGAGGCCCAGGCTGGCACGGGCAGTGAGGAGAGCAGGAGTGCCCTTGCTGGCAGCGCTGTGCTCTGAGAACGGCTTGTACCTCTACTGTGCAGGGGTGGAAAAGATGTCCAACAGGACAGTCTCTTCTTCTTGCATTAACTCTTCTGGCACGAATGACCCCCGGGTTCCCTTTTTCATCCACACCTTGTTTTTTGTGCACTCTCTTCCACACAAGGGTTGTATTTCCAGAAGAAAACCTCAGGTGGCAGCAGCAGCATAGCTTTTGTAACTGGTCCTGCTCTCGGTGCAGTTCTTCCTTGTGCTACCAGTCATTAGAACTTGTTAACGAGGAGCCCCTGCGCTTTACAACTTTATTAGCAAATCCTCAGCTTATCAAAGAGTGAAAGTGTTCTTTCCCGGCTGATTTAGTAACGTCCGTATCTCATTTGGAAGGCCATGTTTTATATATTTATGCAAATTGTGCATATTTTTGTGTATTGATGTAAGGCTGCATGCATAGAACTTTACTGGCTCTTGAAGGGAACTTGAGATGTTGGTAACTACTTACTTGGTGTTGATACCGTGTTTGAGCCAAGTTAACTGTCTCAGAGTGCTCTCTGAAAGATTTTGTGCTTCCTTGCAGCTAGACAGTCCCCCACTTTCCTGATTTCTTCTGTGTGACCATATGTGACCAAAGAGGAGGGAGGAGGGCATTCAGAGGATCTCTAAAAGGGCAATAAGAAATCCAGAAGTAGAATTTGAGTGTAGAACAAGGAACCAAGATTTAAAAGGAAACATGATGAGAGATGTAGGAAATCAGAGGGAGAGTGCATAAGGGAGGAAAAAACTTGAGCCAGGTTAGAATAAGAGTTCTTTCTCACAGCTCTGGTTTGGGGGCTCTTGAACACCTGCAGTTCCCTTGCACTGTTTCAAGACACAGTGTTGCAGAGATCAGCTTTGGGATTTCCTGCTATTCTCACATGCAATGTTTCTGTCTCCATCTAACTGGGTTTGTTTTGGGTTTTTTTTTAGGCAGTGGACACTAGAAAATTCTCTCTGTACTTTGAGCTTCACTGCCAGTCAGACAAGATCTTTGAAGTCTTTCACATAATTTCCTCTTTCAGATTTCTGACATTAAAGTGTATCTGTGGAAAACAATAAGCACCAAAACTTTCTGTTCTCCCAAAACAGACAAGTGAGCAAAGAACATTCCTCTTGGGCTTAGTGGTTTTGAAATCACATTCCTGTGACTGGACCGAGCAACACAACAGTTTAAGGGGTAGCAGAAAAATTGCCACTGAAAGGGGACTGGCAACAAGCCGTTTCTCCAGCCTAGCCCTGCAAAGGCCATGATACCCACATGGTACACACAGGAGTTTGCCACCTTCTTTTATCTGACAGCAGCACTGGAACAAGATTGTTATGATCTTACAGGAGTGAAGAATGGACACCAGAAGATGTGAGCTCCCTCTGCACTGGAAAATAAAGAAAATGGACAATTTCTTCAGTTTTAATGGACTGTGGCACATCTGCTACATTTGATAGTGATTACAGCAGTGTCTTTGATGCTGCA
The DNA here is from genome assembly GCA_020800305.1 of Porphyrio hochstetteri. Classification (NCBI taxonomy): domain Eukaryota; kingdom Metazoa; phylum Chordata; class Aves; order Gruiformes; family Rallidae; genus Porphyrio; species Porphyrio hochstetteri. The sequence continues at coordinate 31,732,703 of CM036905.1, read as the reverse complement.
GTGTCTATCTGTTCGTGTCACCGTGGCCTGGTGTAGACAAGGAGAAGCACATGGATATAAAGTGGCAGAAGGTCTGAGAAAAGGGCAGTCCCACTCCTTGCTGCTGCTTTACCTATGCCTCAGTGCAGCACTAGTGCATGGAGTAGAGAACTGGGACCTGGTTGTATCTTCTTTGCCCGGGACTAGGATGAGAAACCAGGGAGTAGTTTGCAGCCACCTGCAACATTGCTGTCTTAGAGACTCCTGCCAAGTATGGACAATGCTGCTGCTCAGCACAGTTTGCAGAATGCATCCAGCATGTGGATAAATACAGATGAAGTGATGCTGTGTAGCACTAAGATTCTGGTGGCATCTCAAAGCTGATGCTTTTTTTCAGAGTGGTGGGTGATCTCAGAAGGCTGGTCTTCCAGGTCAGCATCCTACAAATGCTGCATCTCATCATGGGGAGGGCAGGTAGGTGAGCAAGGCCAGATGGCTCGGTGACGTGAGGTGCAAGGGATGCCCATGGAGCAAGCCAGCCTAAACACCACGCTGGGTACTTTCGTTTACTCAGCAGAAGTACAGGCACATTTTCACACTCTGTCTAGGTCGATGTCATAGCTCAGCAGATTCTCCTTGAGGCCTTGCTGCTCAGACCAGCTGAGCTCTGATTTGCGAGACGTCCCAGAGGCATCAGCAGGGCTGCTCACCCCATGGCACTGCTGACCCCAGCTGCAGCGTCACTGGGTGTCCTGGCCAGCGCTGTTGAATCTTGGTGCAGAGCGGAGCACAGCTCTAACTTGGGTGCTGTCTACTAAGCCCATCCTCCCCTAGCACTCCAGCACTCAGTCCAGGTCCTTCTCACCTGAACCACCAGTGGTGCTGTGTATTTTGTTTGGGCAAGACAGTAGGTGATTTTGCATTGCAGACAATGCATATAAACTTCCAGTTGTTTCAGTACTGGAAGGAATGGGACAAAGGGTGAAAGAACCTCACAGTAGCATTTCCTCCCATAATAACAGTCTTCTAAAAACTTCAGAGTTATTTCTAAGTAATACATGTAAGTAGCCCTTTTAAAATTAATTATTCCCTGGAGATGATTTTATGTCATTTTATAAAAGCACAGCCTAATTAAAAAACAATCACTGGTCTATTAAATACCCAATTTACCCCTATTTCTTAATGTTTTATTATCACAAAGCACAGTATTTTAAATTGTGAGTTGACTTCAGCATGGGGTTCATATTAATGTATAATTGTTGTTTTCCCTGGACAGCCAAACAGATATTTTGCATAAACTGATTGTCTGCCATTCTAAGCTTGCATCGCTGCTCCCTCTTTTGGAAGAAATAATTGCAGAGCTCCTGGAACCGCATACATTCATTACACATGAATTGGCGCTTTTATTTAATTTGGGTCTCTTACAAGGTGGTCTGTGCTCCCACACACTGCATCTTGTTCTTGTGTATTTTGAGGGGAAGTTTTGATAAAGCGTCAATTAAATCACTGTAAAATATGAGGCAGTTTACACAGGTTTGGGGATTCAGGGAGTGGGGGAAGGACTTGTCTGCCAGTAAGATAGCTGAACTGATTAGGAAATAGCAAAAAGAAATATCTGGATGAAGCTGGAGTGTACAAAATGATTAAAATTGGGTTCTGGCAGGCTTCTTTCTCTTGCAGTGGGAGGACTACAGAGTCATAAATGAATGTGAAAATAGGAGCCTCAGGCAAAGGTTGTTTCTTTGCCATGCATGGAAGGAGAGAGGCATGCGGAAACCCAATGTCTCCAGCCTTCTCTGCAGTGGGAAGCTTTAGGGCTGTTTTAGCAATGTGGAAATAGTGTTTTTGCTTAAAACAGAGCAAACACTCCTGCAGACAGACGTCAGGTGTCACAGAAATCTATCCAGATCAGGTCCCCATGCGCCAGCAATCAAAACCCGCCTCCTCTGCTGCGGTACTCCACCGGCACGGCTGCGGCGGTAGGAACTCCAAACAGAAACAATGGGAGCCAGTTCATGCACAGGAGAGCACAGACCTCTGGGACACTGAAGGACCTGCCAGGCATTGCGTGTATGGGCAGTATATGTTTAAAACAACAAGCGTGGTACAAATGCACCTTCGGGTCAGTATGGCCCAAGGAACCATGTAGGTGGTTTTGGATATGTAAGGACTATCTCCAGCTCCAGCAAGACTTCTCAAATACTTGATATTTCAAACATGCTTTAAGTGTGGGCCAGTGTCACAAGACTGTGACAGCTTGACATCTCATGCATGACTGATTTGTGACAGAGGTGGCAAAATGGCCAAGTGGTGTAATAGGCTCAGTTTTTCTGACCCCTCTCCCCTGGAGGAAGGGGGAGCATCTCTTTCCAGGGAGATGTGGGTTTATAGTCCATATTTTATTACTTATTCAGATGCAGTGATAATTGTGCACACATATACAAGTACTTTCCTTTCTCTATGTCAATAGTTAATGTTTATACACATAGAGAAACAGCAAACTACAGAAACGCAGCACAGAGAAATAAATGAGTCACACAGAAGTCAAGGTGTGTGGTGGTCTAGAGCCTACAATAAGGAAGTGCAACTGGTGCAGAACCCCACCGATTTCTGTGAGATGGCACACACATTCTTTGCAAAGCAGGGCTTTAAATAGGGTGGGAGGGTCACAGAATCACAGAATGACAGGGGTTGAAAGGGACCTCTGGAGATCATCTAGTCTAATTCCCAAGAGGGTACAATGAAAGGAAAGACATAAAGAAAAACAAAATGGATCAAAATTCTTACAGCAAAGAAACCACTGTATACTAGCACAAATTGTAAGAGAAGCAGAGACACCACATAACAGCTACCAAAAATATTGGGGGGAAAAATACAAACTTTCCCAATGATGAAAGTGGCAATGTAAAATCTCTGCTTTCTGCAGCACAGGGCTGTGGATTTTCTGGCCAGCAGATCCAGGTAGGTAGGTGGCTGTGCTGGGAACTTGGGTCTGGAAGTGAGCAAAGGCCATTCAGGCAAAAAGCCTTTGGTTTTTCACCCGAAAATGTTATGGTGCTTGTTGCAGGTGCTTCCCAGTGTAGATCCAGGGACACAAGAACACTCACAAGAACAGGCAAAGGATTTGGAGGAAAATAGTAAAGGGGCCAGATGTCAGAAGTTGGTGGGTCTTGGGCTCTGGTTTTGAGCACAACTTGTATGATAGAGAGGACAGAGCAAGGCAAACAAGGGTGAGTGTGGTAAAAGGAGGGGAAATGCAGGGAATAAAACTGGTGGGAGACCTTTCTTCAGTCCAGAGGTTTGGTTTCCTTTGATGTTTTTTAGCAAAGGTTCATTACAGCATTGAAACAAAGGTTGACCTGAAGAGTCTGCCAAAGGAACGGCTGATGGTGGGGGATTACAGGTAAACCACCAGCAGTACTGTAATAAGACTAAGGAGTTGATAACATCTCCAAGACCACAAAACAGGCCTCTATGAGCATACATTCTTCTAACAGTTATCCCAGGATTCTGAGCTAGGAAGTCAACACTGATGTTGTCATAGTGTGCAGCACTGAGGACTGTAGAGGTCAGGCAGACAGCAGAATATATGGTGCTGTGAGGTGCAGACCTTGCCCACAGGACAGAATCTTTCCTCCCACAAAAACCCTCCGTGAGGATGATGGTTGTTACTGACAGCCCACGGAAGGAGCTGGAGCCAGTTTCCTTCTTCTGACATCCCAGAGCAATGCAAACGTGCATATGTATTATTAAGAGACTGGAGGGCAGACAGTGTTTGCCATGTTCCAGGCAGCTGATGGCTATTTACTTTTGACCAGTTGAGAGGGATTACTATGGCTTTACTCCTTGCCCAGAATGGTGATTGTGCTGGGAGGGATGGAGGGGAATAGTTTCTAGTAACACTGTTCCTGTGTGTATATAAATATTCCCTGGCTGGGGCTGGCTTCACACATGATGGCAATCCATGCTTGCCTTCCCCCTGCCTTTCCCTCCCTCCTCACATCTCTACCAGCACAGCAGATTCCAATAATAAACCCATCACTGTGAAAGCCAGGTGTCATCCAAATTCATTTGCTGCAGCGTTTGATCTATCCTCTGCTTCAAGATACAGGTTTCAGAGTATTTTATGAGATGCACTTCACAGCTTTGTATCATAGAAGACATTCTGCAGCATTTTATGAGCTGCATTTTATAAAATTTTATCAGGTATTATGTAGAATATTTTAGCAATAAGCCCTTTTTTAGAGGATCAGTTCCAGTACAAGCTTGCATACATATGAAAGTGCACAGAGAAAATGGGAACATCCTCAAAACACCGTTAACACTTAACCTTCCAGAATATCTTTGCTGGGCTATTTCTTTTGTGATGTAGCTTGTGCAGTCCACAGGGAAAGTAAAACGGGATATAAAACACAGCGGCTGTTTTACTGTGGCCATTTAGCTTTACAAAGCAGAGGTTCCTCAGTTCGTCCAGTGTGTCCTCCACACTGTAGAGGGATCATGGGCTGAATAGCAGCACTGGGCTCCCCTTGGATTTTTTTGAACAAGCACCCTCTGTTCTCAGGTCTCATCAACACCCTCCATTTGGCAGCATGACCGTACAGGTGCATCTGCAGCTCCGGCTCTTCTCATTGCAATTATTTGCCTTCCCCAGTGCAAGGCAGATCACATCACATCCTGCCAGGCTCCCGCAGTCCACAGCTGCCCCTCCACCTTTCAGACACCCCCAAAAGAACCACAAGAGCTCGTTTCATCAGGGATCTGGGAAGCCAACAGTAAATGTCCCCCAATGGTGAGAAGAAAGTAGGAAGTGGCACCTGAAAACTGTGGGATTATTTTTTCGCTCATGGAAATAGACCAAAAAGCCCAGTCATTATTTGTTAGTTTCCTCAGCTTGTATCAAAACCCCTGCACAGGTAAGATCTGTCTCAGCTTCTCAAGGTCCGTGGAAGGAAGGGGTTGATACCTGAAGGTCTCCTTGCAGTCACATGAAAGCAAGGCTGGGTACTGAGGAGCAGTCTTCTGATGATGCTGGTCCTTTCCGAGTTCTCAGTTTCAGACCCTGGGGGCCGCTCTCCCCCCGCTCGGGCAGCTGTGAAAATCCTTGCCTGAGAAGCCCTGCAGTGGGGAGTCCCCACACACCCACTGATGGACATCTCGGGCACAGCACCTGCCGTGAGGGGTCACTTGCTGTACATCTCTCTGGAAGAGACAGGTCGGTCCCATTTAGCGAAGTGTCTATGAAATATTCAATTTCGTGTTTAATTTTTTAAGCCTTTTCCCATTTGTTTAATGGAAGCTGAACCACTGCCATCGCTGTCAAGCCCGGGAGCAGTGTTGCCTTGCCAGGTCTTTTTGGGTTTACAGAAAATGGCAATATTCATACTTGCATTACAGGAGCAGAAAATGAAATTGAACATGGCATTTACATTTACAGCATGAAAATTCAGATCACTGAACGCAACGTGAAAGTTATTTAAGGTCCTAATAATCTATACTTGCATGCTGCTGGTGTTGTGTCATGCCAGTTGTTTTGAAGGATGTACACTCTTCAGATTTCCTGCAAAGGAAAGGGGAAAAAAAGTGCTGAAAAATAAAATCAATACACTCCAACAGAAATCCAAACAACAGCAACAACCAAAAGCTGAAAAAGAAGAAATATAAGGTGTTATTTTTCTCCATTAACCAAGGAAAAACAAACAAACAAAAAAAATCAGGGCTAGTTTTTGATAATTTATTTCTAAATTGCTTTCTGTCTATTATTTTTTAATCCCTGCATTTGTCACTTTTTTCTCAAGCATCAATTGCTGCTCATTACCTGGTTACATCAATGAGAACAAGAAAAGCCTCAGGTTAGAAATTCTTGTATTGGAAAACAATAACAAAACAAGACCTCCTCTAATTATGCTGTAGCAAAGGATCATGAAGTATATAAGAAGCACCTTAAAATAAAAGTTGCACGGTGTTAAATGTATGGTTTAGGCGATCATCATGTTTCAAGCAGAAATCTGCCGTGCTTACAGAGAACTGAGCAATTGTGAGCTTTGTTCATCTTCACAGCCTCTGTAAATTCTGGGAGAAATTGTCTCTGAGCTGGCAGAAGTCTGAGGAAAGCATTTTGAAGAAAGCTGTCTCTCATTTATTAATATAACAAAGCGAGCCTGATGGCTTAAATAAAAGAACAGCCCTGGCAGCTGTCAAGGCCTTACAACCACTATTTCAAATCAAAGGGGAAGGAAGAACCAGATATATATAAACTCAGTGACAAGCAGGAATCTGTAAAGTCAAGGGTGGGAGCAGAGGGAGAGAGGGACGTGCAGCTACCGCAAAGGCAGGCATGCAAGAACCTGTCAGCACTCCGGGCCAGGGTAAGCGATGCTGTGGCTTTCTCACTACACTAACACACAACTAATGTGGGTTAAGTAACACAGTTGTTCCGGCACATTTAGGAGGTTCTCTAGCTTGTATGAATATTTAATCCCAATTAGGCGCTTTCATTCCACACCAGTGGTCACCGAGGTAAAATACAGCTACGGTATGTGCTTCAGGAGGGTCTGAGGAGAAACGTGAGGGATGGTCATCAAAAATGTCAGAATCTCCCCAAACTAACAAGGTAATGAAATCTGGCCTGAAACAGAAATATTTCAAAGCTATGGGCAGTAAAAAAATGTATCTCTCATTTAGCAAATCTAAAATGAAAAATACATCTGAATCTTTCAAACGGCTTCCATTGCTTTAGACAGCTCTGAAGAGTCCTCTTGGCACACCTTTTCTGCAGTTTCTGGCTTTCCAGACTTAGGGTTTGACTCAGGAGAAACTCAGTTGCAGACACAAGGCTCTGTGAGCTCCAGACCCCTCTCCCACTCCAGAGACAGGAATGCTGAGAACTCCAGCTGGAGCGAGGCTCCATTGCCCTGAGCCTAGAGCTATGTCCTTGTTTTGTGACAGGTGCTGCAGCTGGGAATTGCAGCTTGTGGCCATGCATGAAGCTGAGATCCCCAGGTGGTGGCCAAGTGAGGAGCACTCAGTAGTGTGCTTTGAGGGCCACATGCGGTCCAAAACCCTGCCTGTCTTGGGAGATGGGCACACACATCAGCTTGGAGCCTATAGCTTGGGACCGAGGCTTGAGGAGCTGATCTGGCATGAAAGAGCCATCAGAGGTGTCCGCTGAGACCCTAGGACCTCATTTCCCTGGACCAGCCCTCAACATCAGGCTTTGTTCACACTCCTTTTAATTTCCACTTATGGATCTTTGAATTTACTAAGAGATTTGGTTTCTAGGAAGGCTGATGAGGCAGACCCTGTGAGGAAGTTAGGAGGAAAAACACACCAGCTCTGGATTCTCACTGGGCTTTGGGCTGATCAAATCAGGTCCATATGAAGAGACATGGGAAACTTTGAAGTCAGTAAGCTAGGTACCTAGGGAGTTTCAGTAATTCCAGAATGAGGGAATTACAGAAGGGGTTTGAGTTGTAATTTTGGTTTTATGTGCCTAATCTCTGCTTAAATTCAGGTGCCTTCGAAGATTTTGAATCTAACTCTAATTTGAAATGCACTTCTACAAGCTCATTCCTTGCTGTGAGCTGAAAAGCAAGGGCTCTGGGAAGTTGTCTGGGGAAAGGTAAATCTTTTCTATCACACTGAGCTACTGTGGATGCCAAATAGAATGAGACAGCTTTAAAGATTTTCCCAAGTCAGCTCAGAAAAAGTGATTATATAGGATTTATGAACCAGCTTCTCATAAATGTAATAATGACTCACCATTTCCTCCACTTGCTAGATTGCTTAGCACTGATTTGGATGCTCTAATAGAGCAGAATTAATAAGAAGCAGCGTGATTTACCTTGAGGTGGTATTTCATTCTCTGAAGATAGTTCAGATCTCCAATATCAGAATGAAGGAAAATAATGCTTGCATAACAGAGGTATAAATATGGTATATTGAAGAAACATTCATAAACTGTTGTTCTCAGAGCTGTTTCAAATTACTCTGGATTTCTCCTCTAACCCCTATGACAAGTCAGGGAAAGAGCCAAAATGCCCTGAGCGTAGGTAACTGATCAGAGAGTCTCTTTCAGGAGAAAGGATTTAAGAAGGTATTGCCTCCAAACCGCTCTGCCTGCTCGCCTCATCATGTTTAACATGAAGCCACTTCATCTGTGCCATTGCAAAAACAGGCCATTGGGCTGGTCTTACAACCGCTGAAAAGTTGTGTTTCACAAACACCACCTTCTGTCAAACTTAGTAGTGCTGGAATATGTTGGCACAGTCCAAAATACATACATGGAATTTGAGTTCTACTGTGACATGTGCTGCGGAGGGATGACCTGGCACATTTGCATGTGCGTTGTCTCTCATTAATTCAATATCAGATTCAATACAGGACAAATTCAAAGATTTATTTCAGCCAACAGTCTTGGAATCCTAGGTGGGCTCTGAAATTCCTTCATCAGTAATGAAAACACAGTGAGTAGAGGTGTTTTATCAGCCGATGTTGTTAGAGAATCCGGAGGCTCTCCTGTAAGCGCTCTCGCCTGTGAACAGAACAAGTTGGAACTTAGCAAACTGCATTCTTCATTAGAACCAAAACTGCAAGTATGTCATCAAGCACGTATGCCTCAGGGGAAGCAGCTCTCTTAAATTAAAATGTGTGAGAAGAGTTTAAAAGCTGTCACATTAATATAAACAAATTTGTGTTACTCTCTGAATAGCTGTTACGTGAGCTGACTCCTACACAGAGGAGCAGGAAAGTGTACAGTTATTCCCTTATCTGCTAGAAAACCTTTGCCACAAGTCATGTCAATAAAGAACCATCTTTGGTTTACATCTTAAAACAAGCTTTTCTGGGACCATCTTCTTATTAAATAATTTTGAATGCAAATATCTTGCTGGGTAGAACATGTGCATCATTTAGATGAGGTACTTAGGGATATGGTTTAGCACAGGATAGGAATGGTTGGACTCGATGATCTTAAAGGTCTTTTCCAACCTTGTAATTCTGTGATTCTGTGGTCATTACTGTTTGGGGCATGAACACTGTGGGAGTATTGCTAATTATAATAAAAGAGAAATCATGATTCATTACTGGCTTCGTAAGATGTGGGATTTACCAGTGGGTTCAGTTGGTATTTTGCCTTTCTCCCTGGAAAGCTGAGGTGAAAGGAAAAGTGAAAGGAAACTTGCTCATAATTACTAATCAAAACTCTAGCCAGGAGCTGGTGTCTTAATGAGCTTAGGTGGAACAGTGTTGCTTATAAAGAGTGGAGGTTTCAAGTGTTGGGTTGGTTTTTTTTTTTCCTTGAAAGACTACTATGGAAAGCCTGCCCTCCCTTGCTGTGTTTTAGATCCATTTTCTCCTTTTTCCTTTCACATCCTCAGAAAGAAAGGACTTCTTTTCCTGTTTGATGCTCACATCTTCCCTCATTCCTCCATAATTTCCCACGTTGTAAAATTCTTCAGCTTACAGTTCAAGGTAGCCCCCAGATCTGCCTGTGTTTGCCTTCATCCCTCCAGCTCTGCCTGCTCTGTGGGGGTTACCCCAGAGTGTTGCATGACTGGTCATGCTGGGAGGAGACTCCTACACACCACAGCCACCAGCACAAGCTCTTCCATCAATTATGAGAGAAGTCTTGGCTAAGTTGCAAATGTTAGAGCTCTACATCAGACTTGCCCTTCTACTTTATCTCAGCCTATTTGCCATATGTCACATCAAATTTTATGCTTCAGAAGAAGTAAAAAGTTCACTACAAAAACTATACCAGACAAAAACTAAGAAAGAGCCCCACAAAAAACAGAGCACACGTCTCTCTACCTGTTAGGACCACTGGGTACCCACAAAAGGGGAACAAACACATCAGTATGGAAAACAGGTTCTTGTTTCCGGGTCACAAAGGAATTGCTACATGCAATCAAGAGAGAGAAATCCTTTACATTTTAAAAAATCATCCTATAATTTTATTTCTCAGTTATGACAAAGGCCTGGCCTGCAGTGATTGCTATAGGCTAACACATTTCCAAAAGAAAAGGATATATGCCGCAGCACTATTTCAGTTCCAAAACACTGTGCAGTTCTACCAGCCCATAATATCTCTAGCATTTTGGTCAAGAAAACGATTTTCGCTGCGTAAGGACCTCAAAGGGAACTTTATTCTTTATTTTACTCTTTTTACTATGCTGAAAAACTCAACAAGGTTTGAGCAATTTGGCTGTCATCGTGTATTCATTTTCCATGAGTATCTTATGATCCATACTAGATGCATGACCCAGCACAGCTCACACAGCATTTTAACTTTGTATTAAGTTCAGAGCTTCCATAACCCTCTTGTCACATCTACTTCCATTTTCTGGGTACTTTATTTAGGATGGAAGCTGGTCATAGAGAAAAGTGCATGGTGTCATTACACCCCAGTGGATTTAAGATCCTCCTGACCTCTATGCCCATTGCTGTTAGGCAGCATCAATCAGCACGATCTCACCACCCTTCTCAGTCTTTCTATTATTCACAAGCCCTTTGCATCGGAGTGCCTTATACAAAAACAAAAGGCAGTGTTTACAATCTGAAACATCTGCTCCCATCCTATCCCTTCTCATCTGTAAATCCTCCTCAGAACCCTTGCTTTTCCAATGGATGTTTGAGGGAAACAGGAAGAATGAGAATTAGTGAGAAGTTAATCTTTGTATTCATTAATTTTGTTGTTAAGAAGATGAACAGCTGCATTTAAGCTGTTTTTAGCTGTAATCCTAGCAGTTCCAACTGCTCATTATGCTTGTAAGACCACATGAAGAATATTGTATTAAATTTATTACCAGGAAAGTACAGAAAAATTGGAGGAACAGTAACAAAAAAGGGTTAGTGATTTATTTATGAAGAAAGATTAATAGCTAAACTCGGGAGCCCAGCTGAAGGGAAATAATTGGAAAGGCTCTCTAAGGACCCTCTGGAAACAGGCAGCAATCTCAGACTGCGAAAGTCCTTACTCATTTTTATTTAGTCCTTGTTCAAGAAAAGCTCCAGTTAAAAATTAAACAGGGGGAAAGTGGCTACAAATATTTTCCACATCTGAATATCAAGGAAGGGTTTATATAACTAATGTGAGCAGTGGCCTTTGGTGGCAAACAGCTGGGAAGTAGAACTGTACACAGGTAAGTGACTTCTCTTGGGAAGCTTTAGTGGCTACCTCTGAACCATATAAGAGCCAGGATCTGAACTTCAAGTCCTGAAGCTGAACCACAAGAAGGGGGAGAAATGTAATCAAAGCCCAGGCATCTCCTGGGATGATGCTTGTTGGCACAGGCCAAAAGGTGCCAGGGTGGCACTGCATGCAGTGTGGACGATGGCCCACATCTGCTTCAGCTCCTGCTCTGGCTCAGCTTAATTTGCAAAGACAGATGTGAACTGGGCCCAGAGTCATGTCCTGCCAGTCACACAGTATCATGCTGCTTAGTAAAATTTAAAAAAAACATCCCAGCACAGAACTTACTAAAGCCTTCTGTCAAATCCTGAGGAAAGCATATCCTTCATTTATTCTTCCCTGTAATCAGACAAATATTAGCAAAAGCACAGAGAAACAAGTACAGAGCAGTTTTTAAAACATCCTTCCTATGTCCTTTTGTTTGACAGTCTCAAAAGACAGAGAATTTTCTTTTTCTGAGACACTTTTCTATTTAATTTTGAGTTTATTAACTAGATCTTTGTTATTTGGCTCACCAGGAATGTAAAGATTATACCACTACAGAAGAACGTAGCTCTGTAGGCTATAAATATAAATTAACAGTCTTATATTCTCTTGCAGAAATACAGGCTTCTGCAATTCACAAATTATTTCTCCTCTAAATAATGAACTGTGACAGGATACTGGAGAAAACAAAGCAAAATATTATCACATGGTCATTATAGTTACCTAAACTTTCATTACAAATAGCACTTGGGGGATTTCAGGAATGTCATAGGGAGGCTGGTCTTTGATTTTCTGTTTTGGCTTGTTTTCTGTTTTCCTTATCCTTTTCATTAATGGAACACATTGGGATAATGTAGTCATCTTTTTTTTTAACAAGGCACCAGGATATAGACTGTTCCTGGAGAAATATGTAACAGTTCTAGATATCTCTCCCAAGAGATCCAGACCTGTGAGCATGACATGGAGCCCGGTGAATGAATGCAATACAGTCAAGCACATACATTTAACTATAAAAATAGTTCTATCTTCTTAAAGTCTGTAGCAGCAGTTGTACTATCCAGAAAGTTTCTTGTGTTGGGATTGTCTTTTCCTTCCCCAGACACAGAGAAGAAACTTGCAACACTGTTTTGTTTTTAATGCTCTGCAACCATGTGATTTAATTAAAGTGACCCTGATCCTACAGATGAGGTTACCATTCTGTAAGGGGAATATGCCAGATGCTGCAAATACTTAGTGGTCCTGGGAAGAAAGAAGAATGAGACCTTTCTTCCTGCTCCCAGGTTTTTTGGAGGGAAGTTAGCCATGCAACACCAAAGAAAGCATTTTTCAATTTGGTTTTAAAAATTAATCTATCTTGCCTTTGAATAGCAAATAAATGGCCATAAGGAACGCTGCTTATAAGAAAGGTAGGTCAGGGCTTGTCAGGGCATATTTAGTATTCATTTTCCTGAAAACCCTGAGACTAGAAACTGGCTGATTTTTAAAAGTAAGCCTAACATTCCTGTAATAAGAAGTTTCCAAGGTCTTGCACCAAAGAAGACAATTCTCAGCAATGTACCTAATCTCAGCATGCTCACCACAAAAGTAGCACGCTGATTAACAACTCCGAGGAATACTGGTCCTACTTAATATTCATAGGCCCTCGAATCAAGTTCATCTCTCTTGAGTCTGATGAAGAGCTAATGCTATTGTCTGTCAAGCACGCTGCGCTTAGCATTTTGATGCCGCCGGAGCTGATGTCGCTGTGCATAGCGGCAAAGCCTATTTGCATCGCTTAAGGAAATGTAGAGTATCACTACCAAGGAACAAGACAGGTGACCTTACGCTATGCACCACATTAGGTTCTTAAAAGCGTTCCTAGCCTGAGCACGTGAAGAGCTGAAATGTATACAATTAAGGGTTTGGTTATTGCCAGTGAGAGCTGAGCATTTGCTGTTTGACACAGCAATTCTGACTTCTCTGTTAAGTACCGTGTGCCCTGAGGGAACGCTGAAACAGCTTCTCTGTTATGTTTCTTACAGACAAAGGAATGAGAGGAGGCTGAGACACTACACCAAGCAGTGAAACAAGAACCCGTAGCTAAGGCACAAAAAAAAGGTAATTGCTGATCTTTTACATTTTTTTTTTCCTTTTAAAAGCATTTCATTATAGATGGCTGTACAGAGAACTGTAAGCTTTATGACATTACCAAAGATGTTTGCTTCTCCTCTACCTTTTAGAAACAGGTCCTTTAAAGTAGGATTATTTTGGACATCTATTTCAAAGCATTTGCTCTGCACACTGCATCAAGGCTTCATCAGGGCTTTTTATTTTTTTGGATAATGAAAAGGTTGTGCTGGTTTTTAGATTCTTCTGAAGCCTTTAATAGGGAGCAGTCCTGTGTCACAACTTTGAATTAAATGCAAAGAACTTGTCTCGCTTCCTAAATCTCTGATAATGCCAAGCATGTTTTCCAAGTGGAGTTCAACATTATTGCTAATGCTATGCTTTATACCAGCAGAGTTCCAAGTCAGATCATTCTGTCTGTCCTGACCAGGGGGATCTATCCTGCAACCCTCAAGTTTTCAGAAAGCCCCTTGACGAGACAATGAGTAAGTATGCTACAATATAATGTTCTTGTCACAACTCTCACTTTTTTTTTAATGTTTGCATGCATCTCAAGCTCTGCCAGTTTGATACTCAGCAAAGCCCGTGAGACATACATATCTCATTTGTGGTGTGTTTGACATCTGCTGAGATTCATTGTCTGAGGCAAAAACCCTGTCTGTGGAATTATCACTTTCTCCCTTATCTATAGCAATGTCATCCAGCTGTGAAGGGATTTCACATGAGATACTCTGGTAAGTAACAGGTTTAATTTATCTGCAGCCAGTTTACAGCCCCTTTCCAGTAGCCGTCACCCTCCAAAAGCTTCCGTATGCTGACACCTGTTTATGGGGTCCCTGGATCTCCACAATCACTATCCTATTAGGTCATGCTGGTGGCAGCTGACAGGAATCCCTTGAATCCCATCAGAGTATTGGGAAGGAATGAATAGCCAAATGAATTTGAGACTGGGGGATCCCCCCTCTTGATCCTAGTCAGATTCAAAGAGGAGCTGCCAGTCATCCCTTTGAAGGATGGTCTGTCATTGGGATAACACTAAGAAGTAAAGTGAGTCTTATTTAATTCTGGAGGCTGGCATTAATATAACCCTTAAGTGTACAAATGGTACCTGTGGAATGTTCTGGAAACTGTTTTCAGAGTGGATTTCAAATACCCATTTAAAGGATGGAGATTTCTATGTGCAAACCTTTCATTAAGTGGAAACTTGCTACTGTGTGTCAAGACACAAAGCAGTAAGAGACAGCACGAATGATCTCTCCTCGTTCATCATGACTATTTGCTTTTTAGGGCTTTGGAATTTTTTCCCCACTGAATGCAGCAATATTGAGTTCAAATTTATAAACAGATTTTTCCCCATGGACAGAGGAGTAATAACTTCTTCAATGTCATGTCAGATTATACTCTAAGAGTCATGAATTATCATGGCAGTGATATTATGGTGCATTAGAATGTAAAATCATAGGGTTGTCAAAGCATGACTTCCTTTTACTGTAACATTGTGGGTTTGGGGCTGGAATTTAAAGTGAGACATGATGGAGAAAAAGCTAGTCCCCAAAGGTGATCTAAGATTTCAAAGTATTTTTCAATCTGTGATTTAAAACCTTTGTGACAGAGTAATTTTTGACTGAATGTCCTGGCCTTGACTCTGTCTGGTTTTTAATGCCTAACAATCTTTACTTGCACATCTGTGTTCTAAATTTCTACATCTATACAACTGCTCATTTATTTTTATATTTTTCACTTCCATAATATGACTTTCCTGGATGGAATCCTTCTCATATTGGACTTAACAATTTTACCAGTGATTTTGTAAAATCGAAGATTTACTTTAGCTTCTATTCTCTAACTTCATGTGTAGAAGTATTGAGTAAGGGGAGGAAAGAGAACCACACAGATTGGAACCTTAAGCTTGGCTATGCTGTGGAGAACAAAAGGATCCTCTAATTCTCAGTGCTTGACCACCTACCTCTAGAAAATGAATCTTCCTTTGCCTGAGCAGCAAATAGTCACATATTTGAAAATCAAAGCTTACCTATTTAAAGCTGGGCACACAGAAAGTCATTCATAATCAGGATGTGTCAAACCCTCTGTATCCGTTCACCAGCCTTTACAAAATGAATGACAAAGAGAAATAGAAATGTAAGACACTGTACATGAACTCAGCGTGTATAGTACAGCCTGCAGAAAGACAAGGAGATTCCAGAGTCAGGCTTGTTGAATAGGGTATAAAATTTATATTTTCAGAACAGACTGCAGCACTCAGCCATCCAGTTTCACTTATGCAAATGCACAGTTAAACGTGAAATGATGTTTTGTAAGTAAAAGTATTTTAAAGCACTGATTCAAATGTGTCACTGTGTAGCATTGTTAAGCACTTCAGTAAGCTAATGCTTTAAATTCTTTAAATGAACATGGATATCTCTGTCCCCTCTCCTGTCCCCTTTTATAGGCCATGTTTTTTCAGCCTGCCACATAAAGAAGTTATTTCATTATCTGAGTATTAGGCTGGAGAAAGAATACGATTATTTAAAAGTTAACTCCATGAAGAATGGAAAACAACTATTTCAAGACTCTACATTTGCATGGGACTTGCAACTGGTTTTAAAAAATCATAGAAGTCATATTTACATGTCATGTAGTATTCCCAGAAATGGACATATGGGAGAGAACAACATCAGGACAGAGGGAGAGTCCATGATTCTGCACATGACTGAGCTGAAGGTCCCTCAGCTTTCTAAGGGGGAAGCTGGTGAAGAGAAGGCCATTCTTTGTAGGGTAGTCCTGTAGGCAGAGGGCCTCTTGGATCATGCATGGGAAGGAGTCATGAAACAACATGAAAAAAGATTGTGTCTCTTTTAGCTTAAATCAGAAGGAAATATTGTATATTGATCTCTTTTATTATATATCGCTTTTTCTAAACACATGTACATCTGACCTTCGCTACTGTTTTGAAGGGCATGCCTATACTGCTGACAGCTTCTCAGAAGCTGGGCAAGGTTATCTGCTGCTGGGTCTAGGCTGGTACATTGTATTTAGTGTAATAACGGGCATTTCTACATTGCACTTTGGCCTGGAGTGCAAAAAGAACACAGTTACCTAATTTCATATTGAAGAACCCATTAGCCTTTGCACCAGCACCTACTGCTCTCGCCTCTCCTTTAATCTGTCTGACAGTACTCTCAAGTGGTAGCAAGACATCCACAAGCATCCTCCTGTTTAGTTAGTGTGACATCAGTCCAAGGCAAAACAAAGGAGAAACTGGAATACAATACAGGTAAAAATTAAAAAAGGGACAAATAAAAACATCAGTCAGCAAAAAGAATTTTGTTTTTTGAAAATAAACTTCATTACACAAATTGATGAAAACATGCTGATAGGGGTGAACATGCAGAAATACAACTATATGACATTTTGTTAAAAAAAAGTGCTACAAAATAACACAGCAAATCACAGAATAGCAGGGGTTGGGGGGACCTCTGGAGATCAGCTAGTTCAACCCCCTGCTAAGGCAGCATCACCTAGAGCAGGTTGCACAGTATCGTATTCAGGCAGGATATGAGTATCTCCAGAGAAGGAAACCCCACAGCCTCTCTGGGCAGCCTGTCCCAGTGCTCTGTCACCCTCAGAGTGAAGAAGTTTTGCCTCATATCGAGATGGAACTTCCTGTGTTCCAGTTTGAGCCTGTTGCCCCTTGTCCTGTCACCGGGCACCACTGACAAGAGTCTGGCCCCTTCCTCTTGACGCCCACACTTTAGATACTTATAAGCACTGGTATAAATCCCTCTCAGCCTCACTTCTCCAAGCTAAACAGCCCCAGCTCTCTCAGCCTTTCCTCATACAAGAGATGCTCCGGTCCCCTCATCATCCTTGTAGCCCTCCTCTGGACTCTCTCCAGTAGTACCTTGTCTTTCTTGAACTGGGGAGGCCAGAACTGGACACAGAACTCCAGATGTGGCCTCACAAGGGCAGAGTAGAGACTGAGGATAAGCTATTAAACTATTAACTGCTAACCAGTGAAAACCAGTTTAAAACAGATCCTAGAAAGACTTGCTTTCATCACTGTGTTGGCAAATACTACTTGTTGAGCTCAGCTGGAATCACAATTTGCCGAATGACATTGCTACCTTAGCAAAGGTGGCTGAATTTGCTGAAGCCTTAGGCTACAAGCTGCAAACTTTCACCTAGCTATGCAGAACTTTTATATAGTTAAGTAAAAGAAGATCACCATGGTTCAGGCTGGCAGGAAGGTACAACCATCAGCAGAAACTGCAGCCTTATAGATAAGAAAAGAAGCATCCTGCCTCAAGACAAGGAAGGAAGGGCAATACCTCAGATCCTGCATATTACTATTGGTCCAATCTGTCACATGAGGGGAGGGGATCTTTCATTGTAAGGATGTAATTGCCCAGGTAATTTGCCTTTGTTCAGAGATCCTCTATGGCATCAAGCTCGAGATGCCACATCTGCTGTGCCACTCAAATTATCTTATACTTCAAGCCTGAGCTTCTGCTGTGTGAATCCTAGGGTTTAGAAACTTCCTTAACAACAGAATAGCATAATTGCTGGTGTGCTTCAGGAGAGAGCGATACTAAACATGATATGGCTTGGTATGTTCATCAATGAGCTGCCATAAAACATCAAACTACTGTTTGATAAAGTTTCAGAAAAGGCAAATGTGTTGTACAAAAGCCAAGCCCAGCAGCTGTGTGGGCTGCCCAGATTACAACCCAGGGAAGTATGGGTAGTTTTAAATGAGGGCATTCTGGAAAAGAATTTGCCAATTATACATAATAATACTGCTTTGGGGGGCAGCTGGGTGAAACATAGTAGTATATATTGGAGATCTGATTTTACGATGTGATGGTTTTGTGATTTGGGTCATGTAAAGACACTGATTTATAAAAAAGACACCCTGTTTCTGCAGTAGGGTACAAATGTATGAGTACAAACAGTAGCAGGGTGTATTGGGTTTGTGTGATAAGGTTTTGGTAGTAGGGGGCTAAAGGAGTGTCCTCTGTGGGAAGCTGCTAGAAGCCCCCTCTATGTCTCATAGAGCTAATGCCATCCAGCTCCAAGATGGACCTGCTGCTAGCCAAGGCCAAGCCCATCAGTAACAGTGGTAGCTCCTCAGGGTAACATATTTAAGAAGGGTGAAAAAACACCAGGAGCAACTGTAGCCAGAGAAGAGAAGATGTGTGGGACACCAAGGTCAGTGAAGAAAGAGGGAAAGTGGTGCTCCAGGCACTGGAGCAGAGATGCCCCTGCAAGCCATGGAGACCATGGGGAGCCAGGCTGTCCTCCTGCAGCCCATGCAGGTTGATGATGGAGCAGATATCCACCTGCAGCCCATGGTGGACCCCACATTGGAGCAGATGAAGGCATTCAAAGGAGGATGTGACCCTGTGGGAAGCCCATGCTGGAGCAGGCTTCTGGCAAGACCTGTGGACAGGAACCCACACTGGAGTATGTTGGCTGGCAGTCTGGTGCTGAAGGACTGTACTCTGTGGAAGGGCCCCATGATGGAGTTGTCTGTGAAGAACTGCCACCTGTGGGAAGGACTTGTGTTGGAGAAGTTCATGGAGGACTGTCTCCCGTGAGAGGGACCCCACACTGGAGCAGAGGAAGAGTGTGAGTCCTCCTCCACCTGAGGAGGAAGAAGCGGCGGAGACAACTTGTGGTGAACTGACCTCAACCCCCACTCCCTGTCCCTCTGTGCCACTGTGGGGAGGAAAGGGAGAGAAAATTGGGAGTAAAATTAAGCCTGGGAAGAAGGAAGGGGTGAGGGGAAGATGTTTTAAGGCTTGGTTTTATTTCTCATTACCCCACTCTGATGATAAATTAAACTGATTTTCCCAAGTAAAGTCTGTTTTTCCTGTGAGTAATGGGTGAGAGATCTCTCCCCATCCGTTTCGCGACCCACAAGCCTTTCGTTAGATCTTCTCTCCCCTGCCAGCTTAGGGGGTCAGTGACAGAGCAGCTTTGGTGGGCACCTGGCCTCCAGTCAGGGTCAACCCACCACACAGGGTTAAGAGCTGGTGGTCAGCGCTCAGCCCTGCTCGCGTCCCGGGAGGTGGGACGGGACCACCACACGCTGCAACCATCAATTCTCAGGCCCCGGTGCACAGGCACCGCTTTTGCGCGCTACCTGTCACCTCGCACGCTGGCTGCTGGCCGCTGGTAAGTCCGGGTCCGGTAGCTCCAGGGGCGGCACGGCCCCTCAGATAGCCCTGAGGAGACCGGCCGCAGCAGAGCGGGGCCGCTGCCGCAACAGAGGCCGGGGATACCCAGCTCCCCGACCGGCCTCTCTTCCTGTCCCGCTCGACTTCTGCTTCCGCGCCGGACGCTGGGATTAGAGGGCCGGGCGCGGGGTGGGCGGAGGGTTTCCGTGGGAAGGCGCGGCGCAGGAGCGGCATGGCGGTGCGGGGACACCAGCGAGGGGCCGTGGTGGAGCTATGGGGAGTACTGCTGCCTCTAAAGCGGGCGGCGGCGGACTCGGAGGAGGAAACAGAGGAGGAGGCCGAGGAGGAGCCGTACGTGGCGGAGGCTGTGCTTCTGGACGCTTCTGGCCCGCAGCTGGCGGCCGCGCTGCCGCCGCGCCGAGCTGGTGAGGGGCAGCGGGAACGGAGAGGGGCCGGGTGGCGGGTGGGCTGCCCTCGGTGTCCTCTGCCCGCGGCCACCCTCGGAGGCGGGTTTGGGCTCGGCCTGGGGCGTTGCGTTTGGATCGGGCGGGCTGCACTCGGCGTCTGCGGCGGGCGGCCCTGCGAGGAGGGCGGAGGCGTTCGAAGAGCGCGGGTGTCTGCGGGGAGGCGGTTCTGCCGCAGCCCGCCCGTTGGTCCCGGGCCTGTCAGCCGCCTCGCCGGGCCGGGAGGGGCTTGTCTGCTCCTGTGGGCTGTTCTGAAGGTGAATCAGGTCAAAACTCGCTCCTTCCCTGGTTACTGAATTCGTATCAGGCAAAGGGAAACGATCAGGAGCAGTAAATCTCACAGCCGCAACGTTGCGGCGGTAAGAAAACAGAGTTTTGCCATTCAAGTTAGCTTTACACAAAACACGCCTGTCTTTTTCCATTTCTGACACGCTAAGAGTGTTGATACTTGGCATTAATGATTCCCTGCTTTCTATTTAGTACTTAGGAAAGCAGGTGAGCTTGGAGCAAGTTCTGCCTAGCAAGAGTATTCTGTCTGAAAATTGCTTTTAAAATGGTTGAGCTAGGTAACCAGGGGAAAATAAATAGGGAAATTGTTACTAAGATCTGCTGGTACTCTGGTTTGGTGAAAAACGGGCCCTGCTAAATGTAGGTCCTGGCTTTGTTCTGGTCGTAGCGTTCAGTCCCTGAGCATGGGTTGAGGAACGGTGCCTTAATTTTTGGGAGGGAACGAGGAGGCCAACCAGGTCATACAAAACGTTAAGAGTTTATTATATTAATTGTTTATAATTTTAGGTGGTTTCAGTGCAGGAAGTATTTGTTAGGCAGGTGTGTCTGAAGAGGTTGCAGGCACCGTGATGCAATACTTTGCAGCAAAACTGTTTAAAATTGAATCGCAAACTTGACTTGACATAAATTGTGTACTGTTAAGCTATGTGTCATATGTCTGTCCAATTGGCTTAATAAGTATTCATACAGAAGTTTAATTTTGTAGTTCTGACACTTGTCAGAAGCATTTTTAGCACTTGTTTCTAAGGTTGGTTTTGCTTTCGTTTTTAAATACTACTGGGAAGGCTGACACAAGGAAGTTTATGACCCCCCCTCCCCTCCTGCTTTGTTTTATTACTGCAACGTATACAAAAGACAAAAATAAGCTTTGAACAAAGAGAACTCTTCTAATCAAACCAAACTTTTAATCTTTATGACTACTAATTAACAGTGGTTTAATTTTCCTTTTTAATGATTCAGTTCTTATACAAGAAGACAACTCCAGAAAGGAATATGGAGTAGTTGGACATTTTCCATTAGCTCATCCTTGGTGGAGAGTTCATGTGAAAGCTAAAAAAACGGGGTCGAAGTACTTTGTGCAAGGATATCCATCGTATTTTCTGCGGACTGATATAGAAGAGAACAATCGACAAGTCTTCTCACTCTTTCTTAAGGAATGTGGTGTTCCTGAGCTTTTAAAAGAGAAGTTTTTTACTTGGCTTCCTATGGAGTCTATGCTGAGTTTTAGAAATCTTGAAGAAAAGCTCAATGAGTTCCAAGTTTCATGCTTACAGACAGGGAAGAAACAAGGAGACACCAAGGATTATGGTATCTTCAACTATGTTTTGAAATCATGTAGGTATATCCTATGCTATTTTCATTGTTTCATAGGCTAATGAGTTTTAGCTCAGATACTGTGTTCAAGCTAATGGGTCTTCATATGCATATTCTACAAAATATGTGTTCAAATGAATTTTGAATATGCAAAGATTCTTCTAATTTTTACATTTGAGGATAGTGGGACAGCTGACCAGTTAAAGGTAGGCCTACAGTTAGAAACTGTTGTGACTTAACCTGGCAGGTAGCTAAAACACATCACTTATGGGATGGGGGAAAGAATTGAAAAGAAAAAGGTAAAGCGTATGGGTTGAGAGAAAGACAGTTTAATCACAGAACTGTAGGGGTTGGAAGGGACCTCCAGAGATTGAGTCCAACCCCCCTGCCAAAGCAGGTTCCCTAGGACAGGTCGCACAGGGAGGCATCCAGATGGGTCTTGAATATCTCCAGAGCAGGAGACTCCACAACTCCCTGGGCAGCCTGTCCCAGTGCTCTGTCACCCTCACTGTGGAAAAAGTTCTCCTGCATGTTGGTGTGGAACTTCCTGTGCTCCAATTTGCAGCCATTGCTCCTTGTCCTGTCTCCAGAGACCATTGAAAAGGGGCTGCCCATTTCCCTTTGTCTCTCACACTTCAGATATTTATAAACATTAATGAGTTCCCCTCTCATTCTTTTCTCAAGGCAGAACACCCTCAGTTCATTCAGCCTTTCCTCATAGGGGAGATGCTCCATGCCTTTAGTCATCTTTGTGGCCCTTCTCTGGACTCTCTCAAGGAGATCCCTGTCTTTTTTGTCCCAGGGAGCCCAGAACTGGACACAATACTCCAGATGGGCCTGACCAGGGCAGAGTAGAGGGGGAGGATCACCTCCTTTGACCTGCTGTCCACGCTCCTTTTGATGTCCCCCAGGATCCCATTGGCCCTCTTAGCCACCAGGGCACACTGCTGGCTCATAGCCAACTTGTCATCCACCAGGACCCCAGGTCCTTCTCCACAGAGCTCTTCTCCAGCAGGTCATCCCCCAGCCTGTACTGATACAGACGGTTATTCCTCCCCAGGTGCAAGACTTTACACTTGCTTTTACTAAACCTCATCTGGTTTCTCACTGCCCAGCTCTCCAGCCTGTCCAGGTCTCGCTGGATGGCAGCGCAGTGTTCCTGCGTGTCAGCCACCCCTCCCAGCTTTGTATCATCAGGTACTTGCTGAGGGTGGATGCTATTCCCTCATCAAGGTGGTCAGTGAAGATATTAAACAGGACTGGACACAACACCGAGCCCTGGGGGATACCTCTAGTCATGGGTCTCCAGCCAGACTGCTCCACTGATCACCACTCTTTGAGCTCGGTCTGACAGGCAGTTCTCAACCCACCTTACTGTCCTCTCATCTATCCCATGCTCTCTCAGCTTTTCTATCAGGATGTCATGGGAGACAGTATCAAAAGCCTTGCTGAAGTCAAGGTAGGTGACATCCACTGCTCTCCCTCCATCTATCCATCTATTGATCTCATAGAAGGCTACGAAACTGGTCGAGCATGATCTCCCCTTGGTGAATCCATCCTGACTACTCCTCATAACCTTTTCACAGAATCACAGAATCACGAGTGGCGTCCCCCAGGGCTCAGTCCTGGGTCCAGTCTTGTTCAACATCTTTATCAATGATCTTGACGAAGGGATTGAATGCTCCCTCACTAAGTTTGCAGATGACACCAAACTAGGAGGAAGTGTTGATCTGCCTGAGGGTAGGCAGGCTCTTCAGAGGGATCTGAACAGACTGGACCAATGGGCTGAGTCCAATGGGATGAAGTTTAACAAGGCCAAGTGTAGAGTGCTGCACATGGGACATAATAACCCCATGCAGCGCTACAGGCTTGGGGGAGACTGGCTGGAGAGCTGTCAGGCAGAGAAGGACCTGGGGGTGTTGGTTGACTGCAGACTGAATATGAGTCAGCAGTGTGCTCAGGTGGCCAAGAAGGCCAATGGCATCTTGGCTTGTATCAAAAACAGTGTGGCCAGTAGGTCTAGGGAGGTGATTGTGCCCCTGTACTCGGCATTGGTGAGGCCACACCTCGAGTACTGTGTCCAGTTCTGGGCTCCTCACCACAAGAAGGACATGGAGGTCCTGGAGCGAGTCCAGAGAAGGGCAACCAGGCTGGTGAAGGGGCTGGAGGGTAAATCCTATGAGGAGCGGCTGAGGGAGCTGGGGCTGTTTAGCCTGGAGAAGAGGAGGCTGAGGGGAGACCTTATCACCGCCTACAACTACCTGAAGGGAGGTTATAGAGAGGTAGGTGATGGTCTCTTCAGCCAGGTGACAGGTGATAGGACAAGGGGGAATGGCATGAAGCTGTGCCAGGGCAGGTTTAGATTGGATGTTAGGAAAAAATTTTTTACTGAAAGAGTTGTCAGGGCCTGGAACAGGCTGCCCAGGGAGGTGGTTGAGTCACCTTCCCTGGATGTGTTCAAAAAAAGGGTAGATGAAGTACTTAGGGATATGGTTTAGTTTAGAATGTGAATGGTTGGACTCGATGATCTTAAAGGTCTTTTCCAACCTTGTTATTCTGTGATTCTGTGATCCCAAGACTGATCTAAACAGGGAAAATGACAGCTCAAGTCTGGGGTTGTTAAGAAAGCCAGGGGAGAGCACTGTTTTCCTAAGTTCCCATACTGATTTGATACTACAACTGTAGAAGCCTGTTTTCTTATTTCAAATTTTAATTTTAATGCAGATGTACAGAAGAATATTTATCTTTAGATTGGAGAGGCAGGCATGGGATGTCTGAACTGACTTTCTACAAAAAGCTGTTGCATAGGCAGTTTAAACTAAATGTATAGTACTTACTTTCCAAATGAGTAGATTTTGGTTTCAGTTTTTATCTGTTTACTCTCTCCCCATCCCCAGGAACTTATGGGAGAACAGATTTTAAAAGAATTTTAAAGGGATTACAACTAAGAAACTGAAAGAACTAAGGGATGTTTTGGATGTAGGCAGAAGGGTAAGAGCCAGAGTCAGCTTAAATTGCTTTTACAAGTACCTTTGTATATTGCTTAAAACTTTCTTGGTTTATGGTGCATCCAGTTGCAGGAAAGGCTGCAATGGTAGCTCTGAATTTTCCAACAATACTGGAATTCTTGCCAATTCTTTTGCCACGCCATGTTTGCTCTCTGTTGGATATGGTGTGTTGGCAGAGAGTGACTGAAGAAAACAATGGTATGGGTGGTGACAAAGTACAGCTTCAAGACAAGATGCTAACAAGGTTGGATGAGATTTTAAAGAATGAGCCATGGAAACTTGGGTTCAGCAGGGTAAGTAATATTAAAAAATACAGTGCTGTTTCAGTGACATTCAGTTTATTGACTGGGTGTTTGAGGGAGGTAAGTTTAGTTTATTTGGAAATGGATGATTTACTGGACTGAGTTTTAGCAAACCAGTTGGTCTATGTTAAACCAGTCACAAAAGATGATGATCAGAGGGCTGGAGCACCTCTCCTATGAAGACAGGCTGAGAGATTTGGGCTTGTTCAACCTGGAGAAGAGAAGGATCTGGGGAGACCTTATTGCAGTCTTCCAGTACTAGAAAGGGCCTAGAGGAAAGATGGAGGAGGACTCTATCAGGGAGTGTAGTTATAAGACAAGGGGTAATGGATTTAAACTAATAGAGGGTAAGTTTAGATTGGATATAAGGAAAAAATTGTCCACTGTAAGGGTGGTGAGGCTTTGGGCGATCTGGTCTGGTGGAGAGTGGCCCTGCCCATGCAGGGGGGTAGGGACTAGATGACCTTTAAAGGTCCCTTACAACCCAAACCAATCCGTGATTCTGTAAGATTTTTAAAGGTAGTTTTGTTACAACCATTTCCTTAGTCTTTTCTACAAGAAACAGAAGGTCAAATACTCACAGTGATTGGGCCAAAACAAAAAACTCATTTAAGTCCCTCAATTGTGCTGTTCAGTTTTATACTGGCAAACAAGATCTTCTGTTCTTCATACACAGAGCAGTATCAATGCTTTCATAGTAAGGTACACAAAATACTCTGTAATAGGACATTGGGTCTAGTTGTTCCTCTTTCTGATAATGGGATTTGGGATTGCTGCTTACTTTCTTGTTTTCCTTTGCTGTGCTTGCTGTGCCACTTAGCTGCTGGACCTCACTTCAGTGCTCTGCTACCTCAGATGGGAGCTATAGCTTAACACTTCATCAGTGTGCTTAGTTAATCCCACTGCTTCAGCCCTCCAGTGTTTTTACTGACAGCTGTTCTGACTTGTCTTTAAGACCTCCAGTTTCAGAGATTCAGCAATCTAGCCAATATATTCCAGTCTTTCACATACTTCCCTTTAAAAAGCTTTAATCCAAAAGTGCAATTTGAGTATTACCTGATGCAGTACAGATTTGTTGCTCTCTTATTTCTTGTACCAACGATCTGCATTCTCACTGCAGTTGTTTTTTCTTGCTTGTCGGCTCAGTTTAGCTTTTTCTCCTAAAGCTCAAGAAGCCAAATTAATTTTCTTTCCCTCAATACTTTTTTTTAAAAAATATTTTAATCTTTCACTGTTTTGTGGTAGTCTCTGTAAAGATTGTGTATTTCTTGATGTAGTGTGTTCAGAACTGTGTACAGTATTCTGGCTAATGCCTTACCTGTGCTCTATTTCTACCGTTGTTTGTGCCTTTACTTGAAATTGTGCTAATTACATGTGCACAAGTTCTCCCTAACACCCAGTTTCTGCACTAGATTTTTGATTCTTTTAAGATTTCTTTTTATATAGAAAGGTGACTGGGAGGAATTATCATTCCATCTTCCTTTTTAAATGTCTTTGCTTGAAAAGCATTATAACTTTGTACTTATGAAAAATACGTACATTTTTGTAGACTTCCCCCCTCTGAATTGTAATTTTAGAGGTATGTTATTCAGCAAGAGGCTAACATCTCCTGAAATAAAGTTTTTGCTTTTGTTCTTTTTGGGGAGAAGATTACCTATAGGGAACTGCACCTTTCTT
The DNA here is from genome assembly GCA_020800305.1 of Porphyrio hochstetteri. Lineage (NCBI taxonomy): Eukaryota > Metazoa > Chordata > Aves > Gruiformes > Rallidae > Porphyrio > Porphyrio hochstetteri. The sequence continues at coordinate 31,706,210 of CM036905.1, read as the reverse complement.
ACTGTGAGGCAACATGGGCCGACTTCTGCCAGTGTGAAGATCTCCTCTGTAAGATTCCTGAATTGCAGAAGAACGCATTAATTCTGTATAATCAACTCAAGAAACAGTGCAGAGAAATGGGACACACTTATGAAGATCAAGATGAATTAGCTCGTTTAGTATCTAAAGATATGCCCATTGAGCATGTTTGGCAGTCTCTTGAATTTCTGAAAGACCAGAACATAGTGATTAGGGAGAAAACACGAGTGTTTCTGCCTTACCTTTACAGGTCTGAAAAAGACATTGCAATGTATATAGGTGGCCTTCTGTCAGACTGCTCATGGCAACTGAGTGCTGATGTGAGAGAGGTACTTAACGTTCCTGAGATACCAAGAGGAACAGTAGATAACAGAACGGATGTTACCCAGGCTCAGGAAGCCCAAGATCTGAAGAAGGCAGATCTGGACAGTCATAACTCTGAAAATCACTTTCCTGAGAAGGAAGTGGGCTCTACGTCTGGTGCCCACAGTAACGCAGAGCAAGACTTAGATCAGGTGCTTGCCATGGAAAAGATCTGTTCTAATCCCGTCACAATCATAAGTGGAAAAGGAGGCTGTGGGAAGAGCACAATAGTTAGCTGCCTTTTCCGTCACTTAAAGCAGATGGAAAAAGAAGTGGAAGCTGCTTCTAAGGACTTTGAAGAAGACCTGGATGCATCTGAGGAATGGAATACCTTTGATCATCATTGTGAGTCAGAGAATTTGTGCACAAAAAAACAATTGAATGTACTATTTACCGCACCTACAGGGAGGGCAGCAAGCCTTCTGAGTGAAAAAACTAAGCTTCCTGCATATACACTGCATCAGGTAAGGATTTTCTTTTTTTAATTACATTCTGAAAGTCCTTTTTGGCACTGTCCATTCTTGCTTTGGAAAAACAAAAAAGCACTTGTTAGTGAATTTTCCTTATGAAATGTGTAGCTATCAATGCTTTTTTTTTTTCCCCTACTTATACATCCTCACATTTGTGTCTTTCTAGGCCACCTGGTCTCTTTAGCTTCTCAGATTTTACTTTTTTTTTCAGTTAAGACAGAAATAGCTTATAGATGGCAGAGATGTGTTCTAGTCTGTTTCATTCACGTGGTGTTTTCTTAATTACTGTTAAATATTGTGCACATGTTTTTAGAAAAAAGTAGGAAGCAAACCCTTTGTTAATAAACATAGGTCAAATCTGTTATCCTAGGTAGCAGAAGGTGCTAGGAAGACATCAGAGGCATGGAATGACCTGTATAAATCGAAATTATAATAACATAAAAAGTACTGTGAGGTTTTTTTCTCTTAGGGGACTGGCTCATTGCTTGTTCGCCTTTCTTGTGTGATGTTGGGAATGTATTAGTGTCAGCAAGTTGTAGTAGGAGGTGTTCTGTTACTGAGCAATTAATATCCTTCAGGGTCCCCGCAGAAAAAAAGAGATGCATTTCTGTGCTTTTAAGTAAGTGTTGATAATCTTGGCTAGAAATGCATCCACCAAGGAGGAAAATAAGATTGAACGGATGAATCTTCTGAGTCTTTAGTGGTTTAAGTTCAGAATTTCATATAATAGGTCTAAATACATCATTAGATGATCTCGCACACTGGCTACCTTTATGAGACAGTTGTTTACAGATGGTAAGTGTCAGAGCCTGATTTATTTTGATTTGTGTCTAGGTCATCTTTAGTTTTAAATCGTGGAGGCAGACTGTACAAGTGCAGCCATGGAAGTTTTCTACTGTGACAGTTCTGATTGTGGATGAAGGAAGTTTGGTGCCTGTACACGTTCTTAGTGTAGTTTTAAAGCTCTTGTGTGAGCATGCTCAGCTTGCCAAACTTATTATTCTAGGTAAGTAAACCAGCAAATTTATCATTATACAATATTTAGCAACAGTTGCACTGTATACTGTTTATCAGAGCTGCCACTCCTCTTGTGGAGTCCCTTAAAAACCCCAGAATGTTACATTATTCTGTACTTGGGCAGTTCTGCTTGTTGGTAAGGTCAGATGAGACAGAGAGTTTTCCATCCCAGCTGTCAGTATGAAGTCCTTAAGGACACTGGTGTTAGCACTGGCCCAGGCTGTCCAGAGAAGCTGTGGCTGCCCCCTCCCTGGCAGTGTTCAAGGCCAGGCTGGATGGGGCTTTGGGCAACATGGCCTAGTGGCGAGTGGTTGTGCCCATGGCAGGCATTTGGATCTAGATGGTCTTTGAGATCCCTTCCAACCCAGACCATTCTATGATTAGTCACATGTTAGAAGGGACGTTTGATGTCGTTCTTAATGTTGGGATCATCTTGTTTTCATTCAGAAAGGAAAGCAGTGTAAAATCAAGATTTTCTGCTTTCTCGGAGGCTTGCTTTTTGGCATGCCACTACATGGCATTTGTTTTTAAATATGTAACATTCAAAACATGTTTGTGTAAGGTGTGATCATCATCACAGTGATTTTCACCTGCTAGTAAAGCATTACTGAGTGAGGAATGGGAAAAATTTGTACTACACTTCAGCTTGATTCCCAGAACAAAGTTTCTTAGATTCTTGAAAGCTTTATTTTGAGATAATTGTATCGAGGAAGCATGTGAGTATTGATTCCAGTATTTGTTTTTAACAGGTGATCTGTTACTGCTTCTCACAAGTACTAATTTGCACTCTGTTTAGGTGACACCAGACAGCTACCAAGCATAGACCCAGGAAACATGTTAGCGGACATCTTTGAGGGTCTAAAATCAAGAGGCTTCTCTGTGGAACTGCGAACTAATCACAGAGCTGAGTCACAACTAATTGTAGATAATGGTACAAGGTAGGATTTTCTTATGCATGATGAAGCACTCTGGTCCTTTACCTGCAAAATAGTAGTGCATCCAGATGTGATTCTATAGAACTGCTTCTGTTAGTTTCTTATTCAATTCTTTTAAAAAGAAACAAATCAACCCCCAAAAGAACAACAACAAACCCCAAGTTTTTCTCCAGGAATATATGTATTAGACAAAAAAAAGTGTGTGCTGGAATACTGTTGAATTTTATGGGATGTATTTCATTATCAAATACCCTCTGTTATTCACAAATGAGTTGTGCACACACACGTTACTTTATGCCTTCTGAAATGACTTACAATTGCATCTTTAAAACAAAGTTTTAAAGACGTTGCTGGTAAGTGTGAGAACAGCTAAAACAGCTGAATTACCTTAAAATTTTAGATGTCAAAGGCCATTAAATCATACTTTCTTTTAATTTTTTTTTCTGTATTAATACCTAGAACTTCTAAATGTTTCCAGCATTTGCATTACTTTTGGTCTGGAAATAACACAGTCTACTGTTAGTGCATGATTTGTTCTAAACTTTTAACAACAAAATCTAGGTGTGAGTACCCAAGACCTTTTGATGTTGATTGGAATTTGAGAATATTCTGCACTTTTGCAGGGCTTCCAAAAGCACTAGGTGTTTTACAGACTTTTTTTTTTTTGTAACATTGTTACCAGTGCACTCCCTTGAGGAGACCTGCAGGGGTAATACTCAGTATCTACTGCTGTGCTGACGGGCTTAGGGAAAAGTTACCTTCCCTTTTGTTTTTTTAAATGTGAAATTAAGTTCAGCTCAGAAGAATGAGGTTTTGGTGTATGTGGTGTAGAGGACCAAAAATTTGTAAATGGTGAACTTCAGGCTGATGCAAGTGATGCTACAGTGGAATCCTTTAACTGGAAATAACTCCTCTGTTTTCCCTCCACCGCTCGGTCAAGAATCTCTTACAGGAAGCTTCCTAAATTTGATCAGGTGCTCAGAGTTTCTGGTTGGAATGAGGAGATGACAATGCCAAGCCCGGAGAAGAAATTCATTCTTATTGCCTTGCCTGCTGGTGGGAGCTGTGACAGTACGTGTGTGCAGTCAGCTTGGGATCTTGACTTGCCTTTGATAAAGCATGGATTGTTTGGCTGGAACTAACGCTTTGGGAAGCTTTCCTATGTCTGTATTTGCTGTATACATTTAAATGCCAGATTTGTAGTTTATCTTTTCCCATCCCATCTTGCACACAGCAAGACCCCTAAGTGCAGAGTATACCCTGTAGAGATCCAGGTCACCAGCTACATTTTGAAATTCCCTGAGTGTGATCAAATGTTATTGCCTGTTTATGTTGCAGCAGCCACTATTAAACCTTACAAGATCAAATTTTTCAGAGGTGAACCATTTGAGTGAACAGTAACTGTAACAGGGTGCTGTGTAGGACAAGAACAAGCTCCCAACTCTAGAATCAAGTTAGGAAAATGGAAGCAGAGAGGAGACATCAGTGTTTCTTAAAAGGCTTGGGGGTCAGGGTTAGGGCCATTGGCTTTAGGGGTTCTTTTTTGGTTTTTCTTTTATCTATTGATAAATGTATTGAGTGGCTTGTACTTGATACACATCAAAAAGCTTCAAGGAATATGGGGGGGAGAGGGGAAGGGAGGGACGTGTGAATATTCTCATATTCTCATACTGTAGTAACTTAGCAAACAGAATACTGAGTTTCTTATGTGAAATCTAAATGTACAGGTCTGTGGCTTAAAAATGTTTTATCTTTACCCCTTTGATGTGCTGTATCAAAATCTTACTTTGCATGAATTGCGCTCTATGCAGCTGTTTAACACAGAGAAACAAGAATTTCTGTCTTTCCATATCACTCTTGTCTCTGATTTTTAATAGTGAGGTAACTACATGATGCTTTTTTTGAGGAGTATATCTGTGGGTGTTTTGTGGCATGGTGGGGTTTTTTTTTGAGGGGTAGGGGAAGAGTTTGTTTTTCTGTTCTTTTTTTTTTGTTGTTGTTGCTGTTTTAAACTAGTTGAAATGTCACTGAAGCAAGAAATAAGCGGAGGCGATTTCCTACTGAATTATGTTTTTCTTTCTTAACTTGTTTTGCTTGTTTTTATGCCTTACTTTTTATGTCTTCTAAAACAGATTTGCAAACTGCCATAAAGGCTTTACTTACAAATGGACCAGGATTGCAGGATGCCAAACAATCACAGTTCATTGCTTTCAGAAGGTAACGGAGCATGCAGGCAGACATTGAAATAACCCTTGCTAGCAGCCATAGTCTAAAAATAGCTGAGTGTGTTGAGTTCTAGAGACTAGTGGCAATATCATGAAATTACTAGAGAGAAAACAGGCCAGGTGTCTCTTCCTGTGCCTTCTGGTTGTCCTCAGTCTCTCTGTGGGGATTTGCTTTATTTTGTATAAGCTTAATGTTATTTTGCACCATGCCTCATTCTTCACCTGTACTGTTTATGCTAAAGAAACAAAGGTGTACATAAGTGGTCAGTTTTTGTAGTAGATGCTCTGAGAACCTCTGGTGTTCGCTGGCAGCGCAGTGGTCTTCAGAATAGAGAGGCGAGGGCTTGGCTGCAGGAGGTACCTGCTAAACAAGTAGTGTCTGGATTCAGACGTATCCCATTGTGACAGAGGTGAATTCCAGGGTGCATAATGGAACATATAACCTGCTGTCTATGTATGATTCTGTCTGTCACACATGGGCACTGACCAAATTACTGAAGGTACCTGCATGCTGATTGTGTCACAAGGGCCAGACTTAGTCATATAGTCTGATGCACGTTAATGCTTCTGCTGGGCGCTGGCATCTGCCTACAGTTTGGATATTTGGAAGTGCAAAACTGAGCATTTAAGAAGGGGTGGGACGTGGGGCTTTAACCTACTCCCAAGGAAGTTTGTAAAGTTTAGTAATTGCTGATAATGTGAACCATCACAGGAGCATGAATACTATGGATGTCCTCACAGAACCACTGGGATAAATGTATCATAGAATATCCTGAGTTTGAAGGGACCCACAAGGATCACCAAGTCCAACTCCTGGCTCCACACAGGGAGCCACACTCCAAGTCAGAGCATGTGACTGAGTGCATCGTCCAGATGCTTCTTGAGCTCAGTCAAGCTCAGTGCTGTGACCACTTCCCTGGGGAGCCTGTTCCAGTGCCCGACCACTCTCTCAGCAAAGAACCTCTTCCTAAGATCCAAACTAAACCTCCCCTGTCGCAGCTTCGTGCTCTTCCCTCAGGTTCAGTAGTGCCAGTAGCCCATAAGCCTACACTTCCACTCAAAAGGAAGGGAGAACCTTTAAGGAAAGGTTAAGGAAAACCCATTCCATTTCTACTTTTGATGACCCTTTCATCAGCAATTAAAAAGCACCTGCTATTGACAGCTTACTAGCATGGAAGTAAGTGATTTAGAAATTTTAGCTAGTTTGCCTGTTTGTTGTGAATGCTGAGTAACTCTGAAATCAATTTTATTTCTCCAGCCTGCATTCAGGTACAATACTGTTGTTAATGATTTCCTATGAAATTCTTCTAGAATATAGGTACTTAATCTGCATTTAAAAGTTAAAATTCCAGGTTTTTAAGCAGCAAATAAATCTACTTTTAATACAATCTCAGACAAGGAACACTATATCCAGGCTTTAGTTTTTGTCTAGTTTTGTGTTTTCTCTTCCAATCCAATCTAGGGATGCATCACAAACGTCCTTGCCTCACTCGCTGTGGTATTTGGACAGAACTGCTCCTTTACTGCTGTATCCTCTAAACTCTGAATCGTGATCAGTTTTAATTAATGCTAATGTGACATCGCACATAGTTGTTGAGTGCTTTGTAGTCATGAAGTGCATCATGATTTTGCTGATGTTCTTCTTTTGTGTGGTTTAGGCAAGACTGTGATCTAATAAATGAACTTTGTTGCCAACACTACTCAAATCACTTAACCAGGTAAGCCAGCATTTTGCAGTTTTTCCTGTGAACAATCTGACTTTGTTTTTGAAAGTGTTACAGCCAGGCCAACATCTCAGAATAGAATCTTGGAACTTCTGATATTCCATCTAGATCTGATTATTTATCTTAGGTTATTGTATAAATGATTTCTTTGATAGGTTCTTTAATCTCCTCCTGGACTGTGAACAGAGATAACACAAAATAAGTGTTTGTCTTTCATTTAAATTGGCATTATGTGAATTCTAAGATTTTGAGTTAGTGCTGGGGAAAAAACCCTCCAGGTTAATTATTTCTTGCCACTGTATGATTTCTAAATGGATTCTGAAATATTTTGGGAATCAGAATTTTGGTGCTACTCCGTATTACTGTGGTTTTTTACCAAAAGGTTTTACAGAAGTTCAAGAAACAGCTTGCTCAAGAAATGTGAGTGGTCTTAACTGATCTGAACATTACTGAGGCTTTCAATCTGGCCTGAATCTAGAGAGGGGAAAGGAGAAATACCGAGAGATGCCAAGTGTGTACTTTGTAAATACATTTCTCCCTTTCTCTGACCTAGAGACCATAAAAAACGACTCTTGTTTCGAGTCGATGACAAGATCTCCTGCATGCGGAATACGTACCTCAGGGATCTCTTGCCAGGCTCTGGCTTCAGAGAGGATCCCAGTCGCCGCGAAGGCGGAAGTGGAGAAGCTGCCCTCGCTGCCGAGGAGGACAAACGGCTGTGCAATGGAGATATATTTTTCATAACAGATGTAAGTCCTTGCTGCAAGAACTTGCATAAAAACCACCGGGGTAGCTGAATCAGTCCTCGTCAGATCCCCAAAACAATTCACACGTTAAAATTTTAGTCCATAATACCTCGTTCTTCTGCTGAACTGTCAAGTGACAGGGAAGAAAGAGGTGGGCTCGCAATAGCAAATGAAACCCCATAAAATCTCTGGGCTTTTATATAGAATGTGATTTAGCTGGCCTGCTGATATCCTGCATAAATAAATTCTGTAAATACTTGAATGTGTTGCAATCAAAATGCATAATGTTGTGGTTATCGGTAGAAACATAGTCTTAAGTAAAGAATAAAGTTAATGTTACAGCTTGAGTGAGCCTCTGGGAAAAACTGAGCTGGCTAAAATATACAGCAACACAAAGTCGTGTATTCTGCTGGGTTCAGTGAGTTGGGTTGACCCAGCAAAGGGTCCGGTGAAAGGATCAGTATTTGTGCACGGGTGGGGGGGAAACCGCTCAGGGTAGGTGGGAGAGAGTGAGTGCTTGTTTGTGGCAGCAAACTGTTGAACGGCCTCACTGGTATTACTTCACTGTACCTTCGGGTAACCTAAGCTTTCTCTTTCTGGGGGTTAAAACTGCCGCTCTCAGCATTTTTCTAACAAACCAGGAGGAGTTAGGGTAGGCCCTGTGCAGTGAAACTGTTTTCATTGAAGGTAGGCAGCAAAAAATGGCAATCTTTTGGGTGTAGAGTCTTCTGAAACTATTCCATGCAGGTGACATAGCGGCTGTTGTAATTTTGGGAACACTAGCATATGGACGTACACAGGCATGTAGCCATCGATCGGACTGCTGATACAAGCATACTGCTGAGTGTTCTGTGCTGTTCCTTTAGGATGTAGAAATTAACAAGCAGCGCTTCTTGACCATCAGCAGCACGTATGGCTCCACATACACTGTGAAGTATAAAGAACTGAAGAAGCTGTGTCATATAAAACATGCATGGGCCAGAACTATTCACACATTTCAGGTAAAAATAAAGAAACTATGAGCTGATAAAACTTTCTCCTGGCTTTAACTTGCTAATGCACTGTATTTTCATGGGAAAAAGTTGGAAGCTGTTTTGAAACTGAAGTTCCTTGAATGCAGAATAGAAGGTAATTCTTGAGAGTGTCCCCAGGGGCCTCTAAGTTAGCCTTTTCTTTTGTTTTGTTTTAACTACTTAGTGGAGATCTTACTTTGATGAGCTGTTCTTAAACCTGTTTCAGGGTTCTGAGGAAAAAACTGTTGTCTACGTGGTTGGCAGTGCTGGCTGCCAGCACTGGCAGCACGTGTACACAGCCGTGACCAGAGGACGCTGCCGTGTGTATGTTGTAGCTGAAGAGGCACACCTCAGACGGGCCGTCACTAACAGGAACGTGCCCAGGAAAACTCGCTTACAGGGATTTTTGAGAGAGGTGATGGCAGAAACAAGCAACTGCCCCAAAGAAACTTCCTCTCCACTGATGAAGAGCTTTCAAAGTCAAGAGCCTGGAACTCGCTCTGTTTCTGCCGCTCAGTGTCCTCCTGACCCATCTGAACCTCCAGCTGGCTTGATGAAACAAGAAGGGTCAGCAGCTGGCAGTGAAGAGAAGCAGACACACACCTTGCAGCAAAGCCCATGTAAAAGAGAACATCTCGCAGAGAATCCTGAGGCAGCTATGACAAAACCTTCTGTAAGTATCTCATGGCTGAGAAAGTAAAATTAACTTTTGCATCTTCTTTGACCACGGCATGTGGCTTGGATACTCTTATGATTGTTGTTTCATTATTAATAGTTAATTAATAAAGAATATATTAATAAATTAAATTTAGGCCAGGCTGGATGGGGCTTTGGGCAAGCTGGGCTAGTGCAGGGTGTCTCTGCCCATGGCAGGGGGATTAGGACTAGATGATTTTCTAGGTCTCTTCCAACCCAAACCAGTCTGTGATACTAATTTTCAAGATGACCGGTATTGGTGAAGCAGTTGAGTTTGGCAGATGTTTTCCCAGAATAACAGATGATTAATAGGGAAAACTAAGTTGTAATGTCCATAGCAGTGAAAGGATACATCTTGTACTCCTCGGAGTGATCCCTTGGCCATCTTAGCCTGAATTAGCTAATTCTTTGCTTACCAAGGTCAGTTTTCAGGTGCTGACCTGCTAGGAAATTCTTATATAAAATTTCATTGTTGGATTTTACACAGCCAAACATGCTTAAACAGGTGCTTTGTTCATTGTATCAAATTTCGGATCTCCATCATGGGGAAAGAGCTTTTTTTGAAGATGTTACTGTATTGTCGTTCCGGCTCTAACTCTGGTTTTGTTTCACTTTGACAGGCAGCAGTACAGGATTCCCCACTTGGGTGTTCCAGACTCAGGAACCTGACTTTGGAAATGCCACCTCCTAAGAAGCTTTTCAAAAGCTAACAGATGACTAAGTGTCCTTGTTACGAACCCTGCTTGAACCTGTTTTGCTCAAGACATTTGGAAGAGAGAAGCCTGGATATGCAGATGCTTTTCAAAGCGAGCCCTTTGTATCTTCAGTCATCTGGTTTCAGTAGAAGATTCCTTGCTGTGTCTGTCATCAGAAATCCTAGCGTTCTTTTTCTTCTGGTGAAGAATGAACTTGGGGTTTTACAGGGCCTGGGTGTTCCCTTAAAAACTACAGGGGGGTTGCTAGTTTTAAAGACTGCAGCCATCCATACCAAGATTTACCCATCTCCTGATGCTACAGCATTGCTGAGCCGCTGTTGCCGATGGACCAAACCCACAGCTTGCTTGAGTCAGGAATTAGTGTGCAAAGGGGCCTTTGCAGTTTTCTGCTGCAGCAGATTTGTGGGCATGAAGTTTTGATGGATTATGGATTTTAATCTTGTTATAAATAGAACAAGAAAGTCAAAATCAATGACAGATGGAGAACTTGCCGTTGCTGCTTTAGCCAGTGGTCGTGTGTGTACTCATAATAATCGTGGTAAGAAAAGCAAAATTCCAAGTTGGTGTCAACTAAACATTCCACTGCTGCCCTTTTGCTGTGTGCTGTGCAGCTCACCGCCTTGTAATTCTTCAGGTTAAAAAGCTGAATGTTTAATCAAACATCAGACAAATTGTAGTAAGATTTTCACTGCTTGCTTGCTTTAAGCCTTTGCTTTTCTTTTTTTACATGTATGGCAGGAAAAAATACACAGCAAATGCAGGCACAGTAGGGTTTGCTAGAAGTATGGAAGAAAATAATGTGGAGAAAATATAAAAAAATAAGTAGAAAATGGTTACCTCATTTTTAATGTCTTTAAATCACTGTTTATTTCAATTTATACAGTTTTTCCATACAAATATTTGCAACAGTTTGAATTTCAAAAAACCATAACATAGACGATAAATATCATGCTATTAAAGTATTAAATTTGTACAAAAATACTTTACAGTTTAATACTTATTTGTTACAAATAAAAATACATATTTAAGTGACTCATGAACTTTTTTTTTAATTATTATTATTTTTTTTACACGATTCAGCATTGAATGTCATTCTGACCTTTTCTGGCAGTGCTGAACTAGAAATCCGAGATACCTGTGTGTGCAGGGCAGGTGAGCTTGTTCATGTATTGGAATCGGCACCAGGGACACAGCTAAACAGTGTGAACTGACCAGAAACAACTCTGGAAGGTGATTGCTTAGAGATGGAGACTCTACAGATGGACAAATCCAGTATCTTTATATTCACCAATAACAAGAATTACCAATAACAACTTGAATACCGGAATAAACCGAAGCAGCTGCTGGTGAGCATCTAAAGCAACTGGCAGTATTTTATTGCCTGGGGGGAAGGGGGAGAGGGGGGAATTTGTGTGATGTGTTTGTAAAAGATATTTACAGTTTTAAACTCTAAAAAAGTGTTGTGGGGGGTAATGTTTATCATAAAGGCGGCTGAAAACGAAGCATATTAAATGGGACTTCTGTCCCTTCAAGAAATTGTTTGACTTAAAAAGCTCACAGGTGACAGTACAAGTTTACAGGTTTATGGATCATTAAAGAGCTGATGTACCCATCTTCCACTGATGTAGTTTAGAAAAAAAAGCCATTTTCTTTTAAAACCTTTCCCACGTGTTTGAACTCATTTCAGTTTTACTCTTGTCAGTTATCCTCCTTCAGAGGTTTTATCCCACTAAAAAAGTCGCTGCTTAAAATTCCCTACAGGTTGCAAGCCATACCGTTAAATGTTTCACTGCACAGGGAACGACAGAACTTACAACAGGCTTTACCCAAGCAGGGGAGTGACATTCACCATGTCCTGCTGCCTCCTGCCACCGCGTTGTTAGACCCTCTGAACCATGCTTTGGCTGAAGAGAGCATGCACCCTTCTCGCCAGCAGAAACGGGGTGCCGAGGATCACAGATCTAGCCATTTAACAAGGAACCCCCCTGCGCCTCGTCCCTCAGGCAGCACCTTTCTGATAACACGTTTTTAAAAGCCCTGTAACCTGACCATGGCTGTTAGCAGAGGGCAGTGCCGCCCTTTTCCCTCAAACAGCAGCTGCTGCCCAAGGCAGAGGGGCACTTAGAACATGTTGAAAGCATCTCCCTGGTTTCTTATTTGGGGGGAAAATTAAAAAAGATCCTTAATGATTTTTTGTACTGTTGCTAATGACAGCTTGTTCATAAGGGAACGACTTAACCAAGAGCTAAATGACGTCAAAAGTAACCGTGAATTTATATAAGCCTTGAGACAGACAGACAGACTGACCTCCTGTGCTTTTCAGTGCTATACAGCATCTGAGCCTCAATCTGGGGTGGGGGGGGCTCTAACAGGGATTTAGCACCATAAATGTCTTTTGATACCCAACGTCCCACTGAACCGATTTGCTGCTATAAAGTGTTTGTAGGGTCCCGTGTCTGCGCGTTAAGGTTGGCGTGGCCGCTCTGTGGCAGGAAGGCATTGTTCTGGTCACTCCACTCCCCGCTCGCTGAAGCCTGTTGGTCTGAGCTTCCTTTCTGAGATGCCAGGGGGTTTCTGCTAATCACCAGTTCCAGCTTATTGCCGGATTCTGCGATCAGGGGCACAACCAGACAGCAGTCAAAGTCTCTGGTGCGAACGTGGTTTACCTGAACAATTAGAGGATTGACTTTTGTTACCATTTTAGGAAACAGCATTGAGATCACAAGAGAAACAGATTTAACCTTCAGACTATGGGACCTGATTTACCTATTCCAGGTAGAGAATCGACCCATACAAAAGACTAACCATGGTCTGAAGACACATGTTGCACTTTCTACTCCCCTTTTAAGAGCATGTAGCTGAAGATGATTAAGGGCCTAGAGCATCTCCCCTATGAGGAAAGGATGAGTAAGCTGGGACTGTTCAGCCTTGAGAAGAGAAGACTAAGGGGGGACCTAATCAAAGTTTATAATTATCTGAAGCAGGGGATGCAGGGGGAATCAGCCAGCCCCTTTTCAGTGGTCTGTGGGGATAGGACAAGGGGCAATGGCTGCAAGTTGGAGCATAGGAAGTTCCGCACCAACATGCGGAAGAACTTTTTCACAGTGAGGGTGACTGAGCACTGGAATAGGCTGCCCAGGGGGGTGGTGGAGTCTCCTTCACTGGAGATATTCAAGACCCGCCTGGACGCCTATCTGAGCAATATGTGCTAGGGAGCTGCTTTGGCAGGGGGGTTGGACCCGATGATCTCTCGAGGTCCCTTCCAACCCCTACAATTCTGTGATTCTGTGATTCTGTGAAGTGGGTGTATTTACACGGGTGATAGCTGCGGCAGCTGGCACAAGGCCTGCTCCGTAAGTGACATTTAACAGCACTCAGTTTACTCTGTCTTTCGTGGTGTTCCTTAATTTAAATATAACAGATTGCATCTATAATGTTGACTTGGTTCAGGTCTTCTCTGGTTTTAACTAATGCAGATAAATTTACTTAACATTTGATTGGGCTAGTTGACAAATAATTTAGTTTTTTTGTCACAGTCCAGCTTGGCACTGGGCTAAGAGATGCTGAGCGAGTACAACATCATTTCAACTACGTCAGTCAACAGCTTGGAGCGGGCACAGAAACAGTTCCCAAGTCTGTACCATGAACAGGAAAAACTGCCACCCTGCCTGGAAATGCCTGGTATGTCCCATCTGGGGTTCTGTGGAGCCTAATGAATGGAAAGAATCCGGTCCTACAGCTATAATTTCACAGGAATATCTAGCCTTTGTGCCACTGCCCAGTTGTCCAAGTCACCATGAATTGCTGCCTTTTCTTACGGAGCGATTCACATGGCCTGGGGCACAGAATGATTGTGATCCTCTGCCCATCTCCCTGTCCTGCTACACACACTCTTTCCCAGCAGAAACTCAAAGATCAGCACTGCTGCTCCTTTTCAATACAGGAATGTAGGTAACAAGGCCGTTCCAAGGAAGTGATGAGAAAAACCCCCCACGTCATGCAGTCTTCCACCATCACCTTGGTGTAGACAGATCCCCGCCTGCCCGCAGTGTGGTTACAAAGCTTTTCACAAGGTACCTGCATGTCATGCACCCTCCTGCTAAACCTCTGTCGTGCCAGAAATTACCTGCAGGAGTCTGTCATATGGTTTTAAGCCTCCCAGATCGCCAGGGCCAGCCGGTCGAATGTTTTTAACGTACACGCCTTTTTCCAATAAGCCATCTGAGACACTGAACCCAAAGTCTTCTCCGTCAGAGTCCTTGTACAAAGTTACCTGGGGAAGTGATGTGACAGGATGAGAAGGGGCAAAAAAACCCCCCAAACCAACACAACAACCGGACATTTGTCCACATTTCTACAGGTGTTAGGCAGGTTTTCTTCCCAGGATGACTTTGGTGGGTTTATTTTTTCCATATTGGAGCAATCACTTACCTACTGTTTGGTACTTACAGCATGAGAGTTGTCCCCATTTGGCTATTGTATTAATAGTCTCAGAAGCCACCTTATTCTTCAGGACTAACCAGGCCTTTTCACTCCTGCTTCCCAGCTGGGATTCTGAGATGGTTAGCCCACCTTTCCTGGTGTTTTTTGGTTACCCTGTTCTCTAGTTGCCAGGAGCTGAGTACAAGATTAGGTTTAGTTTTGCTTCAGGGATAAAGACCTGGCCTCGCCTAAACAATTGGTGTGGTATGTTCCAAACTTAGCAGGCCAGGCTATGGTTCACCCTACAAAGCTGATGCTCAGAAGTGCTCAGTATAGGAGTTACAATGCAATCTGTGTAACAAAAAGGCCAAATAAGGCTCCTGGACGAGCTGGCAGGCAGCCTGTGCACAGTTACGCAGCCACAAGAGGGTTGGTCAAAAGCAGGAAACAGACGTTAGTAAAGCTGTTAGGAGAAGGTTTGGGGGTGTTAGTGGGTTTTCTTTAAGGACATCAGAGACCAAGACGTCCTCACAGGTCATTCTGTGAATGCAGTTATTTAATTGATAGGAAAAGATGCAGAGACTTCTTCGTAGGTATGTGGCATGCTTAGGTTCTGATTTCTCTTAGGGGGTGTGTGTGCCTGGGCTTTTGTTTTTGGTTTTATCTTCTCCCATCAGGAGTGCCCACCTACACAAGTAAAATGCCCGAGTCGGTGGTGTGACATCAGACTGATGCTGACACAAACTGTGTGTGCACGTACAGTCACACAAGTCAAAACTGTGCTTCGACTGCTGAAGCTTACGTCCCTTTGGGTTCAAACCACTGGTTTTATCATGCCTTGGCTGATAAAATGACACCATTAAGAGCGCTCTGTGATTTTGTAATGGCTTGGTGCTGGTGATGCTGAGCCAAATTCAGATCAGGCTGCCGAGGCCTTGGTTGGCATTTCATAGAAGACTGGCAAGTGCTGGGGCACAGCGCAGGTTGGTGCTGCTGTCAGAAAGCTGCTGAGATCCTGCCTTAGCCACCAGTGTGCAAAGGCAAGAGCAGGCACAGCTGTCTTAGAACTGGAGTGAAGGATTCGGTGAGATCAGCAAACAGCGCAGACAGCTGGGGTGGGGTTTGTTTTGGGGTTTTTTTGTCTTCCTCCTCTTTGCAGTTTTCCTGACTCTCTGGGCTTTAGCAGTATTCTAGCAGTGCTTTAACCTGAAGGAAACCAGGCTCACTAGGAGGTTTGGGCAGCAGCTGGGAGAAGATCGATACAACGCTGGCTGCTGCGGCATTGGCACCGGTTTATCTGTAGATGTGGAGGGTGTGTCTCTGGGCTGCTGTGAAAACATCTCTCATGCCATGGTAAGCATAAACAACACCCCTGCTCCCAATACTCGCCTCTCACTGTGCACCAGTTCCTCCTCTTACCCCCTCTGTACCACAGGGCAAAGCCACACCTGAAGTCCCATTAACTAAGCGGAAGGTTTTCTTCCTGTCAGCGATGCCTTTGGGCATGAGCTGTCGTTTTAAACTTCCCAGTGGCTGCAGCATTTAAGGTCTTTGCCTTCTCCTTTACCACCTTCCCCCAAAGTAACTCCTTGCTGAACCTGTCAGACCCCATGTCGCCGTTAATTTTAGGAGTCAGTGGGCATTTCAGCTACTGAAAAACCTACCTGCAATCTCAAAATAATTCATCATAGGATGATTTAAATTTGTATCAACAGCTGCTGTACCAGCAGGACTCTGGGAAACTTCCAATGGTTTGTTATGAAGAGAGCTTTTGTTTGTGATTTCATAGCATGTCTGACGTGGCTTTGATGTGAAATATGTTTGAAGCTGCTATGAAAGTGCTGCAAGACTACTGTTCTGCAAGACTTAAAAAAACCCAAATAAAGGAGGGAGACACATTTTATTGTCAGATCTCTGTGCATTTCCTGGCAAGGATGAAAAATAATTAGCACTGGACCAAAATATGAGCTCTCTACAAATGAGGTAACTTTTCCCCCTCGCAGCCACCAAGGGCCGGGGAGCCTCACGGTAGCTGCTGCTGAAAGCAGCCTTGAAAAGGAAACATAAAAATGTGGTACAGCGCCTGAGAGGAGAAGGCTAAAAATAGCGTGTGCTGTTCTAGCACAGATGGCACCATTTTAAAAAGGAACGTTCCCTTTCCACTCGCTCCTTTCCTCTTCCTTCCGGCACCGGAGTTAAATGGAGCTGGATCCAACCTCAGATGAACTGCAGCTGCCTGTGTAACAGGGGACCCGCTGAAGTCATCTAGACTGTGTTCTTGTCCCAAGACAGGTTCAACGGCATCTAACCTACTTCTGAGACGTTTATCTGTCCTGCTTTTTAAAATCTCCAGTCATGGAGCCTCCACAGTCTATTAAAGTAACCCCTTCCGGTGCTTTGGATGTTTCTCCTTGCAGAGATTTAAGCCACTGCTCCTTCACAGAGAACATGATCACTTCTTTATTCTCTCCTTCTCTGCAGTGCTGTGAAACAAGGCTTGGTTTTTCTCTGGACTCTGCTCAGTAGGTCAACACCCTTCTTAAATTTTCAGACCCCAAACCAGATGCTGTTACAGCCAAGGCCTTATCAAAGCCAGGCTGGAGTGGAGAATGTGTCTGTGTTGGTCCCACTCCTACGTTCTAAGACAGCGTTGCTTTTTCCCTGTTGCAGTGAGTGGTCTCTTAGCAAACAAAATAGAAACAGAGCGGAGAAATTCCATTCTAGAGAGCTCTGGGAAGTGCTGTGCCACCTCAGCTCGGTCCGGCCTGTAACAATGCATGTGCTGCTTCATGGCCAGCTTCCAAGTCAGAAATGGAGCACTGCAAATGGCAAAGGGGGGTTAAATGCCAAGTTCTGCTAAAGGGGGACAGTAGGAAGTATGGTGATGGAGGGGGGGCCCCCTACCCCCCACTTGTTCAGGTTGGACTTTCCTGGTTTCTATGGACTGAGCACTCGGGAAGGGAGTTACTCACTACCTGGCAATCACAACTTTTATGGATCAAAGTATTTTCTCATTTCTCTGTTTTTCAGATCTACAGATCCTAGAATATTTTTAAACCTGTTTCCCTTGCAGTTATCTCTCCTGACTTTTGCTTTATTTAGTGAGGGCTTGGAAATTAAAGAAACTGATACTTAGTCACTTAAGGGATGAGGCTGCAATTTAACTCTGCTGCATGTTTGACAGCTGTCACTTTTAGGTGCGAGTCATCTGTAGAGAACTTCCTTCTGGATTACAGGTTATAATTTGGGGGCTACTTCTTTTCAGGGCATCTCAGAGCAAAAACTCTGCCATCTGAAATGTTTTTTAAACATACTCTTATTTAATGTTGGGTATGGGCAGAGCCCAACCCCATGGGTTTCTCATCTTCACTTGCCAGGAGCGCCCTGTCTGAAGGGTAGGAGAGGGCAGGCAATTCGCGCCACACCGAAATCATGCTGGTTTATCCCTACTGCTGATCCAACTGTTTGATCTCCACAGCAAAGTCACCATTATTGGCAGTCTGTTAGACTTGCAAATTTATATCAGGAGCCTAAGGGAAAAAGAAAGCTGAAATGGAACTGTAATCCATCTTTCACAAGCAGTTAAATAGTAAGAAATTGTAAACAGAAGCTTACATGTTTTGGGTTTGTTTCTGTGCCTCTCCCCGCTTACATCTATGGGAAAATGCCAGATTTAAATTTATACACCTTGCACAGGATCAGCTATTGAGGTGTTTCAGCTGACTGCAGTTTCAGGTTACCTTGCAATAGTGTTATGAAAAAATTACCTAATGCCTGCTGCGTATTTGTGCTCTCGGAGGAACGTGTGCTCCATGGAACTTTAAAAAATGGTCTGCAATGATTTTTAGAAAAATATTCATCTATATGATTTCCTAAGTAGATAAAATCAATTAAAGGCCTTAATTAAATTTGACTACTGATACAGCAATCTGCTCTCTGGCTAAATTAAATGTTACTTATTAAACCATCCAGAACAAATGTTTGAAGGGATTTGTACGACACTTATCTCAATCCTAGCTTCCTCAGGACAAAGGCAGCTCAAGTATGCCTCTGGTGAATGTAAAGGAGTGAAGCAAGAAGGAGTGGGGAGGAATTCAGGTTAGCGTGCTGCAAGGTTGGCATCACTGAGCAACACAATCCTCAGGGCTGGACAGGTGTACAGCACGGAGGGACAAGGTAGCAATGAAACTGGGCTGCTCCCAAAGATGCACTCAGTTGTGTTTGCAGCCTGGGCAGTTTTGATCCAGTCTTCGTGCCTCTTGCCCTATGTGGCTGGACTGGCTGTTGCTCCATTTTGTTTTTAAGTGTGGCTTTTTCCTTGGCAGAATCACGTATCTCTGCACCCTCACAATTATGGAAAACCAGTGGAAACATCGACTGTAGCAGGTTCACCTTTCTGCACTCCAGCCAAGGCATGAATGCTGAGCTGCAGGTCACACAGGCACACAGACCCATGGTGCTGCGATGGTGAAAAGGCACCTGAACCGTCCTGGTGAAGGAACCTGGAAAGCTCATCAATATACAGCCCTAGTACGTGCTTGAGTGTCTTGCTAAGGTAAGTCTTGGGCAAGGTAAGTCTTGGGCAAGGTAAGTCTTAGGTTGTATTTCCACGTCTGTTTATCCTATCCCAGTTTTCCAGAAGAGCTCTTAGTTCATTAGTCGCCCTGGCAGTGGCCCAGCAGATTAAGACATTTGCTTGCAGAGGGCAGAGCATGTTTGCCAGCAAGATCTGTCATGAAAAATACTTAAACCAAGGTGTTTGCCTGACAGCGACGTCATTCCTGTGGCACTGCAGATGCTTTTGGAAAAGTACCATCAGACAAGCTGTCCATGCGAAATAGCAACCAAACAGGTTATCAGTGTTAAACTTTGGGTTTGATAGAAAAGTGAAGGAGGGGAGAGAAAGTGACAGGCAAGAAGCAGTGAGAAAAGTAAACAAGAACTTCCCAAGACAGGCACGACTACAAAAGCTTGTGTCATGACGCTTGGGCTGACCTGCATGTGTCATCACAGAGGTATAAGAAGCCCATCTGGGTGAATCAGACTGTGAGGTTCTGTCATGGTTTCTGTTTTTCTTAAATGACCACACGGATTTGTAAAATCCCTGGTTCAGATTCAACTTCTAGATTTTTAGAAAGGAAATGACTCTTTTCTGGATGACAGAACTGAGAGTGTAAGCAAAGCCAACATCACTTCAGCAGACAGCACAAAAGTGGGTGCAGTGTCTGAACAAAACCTGGGAATTACATAACTGGAAGGTCACTGCACTCTTAAAAAAGAGAAATTGGAGAGAGCGAGCTGGAAGACAGGGCATTTTTCACTCAATAGAAATCTGATGACTCCTCCTCAGCAAAGGATTTGTTTTGTCCATCACAAATGGCTGTTTACAGCCCAAAGGAGAAAGCCAGGCCCTGCTGACTGTGAACACACCAGAGGATGCCTACTGGTGGAGTTTGGTTTATGCCTTGAACTGAGCTGGAAACAGGAATAGTGTAAAACTGTCAATCACAACACAGCCTGCTGATCATTTACACTGGTGTTGGATTAGTTTTCCATATATAAGATCCACTCTGGGATTTTCTATCGATGTTAGTTTATCCGACAGTGAGTCCTCACCTCACTAAACTCCACTGAACTATGAACTAAACTTGGGCAAATCCGCAGGGACTGGGAACCAAACCAAACCAACTCTCTTGCAAATGACAATGTAGGACCTCTCAACAAAATTTCTCTGCCTCCTTTCTGGGAAGACCTCAGACCATTAAGAGGAAGGTGAGTGCAGGGGATGAAGTGCTCGTTCCCATCAAGCAGAGCAGTTTTATAATGTCCCCCAAAGTTTTGGAAACTGGTCATGGTTGTGGCCTCACTGGTGTTGAAACTTAAGCTGGTGGGGCATTTGCTGTGCATATCTAAAGATACTTTATGCAGTACCCCTTCATAGCACCAGGTGGTTTCAACAGTCTCAAGCAGTGAAAAGCTGCATGGACTGAAGATTATTTATCCTTTTTAGAGCAAAGGAATTACAAAGAGAAGAGAAGCAATAGCTAATTTGAAGTAACATTCTATATTATGTACATCGAGTCTCGTGTATTTGATTCAAAATGAGTGTTAATTTGAAAAAGGACCAATGGGAGCCCCAAGCCCTCACGAGTAATTTCCTAAAGAAATGTATTTTCTAGAAATTAAACTTTGCTTTCCTAATGAACACATTTTGCAGAGATGAGTTACTGGTACTGTCAATTCAAATTACTAGCGGGTCCTCCTTGCAGGAGAGCAGTCCCTTTTGAGGATTTATTGTAAGAGAAAACAGTAGACAAGGATGCATCCTATTTGTTTGTTTGCCCCACAAGGATGTATCATTAATGTGTTTGTAAGAACTAATATGCGTGGCCCCCAAATTACATCTGTGGAGTCATTATAAAAAGTGCTTACTGTATTGCCAGATAATTAGATTCCCTATGCTGAATGCATTACTTCAAAGCTGCCAGAAGAAAAATTACAGACCTTGTGTAACTCCACAGGAGTTGGTGACATGATTTCTTTCATTTCTTGCTTAATTTTTCTCAGAACCATGGACTTTCTCCCCACATCTGACGGCAACGTGTTGCTACGGGTAGTCTGGCTGTAATGTGGCCTTACAGTGCTTCTCTCCTGGAAGCTGGCTTGTCTTCCCAGCTGGCTACGAGGCTGTGGGCTTTCGTGATTCAAACTCATTGTACTTCCTGACATAATTGTGGCCTAGAGCATTAAAGAACAGGTTAAGTAAGCAGTTAATTCATAGCAGCAGGAAAAACATCTCTAGTGTTTGTTAGAACACAATCACTCAGGGCACAGCAAAAGGCAAGAGGATAGATGTTCAGTCTGCTCGCAAGTCACTATAAAATGAAGGACCACGACAAAACACGACAACAACAACAGAACCCTATGGGCAGAAGTTTCCAGATGGCATTTCAAACTAAAATACTGAGCACTAGAATGGCTATGCTTGTAAGCTAGTCCCCTGGCAGGCTGAAGAGTGAGTAGTATAATTGCTTGTTTAAAAAATCAGTTTACATGTAAGTAGAACAACATTTAAGTGGCGGCGTAATTGCCTTCGTTGGAATGGGAGCTACAGGAAGGCGTTCCGAATTCAGACTGTGTGTGCAAGGTAAAAAAATGTGAGTCAGCACAGTATGTGGACAGCCCTGGAGCCAGTGCTGGCAGAGAGCTGCCCTGATGCCACCCCGGGCTGGGATACTTGGTGCAGGTAAGCTCACTGCCTGGAAAGGAGCTCTGCCTTAGCACTAAGGCTTCAGAGGCAGGGCCCCGTCTGACTGCTGGTTTAATCTCAGTAAAAGCTGGCCTTTTACATCAGATCTTGGTGTACATGGAGGGGGAAATCTTGAAAGATGATGACAGCAGTCTTCTCCTCAGCTGGGTGGAAGGGATTCCCGTGCACAGCAAGGAGCCTACTGCCTTGTGAAGGAATTTCTGCTCCAGGGACTGGAGGCAAATGCGCTTTGGTGCAGCCACCGAGCAGAGGTGCCACTGCTGGGGTAGTGCAGGCTCGTGTGCCCATTTATTCCCCCTGGTGCTGATGGATAGGTGAAAAGGGAAATTAAAAGGCCATAACCTGCCTGACTGGGACAGGATGGGGGCAGCCTGATCACACATGAGAAGGATGAAGGGGGAAAAGGTAAGGGGAAATCAGGCAAATAATCGTTAGCTTCTGTCTCTGGTGAGCAGGCCTGTCACCCTTCTTTCTCCCAGCTGTTATTAGTTTCACTACGAGGTAGTGTATTGTAGCCTTAACAGTCTCTCCTGTGCTCAGTAATGACTGATGCTACTGCTTGATGGAGCAAAAGCAGCCAGAGAACTTGGCAAACTGAAGTTTCTTCAGCTCTTTGGCTGAAGATCTTGAAATGAAAGATGAGGAGGCATCCTTGACTATACAATGGCACTTCACAAAACAGAGGCATCACCATTCCTGGCATCCCTTCGCACTGCATGACCTTTCTTTTCAGAGCTGTGGGCTGTGCAACACGGTGATGCTGTAACTGACACAGCATCCACAGTTCTGGATTTCCCTTCGGTGAAAGGCTGGGGGAACTCCAACTCTTGGTGTAGTAACAGAATTCTGGACAGCCTGGATGATCTATTTCCATTTTGAGATTATCTATTTCCATACCCTTTTATTGTGCTCTGAATATTGAAAATTCCAAGAGAAACCTGTGGTGCCAAACTGTATCTAACTGTGGAATTAAACCAGTGTAACTTTTCTCCTGCATTTCTCTGGTTTGCAGCAACAGACACATGAGAATCACATTTTGTTACCCACACATGCAATACAAAAGCCATAAATCTGTGGAAGTAAATTAATCTGAACTGAAAAACTTTCACCCAGTTATGCCATTCACATTCCTCCTGGCTGCTAAAGGACTTTATATAACATAAAAATGAAAATGAGATTCTGCCAGTTTTGCAGCTCCAGGAATTTAAAAGAACATAAAAGAAAATACTCGAGGACCTTTCATTCCGCAGCTCTGAGTGGCAGTATCATCTTAATTGTTCCGATTGCACAACTTAGAGAAAAGGTGATTAGAAAAATAAAAGACTCAGAGTTACTCTGTGTGCGTTTCCTCCCTCCTCTGCCCCTCCTTGCAATCTAACACGCAGGGTGAAATGTGACCAATTTAACTTGTTCACATTCAGCTTCAGGGTGAGATGCGAACAGCTTGTCACGTAGCGACGAAACGGCCGCGCAATGAACGCGCCTCTCAGGGGCAGCATTTTTGGCAGGGCGCTAAGATCAGAAGCAAACATTTTGGAAAGATGATTTTCTTTTATGTTCACCTTAATCAAATTAAGTTTCAAATGAAAAGACAACCCATGGCATGCTAAGAAAAGCTGCGGGAAGCGTCTGTCGGAGAATGGGGATGCATGGCTGGCTGCAGGGGGGTTATGCCCGCTGAAGGAGGGGGGTCTGCGCCGCTGGGCCGTCCCTGCGGGCAGCGGCAATGGTTAGGCACAGCAGAAGCTGCAAGTCAGAAGCTCCAGGGTTTCTAGAATTTTGGTTGCATTGTGCAAAAGAAAACAGCTCCGGTTTAGGGGCGGGGGGAGGCAGCTGCACAAGCGAGAAAATACAAAGGTAAAGGGTAGGTACCAAGAGAGTCATGTTTCTCAAACACAGACGCCTGTCAGCCTTGTCCTGTGGAGAGGGGTTAAAGCTTTTAAATGAATTGGTGTGATTAGTGCAACTCAAAGGAAAAGGGGGGAGAAAAACAAAAAAAAGGAAAACGAAAAAAGGAAAAAAAAAAAAAAGGAGAAAATGAATGTAAACCAAACCAAACCCGTTATATTTCTCTATAATTGGAAAGAAAGGTTAAGATTGTTCTACCTCTAGTTCCCTCAGAATTCCTGACTGGCCACAGGTCTCTAAATCCTCCAGAGCCTGAGACCAGAAATTTTCCTCCTGGTCAGCCTCGGTGTTATCATGGGTACCTGTGAAGCTAGATTTACAAGGAGAGGTTAAAAAAACGTGGACTTTTTTTTCCCTTGAAAAATATATTTTATACACGTGCCTTGCCACGGATTGCAACTTGAATGACAGAACGTCACGGTAGGTAGGCAGGAGAGGGGGAAGAGTGGCTGATCAGGGCAGGCTGGATGGACATGCAGAGCACATGACAGACAAGTCTTCTCATAACCTGGCAGTCGCTAGCAGCTGGCAGGATCTGAGCAGCGAGGTATCAGTAAGGAGATAAATGGATTCCAAGAACAATTCAACATGTATTTTTACTAGACTGAAACTGGGAACTCCCTATGAATGCTACCGAATCAGCCAGTAGCTATGTGTAGAGCTGCTCCGTGCAACAAATACTTGCAATAACAACCTTTCAGCCTCACAGACTCCTCCCAGGGAACAGGTGAAGAACCCTCATCTTTGCTAACAGCAATTTGGTGGTGCTTTTTACCTAATTCCTTCAGCTGAAGCTGCGCTTGCCATTATTGGGTTAAGCCCACCTGATCCCCATCATAGAGTCATTGAATCTTTAAGGTTGGAAAAGACCACTTAGATTGTCAAGTCCAACTGTCTGTCCAATACACCATGTCAACTAAACCATGCCCTGGAGTGCCACGTCTACAGGGCTTTTAAATACCTCCAGGGATGGTGACTCCACCACCTCCCTGGGCAGCCTGTTCCAGCACTTGACCACTCAGTGAAGAGATGTTTCCTAATATCCAAACTGAACCTCCCCTGAGGCAGCTTAAAGCCATTTCCTCTCGCCCTACGCAAACTGCTCCAGTCATTTCATACACAAACACAGAGAAACTTGCAGGGATGCAACTGTCTTGCATGGAGACCTCAGTCCCTGGTGGTTTATAAACACACCGAAGCCGTACACGCTTCAGCAAGACGTTGGTGACAGCGATGCTTGGGGGAGCTGCCCAGCAAGGGAGGTCTGCTAAAAAAAATTGCTAACCCTGGCCTGCAGCAACAGCCCAAAGCAACACCACTATGGTGTATGCGTGTGGGGAGAGGAAGCAGGAGGTCTTTGCTGTCTTAGCAAGGGGAATCAGCTTGATGAAGGTTCACACAAGCATCAGAGCTGCTGCACGGGAGGGGCTGATTGTGTGGAAGGCACAGGGGAAGGATGAGGAAGGAAAGAATGAGAGTTCTGTCCTTCCACTGCAGCAAGCTGTTGTTACTTTGGTGCAGCTGCCCATGGACTGCAGCTAGTGGAGCTTAACAGCGCATCAACAGAGCAAACTGTTACAGAAGCATTGGAGGCCTTGCTTGACAAAGAAGGTATTACTGAGGACAGGGTGGATGTAACACTGTTAACAGAATAGCTTTTAAATAGAATTGCCCAGTGCAAGGGAGGAGGGCTTGAGTGCTTCACACACATGGCAACTCTGCCTCAGAGATGCTTTCTTACATCTAGGACCAGTCAAGCAGACAATGGTCAGCCTTTTCAATCTCCTCCTGCAATGATTCTCCACCTAGCATCAGCCTCTCTTCTCAGATACCGCAACATACAGAAACAGAATACCTACTCAGTCACAGAAGCAATTCCTCCCAGGCAAGATAAGGAAGTATTTAAAACACGATTTTAGAACCATCTTTGACGTCTGAAATTAGCTCTTTCCATAAACCTAAGTAGTTATTTTAATGGCCAATGTTGAACACAGACTAATTTATCCATTGCAATACCTTTCTTTATACTGCATACTAACATTATAATATAAAATGAACTTGAGTTAATGAACAGGATTATTTGAGGCAATTGCCTGTGACAAATCCAGCAAAGATTGGATTTCCTAGAACAGGAGGTTTCTTCTCCGACTTCTGTGAAATCTGAAATCATGACACCTATACCCCCAGACCTCCTTTCAGCTGAAGCAATCCCTTTTTCTGGCCTCACCCCGTTTTGTCTTTTCTCTGAGTCTTGTCTCCTGGGGTGTGAAATGCTCAGTTTTTGCATCTCCATTACAGCCACATGAATAAACTAATTTGTAGCTGAGCTACTGCACCAGAAAAAAACCCAGGTACCAGACCAATTTCTCATCTAGATGGCTTTTTTTTCCTGAAACCTGAGAGATTGATTTTATGTCATGTGAAATATTGTTTGACCTATAATGAATATATTTGGGTTTTCTGATGCTTATTCAAAGAGCCATCAGAAATTTGATGCATAAAATTGCTGAAGAAGAGGTAGCGGGACAGATATAAAGACAGGGGTGCCTATCATTTGCTTCTTATTGCCATAGGAGAGAAAATATTTTTCCTTTTTTTTTTTTTAAATTCAGGAGGTGATAGGATGGTCTAGGATGGGGTAGAATCCTTCCTCTAAGTATTGTTTTAATGTGCAAAAAATTTCCCCTGGAGCAGGAACTGTGACAGACTCACCCTACCTGCTGGTAATAGCTAGACCCCAGGCTACAGAGTGGTTTATGCTCTCTGGTTTCATTGGCTTGGCAACTGAAATTCCACTGTCACTCAGCAGTATGTTAATGATGTGTTTTCTACCCTGTTTTTCTCCTTTTCCTCATTTCAAGTGTTTTTCCTTTCTTTTAAGCCCCACCTCCCCTGCTCCCAACCCCCAGCTGGATCTCACTCCTGTGCACTCTTTGTTCTCCTACCTGGAAGTAGTCCACTCTTCCAGTTGTCCCCCAAGTTTCCTTTGCCCACCAGAGGCACCTTTCCACAGCTTCCCCTCTTTCTTCACGCTCCTGATACTCTCTCCCCCCGATCTTTCTGTGGAAGTTTGCTTTAAATGGTTTTCTTGATTCTCTCCCAAAGGCTCAGGATCTTTCTGTTGCCACATATTCTTGGAAGCTGTGCTACACAAAATAAAGGTAAGAAGACATTACTTTTTAGTGTTAGAGAAGAAGAAAAGTTGCTTAGGGAGAGGGAGAGAAGAGGTGGGTTTTGGGGGATCCCTTGTAACAGGCTGGAAGAAGAGACATGCCTTTCTCATATGCTCCAGCACTTGGTACAGGAACACCACCAGGTGTGACATAATCAACATATAAATTCACAGAATTGTAGGGGTGGGAAAGGACCTCAAGAGATCGAGTCCAACCCCTTGCCAAAGCAGGTTCCTTATCGCACAGGTAGGTGTCCAGATGGGTCTTGAATATCTCCAGAGCAGGAGACTCCACCACCTCCCTGGGCAGCCTGTCCCAGGGCTCTGTCACCCTCACTGTGTAAAAGTTCTTCCACATGTTGGTGCAGAACTTCCTGTGCTCCAATTTACAGCCATTGCCCCTTGTCCTGTCTCCACAGACCATTGAAAAGAGGATGACCATTTCCTCCTGTGTCCCACACTTGAGATATTTATAAACATTAATTAGGTCCCCCCTCAGTCTTCTTTTCTCCAGGCTGAACAGCCCCAGCTCACTCAGCCTTTCCTCATACGGAAGCTATTCCAGGCCCTTAATCATCTTCGTAGCCCTTCTCTGGACTCTCTCCAGGAGATCCCTGTCTTTTTTGTACCAGGGAGCCCAGAACTGGATACTGTATTCCAGGTGGGGCCTGACCAGGGCAGAGTAGATCCATTTTACAGATACAGGGTTAGAATAATCATTAATTTGTGCTGTGTATCTTCGGTGTAAGTCACACTGACAGGCAGAACAAGATCCTGTAATGTGTACGCTTTCTGTGAGCAGTGCGTTTCAGTAGTAACAGAACACATGATTTCATTAAAAACCTTCTGTAGTTTATACTCCAGCTTCCTGGTTCAGTGTTCATCAATTTTTCCAGCCTCTTATGCAACTGCAGAACAGTAGGTGTTCAGGAATCTCTGGCTGCATCTCATCCAAGAAACAAAAGATGGGCTTTAAGTGTGGATAAAGATGCTGCAGTGATAGTAACTTCCCAAGAACGGGAGGTACAAATAAAACTATGGTAATTTCCTTTATGAAGTATTGCCCACTACTGGCCTATGAGAACTTCTTGTATGCTTCTGGCCAGCGGGGACCACAGGAGCTCGATACAGACTGAAGAGTTCACGCTCACCCAGACCATAGCTATCATCAAGACTTGTGTCCAGACAGAATGCCACTGGGCAATCTGCTGCATCACAGGATTTGTCATTCAGCTTCTGGAAAGCAGTGCTGGCATCTAAGCCTTGCCTTGATTTGCATTTCAAAGGTAAAAGCCTGGACCTTCTGGATTCGCTTCTCCAGTATGTTTATACAGGGACCAGAAAGCTTTTCTTTAGTGCTGTACTTGGATTTCTCAGACTGGGGTTTCAGGCTCATTGTGCTGCTACACCAAGAAACTATTTCTAATGAAGGACATACAAGTCTGCATGGGTACATACAAGTCTGGGATGGGTACAAAGAGCACTGTGATATTTCTGACTGTGATGTCTGCCTTCCCAGTCCTCTGCCAGGAAATACCCAAGTCTTTGTAGTGGTTCCACTGCCAGATTATCCTTTGAATAGAGAATAAGAGACTTTTGGGGTTTTGGGTCTTTCGCTGTCTCTAAGCATTGTCAACTAAGCATTCCTCCCTCATGATGTTCTTCTATAGAGGAGGAGATTTAACTCTCAGAAGAAGAACAATACATGGAAAACTACCATAGATCTGGACAGGACATTTCTACCTGGGTTGCTTTGTTTTCCTACTGAATCACTTACAGGTATCTCAAGCTTTTATGGAAGAACACTAATTTCTGCTTCTTTGTCCAAAGCAAGATGAAGAATTTTCATGGAAGACGACAGATTAACATGCCAGTTGTCTTTAGCTGATTTATTTGTGGGTTTATTTTTGTGAAGTGGAAAACAGAGCAGGTGTTTTGTAAAGCTTACCCAGGGGAATGCCCTCCTTGTTTTTTGTTTTTAAATTATTATTAGGTGATAAATGCTGTGGGGTTTTTTGTCTGATGTAACTCAAAATAAAGATGTTTTGCATTTGCTATCATAATCTTCCATAAGTGTCACTAATCTACTCTAAAAAATGTATCTCACATTTAAAGGAAAAGTCTCTCTGTGTTAGAACACCCTAGTTTCCTTTCAGACAGGAGTGTTCCCTTCTCGAGGCGCCGCTGCAGCTGCAAATCACACAACCGAGACTTGAACACGAACTTACCTGCTGGCTGCAGGTCGGTCCCACTCCTCATCACTCAGCCCTGTATCATGAAATGGGTGGTTTCGTGGTTTGCTGGGAGGGGACAAACTTGTCTGTTTAGGACTCCTCCATTCATAGGCATTGAAGTTGTATCCTGAAGCCTGATAGCTGTGTCCTAGAAAGATGTATTCACAGCACCGTAAATGTTGTGATGACAGAAAAGCACATCTGTGGAACTGGGTTCCTCAGAACCTGGATGTGGACTCATGATTGCTACCTTTTACTGCAGTAGTCATCAGGTGTTTAGAAGAATAACTGGCCTGAATGATGCCTGAAACCAGGTGTGCTCTACAGTTTCTCTTGTGCAAGTCCATTGAAAGTAAAATCTTAAATATACCCAACACTATTTGGTATATACCCAACAGTGTTGGTATATATACCAAATATATATATATATATATATATATACTTAAATATACCCAAATACACTGTTTGTGTCCCTGCTGCTTCTGATGTTTAGCTCTGGACATTTTCACAATTTATCAGTTTCCAGTTTGGCATCACACACTGAATACTAGTGAGTAAATCACATGTGCTATGGATGCGTTAACTACCTGTTAACATGGTCACATTTAACGTGCCCAAAATTAACCTTCAGCTGTTAGGAAAACTGCTTCAGCCCCACTGAAAAAGCATTTGCTGGGGTGCATTAAAAACGCCCATCAATTTGACTTCTCAGATGGCTAGATGAAAATTTTTTCTTCCTCCTGGTTAACTTTCTCAAATCTGGAAGCAATGCAGCAAAAAATTAGTGACATATTAGTGTCAATTATGCAAAATACTACTGATTTGTAGAAAGGCTACCTAGATGCAAAAGTTGGCATGCTGCAGAGGCTCCTGAGTGGCCATTAACTGCAGCAATGCCAGAGCAGGATGGAGGGCGGCTGTCTCGGCACCGCTGAGGCACAGACTCATTAATACCTTGTATTAATGAGCTGTCACAGCCCTGCATAAAGGCCCTCATGGGAATCTCTGTACACATGCCCCTTTGTGGAAGGGGGACCTTTATATGGCCCCAGAAAGCTCACCTGGCAGAAAGTGCTATCAGCCATTCCCAAATATCTCAAGGCTGCGTCAGTGGCATCAGGCAGCCTTTATGTCAGAGGAGTTTATTTCTGGGTGCTTTTATTACACAAGCAATGTTGGTATCCGTTCAGTGGCATTTCTTTAGCTGAATTAAGTGTAATTTGAATTCCAAATAGGAGCCAGACAGTCTGGCTTCCCAGTGATGTATCAAGGAGAACACATGATTGACTTGTCACAAGCTATTGTTGATCTGGTAAGCAAAATCCATCAGGGTACAGGTGCTATATATATATATTTCATCTTGACATATTCCTTTTCTACCTTTATAGTTGGTGTTTTCTGATGTGCATATTGGATTAGGAAGTTCTATTTTGTTGATGACTAACAAATATCACTGCTGTCACCTCTCTAAAGAGGGCAATTTGCTTCCATAAATCAGTCTAGACCTGTCTCACTCAAATCCCATGCAGCTACAGAGTTGTGTGCCTTTTCCAGCTAACTGGTAGACATTAACGTGCTCCCAGATTCTAGGAAGGGGTTTGGTTGTGAAAATGTGACTGCTGTATGGGGGAGGCTCTGGATTAGTAAGGCAGACATTAGACAAAGGTACAAAACAGAGTATTTAACTCAAGGAGAGAAAAGACTGCTCACCAGCATTAAATTAGTACCTAATAGGATAAAGCATTATCTGGTGCTCCAGAAACATTTTCCAAACTCCTCAATTTGCTTAGCCTGTGCTTATGCCAAGGAAGGTTGGGAGAGAAGCCAAGCTCAACTTGACAGGTCAAGACAGACTGCACTTGGATAGAAATGTGGGTCACACTAGTAGCACAGCAAGGGACAAGGCGCCAATCTGATTACTCTTGGGTCACTCAGCAGAAGGGCCACGTATCCAGCCAAGTCTGGGTAAAAATACCTGCCCTGAGATACTGGTTTAGTATTGGCATGGCATCCGAATCATAGGAAGCCTGGAAAGTGGTCTGGGCCTCAATCCTTTCAATAGCTGAAGAATTTGCTGCAAATATCAATTCACCCACGAAATGAGAACCATTATTTTGGCACTTCTATCAGCAGTACTTCTCCTTAGAACTTAAAAAACAAGAAAATCTAAATCAATTTATTTCTATAAACTGATCAAAGCAATTAAAACCAGAAAAGGGGACAAGCTCATCCCGACTCTAATTCCAGTGAAATACAAATTATACCGGGGGAATACAGCCCAGTACGCTGAGTACTTACTAAAGTGTTACATGTAACAGCAGATTAAAAGTATAATGTAGAAAGCAGGAGTTTATAATGAAGCATACTTAGCCTGTCTTGTTTAAAGTAAGTTGATATCAAAGGCTAAGAAGTACTTAAAAATTAGAGAACAGAGAAAACGGGCCACTTGTAGTGGCCTCAGCTGCTTCATGGTCTCCAGTAGCTCGGCAGGTTTCAAAAGGAAAGTTCTGCTTTCCAGAAGAAGCCGCTGTTGTCACCACTGAGCAGGCACATTAGAGAATGGCAGTGAGAGTAATTAGCAGAGAACTTCAGTTTATATGAGAAATGTGCTGGGCAGAGCTGAGAGTAATTAGCAGAGAACTTCAGTTTATATGAGAAATGTGCTGGGCAGAGCCTGGTTTCAGTTCTCTGTGTGAGGGTACAAAACAGCTGTCTGTGAGCTACTTGCTACCCACGTTTCTGGAAAGCAAGATAAAGAAACGGAGAAACAAAACTGAAAGAATGTGTGCAACCAGACTGAGTGGGAAAAAAATGGTATGAGGTAAGGATCTAACTGTCCAAACACCTGCCAGGCAGTGGGAATGCCTGCTTTACTATGGAAATAAATGGTTTAGAGAGTTAAATAAAGCACTGAAGCTGTGTGGACGTTATCTTTCTTGTCATCTAGAATATTACAAAATGTTTGTATCCCTTGCTGCCTAAATAAACGTGTCTTTCAAATTAAAATGAGATTGAGAATCCCACATAAAACAACAGTCAAACAGAAGTAGAAAATCTAGCATTAAGGGAAATCACGTCTTTAAATAGAATGATTGTTTTTGAGAACTGAAAGTTAGATGTTAATGCTGCAGGAATGAGGAAGAGGCAGAAGATTTACAAATCATAAGCAATGCCTAATGTTCCTCCTTCAGTAGTTTATAATAAATCTGTTGTCAGTTAAAAATTACTGCATATGGGCATCAACTTCATTAACATCTCTAGTGTGTTCTGTGCCTTGCATTGATCTGTATTTGAAGGATAAACTCATTTAGTTGTGGATGAGGTATGGACTGGGCTATTCAGATGTCAGTAAAGCTAACAAAAGCCTGTTAATGTATTGATTAATGCTTCATAACACATCACATTGAAGATGTGAAAGAATGAATCTGAAGCCAGCCAAGTGTAAGAAATCATGCTGCCTGGCAAGGTCTGTGGTCATAATGAGACACCGGCACATTACGGAGTACAAGGTTTAAAGCTGGTACAGATAAAAGTTCCTTTTAAGGCACAGGAAGGTCACCTGTGAAGGTGGTAATTTCCACTTGAAATGTCAACTGCATTCTTGACAGTACCTTGATTTCCAAAGCTGGTGTCAATACCAGAGCCATCCCATGACTCTACTGCGCTGTCGACACTTGGGACTGTAGTGGAATACATGTCCGAGAGTTTGCCAGGTTTCTGTGCAGCAGAGGTTTCATCTTCAGCATCGCTCAGTTCACTTATGTGACCCCCAGGGACAGAAAATTTCTTGGGACTGGTAGCTGAAGAGGATTATAAAAAAAGTAAAAAGAAATAAGTGGTAGTCATTGCTTTACTGCAGTTCTTAGTGTGGTTTGTACTACCGACGTGATGCTTTTCCTGGGATGGCCTAAATGCTTGTGAATTGTAACAACAAGGCATTAAGGGCCACTGATGCTACCCTGGCCATACTCACCATCTGTCTGCTTCTTGATTTTCAAGGTGACAGTTTCTCCAGCCATCTGTAATAAATGAATGGCTTCACTCAAAGGTTTTCCTTTCAGACTGCTACTATTTATTGCTAGGATTCTGTCTCCTATGTGAATTGCCCCAGTCCTACAATAACAGAGAGAAGTAAAACATTGAGAAGAGAGCATAAAAAGCAGCAAAGGCAGTATCTTTGCATATTTGGAGCATGAAAGTCTCATATCCTTTTCTTTCATGTTGGTTTTATAGCTGCGTTACAGAGTAATTCTTCTGTTGGAAGCACTTAGAGCAAGTCACCTATCTTGTAGTGACAAGAGCAGAGCTGAGGCAGGGAGATGTGGATTTCTGTGTTGCTGAGTTAATCACCTACGGATGATAGCCATGGCAGCCCACCTGTTCAGGAGCAATCCCAGACAGCTCAGTAAATTCTGAAATGAGTCAAGTTTCTACAAGTCTCACAGCATCACAGGTAATGGCAGCGTGAGCAAGTAACCAGCTACCTCACCAACCTGGCTTTCAGGGTGGAACAGATCAAGAGAGGGACATAAATTCTTTTTGTGTAAAGGAAGTTTGTTCTGGCTGTGCACTGCATCATGTTTTCTGTGCTCTAAGTTCTCTCTGAAACCACCACCAAAGGTACCAGTTGCAATGTGTCTGCCTACCTTAGAAATAACAGGCTGTAGAATGCCTTAGCATTTGCATTATGCACTTACCACGAGGAGCATTTCTACTCCTCACATGCTTGCTGTAGTGCATGCAACTGTGCATACAGACACACTGCATCTATATGATAAGCAGCAGGTAAGTGTACAGTAAGTTCAGATGAACTTAGATACAGAAGTGCTTTCCTTCCATTGGACTACACAAGGCTGCTGAAATGCTCCTGTGATTGAGCAGTTTGATTGACTGGTCTTTTCTTGGATTCATAATAAGCACCACAGTCCTCTGCTGCCTTGTATATGATGTGCAAGAACATTCTCCTGAACTTGGCAATGATCAAACACAACAGCAAAAGGATTATAAACTCAGGGTTGGACAATTATAAAACAACAAACTGCGAAACCATGAAAATCAGCATCTTCAGGTGAACAAAATACATCTTTATCTTGACAAAAACAATCATTTAGAAATAATTTACCTTTCAGCTAATCCTCCTTTTGTAAGGCTGGAAATGATTATGGGATCAAAGGGCTCTTCAGTACCAGAGATTGTAATTCCAAGAGGCCCACCATAGCGCTTGAGCTCAACAGTATAAATAATTGCTCCAGAGCTCTCCTGTTCATCTGCAATAAATGCCAAGGGGATGCAATTGGTTTCTTATGAAAGAGGGAATGAAAAAAATAGCATTCAGTCTAGTAACTGGTAATCAAACAACATTTTCACAGGATTACATTTCAGATAGATTTCTTAATCATATTCTACTGGATTACTTTGGAAAAACCCCCCACAACCCACAGCAAACCCAAACAAAACTTGTCTTTTTTATTGACCAAACCTGTTTATGTTGAAGTCAGTAGAAAAACTACCCCCCCATGCTACTGACCCGAATTTTCACTCTCTTTACAATCTTTATATCTTCTTTACTATTAAAATATAACTTCAGGCTACTCTGTTACAGAATCACAGACTGGTTGAGATTGGAAGGGACCTGTGGATGTCATCCTGTCCAATGTCCCTGCTCAAGCAGGGCCATCTGGATGAGCTTGCCCAGAACTGTGTCCCAATGGATGTCTAAGGGTGGAGACTCCACAAGCTCTTTGGGCAACCTGTGCCAGTGCTTGGTCACCCTCACAGTAAAAAAATGTTTCCTGATGCTCAGGAAGAACATTCTGTGATTCAGTTTGTGTCCACTGCCTCCTTCCACTTTATGCCATCCCTTCAGGTAGTTATAGACACTGATAAGATCCCCCGAGCCATCTTTTCTCCAGGCTGAATGATCCCAGCTCTCTCAGCCTGTGCTCACAGGAGAGATGCTCCAGTCACTTCATCATCTTTGTGGCCCTTTGATGAACTGCTCCAGTATGTCCTTTCTCTTGTACCAGGGAGATCAGGGCTGTACCCAGGACTGCAGGTGTGTCTCACCAGGGCTGAGCAGAGGAGAAGGCTCAGCTCCCTCAACCCCCACGCAGTGCACGAGGCTGTTGGCTGCCTCTGCCACAAGGGTACATTATTAGAGAAAGGAGAAGTTACTACTATTGTATAAATACTGGTACCCATCTGTTTCTTAGACTGAATGGAAGGCATTTAGTATCAAAGATAAATCAGAAGTTTTAAACCCAAACTTCATTAAAAGAATTGTGGGAAAGGTCAAAAGGCTTGATAAGATGAGCAGCTGTCTTATTAAGAGAACCTGAAATATATCCAATGTTTTTCATAGAGAAGTTGTAAGTTTTTTAACAAAAACAAAAATAGCTTCTGAATTCTGAATTACCAACTAAGCTGAATAAAAATTCCATTCGATTTGATTTCATTATATTTCATGAACTCATTAGCATTACTTTGCAATTTTAGTCTCACCAAACGATCATGAACAATGGGGAAGAATTCAACACTGGGTGAGCTTAAATACACTGTGTTTTCCTTAAACAATCCCCAACAGGTGTGGCAGCAACAAGACAGGCTCCTGTATTTACACGGTGTGTGCTCTTTATGAATTATCAGAAAAAGTATCCCAGCAGGAGAGCCATCAACTGCAGCATCTTTTAATTGTGAAGGGATATTTTTAAATTTAAAATGCCAGATTTCTCCTCAGATCAAAACAACAACTACTCCCTTGACTATCTTACGATATTGGTATTCAGCCAGGATGTCTGGCCTGGCGGGCAGCTTTTCCTGGATCTGTGGGTAATGACATTTTGAACGGCTCAGTGAGTGTGGAAAATGTCTAGGATGCACACTCTGTACATGTTACTAGAGCTAACCTGAGACGAGCTAGAAAACTCAGATGTTCCCGTCTCTGTTCTTACAGATAGAAAGACTTTTAAACAACAACAAAGATACCTGCATTGCTAGCAAAGTTTTAAAGAGTTGCTTTCTTCTAACACTGAACATGGTACGTAGGCAGAGCTGGAGAAACACATTTCTTTGGAGCTAATTTGTTTCTTCCCAATCTGCAGAAGATTTAGACCTTCAGCTTGCCCCCACCCTCAGCTCCCTCTTATTTCCCCCTTGCAATCCACACAAAGGAAACGGTACACGTACAGAACCATGGGGAGCAGAGTTAGTGGTGATTATTCAGCAAAGAATACTGGGATTTTCATGCCTGGTGTTGGCCTTCTGTTCCTACTCGGGGCAATATCATCAGTGTTTTGGCACACTTCACATCGACTACGCTTTATCTGACATGCTCTTTCTAAAAGTGCCCAACTCCTCAGACCTGTCTGGATGCTGGCATACAGTGGGTTAGCACATAAGCTGTCACTGCCCAGCAGAAGAGTGGCGGCTCTTCCTTGCTTGCTTGCTAGAGCATTTAGGGAACGATGTCAAATTTGGGATCCAACGCTGATGGCCTTTACACAGGTGTGGCACTGACACGGTACCAGACTTCAACAGAAGGATGAAAACTAACCTGCCAAGCTACCTGAGAGCGTAAATGCCTGTATGTGCTAAGGGTTGACACCATACTGATGTTTCTCTGCTGCCATCAGGGAGCGAGTAGGCAGTTGCTAGTTATACCACAGCTCTGCCACTGAGAGTGGGAAGCTTATATATCTCAGTGAATGACTGGAAAGGAGATGGGTCCCCACGTCTGTCTCCTGCTTAGCCCTAGTTACATAATGGCAGGATGCAACAAACGTCAGATTGCTCCACTGTTCTCTTCAGTGCTCTTTCCAGGCAGCAGAAACAGGAGCTACCCAAAACCATGGCATGTGTGTGGCCTGAGCTCACAATGAACGCCAGTTCTGCCATGAAAGAACTCTGATATTCGAAAGAGGATGGTAGCCATTAATCAGGAGATCTAATTGTACTCAGTTTGGGAGGCTGGCAGGAAAAAAAGAAAAGAGAAAAAGTTCTGAAAATATACTTCATCTGGGGAGGGAATATCATCAAATAACCATGTTTTGGGGTTTCATGCTTTTGAGATTTTCCTTCTTTCTTTTCTTGTGATGCAATTGTGGCTCTCCCTTGGAAACCACATTTAATGGAAGTGATGCTCCAGTGCCTCTGCTCTGTCCATGAGTCTCTTGTTCTTCAGAGAAACATCTGTTCAATACAGACAACATGGTGAAGGGGTACAGTCTGAGGCAGCAAACAGCATGTACCACCCTGCTGCTGGGCTCACCTGCCCAGCTGGCTCTGAGGAACAGCTCTGAGACATACAACTGTGTTCTGGAGAAGAACAGAGTTGGAGAGACAGCAGAGAAAGGGAAAACAGGAGGCAGAAAGAAGAGCTAGAAGCTGGAAATACTTAAAAATTATTATGAAGAGTTTGAAAGAAAGCGGGGAAATAAGAACCTAGGGAAGAAGAACCCCTGCTCTCTGTCTTTCCCTCCCCAAAAAAACATGCCATGAGACATTTTTAGAAGTTTAAAACTTAATCTCATTCTGCGATTTAGAAATTTGTTTGGAGCGATCCACACCTACTCATCTATTAGCATCAGGCTTTGCTTTTCTTGTGGAATTTACTAATGATTTTTCCCTGTTAAGTTTGAGAAGCACACTTCTTCCCTTTGTGAGAAG
Organism: Porphyrio hochstetteri; assembly: GCA_020800305.1. NCBI lineage: Eukaryota > Metazoa > Chordata > Aves > Gruiformes > Rallidae > Porphyrio > Porphyrio hochstetteri. The sequence continues at coordinate 31,668,617 of CM036905.1, read as the reverse complement.
GCAGGCTTTCATACACAAAATAATGGCAAATAAACAAAAAATTATTTTAATTGAGGTACACTTTTGTTACACCTTTTCCATTGTTTTTAACAATATTTTTTCATTAGCATTTCAGGAGACACTAATTCATTTTAGATTTCAAAGTACCTGAAATTTGCTATAAATCCTTTCAATTACACTTTGACATTTAGTCAAATTTTAAAAGAATGATTTGCATAGGGAATTTTCTCCAATAAGTATCTGAGTAGCGGTCCATCTACATTTGAATCTGTTCAGTTACACCGATCTTGTCTGCAGAAGAGCCTGTAGTTGTGTGAGAATCTTAAAGATGCATGATGAAACTGCAATATAAGCACCATGAATGTGTAAAAGAAAACCATGGAATAAGAATCCCACTCAGACTAAAATCAGTACCAGCTACCATGCTGTACAATACTTAAGACAGCAAAGATGTCATTTTACACAGATGGAGACTGAAATCTATGTTTCAGTGACAAGAAGATTGTGAGGGACCTCTACACCATCTAGTCCAACACCCCTGCCACAGCAGGATCATCTAGAGCAGGCCGCACAGGACAGCATCCAGGCAGGTTCTTAATGTCTCCAGGGATGGAGACTCTACAACCTCTCTGGGCAGCCTGTGCCAGTGCTCTGACACCCTCACAGTTAAAAAGCTCCTCCTCATGTTTAGGTGGAACTTCCTATATTCAAGTTTGTGCCCATTGCCTCTTGTCCTGTCATTGGGCACCATTGAAAAAAAACTGACCCCATCATAAGAGGGAGTCTTCCAAATGAGGGGAAGACAGTGAAGAAGAGATCTAGGTGCCATGGACACTTAAAAGACAACCCTCTTTCTTGTGCTGGAGAAAAGTCAAACTCCCTTCTACAGGCATTTTTCCTGTCAATCTTCTGCCAAATGTAGTTGCAGTTTGATCTTCGTAACATACTCAGTCTGCTCAGTTTTGCAAAGCAACTGTCAGTGAGGTGTGCCTTTGGCTGTACAGCCCATGGCCAGTTCAGCCAGCATCTGTCCAAGATGTATTGCTTGTGCGCAGCAAACCCCACCTCACCACCAATGGGGACCTAACCCCAACATCCTGCTGAGCAGTGGCCATTCACCTGGTTGCATCAAAATTTACTTCTGAAAGCCAATTTGCACAAAGTGCTAAGTGCCTCTGCCTTTGCTTTATGCTAACAGGATAGCTCCTCTTTGCTTTCCAAAGCAATGAAAGGAAAAGAGCATTTTAGTGCATTTCTGAGCACCATTTCAACAGTCACACTTGACTGTAAATAACAAAGTGCAACAGGCTGTGCCTTTCTGCTGTGAGACTGTACAGAGCTTAAGATAAGTGAATTCACAGTTCATGTTTTTGTGTAACGCCCTCATATAAATCCCATAAACAACGGTAGTTATAACTGTCTAGCTTCCTTTGCCACTACAGTGCATAACAGAACTCGATCCTACTCTCCAGGAAGAAAGCCTGCTCTTATGGAATCCATAATGGGTAATAGTAATAGATGTAGGTGTGCAAAACAATGGCTGTTCCATTGCTTCCACGGGCCTGACCAGGCAGGGCTCCTCCCTCAGCCGTCCAGCACAGCGTGTAAAGCGCTACTTACCTGTAAGCATGTGAACAGGCAAACTCAAGTCAATTGTGTAAGGTTATGGACAAAGCACGCACTTCACCACTCTGCTGGAGATCTGAGGTCTGTGGATCCATGCTTTGCTAACCATGATTCCCATCTTGGAATCAGAGAAATCCTCAATATGCTGATGAGAGAAAGAACAACCTGAGGGGAAACTGCCTTTCCAGAACACTGAAGACCTCATTTTGCAGTGCAGCTCCTGCAGACAATACAGCCACTGAGAAATCTCAAAACCTTATATACTACAACAATTATTTTTAGTGTGACTTTCTGGTTAACATTAGCATACACCATGTTTAGAAAAAACATTTCACTAAAATTTCAATGCCAAAGAATAACCCCACGTTCTAAAACTGCTGAAAATACGTAAGAATCTGCAATAGGCTCATTGCTAATACCGGAATTATCTTCATCTTTGCGGATCTTTAACTTCACAAGGTCCTCACAGTGCTGAAGGATCTGGACAGCATCTTCCATTGAGCAATTGTCAAGTCGAATGTTATCTATTGCAAGCAACTTATCGCCCAGTTCGAGCGTCCCGGTTCTGTGAACAAGCAAACAAGCTGACATGAAATTCTACTAACAATAAAGCAGTGAATGTTATTATAGAAACAAGATGGATTCTTAAAAACAATTCATTCTTAGCCTGCTTGGCTTTCCATTTGTAACTGCTTTTCACATCCTTATAAGATCCCTCTTCAACTTGGGTCTGGCTACACAATAGAAACAGATTTTTACTGGGAGCTCAAGTGTCTTACCTGTGAGCAACACTTCCTTTCTTGATATCAGAAATAACCAGAGGGTCCCCTGGTTTTCTACTGGATGGAGCTGCAATAAAGAATACATACATGTATCTGGTTTTATGTCTAGATATGCAGATGGGCTAATACTGTCCATAAATCAATACTTTATACACATTATTTACCTGTATTATATTCCTCCCCTTCCCCTAAACTATATGTACATAAATAGAAACAATCACCAGCAGCGTACTGGTAAGACTGCATACTCCTCCTCCGGTGCTAGAAAACGCCAGAATGAAGGTGGCCAGTGCAAAATGAGTTTAACATGGCACATGTGTATTCTGGGTTAGGCCAGGACTAAACCGCATAAAGATATCACAGTACAGCTCCAGTGATCTATCCTAAAATCCTGCCAAACCACAACATGTAAGGAAGACTTTCTGTTAGTAGAACCTTTCAGCACAACTACTAATGCTAATCTTTTGCCAGAGTATTTCTGTCAGTCATTAATCATGTTTTATTATATCCTTGAACAACAAATCTGCTCTGACAAAATACCTAGAGTGGGCTGGCCCATGTTCCTTACATCCACTCCTGTCTCATTCAGAAGCATGAACATGATGCTTCCTGGGTGAGAAGGAGGAATCTACTTCACAGTAAGTACAATGCTGTGGGTAGTGGCCACACATACCGTTGGGCTGCTATGCAGGTATCACATCTGCATAGAGGTAGCTTACATTGCATGGATGCTTGCTTTACTGTGACTCGCAGCTTCCTCTGAAGTCAACATGTGCCTCTTGATGAGTACCCTTGCTCCTCTATAGTGCTGCTGGGCCATAAGAATTGTGGACTTTTCCCCACTCTGTACTGGGGATACCTACTAGAAGCCCTGCCATTCCAGAAATGGTCAAATTAGTAGAACCCCCACCAGTCCTCTCCCTGCACACCTACCTCCTCTCTTCTTGGAAGTATCTGACTTAACTTTCCATTTTCTACCTGCCCATCACAGTTAGGAAGATGCTCTGCTCTACAATGCCAGTCACTGCAATTCCTTACTGACTCGTGCAAGAGTATTTGACCAGTTTCCCTTGGGAAGCCCTCTGCCTGTGGCTGCTCTGGCCAGCAGGCAGCCTGCGTGGTGAACGCAGCGTGACTTTGGGGACTGCTGTTACCAAGGAGTGTGCTAATGTCAAAACACTGCCGTGTGGTATGAGGCTCTGGTTCTCCCGAAAGCGCCAACTGTTCTGCACAAGTAGGGCTCCTTGGTTGGCCCGAGCAGTTTCTGCTCCGTGTCCCGAGGCCTCTGCACTCATTCACAGAAGGCACTTTTCTGCGAGGCTCCAATACCCAGAAAGCTACCCATATTGGAGGATCACCTACAAAACCCTGATGTCAGTTATGTTAGCAGCTCACGATTCTTCTCTTTGATGCAAAATGACAGCTTTTCACCTGCAGCAACCACAAGGTGTATTAATAATGACATTTCCAACATAATATTCTAACAGATCTTGTTACCCTTAGCTGCTCTGGTTGAGAAAGCCTTTGAATGTCCAAAGGAACTGTTTAAGAACTGCTAAACAGCCACATTTCAAATGCAGTGTCTTGGAAGTCCACAAGACAGATGTACAACGGCTTTCAAGAATTTTTAGAAACTTGTCTAAACAGAGTGCTTTCAGGAAGTGCCTAAGTTGCAATTTAGAGAACAGCAATTAATTTCTTGCAAGATGTGCAATTTACATAGCTTGTACTTTCACACCATGGGTCAACTGTATCTTGTATGAAAGTTCCATGACTTGAGTTCTTTGGGTTTGTTTCACCAAACAATGTTCTCATTAAAATTTTAAAATAGCACTCTGGTGAATGGGGTTTTTTTTCATTCAGTGTTTTCACACTCTGGGTTGCCTTATAAACCTCTGAGGTTATATGCCACCCACTGTACAGTATCTGCAGTTTGAGATTTGAGTACTGAGATAGCTTTATAAGAACGAAACTGCTTTATGAAAATGATGAGAACCAGAGAAAACAGTCCATTATTGTTCCAAAAAAAGAAGAGAGAAGGAACCAAAATGGGGGAAAGAGCACAGCTCAGAGTGCAAAGCCACCGAGTATGTGTGGATGCAAAGGGTATGGTACTGCACACAAAGTTACTGCAGTTTCAAGCTGAGTCACTGCACACCACTGGCATTTTGTCAGTTATCCTGGGCTATTAATTGTGTCTGGTGGATGAAAGCCTTTTTGTAGGCAGCAAACTCAGCTCTGTGTGAAATGAATCCCCCCATGCTGACAAGCCCTTAGTAAGCAGCTACACCCCACTTTGTTTTTACTCTTGTTCAATGCTCAAGCTGTACTTACTACAAACTATTCAAGTTGTGTTGCAGAGAGAAAATCATTAATTTCCTCCTGAACTTTTGCACTGCACATCACCACAGCCTAAGATTGCCTCCCAAACACTGGTGAAGAGATTCTGTCCCCAGCAAGAAGATTGAGTACTATTATCCTGATTTTCCAGATGAGGAGAGGAAACACAGAAACATTTAGGTCAAAGTATGACAATTTTTAGTGAGCAATTTGACATATCCATGCCGTTATTTCTCACAAAAGTTTGTAGTATATAACAGCTTCTAAATCCAAAGTACAACTACTGGCACTTTCAGCAACAGCTGCAGCTGCTCAGCATTTCTGCAATTGTGACCTCAGGATCTCAATGGTTTCTACAGAAAATCAAACAGCCACCCGTGGAAAATATTTCTGGGTCTCCCTCTCTCTCTCCACTCCACCCTGTGAAATGACTTGTCTCAGCACAGCTCTATTACAGAGAAAAGGAAAAAATAACCTAATTTCTCTAGGGTGGCATTAAACCATCTTGACCATGAGATCACCTCCTCTTTTCGTTCTGTAATCCTCCACCTTGTTCATTATGCAGCCCTCATCCCCTTTGATACACACCACTGTTTCATGTCTCCCTAGAGAGCTGAGAAGCAAGAGTCCCAGTGGGAAAGTAGTATTTGACACTTAATTAAGAAAGATATCCTCATGAATTAACGCAAGTTTGAAGTGACATTGTACAGCATTAAGTCTCCATTCCTATGTGTCATTTCAGAGTTATCTTTAACAAGCAATTACAACCAAAGCACCTTACCGCTCACCCACGTCCAGCCTTCTTGCTCAAGTCCCAACTTCCCCTACCCCTCATCTTCTGTCACCCTGTTATGGCTCTCCACAGATTTTCTCTCCTCCCATTCTGCTTGTCCACTGAAGATCTCATCTTTCCTCCTCCCTCATCCAGCTGTTAGTCTACCTGCTGTTGAGCTTTTGTAGAGACCTTACACAGGGGATGAACTACAAGGGGACTGAAAAGTGGATAAAGTTGTTCTGGTAGTTAATTTAGTGTTGCAGCCAGAAAGCTGGTCCTTAGTAAGTTGTTTGTTCTCTCTCTTCAAATAACTCTGTGGACGTAGGTCTCTGTCCCAGACCTCTACTCTACTTCTACCAGTAAAGACAGACTTCCCCTGCCTATTCCCTGCCCCATGAAAGTAGTTCAGTGGCGTGTTGTCAGTGTTGTAGATCAGCCATTCCATGAGGTTAAAAATCCCCTCATACAACTCTCCTTTCTTGTTTCATTGCTATCTCAAAGAAAAAAAAATCAGTGTTACTTGAATGGATTTTGGGGTGGACAACTTGCCCACCACCCAGCCAAAACTCATTAGTCTCAGCTTGGCCTCAAGTTTTGGAGCTCGATCAAACGATGAACAAACTGATCAAGCAGAGGAAAATATTTATGGGATAGAGAAATATTTTTTTATAGAAAATCAGTCCACTTAGCCACAATACTGGTTAATAGTTACTAGAAATTTAAAAGTGTAATTATTAAATAGATAAAAATGCTTTTTTAAAATTAGACTGATGAAGCTCTTTTGTTCCTTAAGTTCCTGTGGAGCAGCTGAGAAACCTGCTGATTCTTCAGGCCCTGTCTTTAAATTAATTACTTGTAGCATTGGAAAATGAAGTTGAGTTTGCTGGGTGAAATACCCAAATATAGAGAAACATGCTTTAGAAAGTAAATTCTCATTGTCAATGCTAAATATCTATGGATATTTAGAAAGCTTCTTTCTGATGAAATACGAAAGCAATAAAGCAGACTACAGGATGGCTGCTAGCCAAAATGACTTAGCAAAACCAGTGATAGTTTGGCTAAGATTCTGATATTCTTACCAGCTTTGCAGCTTCTTATTCCTTGAGGAGTCCCATTAGCTTCAGAGAGATTATTTATGAAGCAAGGTGCTGCAGTTCATTACCAGTAAGGATATCAGAATCTTATTTAAGAAAGAAAGAAAAGGAAAAAAGAAAGAAAAAAAAAAAGCTGTTAACTACAATTACCACACTGTCATTTTCTTGGACATCATTCAATGCATTTAAAAAATATTAGTCTATGATAAAATAGCCAGTGGAATAAATTTTATCTTAAAAAAAATTAAAAATCTATATTCTACCACATGATCTAAAATCGCTGTCACTGGAAAATAAATTGAAACATTTGAACACTACTGGATCTACTTGAAAGACATCCTTCCTCTAGGGAATGGTTCTCTAATAAAAGCATAATCACACAGATGTGGACACTGTTGTGTCATGCTTTATTTTGATGATGTAATTGCTAATTCAAATTGCTCCAACCAGGTAACTGGATGTGAAAATTATGGTCCCTGAAGCATGAAATATATCATCACTTACATTTGCAAACTATGAAACAGGGTCTTTATTGAGTGTAAGTAGCCATTAATGGGAAAATTAGACCAATACTGCAGAGGTAAGGGAAGGATGATGGGATGCTAGGAGTCCAGTATGTGTGTGAAGGCAGAAACGGGCAAGACCAGTATAACGTAAGGTAACCGACACACACGACTCAAAACTTGATGCCCAGGACCAACATTAGCAATGATGCTCAAAAAACTTTCTTCTGTCTTATTTTCTAGAGGTTTCTGCTATAAGGGGATTTTGATTTTTTTGTGTTTTCCTTTTTTTCTTGCATTAAAAAATGTGAAACTACGAGGGACTCAGTCTCTTCCACTACCATGTCATGATTTTCAAAGACGATGAATTAGCTGAACTGCCTTTGGTGCTGTGTAGCACCTCAGATAAGCCCTCAAGTACCTGACCGTAACTCCACACAGGCAAACCTGGTGTTTATTACCAAGGAAAACAACACAAAGAAAAAGAAATAAACCCCTCTTCCAGGATGCATTCCTCCTAATAGCTGACTTAGAAGAACCCTTGGACTTAAAAAAGAGGCATATATTCAGGTGTCAACCTGAGATGTGGCTTACATTTCCCTTCTGACAAAAAAATATCTGTCTTGTCTGTTGGGTAATTTCCTGACTTTCTTGCCCAAATCCCACACTAAACTGGGGATATGGAAAGTAAGACAGGCATTGCTCTGTAACATTTTTATGAGACAGTACTTTCTCACTCATCATTAACCCCACTTCCTTGAGAAGAGAGAGGATGAAACAGGTCTCGAGCAGTTAAACAGATCGAGATCAAAGTGAATAAAACTAATCTCCTCCATCATCCCTGTTTAAGCCTGGTCATACCAACTCTGATGAGTTTCCCTTAGCATTTGGTTTTTAAGATAAGTCATACGGCTTCCTGACAGTATCAGTAATAAATGGCATGCTAATATGCTAAGGTGCCCCGACAAAAAAATTGACAAAATTAATATAAACCGTTTATATTCTTCAAATCACAGTGCCTCATTTAGGAGTTAAGTAGGTAGAACAGAGCAAAGCACTGAAGAGGAAGCAGGAAATGCAGCAATTCAAGACTTCTACCAAGAAAATTTACAAACTTTCAGTTATTAGTATAAATCTGCTAAAATAAAATAAAATAATTAACCCTAGGCACATTTTGTATACATTAAATACTATTAATCAGTATATATTATATATCATATAACAGATAATTTGATATAAATGTTAAAGATACTGCAGTGTACTCAAAAGAACAGAGCTAAGACCAACCAGGTGTCGCTCTGATTACATAAACTAATTTGATAAAGCACCAACTTCTGGAATTAAGTTTCAAGTCAGGAAGCCATGCAAAGTTTGGAAGAGAAGCGCTAAATACAAAATCCCAAGCACATTATCTTTCCATTTAAAGTTCATTTCTACAGACAGAAGTAGAAGATGTTTGAATTCTAAAAAAACCAGCACAAATCAAATCACAAAGACCACATTTTTACAATAATCCTACAAACCATTATTGATCCTAAGAATAACATTTAAATAGAATGGCCTCTCTCCAGGTTTTCTCATTTCTCAGTATTCTAATTTGCACAAATACATGCAGACCTATGATTTGGCTTCAAGCATCACATCGCATCTCACAGAGTCTAATGATTACTCATTCAAGTGTGCAACGCAAGCAAACAGGCCTGCAGTGTCTCTCATTTATTCCTCAGATGTAATTCTTAGCACTGAGTTCCCTGCTGTACTTTTGATTAACCTTATTCCATTGTGCTGGTAAAAGCTTTGAGAATATAAGTCAAAGCACAATCTTCCCCCAAGACACATGAATAATTCCAGAGAAAGACTAATAGCCTAAGAAAGGCCACAACTGTAAAGGAATGTTAATTCCAGTGAGATCAGATTCTGCACTGTCATTAAGTACATTAAACACAAGCCCATTAACTTTGATATGGATTGTTCTTCCTTCCATCAAGGGCTGAACTCGGTATGCTAGAGTTTACCTGGTCAAAATCCAGTCCTAATGTAGTGTTTACCATCTGCTCCCAAAATAAATAAGCATAAAACCCCCTCGATTTCAAAGCGCAGTTACAAAGACTTATTGAGAAACAGACTAATGCACACCCTTGTTATCTTGTTTAGCAATCCCTGAAATCCCCAGTGAAAAGGAGATTTTTCCCTACATGACCTGCACGTTTAGGACTGCCCACTAGTTTTACAGACTGAGGATGTATCTTCAGACTCTGGGTTCTGAAGCACAAAATAACCCCATGGTGTGGGCCCCCATGCCTGTGAGAACCCTTGAGTGCAGGGGGCATTCTGCACAAAAGTCTCTGCTATAAACTTCCCAACTATGGTAATACTTTTTCCATGAGCCAAATTCTATTGATTTATTTAATTTTAATGGTAGGTAAATATGTGCTTCTCATGAAGGAATAATAGGTCAAGCTTTAGGCCTGGCATGCTGTTGGCTTCTTTAACTACTAGATGAGGAGTATAAATCTGTTACAGAATGGTATTTCATCAGAGACAGATCACTGCTATTCACAGAATCACAGAATGGTCTGGGTTGGAAGCGACCCCAAGGATCATAGAGTTCCAACACCCTGCCACAGGCAGGGCCACCAACCTCCAGGTATGACCTAGATAAGGTTTCCCAGGGCAACCTGGCCTTGAACACCTCCAGGGACGGGGCATCCACCACCTCTCTGGGCAGCCTGTTCCAGCACCTCACCACTCTCTGTAAAAAACTTTTCCCTAATATCTACTCTAAACCTTCCCTCCTTTAGCTTGAATCCATTCCCCCTTGTCCTGCCACTGTCTACCTTTTAAAAAGTTGATTTCCCCCCTGTTTATATGCTCCCTTCAGGTACTGGAAGGCTGCAATGAGGTCCCCCCGCAGCCTTCTCTTCTCCAGGCTGAACAAGCCCAGCTCCCTCACTGGCCTCCATCTAGACATAGACCCATTGACCACCAACCACCCTTTGTCTGTGTCCTTTTAACTAGTTTCTTATCCATTGGATGGTCCACCCATCAAATCCACATCTCTCCAATTTAGAGATAAGAATGTGGTGGGGGACCATGTCAGAGGCCTTGCACAAGTTCAGGTAGGTGACATCATCCCTTTCTAGAAAAGGAAAAAGAAGCTTATACCAAAACAAACACGAATTCATAGCTACAGGACCTACTTACTACCTGTAGTATATTCCATAAATGTGGTCTCAAAAATAAGCATTTTCACTTACAACTTATGGTGATGCCAAGCTCCACATTATGCTTCTTTGGTAGCTTTACATGAAATGTTCCACTGCTTGGTATAACTGATTCTATAAAAAAAAATTTAAAACGTTAGATAATTTATAAAGCACAACAATTCCAAGTACATGAACTAGATGTGTAAGTTGATGAAATCACATCAGCATCACAAGCCATGGATGAAACTCAGGTGCTGAAGTGACGGAAGTAGGATATATGAAGTATGATTTATACCTCTATTGGTAATTTCACGGAAACTCCAATTTTTTAAGGTTTAACTGAATCTATAGTGCTTGCACGGGCCAGCAGCCAGCTGAGACTGCAGGTTTTTAGCTCGTATGCAAGTTCTGTGAGCACATGTGACAATTTTAGTGCAGGCAGATAACTTTTAATTAAAAGCAGAGGGGATCAAGTCTTAAGGCTTTCAGGTTTTGCTGCTGCAAGTCTAACACGTTTGTAACTGTCTGCTAAGTTAACTGCCACGGATTTTACATCTACTGGGAAGAAAAGGAACATCACAAATGGAGAAGCACCTGGAGCTGACTGAGGCAAAACCCACTGGAACACACAGCACTGTACTTGAATCCTGACTTTTGGCATCACTGCTAGTGACAGTTTGGACCTTGGTCTGAGAAGGAGCGACTAAAATTACAGTTAGGGAAACATACAAACATACATGTGGCAGAGGAGTCTAACCCTGAGCCTGAGTCTGCTGTCATGGAGCAAATGGGAGGAGCACGAAAAGCCTGAAATACATGTGACTTCAGGTGTATTTAAATTACTTTCTCATTATTTGCTTTTCCTATTTTTTTAATATTTCATTTCCTACATATACAAATGCACATATTGTATTTGGTTTTAATAAAGAAACATACTAGATGTGTGCATACTAAAAGAGTACACAGAATTACTCTAGGAACCTTTAACCTGCATTTGGCATTGTAGTTTATAATACCATTAACAACAATCACATGAATCAAAATCAACAGCACACCCAACATTGCTGTAACTTCAAAGGAGCTACTGTCAGATGAAAACAGAAGACTTAGAAGTTCTGACTATTTGCATAGTGGGGTAGTGCACATACATAATGTGTACTGGTTTGATTCACACACAATCTTTATAGTATATTCTGTATGCTTAAACACATTAGGGAAGAAACGAAAGCCATAACAAAGACACACCAGAGCCATAAACAACGATTTTTCTGGCTTTTATTAATTCAATGTCCATTATTTTATTTAGATTGTTGGTTTGAGATACTGTAAGTGAAACTTCACAGAATTTTCTGCTTATCCACCTTTTTGTAATACTTTTCTGTCTGGTAAAACATTTCATTAGCTGGCCTGTAGAGGATTTGTCTCTGCTCAGCAGAATATTTCTATCTCAGGGCAGAAAAATGTCTGGAAATAACTCAGAGGAGGGACTGTCACCAGATCTTACTACAGGACTTGTCATTTCTATTTGTGTTCTGAAGCATGCTGCAGGGCTACGTGAAAAGAGAAAGCTGTACAAGAAGACACACGTTTCAAATAGGTCACTTGAAAACTGCATGGTGTGTATGTGAGAAGAAAGTCTCCACCTCAGATGCCTAACACTTGCAACGTACTTGGGATTTATTCCTTCACTTTTCTTGCAAGACAGAGTAACAGTACATTCATACCTGCAACATCAAATTCTATTTCCAAAGTGACCTTGTTGGTGATAGAGGAGTCTCTGAGCAGTTGATTGGCCTCATCAAATGTGCTGTCTTCTGTCGGGATGCCGTTTATTGCCACTATTCTGTCTCCTATTTGCAGCACGCCACACCTTGGTACACAATAATACAAAGCAATCACCAGCTGTGTGCAGTACCAGGACCAGCAATATCAAACACACTCAGCCAAACCTTGGAGGGGGAGCATGGCACAGCAGCTGAACGCTCCCCCTGGGCACAGAGCGGGGCGGAAGCTGCTGCCACCCCTTTGCACCAGGATGCTGTCAAGCACTCCCCAGTATGAGTCGTGCATGCTCTCTGGGTGCTGGGGACCCAGCCCTCATGCCTCCACTCCACCCCTGGACAGCATCTCTGCCCCTGGGAGGACTGGCCACCTCTACAGTGGCGGCTAGTACTTGCCTGTGCAAGCACTATTGTTCTCATGGCACGATTAAAGACATACACAAGTGTAAAACTGCAATTGAAACGCTGCAATGAAACCATTGGCAAGTCACAACTCCGGTATTCCCTAAGATTCGGTTCTATACCACAACTGAACAGAGCTGGATACGACCTCCCCTCATGGCACACTGAATTATCACTGCTTTGATTTCAGCAATGGTTCTGATTTTTCTTTTGCATGAACAGAGCTTCCCATCTCCTGCTGGTGGGCTCTGGATGATATGAACACTGTTGCCTGTCATTATTCCCAGAGCTGATCAAGCAGATGAAATATCATTGTCAGAGCAGACAGTTTATTACTTGCCACACTTCTGTTGAGCAAGGCCCTGCAATTTATCAACAAACTGAAAGCAACAAGCCCGAAGTACCCCGAGGAGTGCTCACCAAAACGTACTTAGAAGCCAACTGAAAGAGCCTCACCTTTCCGCCGGACTGTCAGACTCAATATAGGAAATGAGAGGTGGAGAAGACAAGGTCTCAGTAGCAAACACGCTACCCTGGAGCTGTATCCCAAACCCTACTATGGGGTCAGCTGTCAGCACTACTTCTGTGGTTTCTGTGTGGACGACCTGGCCGGCCAAACCAACAGTGCTAGAGGCTAAAGACACTACAAAACAGAGCAAACCAGGAGGAAAGACATTCATACACAGCACAAATTTCATTGCTCTTTGAGAAAACTGATCTGTATAATAAACCTAGTCAACAAAACGTTTCTTTTCAAGTCAATTTAGGCCAAAGTTTAGAAATGATGTATAAACGGTTATGACATAGAAGAGAACAGAAATCATCTGGTTCTATGTAAGAATGCAAAAAGATAGTTCTTGTACAGAGTAAAATAAACATGCTTGACACCCCCATCCCAAAAATCTCAGAGCATCCTTGAATTCTGTTTGCATTAGGCTTGAGGCGTGGATGAGCAGAACTTTCACAGGGACTAAGGAAATCAGAAGCACAAGCCCAGCTGTTGTTCAGGCTGATTCCCACGAGCCCTTCTGAACACTGTTGTTAGGAACAAAGCACATGGCCCAGGCTTGCTTGCAAGATGTAAGGGCGCCTTCCTCCCGTGGATGTTTACTGCACATCAGCAATCTGTCAGGCTAACTGGGTAGCATAAGGAAGTTGAATGAACACCTCTGGTTTAGCAACCAGTGTATCTCAAGAGACCGTGAGAAAAAAAGTTCTTTGGGGTCTCTAAAGGAACAGGGGGACCATTCTGTGAGAAACCAAGGCAGCTAATTCTGTACTCCTGATGTACTCCTCTCCCTATTCTACTCTCACTCTTGTTCTGGATAGGCTGTACTACAGAACAAATCAAGATAAAAACAACATCAAGATTCAATGCAATTACCTATGAAAGGAAGAGACTGCACCTTTGGTTCTTTGGTCTCTGCCTAAATGTCTACTGGATCATTGCTCAAATTCCCCCAGTGACAAAATACTGCCTTTCGTTATGTCATACACAGGATGCTAGAGTGTTTCAATTCCTGTTCAGGCCAGTAAAGGAATGATAATCCTCCAAATCCAAGGATTCTGAACACTTTCCTGTTACAAATCTATGCCATTACCTCACCACCTCCAATCTCCTTCAAGACACATTTCTGCCTGCAGTGGAAATAGATAAAGAAGTAGGCAGTAGAATTAGATAAAAATTCATGGTTTATCGAAGGGATAGTGTAGCTCATGGTTTATCTGAGGGATTGTTTAACTGTGGAGGGGTTTTTTTCTTAGATGTGGGAAAAAATTAGGTCTTCTTTTAACATTACAGATAATATTAGCACAGCTGTACAAAGATGTCAGGAGTTGTATAAGTATTTCCCAGACCTTGGTGCTACAAGCATTAGAATTTTGCTCTGAAATAGTGTAAAATCTGATTAACGTGGCACAGTTGGCAATGACAGTTCTGTAGCAAAAGTTTCACTTGCAAAAATCCTCATGAGTTTCTGTTTTCTTCCAGCAAATCTCCCTTTAACTCTGAAACTGTCTTTTCTAAATTACTGTGAATTCTCACTCATATCTCATTTTAATTTTCCTTTGTAAGAATTATTATTTCAGTTACTCAATAGCTTGCTTCTTACTGTTCCTCTTATCTGCACTCAGTAAGACATGCTGATATCCAAATGCAAATACTGATAATCTGTTCTTAGAAATGGTCACCAGCTTTAGCATTTACTGCGTGTGAGAAATAGGTCTCTGCAGCCCTCAGTGCTGCAAAGGCTAAAATATGACTAAACCAGATGAATTCAGAGTTTATACCACACGCCCTAATGCACCTTCTAGAAATATCTAAATTTAGGGCATCCAAGATCAGCAAAGTTCCATTTTTCTTTTTCTTTATGGACATACAACAATTACTTGTTAGCTGCGTCTTTGCGTCCCATCACTTAAGTGGCCATTCCCGCTGTGCAGCAGGCATCTGGCTGCCTCTCTAACTTTCTCACTCTTTTTCTAACACCCTACCAGGAACCTAAACATTTATTTCAACTTTTAGGATAGCTAAGGTCTTAATTCACATTAGGAAATTTAGTTAAAAGTGACAATTGGGAACTCCTCCCACTCCCACAGGAAACCAAACAGAAACAAAAACACAGGTGAAAAGAGCCTTCCCAAATCATGCAGCAATAATTATCTCCCAAGCCTCTCATGGGACCCAAAACCATGCCTTAGAGCATGTTTGGGCTTGTTACCCAACAACTGCAACAAGAAACACTGCCATTTTTTTGGGTGCTTGATGGATTTGAAGTTTTACAGGCCAGGAAGCAAGCAGCCTTATAGATTTAAAAGGGATGCATGGATGTACACGTAGTTCCAGTGAACCCTGGTTGCTATTGCTAAGGATACATTTTGGCATAGTTGTGTAGTTTTCATGCAACTCTTAGTCCTGGGGGCTGGCTTATTACATGCTCTGCAGCTATGTAAATAATAATCTTGAATTTGAAGATTAGGTATTTTTCACTGCTATTCCTGCAACTGTACGAGAAGCAGAGGAAGATGTATTTGAAGGTATCTACATGGATCATTATGCCTATGTTCTCCCACTCTGACCCTTCAGAAATTGCAAAATGTTTGCTATTCCTCCTGGTAAGAGCTAACTCGTGCTGAGTAAACAGCCCTCATGCACATCTAAGATCCTCTCTGATATCTACCAGCTATGCAGCCCAAGTAACCGTCCTGTAAGTTGATATAAAATTGTGTCTCACTTTCAAGTACTAATGTGGACCTATTAAAAAATACTTCAGGATCTAAACTTTAACCACATAAGAATCTAATTGTTTCCACAATGAATACCATTCTTTAAAACAAACAAACACAAAAATGCAGAGAAGGAAGAAAACAAGTGGCACAAATAAAGGCCATGACAGCTGGGCACGCCTTCAATTTTTACAGCCACGTGTTCAAAAAAATCTGTGTAACTAATTAAATGATTATAAAATCATGACCACAAAAGTCTTGTAACCATCACACTTCATCATCATGAATTTTGGCATGATCACTTTAAGTTATGAAGGTTTTCCTAAATAACTGGCCATGTAAACTTTATAGCATGCTTTTCTACCCAAATTACATCCTAGAAGATTAGAAATTACATTAATAAGCCCCTCAAATTATCCACCTGGATTAAAGAAAAGAAAATCCCACTAAAATTAAGAGAGTGCTATTCCTTTTCTATAAGAACAGTAGCCAATGCTACCCGGTTCTCTTGAGTCTCCCATAAAAGGGATTGAGGCAAGGTTTGCCAAGACCTTCTGAGGGATGGTGGAAGGGTTCAGGACCAGTCATTCTTTATCATGGTCACTTGTTTCACATTCAGACCAGTGTGGGTCTCTTAAGCTGGCTGATACTGCAGTCACAAGTCTAGCAACAGGAGCAAGGAACTCTGCATGGGTTGAAAAGCAAGCTCACAGAAAAGGCAAGCAAGCCTGGTTGGTCAGCCAGTTCCTCCAAAGCCAGCTCTGATACAGGGTTGCTGATGTAGTTGCTGCTTGTAGTGAGGCACAGACTCCTTCAGCGATGGGGCCAGTTCCACATGATTTGTAATGCTCTATGCCCAGAGCTCACAATGCAAATGCGCTACGAACTGCCCTACAACACAGCCTCCTCCTAACTCCTCCTAGCTGGAGATTTGTTTAATCACAGCAGCCTCTCATCCCCAGGGCCTTTTGCCTTGGGGAATCTTTCAGTTGGGCTGTAGTGCTTATGTGCCTGTCCCACTTAAATCTCATGTCACTGGCCTTGTTTCCAGCCTTTGCAGGACAGCAAATTGCAGGGCAAGGCTTCCTAGGGAGAAAAATATCTGAAAAATATTACATTATAAGTAATAGCTGTCTCCACAATCCATAATAGGATTAGCTTTCAGGATTAACGGTCCTTTGTTGGATGGAACAGCTATAATATAGCACCATCGAAGAACTATTTTTTGCATCCAGCATTATTTTACTATTCAAATCAATTAATATTAAGTGTAACATTACTACTGTTTCTCATGTGCACACCAGGACACATAAAAGCTGGACCCCTACTGATACTGTAGCATGGATGGACACGCTATCTCCTCGTGACCCAAAAGAATGGATGAGAAGCTAACATGTCAACAGATGAGTTGTGAAAAATGGCTGACCAGATTAAAAATAAAAAATGTACTTATAGGCAAACGTTATGTCAAAATCCTTGCTTTACAAAAGAAATAAGAACAAGCAAGCAACTAAACACAGGAAGAAAGCAAAACCTCAGTCCCCCTCTCAAACGCTTCCTCACAACTCCGTTAGTGACTTATCTTACGTGGAAGCTGCTGGTTTGCTCTGATTTTGCTATGACCATGGAAGTCTTCGATACAGGGTGGCAGCACTGTGATGCACAGCAGCTCGTTTTTTCCAGAGTGAACCTGTGAGCATTATTGGCCAGAGCAGATGATTTGCAGAGCAGTTCTCACTTCCCTGCTCTGGAGGAACTGAGCTCCTGAGGATCACACAAAAATGGACAAGCCAAGAGGTGGCACTCACTTACTTGGAGTCTGGGAAACAGCATGCTGACATAGCCATACTCTCTCTGGCCCAGTGAATACTTAGCAATATGCAGAGCAAAACAGCCTGAAATATATCTGCCCTGGCTTGGAAAATGACTGACTCACAGGAAATCCATGTTTTGAATCCCAGAGGGTGGTCAGAAGGCTATTTAGTCTTCACTGTTATTTGCTGCTCTTCCTCACGAAAAAGACCACACAGGTTATGATGCAGATGTAAACATTAAAACTACCTAGGAGGTACTGTGGCAAGGTCTTCTCCTTCCATTTTGTGATAGCTGGTTGAGCTCACCAGCAATCTGTTTGTGACTGTTCAGCTATGAATTCTATTCCCTGATGGAAACAGGAAGAGTTGAAAAAGGAATCTGAAATTCACTTCAGTAACAGTACAATAAACTCTTCCAGAACTGTCTGAAGAAAACACTGCTTTATACATTTCTGATGAGATAGTTAAGCTGCATGGCCTCATTTTATCATTGGTTGAATAACTGTTACACTGACATTTCCCTACATTTAATAGAAACTCCAATTGTTCCCTCTTCTACCTGGTGTGTGTATATATATATAAACTAATTTATATATATATAAACTAAGGTACTTTGTACCTTTCTTGTATCTTCCCCCTCCTCCACCCATTCACTGCACATTTTGAGCAAATGCTGTTACCACCTACAGGAGCTTTTGAAGTCCTTCTTTTTCATCCTCCGCCTCATCATTGTCCCACGCGGGCTGGTGGAGTAGAGGCTGCGAGGTAAGGTCCCCATGTTCAGGGAACTCAGGCTGTATGCACTCATGGAGGTAGGAGAGAAGGATGAAGACACCAAAGCTGCTGTAAGAAATCAAACACTTGGCATACAGCACTCAGTCTTCAGAGAAGAGTGCGGCACATGCCTGTAACTTGTCAGTGAATCAAACAACGTGTATGATGCACAGAAATGGTTTGTGCATTTCCACTAGCAAAGACATTAAACCACACAGGTGACCCTAGGTAAAAGTACAGCCAGCATTTCATTAAAATACCTGCTGGAAGCTAACAACGATACTGCAGATACAAAAAGCACATTCATAGTATACCACTTATTTTAGGCAAAGCATGTTAAATT
The DNA here is from genome assembly GCA_020800305.1 of Porphyrio hochstetteri. NCBI lineage: Eukaryota > Metazoa > Chordata > Aves > Gruiformes > Rallidae > Porphyrio > Porphyrio hochstetteri. Next base: position 31,649,952 of record CM036905.1, on the reverse strand, counting down.
AAATTTCTCAACACATATCCCAGAACCAATGCAGTTCCATGTCTAGATACACTGTTTGTAGTAGGTAATTTCTGACAAAAGATTTGTTAAGCAATGCTTTGCAGTCAAAACCCATGCTTTATATAGGCTACTCAAATCTAATGGTCTAACCGTATAGCAGAAGAGTTGAGTCATTTAGAATTTTAAGCCTTTTCCTGTCTACAAAAGTTGCCTTTTTACAGAAAGGAAAAGATGTAAAATGTCAGAAATAACCTTGGCATGGCTATGAAAAAGTGTAGCATCCATAAAACTGAAAAGGTTTTAGTGCCTGAAATGAGAAAAAGTATGAGTGATAGAAGAGGGGAGGGAGGAGGAGGAAGAAGAATAGAAGGAGAAATATGTCAGCAGGAATAAGCGTGGAACATTACGAAGGCTTTTTTGAGGAGGCGTTTTCTGGAATTTCAAGGCTGGCATCCTGCAATGGTCAGGGTGGTAGGTGTAATAATGGTGGTAGGTGAGGAGGCTGCTGTGGCTGTTGGCACACGAATCCCAGGTAAGTTGCCTGTCGCTTCCTTGAACGTTCACTGCCCGCATGAAGGGATGATGGGAAATCAGAAAAGAAAAGGACCAGAGAAGAGGGAACAGTAACTGAACTGCACAAACAAACAAAAAGTCCAAAAAATGAAAATAATTTGAAACTAAACTAAACTAAAATAATAAATAAACTGGGTTTGTCTTCTTACCAAAGGGTGCTAACTTGAGGAACAGAAATAGTGGGGTTTTTTTTTCTCAGAAGAAATGCTTCTGATTTTTTTGCTTTTCTTGTATTTGTTTTGAAAATGATTAGTACTCAATCTATTTCTAATTTCACTCTAGCTTTAGGAGCTGAGGATGCAAACTTCCTTAGAAAATACTAAGGTATTACATATGCCCACTGACTGAAGGTTAATTGAGACATTTACTTGCCAGTCATTTCAATTTGCTGCATTGACATTTTAATTTTGCCACCATCTATTGTTGGCTTTACGCTATTCAGTGCAGTAAATGACTTCCCTAGGCCAGCAGCAGAAAAACTCTGTCCTGAAGCTTGGTTAATAAACAAAAGGGTTCTTATTGATTACTTGCTTGTGCAATTTCATGTTGGGTTTTTTGTTGTTGTTGTTGTTTGGGGTTTTTTGGTGGGTTTTTTTTTTAACTTAATCTTCAAAACTTTAAAATGGTCCTTTTCTGGATGAAATTTAAGACCATATTTGATTGCTGATTCTATGTATGGGGAGTATGAGATAAGCCAAAAGTGAAGGCCAGTATTTACCAAGAGAATGGGAAGCATTTCAGTTGATGTGTCAAATATTAAAGGGAAATTATTGAAGTCACCCTTCATTAAATACAGTCTATTCATCATTAAATTCTGCACAGCCATGTCCTTGCTGAACTGCAGAGGAACACTTCAAACTGGGAACCACTCCCTGAATTTTCTTCTTCAAACGATTGAGGGATTCACTTGTAATATGAAATTTAAGTTACACTCTTTGGCCCATGATCTGTATGACTTGGGTCTCTCCATTACCTGCTGTATCTGTAATGGCTGCAGACACCTATGACCCCAAGCTGGACCAGACCAGTAGCCAAAAATCTTGACTGTTCAGGTTGGACCCACACCTTGCATTCATATCTTAATCCATGAGACAAAATAAGAAGGAAAAGGGTGGCCACTGCAGTGCGCATGGCACAGTGCCAGATGTAAAGCTATCCTTTTGTTTCTCTTCATATAACATGGGTAATGATCTGCTAAATGTCTGAATATATTAACCCTCATCTGACATTGGACCAGGTTGCCCACAGAGGTGGTGGCTGCCCCCTCCCTAGCAGTGTTCAAGGCCAGGCTGGATGGGGCTTTGGGCAGCCTGGTCTAGTGGAGGATGTCCCTGTCCATGGCACAGGGTAGGAACTGGATGGTATTTGAGGTTCCTTCCAACCCAAACCAGTCTGTGATTCTATAACTCAAAAGCACTGCCTGTCACTAAAGTGAGGAGTACACACGAGGGAAGGGAGAGGAATAGGACAGTGCAGGCCCACCATATCCCCATAAACTTGTGGGGCATTTGGGACTGTGGAGGCCCAGCAACAGCCACCTCAGAGACTCTGGAAAATCTCCCTTAGCCAGAAATGTCCCAGGAACAGCAGCTGTAGCCTGGTATGGCCACATGTATCTTACAGACTCAGCATATCTTCTCAGATGTAACCATCTCTCTGATTATGCACAGAGACAGCAAGATTTCTGAATCTTAACTATGGTGTAAAAATTAAAATCTGATAGGAACAATTTGGCCAGGTGGATTTTCATTATTTTGAAGTAGCTGTGAGCCTTATTTAATTAAAAAGACTGCTTCCAGCAGGAAATTATCTGATTGTCTTTGATTTTTTTTTTTTAATGTTTTATTTTCACACTGAGAGTAGAGATAAAATGTCTTATGAAGTGGGAAGGTACACAAATTCCGTTTGCTTAGCTTGTAGAACGATAATCCCAATTCAACAAAAGTTCTGTAAAAGAAAATCCTATTGTGTGCAACCGTAGTAATTTAGCAGTAATTTGAGCTATTCCAACCCAGGGTTGTGTACAGTGAACATAAAACTAATGGGGCAGCAAGAGAAATGAATGTTATCAGCATAGCATAAAAGAAAAAAAAAGGCAAAAATATATTAATCTGATCCTTTATAGTGCTCTGCATTTTATTTTAAGGCTAAATTTTCAATTTATTTTATATACTGACTTTCCTGCCCATTTTAAATTCCTAGCATTTCCCATAAGGCCAGTAACTGAGTTCAACATATACAGCCCTAATGAGACAGCTTATTGCAGACACATAAAGGGAGCTTTTCCAACTTTGCAGCATCTAGGCCATACCACACATGATGAAAGGTTGTTTCAGAGGGTACTTGCTTCCATAAAGCACGTTACATCTTGAACTGGTTGTGATACTGGAGTAGCATCACCTGGTGAGGGCCTGGGAAGGGCTGTAAACATCCTAGTTATTCTGCCTTACTTAAGAAAGCAACTTAATTACCTTGGAGAGATTTCTCCCCAAAAGATATTTTCATGTAGCTTTTGCAGGTCCCCTTTGGTACCATTTTGTAATGGCCAATTCTTGACTCTGGCATGGCAAGAGCATGGGTTTTTCTATGCTTCTACACAGACTCAAGGTGGCTGGCACATTAACAGCATCGATTTGTTTTAAGTGTTGGTTAATAACCAACTGCTTCAAGTAACACTGTCATCTACACAAATCTCTGGTATTCATCTTCCCAAAAGAAACACTCTTCAAAGGTTTTTTTAACCGGCCAGAAACTGATTGTGTGACATCCTTATCCTTGCTTCAAAAAAAAAAAAAAAAAAGAAAGATCTGTTTGCAACACACTGTCATAAGTGAAAAGAATGGGGATATATTGCAAAATTTGGTCTCCATCTCATTCTGCTTCTGAAGTACCACTCCCTGCTCCCTTGCCCCACTAACAAGCTTAAGTAGAAATGGGAAAGAGGTGCAGTTGAATGATGGAAGAACATGGTATCACAAGGGTTACTTTTTGTTCTTACTGATCTAGGAGAAAGTAGTGTCTCCTCAATTCAATGTTCACCACTCTGACAAACTGATTAGAGTGTTGCTTATGCAGCAACAGTCTGGATCTTAGATAGATGTTCGAGAACATTCACCTTCACTGGTATTTCTCTGCCTCAGAAATCTTGTCTTGGTCTAAAGGAGGCAAAAGCACAGTGCTACAGGCTCAGAAAATGGTACAACTGGTTTGTGCTGCAACACAGGTACCTATTCTGTGTATCTGATAACCCTTACTACTTCCTCGATGTCCATCAACACACGGTGTTTTAGACTGCACTTACGAATACTGTGAATTAGCCACTTTCTCAGGATTAGTTAGAACACAAACAGGCTGTCCCCATCTTCAAATACAAAGACATTTTATATATATTTGATTTGAAAATGGAAAGTCATTCTCTTCTAGTAATTTGGTATGAAATAAATATCACAGTGAAAAAGGGCTGGGATCTAGGGTACTGTTTCCCAACAAACCCTTTTCATACACACTGACAATGAACCCATGAAGCAATCTCAGAAGTACTTTAAAAGATGATGGCATTAAATAATAATGCCATTAAGAAGAGAAAATACAGGGCAGGGGGGGTGCAGGGCAGAGAGGGTTGAGGTATTTTCAGGGAAGAACAGGTTCTATTAATGAAGTAGTTATAACAGACCATCAAGTCAATATGCGGAAAAAGAAGTTGGCTGTGGTCCTTCCTCCCCCTTCTAAATTTAAAAAGCAATTTAGAGATTCATTTACTGAAGTATCTTGTTCCCCACTGCCCCCCCCCCCCCCCCCAATGACTGCAACAGTAGAATCAGCAGGTATCTTCACGTCCATCTGAAAGTGTGCAGAGCCATTTCTCTGAAAAACATTTCTCCCTCTACCCACTGGAATCTCAGAGGCTACATTAAGGCTGAGAAAACAGAGACCTTCTCAGAAACTGCAGGAGCATAACCTGGGGAGCTGAAAGAACGTTTATGGACAGAACTGCCACAAAAGCTTTCTGGGACATTCAGCAAGGGTAGGCAAAGTAAAATACATAAAAAGAAAGGGGCATTTGGTGGTATGGATCCACTTACCGTGCTCCGGGCCTTTCAGCGCTAGCCGTGTTTGGTGGTGAGGAAGGATCTCAAGTTTGACATTATCCGCCGCGTTAGCCAAAAACTGCGTTGCTTCTGCCAGGGTACAGTACTCCATGCTGGTGCCATCAATGGACAGAATATGGTCTCCTACATGTAATGCACCACATCTACACAAAAGGGGGGAAACTCGGTATGATCAGGTATGCTCTTTGCTCGGGAAAGGAGTTTTACTGCCTTCAAACTGGCCATGACAACTATGAACGTGTTCTCTTTTTTCGAGAGATTTGTGTTTTGGAGGCACTGTCACTGGTCAGACTTTATATCTATTAGTACAAACCTTAAAAACAATTCAGTTAATACAGTTTAAGCCAAGACATCACTCACAGAACTGGAATGGGGTAGCTGACTATAAAAATATGTGCGAATGGCAGCAGAATAAAATGAGAAGAGCTTAAGGAGACTCAGTTAACTCGGTCACATATCCCTCACACAAGCACCCAGTTCATCATTTTTTGAGTCATAGTTCAAACATTTATTAGTACAAAAGCTGTAAATGACGATGAAATTATGCAGTAGTCAAACAAATAATGAAACCAGGGCTAGCATGGTGACTTGAGGAGTGGGGTGGGGAGGGGGCTATCTGCTAAATCTCGCTGCACTCAAGAGACTGGCTACTGGATGAGTTGAGAAATGCAAACACAGCAGTCAGCATCCCGACGTACCAGTCAAGTGGACAGCTCCTTTAATTGGTTACCCCCTGCGAAATGGGAAAAAACAGAGGGAGAAAATTAAAGCATCCTGCACCATTGAACTGGAGAACACCCCTGGATCAATGGCCGTCACTCTCAAAGTTTCTACTGTAGGGAAAAGCCCACAGAGGAGCTGTAGACTCACTGCTACAAGTGGGTGCTACCAAAAGCACCATTGTCAAAGAGGAGTTACAAGGTAGGGTGGCTGGGGACATGCGGGAGGAATTTGCTGCTGAAACGTAATATTTAAGGAAATTTTAGATAGAGGTATGTATATAGAAAAATACTGTATATGTATCAACACATACACACACACACACACACGCACCCCAGAAGAGATCCCACTGCTCTGTTACAGAGGTTTAGACCACTGGGGAAAAATATCTACCTTGTCTTTATAATGGTTTAAATGGTTTTAGTTAAAGGTTTACATGAAGTGGAAAAATCACAGCAAAATAACTTTGAAATACAGAAGCCAGTATTCTTAACACGTCAGTCATATTCTAAAATATCAATAAAAAAATCCAGACATAAGGAGTCCCATTTTACTGTGCCACAAGAATGAGTGATATATTCTAAGAGAACACTTCAAGGTTGCAAAACCTCAAAACTTACTTCCCTTGACAGCTGTTCCATACTGTGGGCTTACTGTAAGAATTCCAGTGGGTTATTTATTTTTTTTAAACACTAATCTCTGCCAGAGCATTTCATTTCATAGTCAGAGCAGTCCTCTAAACTCCTGTGTTGTGTTGCACAGTGCAAGCAGACAGTCGGGTATTACATGGGGGCTGGCTTATGTCACTGAATACTAGAGGAAGCGAATGAGCTAAACTTAATGGTGTCCTGGAAGTCTTAAGCTTGGCAGTATGGAACAATGACCTGCCAAAGTGCTAATTTTAAGACCTGCAACCTTGAGAGCACCAGGTTCAGTCAATTTTATCAAAAAAAGGAACAAGCAAACCGAATGAAGGCAGAAATAGAATGGCTGTATGGCCCTGCAGTGTCAGCCCTGTGTCACACTCACCTGTCTGCAATGCTCGCAGATTTGATTTTGTCTATGACAATGACCTGTTTGTTGCAGCACATCGAGGTAGATAGTGCAACCCCAAGAGCAGCACCGGGAGTTTTGGCAACTTCAACCAGCAGTGGTCCAGATGCTGTTGCTACCGAATCTGTTAAAATTAGACAACAAAATATAAGTGTTGTACCAATGTGGTATTTTTTGCTATTTTCATATTCCACCCCTCCCACCCCCAAAATCTCCATGGTTCTGTTTCTCTAACCAGACAACATGCCACACAGAGTGAAATTCTGGAACAGCAGCAGGTTAGGTGTCAAGGATCAGGTCTTAAAGGTACGTGATAAAAGCAAGAGGAAGTTTGTAAGTTGGGGATGTCGGGAAGCTTCTGAGTGTGTCAGAATCAGAGATGGACCAGGTTAGGGAACCAGGATATGTTACAGAATCACTCTCTTGAACAACTGAAGCTAAAAATGACCTGGAATTTAAAACAGGAAAGCTGAAGAAACAGAAGTAATAAAAAAGTAGAAAATTATCTGAAAAAATAAATGGATAGGTGAATAGGTTAGAGAAGGATGCTAAATGAATTTTCAGAAAAGAAGGGGAAGGTCTGCAAAAAACAGCTGTGATAATCAAAGAAGGTGAAGAAAAGTTCTACCAGAAATCCCCCACAAAAACAAAGGACAATTTAGGAGAAAATGGAGAAATCGCAGGAGGCATGACAGCCAGAAATAGTAGGAGTTAAAGCAAAATGCATGTGAGGAGGTTCAGAAGATTCTTCTAATATCCTGTCATGGATAAAGTACTGACTTGCAAGAGGGCACAGTTAGTAAATGACCGACACTGAAAAAAGAAAGCAAAAAATAGGAGGCAGAAGCAGTCATGATTGACGACTGTGGTGAGGAACTGTGCCCAGGAGAGACAAGTGCTAGACAGAACACACAGAGAAAAAGACAGCAGGCTGCTTCCTAAATGCCAAAGCAATGCAGGCAGCGATAAGGCTGAAGTACATTCTGGAGAGTGCCTGAGAACTCCTACTCACCAATATCCACCGATCAACAACTGACCTTGGTGAAGTAAGGTACCGTAAGCAAAGGTGTCCTTTAAGGACATAAAGACCGAGACAAAGAAACTGACATCAAAGCCTTTGGAGGTGCTTACAGTCAGAATAAGGAAAACTAAATAAACAAAGACTTATGCTGGAGCGGAGTTACCAAATGTCCTGCTAGCAAACAGGAGAGATTTGTATTCATGGAGTACTGGATCCTGCTGTAAAAGTACTAAGAAATGGTCCAACTGTGATGTCTCTCAGAAGTCCCTGAGATTGAAGCAGTAAAAGAACTACAGCTGGGTTTCAAAGTATGGAGAAGGCAACTATATGATACTCTAGTCAGCCTTAAATCTAGAAAATTAGTCCAAAAATGTAATTCTGATATAGAAGAGAAAGGCTGTGGAACAATGTATTCCTGTACAAAACTAACAGGCTGTATGATGATGCAAGAAATTGAATGAGAGCTTAATTAACTAACGCTCAGCTAAGGTGCTTTTCCTAGTTGAGTAATGTAGGTAAACTGGATAGAGAAAGGGAGTGAAAAATGGTGCTTGGATGGAATAACATACAACACCAGTAAAGCATCAGTTCATTATTATAGAACTCTCCCCCACAAAGTTGAAATTATTTTTATATTCCTGTTGTCTTTTTTTTTTTCCAGTTGGAAACCTGAGGGTTTGAAGGGGAGATTGAGTAGCTTTGAAAGTGCTGATTAAATTGGAGTGATTAATTTTTGTGCCCAACTGAGGCTAACATTTCAAAAGCTGAACTTCCACAGGCACTACCCAAACAAGCTGCTCCAGAAATCTGAACCAAACTTCAAATTGCGCTCCAAAAGAAGAGAGCCCATGCAGCAGCATTCCTGCCTGGAGCTTCAGGCACTGACACTGGATGAACTGACCTCAGCAGCTACCCATCTTTCTCTAGTGACTTAAGGAGGTTATCACCATCAAACACCTGTCTGAATTGCCTTGTTTAGGGGTCTAAGTAAGGCAGGATGCATGCAGTGACTTGCATACAGCCAAAAAAAGCATATGAAGCAGAGCAGAATTTAAGAATTCCCAGTTCCCATTCCTGCACTAAGAAACAGTTCTTTTCTTCTTGAATATTCCAGCAGTTTCTGGAGCTACAAACTCACATTTACAAACACACGGGAAGAGGACTCAACCCATGCTTGTTATCAGTATTGTGACAAAGGGTTGAACTTCCATTAATCTAGAAAATGGCCAAGCTCAACTTTGGCCTATTGCAATTTCTTCCTGTAATGAGTGCCTTGAGGAGAGGCAACCAAATGCAAATATCTGCTGAGAATGAGTAAATCTTTCAAGACGCTGCTCCTTTCTCAAGTTCCTTGAGAAACACATGATCAGCTTATGCCTTAGCGTTATTTCCCAAGTGCCTGTTGAAATGCATTGGGAAGGCAAACCAAGGCAGACAGGATGAATAAGTAAGGTAACTACATTAGAGGAACCAGAAGAGAAGAAATGGAGTGTGTCTAACTGTAGAAAATAAACACAAGGAAGAGAAATCAGAAGGCAATAATCAAGCACACATTTCCTGACAGAGAAGGATTAGTTGATCATGTTGAAGCAAAGCATGGATATGAAAAATGAATCATACAGGTATAAATTATTCATGTGTGAAGATGTTTCAGTCATTAAGATATTTATACCGTGACTGAAGCACTTACACACTATGTTGATTTATTGGCTATGTAATTACATAAGATATACTGATGAATGTTTGCATGAAAAACGCTCTAGATTTTTGATTCTGTTAATAATTTTTCTCACTTTTGAGCACTGCATCTCAATCAGTACAAGAGGCTTGATTAAAACCTCCCAGAGGAAGCTGCATTGCTTTCTGCATGCTAATACATTCCTTCAGCTAGATAGCAGCACACCCTTTCTATCTGACAGCTTAAATCACTGGCAACAAGGGGGTTTTATTCTGAATATACTTCTATGATGTGTAAATCTATTATATGATGTATAAAAACTTTTGGATAAAAGTAGAAGTGTCACCACCCTCCCTCACCTCAAAAGATAATCACACATAATTTTTAAAGTTGAAAATAAATATTTTTTAGCCTGACAAAGTGATCCCATTACATGTGTTTCTTTAAAGTCCTTGTAAATGTATCTGCTAAACCTTACCTATCCTCATGGCTTGTTAAATCCAGTTCAAGAACCAGTGGGTGGTAGAGGACACCAAACCTCTTTAGGATTCCCAAGGTGGGGAAGCAAAAGAGTGAGCTGCTTGTATTAGGCAGCAGAGGATCTACATGTGAAACAGTACCTAGAAAGGCCCTGAAAAGGGAAAAGCTCCACTCATAGGTTGCAATCAGTAATGAGAGTAAATCCACAGAACAAACTTTACTAGTTTATGCCTTTTTTTTTCCCCTTCCCAAAGCCTTCTTGTACGTAAAGCTGGGATGTGCTGCTACACTGTGAGCTTGGAGGAACAGTGAGCTCTCTTGCTGCCCTCTGTGCTCCACAGCTTCTGATTTCTCTAACTGGAAGGTTTTGGGTGCTTATTTTTTTCAGATGTCATGGCAACACAAGGTACAAGTAATTTTTTTCAGCAGCTTAGAAGAGCCAGACAAGGAGGAAGGATGTCAAAGTGGATTTTGACCTTTAAAGAGCCAGCTGAACCCACTGAAACACACAGTTCCACAAGAGTGCTATTGACCTTGCCGGGATGCTGCTGTACCTTCTAGCAATGATGTGAGTGACAAACAAGTGGATACCTTACTATCTCACACTAATTTGCCTCTTGCCAAGCTCCTTCCCTATTAGCTGTCCTCAGGCTAACAATTTTTGCACCTTAAAACCGTATATAGCTGGTTTGTGTAGCTTTCTCTGTTGTGATTCTTTGACTGAAAACATTTTAAAAACAACAAAACAAAACAAGTCTGCACTGGTTCAGAGCAGTAAATAAATGCACAGCTCCTCCAACCTTGCAGTTCTCCCAGTGCAAAGTTTTAATGCTTCTGTAGCAATGCAGTCACAGATACGTGTCTCACTCTTGTCAAACCAGAAGCCACTACTTCACAGAAATAATTTTTCTTGATAAAAACAAGTGTGCTCTCCCGCTCCTCACATCTCTCTTTGTTCCCTTCATACAAAATCTCTGCAGCCCACACATAGCGAGTAGAGCAATCTCTCCCTCAGGAAGGAGTTTTCTTCAGTCCATTCAGTCCTGCTGAGGAGCAGGGCTCTGAAGCGGGAGACTCCGTCGAGGGACCCCCTTTCTGCGAGCAACAACCCCCGGACATAGATCCGCGAGGGCAACTAACAAAAAGCACCTAAGATCAAAAGGAGAGAGGCAGAGGTGCACCCATCAGTGGCCATCAGCACCCATTAACAGCCATTGCTCGTCCCCTGCACTGCCCGGAGCGGTGACTCATCGGGGGCGGAGCTAAGGGCGACAGGAATTATCCCTCTCCATACAAGAGAGGCCTCTGGGAGTGCAGCGACCCGGAGCGCGGCGAACAGGACGGGCAAACAGGGCGTGGCGCGTCAGAAGGGCGTGGCGCGGCAGTTAGCGAGGCAGTTCGCGCAGGCAGAGCAAGCAGGCCGAGCAAGCCTCCCCTCCTAGTTTGCTGAGGGGGTATACTCAGAGGACCGGCTCGCAGAGTACAAAAGGGCGAGCTGAGGGTTCCCTGTCTGCTGTGTGCTCAGCTAACCATGGTCTCCACCAGGCGCAGAGGTTCCCCCTGCAAATCTCGGGCAACCCCGATGGAGGGCCTGCCTAGGGATGCTGCGGTCCAGGTCTCAGGCTGCAGGGAATGCCAGAGCCTGCAGTTGCCTGGGATAAGAGGCAAACACCTAGCCTGTCTGAGGTGTGAGCAGGTCGATGACCTGCTTGCTTTGGTGGTACAACTAAAGGAAGAGGTTGAAAGACTGCGGGTGATCAGGGACTGCGAGCGAGAGATTGACAGGTGGAGTAGCTCCCTGGCGTCCCAAAAGGAAGACAGTCGGGATGACACCTCACACCTGAAGACGGTCCCCCCTCACTGCCCGTGCCAGGTTAATGGGAGTGACCCAAACCTCCTGGGAGTGACCCAAACCCCGAGGAGGCCTGGAAGACAGTCCCGACTCGGCGTCGTAGGCACTCCCCCTGCCTACCTACCCCACCCCCTCAGGTGTCCCTAAGCAACAGGTTTGGGGCCCTGACAGTTGAGGAGGAGGTACCTGAGGAGATGAATGGAGCCCCTCTGCCTCAGAGAAAGCGGAGGCCTAGAGTGAGGCGGTCATCTGCACGCCTTGAGACTGCCTCTGTTAGGCAAGAGAGGAAGGTAGTCGTAGTAGGAGATTCCCTTCTCAGAGGGACAGAAGGGCCTATATGTAAGCCAGACCCTACATGCAGGGAGGTGTGTTGCCTCCCTGGAGCCCGGGTCAGGGATATTACCAGAAGGCTACCAGGCCTGGTAAGATCCACTGACTATTATCCCTTACTGATAGTTCAAGCAGGCAGGGACGCAATCACAAAGTGTAGCCTGCAAGCTGTCAAAAGGGAATTCCGGAACCTGGGGCGCTCTGTTGAGGGGGGGGGAGCCCAAATAATATTCTGCTCTATCCCCACTTGTGGGAGGAGGGGCTCAGAGCAGGACAGGATAACCCACGAGTTGAATGTGTGGTTAAAAGGCTGGTGCCGGCGCAAGAACTTTGGATTCTTTAACCAAGGGATGGTGTACTCTGCTCCTGGCATGAGTACTGCTAATGGGGCTCACCTGTCCTATAAAGGAAAGCGGATCCTCGCCCAGGAGATAGCAGGGCTCATCGATCGTGCTTTAAACTAGTTAGGAAGGGGGAAGGGGATATTAAGGCGGCTGCCAGGGTTAGGCTTCGGGAGACACAACAGGAGTTGATGGTGGGAAGAGGTAAATACCAACAGCACAGTCGTGGACTTGGGGACGTTTTTCCACATGAGAGTAGGGAAAATTCTGTGGACTGCCCTGAGTACTCCTCCATGGAGCCACTTTTGCCAGTCCCCTGTCAGAAATCTCGCTGTGGGCCGTTGAGGATACCTACATCTGCTTCACCACTGAACTGTCTTTACACAAATGCACGTAGCATGGGGAACAAACAAGAAGAACTAGAGATCTTTGTGCGGTCGCAGGGCCATGATCTCATCGCAATCACAGAGACGTGGTGGGACAACCTGGACGACTGGCACACTGTCATGGATGGCTATGTGCTTTTTAGGAAAGACAGGCTAGGGAAGCGAGGTGGAGGAGTTGCTCTTTATGTGAGAGAGCACCTAGAATGTGTTGAGCTCCACCTGGGGAAGGATGAACCTTCTGTCGAGTGCTTGTGGGTTAAAATCAAGGGGCAAACCGGTATGGGGGACATTGTTGTGGGAGTGTGCTATAGGCCCCCTGATCAAGAGGAGCAGGTAGATAACGCATTCCATAAACAGTTAGAAGTAGCCTCAAGTTCCCGGGCACTGATCCTTATGGGGGACTTCAACTACCCAGATATTTGCTGGGCAAGCAATACGGCCAGTCGTATGCAGTCCAGACAATTTCTGCAGTGTGTTGAAGACAATTTCCTGCTACAGATGGTGCAGGAGCCCACAAGGGGAGGGCGGCTGCTGGACCTTGTTTTCACTAACAAGGATGGACTTGTTAGGGAAGTGAAGGTCGGGGGCAGCTTAGGGCAAAGCGACCATGAAATGGTTCAGTTCATGATCCTGGGTGGAAGAAGCAAGCCAAAAAGTAGGATAGCTACCCTGAATTTTGGTAGAGCTAACTTTGATCTCCTCCGCCACTTAATGGGGGCTATCCCGTGGGCTACGCTGTTTGAAGGAATGGGAGCCTGCGAGAGCTGGCTAGCATTCAAACAGCACTTCTTCCAAGCACAGGAACGATGCATCCCTTTGAGGAGGAAATGGGGAAAGAGAGGCAGAAGACCTGCATGGATGAACAGGGAGCTATTAAGCAAACTCAAAGAGAAGCAGAAGATCTATGAATCGTGGAAAAAGGGTCTGAGCACCTGGGAAGAATACAGGAATGTGGTCAGGGCCTGTAGGGATGCAACTAGGAAGGCTAAAGCCCTCTTGGAAATTAAGCTGGCAAGGGACATAAAGGATAATAAAAAGGGGTTTTTTAGACACGTGAACAGTAAGAGGATGTCCAGGGATAATGTAGGTCCCTTGCTGAATAAGGAGGGTGTCCTGGTTACGGGGGATGCTGAGAAAGTGGAGATATTGAATGCCGCCTTTGCTTCGGTCTTCACTTCAAAGGCCCCCCGGGACCCACAGACACTGGATGAGAGTAGGACTGATTGGGAAATGAAGAATTTCCCTCTGGTTCAAGTAGGGGAGGTCCAGGAGCGGCTCAAAGGGATTAATGCACACAAATCCATGGGCCCAGATGGGTTACATCCACGTGTGCTGAGGGAGCTGGCGGAGGTGATTGCTGAGCCGCTCTCTATCATCTTCGACAGGTCTTGGAGGACAGGAGAAGTGCCTGAAGACTGGAGGATAGCCAATGTCACTCCAGTCTTTAAAAAGGGCAAGAAGGAGGAACCTAGTAACTATAGGCCAGTCAGCCTCACCTCTGCCCCTGGAAAGGTAATGGAACAGCTTGTTCTGGATGCCATCTCCAAGCAATTGGAAGAGAAGAAGGTCATGAGGAGTAGTCAGCATGGATTCACTAAGGGGAAATCGTGCTCGACCAACCTCATAGCCTTCTACGATCTCATGACAGGCTGGGTAGATGGAGGGAGAGCAGTGGATGTCATCTACCTTGACTTCAGCAAGGCCTTTGATACTGTCTCCCATGACATCCTGATAGCAAAGCTGAGAAAGCATGGGATAGATGAGTGGACAGTGAGGTGGGTTGAGAATTGGCTGTCGGACCGAACCCAGAGGGTTGTGATTCGTGGAGTAGAATCTGACTGGAGGCCTGTTACCAGCGGTGTTCCCCAGGGCTCAGTGTTGGGTCCAGTCCTGTTTAATATCTTCATTGACGATCTTGATGAGGGAATAACATCCACCCTCAGCAAGTACGCCGATGATACAAAGCTGGGAGGAGTGGCTGACACGCAGGAGCACTGCACTGCCATCCAGAGAGACCTGGACAGGCTGGAGAGCTGGGCAGTGAGAAACCAGATGAAGTTCAACAAAAGCAAGTGTAAAGTCTTGCACCTGGGAAGGAACAACTGTTTGTATCAGTACAGGCTGGGGGATGACCTGCTGGAGAAGAGCTCAGTGGAGAAGGACCTGGGGGTCCTGGTAGATGACAGGTTGGCCATGAGCCAGCAGTGTGCCTCGGTGGCCAAGAGAGCCAATGGGATCCTGGGATGCATCAGGAGGAGTGTAGCCAGCAGGTCAAAGGAGGTGATCCTCCCTCTCTACTCTGCCCTGGTCAGGCCCCACCTGGAGTATTGTGTCCAGTTCTGGGCTCCTTGGTATAAAAAGGACAGGGATCTCCTGGAAAGAGTCCAAAGAAGGGCTACGAAGATGATTAAGGGCCTAGAGCATCTCCCCTATGAGGAAAGGCTGAGTAAGCTGGGACTGTTCAGCCTTGAGAAGAGAAGACTAAGGGGGGACCTAATCAAAGTTTATAATTATCTGAAGCAGGGGATGCAGGGGGAATCAGCCAGCCCCTTTTCAGTGGTCTGTGGGGATAGGACAAGGGGCAATGGCTGCAAGTTGGAGCATAGGAAGTTCCGCACCAACGTGCGGAAGAACTTTTTCACAGTGAGGGTGACTGAGCACTGGAATAGGCTGCCCAGGGGGGTGGTGGAGTCTCCTTCACTGGAGATATTCAAGACCCGCCTGGATGCCTATCTGTGCAATATGAGCTAGGGAGCCTGCTTTGGCAGGGGGGTTGGACCCGATGATCTCTCGAGGTCCCTTCCAACCCCTACAATTCTGTGATTCTGTGTGATTCTTGTCAGTACACCCCATTCTTTACCTCCTCTCTCCTTCTGTCATCCTATTTTTTATACCCAGTACCTGTGTGCCACATGCTCCAACTAATCAAGAAAGCATAATGTTAATTAGAAGAATGGGATGCCCAGATTATATTTTCAGACCAGTAAGCCTCATTATGATCAGACCATATGACACCTGGGTATCTTTTTACAACCCTTCTAAAAGGAAAAGCCTCTTCTAACCCTGAAGTGCAATTTCCAGTACCAGTGTCCAAAGACTGGACCAGTTGCTGGGCAGAGATGTACTTTAGTGAAGTTGAGGAAGATTTTTGAGAACTAGAAAAAAAATCTGAAATCTCTGACACTCTCCTTTAAAAGAAAAAAGTTTGAACATTTACAGTAAATCAGTTTGAAGTGATCAGATTGAACCCTCCATCACTCCCAAATGCCCAACACTTTATTCTTGCTTTCCTCTACTCTCTGTGGGATCTTTTTTTAATTCACAGAAAATCAATGCTTCTTTTCCAGCAGCTGCTCAGCAATCATACATGCTACAGCTCTGACATATATGGGACAGTCATTAATTGTTCCCTGAGGAACATGTCAAGTAAACTCTCACAGAAAGACCCTCATGAGTCCTTAGATGCAGAAATGTACTGCCATTTCCTCAAACGTGTGTATTTATGCATGTGAGCCAGTGTGAGTTCCCCATTACACACTAGTGCGAGTTACAGAAAGGGTTCAACACAAAACTACTGCAGTTGGTCCTTATTTTAGGAAGGTTAAGACAAGCAACATGCCACCATTGGCCTTCATAGCACAGCTGGAAACTGCAGGGGTCAGTCTGGTGTATAAGGCACAGAATGGGATGATAGTGGTGCCAGTTCCTGCAGCCAAATCTGGGCCTTTCTTTGCCTTACCTCAGTCTCACCAGAGTTCTTACAGAATGAGTATCTGTTATTCCTCTGGAAAGCGAGATTGCTGAAATGCAAAAATCAGAGTGGGTGCATTTCTTACAAGGAAGGTAAAATCTATGGCTATTTGTACAAATTTGAGACTGAGTAGCCAACCCAAAGAACAGGCAGAACTTTTAACAGACCAGATGAATTTTGTTTCCGAGACCTGCAGCTTTAGGGGTGACACTCTCCATACGGGCCATTTCACAAGGCCTCTTAGAGCACTTAGTTAACAGTGGAGCAACATGAAAGCACTCAGGGATCCTGGGTGCATTCACATCCACATCCACTCTTCTTCACTAACCAACAGGTTATTCATTACTGTCAAACAGTATCTTAAACTGCACTTAATGAACCCTGTCATCCTCCATGTGGTTTGCTTATTGTATTCTTAAGAACTACTTCTCTTCAAAGGAGCACCAACCCAGGAAGAACATTCTTTGTGTCCATTAAAACACTCTCTAAGAGGGATACACTTAAAGTTGTCCCAACTCCTCACAGCTCAGTGGCCAAGATCTACAACAGTGAGAGTCACTCCTCTAATGTACCATGGCCCCAGTTTCCCTTCTCGTGCTTCCCTGAGACTGCTCTCGTTATAGGTGGTCAGCCGCCTCCAGTTGCCTGCCTTTTCCATGGTCTCCAGCAAAACAAGAGGCAAACCCAGAAATGGCTAGTTACTTTACTGTGCAATAGAATAATTTGATGGGGGTGGGAAAGCTTTTCTCCACCTTTCTCCTATGTTTTGCTCCACTAACACCTCTGTTCTTTCCCTAGGTTTTTAGTTTACCAGGTCACAGGTGGAGAGAGATGTAAAAACCCCACTTTTGGCACTGTTTTCCAGCTACACTGTATAATATACCTTAGGCTATCTTGCTAACACCTTAATTTCCTTTGTAGGGGCATTTTCATTCACTCATGTTTAACACCAACTAGACGATTAGCTAAGTCTCCCTTATGCATATAGAGTTGACTGACAGTTATTTAAATATGACATTTTGGGGTGAGAGGCTGCTTATTTATGCAATACCCTTTTCTTGTACTCCAAAGATAATCTGATCTCAATAAATCCCTAATATCCAATTTGCAAAGAGGGGAATATTAATTACATATTTTATAAGGTGATCACATAGAGAAACTGAGATTGGGATCATGGTCAATGGTTTCAAGAGGGAAAGTAGCAGCAAGGAAGAGAGGAGGGAAATAAGACTTCTGCAGTGCCTAAAGGGCACAGGAACAACGTTCAAGATGCCCTACAGCTGGGTAGCACCACTATCACTCATCCAGAGCAGTATTATTTGATTTCTCATACTTTTGTGACTGTAAAGGTCATAAGTGAACCACACACAGGGCACTGATGCACAGAACTGGCCTTGGCATTCTGTTCCACTAATACTGCATAATGTTTGCACCCTGGCTTTGTTTATGCTTCATTTAGCAGAGTAACCTTTTTCCATCTCAGATCTTAAGGGAAAACTAGAATCGATGCCAGCCAGCAAGCTCTGATAATGATTTCTGAAAAGCCAGAAGTCACTGACAGTGTTTCTAATTCTCCCAAGAGCTAAAGTACAAAAAATATTAATAAGCTTAATGACATGTGAGACGTTACCCTAAAATAGATTTGGGGATGGAGTAAGTGGGCAATATTTGGAGAGAGAGGGCGGTGGTATCTTTAATAATAAAACAACTATTTAAAAATTAAATATTCTTCATGTTCAAAGGGTCAGTGGCAGTCTCCAAGGCTCAACTTATAACCTACCATAAAATATGTGTGCTCCTAGTGTTCCCTGGATTATGGAGTACCTGTGTGTTTCTGGCAGGCTGTAGAGAGAGCAGTAGTTGTTCTAATTTTACCCAGCTCAGCTAGAAATAAGAGGGGAAAAAAAAGTACTAAAAAAACCCCATAAAATAGTGTCTTTTTCCTTCCTGCCAGTAACAGCACAGCGCTGGAGCTTCTGGGCTGCTAATTGAAAGAAAGCTCACAGAGCCCCCAGAAAAACATGAAATTGCTGCTAAGGAAAAGAGCCACCAGTAGCATTTTACACCCCCTCACCTTTAAAATAACCAGATTTCAAAAATGAGAAATAGGAATAATTTCAAGAGGATGCCAGCAGAATGAGTGATAGTGAAATTAGAGGGACCTCTCAACATCAGAATGGAAAACAGAGACATTACTCCCTGAACAAATGTGCCACCTATCTCCTCCCCTATACACAAGCGATTTCATATTCTTGTCAGATGGCTGCCACAGTCTTTCCATCTTCCTCTTCTCGCCTAATCCCTGCAGTTCATTTATATGCCTCTAATTCATCTGAGTTCTCCAAAGCAAAAGTTTAGGAGCTGCCTTTACCTAATTTCATACTTTGCAACCTTAGCTCCATCACCATGGGGTTAGACTTGATGATCCTTATGGGTGCCTTCCAACTCAGTATATTCTGACTCTATGATCCTTCTCAGCTCAGAAATGCCTGCTAACCAGTTGAAGAACCATCCCTGCCTTCAACATGCTCACACCAGTGTGGGTGGGGACGTACTCTAAATCTGCTTGTGGACTTTCTCTCATGTTCAGACCACAAAAGCCTGCCTAAACCCCTTTTGCTTAAAAGACTTTCTCCAATCCCTGGGATGCTCCTTCCTCCTACTCACTCTGTGCTGGTTTTGGCTGGGATAGAGTTCATTTTCTTCACAGCAGCTGGTGTGAAGCTGTGATTTGGATTTGAGCTGGAAATAGCACTGGTAACACAGGGATGTTTTAGTTACTGCTGAGCAGTGCTTGCACAGAGCCAGGGCCTTTTCCACTCCTTGCCCCACCAGCGAGGAGGCTGGGTGTGCACAAGGGGTTGGGAGGAGACACAGCCAGGACAGCTGACCCCAAATGACCAAAGGGACATTCCATACCATATGACATCATGCTCAGCATGTACAGCTGGGGGAAGAACGGGGGGACATTTGCAGTGATGGCATCTGTCTTCCCAAGTCACCATTACATGTGATGGATCCCTGCTGTCCTGGGGATGGCTGAACACCTGCCTGTGATGGGAAGTGATGTATGAATTCCTTGTTTTGCTTTGCTTGCGTGTGCCAGCTTTTGCTTTACCTACAGAACTGTCTTTATCTCAATCCCCAAGTTTTCTCACTTCTACTCTTCCAATTCTCATTCCTTGGTGGGGGGAGTGAGCGAGCGGCTGTGTGTTGCTTAGCTGCCAGCTGGGGCAAACCCAGGACACATGCTCAGATTCTTTCATTTCTACTGGGTCCTTTCTCTGCTCAAAAGCTTTATTAAACCCCAATCTCTTTATTTATCTGAATCTTTCTTTCCTTGTGCCCTGTTAATCTAAACCCCAATTTATCTAATGCTGATTTTAAACCAGGGAAGAGACACGGTGGATGGAACCTGTACAGATGATCCTGGATCTCCCTTATTGAGGCTAGTTCGAATGCATTTTGAATAAGCCCAGGCTCTGCAATTTCTTTCCTTGTTACCTTGAAAATGAGTACTACATAGAAAATTCAGGCAGCACTTAATTGAAAACTCAAACCTCCGCCCCCAGTGGCAGTGCATGTTTTCAGAACTTGAGAGCCTATAAATACACCTTTATGGTTAGTTTGGCAACCTGGGCGTCAAACACCAGCTTTCTATTGTACAATGGCTCCTGAAGAATCATCCTGAAACACTATATAGTATTAGATTGATTGTGAATTGTTTGCAGAAGTCAGCAGCGATGGAATTCTGCCTGTATTTCATTCCAGGAATTAAAAAATTTCTTTCTAAAGCCATTTCCCAAAATAAGAAACACCCCAAAAATGGTGCAAATGATACGTGAAGTCCTCTGCTGAGACAAAACACTATTTTCTCTATTGCACAAAGCATAGAGAAAACCACAGAAACAGAGAATCACAGACTGGTTTGGGTTGGAAGGGACTCCAAAGACCCTCTAGTTCCAACCCTCCTGCCATGGGCAGGGACACCCTCCACCAGACCAGGTTGCCCAAAGCCCCATCCAGCCTGGCCTTGAACACTGCCAGGGAGGGGGCAGCCACAGCTTCTCTGGGCAGCCTGATAGATGGATACGCATGAACTTCTCATGCTTATTTTTTCTTGCAAGTAGGACAGGAAATAAAATACACAAGAACTGAGAATTCTTGAAAACACTTCAGCTCCTGCACAATTCTGTCCCTGAATAACCACAACAAATGGAACAAATAAGGACAACAGAATCTGTGTCTCTGCCTGCAAACTAAGACATGGGTGTGTCAAATTTTACATCTGCCAGCCTTGAAAAGTATGCCTGTAAGTACACACTACTATAGACAATATGAAGTGCTGCAGTATCCATGAATTATGTCTGCCTGACATGACCCTAAGTTTCCATCTAACGGGAACAGTAATAATTAGAGTGGGACTGGATTCCCTTCAAAAGCCTACCAAGCACAGAGCCCCTCGCTGCCAGCACTTGGCAGATGGGAACAAACACTGCAAACATCCAAACTTTTGTGTCGAACTGACAGTTCCCATCTGCCCAGGGCTCTACCAGGATAACAACATCTCAGATTATCCCAAAAGTTTCAGAGCAAAGGTATGCCCTGGACAGTCAGGACATCTCGGTAAGAGAGCTGACATGCACATGAAACAGTTAAGGCAAATAAGGGTGTAAACACTATGGTGTAGTGAGATACCTGAGCTGTGCCTGTCTCCCCACGATGTCAGTGGGAGCTGAAGCCCTGGAAGCAGCAGAGCCACACGAGGGAGGTGCTGGAGCTGTGACAGGCACTTCTGCTTCTCATCAGCGTGGCTGACCCAAGTGCAGCCCCACTCCCACATGGCTCAGCTGCTTGGCGTACTTGCTCAAGGGTCCTCTGTACTGAGCTGTACTGTCTCATACACTCAGGAGTTCTTATTATTTGTATGCCTTAACGACCTGCACACAAGCTAAGCTCAGTCTCTGCTTTGGAAAGCTGACTTTAGGTTTGCTTCTGCTAACGCTGAAATCAACAGACTCAGTTTGGTTGAAGAGACCAGAGGTTTCAGCCTAGTCTAAAACTCCTCTGCAAAGCCTATTAGATGAGTATAAACCAGAAAGAAAAGAAAAATTAAACTAAATACTACATTGTTGTCCATAACAGATAATATGAATTGCTGATGCTACAAGTTTGTACTACCAGCACAGTTTTTTCCCCCAAACCTTTGGTCTCTATGCAATAATCCATGCTCTAGCACAGCTGTCATAAATAACTGGTGCACTGGCACAGCCATGGCATAAAATGCTACCATGCACAAGGTCAAGGCTCAGATCTGACCTTGATATTTATGCACTGAGGAGCCGAATGAAAGTTTTGCGGCTCTCTGGGACTGCACAGGATATTTTGCCATTCAGTGCCAACCCCTCATGAAACAAAATTTTGGTAGACTGAATCAGGAAGCAGATTTATTAGCTGGCCTCTCTGCCTTGCTATTGCCTGAGCAGCAATTCAGCAAAAAACATTGCAAAGAAGAAAGCAATTTCGGTGAACAGCCTCAAATCCAACTCTGAAGCCACGCTTCTGAACATAAGCTCTTCGATCTCACATTGCAAAAATAATCCAGGATTGCTTACCCAATGCCTATATATTCCCAGCTTTTCCCTTCCCAATGCTTGTTCCAAGCAATACTGAAACAGGACTACTGGGGACATTCACAGATTTAAGGTAAAAGGAGGGGTCAATATCCCCTGTTCTCTGCAGCTTACATTTCCAGCAAAAACAAGTCCTCCCTTTTCTTCTCCCAAAATTCCAATCAAGCAACAGCCTCTAGAAACCCAGGCACCCCATAACTGACTGAGTCCCAGCAATGAGAAGTGCATTGCTTCATCTGCTTCCTCAGCAGGCAGCCTGCCAGCTTGCTGCCAGGGTCACCCTTGGCAAGGTTCCTGTGCGGCTCCTCTGTTGCTGCATGACAAGCCATTTACCTCCTGCCAGAGCAGCTCTGGCTGCCAGGCTCGGAGGAACTCCTGGTCCTCTCATGCCCCTGTCAGATGACTTTTTTTTTCTTTCTGAAGATGTTCCAGGGCTTATAAGGTACACTGGTTTGTAATTCAGTAATTACTGAATTTGTGTAAAGGAGAAACTGTGAAAAGCCTTTTCTAGGTGTGTTTATTTTCTTTTTTTTTTCTTTTTCTTTCCACCAGTGCAAATACACCCAAATTTGCCTCAGCTGTAAGGTCCTTGAAAAATTAGAGGTCACAGTACTCAGAAGGCAGCTACTCCATTCAATGTTGCTGAGCTGACCACAACAGAAAGACTGTGCTCATGCAAACTGTAAAAACCAAAATAAATTAGGAGTTGATTAAAATCAGCAGAACATCAGTATAAATCACTTTAAAAATACACGCACATTAAAAAGAAAAAAGCTCAGAAGTGTCTGTTTACAAACAGAAAGACATTAAAAGGAAAATATTATGGTCACCATGTGGGCACAAAGCACTTCAAACTTAATGAACCCCAGAATGAATATTGCCTGGATGAACTTCTTTTTACCTCCCTTCTTTAATTAAATAATCACATATTCTTCTTTCTTCAAGAGCCACATGAGGAAGGTAGACAGTGGCTATTTAATGAGTAGCACCACTTCCCCCTTTTTTTTTTCCTGTGCTTATGCCTTAATTACCAAACAGTGTTCCAACTCTTCTCTCTGTATATGTGGTGGGGGAGAGCTGTTGTACAGTGCAGCCTCTGAATATTCATTACAACACCCATTTATTAACAATTTTATCTCATAACCATCCTTCAGAGCAAAAGCACAGCATTTTCCCCACTGCACAGCTAAACAAATGAGGATCAAAGAAAAGAAGGTCAAAAGCATCCATTAAACTGGAGAGGCCCATCTGAGACACCCACGCTGGGATTCACTGCACCAAAACACAGGCATCTGTAGAGGAGACCTGAGGTAGCTGCACCTGAGCTTGAACTCCCTTTACAACCATCAGTGAAAACTGGCATTTAAAAAATGGGTTTCACCTGCCCTACTTCAGGCATTTACATCAAGATGAGACAAGCCATTCTTTAGAAAGTTTCTCTTACTTGACTCTTCTCCAAATCTACCACGCAGAAGGTGACAGATGAGGGAAAAATGTATGCAATCATCCCAATTAAAATCTGTATCATAACACAGCCGCTCCGAGGCATCTGAGTAAGGCAGCACGGGCATCTCTAATTCTCGCATTTCCCATCCCCAAAGAACTGAACTGAAAGGAACTTTGCAAAGACAAGAAAAAAGCATTCCCCAAAATACGCAAAATCTTGGAAAAGTCGTCACAAAACGCTGAGCACGCTGAGCCGTATCCTTTCAAGGACTTCCAAATGTAGCTAGGGCTGGGTGAATTTTCCCTAGGATAAACAGAAGAGACTTTCCTGAAAAGGGCTTTTTTCTCTCCCTCAAACAGTACCTATTGAACTGCATGTCTGTGTTCCTGTGTTTCAAAAAGACACATCTTCACAAAGAGAAGATTCTCCCAACTTTCTCATCACAGGCAAAACAGCTTTCTCTAAACTCATTCCTGGAAATGGCGGGGCAATTTTGCCTGAAAACACTTTAAAAACCCAACAAACCAAGCTGCAGACTTGGGCAGTTACTGGGGGGAAGGTGGAAGAAGGGCACAAAATAAACCTTACTGTAAACTGCTAAGGTTTACACTTTTCTTAAAACCATGGTTTTAACTTTACATAAGTCTCAAAACAAGCCATTCCTCCTGTGAGGGGGATCATGAAGAAGTACAGAAAGGACAAATCCTTTCTTCTCTGTTTTTCCTTTGCAGCTGATTTCTAGTTTAAACATAGCAGCCCGTACTTCTCCCATGTTTTGTATCCAACTAAAGACTTGCAAACTGGGATGACCTGTAAAACTTATCACAAAACTGGTAATTTCATGCATGTACACCCTGTTGCCATGCTAATGCTGAAATATCTTAGCAAAGAGGTGAATAGAAAATGGACCTGGCATGTCCTCTTTTCGTTAGCAGGCAGGAGAGGACTGAGCAGTAACTGGGTACAATTAAACAGTGTAAAGTGCTATTTTTAAATAATCTGCATCAGAGTTAGATCCTTGCAATACAAGTCCTTCCTACACTTCAGGCCTGACTGGGCTGTAGAATCCCTAAAGTAAATGTTCTTATGATGGCAACAAAATAAAACATCGATTTAGTGATGCATCGGTGCTTGATCTAGAAGACCTTTATGCTGGCAGAAGACATTTCTGCTGCTAGAAACTGTGTGCCTACTTGATGAAAACTGAGGAAGGGGGCAAAGAACCACAGCTAAGCTGTTTGTTTCCCAGTGCGCAAAGCTCTTCAAACGTAGGAGAAGAGCTAGATTTTTCTCCTTTGGGTCCTATTTTAAATCCCAGCTGAGATCAGTGAGGGCCTTCCTGCTGAGTCAAGCAGTCTTGGACCAGGCCTTGGCTAACTCTACGAAAGGCACCTGATGGCTGACCTAAGGATTGATGGCTCTTGTTCTTGTCCTAAACACTTCCAATGACAGCACACTGCAGCCCTGCTGTGGCTGGGGATTAGATGCAGCTTCACATGCATGCAAAAGCCACTAAATTCTGCGGAGAGAATCACCTAGCAAAGCATATCCAACAATCAAGATAAAACTATACATTTAGCTAAAAAAGCAATTACAGGGCATTTAACACCGGAATCGAGCACTTAGGAAGTTTAATGTGAATAACAACAGCTAGATGTTAAGTTGCTGGTGGCCTCCCTGAGTTAAAAAATGGCAGGAAGTGTTTGTTTCAGATTTTCTTCACAGCTACGAGGGATGTTGTGCCAAAATTATATCAATGACAGAGGGGAAACCACTGTCGCTGTGTGCAGTACAGGTTTTAGTAGGGTTTTTTTTCCCCCTCTTTTTTGCTTTTATTTAAGATGCTTGAAGCCTTTAGATTTCAATTAAGAACTCAGGCAAGATGACCTGAATGAGCAATAGCTTAGGATATAAAAAAAAAAGGATGAAGAAAAACCCAACTAAGTTTTTTTAAAGAAAGTGTTGTGGGACTTTCTAAGTAACATGAAACAAGTCCCAAAGCTCTGCCTCAAGGTGTACATATTACAATTTTTTTCGTCTATAACCTTTGGATTATCTGGCAGAAAAAAAGTTATACTAACCCTGTCATTCAGAGGCAATACAGGTTATAGATGCTTGTGTGTAATATGATGGGAAACCTCACCCGAAAAAGCCCTTTCTTTGTCATTAGCATCCCCATCTCTGTTCCCCCACCATCTGTTTCTTTTCTACCCAGAGCCTCTTTGCCTCAGATGTTCTACAGCCCATTTTGTCTACTGGCAAAGCACTATTCTGCTTCCAATTTCATGCAGGTAACCTGAGGGTCTGGGTCACCATGTGACTTGACTTGCTTTCAAGAAAGAGTGCTTTTACACTGGTGTGGGTTCTGCATGTGAAAATGCAATTTTGTCAGCTAGAGAAGAAATGTCTGGAGGCACATAAGAGGAAGGAAGAAACCTCAGCTTGCCACAGCTTTACCTCTAACCTTGGGAAGCTGTCGTATCCTTCATTACTCATCTCTTCAGGAGGGCTCGGCACTCTTTTTTTGGCTGCAGTGAGCCATGACTTTTCTGCCAGTGTCAGAATTGCAATTAAAGATGAAACTGGTGAATGGTCTAGATGAGTACTCTTCATAAAAACACCACCACCCTCTTCCCTGCTTTCAAGAAGAAAAAGGTATGATTTAAATGAAACCTGCAGTCAGGTGCTTGCCTTCGGTTTATTTCAAATGCATGTCCAGTTATCACAGGAACATAATTTTGTCAGGGTTCTCCAGCATTTACACTGAAATAGCAACATGACCAATCAATAATAGCTGTCAGAATATTCTGGCCAGTTTCCTTACAAATGAAAATCGTAAGACTCACTGAAGGTCATACACCAGTAATGTGAGTCACCAAAGAATCGATTCGAAGAAGAAAAATCCAATGATTTTTTGGCTGCACATAGCCTAACACCCAGAGCAATTTTTACCAAGATTGTTTGTTTCCTCAAGCCACTCTGATAAATATTGGGTTCACAGGCTACAAAATGATCTCTTTAAATGAACAAAGCACAGTCACTATGCATTTAGGAAAATGATGCAAAGGCAAGTTATTACAGGTGTTTAAAATTACTGTGGGGGAATGTGGTTTGAATAGCAAATGCACAGGGAACGTAACATTTCACTCACTGTACAGCTGAGCAACACCATTGGAAGTATAATTCTGGGTAACAAGATCATGTTGTAAGATGTGGAACTGGTGCAATTACCTGTGAGTAGCATTTGATTTCAAGATAAACTCGTTCAGCCTAGATGTTGATTTTTTTCCCTTACCTACACTTCCAGCTCACAGACCTTCAGTCTTGTCTTCTCTGAGCTTTTCATATCTCCCATGCACTGAATATCACATGGTGCAGTCTCACAGGATCTGGTTCAGATGTCATTCACACCAGTTTTGCACTAGAAAGTCATTAATTGTGACAGTTCCTATTTAGACAATATACCTAAAAATAGTCATACTTTAAAATCCATCATTTTTCAGCATAAATGCTCTGTAAAATGGTGAACGAACCATGAACCTTAGTGTAAAGGGATGAAAATCTGCCCTACTGCATATCCCAACATAACCTCTTACTTGGTGCCCCAGGAAAGGTGTTCCAGGAAATGATCTGAGGGATTCTGGGGTTTTCTCCCCTTGGCCAAACCTCTCAGGCACAGCCTGGCTGTGCCATACTGATGAAAAAAAGTCAAGAGGAGGGAGTAGTGTGGTCCTGGTTTTTTAAACAAACAACTTCCCCAGGGAAAGTCCTGGGAGACATTTAGTCTTTCCTTCTCCCTGGAACAGAGGCATAAATGGAGTCTTTGTTGTTGCTGTTCTTTCCTTAGAGATGGGGCCTTTTAGAGACAGCTTCTGGGGTTACAGCCCATGTTCTCTCTGATATAAAGAAAACCGAATCTGTCCCTTATTCCTCAGTCTGTTGATGACTGCAACGCCTCTAAACTGAAGCCAAGGCTCAATTTTTTAATTTTTCCTGATTACAGAGTTTCTCTTGCATTGATTTCCATGGCGTATGTAGAAGATCCTTTAATCTCCAGGAAGCTTAATTATCATCCTCTCTGTAAAACCTTCACACCTGCACTCTGAATTTAAGCTACTGCCTCATTTTTTTTCACACCAGCACAACTCAGAATACTTCATTATTCTTGTTACTGTGCTGTTGATCAGCACAGCAGTAACAGATAAGCCAACTTCTGAAAGACCTCTTGACTAACTTCTAGCTGAACCAGAAGTATGAGCATGGAGTAGAGATGGCAATTCTCCTTCATGCTGCATTTCATGGCACATCTGGGTAGCCTTCATGCAAAGTGGAAAGATTCACAGAATCATAGAATCGTTTGCGTTGGAAGGGACCTTAAAGATCATCTAGTTCCAACCCCCTGCCATGGGCAGGGACACCTTCCACTAGATCAGGTTGCCCAAAGCCTCATCTAACCTGTCCTTGAACACTTCCAGGGAGGGGGCTTCCACAACCTCTCTTGGGCAACCTGTGCCAGGGCCTCACCACCCTCATAGTAAATAAGTTCTTCCTAATGTCTAATCTAAACCTCCCCTCCTTCAGCTTGAAGCCATCACCCTTGTCCTATCACTACACTCCCTGGTGAACAGCCCCTCTCCTGCTTTCCTGTAGGACCCCTTTAAGTATTGGTAGGCTGCAATTAGGTCACCCTGAAGCCTTCTCTTCTCCAGGCCGCACAAGCCCAACTCTCTCAGCCTGTCTTCATAGGAGAGGTGCTCCAGCCCTCTGATCATCTTTGTGGCCCCCCCTTGGACTTGCTCCAACAGCTCTCTGTCCTTCCTGTGCTGGGGACCCCAGAGCTGGATGCAGTACTCCAGGTGGGGTCTCACAAGAGCAGAACAGAGAGGCAGAATCACCTCCGTCGACCTGCTGGCCGCTCTGTTCTGGATGGCCAGATGCAGTTGGCCTTCTGAGCTGCCAGTGCACACTGCTGGATCATGTCAAGCTTTACATCAATCAACACCCCCAAATCCCTCTCCTGAGGGCTGCTCTCAATCCATTCTCTGCCCAGCCTGTAGTTGTGCTTGGGATTGTGTTGACCCACATGCAGGACCTTGCACTTGGTCTTGTTGAACGTCAAGCAGTTCACATGGGTCCATCTCTCCAGCCTGTCAAGGTCCCTCCTGATGGTATCCCCCTTCCTCCAGTACGCTGGCCTCACCACACAGCTTGGTGTCATCAGTGAACTTGCAGAAAATGCACTTGATCCCACTGTCCATGTCACTGACAAAGATACTGAACAGTGCCAGTCCCTGAGGAACACCACTTGTCATGGACCTCAATCAATCCTTTTTCATCATCTTTTACTAAATATATATGAGGGTTATTTGCTCCTTCCCTCCACTTGCTTGGAGCCTGAATGGTGGACAGGAGAAGTTATTACAGCAATCTCCTTCCACCATTTGTTTTTTAAATACTTACTAGAAGAAGTATGCTAGTTTTTACAGGCAGAGGCCGCTTCCATTTGAGGTTCCAAACCCTTGAATTAGCATCTAAAAAGTTCACACCATGTGCTTTGAGAGGAGATAGGCATACAGATTAGGAAGTCTCTACTTTAAAGAATCATCATGAAATACATTAGATATTTCAGACTGATTTTTTAAAATTGTACACTACTAAGACTAACTGCATACAATTATATGTTTCACCTTCCTGACAAGTCTTTGAAGACAAATTTGCCCATTACTCTCAGTACCCACTAAGTTAAACATAGAATATTTTCATACATGAAATGGAACTTGCAAGATAATACCCACCCCCTGCCCTTTCCTAGTTACTTATGAAAATTAAATTGTATTTTTAGTTTTCTGTTACAGGAACATCTCATTTCACCTTTACGGTTCTTTCTCCCATACACAGCAACGTTTATTAAGCTGCTTTTAATGAGGCCATGGTTTCAAAAGCACTAGATAGAAATGTTAATTGGACCTGTTAGAGTAATTTGTAACTTTTATGGTTCAGCTAAACTCCATTTATTTCTCTTTAGGGATGATCAAGAAGTTTGTAAAGAAAGACGGATCTATGATATTTATGAAATCCTTGTAAAACATGACAACTCCTCCCTTCTCTAATCATCTACTAGTAACATGGCCATCAAACTGTAACAACAAATCATAACCAGCCATAGAAAAGAAAATAAAAAAAAATTCTATAGGGCAAATACATTTTTGAACCATAGACTTTTCTCATTAAACATCTTGATCTTAATTGCTTACAACTTAGCACTTGGGCACAATTCCAACATTTGGGGTGATTTTTTTTCTTGTGATGGTTACCTCCTTCAGGCTCTACTTTTTTCTTCTCTTAGTTATTTCAGGAGGAACAGGTCAGCAGTGCCTGAGAGCATCATTAGGGGAAAACATACTGTTTCCCCTCCCCTCCATCCCCCCAACAGAAATTCTATGGGCTTTAGATTCATGTTCTCTATGTGTTTTCATTACCTGATATCTGGCACAGAGAATCAAGCGAAGAGCCAGGAGGAGGGGAGAGTAGAACATTTTGGGCAAGAAAGGGAGGAACTGAGGTGACTGATCTGAAAAGAAGCTGCAGTACAAGAAATCTGGGAATGGTTTGCTAAGGGACAGGGATAGCAGAAAGGGCCAAAGAAGGACAGGTGTGAAAACTGCAAAAGGCCTTTACAGATAGAAATCAGCAGTGTGAAAGAAATGTGTTGGAAAATTACCTGAGCTTTACTTGGCAAAAGATACAAGAAAAAACTGTGCTGTAAGGAGAGGGAATAGCATGTTGGGGATTTAGAACCTTCTAGAAAAGACAACTCAAACTAGGTCAGTAAGTAAAGGGAAAATCAAGCAGATGCTGGGAAAAAAAAATGCAGCTAGGAACCAGGATAGAGAAGACAAGAAAGAGAAGGAAGCGTAACATGGAGGAGACACCTGAGTGCTGCTCCGAAGTACCAGACTCTCTGTCACAATTTCTGTAAAGGCTGAAAACGATATCTGAACTGTATTGGTCAATAATTGCAAGCATTTTCTTGTTTCACTATCAGCAGCAGTAGTTCTTGATCACACAAACTACTGATGAATCAAGAACGGGGTTTTGAATTTGCCAGCCCAAAATGCTGGATTTTATTTATTTTTTTAAACTATAACACCTAATTACCTTCGATTTCCATGCTACCCACTTATCTCTAGAGGTGTTAAAAAGGTATGTGTCATCATTTTAAACCAGGTAATCAGAGTAGCCTAAAGCAGGTAAGCAAGTGGGAACTGATGCCTGACTGATAGGTATCAATTCTCTTATAGGTTCATGATGAGACTCAGTGAAGTCATATTTAGTAGCAGCCTGAGAGATGAAGGGTTAAAAGAAATCACCCCCGCTTGCTATTGTAAAAAAAAAGCAGTTCTAAAAGCCAGAAAACTTGATAGCAGAAAAAAAAATAATCACAAGCCTTAGACTCCTCTGAAGGAAAAAGCCTCTTTTGGATCCAAGGATAAGTCATATCCCAAAACATGGACCTTTGCCTAGATGAAATCATAACAAGTGGGCACTACAGAGGGAGAGTTTATTTACTGTATACACCCACACCTGACTGTCAGTTCACACTAACATCCCTGATGCAGGCATCTGGCACTGACAGCAGAAAGCACAAATGGTGTGTTTGGTAAACAAGGAGCTTACTCAGAAAGATGAGACACTAACATGCCATAGCATGTAGATTTAAATATCTGCTTAGTTGGTGCAGCATGAACGTGAATTGTGCATTGGCCTCCAGGAGAGGCAAGAGTCCCACATGTTTCACCTAGTGACACATCTGCGAGTGGGTATTTCTGAACTGTTAGAGAGAGATATGTCAGTGTCATCTTCTCCCTTAAGAAAGAGACAATACATTTGGAATGACCTTGGGACACTGAGGTTTTCTCCTTGAGAACTGCGTATTGCCTGAAGCGCTCAAACTGTGGCAGGATTAAGTCCTCAGGAAAAAACCCCGCCACAAAACCAGCAGGAAATTAATACCTCTGCATTCAGACAAGGATCTGCCTTGTGCCTTTGATAAGCCTGTGGTCACATACTGAAGACAGAAAGAAAATTCAAAATTAATAGCTGCACAGAAAGGTTACTGTCTCTCCTGTGGGTCTTGTGACCACACTGCACACACACCTAGCTGGGCAGAGGCTGAGCAGACAATCTCAATCCTGACACTTCCCAACTGGCACAACGTTGCCTTCTAGCATAATTTGTGTATGTGTTTGTGTAGCAGTATTTAAAGCAGAGTAATACTTCAAGTAACACAGCTACCATGACCTTTGCTTTGCACATGAATTTTCATTCAATCTGTCTCTGAAGCAACATAAGAGAGAAAGCACTCTTTAAAGGTTTAAGTAACTAATTCATATTTAGAATATCAAGGGATCTAGGTCTGTTGCACTGTGACAGCCAGGAGACCTGCAGCTGCAGTCAAATGCTAGAGTACACTATCTATCTGTTCTGTCAAAGGCTCATAAGAGACAAAGGAAATGTTAATTTTAAGTTTATAAAGAAACAGAAAGAAAAAAGGCAGTGTGGAATCCTACAGGCTCCCTGACTTTCCTTCAACTTTCAAGGTCTTGCAACATTTCTAAGGTCTATAAGGATATTGAGTCTGTCCTTGGAGTCTCTGGAGCTCCTTTTCCTTGGTCCTGTAAAACTCTATAGCACTTAAAGATCTTCACAGCTCTGGATATGCTTGAGTGACACCACAAAACTTATGGGGCAGTCCCCAAGTTCTTTTTTCTCCTGTATTTCTTGTCATGCACAAACTACTGGAAGTCTACAGTAGATCACAGATTACCCCACCTGATGTTTAAAATATGCAAGCTTTCACTCCCTAGTGCTCTTCTTGACAGACAGGATTACTGAAGGGTGAAGTGGGTTTCTCTCAATGTACACTCATAAAATTGTTACAGCCTTTAGTTTGGTTTGTTTTTTTGTTTTTAATAGGTGAACTTAAAGAGGCAAAAGGCTTGAACAGTGTTTGTTAAACTGCTAGCAGATTTACTAGCTTAAGATTGCCTGAATAATTCCCATTCTATAAAGTTGTATCAGTGGTAAACGTGGAGTTCAAAAAATTGAGGGTGCTGATCCAGCTAAAGCTGATTACTGACTCTGGTACCTTAGGACTGAAAACCAAGCTGACCATCTCTGCTTTGCAGAGAAGAATTATAGGGTGCCACATTCCAGCACTCCATTGTGGCTCAAGTAAGTGCTGGAATTGTTAAAGAAGTCAGAGAAATGCTTGGAATTCAAATGAGCAGTATGTTCCTTCAATAGGCCTCTACAGCTTGAGGGTGGTGATGTGATGATTGGAGGCTGTCTTGGGCACAGTGATCATGAAATGATAGAGATTATGATTCCTGGAGAAGGAGAGGTGTCAGCAGAACTGCCACCTTCGACTTGTGGGGGCAGATTTTGGCCTGTTTCGGAGCCTCGTTGGCAGAGTTCCTTGGGAGGCAGTCCTGAAGGGCAAAGGGGTCCAGGAAGACTGTGCACTCTTCAAGAAGGAACTCTTAAAGGTGCAGGAGCAGGCATCCCCATGTGCCAAAAGACCAGCCAGCATGTGCTGAAGACCAGCCTGTCTGAACAAACAGCTTTGGCTGGTCTCTTCTTCCAGGTGACAAATGATAGGACAAGAGGAAATGGCCTCAAGTTGCACCAGGGGAAATTTAGACTGGATAGTAGGAAACATTTCTTCACCAAAAGAGTTGTCAAGCCCTGGAACAGGCTGCCCAGGGAAGTGGTTGAGTCACTGTCCCTGGAGGTACCTAAAAGATGTGCAGATGTGGTTCTCAGGCACACGGTTTAGTGGTTGGACTGGGCAATGCTGGGTTAATGGTTGGACTTGATCTTGAAGGTTTTTTCCAATCAAAATTATTCTATGATTTTAAGAAACACCCAGGGAAGAGATGAGAAGGAAATATTTTCTGTCTCTCAGGTGCAAACAGCTAAGAAAAGCTTACTTTTGTGTCAAAGTCCTGGCAATAGCTATATAGTTTTGTTTAACCACAGCATCCTTCATTCAAAGATGATCCCAGCAAGAGCATCCAAGATTTAAAAATGTAGACAGCTCCAAAGCTGAGCAGCAGCAATTTCTACACTTAAAAATGTTATGGGCCAGAATTTAAACTTATGGTAGCCATTACCTTTGAACTTTTCTGAATGCTCCCTTCCAGAGTAAATATGGAAAATCAGCCAAGCAGATGCAACCCCAATTACAGAGATGACAGAGAACCCAGTAGCAACATGGCAGATTTTGGAAAACCTGAAGAAAAACTCCATCTGCTCTGCTTCCAAATAAATATAGTGATCAACTTTTATTTCTCATTTTAGATAGGGACACTGTGAATTTCTGCAGCTTATTATTAGCATTGCATTCTATTTCTGATTCTCTGAAGATAACTGACCTAGAGCTTTCAAGCTGTGAGCAGCTGGTTAGGACACTTCACCCAGACCACAACCTCTGCCGAACAGTGAGAACATCAGTCTTCCCAACTGAAGTTTATAGCTCAGAATTAATGTTTGCTGTTTGGCTGCCACAGAAAAAGGTGAGGGCTGAAAAAGTCACTGCCAACCTCTACCCCTCACCTCTACTCCTTCCCCTCCAAACCATGAGGGACGCGGGTGTAGTTGTATGGCACAGTGAGCACTGCAATATTCAGACCTCTCCTGCCATGAGATGAAAATAGGTGACCCACATGACCACAAAGGCTGGGCACTTCAGGTGTAAGGATTACAAAGCAAAGTGATAAAGCCCACCAAGTCTGGGTTACTTCCACACAGCTGTGTGCAGGGCAAGTTGCCATATCCACCTCCAGTGCACACACCGAAGTGCTGAATTTTTAAAGCCTCACAAAATTTAAAAATGCAGGTAGCTTCCTCTAAAATCAACAAGGGGTATCAGCAACTGCACTGCTTCATGATCGGAGGAGGTGTTTGGGAAAACAGAAAGACTTTTGAAAGACTGTTACATCCACAACTTGGACTGTAACTTCTATTAGGTTATTGAGTATTTTCTCAGAAATTATGTTTTCTTATTTTCTTCAGGGATTATCGTGGTATTTCCAAACTCCTACTGTTTCAAAGTCTCTTTGAAACTATACAGCAGTGCACTTCACACATCAACCTAGAAACATTTTCAGCACAAAAAAAAAAAAGAAGACCCACAAGCTAATAACATCTTCCAAGAAGCTGAACTGACAAGTTTATTTCCTAAGACCCAGCTGAGCAGGATACTTCAGCATGTTTTTAAGCATGCACAAGTGTAACCCCAGAGAGTTCAGTGGCACTAGCCACATCTCCTATATTTATACACACCCTGCACAGAACCCCTTGGTGCTTTTCTTCACTCCAGTTTGTTTAGGTTCCAGAACCAATAAAATGTACAAGCTTCACGGTGACCTATTGAAGACTTCAGATGGAGGAACTAAACTTTAAGAAATATATCACCTTTGAAACAGCTTATGCTTACAGGAGTACAAAAAGTCAGTTACACACTACAGGATTGTAGCTGAAAAATAGTTCAGGATTATTTTTTTCTCATCTAGTGTAACCTTTTCAAATTAAGTTCCAATTTCATGCTATCAGAATATATTTTATGGCTCTTTCCAGTTCTGACCACATGGAACGCTACTTTATAGGATATAACCATCTGCTAACAGAAGAGAAGTTATTAAAGCAAGTAATGGTACAATTATATCGCTGGAAGTAAGATATTCTACTGTAAGTTTATACCAGGAGGACCCTACAGAAAGCACCAGACTTTTATAGAACTTTTGGATTTTTGTTCCCTCTCAGGAGGCTAAAACACTAGTGTCATGCATCAGTTACTGATAATCCACCTTACCCAATGCTCTTCCTCTTGTTTCAGCCTATTTTCAAATTCACACCAAGCCTGAGGCGGCATTATAAATAGCTTGTCTTGTGGGAAACACAGGAGTCAAGGAACTCAGTAACATTTCTGTAATTCTTAAATTTCTGTTCATGGCTCATACTCTTCCTTTCACACTACTCCCAACTTAGGGAGCTCTTGAGCAGAGGAGAAGGTTCAAACCAGCACCGTTTTCCCAGGCCAGGAATCACTGGATTCGGATGAGCGAGTTTCTGCCTTAGCACCGTGGTCATAACATAACTGCAGAAAGCAAAGAGAGCTTCCCAACAAGATTTCTCACACCACTGCCACAAAACTGTGCAAGGCATGTAAATTCCAAAAATATCAAAACCTACTGGGGGCTAGATAAAACCTAGGAAAATCATAACGTAGTAGAAAGGGAGCCTACTGGATCTCTCCTTAT
Source organism: Porphyrio hochstetteri (assembly GCA_020800305.1). Taxonomy (NCBI): domain Eukaryota; kingdom Metazoa; phylum Chordata; class Aves; order Gruiformes; family Rallidae; genus Porphyrio; species Porphyrio hochstetteri. The sequence continues at coordinate 31,614,255 of CM036905.1, read as the reverse complement.
TTCTTCTTGCAGACACTGCAAGACCACTACCCCACACATTTCCCAGAGTTTGATTCCCTTTTCCTTCCCTCTTTCTGACTAAGACAAGTCCGAGGTTCTTCTACCTCCTTAAGCTTCCCCTGGATAACACATTCATTGCCAGGAAGGTAGGAACAATAAATCCAGATTGGCTACTGAGAACAAGAGGGAGATAGCAGAGTTTATTCAGAGAGAGAATGACTAGAGGAGACCGCCTGGTAGGTACTGCCTGTACAGTTATAAGCCTGCAATTTCCAACTAAGATCTGTATCCTCCTGCACTGAGCTCTATCCAGATAACACTGAAAAGAAGGATCCTGCCTTGAACAACCTGCAATTTAGAGCACAACAGAGCTTCTCATCATGTGGTCTTGTCCTCACACAAACCTGCAAAGATTTCTTAAAGATCCTCAGGGAAATTGTGGCCAATTCCCTCCCTGGGGTATGCAGGAGAACGGGGCTGAGATTTTTCTCTGAAATTAAAACTTTGCTGGGAACAGTGTCTGTCTAAAGCCAGGGGTTCTGTTTTTTCAATGTGATCTCACTTTTAGAGAATGTGGAGAGCAAAGTATCTGTTTTTAACTGCGATGATAGGTAGGGTTTGGTCATCCATCATCTGCCAAAGAATAAGAACTAAATTAAAACAATGTAATTCTTGTTGTCTTCAGGTTACAAGATCACTCACGTTTCCATTTTCTCCATGGGAGTTTCCTGACCCGACACTGAGCTGTGTCCACCTTTCTGGACACAAACCTTACATGAATGTCCAGCAAGCCTGCCAGGTGCCATGCAAAGCTGTCCTGCCATTCCTGATAGTTAAGTAAACAAAGATACATGTTATAATAAAAAGAAGAAATAAATCTGTGTCTTTGAGAAGAACTAAGAGAACTTTGCCAGATTAAACAAATATCTGACGTTATTCTTCTAAGTATTAATCCTTTCCAAGGCTTTCAAGTTTGACAGTGCTATTTCACCAATTCCTATGAGGCTGCTTTACTGCTAGGCGAGAAATCTGACCGTGGAACTAAGAAGGAAAAGAAGAGAAAGATCCCCAAACAGAGCAGAAATATTTCAGTCTGACTGGTGAGTATTTCTATTTCTTGCTGCCATGAATTTTCCGTATCTTGCAAAAATGGAGGGGAAATGACATCTTCCAAAACAAATGGAAATAACTGAATCCCTAATCTGTCATGAAAAATCACCCCCTTCTCCTGGATTTTCCAAAAAAAACCCCTTCCCTCACCTATCTTCACTGGGTTTGATCAAAGTTTGTATAAAGCACAAGCTCGTTTTTCAAGCCATGATTTGCCACCTCTGCACTTCTTAACAAGTTTTGTCTTCCCCATTCTTTTTTATGTGTCAGTTTTGTGACTTTTTTAATAATATCTTGGCCACCTAGCAGCACTGGCAAAAGGCAAAAGAATTCCTGTAAGAGCAAGTAAAGCCCTCTTTCACGTGACATAGAAATGCTTACACTTCATTAACCTTTATTATCAACTAGCCACTGGAAAAGTTACTTTGCTAGAATCCACACTATGGTTTCACTCTACAAACCATGAAATGTCAGAATGCTAAATTACAGTAAAATACTGCTCACCTCCTTATGAACCTAAGATTAATGATACGGCACGGAAGGGAATAGCGGTGCTACTAGGAGCGTAACAGGTCACGATCACTTCTAAAATAGCTCATCAAGAACAGGCAGCAAAACATCACAGATGGTTCCCAGAACTAAAGCCCCACTTCCCAACCTACCCATCACTGAGACATCGTATTCAACCAGCAGAGTGGCCTCCTGCCCACATTGTTTGAGAATGCTCATGGCTTCGGCATGTGTCGTTCCCAGCAGTCGGATGCCATCAACACTCAGCAGCCTGTCCCCGGGTTTGATTGTGCCCTCTCTGAAGGGAGATTCAAAGGAATGATATTTATTAATATAAGATAAATTGATTTGGAGATAATACCTTTTTTTATGCAAAGCCATTCTCTCACCCCCTCTCTGCCATCCATCCCTCTTGCCTTAACACTTAACATTTACTCTGACGGTGAGAACATTCAGAGGGCGCAGAGGAAAGGAAATTGCTTTAATTGGAAAGTCAGTGACTGGAAAACGGCTTAACACATACCTAAATAATCAAGTTGTGTTAAATTGCAGCTAAGTATAGCTTTTGCTTCAACATATGCTTTCTTTCTGCCTTGTCCACACAACTCCTCTTTCATACACAAACACCTCCTCCCCCAGTATTTACATAAAAATAAATACGAGGTGTAAATCACATGGGTGAAGAAACAGACTGCAAACTTTGAATGTCCATTTGCTGATTTTCTTTAAAAATATCCCTTACTTGGATAATTCAGTTTTTCATTACTTCCTACCTAAAAATAATATGACTGCAAGCATAGGCTGTCTCCCAGGCATATCTCATAACATATTCAGAATCGTAATAAAAACTGAAGTACTAATGTTCTCAGCTCAAGAATCAGGGAGAAAACAAGGAAGCAGAGGGATGAGGGTGGGAAGAAGGGGAGGGACAAAAGACTCTCCTGAAAAGTCTGCTTCTCAATTAAGATTTCCAAGGTCAAAAGTGTCAATATAAGCTATGGAAACATCAGCTTGCTTTAAACAAACTGTCCTTTAAATTTTTTTAATGGTTTAAGGACACAAATGCCATTTAAAAAATCTATTCCATACATATAAATAAGGTCAATATTCTTTCTTTATATAGATACAAGATGGTATAATGTATGCATACTTTCACTGGGCAAAACCATAAATCTATACTCAGAAGCTGTCCAGGTGAAGTTATGTGTGAACACAGATGCAGATATGTGCAGACATCTTATAATAATAACACAATAATATCCAAACACATGACAGTATTTTTCTGAAGTGGTCTTAGAATACAAAAGCACCAGCTCTCTGAAGGCCGCAAAAAACGTGCTCTGACCTAGTGCAGGCATTTGTTCTAATTATTTTAGGTTAACTTTTGAAAGTGTTTAATGGGAAAGCCTTGAAACACCCAACATATTCAATTAAAGTTCACAGGCACCATGACGTGCCCAGACTCTGTGGTTGCCTATTACTATTGCTATTATTATTACAGTTAAATGCATAAACCATGAATATCAAAGGGATAGGTTTGAATGTATCTACTTCACTCCAAATCCTAATTTCTGTCCCAAATAATTCACCTTTTTCCATTTCTCTTTTCACATGCACTCCAGAGAAAGATGAATTGTACCTGTCAGCAGGCCCTCCAGGTCTAACACATGTTATTACAACAGGACGAGATTTATTTCTGTCATCGTGTGCTCCACCTAGAGAGGGGAAAGTGAGAGAAAGCACTCCTTCATTTTATGCTTTTTATGAAACCTCATTTCCAAGATGCACGTCTAAATCTTGTGGCACACACACTTGCAGACTGGCTAAAGAGATCAAAAATGGCCAAGCCACTGTTGTGAACCCCCACTGAATTTTATCTTAAATAAAATTGACCTACTGTATGGTATGGATGATTCTTCATAAAATATTTCCACAGAGTGATTCTTAATAAATGTGTATTCTTTTTTTAGTACTGCTACCCTGCAAATCTGATCTCAGTGTGAAACCTTACATTTCTGCAATGTTTGCTGGACAGAGAAAAAAGCATCTGTATTTCACATACACTCAGAATAATGAGTAGCCACAAAGAAATTTACATATTAAATAAGTTTTCCCTTAAGAAATTAATAATTCATTATTGGGGTACATTATTTAACAGCTGCGTGTTTTCTTCTGTTCTCTAAGTCAGTGAAAATATTTTTGTTGTACAGTTCTGACTACCAGTACAATTAATCAGATTTCATGCCTAATTTATACAAATACTGTATGTGAATCTTTTATAAGAACTACACTCTTCCTGCTGATTTCAGTGGTAGCAGAATCTGGGCTTATGTAAAACAAAGTTTGTAGTGTTCTTGGCAGAGCTGAGTAATAACTGTTATTCCATAAACAAAAATTAGAGCAGTTCATTTATGTATGGAAAAATGAACATATTAATCACAGAGATCTTTACAAACTGAAAGCCATAAATCTTGAAATTATTTCTTAGTGTCATAAAAGCTTATCACTTCTTTTTCTCATTTAGAAAATTCAGACAGTTCATATTTAATAACTTACCTCTTATTACGAATCCAAAAGTGTTCCCCTCTTTATGTAAAGTAACTTCCACAGTTCTAAAGATGAGACCTGATCCTTGTACAGCTAAAAAAAAAGGAAAAAATTCCCAAACTTATTGTTTTTCAAATTACATACAGAAATTTGCACCTTTTCCAATTTAAGCTGGCTATTGTGTTTCTGGTCACACTATTGGACGGACTCCACTACATAATAGTCAGATTAAAGATCTGTAATTAAATACAACTCATCCTCTTTTTGATACAATTTTGGGCCAGATATTTTGTAGATAATCAATGGTTTGGAAAAAGAGTCATAGATGCATAGAACAGATGAGGAATTTGAGCCTCGCTGTTGAAACTGGGGCACGATTTTGCTCTTCTCATAGTTACCAAAAACATGGAAAGACAGAGTGAGGCACAAAAATGGCAAATGAAATTCTTAGAGCTACTGATGAAGTGGTTGTTCAGCCATGAAAACATTGATTTATATTGCTTAGTTAAAACAGTCAAGATTCTTAGGGTGCATCTCTAATCTCAGATGGCTAGATTAAGATGAAAAAGGGATTTTGTATCCTAAGGGATTTGTAAATTTTTTCCTTTTTCAAAATATACCTGTTCTCTCATCATTGGTGAGTAAAAAAAAAATCTTTGACTTCTAGTTGAGCCAGTATTTTCTCTGTAAGCACCAGAGGAGTGGAGCAAGGCTGGGTTAGGAGGCGAGAAGCCCAATGCACAAACACATTTGGGTGTGATAATCCACTTTACAGAATTTGAAACCAGCGCTGTTAAGAAACCAATGGCCAGTTTACGATCAGCTTTTACAGGAAAAAAATTTGTCAGAGTGTGAGAACTCCCTTTCCCAAAGGGAAAAGCACTCTGCACAAAATCTCCCATGGGCACATTTCCTGGCTTCCAGTAAGATACTGCGAACAGCACAACACACATCAAGATTAAAAAGGATAAAAACCCTCTATAAAACAAACGTTTTGTGAGCTGCAGGATTAATGGAAACTCATGTCCTTTAATGCTCCTGCCTGCAATAATCAGTTTCCCCAGTCCCCATTAGGAGACCCTGAGGGAGCAATGGACACCGCACAGCTGGGCAGATGTGAGTTACTGGCCACGAGTAACAGATGTGAGTGCCAGCCATGAGTAACCCCAAGGAGAAGTGGTGCCTCCTGAGCACTGGCTGCCTCTCCTTCTGAGGACACCCCTGGTCCAGGACTTTATCTTCTGCCCACGGAAGGGAAGGAAGTCCTCAGGCTTTAGCAAAACCAAAAGAAAGTTGCAAAGTAGGCATGGCTCACGTTTCAGTTTGAAACGTTGAGGTGGCTTGTGCTGAAAATAGCAGCTGGGTGCTCCTGCAGTGAACGCAGCCAGACAAAGAAGGAAATGCCAGGGACAGTGGGATTACTAGTGCTCAACCAGGTTTAATCCATCATTATTAAAGTACTGACATTTCCCCACTCTGAGACCATGATAGTCCTCTCTCTGAGGCGGCAATCATGAGACCAACAGTAGAATTTCATTATGAATGGGGCAGGGAAGGAGGGGCCAGGACTTCACCATGTGCCTTACTGGAAAACGTGCGTGCAACGAAGGCACTCTGTCTCGCTTGTTCACCAGTAGTTAATGGGAACAACTAGACTGCTAATTATCTCCAACTTTATTAGCTATGCTTGTATGAAGGGGTCAGGATTTCCAAGGACTTAAAGAAAAAAGGTATGATTGCTACTGCAATTTAGCATGTCAAAATCCTGTTTCAGTGGACAAGAGTGGCACATACACCAGAAGTGGGTGAAACGAAGGGAAGTCCACGTGAGTAAGTGCAAAACAATGCTCACAGAACGACCCCATCTCCAGCAAAATAATTCTGAACTCAGGTCTCTTCATTAACTCAAATGCTGTGGTTTTGAACATGAAGTTCCCTTTACCACAAATGAGTGCTAATCAACAGAGAACATTCAAAACATACTAAGGTGGCTGTCAAAAGGTCATATAAGCAACCAAATATGTAATTAGACTAACTCTCCAGCTGCTAGAAAGCAACAGGGTGTTCATCCTTTTCTGAGCACTGAAGAGAGTGATGGATTTTTTTGGCTTCTATTGAAAGAAAGTATTTAAGGAGATAAGAGCTTCCTAGCTGGCTCTGCATATTTTTCTGGCCACACACCAGCAGACCACATCTTCTCCCCTCCAGTAAGCAGCACAAAGGAGCACACCCTTTCAAAGGTGCAACTGGCACAGGCCCCTTGGTGCCAGACAGTGACCTGCCACTCACTCTTCCACTTCAAGTGCCAGGTTTCCAAGTCACCATTTCTCTAGCTTTGGTTTCATACCTGACAGTCTCAATCCCCACTGAGATTCTCCTACACACACAGACTCACAGGCATAAGCACAAAAAGAAAGAGCAAAGGAGAGGCAATGAAAACATTCAGTAGCACTCCATGACTTTGGTGTCAGCATAAACGTGCATTTGGAAGACAATCCTGCCCAGCAGGAAGCTCTTGCTTGAGTCACACAATTCTTCCAGGTTTATGTATCCCCATAGCCTACCCCACTGGGTCTTCTGCTCGAAAAATGAAATGTTGCTTAAAAGTGATGTGGGTAAAGACTGGAAAAGTCCCAAAGCATTTTGTTTACAAGGGAGAGCAGGAGGGTGCTGCAAGCAGAAAGAAGGAATGAAAAGGCAGAGGCAGAACTTGCAGATATTAATTCGTCTCATCTCAGAAGATCATACTGTAAGGAGACAGATTCTCTTGCCCTTGACTCCAATTCCCAGTATTCAAAACTGTAAACAAACAGTGGAGGTTGAAAACTCTGCCACTGGCTGGATTTGTGGTCTTAAAACACCTGAACATCTCTGAGAGTTTCCCCCTGTACTGCCAGTTCTTTCCTACTGCTTCCACTCTCTGAGCCAAGCAAGAGGAAAAAAAATATAAGAAAACAACCACAACCAAAAATGAAAATCACCAACCATGCCCATATGTCACCACTGACAGCACGACTGCTACTTTGCATAGGCTTCAGTTTGCTCTGCTATTACTTACAGACTGGAGGCAGCTCATATTCCACTTCTAAAACAACCCTCTCGCCAACGTTCTTGAGTAGGCTGATGATCTCATCGTGGCGGAATTTGGTCAGGTTGATTCCATTCACAGATTTGATGTAGTCACCCACATCCAGCTGGTCGCTCCTAGGAAAAAGTACACATTCCTTTTGTTAAAGACAGATCTGCTGGCCCAAACTAACTAAATCCTTTAAATTACTGTATAGTGATGGTAAGAAATCATTTTTCCATTGATCTAGGTTAAGAGAAGTTGATCTTTCAAACAGAAAGTGGCATTTTAAGTTCTTGATCTAGTCTAGCTTGTTAAATATTAAAAGAAGAACATTGTTGCATTATTAATTTCTGATGTACAAAACCAGCTGTGCAATAAAGGACTCAGATGATTTGACTGGTTTGAGTAGAGGATCTGGGAAAATGTCTTCTTTGCATCCCCATCTTTCTCTCTCTCTTTGGGATGTGTCCAAAACTATTTTTTTTTTGTACAGTATTTGCCTTCACAGCTAACATCACAGTTACAGGAGACAGGCTACAGCCAAAAGCGTATGTTCTGCTCAGTTACCTGGAATGACTTAGCCTAACCTTTATCTTTTGTCCTATTTCACTCATGAATAACAGCTTTTTGGCTTCCACTGTAGTAGTAAGCATGGTAGCTATGACTGGGCTTCTTTTTAATCTTAAAACTAGTTGATGAACAGTTTAAAAAAATTAAGCTGTGGTAGTACTATGGTTTGGTTTTCAATTTTATTTTTCCCCCTCAGCATTTTACTCTTCTTCTCTCAAGTTTTTGTTCAAGGACACAAAAAAGGAGAAATAAAATGTATATAATTTAGAAGAAACTTAATTCATCTTATGATGACTTTCAAATATCTCATTGGTATTTCTAGTTTTTGGTAAAGTAGCCTTGAGGGAAGAGAGGGACCAGCTGTTGCCGTTTCTTTCTGAGCTTCTCCGGTCTGATGGGCTGCCATTATAGATGCATCTAGTCACATATTTGGTAGTGACCTTTCTGATGCAGTAAGTATTTCTGAAGCAATCACATCTTATAATGCATTTTGTGGCTTGAGATGTGGTTACCTAGCAGCGATTCCTCCTTGACGAAGGTTAGATACTCTTGGTTTCCCATCCTTGTCGATTCCACCCGATACTGTAAGCCCTAGGGTGGTGCCTTCTTTTTTCATTAATTCAACTATTGTTGAGCCCTTGAATTCCTCTGTTGAAAGAAAATTATTGGCATTATTAAAATTTGAGTGATAACACAGATGTTGCCGTTCTAAAATGTCATCTACTTTCCAAGAAAATCACTGTGTGTGTTAATAAGAAATAACGTGTACATCTGGAGATTCTCTGTTGCAATTCACAAGTTCTGTCTGCAAGGCTCTGCATATAGATAAATCTGAGGCATATGTTCTGTAAAAGGTTATTAAAAACTACACCAATGAGCTAGTATACTGTACAGAGCCAATAAATACGCAGTCTGGCAATACTTATAACTAAAGGCAGTTGTTTCACATTTTTGAAAAGCTATCTTTTCTCATTCTCTCCTTTACCCCTCTGAACCCTATGTTTTACAAAGTACTTCAGCTGATTAACTAAATAGAAGGGTAAATGACACAATAATAGAACGGTACTAGAAAATTTTAGATCCAGACTCACTTTAAGGCCACTAGTAGATGTCAGTGTTAATCAAAACAATTCAACATAGCAAGAATCCAGATGGAGATTAAGTGTATCAGATCTTAACAGTTTTATTCCTCGTTCTTACACAAACAGATCTCCACCATGACTCTGAAATCTCTGCAGAACAGGTATAAAGTAAGCAAAGGGTTTTCACAGTCACAGTTACATATAAAATTGCCCTCACATGCTGTCTGGGACACCCTCTCCTGCAGTTTGCCCGTTTAGCATTTTTGGAAAATGCCAAGCTAATCTCACAGGCCTCAACAAATGTGGGTCACCTGCAATGGAAAGCCTTGAGGTCTCAAGAAGAGATGTCTTTACTGCACATGGCTGGACAAAGCAATCTACATATGTACAGCTCCAGCAGGGCTACAGCTGTCTGGAAAACCAGAAGGCAATTATACTTCATGCCCAGTGCTTTCAGTCAGAGAAGACCTATTAAAACCACCAGCTGTTCAGGTATTCTGGGAAAATGCATGAAGTCCTAAAGATCCACCTGGAAAATTATGAGATCCTGGAAGGATCATCCATCTCTCTGGTCCTTTTCTGTATTAATATGCAGCTTTCGGGTGAATTGGTCAGATACAAACATCACTGTAAACAAACAAACAGTATGCCTGCGCTGCATTAGCAGTGGCAGCATAAGGTTTAAAGATGAAAAGCCTCCCAAAACCCAAGTGTCTTGTATGCATTCATATGTTCACCAGCAAGGTCTAGAATAAGCACTATAGAAACAGGAACAAGGCTCTATAAACACCTTTCTGTATGACTAAGAATATGACCTAATACATCCTGACCTCTAGATGAACAACAGCTACCCTAAACGAGAACTGCCAAACCTGAGCAAAACAGAGACAATGGTGGCAGGCAGAGGAAAGCATTCAGAAGGGCCTCTAAGTATCCTGTGAACCTCAGTAGTACTTCTAATAACGTTAACTGCTGAATCGTTTGCAGATGTAACATCATCCTATGCAATGTTCCTGCTCCTTTCTAGGTGCTGCCTGGCTCTTCTTTCCATTGTAGGTAATGACAAGCTCACTTCGGTTAGTCACATTTTTATCATTATACAGCATGACTTAAGTGCTTGGACAAGATGTTTATAAAGCTTCTACCAAGACAGAATTCGGCTGTGTATTCAGTCAGCAGTGGGTTGTTGAAATTAATGTTTAAAAAGTGTAAGGTGTATTTGTAAAAACATAAGGTTACAAGAGACTGTGGGGCCAAAACCATGCCTCTTTTCAGTTAGAAAGCAGACAGTATCTGCTTAGTAGCTACCTGGTGCATTCTCCAACTTGGCTGACACCAGAACATCATTTGGCATAATTTGGAAGCTACTGAACTTCCACAATGTTTGCTCACATCTGGCCTTTTTGCATTTCAGAAAGAACAGATGTGATTTACCTGCATCTGACCATGAAGACATGTTGCATAGTTGTAGGAGACACTATGGGCCGAAATGCTGCTTTCAGTTTTATAAAAACCTGCAAGCATTCATAATGATTACAAGAGTTAGTCATGGCACACACTGCAAACAAAAATACTGTACATTTGCACCCACCGTGCAACCTCAGGTACTCGGCCCGTGTGTCACACTTGTTTATCTGGGGTTTATCTGGCCATGAGATCAGGAGTCAAAATGAAAATTCCCATCTCTCCCCAACCTCCCAAACTGAATCCTTCCTTTGTACTTCTTAGTCGTACAATCTGGTTCTCAGAATCACCTAAGACTTTATTTTTTAACAAATGCATTGCCAGAACATGTACACAGGACATGAACAATGTGCTGCACATGTCTAGTCTTTTGCCATAGCATAATAGTGCCACATGTTCTGATATTTTATATAGGTTCTGAGTTTACAACCCAACGCTGGGAAAATCTCTGCTGCCTGAAGTGACACATGGAACGGATGATCCATGCAGTGGTTTAAGCTAGCTAATGATTATACAGTTCCCTGCAACTAAGGGCATGGAAAGTAATGACCAGGCTTGTTTCTTCTCATCATCTAGTCTGATAAGTTTCCATACACCTCTGCCAATGGATCAGGGATTTCTAAATACCTTCATTGGTAGGCAGGAGGAACAGATGCACCAACTCTGGAAGGGAGTGGTGGTCTGAAATGTTCGTCTCTAACTGACAGATAAGGTCATCTAGGAATACGCAACAATTTCATTAGGTCTGCCCCTCTGAAAGACTTTGTAGCTTTGCTGTGTGTAATCACAGCTGGAAGAAATTGAACTACCTAAGCTGGCTTTGCTTATAAGAGACCGTTATCCCTGGAAACCCTCTGAACCAGGCCCATTTGATACCCGTCTCTCTGGTTTTCATCTCTGCTTTCTTAAATCGCACATGATTACTTTTCTTATAATGCTATATATTACATGTTTACTTATCTGCATGGCTTCAACATTATCATTACAGACTAATCCCACTGGAGTTACAGAAATGCCCAATATCAGAACCACCCTGGGACTCCATTTCCAAACCAGCAAGCATCTGTACGTGCTATTCCCTAACTAATGCAAGGTCAGGCTCTGTTCTCTAGTTAACACAAAGCTATGCCTCTCTTTGTGGGTTAAAAATCAAACTTCTTCATGTACCATCTCACTCATAATTCATTACTTATGCCAACCAGCAAATTCCTAATTAGTCAGAAGCCTCTGGGGTCTGTTCTTTCCGACATGTACTCCCACATTGCTAATAACATTAGCATAGTCAGCATCAGAAGGGAAGGCAGATAAGTTATTTCCAGATTTCTTATAATTTATGAGTAAAACAGGAATTGAGTTTACAAGTCCTTTACTTAGTGGTAAACTGAATACAGAGCATGAGTTTAGGAAATGTCTTCTTTCTTTGTAACGGTTTATGAAGTATCAGCTATCAGTACACCGCTCTGGCAGTACAGCTCTGTGATGTAAACCAATGAATTATTCTAAAATGAAACCGTGTAGAGAAAAGATGGCTCCAAGCCTATAAAAAGCCCGAATCAATAGCATTTTACACTTCAGCTGGAGAAATACACTTGAGAACTACTTCCTCGCCCACCATTAACAACTCCAGCAGCACTCTGTGAAATGCAGCCCCAGCTCAAACTGGTCCCTGCCTTCCCTCAACCTGGGGAGGGTTTGGGGACAGCCCTGAGGACTGACATTGCTTCCTGCTGCTGCAGGACTGATCCTGGACACACGCTTCTCCATGCTGCACAGGTCGCCCTACAGCTTTGTTGGCATCCACCTACCTCTGGGGTACACGGTCAGGAACCCTGCGGAGCACTGGAGGTGTGCTTGGCAAGGGCAGTGCGAACACATGTGCTTGTACACACACATACTTGCATGCACATGCAGGGAGAAGATGGAAAAGAAAGGTTCTGCTCCAAAAATCACAGAATCACACAATCGTAGGGGTTGGAAGGGACCTCAGGAGATCGTTGGGTCCAACCCCCCTGCCAAAGCAGGTTCCCTAGGACAGGTCGCACAGGTAGGTGTCCAAATGGGTCTTGAATATCTCCAGAGAAGGAGACTCCACCACCTCCCTGGGCAGCCTGTCCCAGGGCTCTGTCACTCTCACTGTGACAAAGTTCTTCCACATATTCATGCGGAACTTCCTATGCTCCAACTTGAGGCCATCGCCCCTTGTCCTGTCTCCACAGACCTCTGAAAAGATCTTCTTTCAGATCTCCAGTCCTGTGAGGTGGAGCACACACAGCAGCTGAACTCTAAAGAAAACATTATGCTGCTGCTGTTTTCTCAGTTCCAGGTCTGGACGCTTCTCTTAGGTTTACTGTGGCAATGTCCTAACTGCGTGTGCCTGACTTGCAGCAGGGTCACCTGCTGTAACAAGTCTATGATCTGCCCCACAGCCTACAAGATTTTGGGGACACTGAATGTAACTCAAGAAAACTTCAAAGATAACCAAGCACTCAAACACAAGACTGGGTAAATCTTACTGTAATGTAAATCATCAGTAAGAAGATGAATAAATGGAACAACTTGCAGGTAAGTAAAATCCAAGAAACACTGTGGCAAATCAATTTTTCTTCAAGGAAAATAGTACCTTGATAAAGCTTCTAGAATTTTCTATGGTCAGATTTTTGGCAATTTTCTACCTTTTGATGTATGTAAATAATACGCTTTAATCAATAAAAAGCATGTTAAATAAATTGACTCATGAGATTTCTGAACCTGGAATATAGGCACTTTTTCAAAAAGAAAATTAAAACTACACTGTCTTGTTTCAGCTGGGATAGAGTTAATTTTTTTCCCCAGCAACTGGTACAGGGCTGAGTTTTGGATTTAGTATGAGGATAATGTTGATGGCACACTAATATTTTAGTCAATGCCAAGCAGTCAAGGACTTTTCAGCTTCTCATACTTCTCTCTAATGAGAAGGCAGGGGGTGACCAAGAAGCTGGGAGGGGACAAAGCCAGGGTAGCTGACCCAAACTGATATTCCATACCATATGACATCATGCTATGTCTATAATGGGGTGTTGGCCAGGATGTGGCTCAGCTCCAGGTAATGAGCAATTGTGCTGTGCATCTTTTGTTTTGTCTATTTTTTTGGCATCATCATTATTATTATTCTCTTCCTTTTCTGTCCTATTAAGCTGTCTTTACCTCAACCCACAGGTTTTACCTTTTGTTCTGATTCTGTCCCCCATCCCACCAGGGCAGTGAGCAAATAGCTGTGTGATTGTTTAGCTGTCAGCTGGCTTTAACCATGACATAATCTACAGAAGGGATTTTTTTCACAGAACAACATTTGAAAGGAGAGAGAACTCTAAATCAAAAGTTTATATCCAGATATTGACTGTCTTTTCCGTCTCTTCTGTGAAATCCAAGACAATGCCTAAAATCTACATGATCAGGTTAAGTGCTTGTATGCTCCAACCATTGAATGAGTTCTTCCAGTGCAGCTAGGACACAACATAAATGGATCTTAACCTATAAGTAAAAAGCCCCTTGTAGTTATCGATCATTTCCTACCCAAAGACTTACATAATCAATAGGTAAGTAATTGGCAAGTCTGTTGAAAATACAGTCGATGCCATCCTTGTATGGATTTTCCCTGTATGTCAGCAGAAATTCTGCAGAGGAAACATTTTGCTTTACATTCCAGTAGGCATCTCATGGCTTAATAAGAAATCACATAAAGATAAAGTCAATTCTTAAGAAACAGATAGCAGTTTGGTATACTGGGGACATCACATCTACTCGGTATTTCAAGTCCTGTGGGTAGGTGTATTTCTTTAAGTGTGACAAGAGGGATGCCAAGAGATGATGCACGGGCCATTCCTTGTTGACCTTTTCCTGACTGACTGTCACTAACTCCTGAAACACCTACAGTTCTATTAAAAGCAAGCAAACACATCGGTGAAGACAATCTGAAAACGTGAGGCTGACTCTCACTTACCCTCTGCCATCTCCTCCAGCCTGTGGAGGGACAATCCCCAAACCAGTCCTAGTTCAGAACCCAGCAGCCCACTGCAGAAGACACACTGGTATGAGGTTCATCAGAACACATCCCCGGGGCACAACATGCTGCACATACCAATGGGTCCACAGATTTAAAACAACGCCAGTACAGGTTGCCTTGGGTTGGCATCTGGGCTAACATGACTGATAACTTGGATGAATGTTGTAAAGGTGAAACATTGTACCATTTTCAGTGAAGGCTTGAAAAAATCTGCCCAAAATAGACTGAGTTTATACCAATAGCTATTTTGGTAGCGTACAGGGCATTAGACAATTTTATTATTTTCTTATTTTCCCCAAGTGATGAGAGCATCTACAAGATGGCTTTGCCACTGCAGAAATACTACCTAAAAAACATACACCTTCCACTTTCTAAACTGGAAAAAGTTTGGTCTAGACATGACATAGAAAAGCAAATAATACCATTTTTATGATCCTGCATAGTCTGTGATACACAGGACATGATCAGAGAACTCACTGAAAACACCAGGCCTCCAGGACATGGCAGCACAGCTCACATCTGGTTTGGCAGGTTTCCTGCTGAAAAAAGAGCTCAGTTCTTGTGCTAGCTGGGTCTGGGCATGTTTTTCCTATTCTAAAGCAGAGAAATCGATACCTTGGCAGCTGACTCTCACTAAATAAAAACTGAGATATACAACAGGGGTAGTCTTAAATTTAGCATCAAATGTAAGCATTACATTTGAAACTCTGTTTTTAAAGGAAGGATTAGAAATGAGACTAAATATCCCAAACCTGACAACAAATAACCAACAGCTGAAAGGCAGTAGCAGACAAAAAAACCACCTCTTCATTCTTAATGGCAAGAACCTCATCAATTTCTTAGCATAAGAGCATTGCAAGAAAACAGCTGATATATGACACAGTTATCCATGTACACCACAGTAACTTTAGTAATTACATTTCAGGAGTGAAATGTTTAACACACATTCTACAAAAAGCAACTCTTTGTGAGTCTGATGGAGAAAACCTCACAGTCAGCTGTCAGAGAACTGCATTGTGTTTTTACAGTGACAGGAATGAAACCATTTACCTTCTTAAGGTGTAGCATTTCCATCCCACAGACTACAGTGCAGTTAGGAACTGTCCCAGCGCTTTTCTGGCAGCAGCACAGCCACGCTAGCACCCGCACACATGCAAAAGCCAACGTCCTGCTTGTGTCTGAATCCAACCCTCTTGAACAAGAGTAGTTGAAAACATGCAAAAATGGCATGGCGTAAACCGGGTTTTCACAGAGAAGAGTCATCTCTGAGCAGCCAACTTAAAAGGGATGCTGTTATATAAGGATGCAAAAAAGGCTGCTTTGAACTTAGAGAGGGAATAGTGGTCCATGGAGGCAGCTGTATAAGAAGCAGAGAGGTTTCTCTGGGCTAACTGCAGCAGCTATATGGACTAGGGTGGGAGCTGGAAGGCCACATGGCTGGATGTTTCTCCAAGACAGACACGCACTGGTGAAGGAACAATGGGCTTTTCAGTCCTCTGAATAGTCCTGCTCACAGAAGTTCCCTAATGAAGTATGAATTTCATATACACTTTTTAGTTTGATTTAGCTTGTTATGCAACAACTGGGTTGCATAAGGCAGGAAAACAAAGAATGTGTGCTGGTACACAAAATAACCTTAACATTCCAGTATTGGAAGCCTAAAATTATTTATCATGCTACTCTGACAGATAATGCACATACAAAGAGATTAACTTCAGTTATATCAATACAGATGATGGCGTCTGAATCTTCTAATAGCTGGGGCTATTTTTGTCAGTGACCAATTCTTAATTCCACTCTCTGTAGTTTGTTTTTCACCCGATATCAAGGACTGAAAGTATCAGGCCACGCAGAGTCAGAACAAGAAGCTTTTCTCTCTACATTTTCTTGAGATGGTTGGTGACAAGGCTTATGGAGGAATAAAATAAATGCAATAATCACAGAATCACAGAATCGTAGGGGCTGGAAGAGACCTCAAGAGATCAAGTCCAACCCCCCTGCCAAAGCAGGCTCCCTAGCTCATATTGCACAGGTAGGTATCCAGACGGGTCTTGAGTATCTCCAGAGAAGGAGATTCCACAACCCCCCTGGGCAGCCTGTCCCAGGGCTCTGTCACCCTCACTGGGCAGTAAAGGGATATGTGAAAACAATTTTTTTTCCCTTTCATTCTACCTAGTTTTGGACTGGGTTGGAGAGCCCAGCAGTGGGGAAGGGCAAAATCACAGCCACTGAGAAATTGTTTAAGACTGCCACGCCACTTGGAGGCATTCTTATTTCTAAGGTGTCTTTTTCTGTCGTGTTTTGCTCAAACACTCCCTGTTTTCTTATTCTGTGTAGATGTCCACAAAGGTGCAATGTAATGTGATGCAGAACATTTGCGTAGAAGGAAACTGAAAACATGCAACATTACAGTTCTATAATCCCCTATTGTAGGCAAAGAATTGAATTACAAGCTTGAATACTTATAAGTATATTGAAGAACAATTTACATTTTTAATTAAAATGGATTTCGAAGGTAAGATATGTTTCGAATTTAAGTGTCAGAAATAACAGAATTACTGAATTACTATTCATAATCCCTGAGCAAATCTTGACAGGAAAATTCAATTAGAGGAAAAAATATTAATGAAATTATAAAACATTAAAACATCTGGCTTCAGTAAATATGAATACTTTAATAAATTACTGTGAGAAGATGCATATTTAGTGGAATCACAACAACAAAACTTCTTTTTCTGTTTTGCATTATTGCCTACAAAAAAGATATTTTCTTCCCCTGACTGCAACATGGTCGTGATTAAGATGCAGTGTGACCTACAAACTTGCTCAATGAGGTAGTCAAGTTAAAGCACATTCATTCCTTGTGCTATCTGCGAAGTTCTAGCATTTTCATTGATGGTTTTCTTTCGGAAAGCAGCTACAGTCTTTCTTTGGGAGAGTGTCTATGCTCTCTGTTGATCACTACCTGCATGCTTAGAAAGATCAACTTCCTTACCATGGGAAAAGGACCCATTCCACCCTGAGGCACTTGGTGGCTTTCAGTAAGTCCAAGCACTTTTTAGCTTCCACGTATCTGTGGTGGTAGTCAAATTCATCAATTTGGACCCAAAGCAGCTCACTACTCTCTCACAGTGGAGCTTTCTCAACCAAGGACATTGGAGGGTAGGGGCAAAACAAGCACAGCGATGAATGGCTTGATGATTTCAGTCTTCACAACTGCTTCAATAGAGATTTTCCAGTGCTTTCCACAGATCAAACCTCTTTTGCTTCCACACCATGTCATTTTTTGTTTTTTTTTGCTTGGGTGGGGAATGAGTAGTAGATGGTATTTTTGAGCTGGATCTTACATCCATTGTTATCCCAAATTTTTATCTCCTGTAAAAAACAAGTGGCTCCTCTTGAAAATTTTGTTTCATGCTATAAACAACCAAGTCTTAAACTCAGGAATGACCTGAGCATTCAGCAGTGCTACCCTGAACACCTCTGCATGTCTCTGCTGGTCCCTAGCAATGAAGGAAGGACAGAGCTCCATGACAACATTTGTCATTTCTGTCTGAATTGGATGAGGGCTTCAGTAATCCTCTCCTCTTGCTAGTGGAAATCCTGCTGTGCCAAACAGCACAAAGCCTTGACGCTAATGTAGCCTGTTGATTTATAAAACTTCTCCCCATAATTCTGACAGATTCATTTCCAACTTACTCTCTGCTTCCTTTACTGAGAAATTAGCATCAGGGGAGCTCTTGGTAATTAGTGTCTATTTGTACAGAGGTGACACTATTCACAAAAGCATGGCCTGACTGTTCCAGTTTCTTTGCTTTCTACAGTTACCAAAATGGATCAGGCAGGATGCATTACAGGATTGATTACATTTGTGCATTCAAGGCAGGAAGGAGCCATTGAGAACAATCCTCTCTCTGATCTGAGCGACACAAGCAGGGAAACATGATATAGCGATATCTGCAGCTACAGATTATCTTTTTAAAAGATATCCAATGTGGCTTTTAAAGCATCAGGTGATGGAAAATCTGCTACATGTGCAGGTAATTTTTATCTGAATTGGAGTAGACAAGCCTTCAATCCCAAAACCTCATTATGCTACCACCATTACATTTAGGATCTCCCTGCAGATGCAGAACTGTAACCTCTGATCAAATCACCTCTTAATCTTCTTTCTATTTTGGATTAAGAACTGACTGAATTGCTTAGGTTTTTGCCATCTGAGAGATGTTTTGTATCTCCTTCATTGTTTCAACATCCTTTTGACCTGTGGCTACCAGGTAAGTTTTAGCAATAGTGCCATTAGATCCCATTTTTCCATTTGAGACATCATTCAGTTCTACTAAACCCACTTTAACTGTTGTGGTCAATAGTTGCTACCAAATTTAACATCTTAGTTAATCCAAAACATCAGTTTTCCTTTTTAAGACACACAGCTGCGATCATTGGCAAAATGGAAGTAGTAAGGATGAGGAAAGAATAAAGTAACAGTGTCACTCCTTTTAGATAAAATATTGTGCAGCCATTCAAATATGGATGGTGAATTTTCAAATATGCATTGTGATGGCTGAGATTGGGAGGAATAGCCTTGTAGAACTTTTCCCAGTGCTTGGATTAAGGAACAGATAATTTTAAGCTTTTATACCTCTCTGTGTGTAGAACAACATGTTTATCAAAGTCTCTGTGTAGAAGATCAGACAACCCTTGGAAAACGAGAAATGAATGAAAAACAATGAGAATGAGTGAGGGAAACTGCAAAGGAGAGTGAATGCTTCCTACAGCTTTTACCTTTTGTCCTTTGTGCTCAGTGATCACTGATAGCTTTATGGTTTGCTTGCTCTCTGCCTTTGCGGAAAACCACAGCCCAGAAACACCACTTCTGGAAGATGATGGTTCAAAAATAGGCTGAAAGAATGCAGAGCTATAAACGTTTCAAGAGTGATCTGGTAACGACTCATCCTTTTTCTATACTTCAAGTTACAAGTGTGGCTTAGGGATGAATTTAATATGCAACACCACCTGACAAAGAGGGCGCACTGAATTTTTTTAATGTAGAAAAAACACGCCTGTGAGAAAAGGATCATTAACTTGCCCAACATTGTGCATCAGGAAAAAATACAGTTCAAGCCAAAGGAAAAACAAGGTTAAAGTACTACAAATTAAGGTAGCGACTTACATTAAGATTTGCCAAATCACAAGAATAGTGGTGACTAGCTGCCAATAAGCATTTAAAATCCATATGGATTCCCTAGTGCTGTAAAAGATGTTTGCCAACAGAAAAAAAAAAAAGAAAAGGAATAATTCAGGCATTTCTCAGCTGCTAACCTGAGCTCTCTAACTCGCTAATCAATCTCTCTACTTACTCCCTAAGGTTTAATGTATGCATAATGAACTAATGGCAATGAGGAATGAAGACAGATGCATTCATTTGCATGAACTAACTTATTATATAGTCAAGCTTGCTGAAAAATCACTGCAGCAAAACAGTAAAATGCACAGCTGCAAAATGTACCTGTGTGATTTCTTTTATCATCCAAATTGCCAGCGTATGTCACAGAACTAGCACAGAAACTGAAAAGGCCTCATATTAGCACCTATAATATTGCACCTATTAGCCTATGAGACAATAAGAACATTTTATATCTTCAGGTCACTCCAAGAAGCTACATGCAGCTCTCAGTGAAATTCTGAATGGGACATCAATGTAAGATGCTTACGTTATCCTGGAGGAGTCTTGTTATTGCATGTCACAGGAAAAGATGTTCCTTAGTAAAGCTCAAAAATGTGATGCATGTTTCACAGGAAAGTTTTTTAGCTTTTCCTTCAAAATTTCCTCTCATCCTCCAGAAACTTCAGGTGAAAAGGAACAAAGATCTGGAGTCACCAGAGCAAGAAAGATACTGAACTGTTGGAGCAAGTGCAAAGGAGGGACACAAAGATGGTCAGAGGGCTGGAGCACCATTCCTGTGAAGACAGGCTGAGAGAGCTGGGCTTGTTAAGCCTGGAGAAGAGAAGGCTCCAGGGAGAACTTATAGTGGCCTTCCAGTACCTGAAAGGGCCTTCATGAAAGTGGGAGAGGGACTGTTCATTGGGAAGTGTAGTAACAGGACAAGAGGTAATGAGTTTAAACTAAAAGAGGGGAGATTTAAACTTGGTATTAGGAAGAAATCCTTTGAGGGTGGTGAGGCCTTGGCACAGGCTGCCCAGAGAAGCTGTGGCTGCCCCCTACCTTGCAGTGTTCAAGGACAGGTTAGATGAGGCTTTGGGCAGCTTGGTCTAGTGGAGGATGTCCCTGCCCATGGCAGGGGGTTTGGAGCTAGATGATCTTTGAGGTCCCTTCCAACCCAAACCAGTCTGTGATTACACCTACCTGCCTCTCCAAATATACTGAGACACACTAGCTTAGCTATACATTCTGGTTCGCATCTAATTAAAACATCCATCTTGTTCATTGTGTCTACTGGAATGGCTTTCTTGCCTTTCAGTGACCAACAGGTTAAGACAAAGACAGACAGGTAAGTGTCACTATGAATTGAAAAATAGCTAAAATCTTTAAATAGACTGAAACAGATAAAGATCCACCTAAACAGTACCTACCTGGAGTCTTCAATCGCATCTTTCATTTCAACCAAAATGCAATGGACAGAATCTCAATGAGGATGCAAACATGACTGAAAGCAGGCCTGTTGACATTATGTACCTATTTTAAAGTAAGACTGTGAGTGGAAAAGGCTTAATCAAGGCTGTTCTTAAACAGAAGGGAACTGCCTGCTTGTGGGCACTTTTTCAGGTTGCTGGGAGTCAGCAACAACTCATGAGATGTCACTGTCCCTGTTCCTCTCCTCTCCTCTCTTGCTGTTTTTTTTAAAGGAAATATTTAAATTCTAACTAATTTTAAGTTTACAAGATCACCTAGACAGCCTACCAGGCTTCTCTTGACACAGAGGCCTCATATTTTTACACTTGGTATAAAACTTCTGAAGTTATGCAAGCAGGAGCATTCTGACACCCCCCCCCCCCCCCCCCCCATCCTCCAGATAGACCAACATATGGTGTTTTTTAAACAAACTAAACTTCTGCTCCCTGTGACCTGTATCTGTTTGCCTCACTCCTGTGCAGACCAACTGGGCTGCTCCCAGCCGTATGCCACATCGCATACCTGGGAAGACTGAGGGTCCCCACACTGGAATAGTTCACGTGCAGTTCAGTTATCCTTTGCCAGTGGATTTATGAACCACTTCAGGTTTAATAAACGGACCTTTTTCAGCTGAGGTCTGCACCACTGGGAAATTTCCATCTCGATCAGGCACTAAGCATTCGCAATTGCCGTTCATTTCACCTGAAAGGACTGGTGCTCACATCTTCTTTGTTTTACTATACTGTTAAACTGCCTTAACAATTGTGCTAAGCTTACTCATGTGACCACAGCCATTACAACTGCATATATCACACACTGCTTGCCTGTCCCAAATATGGTATCAAATGCGTCCACCTGAACTACTGGATTCCTCAGCTCCCATTTTCAACCACTTTAATATAAAATAGTACCATGATTTAGACTTCAGAAATATAAACACCTAAACCCCCCTTGTTTTTCTATCTAATTAACACTTTGACAGTAACAACAAACTTTCATTTGCTTCCTTTTAACCCATTAATTCCTGCTACCTTGAGATCTACTTAGAGACTCAAATTTTACAGCTATAACTTTTGAAATCTTTGAGGCTGTCACTCCAGCCCTTAACTTGTATCATATAATTAGATTTAACACTTACTTCCCCCCCAACTTAGAGCCTATCCTATTGCTTGGGCGTCCATACAGAGGACATGTTTGGCTTTCCCCCCGTTTTTTTAACACCCCTTACCTTACCACTGTTAACAGGAATATATCATTCCAGTTTGAATGCACCTTATGGAGCTAAGATTTACACCGACAAAGAAGGCCTGGCATGATTAGATCTGTTTTTATTCTAAGAACACTGCAAACAGTTCATTGAAACAGAAAGATTAGCATCATCAGCAGGCAAAATTTGGAATTTTGTAAGATTAATTTCATATCTGTTTCAGGAGAGCAGGAGAGGCTGCTGATGGTATCTAATACTGCACAGAGCTATTTATCTAAACCGGAGAATTTGGAAGAATGACTAACAGCAAATGTTTCTAGACACGATCTGCCTTAATCCTCAGAACTTAGTTTATTCTGAAGGTCACCTCGAAGATCTTTCTGACTGGAAATAGATGGGAAACGTTCTGCCTGAACAAATTTATCCGATAAACACATTTGCCCTAATTTTTTCTTGCCATATGTAAAATACAGTCAACTATATATGGATTTTTCTGCTAAGCTTACTCTGACTAAACGTCTGGCAGGTCCCACCCCAAAAGCCCTTTTCTGCTAAGGGCAGATTTATATTAACAAAATATCCCCAACATGACTATATAAGCGTGGATATAATGTCAAACCCTCCCTGCAGAGATGAAGTCATAATACGGGGAAAAAGACGCCAAAAAAATTGAGACCAATTTGCCAAGGAAAGGAAGAGGGATGGCACTTCTGTGCTGATATCACTTTGGCTACCCTGAAGCTTTATTCATTTAGAAATACTGCAAAATTCATACTTCCAACTAACCCAGCTTCACCAGCAATATTTTCCATGAAATATCTAGCTTATACATCTTACAGAATGCCTGCAATAATTCCCTGCTCTGGATTTTCTTTCCCTTCTTGGTTTAGCAAAGTCTAGAGCAGATGATCTTCAGGCTGCAACAAGTCTGAACATTCATCGTGTTTTTCCCCAGGATTTAAGAATATGGATGAAGATAGAGGTACCAGCCTAACTGCTACCACTTGATATGAATATTTGGTGTGTTTTTCAGTTTATAATTTTTAATTTTAAATCATACATGCATTATAAAAGTACAAGATGATGCCCTGATATCTTCTAATCCCCATGTACTGACTACTGGTGAATTATATTTCTAT
This sequence comes from Porphyrio hochstetteri, assembly GCA_020800305.1. Taxonomy (NCBI): domain Eukaryota; kingdom Metazoa; phylum Chordata; class Aves; order Gruiformes; family Rallidae; genus Porphyrio; species Porphyrio hochstetteri. Next base: position 31,590,880 of record CM036905.1, on the reverse strand, counting down.
AGGGTAACTGATATATTAACATGTGCATTGGATCAGCATAGAAAACGTTCCAGACTCTACTAACTTTGTACAGAGAGAAAGTTGGGACTATAAAATGTATTTATAACTTGTCAAACATACTGAGACTTGCGACACCATTAACTCAGACCACGAAAAGCAAATCTTACCAATCTTACCATACATTATAGTCATGCCCAGCTATTAGCCTAGTTGGCCAGCCCTTAGGATAGACTGACTGACTGAAACAGCTTGTCTATTATTTTCTGTGATGTGGAATTAAGTCAGTTGAGCTCCATGATTTTCATTATGTTCCCATGCACTACATGCTCTCTATGGCACCATTACCTTTTGTTAGTGGCTAAGGAATAAAGCTCCTGGATTTTAAGGGTCTCATTAGACTTAGGTACTATCCTTATAATAAAATTGCAGAATTTCCTTACTAGGCATCTGGTTTTGTAGCTACAAGTTTGTAATGACTTTCAAATACACTTGCTAAATTTTAATTCTAGAATTAATGACCTATCTTTTCGGCAAAACTCAACCTGAAAACTTTCTGGAAAAGCCCATGTCTTTATTCCCATGTGAGTATGATACATGCAAGCTATTTAGACATTATTATTAATTTTGATTGTACTGCAGCATTAGTTATTCTTGATAGATTTAGTTCATTTTGCTGCATTTTGTGGCCGAATGGCAAGATTTCCCTCTGTGACCTCTAGCAATTTTTATTTCTAACTTTTGTTTACAGAAACAATATTTTGGGGATCAATTCACATTGTGTTCTAATATTTAGAAAGTGCAGCATGTGTCCCTCATTTTGGGTTTTTACTAAAACAGAGGTCAATGCTCTTTCTCTGTATCATTTATCTGACAAGTACTTAAGGTCACAATGTCATCTGATGTGGGAAGAAGGTCTTGTCAGGATCTTGTCTCAGAGTTAACTATTAAGCGGGGTTCTTTTTGCTTGACTGATAAAATCAATTAGCATTAAAGACTGGCACTCGTTCCTGCTTGGATTGATATTCACAGTGTCCTTCCAGCAATGCTTTCTCTGAAAAAGAGCACTGAAATCTCTTGACTTTGTCCTTGTTGCTATTTGACCCTACTAAAATACTCCTTGGTTTTGCTTTTTGTACTCTTTGCAGTTTGTTAGTAAGTGAGACTTTACCCAAGAACCTCCATTATGTGCTTATTCACACAACATTATTTGATTCCCAAGACCATGCAGATACAAGGTGAGAATGGTATCTGCAATTTGGAGGAGGACAATAAATAAAAAAGATAAACATCTGCATTCTTCTATCCTGTATGTCCCTCACAAAGTTAATAAAGTCTCTGTTACTGTAAGAGGTATGAATGGATGTATGCACCTACATATAAAAACCCCCGTGCTCAGCAAAACTAATTATGAAATTAATTTTGATAGAAAAGGGTTTGGGAATTCAAGTCTCACTGGCCAGAATATTTAATGCAAACCATGAATATATAAACAAGATGGTTTTACACAGCAATACTTAATATACCTTTGTATTTAGTGAATTAGTGACTGTCGCTTGGATGCTTCGTCTCATTCTTGTGACAAGATTCAACAAGAGTATTAGTAACCAAAGGAGAGGCGGAAAAGAGCTTTCAGAATAGTTAAAGAAACGTGCCTGGGAGCAAAAGACCCCAATTTGTTTACTTTTAAAAAGGGAGGATTAAAGGGAGATTTCATAATGAAGTACCTATAAAGGATGAAGTCAATTTTGATGAAAAACAACTCTTTATCACAAATGAGATGAAGCTGAAACTGCACATACTCAAGCTAGAAATAAAAGCAGTGAGGCCAATTAACCACAAAAGGCTGTAATGGATTTTGTATTGCTGCCACCCTTAAATAGATGGAACATCCCTCTCAAATATAATTCAAACACAATTTGAAATTCAAGAATGTTGTGTGTTTAGTTGAAATGGTCACCAAAGTCTCTTCTGGCCTATGAGCTCCATGGAAATTCACACTAAATACAGTAAAACTTGACAGGATGAACTCTTTCTTCTTACCACAAACAAACAAACAAATTTGCAATGATGCTATAATTAACTCGTGATCTTACAGCTCCTACACAAAATAGATATGTCTAACTCTATTTTATTCTACACCATGAGACACATATTTGTATCTCTCTCTGCCCCACAAACCAGGGATGAGACGAGGGAGACAGACAAGCATCAAAACCTCTTTCCCTCTTTTGATTCTAAGCGTGAAAATGCTATTAAACAAACAAGCAAAGAAGCTTTTTTCTCCATCCCCATGAAATGCTTTATACCACTTCATATTGGAAAATGGACATACAATTTTGCAATAAAAAAGTACTAGCCTGTGATGTAAAAATGAACGTTTACAGTGAGAGGCAGCTTTGACCCACTGATACAGTCGGAAAGAAGAGGCAAGCTATTATCCAGATCTGAGATAGCATATTTTGGTGTGACAGTGTTGTTATCTTGGTAGATGATTTATTATTTCCTTGCTAACTTCATGCCCTGAATTTATAATCACTGCAGAATTTAAATGGGAGATTAAAAAAAACTGCAACAAAAACCAGAAGGAAAGCATGCATTAACTCCTTTAAAGAGGTATTGGAAAATACATTAAGAACAGCATTTAAAAAAATCAAGTTAATTATCTGTAACTGTAAGTTAAAACAAATCTATCACCTGCAAAATGACCCAAGCAGGCAAATGATCAAAAATTATCTTCAACTTCTTGGATTAGTAAATTACTAAGGCCTTAAAGAAACATGCCTGGTTGTCTTCTCCCTATAGCACTGTGGGACATAGGACTTCTGAAAGACAGCAATGCCCTGTTGGGTCAGCCTAACACTCCTTCTATTCCTGCTCCATCTTGGAGGGCAAGAAAAGGAGGTCCTGTTTAGGGAGAGAATGAGAGCCCATGTACTTTATCCAGTCCAGTCCTGCCACAGTTCCCTAACAACCAGTAGTAACATTAGAGGTTATTGTACAATGCTCTTCAGTCTTTGTAGTATTTACATATGAATTTCTTGCCAATTCATTTGTTCACTCCCTTCAGTACCCACTGACTCGGTCTGCATCCACGGGTTTACTGCTTACTCTTCCTCTCTGGTGGTAATGGATCCAGGAGGATTGTCTCGATGGAATGATGCAGAAAGTTTTTCTGTTGAATCCACATTTTTGCTCCAATACAAAACTGGTAACAGGATTGATAAGAATTTCTATACACATTTCCACACAACAGTAAAAGATGTAATCTGAAAATTTTTAATACATCTCATTACTTCTGAACATACCCGAGCATCCTCATGGATCTTCCACTCATGTAACTACCGTTTTTGTGAAGAGACCTCCCTTCTCCCCCATGAAAACCCATTCATTCTGTCCTTCGGAAACACAGTGGTTTTCAAGAGGTCAATAGCAAGATTTGGTTTCTCAGTTCATTGAGCCAACACAGAACCTATGATAGTTGTAGTGGGCTGCTCTGCTCTGCAAGGGGCAAAGTCTGGTTTCCCAAAAGAAGTCTTTTACAACCTCTCGTGGACAGCAGAGATTATTCCGATTGATGAGACTTATGTTCAGCCAGGAATGGACTGTGATCAGTCACAGGGTTACAGATCTGCCAATGCTTGTCACCTCTTGCCATGACCTTTAGCGAGCACATGGCTTTCCTCCCTCTCTCCAAACTCACCCAGACTGTGCAGCTTGGCCATCCATACCTCTCAAGCATACTCTCACCCATCTGTGTTTGTCTTCCTCGTTTCTCTTTCCTCACACAGCCCCTACAGCCTGTTCCCTCTTCTTTAGAAGAGCACAGATTTTTTTCATTAGACGTTACCAACACTTTGATTAAAATGAATGGAAGCAACCACTGCAAGGATGCTTTTCCTTTGTGGAGCTCTGAAAGCATGCCAAATTTTGCAGGAAAACAACCAGGAGATGGGACTCACAACCTCCCCATAATTAATTTCTATATAGAGGTGAAAATAGTTTAAAGATATTTAACTTTACAGCCTTCCTGTCAGTTGGATATTTGAAAAAGCACTGTGCTCCTCGTGTACAGAATTGCCTTAAATGCATTTTCTTCCTCATTTATGGTAAAAGGAATGAAATTAGATTGTTCTCCATTCTAACCCTTTTCAGAACTCAAAAACACTAGCATGGTAGCAGAACTGTAAAGAAAATGTATAAATAAATCACCAGCAATCTCATTTAGGTAAGAGCTCATTGGGCTTTTATAATGTTCTACAAGAGAAAAATTTCTTTGGGCTTATCTGCATATGAAACACGTTTACATGAATGACATATATGAAGTCTTTCCAACCAAGTTATTTTGATGAGAGGGAGGGAGCACAAGGAAGAAATCTTACTTCTTCAATACTAAATATGTGAAACCAAAATCAGGAATCTCCAATGACAATGGGAAGGAAAAGACAAGTAGTTCTGCAGATGCTTCACAGACCATTTGATAAACCTCCAGCAGGTTAAACAAACACACAGAGAAGACAGTAAATGATATGGCAACTGCAGCTTCTCATCACACATGAAAATCAGCAAATGACTTTGCAGATATAATAAACACCTCAAGTGCAGAAAAGCTTACCAGCCTGTGATCTGCATTTCACAGGTCGAAGCACTTGCTTCTGCTAGGAAATCACCCAAGATTGTTACCGTAATAACTGAGACTGCAGAGGTTATTGCTAATGGATTTCTAAACACTAAAAATTTCTTCAGTGGCAAATCTGAGCATCCTGTGCTGATTTAAAAAGTACACAGTAGAAGTGTCTATGAGACAAATGCAAAATGAGGGAAAATAAGTGCTTTTGTAGATGCACACTTTAACTTCCCAACCCGGCCTTTATGGAGATATATTTATTATTTTCAGGTGTTACTTCTGCAATGCATTACTTTTTTTCCACAATGAGACCTATGAAAAAGGTGGGGAACAATTCTGTGACAGGTTTCCTCAGGCAAATCATGCTCTTAATTTACAAAACCAGTTAGGCAGTGAAGACTATTTAACATTTTGGTAGGGAATGAAGGATTAGGTAAGACTGCACTGCACCCGTGGAATCGGAACGCATACGAAATCTGAGGGAGGCTGAAGTCAAAGGCAAGGCAGGTTTGTTTTGATGAGGCTGGAAAAGATGACTGAGGTCTCCACAAGTTAAGCAACATCATCACTTGAGAAGGTGGCAGCCCTGTAGGAGCTGGTGCAAAGAGGGCTGCTGAAGCTGGCTGTGCTGCATCAAAAAATAACGGGATTGTTTACATTGTCTGTGGTTTTACTTGACATGAGAGTCTGAAGGAGTCGGGCCAAGTCAAGTGCAAGCCTGAGAACAGCTATTTTTGAACACACGCTGTTGTGCCAATGCCGTATTGATCACAGGGGAAAAAAGGACTCACTCTGGAAGTGTGTTAGCAGACAGGCAAACATCTACCCACCGGGGATGGATCATGCATCTGTCACATCTGTCAGTCACTGGGAACCTGACTCAAATGTTAACAGCAGAGCTACAACAAGAATAACCTGGGAGCCTCCTAACTAGTGTCATTTAATGAAACTTGTTTCCTTGGATGACATCAGGAGTCTTCCTCCCTTTTTTTTTTAAATCTGTATTTTTTTTTCAATCTCTCCGCCCCCCGTATTACTTTCTATATTTCTCCCTTATTTCTGAGATTATCTTGTAAAAGAAAAATAATGCACTTTATCTATTCTAATATTACACTGTGCTGTACAGATCTTTTCTCATCTAAATCTGTGGCACAGCACACACGAATGTTACATTCAGCTAATACAATTTTGTTTCGGCAATTTGCACACATCCTAACTGGATCACATGGTCTGTCTCCATCTATAATCTAAACTGGATCCTGGAATTATGTATACATTTTAACTCCCAATTATTTTCTGATTCCTTCACAACCTTTGCTTGTTTTCCTACAGCAATATATATTTGCTTTCTGAATTAAGCAGACATTTCTATGTCAGAAGAAAACACCCAAAATCATAGTGAAGAAAGTAGAGTGGTCTTTAAAATTCTTCAGCTTCCAGCTGACCTACATTCGAGTTTGTTAGTTGTGGGCAGTAGACAAACCCCTCAGGAAAGCTGCATATGGTGCAGCCTGACACAGAATATGAACATTTGCTGCACAGCAGGCAGTGGGTCAGGGTGGGTGCAAAAAAGGTGTACCTTTGTGGTTTTGTAAACAGCTAAATAGCTCCTGTGTGTGATCAGAGCCAATGAGGAGAAGAAAACTGCCTTAATGCTTTACTACTGACATATACATTTGGTATTTAAACACTGCAAAGCCTGAAAATTCCCAGAACATTAATTATTGTTTTTATTACAATAATTTAGTATATCGTGATTTCTCCTAGGAATATTTTGTGTCCTAAGCAATTACTGAGGACACTGTATCATACAGTAATTACTTTTTTAGTATTGGCTCTGTAAATTTTACCCTCCCAAGGCATTTTAAGGTTTTTCGGTTTGTGCCTGCTCCCTTCTAGCTCAGTAGTTCAAAATTCAGCCCACCCTCAAACTGCATTTGTTTAACTTTTCATTTTTTCACTAAAATTCTGTTACCAAACTCCCCCAAAATGAGGCTGCCAAACTGCTAAGACCAGCGATACCGGAGCTCGAGCCACTGCAGAGGATGCGCTCAGGGCTGCACACTCCCTCCAGTCTGATGGCTCACCCTGTTTTGGAGATCAAACGCTGTGCTGAGAGAGGAAGCCCGTATCATAGCATGCTTCAAAGACTCAGGTAGTGTGGGAAGGGAGGGCAGTATTCATGCATGTACAAAGGAACTGAAAAACGTGGTCACTTTAATTTCAGACTTCAAAGTCCTGACTGTTTTTCTTCAGTGTGGAGTGACCTATTTTAACAAGTGACCGGTTAGTACTTCCCTGCAACGGCCTACAAAGCTTGCAAATGAAAAGTAATAATAGTAAAACAATTGCTTGGAGAGAAAAACAGGCTTTTTGGGTCAAAACAAACTTTTGACCCAACCAAAACTATTTACAGAATGTAACTGAAACTTACTCATGATTTCAACCATGGTGGAGAAAATGTCAAAGGAATGATGTACAACACCTAGGTTTGGTTTTCCCTGCTCTCCTCCATAAGGTTTGGCTTGTACCCCTCACCATAAACACAGATCATTTGCCTGTCGAGCCAACCAGGTATCATGGTGGAGTAGGTAATGGCTGGGATGAGACTTGGGAAGGAGAAACAGCTCCTGAAGGTCCCAGGGGATGGCACAGCTGGCGCACAAGGCTGCTCTTATGTGGGAGGTGAAACAACAGAGGATCAAAGCCAACATGATGAGGGACAAGACTTCAAGAACCTTTTGCTAGGTGTGATGAGCAGGGCAGAAGGCAGGCAGCTATGTTATTCTTCTGTGCCAGAGAGAAGGAAATCTCCTCTGCCTGAGAAAATATTCACACTCCTCATTACTTGGTGCCTGTTTTTGACCAAGAATTTACTTAGGAGAGAGACAGTTACATGACTGCACTCCTCCCAGCTAAACTAATCTCTGAATTCACAGATGAATTGAACAGCTGTCCCAGACTAGAGAGTTTGTGTTATGTTTGTTTTGAGGCTGTGACCACTCCAGGTAATAAAACTTCACATTTCTAGAATTCTCCCATAGTGCAGATGTCTGAATCAGTAGATGCAAGAAGCAAAACATATGCTTTTTTTTTTAATTGAATGACAAATTGGGTACCAATTAGCTTTTCCCTAAAACCCCCCCACAGAACATCCCCAAACTTTTGACCCAACCAAAACTACTTACAGAATGTAACTGAAACTTAATAATGGTTTCAACCAGCAAAAAGTAAAAAAAAAAAAAACCAAACAACTTTGAGACTTCGAGTAGCTGAAATTTTTAAGCTCTTTAAAAACTGTGGGGTTTTGACTACTTATTTTAAATGTTTGGGGTTTCCTTTAATAATAGTAACTTCTAAGACTCAATAAAAAGTGTGTACAGAATTGGACTAAAAATGAAATTTTAGTTGCAGATTTCATGAAATATTTTAATGAATCTCAAATTTATGGTGTCCTTTTCTGTGTCATGAAGGATCTACTACTATGCTTGTGTCGTCAGGTCATTTATTTCTCCTTCATCCCTCTAGCTTTCAGTGAGTGAATTGAAAACAGACAAATAAATAAATGACGTAAACAATTTGCACAGCATTAGTATTGACAAACTCTCCATGTTGTTCAAACAGATAAGAGGGCATTGGATTTTAGTCTGGGAAGCATGGGAGCAGCTATTCAGCCTGTCCATATTCAGGACAGCACTGAGAACATGGTTATCTTTAACCAGATGTTAAAGTCTCCTTGATTTCAAAGTGCCTCTACAACAGTGTCATCAGCTCTTGACATCACAGCAGTACTGCTAGAATATTTTATGTCTTTTTTAAAGCTCCTGCAGGAATAAGCAACCACAGGAACAACCCTTGAGTCAAGTGCTAGCGACCTGATGCTCCCCCTTGGCTAGGCACTGCTTTGGACTCCTGGCAAGCCAGGAGGAAACCCCAGCCCAGGAACTCAGTGGAAACTAAGGCCATCTAAACTAGGGATTCAAAAGGCTAACTGACAAGCAAGGATCAAATATTTTACCTTTAAATGACTGACGTTTTTAACTGCACCTGTGATTCTAAGGGAAGGGTCTTACCCATGAATTTTGAAACACATTGCCTTCATTTATGTGCCAAAGTACTAGTATGATGGTGAAAGCTTCCTCAATGAGGTACAGTACACACCCCCTTGGCTTCTGTAACCTACTACATGCACAGAGTAGCAATAAGGTTTAATTGTATACTGGTTGACAGTCTAAAGAACCAGAAGAGAAAATCAGTTTGCTTCTTACTTTGCAGGCTGCTTGTCACGATGGAGTTACCTCAAGCCTCACTTTTACACTATGAAATTTTGACTGTAAAGCTACATAATCTTTCACACAATCATGTATATATAACTATAAACACCTACACATCTGCAAAAATCAAGTCCAAATTTCAAACTGCAATTATATTAATGCATGTAATTTGAATTAACTACAAATTCAGCAGTTCAGTAAATCCCTTTGAACGGATCTGTTGCTTGTTGATTTTGCGCCATGTGAAGACATGATAAATATGACATGTAGTCTCATCACATGAATAATGCATTCTGCATCTTAAGCAAGTTCTGCTCCAGAGAGATGCTTAATCCATTCCTTACTTCTGGGGATGAAAGGAATTAAACTCAGAGCACTGATTTCACAGTATGTGCTCATTTGACTTTAATTATAAAATTATTTCAACTTTTTTTTGCCCTGTAAAATAAACCAAGCCTGAGCTCCATGTAACCTCTATATAATTATATCACTTCCCTGTGCATTCAGTCTTTGCTCATCAATAGTGCACTTTCAGTGTGGTTTCACATGGAAGGATAAAAAACCCTCTTGGGGTTTACACTTGGTGTAATAGTTTCAGGTCTCACAGAGACAAAAAGTTCCACTTTTTGATATCTGGCCAAAGGAAGGAGCACTAGAATCCTTTAAGGTGAATTCAAATGTCACGAGAAGGGACTTTGACCAGGCACAGAGAGATGACATGATCCCACAGTACACTGGAAGAGTTACATCACGCATCCTGTTCAAACCTGTGCAAAGCTCAGCGTAAGATCATTTAGCCTGCTAAAAACCAAAAGCTGATTCAATGGCCAGAGCATTCCTTGGGAATAGGACATCTGCTGTCCGTGCCTCAGGAATGACAGAGCATCAAGTGGATTAGACAGCTATACTGTCAAAGGCACTGCCATGCTTCAAGCTTGAAAAACCAGCACTTCAGGAATGTGATGTTTTATCAGGCATACCATCTGGAGGGAATAGAAGTTGAATGCTTTCCACAGAGTGTATGCTCTCCATGTAAGGATGACTGACAGTAACTCCAGCTGACATCTCTCAATCCAGGTATCTGGACGAATTTACCAGGTTCATTGCATCACACCTTCCAATTCAGAAGCTATTTGGAGCTGACCTACATACCGTCAGAGGTGTGACCCCGGCCCCAAGCAAAAGCAGCTGTACTACTTCCAAGTCTCAAACTAGTTAATGTTACTAGTTAATACTACTAGTACTCCTCCTACTGCCAAGCTGTTCAGCTGGGATGCACCTGCATTTGTGTCAAGACTGTAACATGGATAAACTGCCCACAAACAAGAAAGAATAGATGCTATTTACAATGTGGGGTCAAATTCTCTCAGTGTCCAAGTGAGATAAATGTTTACAGGTTTTTTTTTCTGAAATTTCAGTCACTACCTAAATGTTCAAGTTACTTCTCAAAACAGTACTACTTAGTTTTATAAAGGTATTTATGTATCTAAACCCAGAACATCCACTGTGCTAGAATGTGAATTTGTCAGGGCATGAAGTTTTAATTATTATTTTTTTAATATCCAACCAGTTCAATCTCATTTATCCTTTGAGGCTCCTACAGGCTAGAGATGCAAAAAAGCATTAAGATAAATGTCCTCACTATATTAAAGGCTGAAGAACATACATAAGCTTGGATTGTTTTTTTCAGAACACCTGAAATGAACAGAGTACATCTCACCAAACACTTGCCACTATTATCTCTCTGAACAAGCTGACTCATGCAGAGTACACAGGAAAGATTTCTCTGCAATGCTCTCAAAACCTCCAGAATATAGGGTAACTTTAAAAAAAACCCCAAAATAAATGGTCATGACTATTCAACACTTGAAATTTCTAATCTTATCTAACACTCTGTTGCAGTTTTGTCTGGCTGGGTTCTGGTGGAGAAGTGGGGGGCTACAGGGGTGGCTTCTGCAAGAAGCAGCCAGAAGCTCTCTGCAGGCCCCAGAGAGCAAACACCATCTGGCTCAAGGCCAGAGTTGCTGCTGACCAAGGCTGAGCCCGTCAGTGATGGTCACAGTGCCTCTGGGAATCACATTTAGGAGAAAAAAAACCACAAGCAGCCTCTTTTTGCCACCAGAGAAGGGAGCAAGAAGATGTAACGAGCTGTGCAGACACCAAGGTCAGTGGAGGGCGGGGAGGAGGCGCCCTAGGTGCTGAAGAGAAAGATGCCCCTGCAGCCCATGTAGAAACCCATGGTGGAGCGGGTGTCCCCCTGCAGCCCATGGAACAGGCCAAGACCCCACATGCAGCCCATTAGAGAGACCTCATGCTGGAGCAAGTGGACACATAGAGAAGACGCTGTGACCTACGTTGGAGCAAGCATCTGCCAGCACTTGCAGCCCATGGAGAGAGAGACAAAGAGAGACAGAGATGAGCGAGAGAGAGATCCATGCCAGAGCAGGTTTTCTGGGGGGAGGCTTGTGACCCCCTGGGGGGCCAGGCTGGAGCAGTCTGGGCCTGAGTGACTGAGAGACATCCTGTGATTTATGAGTGCGCCCCACAGAAGTGACCCCCGCTGGGGCAGCTGGTGAAGAGCTGAAGCCCTGTGGGAAAGGATTTATGTTGGGGAAGTTTGTGAGGGCCTGTCTTCCGTAGTTGGGACCCCATGGTGCAGCAGGGGAAAGGGGTGACGAATGCCTCCCCCATTCCCCCCCAGGCTAAGAAGGAAAACATGTCGTGAGGAACTGACTGAAACCCCCATTCCCCCATTCCCTGCCCCTCCCTGTGCCACAATGCAGGTGAAGAAGGGAGCGAAATCCTGACTAAAGTGAAGTCTGCTAAGAAGGAAGGGGTGGGGGGAGGTGCTTTAAGATCTGGTCACACTTCTCATTATCTGACTCTGGTGTCACTGTGTGTGCAGTGCAATGTAATAAATTAGAGAGTTTTCTTTCCTTTATTCTGTGTTGATTCTGTTTTGCCCGTGATGCTCATTGCAGAATGATCTCTCCCTGGCCTTATCTCCCCTCCTAAGCCTCTCAATATGTATTTTTCTCCCCCATCCAGCTGAACAGGGGAGTGACAGAGTGGCTTTGGTGGGTGTCTGGCCTCCAGCCAGGGTCAAACCACCACACACGCTAAAGAAAAATTGCACTGATTCAACTTTCATCAAACCTTCTCTTTAAATAGTACAACTGAAAATCAGGAGTTCTCAAATTATCACGTGAACCAGAAACTTCAGCCTGTATTCAGACCATAGCATAAGCAGTATAAATACTATAAATGACAATTACTAAGGTCACAGTGAAAAAAATCAAATGATTTAACAAAAAAAAAAAAAAGCAGATACTCAGTATGTTAAGTACTAGTGACCTATGAGCTAAAGCATTACCGGAAGAGGTACCTGTACAAAAGCCTTAATTCCCTCTGAAGAGCAATGAATCTTGATTTGTATTGACTTGGAGGAAAAAAAAAACCCCTGCTCAGTGTTTGTATAATTAAAGAGTTTCTCATAACAACAGCTACACACTCGACTCTGTAGCTGTGTCATTTCACAGTGCTTGTGGTCTTCACGATTCTACCATAAAACTAAGAGTCTTTAAATCACTAGGATGTTTTCAACAGGCAAAAATGTTCATGATGAGCAACAGAAAAGAATCCTCTCTCATATATACACAAACATGCACACAAAGCATCCACAAAGCATGTACTTTGGCCCTTCAGAAACACTATAGCTCTGGGATGAGATCTGAACCTGGCAGTAGTAAAGGTCCGAGCTTCATCCACTGCATCCACAACCTCCCTGTGGGATGTGTTACTTTGTTCAACACCAGGGCCACGGAGCGCAGGGAATATTAACATTAGTCATTACAAGGTGGGTGACATGACCTTACAGATTCTGATTTCTACTGAAATACATCTTCCCTTTGAGGTAGAGCTAACTGTGCTTGAGGTGAGAATGGCAATATCAGTTATTCCACCCGTGTACAACCTTTGTCAGCGTTCATTTGTTTCCATTAAAAGATCTCTCAAAATCCACTTGAGGTGAAAAATCCCTTTAGACTGCTGCATAATATCTACATAAAACTTGCTTTTCATGGGCATATTTTACAGATTTGTTGGAAGTCATTAAAAGAGACACAAGTTCAAAGATCACATATTTTAGCCATTGATCTAGTGGTCCAGCTTCGTGCGATGCGATGACAGAAAAGACAAGGATGGTGTACATGTGGCAGAAAATCACGTGAAGAGAACTCTGATAATCAGAGTGTTGCTCTGATGGATTTCTGAGCCAGTCCGATCAGCAGTGGAAAATATGAGGCAATCTCCCTATACCATCGAATCAGGTATCAAGGAACAGGATTTCCTGGGTCCTGAAAATATGAGCCTCTGATGAAAAGGTTGTTCTGATCAATGCCTGAAATCTGCTGCAAGACAGACACAGGGATGTTCTTCATAGCAAAAGCCTGAGGGAACCCATGGAAACTCCTCACAGCTCAAATGGAACCTGCCTTATAAAGTTGCTCAGTAGTAATTGTAATTCATTTGCTTTTTATAACTAGTTGAATTTTGATTAGTATTACCTTGCTGTTCACAAACAAGTTAGGTGTTATAAAAAGCAAAGCAAGTCTTACCTGGAATACTCTGTCTCCTCACAGACAGTGCTCCATCAGGTGGCTTTGCTTGGTTTGCAGACTTTGTGTAAGGACTCTCATCTAAACAGAAACAAGCAACACTTCCAGTTACTGTTAAATATGTTAAAAACAACATAATTTTTACCCCCATACTGTGTGAACTAGCAATGCCGAGCACAAGAGCTGCTGTGAGCTAGATGAGGATGGGTACTTCCAAATGCTGACTCAATGCTCAATGTCATGTTCAGCCCTGATGACAAAAGGCTCTGAATAGCAGAGCTGAAAAGGATGGGGTAAATTCAGAGCTAACGCTCAGCTGATGACAGGCTTGATACACAAAGGCTTTTTCAGTTTTAACATAATCATAGAATCTTTCCTTTTTCTTATGTTAAGAAGCTTCAGATGTCAAAGACTCCAGTGATAGAGGTACCATCCCTGTTCAGGAGTGAAAGGCTTCCAGAAGTTTTTGAATATTCCGGCTGTAAAGATGCATTCCTCTTCCTCTGGGATATGCCAGTGGGTGGTTCCTTTTCTGTCGTAAGGATTGACTGGGGAAAACATCAGAAGGCTGGTGCCAAATAGGCCAGGCACATTTATGCCTGAAGAACGGCACTGTGACAGTCTGTGTCTAAATAGGAGTCTATGAGGAATACCTACTGATCCACCTCAGCACATAAGAGACCAGTAATGGTGGGAGGAGCAGATGAGTCATGAATTAAAGGCAGCAGCAGTAGGCAGAAAGTGAGTCAATTCTACATCCCTCTCAAGAGCAGAATGATGGTAGGGAAAAAACCAGCTATATCATAGCTGTAAAAAGGACAAGCTATAAGCTCAGGAAAGAAATGTGAATAAAAGAGAAGAAATAATACTATGCATTTTATTACTTCAATCGAAAGAAAGGAATCGGAAGAAATCAGACTTCTTTCTGTCTTGCTTGTCCTTTAATTGAGTGCTCAAACACTTCAAAGTGCTATCAAATCCTTCTATTTGCATATTTCCCTTCAGGTTGCAAAGGACCGATGCATTTACAGCATGTGCATGAATACATGCTTAAACACAGATCAATGAGTAAAGGAATCAAAGACTATGGTATCTGGTATAGCATACTCAGATCAAGTAGAACAATACAAATATTTTCTGGAGAATCAAGGGGTTTTTTCCAGCTGACACTCTTGACATAATAAGCCTTCTTTGCTGATTACACTATTTACTTCCTGCAAAGACTCAAACTCTTTTGGAAATGTGCATAAAAGACAGCAGTCCATTTTTCTACATGTGAGATCAGGGTTTGGTGAGCATAATTTAATTTAAAACCAGGTCTCTGAAAGCAGTGACTCTGCTACTCTTAGAATCATAGAATCACCTTGGTTGGAAGAGACCTTTTAGATCATCAAGTCCAACCACAGCTTAACCCTGCCTAGTCCACCTCTAGATCATGTACTTAAGGACTTCCTCTACATGCCTTTTAAATACCTCCAGGGATGGTGACTCCACCACCTCCCTGCGCAGCCTGTTCCAATGCCTTAGGTGGATGCAGTAACACAAAAAAAACCCAAACAAAAATACCTGAAGAAACCCACAAAGCAATTTTTTTTAAAAAAGAGGCAAAATACTGTTTTATAACCATGCAACTTGACGAAAGCGCAGCAAGTAACGGAGAACATATATTGGTAAAATACCTCAACAGCCAATGTAATTGTTTTTTCTACAGTAAAAGGAACTCTCAGTGCTTTAAGACTACATTGTTGCAAGGAGAAAGATAACAGGCTTGAATATACTGTATGCTAGTCAGACTCCAAGAAAATAGAGCTGTCAGCTACAGGAAATACAGAAGCATGAAAAAATATTAACATAGATCCAGCTATACGATTTAAGAAAAAGGGAGACATGTAGAGCTTTATTCTTCCATCAGAGGCAAGTGGAAAAGCTAATATTATTGCATATGCAAAATATACACCCCCTCGTTAAGGAAAAAAGTTAAAATAAGACTGAATTAGAGCTTCTGAAGGAAGCAGAATTATCTTTTTTTTCTTTCATAGAAAAGATACTGCTGAGCTTGAACTGAAGACAAGGCTCTCAGAACAGCTTTGCTAACTCATATCAATATAAAACCCCAGAAATCATCAGTAACACGTGGCTGACGCGTCCCATCCATTATTACTTATTTGCAGGTGCTGAATGTGACAGCAGATAGTGTGAGACACGCACCTTCCTATTAAAAAGTGTGCAGGAAGCACAACACAATTTCACAGGATCTGATGGATGGTGACGACTTTTGGGGCCCTATTTGAATGTGTGCCCTACCTGTGAAAAACCTATCCATTTACAGACCGAACCAGTCCTCTCCTAGTCAGACCTGTTACATACAAACTCTTTCATACACGAGTAAATCCTACTGGAATAGGATTTTCCCAATATTGCACTGCACTGGGAATACCTGTGGTTATCCTGGGTTCAGAATAAAGGACAAGCCTGCAAATCTTTCTGGTTAATGGTACCAATGAGGGGAGGGGAGTGCACCTTCAAATTCCTTACTAGGGAGCCTGAGCAAAAAGCCTAGTATTTTCTACATAACAGCTGGCAAATCTGGAAGGCAACCAAGACTGCATACATGGGCATGCTAGTATCATCATTTAAGCACATTAAGACTGAAGAAGGCTTCTCAGGTATTTATACAGTTCAGGTATTGTAGGCATGCAGTGGTGTTACATTTTTAATCTGTCTATAAACATTCATAGGAAAAAAAAAAGGGCCCAAAAAGTTGTTTCATTATTTTTAGAAGCCTATTAGTGCAAAATATACCCAATTATTATTGGGAAATTACAGTGGATCATTGTATCATTGGTGGATTGGGTGGATCCTTCCCAGAACAGGAAGTAATTCTCTTTCAATGCCCATTTCACACTGGAACATAACTAGAAATCAGTGTAAAGGATTCCCAGAAGCAAGGGAAAACAAGTAAAACCAACTGGAGAAAGAACATTAATAGCCTTATTGGGATGCTTATTTGAGACAGAAAAGACAAAGACGAGACAGATGCAGAACTAGATGCCATCCTAAAGAACAGAGTAACTAAAGAGAAAAGGAAGCCCTGGTAGCCCTGAAATGTCAGACACTATTAATAGTGTCAAAAAACCCAGGGAAAAATCTGTTTGTATGCAGTAGCAAAGCTGTATGTGTAGCCACAAGAATTTACTACCAAATTATAATTTACTGATGTCCCCATGCACTCTGCAGTTAGCAAGCAGGGAGGGTCTCAAAACATGCAAAAATGTCACAAGAGAGCAGTGCCTAGAGGGATTTGTCCCAGTGTTTTGTATCACCAGCCTCTGCCTCTACAGCACAGGTAGACTTCTTGGGGATGAAACACAACCAACACCCTGAAAAACAAAGGGGCAAGAGGGTTTGAAGCCTTCTCCCCAGTGGGAGACAGTAACAGGTAAAGTTACAATGCACAAAAGAAGCCAAACTTAGGAGGCAGGGGGAGCTAGATTCAGAAACAGGTAACACCCCTATATCATCGGCAGGCACATACAGAACTCCCAGGCCATTTGCGTCACTCCTGAGCATGAAACACCTTCACCTGGTGTACGCAGACACGCAGCTGCAGGCCTGCCGCTGGTGTACCAGCTCCTGCGTCTGGAGAGTCGCAGGGTGGGTGGCCACACTCACTGCCATGGGACTATCTGTGTAGCTATGCAGATACACTCTTGGAGCTGCATTTACTAAATCACTGTTCTTCCCTCTTCGCCTTCTAATTTCCTCTGGCTGAGATTAGACAACCCACGGTAAACAACTTCTGGCAAGTCAGTAGGTCATATCAAGGTGACAGCTATGTCAGCAGACCTCTTCCCTCAGTGTCCAGAGTAAATGAACCCTCTTATGCTGTTAACAGGTGGGTGTCATACACCTGTATATTGTCATACACTCCATACACTTGCATATTGTTTGCAGTTGCCAATGTGCAACAGTGAACAAGATGCCCACCATGTTAATTCTCCTTCCTGGCAGAACAGAGCAATAATCTCAGAGAGAGTGTCTTGTGAGTTACTGAGATCTGTAACCAGCAAAGCCAAACGATTCTCCTGCTTTCTCCTACTGCTTGTCCTCACGAAAGCAGCAGCTCCAAATACCGGTAGCTCACATATCCTCCTTTCAAAGCTCTGCACACAATTCTAATAAAAGACTGCGAAGATAATGATCGAGCGGACAAGCAAGTAGTGTACTGCTTACAGCTATTACTGCAGGCTTATGGCCTTTAGCTATTGACTGTGAGGCATCTAAACAGCTTTTTGCACTTCCCAGACTATTTTTAACCTGGTGGCACCTCTATACTGTAACTGAATGATTCATTCTTTGCATTAGGGACCATGTTGTGGCCCATTTATATTGTTCTGCGTTGTTCTTACTATATGGGGAGGGGGTGTGTGTGTGTCTGTCCAAGATTAAGGGCTCTATGCACTGTACAAAAGCAACAGTAATGTAACCCTGCAAAGACTGCACACTGGACAGTAAGTGTAGATCTATATAAAGTGCTTGGTACTGCGCTAGCAAAATGACCATATGAAATCTTCAGATATTTGCTGTATTCAGTTTAATATCCTTTGAAGGATACCAACTGGGGACACATAAGAGGGAATAAAAGGAAAGCCTGAAGATATTTCTTCAACAGTCAAGTCTAGGCATTCAACATATTGGGCCGTTTATGGCCACTGAACCATTTGCGTGTCTCTCGAGGTGGCTGCGAAAGCTGTTGACACAAGGATGTTGTTTACAGGTGTGGTAAAGCCTAAGAGCACTCCATTCTGTCAAGTCTTCACAAGTGGTTAGAGGATGTTTCCTTCACATCCAGCTGATAGCTGCTGAACACAGCAAACATGTCCAAATCTTGTGCAGCATCAGGTGGCCCCAGAAGGTAACTATGCACAACCAAGTCCTGTCAGAGACAAAGGAGGAGCCTCGTTACCCCCTACTGCAAACAGCTACTAAACAACTCAGTGGTTGCCACTTTGGCCCTCCTACATGGAAAGAAAATGTTAAGATACTTCACTGTCATAGCTTGTCTCCTCACACAACAGATCATTCTCAGCTCTACATCACCACTCGTACCTGCTTCTCTTCTGCAAAGCCTGCCTTCCTCTGGGAGCAGGGGAAATACGTAGCACCAAAGTTATGAAGAACTTCAAACATAGGGGAAATTTTTAATATTGAGGAACATGGAAGTTACATTCATTTTTTTCAACAGTGTATGTGGAAACATTATGAGGGAGAACACAGAGTTTCCATCTTTCAGTTCTTTTATTCTCATTCTTCAACAGTTTACATATTGTCTCGTGACAGGATAAGCTGTTCTTTGGTCAAGGGACAACTGAATTTAAACAATTTTAGAGTTTGACCATGTAGCTCCTAAGTAGATTTCAGAACCCAAGCAAGTGAAATCTGAGGTGTTCCTCAAATATTCCCCACTGTGAAGCACCTCCAACTAATGTGAATCCCAAGACACTGCAAGGAACCACATTACATCTTCAGCTGGCTACACCTCCAGCTGTCTCAGTTTACAGGAGGAGTAAGATTGACTGCACATGTTGTTGCTTACACCATTTGGGATAGGATGCACCTCAGACTAGCACAGAATCACATACTCATACAGACTCAGAGCACGACAGCACAATGAGTTGTCAAGATGATTGCAGCTGAGAACAGAACACCCCCAAAATCACTTCTCAGAAATTAAAAGCACCAGGGTTGCTGCTATTACTTCAGGCATCCTAGGTCTGTAATAACGCACTCACAGAAATTTGCCACTCCTCAACTTTATAATAAAGAACATTTTTCACTAAAAGCAACAGGTTTTGATGAATCTGCCAGCACAGCACAAAATATCCTAAGATCTCATACTTCCTGTTTCTGAAACTTATCCTGAATTTTATCTTTAAATGGCATAAAGCTCAGCATTATCTAAAAGCATCATTTCTGGCACAGTATCACACCAGTGAGAGTTGGAATAGTCTAAGCTACAGCATTGCTGGTTACCCCCACAGCTTGCAGCTGGAGGCTTTCACAGATAAAAATAAACATGTATCCACTGATGTCTGTGGTTTACAGAAGCTCTGAAGCACAGTCTCAGTACAACTTTTAGGACCATTCATTCCTGCAGCAACTTAGTCTCTTCTAAACTCAGCCCTTTCTGTTAAAGATTTTCCATTCTGTAAGAAAGTGTGAATATTTACTGGAGCGGGGACCTGAACCCTGTCTCACATTCACAGATGAGCCCCCAAACTCAGAGCTATGCAATCATTCAGTCTTGCTTCCTCACTCTGATCAGTGTTTTAGGTATGTCATACAAAGTAAAGCAGATTAAAGCTATCTCCTCTACAATCAATTCCAAGCCCTGCACTGGATCAGGTAGGAGAGAGAATCCCCTGTGTACCCCCCTGTGAGTAGCCCAGCCACTACAAAGCCATCAGGACCACTCTAGAGAACTGTTCCTGATTCCACGTAAGCTCATCTCCTCAATTCCAGTTCTTTATTTCTGGTTAAAAATGCATAAACAATTTATCTGAACTGCTACAAATTCTGGAAAATGAAATTTTCAGGTTGATCTACAGCAATGGGAAGAGAAAAAAAATACTGAGAAGGGATTTGAAGCTTGTTTTTCACACTGTCCTGTATCTTCCAGCTGAGACAACTTCTGTTAAAGACAGTGGACAAATCTTTCCCCTGAGATGAAAGACCAAGTAACGCTGAATGAGAACTGACCGAATACCTCTGGGTATTTATGCAATACCTCAATCAATGCAACCAGTAGTAGTCACAATCAGTAGATAGATACCAACACAATTTACCTGAATTTGTAACAGCTCAAACAGCTGTAAATGAATCATAGCAGAAATACTACCACCCAGACTATTTCCCTTTTTTTAATAACTAAAGCTTTAAAGATAACTGGAAGTTCTAAAACCCTGGTAAGCTTGGCAGGTGAATTATTGAATAGACTTGAATCAATAAACCACGCTGAAATTTGCTGGGAAGCAGTGAATAGTGGGAATTTTACTTTGGCTGCTGATGGGAGATTTGGTACAAATGGTTTTAGCCTGGTGTAAATTTTATCCTTAGTAACTGCTGTTGACAGCAATAATGAAAAAATATCTCAGAGCATGTATTTTTCCTGGGAAAGGAGGATATTTTAAAAAGTTTTCCTTTTAAATAATGGAAAAGTCTAGAGAAAAAATGAACATCCTGGAACATTCATGCTTACCACAATGTCACCACAGCTGTGTCAGAGCGTAATGGACTATAAACATTTGAAAAAAAGAGACAAAATTGGCTAAGTTCTTTCAGCAGATGTATAATATACAGATTTTGAATGTATATACCTCATGAAACAACAAAATGTCAACAATTTGCTTTGCCCATATGCTAACCCTTTCAGACTTGTTATGGGAGCTCCAAGCATGGAAGAAAGCATTAATTATTCCTCCTGGTGCAGAGGAAAAACAATTTTTCCAGTTCCTTTAAAACCTATGGCTTCAATCACTTCCAATGAGACTTCATTTCTGAAATGGCAGTGCTGCTCTTCGAAGTAGTGCTCTGAAGTATCTAAAATTTCCTAAGAGCTGCATGTAAAGCAGTCATTAATGAACTCGGCTTCAAGCAGCACAAATATGAATGTATTCAATCTTAATCCTTTCTTATCAAACTCAGTGCTCAGTGCTCTCCGGCAGCCCTTATTAAGAAAACATAGGGTTTCAAATGCTTCCATAAGTAACATTTGTTGGTGTGTGTGACATGGAAGAATTATAAGAAGGCAGAGTTAGAATAGCTCCTCTGGTAATTTTCTTCCCCACATTTAGCAGACTGTCCTCTTGTTTTCTTAGAAAGTTAAATTTTAACAGTTATAGCACCCAATGAATAACTGTGTTGTCTCTCTAAAGTGAAAATTTATTCCATTTTATTATACTTTATGTAAATTTAATTCTCTTTTTTTCCTGAATTATATGGTTACTTATTACAGTAACAGCTTGGTTTTAATCTAGAAGCGAGAGAAGTAGGGGACTGTAATTATGCAAACCCCTGAATCCATTTTGTATTGGTATTTACAGTACCTCAGGAAGACTGACCCTTTGAGAAACAATGGGAGCGTCCTCCAAGTTTGCTCGTCCAAAGTTAATTTCCTAAGCCTGTGCTCAGGCACCTGAATGGAAATGCTTCGTTTCCTAAACGGTTAAGTATGCTGATCTCCTCTCAAAGCTTTTTTTTTAAAAAAAATCTTTTTATTATTTAAAATTCAGAACTTTTGAAGACCATCTAAAACATGCAGGATCTGCAGAAAGCGGAGAACAAGTCTCGAGAGATATCAGCATATGGTGAAATTCACTTCAGTGGATTATCGAATAACGAAGTAATCCTATTTAAATAATACCCCAACCACAAACTACTTCAAATCTGATAAATATGTCTTTTTGTTTATATAGCATCAAGCATTTGTTAAGGGATTAAACTCGAATGCCATAAACCAGAACCCTTACTGAATTGTTAAATAATTTTAGGATTCAAAGTGAGTTTCACTCTGTTGTCTTGAGCTTCTGTTTAATGTTTCTGGAAACAACATGGGCATCACATAAGTGAAATATGTGAGGCTTAGCCAGAGCAGCTAGGAACTGAAGAAGCTGGGACAGTGAAAAAGCTCAAAGAAACTAAGGATGTAAACTATTTTCTTCTACAAAGCAGTCTTGCATTTTTCAGTATGTATAACGTACATGTAACATATGTATGTAATATGTAGACAATCTTACTCTAGAGGATGGTGCTACAAGCCCTTTCATTTACAGGAAATCCCTAAGTGACACAGATTTCACTGACAGGAAACATTTCCAGATATTCAAGCTACACGTCTTGTTCTGAACACCCAAGGTTTGTTAGGAGATGCATCTCAGTCCAAAGGAAGGTTTTGTCTCTGCCTGCATCTGTGCTTATGAATGTCCCATTGCTCTGATGAACACTGGTATTGTGTGAGGGGACCATACATAGGCTTCTGGGTAAAAAAACCCTGAAAAACTCCAAACTGATTTCTGTATGAAGTTCCAATAACTAAGAAATTCACTTACATTGTTTGACATTGGCAAATGCTAAAACAGCATCGCTCCCTCAAGAACATCTGAGCCAAACTAGGCAGAGGAACACCAAAGTCAAGAAGATGATAAAAGTTCCAACAAGGCTCCTGGAGGAGGGAGCTGAGCAAAGGAGAGAGATCTGGCAATGACCCACAAAACCAGCTAGCATTAACACCATACCTCATGGAAAAACTCTTTTATGATTAGATCTTTAAAAATGCACCCATGACCTCAGTGTTACCTTTTATTCTCTTTGTTCCCATCCTTGATGGGATTTTGCTGAACTGGGAAGACAGCAATTGCTATTAGGGAAAAAGGGGCCAAGCCGTATGCCGTGGCTCCTGGACTCTGAAGCTCCTGACTGCTGTGGCTGCCCACCACCACATCTCCTTGGGAGAAAAGGCAATCGTCTTCCTGGCAGGCAGGATTTCACTGTACATTAACAAAAGATGACGTGTGGTATGATCTGCTATTACATTTCTGGATGAAACGCAACAGGAGAAATATATACTGGTCATCTGAGCTGTGCATACCCCACATGGCACCTCCACTGTACCAGCAGATGTTAACAGCAACTTTCTTCTGCATCAAAACTGTTCCTCTGCTTTCTGAGCCCAACGTTGGCAAAGGTTTTCCCTAAGGTTTGACTACTTGAAATTTAACAAGTAGAAGTGATGTTTAAAAATGGCTGACAAATTCTTTTAAAGCTTCCCGATTTATCCATCGGGGGAAATAAAATTCTATACCCCTCCTTCCCGTCAGCATATATACACGGATAATGATCTTCTAGGAGTACCGTAGGGAAGGTACCTTCCACCTTCTACCTGTGTAGACCATAATGCAAAGCAGATCAGGAATATTTACCCAGGTTGCTGTCACTGCAGTTGACAGAGACTGGGGAAGAAGGATGCCAGCTAGGAGCTTCTCTCCTGCATTCCAGGAAAAGCAGAAGCTAGTCGAGTGTGTGCAGCAGGAAGGCAAAGATAGAGGTAACAGCTGAAACAGTGAGACTGTCACTCAGCTTGCATACAAAGTAAGTAAAATATGTTAAACTGTTTAGAAAACAGGAGTTTAGTTAGCTTCAGGGAAAATAAGAATAAGCAAAGACACAACACTACGTTCAAAGACAAGAAGTTAGGAATGGTAATTTTTTCATGAGGTTATTTATCCCGCCTCCATTCCAGTGCTGTACTAATGCTATTTGCAGTAAATTACATCATGTATTTTTCAGCCTACTTGTGTCTGTAAGTGTCTCTAGTGATGACATCTCTATCTCTTTCCCTTGGAAGCTGCTCCACAGGATGCATAAGACCTCACAGCTGGAAAATAGTTCCCTCCATCAGTCTACAATTTTCTTTCCTTGCTTTAACTGTCATTCTATTACTCCTAATAATATTCTTTCTCTCTTCACAAGATCTTATTAAAAAAAAGAATAAAAATCTCTCATGTACTGTTCATTCCAGAAATGAACAGAGATTACTATGCTTACTGCTTTAGGCTTGGATCCTACTAGTTCTCCTTCCTGGGCATGACTTTCCACAAAGACAGGCTGATCTTGTCCCTGAAGCATGGTGTACATGCTGCCTTTGCACTAGGGCATCCATTTGGTGAAGAGTGAAATTATTTCTTCAAACCAGAAATTTGCACAAGCTTAGCTCTGTTGTGGAGGACACTTCAGAGCAGAGCATACTTTTGCATGCTAGCAATACATTGTGTAAATTTACAGCAATATAGTTATCTCTTTTAATCCCACTAACAAAGTTTATTTGGTTCATAAAACAATTCTACTGCTGCCACAAGAAGCTGCATAAACATTGTGTCAGTACCAGTGTATTTATACTGGCACACCAGTGGGATTGCCCCACAGTATTTATAGTCCAAACCACACACATTAGTCCAAATTGGCCCTGCTCAGGCTTTGTGAAAAACGGATCTTTCAGGATGAACTTCTTTCAGGATTCAGGCTATAAACCTGTCACCTTCCTCGTG
The DNA here is from genome assembly GCA_020800305.1 of Porphyrio hochstetteri. Classification (NCBI taxonomy): domain Eukaryota; kingdom Metazoa; phylum Chordata; class Aves; order Gruiformes; family Rallidae; genus Porphyrio; species Porphyrio hochstetteri. The sequence goes on along the minus strand of CM036905.1, from coordinate 31,566,264 downwards.
CCCTCATGAAATACTCTTCTACTTTCAGCATCTACCCTGGAAGAGTTTATATATCCACAAAGGCCGTGCAGTAACTTTGACTAAGTTCGGTTGTCAGCAAAACTTCACTGCCTTTGGAAGCTGTGACAAGTTTGGAGACAGTGCAGAGTAAGAGCCTTTTGAAATAAAGTGCTGTGTACCTTTAGGAGTGGGAACAAAGCACAGGAACAAAAGGGGTGTCAAGTTGACAAAAAAATATATATACATATTTGTTTTACTTAAAGCTCACAAAGCCTAGGCCACCTTCTGTGCTCCAGACAGCACCTAGGTGCCCAGTTCTTTACAGCAAGCCTTTTAACCTGTCAAGTACTCTTTATTTGCCAGTGCTTCCTGAGCCCTACTAAATCTCAAAGCTTATTTAGGGCAAGCAGTTGATCATCTGCAGTATGCTTCAAATTTTGAGAAACGGTAATTATGAGAATTGCTTGCCCACATCTTTGCCTACGTGCTACCTAGCCATGCCTCAGTTAGTATTTTGTGATCCTATGGAAAGTACAACAGTAAAAATCCAGTCACAGATGGATGTGTGACATTTAGGAAAAATTACATTCCCATAACCTTCAAGAAGATAGGCAAGGAATTGTTAATCTTTGCATGCACCAACCCCCATGCTTTTTAACCAGGGCTCTTTCTCCTTTAGGAATTCACAGCTGCATGTTCACAATGTCTCTGGCTCTGAAGCATCAGAATCAACCTATTGCCTACCACAACAGCAGGAAAATTTTGTCTTTCACAGCATGAAAACTGTACCTAAGCTTTTTGCCTAAACATTGCAGCATTGGTGAGGTAATTATTAAATCTTCCCCAATTTATTGCCAGCACTTTCAGATCCATCAGAGTGCTCTGTGTGTGTGTGTGTGCACACATGTGCTTAATTTCAATGATGGACTTATTGGATTCATACAATAATCTCAAAACAGACAGCAGAAAGCAATTAAAAATAACAGGAAATCTCACACATTAAAAGTAGCTCAAACCAACCTGACAGAAATGAAGGGCTCTCCAGAAACACAGCGTTCAAGGCAGAAGCTCAAACAAACCATCCGGACATGCCATGTTCTGAAGGTCAAACAAGTGCTGGTTTTGGCAGACCAACAGCATGATGGATGCCAGGGTCCTGATCCCTCTATCATGGCCAGCCTGTGCCCTGTCCAGGTTTTTATAATGAAGGACTGAGGGAAACCAAGCTGATTTAAAGAGTGAGAATAGAATACAGGCAATTAATGAGGCACGGTGTGTAAGACTTCAGACCCAAGCAAGTGCTAAATGTATTAATATCTGTACACTAGCAGCCAATGAAATATATCTGTAGCAAGCTCCTGAAAAAGAAAAAAAAAGCCAAATAGGAAATAGGCCACACCATTATTTCACAAAGATGATATATTCTTCATTACCTGACATCTCTAAAATGAGAGACTCGTGCCGAATACAGTACATGCAAAAGTAAGCTGGCATTTGGAAGAGAGGAAGAACCATTCAAGGTAAGAAATTTCAGAAAATATTAAAGCTGCAATTCCTAGCAAGGGCAGAGCAAAATGCCTGCAATGACTTGCTGTAGGCTTTGAAAACCAGTGATATCTTATTAACCGTATCAGGTAGCATCCCTATCGCTAGCATCCCCACCCCTATCAACCAGATGATACAACTACAGGCACAGCTGGAATTGTATTGACCAATTCAACAAGAACAGTACCTATATCTACAGCCAGGGCAAGACATCTGATAGATGACAGAAGTTTGATCTTTAAGGTATTTCAAGAAATAACCGGCATTTTTAAAAAATGCCAATGATTCTAAGCTATGATTTCACGAAACAAGCACTTTGTTGAAGAGCCAGAGTTGAACACACTCATTAAGGCTGCAAGAACAGCAAAGCAAGCCACTGAGACCCATGAGAAAGGCTGGTTAAGGCAGTGGATTTTCACCTGTTGTCTGTCAAGCCCTGGAAGATCACAGACTACTGTGCCACATCTCTTGAAAGCTCCCTAAGAAAAAAATAGGCCTTTACTTTGTATGGCAATCTAATTATGGAACGTACCTGATCAAGGTGTGCAACACCACTAAGTATCTACAACAAAGAAGAATGAAGCTGTTCAGACTAACAGGCACCGTTGGCTGCCCTGGGCTGCCTCGAAAGCATGAGAAAAGCAAGTCTGCACTCCACAGCCAACACATTCTGCCTTCCAGGCTCAAAGCTATGCATTGGTTTTGGCTGACTAGAAATGTGAATGCTCCTGAAAGCACTGCTGAACAGGTTTAAGACAACCACTGCTGACTGCTGAACAAGTACTGTTAACTCCTCTGATGGGACAGTGTCTGTTCCATGTGCTTTCAGCCTTCCTGGTGCAACCTTTGAGAAGAGAGCATGGGAAGGACATCCAGTGCCCTGAGGGAAGGGAGCCTTGCTTCTCCTGTGGGAGTGCCCGAGCACGTAGGGGGATGGAGGCATCAGCAGGGAAGGGTGCAGTGGATGGAAGAGAGCAGAAAGCAAAGGCTGGTAACAAGAATCCCTGGTGAATGTGCTGCATGAGCACTAAATAGAAGGAGGACCTCCTGAGAACCCAAGAAGCCCTTGCAGGGATACAAAGAAAGGGATACAAAGGAAGAACCTGTTTAGTCCAAAAGTCTCACTTGGTGGGTGGGAGGGAGACTGCTTGCTATAAATTAAAGGTTTAGGTAGATTTATTTTAAAAATAACCCAGATTCCTATCAGTCACCTTGAAAAATAAACACATTAAAACACATCAAAAGAGGTCTTCAGGAAGAAAGAACTGCCATTCACTATGCATAATAGTGGACTCGCTTCAATTATTCTTTGTGAGACTTATAAAACATCTTGCTAACACTTCCTTTGTCTCCTGTACTCCACAGAAATTCCATTACTATTCCCATCTTCTTGCCTTAAGATAATTAATAATAATCATCTCATTGTCTACGAGGTTTATGGGTGTTCAAAGTTGCCTGTCACCTGCCAGTTCCATGCAAAGCATAAACCCAAGGAGACTTCTTGTAGGAGGCTACAGGGCAGCTGAGCTGGTTGTATTGACCATAGGCTTTCTGAACCCATACTGTCTCAGACCTCACCATAAAAAACTTTACTCTTCTTGTCAAAAGAGGCTTCCACTGAACAGCTCTGCGAAAGCAGCTCCCACGCCTCATATTCTTGTATAAGGTCAGACTAGAGGCATGGGATGACTAACAGCCATACTTCTGCATGGTCCACAGCAGCATTCATTCTGCCTGCTTCCTTGTGTCCACGCTCCTTCCCCTCCTTAGAGGCATTATGTTTTAACAGCATATGTGGAACAGGGGGAATAGAAAAGGAGAGGAATCCAGCAGAAAACGTAACAGCAGATAAACACATGTGATGCACAGGATGCTGTATGTTGGACAGGAAAGAGGGAGAGAAGAAGAAAACAAAACTAAATCAGGTGGCAAAGGGAAAAGAAAGGAAGGACAGTATGGAGGGATGAATGGGAAGAGACTAATCCCACTTCTTAGCTCCCTTCTCAATCCCCTCCCAGCTCCTCTAACAAGCTCTATTTCCTTTGCTAATTACACCATAGAACTGAAGCAGCCTGATTTGGAATCACACAGAAATTAAAAGTCCTCAGCTTTCAGTTTATACTTCCAGTAGCAAAAGACCAAATTAAAAAACACAGGAGAAGCTGATTCGAGAAGAGACACCAGGACATCAGTATCACAGCAGCAGGAATCAGTATTTTGCTGCTTTCCCTTCTCCGAGATGCCTCCTCTGCTTCTGGGCCAACACTCCTCCCTGTGAGGCGCAAATGAACACAGGAGCTAGTGACAGCTGTGTATATTTCTATTGCTATCACCAGCTCAAAGAAACAGAGTGGGAACTGAAAACAAGGTATGAAGTTCAGGAAACAAAACTCTTAATACTTTTCCAGCCATGCAGGCATTTTTGGTTCAGACACTTTTGTTACTGTTTTGCTTAGCAGAGAAGCACAGGTAGCAGTGACAGTGTTACTGGATGGAATAAAACTATGAAAAGTGTCAATGACAACCAAAAGACAAAACAAAGTGAGCATCAAGTCTCAGTACAGAAATTATTTCTTTAACCACCTCTGTTCTGTACAGCTTTTCCTTTCTATGATTTTTTCAGGGACGGGATTAGCCTCAGTATTGCTCCCATCACTTCCAGTATAAAAGTCTATTGAGACTTGCATGTAAAAAGTTAATTAAAACCTGAATAAAGTGACTACAGAGATCAAACAACATCTATTCCCCAAGTTCATGCCAAGACCCATATACATGTGATGGTTCATACACATGCTGTAAGTTATTTCACGATGTACTTTTCAATATTAATTATGGTGAAGAATAAAATCCATTATCCTTTACCAACAGATTTATTCAGAGTAAATCAGAAGTAACTTAAGCACAAAAGGATTATTCTGTTCATTAACACTGCCACTACACCAATAGTTAAAGCACTCTTTTTCTTTAAGCCCCTGCTCTGAAAAGTATGTCAGTGTAAAGGACTGTTTATGCTTATTAAAGCCCAATGAAAAGGCAGCAGAATTTTAAGGTAGTGGGATGCTTTTGATTCAAACATGTGTTGGATGCTGTCGTGACAGAAGGCTGCTTTCCTGAAGTGGGATTACATGCCCTGGGTTTGCAGACATCGAGCACACACATGGCTTTCTGCTCCCTTGGTGCATTGTGAAAATCAAGATGTACTTAACCATGAATACATTTTTCTCTGGGGCTATGTCATATCATGTTATATAATGTAATAATGTAATAATATATACTTTGTAATGTAAGTATGCAAAAATCCATCACAAGTCATAAACATTTCTGAAACCTGGAACTTAATATTAAGCTCCTAAATGCAGCTATGACAAAACAGGCCCCTATTGTAGCGGGTTCCCACTGAATACACTGGCAAATTGCAGTGAGCGTGGCTGTGTGCGAGTCTGACATGCAATTCCTATGTCAGAAGCCAAAAACGGATCCTGAAAGTCACACATTCATCATTTCAGTCTTTCTTAGAAAGAATACTGTAACATTTATTCTCACAAAGCTCATAAAAATAAATGCTCCCAACACAGAGATTTATGGTACAAAACAATACCAATTTCAGAATAACAGCACTTTGATGTGGAAAGGCCATGAAAGATCATCCAGCATTTCAGTATAAATGCACAATCAATTCTGAAATACCCAGATGTGTGGGCTCCCATCCCTTTCTTCAAAGATTCTATCTGATGTGTGCTTGTACTCATTTTAAAACAGACCAAGGTCTATTAAAGTGCATCAAAGTCCTGAAGGAGAAGAGGCTGCCATCTGTTCGTGCACATAGACAGAGAGCTATGGACAAATACCACCACTGTGGTGGCTTTTCAGTTTAAAAACTCTCAACTTTATTTCTTTAATATTGCTTCTCTGCCCTCATTTATTCAAACATTTAAAGATTTCCTAACCATTTATGTGTTCTTTGCAATTAATCTCCAGACTCACATGGATTTTAGCCTTTTCCAGTGGACTGTGGAAAACAGTAAATTTGAGAGCGGATAAAGGAAGAAGAGTAGTGCACATCTGTAAAGGTACGGGTGCTGATTTGACTGACTGAGACCTTTTCTGAAATCTTGGCTAAACGCATAGAGAAGAGCCATTGTGGATTAGAATTTTGCAGCTCTGATGGACAATCTTAGTCAATCATCATTTCTCCATGTTGCTATTCTAGCTTGCCAAAAAAAAACCCAACCCAAACCCGGTAGTTTTCTAGCTCCCTGTATGACTTGTAATATCCCCAGCCCACTGTAATTTTTCCTTCCCCTGCCAATTCAAGTCAGTACACTGAAAATCCTCAAAACACCCCACAGAGGATAATACTTTACACCTACCAGTGACAGTAGCAAAGATCAAGGATGGAGAAAGAAATTTTAATTTAGCTGATGAGTTCAGCGGGCAGACAGTCGGCAGATGTGACACATTACCCATATCTGTGCTCCTGTTTGTACCACCTCCAGCCTTTTACCAATTAATTTAGACCAATGGCCCAAACCCATGAACCACCATGGAGTAAGGCACAGCAGTCAACCCATCCAAAAGATAGGATGATTAGCATTTAGAGTGCAACTCTGAGAACCTCTATCATTATTTTAATGACACTTTATGTGCTAATTTTAAATGTAACAGCTGTTTCTTTCAAGTTCTAACTACAGGATTTTGCTAAAGATCACCTTTACCATTACAATCTAAATTCGTACAATTACAATCTAAATTCAGTGAGATTATACATGAACAGAAAACATTCAAATTAGCTACTCAGTGAACAGTAAGATATGTGGGTTTGGGGATTTGGCTTTTTAACAAATATTCTATATGAATCTGCGAAAATCAGGAAATAAATTGTGGTACCAATGCTGGAATAAAAGCTAAATAAGCATAAAACCAAAGCATTTACATAATAAAAGAATCTACAGAGCTATGCTCACAGTTCAAATCTGAATTTTTTCCCTAGGAAAGGGCTACATAGTGAAATCCAGTTATGAGACACTATGTTAAAAACTGAGCAATAATGTCCCTCGGTAAAAAACATCTTTGCTTTAGTTGGCCTTAGAAATGGCCCCCAAAACAATTTTTCCCTTCTTTTCTTTCTCCAACAACACTGTGTAAGGAAAATAGTTTGATTTCTGTAAAATATATTTTTAAATTTCAGGTTATCAACTATTTAACAAGTAATTTGAGTTTATCAAGAACTTATCAGTGGAGAGGTACTCTGGAGAAATAAAATCTTAGATGGAGATCTTCATGAAGAGCAGCTTATGACCATTTCCAGCTCCTGCAGGAATGAGTTCAATTTATCTAGGTTCAATTCACCACAGCCTGATGGCTGGTACCAGCTCAGCTCCACTTGTCACAGAGCATTTCCCTGCTGTCAGACACGGCTGCTGGGAACAGTCAGTGAGAGGGAGAAATGATCCTGCAGGCAATTACATGTGTCCTCCCAGAAGGGCTTCAAACAGGAGAGAGATCTTGAAGTACATCGAAAGAGAAGACCCCATGCAGAACAAAGTACAGCTACACAGTGACCCGTGTTTCATTCAGACTGCTGCACTTGATGCCGTTTGGAGATCATGTGGGTGTTCTAACATGTGCAGCCCATGTGAGAGATCAAGCTTATGGCTTATTGGGACTCCAACTCTAACTGCCACCCAGAAACACCGTTTCCCCCCGTGGCAGGAGATGTCACCCTCCCCAGCCTCACAGCAGGCATGTTTTCTATTCCAGCTATCTGAAACATTCACTGAAATGCACAGACATTTCCAAGGCTGCAGAGACAATTTGAAAGCAGCTGATTTCTGTTGCCAAGAATGTTTTTAAAACTTTCTGATGAAGCTAGCAGAGATTAATAGATCTCTGACTTCTCCGTGGTGTCTTCAAACACACTCCTCCTAAGCCTGCCTTCATCTCTGGCATCTAGCTCTCACCTCTCCCCAGGAACAAGAGCATGAAGGAGGGAGGAAGACTGTCCCCATTCCCTGGGTTGGACTTTACAGCTCCCCAGCTAACCACTCTGACCACTATTCATACTAGACCAACAAAGTCATACATCAAACTTTAGTAACTACTGTAAAGCAACTTTCAACAAGACTGTTCTCATCAATCTGTATTATTAGATCTTTTCTTCACTGGACCAAATACATCTTTTGGACTTCTCTCCTTTTCACTTACCACAGCCTTCCTAGCAAGCAACATACATGTCCAGCCTGAACACGGACCCAGCAAACTGGTGTGTATGCCAGTATGCAAGTTGGCTACAATTGGCAAACAGTGGCGCTCACCTTTGATGCACCAGTAACCTCTCAGCTATCTGGTGAAGGGGCCCTGTCAGGAGAGGTCATGCACACCATGGTGAGCACTATGCTTTGTGCTGCCCATTGGCTCTCCACTGGGGACATGACCTGAGCCAAGGCCCCCTTGACCTGGTACCAAGAGGTAGGAAAAAAGAAGAGAAACATAACTGCACTGTCTTCAGACAAGAAGCATTTACTCCTCAGATCATCCAAGGCCAGGATCTGTCCTCGTCCTGAGGTAAAATTCAGAAGGGAAGATGCAGGAAGATCACTTGTGGCATTGGAGTAATTCTACTAATTTCTCTATTAGATTTTTTACAAGGCTATTAAGTTTAAAGCGTCCAATTGCTTTGGCTGTGGGGTCCAAAGAAATATTTGCATGGTTAATTGAAAATTAGGTCCAAGATTTATTTGGAGTAACAACAGAAAAACCACATTGTTCTTTTGGTTTGTGGGTTCCAGCCTATGCTAAAGCCAGAGCTCCTGAGTGCACAGAGACTGCCTGAGCCAAAGCTAATTCAGAATCAAGAGGAAGCAGCATGGCCATGAAGAAATACAGCTAATTTTGCACAAAGCTGGATGGCTTCACACCCTGTAGTGCATGCCATGCCTCCCACTTCACATGGGCCTCTGCAAGCTTGGAGCATTATGAGCCTCTGGGCTGTGATGGTGGTGTATTACACAGTCAATGGCAGTTACAGGCAGCAATTTATGCTTTTTTGGTTCCTCCTTCCATTTCTGTCACAACAGAGTGTGACCCTCCTCTGCCCAAGGGTTGCATCTTTGTTAGAGCTCTGCACCAGTCATCTTTCCCCTCACCTCCACTCTGCTTGGTCATTATGCTCCTGCCTAGAGCAGGTCAACAGACACACTGGTTCAACAGCACACCTCCTTCAGTCACAAAATGCAGATTTTCTTGACATTTCAAATGCAAATGTATTATTTGCTGGTATTTGCTTGATAAGAAATCCTGGCAGACTCACGACTTTTTTTGGTGGGGGTCCTCTTTAAGAGAGTAGACAAACCATTCAAAGGCAACAGTGCAGCTGTAGCATTTAAAGCAAGCAGTGAATTTCAATAAAGACTCACTCACTGCAGCTGGAAATTACCATCCACTCCCAAGCAACGCAGACCTCTGCAGGAGTGCTGACTGCTTGCATGCAAAACATCGTGCTACAGAAGCAAACATATTGTGTGTAAACCAAATCTTGAGAAGTACAAAATGCAGTGCTCAGTCACTGAGCAAGGATTTGCGCCTCTGACTATGACAAAATCATTGAAGCCATTGAGGTCCACAGGGCAAAGACAAAGCCATCTGTACCTGGCTGCTTCCTCCCCCAGCACTGCTCCCACTGGAAGCCACAGGCGTGCCTGGTGAGGCCTGGGCTGCAATGCCTCGGGTGTGATGAGGTATGTCACCTCTCATAGATGCCCAGCAGTTTTTCATCCCCTTCTTAGACAAATGCCTGGCATCTGGCTAAAAGCCAGCTGATGTGAACCCAACTCAGATAAATGGGAACTGTCAGCAAGCACAGGGATGCTCTGGGACAAGCATCATTTGTGGCAGCTAAAACCACTACACAGCCATTCACTCACTCCCCCTCCTCCCCCCTCTTGCTCAGAGGGGATGGGGGAGAGAATCAGAAAGGAAAAACCTGTAAAACTCATGGGCTGAGATAAAGACAGTTTAAGAGCACAGAATAGGAAGATGATGTTGTTATGATTATGATGGTGATGATGAATAGAATATACATAAGGGACGCACAGCGTAAGTGCTCATCACCCGGAGTCCATGCTCAACTAGTTCCAAAGCTGCGCTGTGTCCCAGCCAACTCCCAGTTACATATGGAGCATGACATCATATGGTACAGAACATCCCTTTGGCCAGTCTGGGTCAGCTGTCTTGGCTGTGTCCCCTCCCAGCTTCCTGGGCACCCCCCTACTTCTCAATGGAAGGGCAGTATGAGAAGCTGAAAAGTCCCTGACTGCTCGGCAACACCTAAAACATCAGTGTGTTACCAACATTGCTCTCATCCATAATCCAGAACCCAGCTGCTGGGAAGAAAATTAACTCTATTCCTACTGAAACCAGGACAACATCCAAATGCAACATCTGTTCCCTACTGCACAGCCTCCCAATTCACCATTGATCTTGAAACATCATGAGGCCTCCCTATGGTCACAGATTAACCCAGTGAACAGATGTGTTAGCAACCCTCAAAGGCAGAAGGATTTGGCTGTATGGGACATGGTCCATCTTCTTAAGGAAAAGGCTGATAACTCAGATGCCTTCCAAGGCAGCAGAAGGGGAGCCAACCTTGCAAGAAATAGGTCAATCAGGGTGATAAAACTAATACCAAAAAGGAAAATGGTTAGAGAACAAATTCACTTAGCACAAAAATCAAGATTTGGGAAAAAATCTATGTGAAATTCTTCACGATGGGAAAAGAAGATATTGTGTCTGCAACCTGTGTGCTAGACAAGAGATCTCAGAACAAGTAACATATAGGGAAAAAATAAAGCTGAAAATAATAATACTGGGCTGAGGAGAAAAGCATGATTAGATAATTAAAATGAGTAACTGAAATTTTGTTAAAAAGGAAGTGTGAGCCAGACCAGGGTAGCAGAAGACATGCCATCTAGAAATGCTGTTTCTGGTTTATGAGCTTCTATTTCATTGATATGGGAGAAAGTGGAAGTAGATGCTGATGCTAACAAATGACAAACTTTCAACCACAGAGAACTGCTATAAAAGTTTAAAGGATTCAAGAATAAGTCTGTAATTAGGAGAATTAAAAAACAACAAAAACTCCACGCAGGAAGGAAAAAGAATGATGTTTGTCATACGGCTCACCGAGTATTATAGAATCATAGAATGGCATGGGTTGGAACGGACCTCAAGGATCACAGAGTTCCAACTCCCCTGCCACAGGCAGGGCCAACAACCTCCAGGCCTGGAGCTACACAAGGTTGCCCAGGGCCCCATCCAACCTGGCCTTGAACACCTTCAGGGACGGGGCATCCACCACCTCTCTGGGCAGCCTGTTCCAGCACCTCATCACTCTCTCTGTGAAGAACTCCCCCCTAATATCTAATCTAAACCTTCCTTCCTTTAGCTTTAGTCCGTTCCCCCTTGTCCTGCCATTGTCTACCTGCCATTGTCTACCCTTTTAAAAAGTTGAATCCCCTCCTGCTTATAAGCTCCCTTCAGGTACTGGAAGGCTGCAATGAGGTCCCCCCACAGCCTTCTCTTCTCCAGACTGAACAAGCCCAGCTCCCTCAGCCTCTCTTCGTAGGGCAGGTGCTCCAGCCCTCTAATCATCTTCGTGGCCCTCCTCTGAACCCTCTCCAACAGCAGTTCCACATCTTTCTTGTATTGGGAGCCCCAGATCTGGACACAGTACTCCAGATGGGGCCTCACGAGGGCAGAGTAGAGAGGGACAATCACCTCCCTGTCCCTGCTGGCCATCCCTCTTCTAATGGAGCCCAGGATACCATTGGCCTTCTGAGCTGCAAGAGCACACTGCTGGCTCATGTTAAGTTTCTCATCCACGAAGTATAATGCAAAAAAAAAAAGAATAAAAAGAGGTGATTACAATATTTCTCTTCTTCAGTTGAGAAAATGCTGGATAACATCATATATCATGATAAAGACAACAGTGTATTTCTAATCCAACAATACCTTAGAACGATGTTAAACAATATTAGCAAGATAGGCAGTCCAGTATCAGCAGGTCTGGGTGAGTTTGATTCAACAGCTCTGCCAAAAAGCTCTCTACATCATTAATATTGATTTTCAGTAACATTTTTGCAATAATGTCAGTTTTTCATTACTAAACATTTTTTAAAATTAAGGCTGCTAATGCTTAAATAGGATTAATTCCTTAATTCAGGGAAACTGGGGGCTTGAGTCATACTACAGGATCACTGAAGAGTTTTAACATTTTTTTTTAAAGTCTTTGACCTGTGTATTGAAGATAACGACAGCAAACTGTGATAAACAGCAAGATTAACTGCCAGTTCCAGGGATACACATTGTGTACGACCCCTGAAAAGAAATTACAAGGTACACAGCAGGTACTGCAGTGCTGTGAGAGCCACCACCACACAACGGTGCCGTGCAGGAGTCACCTGAGGCTCCAGAACAGATGCTGAAGAGCTGAGAAAGTTACCTGAAGGTGATGCAGGAGCCCTAATGCACTGTGCAGCACGTCGGCTGTGCCGTGGCATGCCAGGGAGCAGCCAGGAAGCACAGCCAGCCCCTGCTGGAGGGTGAGTGCACAGCAAGGGTAGATGGGCTGAGGGAGGAGATGGGCAGAGGAAGGTGATGCCCCTTGCTGTGCCACTGATACAGTGCTTTGGCCAGTTTGCTACAGGCAGGGAGCTGCGATGTGGGCTGGCTATGAGCCATTTAAGAGCACCATGAAGCACCACAGTGGCTTGGCTTCACCAAAATGCAGCCACCCTCAGCAAGGCTGGAGATGGTGTCTCTGGCATAGCCCCAGCCTTGAGCCCAGTGCAAAGGAGCAGGAGAGGCTCTGGGATCCCTCTGGTGTCCCTTCCTCAGCCCCAGGCCAACGAGGCACAAAAGGGACACCACCAGCAGCACTGATGGCAGGGCAGGGCAGATGCAAGGGTCCAGTCTCTTTCATGGCACCAGAGAAGCAGATGAGCTGTGTGCAAATGATGCAACTCTGCCAGAAAGGTGTTAGGAATTATCACATCTGATTTACCAAATGTCCATGTAAAATGGACACAGATCTCAGTTTGGGAAAGCACAGACTTCAACAGGGTTGCACAACGGTGTGCAGGAGCCTCTTCATTTTATACTACAGAACTGAACAACTGCTGGTACAACTGCTTTCAAGCACAGCTCTTGGAGAGGCCTCATCACAGCAATTGTGGGTTTTTCCCCTACGTTTCTCAGCTGTTTCAATTTCTAGTAGAATTCAGTTGTCTGCAGTTGCTCAACTCCATGCATGGAGAGCAAAGATACAGAAGGGGTGAGGTATGGACATTGTGCATTAAACCCTGTGCATTAAAGCTTGACACACGACTATTTCTGCTTCAGGAAATTTATTTCTGTAGGTGTTAGGAGTTACCTGGTGCTCGCAGGGACACTGTGAAATATTTGCTACACTCAACTGCAAAATGCTTCCCTCAACTGCAACAAATAAACAGCTCACGTCACCTCCCAAGGATGCACTACCTTCTTGTCATACCTTGAAGTCAATAATGAAAACCTGGAGTTTGAAACATGGGTTTAGCATCTTGGGATGTGAAGTTGTAAAGGAAAAGTACAAACAGGCAAGAACAACAACCTGTGCTGGCCTCAAGATCACTCACCGGCGATCCCCAAACACATACAGCTGGCACGCAGTCATTCAGCAGATACCTAATTGATCTGTGATGGCACTTCTTTTCTTTTTAAATTAAAGATTTTCATGCCTTCTCAGTTGCAGAATACTTGACCTGACAAGCACTTGCTGGGGCAAAATAATACGTGAGACAAGAGGAAAACAGAATAGGCAGGAGACTGTATCTGACGCGTACCCAGTAATAGCTTCATCTGCCTGTTCCCTGGGGAGATCTGAACTGTTTTGTGTGCAGAGCTGTTAAACAAAAAATTATTTATTGAAAAGTTAATACAGCATGGTTAGAAGCATTTCACAGGAGCTGTCTAGGTACACAACAATCTCTACTAAACAGAAGAGAAACTATGTCCACCTAATGAAAGAGCTGGAAGAAAACCTCCTAATTTCAGCAGTAGCAGTGAAGAGGTTAAGCAAGGCGAGGCTCTGAAGACCCCTTTGCAGGCAGCAAGAGTTCTGACAGGGAAAGAGAAGGAAGCACATATTTCAGCATCTCCACACCTAACACGTGCTCAATACCACCATTAAGTCACACTCACAGGCCATTGCATCCCTGTGTATAAACCAGCGGTCCCTTCTCTTTCAAAGTCTCCTGATCAGAGGAGGCACAACTGAAACTGGTACTCAATGTGATCATTTTAACCTTCAGAATTAATACTCAAGCGAATTAATAGACTGATCTGTAGCAGATCAGAGCAATTACTTCAGCTTTCATTCATGATGGATGAGGCTGATTCCCATCTTCCACAAGTCTGCAGAGACCAAGAGCTTACTCTCAACCCCATGACTGCAGCCATCCTGGCTCGGCTGCCTGTGATGCAGCAGAAGGGACTGAACACACCATCTCATAAGGCTGTGACTACACCTTCTGAGAACAGGGACTTTGGTGGTGACTGCAGCCTCTTGGTCTGCAGCTCTCTCCAGGAAACCGGAGGAAGTGATGAATCTTCTCTTAGATCTGCCTTTAATAGAACGTGTTTGTAAAGCTGCCAGCATAAAGCAGCTGTTTAGTAAAGCGTAATACTCCCATAACATATTCTGATGGGACTGTCTGTTTTATGTGGAGATACCGTACATGTCCAGAAACATAAATTACATACATTTTGCTGGAAAACTTTCCAGTGATTTTTCAAACAAACTCTAGATTAGATCTGGGCTGATGACAGATTTTAGCACTCAAAGTAAACAAAAAAGTTTAAAAAAAGAGGGGGGCAAGAGTTTGAATTTAAGGAAAATAGACACTGCTGCAAAATAATACAATAAGAACGCAAACAATAAATTTCATCTGGGGACAACCTGCAACATTATCTGCAACCTGAAATTAAATGCTTCCTTTTATTTTCAAGTGGTTTTGCCCCAGCCAGCAAGGGGATGAGGAGGAGAATGAAAAAATACCCCTTGTGGGTTGAGAAAAAGACAGTTTAATGGGACAGCAAAGGAAAAGAATAGTAGTAGCAATGATAATAACAACATTTTTTTTTTTTAAAGTGATGCACAAATGCAATTGTTCACCAGAATGGAAGGGAAAAAAAACCCAAACCAACATTTCTGAGCAGGGATCCTGCCTCCCAGTTCACTTCCCCAGTTACATCCAGACCATGACATGCTGTGGTTGGGAATGTCCCTCTGGCCAGTCTGGGTCAGCTGTCCTGGCTGTGCTGTCCCAGCTTCTTGGGCACCTGTCAGGGTGTGGGAAGCTCAAAAGTCTTTGATTTGGTGTAGAACTACAGCTACCTAGCGACAATTAAACATCAGTGTGTTACCAACATCACTCTCATCCTAAGTCTGAAACACAGCACTATACCTGCTACTAGGAAGACAATTAACTTTATCTCAGCTAAAGCCAGGAGACAAAGTTAATTAATCCTTAAAGACATTATTTAAGGAATTTATTTATTTTAATTTTTTTAAAGTAAAAAGCTCCAAAATATTTGGAAAGACTAAAAATCTAATTTGGAAAAAAAACCTGAAACAAGACACTGCAGCACCTGGGGAAATCATCTTTCTTCTTCAGTCAAAATGACTGGCAATAATCATCCTTGAAAATGCAAATCTTTCTGATCCCTATCTAACTCTGCTTCGAAGCAAATTTATGACTTGTCAAAAAAGAATCTTCCCAGCTTTATTTATGAAGTCAGAGGTAATTATCACTTCTTCAGCTGATATAAGAGTGAACATGTTGCTAACCAAGCTGGTGGGAAGAAGAAGTACAAAGCAGTCTGTACGACTTATAATTCTTTCAGTGAATTATAAACAATGTTAGAGCATCACATTCAGCAGTAGCAATGTAATACCTCTCCAAACCTAAATGAAACAAAGAAATCACACGTGACACATGAACTGTGAGACAAAAGGAATGAAATAGGTTTTTTTCCACCATCAAACATAAGGGTCAGATTCTGCAACCCCCTTACAAATCTTACAGCCCAACAGCGTAACCGATGCTGACATGGGTGACGTGATGGGGTAAGTGCTTGATTAGATACGTCACCTTCTGCCAGTTTTCAAGCAATCTGACCTCACCCATTTAAATGCCCTAGTTGGCTAAGTTGGTATTTTCCAACATTTGTGGTTATACCCAGATGGCTAATTTGAAATGACTGCTACTAATCTGTGCATCAGAGGCATTGCTTTCCATATGTGCCAAGTATCAGCGATGCCCAATAAAATCAGCTGCGAGCACTCAATGCTCTGCAAGAACAGGTTGATTAATACTTTCAGAGAGGGAGAGGTTATTTTATACCCAACAAGATAAATATTTGTTAACTCTGAAAGGTGAGAAAGTACTGCTATTCCCTAGAAAACGTAATTTCACTTTTTTTTTGATTTATCATTGCTGCAAATTAAAACTGAAAGCTAATATTTTTCAACTGAAAGAAAATACACTATATTTAATAAATACATTTATAAAGCACACTTTTTTTCTTCTTCTTTTCACCAGGTTTGAACTTATAACAGCATTTTGACATTATTCCTACTAGATATTACAGTCATGGTCGGAAATATACACATGGTAAAGGATTCTGCATTGATAATGGAAAGCCAGGTGACACATTCACCTATTGGATTCTGTGCCTCCTGACCAACCTACACTGGGGAAAAGCATCCCACTGCTCTTCCAATTAATACTTGGAAGATTGTTCTAACAATCGTTGACTGTTCCATCTTTCTCGTGGATACTAAGAGGTCAAGAAGACAACTTTGCACCCAGGAACACACACATGGAAAAGTTCTGATTGTTGGGGTACATCATTAAATACTACTTTTTTTTTTTTTCCTGAAGCAGAACATTTGAGAGTTTGTCCTCTCTTGAGATTATTGTGCATTAATAAAATATAACATGGTGAAAATTATAACTGTCTAATCACAACTTCAGTGTCCAACACAAAATTTAGAGGCTAAAAGAGCTTCTACAAAGTTAAGTTCCCTTTTCCACTGAAATAACTCAAAATTTATCAGAAACATAAAACTACAGCATCATAGATAATATTTCCAAAGTAACAACTTGACGAACATCATAATTCAGCATGGTAATTAAACATACCACGTCAGTGAGATTTAAGCAAGCCTATAAAGTTAAGTTTTGTGTGCTTAATTGCTACCCTGAGTGGGAGGGGGAGATTTAAATCCAGTATATAAATATTAACTGTAATATATTACAGCGAAATTCTTTCAAAAACATTCCATAGAAATACCTCTGTGCTTCATTATGCAAATATACAGTCAGAAATGCCTTGAAGGGATTCTTAAATTGGCAAGGATACAGTTTCCATTATACCTCATCCAAAACAGCTCAATGTTGGCAGCTAAATTTCCACACAACATTGAAGATGAGGAAAAACAACAACAAACCTTTGAGAGATGCAGTTTGCCTCTGCCATGTTCTATAAAGACAGATGCCAACAGAAAAGACATTTGTTCTTACTGTACCACAGAACATGAAATAACAGCAGTAAGATTCAAAACAGCCTAAGGGACAGATTCAGTGTTGATGCTGGTCACCTACACAGAGAATTCAGAATGGCCTTTAGAAACCCAGATTCCCATAATGTGACCCTAGAAATCCTTGCCAAACTCCCACTAGCCTCTGAAGGCCTGACAGACTCCACAGAGATAGCAAACCACAATTTCTGTGTCAAGTGAGGTCCCATAATACCTGAAAGGGCAGTGTGGCAGTTTCTGTATCTTGTATTTGATAAGACAAAGTAACTGGAAGCATTTGATCAGAATTCAGAAATCAGGCATCCCTCTGCTTAAATAAGTCTACCATAACTTTGGGTTTATGCAGAGATTACTTTGTTCCCTTCCTTGATATTTATTTAGAGCAGATCTTAAAGGATTTTAAGAAAAAAACTTCCTCATATACTGAACAAAGCGCATATTAGAGGAAATGTGACCCACTGTTAGATCAGTTTCTCAGGAGAGAGGACACAAATTTGAGTTTAACTGCAATTTCTTTCACGTGGAACAGTGAAATACTCAAAGAAGGAAAAGCCAAGAAGCCTCTTCCCCAGAAGAGGGGAAGCTTCTGTAAGCTGTAAGGGTAGGATTTCTCTTCTGCTTTCTCCCAGGTTTGTCCAACACTCAGTATAAATGCCATCACTGTGCACCACAAGAGGAAAAAGAGCATGTACTATTGCAGCCAAGCTTGGAACGGTGTGGCTCAGGGACTTCATTTGTGATGTGGAGTGGAAGGTATAGGCTTGAAACCTCTACAATTAACGAGTGGAAGCTAAATCCTCACATACTGGTGAAACGGATTATCATACAGGGGCACACAGAGATATTCCAAGAAAAGAGTGACTTCTTCCATTCCCTGTCCCACTTTGGTATTTTAAGAAAGGCTTTGGGCAAGTGCCTTCAGAAGAGGAATGCAGAGACCGTTGAGCTGGGGTGAGAAAATACCCTATTTGGGCAGGCCCGAGAACATCCCCCAGGTCACCTCACTCACAGCATTACCTACTGCGTAACTCAAGCTCAGTGCAAGTGGTGTGACAGTGACTGGTAAGCTCTTGTCTGGCTCGGTCCTGCCTTGTGATGGTCGGTTCTCCTTGTACACCATGTGGGGAACACATGCATCTAACATGACGCCTACCTTAAGGTCAGGCATACTAGAGACACATCGACTTTCTCAGTGTCAAAGTGCAGATCAAGCCCTGTATGAAACGAGTAACATTTTCAAAAGTAGCACAGGCACTTATGCCTCTAAATTATTCACCAGATTATTTTATATGTAGGGAAAAGATGCCTGAAGTCCATACTTAAGAGATGGGCCATATTTCAGAACTGGTAAGTACCTAAAGGCTGTGAAAATGAAATCCTTAACTAAAGAAACATACTATAGAATATGGAAATAGTTTTGTGACTGCCATTTTCTTCAGCACTACAATTTCTATAGCACTGCACTAAAAAAGACTTTAGACAGAGCACAGGCTCAAAACTCTAGCCCTTGCAACTAAGTTTCTTCTCTGGCAGCCAACCTTTAAAGAAGTCTGAATCACCAGGAAAATGATGAAGATTCTTATACAGGACTTGAAAAGGTGACAGATAGTGAAACCACTACACCTACAAAAAAGAAGGACATACAAAGGATTTTTTTTTTTTTTTTTTGCATTCACAGAACTGGCAATATCAAGTAAAAGCAGAAAGAAACTTGATGCACAACATGTCCTATTCTCCTGAAGTTTTGCAGAGGAGACAGGGAAACTCTGACTCTTTTTAGAAGAAGGTTTTGTAAACCTGAATTCATAAAGCTTAAAGAAAAAAAATCCTGCTATTTCTTTCAAAAGGAATTTGCTTCAAGAAGGTAAGAGAACCTAAAACCACAGAATATTTGCAAGTTGAAGGATGACTTGCAGAAGCCCCTAACTGCAAACTAAGTACTTCTGCCAAACCTTGATCTGCATGCGTGAGAATGTTTTCTGCTGTAGGAAGCTGAAGAGGCAGTAGTGCCTGACCTACCACCACTGGACGGGATACACACACTTAGATGTGGGGCGGGGACTCACGAGGACTCACAAAGATGACACTTGCCAAACATCAAATGTTGTTCCACTGCTCAGCACGTGCTTCTGCAACAGCAACCCAAGACTAAAAACAGTGATGTAAAATTAAGCTTTTCAAGGTTCTGTCATTGTAGTTTGATTCTTTGGGGACTGATTTTGCTTTTAACCATTTCCTGTCTCTCCAGATGCACAGGAACACAAGGCAGTTATGTATGTGAGCAACGTATCCGTGTCCGTGAATGTGTGTATCCATCCCAAATGCCTGGCCCACAAAAAAATCTCAATACCCACACAAATAGGGTACACAGGGTTTTAACAAATACAAAAGATGGTCATAGTAGTGTTTAAGCATAATGCTGCAAAGCCTGAAAAGACAAAGCAGAATGCATAATGAAGTGGGGTTGGTTTTTTTTCCTGCTAGTAATTACATTTGCATGAGAACGACTCCAACCAACCACTATCATTTATCATTTCTGGCAATGAAAATCTACGCTTGTATGCTTACATATTCTATGCAATTGAGACTCCTACTGCAGCATTAGAAATGTTTGTTTTAACTTATTACAATATCCTTGAGAAGTCTTCAAGAAATATTAAAACATACGGCTACATCTCTTGCAGTACTTGGTAATTCACCAAGCACATGAGATTGACAGGCAATAACGATGCAACTGGCTGCCAGCCTAATCCCCGTAATGACCTGCATTTCACAGTTGTTAACACAGTTATCAGAGTCACACCATCACCATAATTTTACAGAAACAAAGTGGGAATGACAGCAAAATGCTTTTTTTTGGGAAAAAACCCCAACCCACAACAACAACAACAAAAAACATTATAAAACCAAACCACCTGAAATTCATCCTTTAATAACAACATTCTCAATACTCATTTTTAATGTGATTTTTTTTCCAGTGAGTTTTATGACTTAATGTATTAAGATGCAAGGTGCAGCAGGATTTTCACTGGGGTGCTTTTTTCAAATATTATGCTCAGAGAATCAAACCCCACCAGGCTAATTAATGTGCACAAAGTTCAGGTATTTGTATCAAAATAACTTCTGAGAGAATGAACACTTGCTAACATACTGGATGGCTCACGCTAATACACAGAAGATAATGAAAACACAGACTTTAGAAGAAAAACTCATTCAGAACCAACTATAAACCAGAATGTGATCTTGTTTGAAACCTTTTCATGTCAATCTTTGAAACTTTTCGTCATCCCAAGGAATTTAGCTTCTTTATAAGGCTCGGAACTATTAGGCCCCCAATCAGAATTTCATCTGAATGCCTTCTATACAGCTTTCCAGTGGAGTAGTAAAAATTCCTGTGTCCAAAACTGTCACAATTTTATATTTTAAGGCTTAATAACTGCCTTCAAAATGGATGTCGTACCTACTCTGTGCCCAAGCACTACTTCTGCATATACAGAAACGATGAATATATGTGATTTTTTTTTACTGAGTCCTTGCAAATTTGGAAGTAGGAAAGGGCATCCAATGTCAACTCCTATGTCAAGATCCAGGCTGGTAGAAAGGCTAATCTACTTAGTACTTCACCTACTACTTTGCTCATTCTAAAACTAAAGCTGAGGGAGGCACAAAGTAGGTTTTTCAAGGTTCTTTCATGGCTCCTGGAACTCATTTTCCTTTAACAAGTTTTACAGCTCTTGGGGTGCTAAGAAATAACACAACAGTTCCTTTCACAGAAGCCTGTATCGAACTACACCTGTACCCAGCTTAATATTTCTCCTTTACCCTGGGTATCTACACTGAGCAATGATGGGAACTCATGACAAACTCTCACAGAGGTGGTGCTTCCTGGGCAGTCTGACCTGCCAGTCATCTTTCAAACAAAATTGTTCTGTGATTCTCTCTCCACTCACTACTTCTTTTTAAAGTAACAACAGAAGGGTCACTGTAACCTCCAAAAAAATACAAAAGCATCCATTAACATGAAGTGCTTCCCATCTTCAGATTTTCTAAAAAATACCGTTGATGTTTCCCACCGATTCCTCGCAGAATCCTATTTTCCAACTCTGAGAAACAAAACTACTTCAGCGAGTAACTGGTGATTAATCATGACCAACTGCCACACCTAATTTAACTTTAATTCTATGAAAAGGTTTCCTATACAATCCAAGGTGAAAATACACATTTTAATGTGCAGATAAAGAAAGTGCAACACCATGCTCAGCATCCATCAATTTTCTTTTTTCCACCAAGAAACTAATTTTGCAGGTTTTAAATTATTAAAAATGATTGCTTCTTTTTAGGAAGCTATTTCCAAAACCACACAAAATACAGATATTTTCAGCATTATTTTTCAATTGCTTTCAATTATTTCTATTTCTTTGAAATAAGTCCTGGCAGTTTACAGTACTACATTTAGTGTTTCACTTGAGAGACTGCATCTTTAGGAAGAATTAACCAGATGTATTTGCCTCTGTATACTAGGGATATCTTATCAAAAAACTTCAAAAGCAAAAAAAAGCAAAAAAAAAGCAAAAATAAATGCTTGTACTTTTGAAGTAGGAGCTTGAGGCACATTTTGACTATATTTAAAAAAAAAGACAGATAGACAAACTGAGGGAAGCCATCACAGCACAACAAAGTGCCAAGTACAAAAGGAAGAGACCTGCACTACCACATTGCTCTAGTGAGCTGATACAGCCACATATGTATCCTTTTAGAAATGGTAAAAGTACTGATGCAGTGTAATTCAGTGCAGTGTATCTCTCCTCTCATCCTAATTTTCAGTGATGTCCCTTTTCGTATCTGTCCAGAAAAAGATTATTGCAGCAATTTGTTAGTTGTGGTCACTATTCATTCAATGCTTGGGTTAAGTACACCACACATTTCACAATCACAGACTGATTTGGATTGGAAGGGACCTCAAATGTCATCTAGTTCTAACTTCCCACCATGGGCAGGGACACCCTCTCCTAGCCCAGGCTGCCCAAAGCCCCATCCAGGCTTGCCTTGGAGAAGGCAGCCACAGCTTCTCTGGGCAGCCTGTGCCAGGGCCTCACCACCCTCACAGGGAAGAATTCTTCCTAAAACTCATCTGAATTCCCTCTCTTTTAGTATAAATGCATCACCCCTTGTCCTATCACTACACTTCCTGTCCCTCCCCATCTGTCCCGTAGGCCCCCTTAGATACTGGAAGGCTGCTGTAAAGTCTCCCTGGAGTTTTCTCTTCCCCAGGCTGAACAAACCCAACTCTCTCAGCCTGTCCTCACAAGAGAGGTACTCCAGTCCTCTGATCATCTTTGTGGACCTCCTCTGGACTCACTCGAACAGCTCCATGTCCTTCTTGTGTTATGGGCCGCAGAGCTGGATGCATTACTCCAGGTGGGGTCTCATGAGAGCAGAGTAGAGGGGCAGGATCATCTCTCTTGACCTGCAGGTCACACTGTTTTTGATACAGCCCAGGATACAGTTGGCTTTCTGGGCTGCCAGCACACACTGCCAGCTCATGTCAAGCTTTACATCAATCAACACCCCCAAATCCTTCTCCTCAGGGCTGCTCTCGACTGTAGTTGTGCTTGGGATTGTGCTGACCCACATGCAAGACTTTGCACTTGGTCTTGCTGAACTTCAAGCAGTTCACATGGGTCCATCTCTCCAGCCTGTCAAGGTCCCTCCTGATGGCATCCCTTCCCTCTGGCATGTCAACCACACCAGATAGCTTGGTGTCACTGGCAAACTTGCTGAGTGTGCACTCAATCCCACTGTCCATGTCTCTGATAAGATACTAAACAGTGCTGGTCCCAGTACTAACACCTGAGGAACATCACTGGTCTCCATTTGGACACTGAGCCATTGACCACAACTCTTTGAGTGCGACAGTGCAACCAATTCCTTATCTGCCAAGTAATCCATCCGACAAATCTCCAATTCAGAGACAAGGATATCATGCAGGACAGTGTCAAATGCTTTGTGTTAGTCCAAGTAGATGACGTCTGTCACACTTCCCTTATCCACCAATGCTATGACCCCATCACAGAAGGCCACCAGATTTGTCAGGCATGATGTGCCCTTAGTGAAGCCATGTTGGCTGTCATCAATGACCTCATTACTTTCCATGAGCCTGGGCACAGTTTCCAGGAGGATCTGCTCCATGATCTTGCCAGGCACAGAGGTGAGACTGCCCCGCCTGCAGTTCCCCAGGTCTTTTTTTTTTTTCCTTTTTTAAAAAATGGGAGTTATCTTTCCCCTTTTGTCAGCAGGAACTTCACTGGACTGCCACAATTTCTGAAGTATGATGAGAGAGCAGCTTAGCCACTTCATCTTCCAGTTCTCTCAGGACCCACAGATGCATCCTGTCAGGACATACGGACTTGTGCACCTTCATGTGCACATAATCATGAGATTATCTCAAACCTGATCTTCCCTTGCAGTAGGAGGTTCTTCATTCTCCCAGTCCCTGCCTTTTCCTTCTGTGTCCTGGGCAGCTGACTACAGCCCTTGCTGGTGAAGAATGAGGCAAAATAGTCGTTGAGTACCTCAGCCTTCTCCATATCCTGGGTAACCAGGTGTCCTATTTTGTTCTGGAGTGGGCCCACATTTTCCCTTTGTCTTCCTTTTATCTCTGACATACATACAGAAACTTTTCTGCTTGTCCTTGATGTTCCTGGCCAGATTTAATTCTATCAGGGCTTTAGCTTTCCTAACCTGATTCCTGGCTGCTTGGAGAGTTTCTCCATGTTCCTCCCAGGCTTACTGCCTTTGCTTCCACCCTCCATAGGGTGGAAAAAAAAAACCTGGAGAAACAAACCTGGAGAAACTGGCAACTTCTCAGTTAATATCTGTCCATCAGAGTACCCCTCCTTACAGCTGCTTCTAGAAAACTCATGTGCTTACACATACTTAAAAAAACCCATGAGGACTCAGAGTCGAGGTGGGGGTTATTTATGCTTCCTTAGCTCCCAAAACGTAAAGCAATCAGTGTGGTCAGGCAACACGAGGCTTTGCTCATCCCCATCAGATTCATTCTCACCGTGTTTGTTTTCAGTCTACATCCAGAAAGCCCCATGGGCAGTAGGTGGGAAGTAAAGTACAGAAGCCTCACACTCAAATCCAGAGGTGAGATCATGGCACCCCATCTCAAAAGCAAACTACCATAAAAGCATTGTAACATTTCTACCCTAACCTTTGTAAGACTCTAAGAAAAAAAAAAAAAAAAATATATATATATGTAAGAAGGACAAGCATCAAACATTTTTGCCATGTCCTGCCCTAGGCTGGGGTTGTATCCATCTCTTTGTCTAATATCCCTAGAGAGAGGATGACAAGAGACTGGAAACTCCCTCAGAGGGTACGGGAACTCCTGAGGATGAAGTGGGGACTTGGCCAGACCTCAGCCATTATTCATGTTTTCCTCATAGTTTGTCCAATATACAAGGCTTCACAGTTTGCATATGCAAATAGGATCCATCCACTCCTGCTCCCTAAAGTCAGGGTCATTGGGACAAAATTACAGTAGAGGAGAAATGAGTATGTGGTGTACACAGAAGCTATTACGTTTTCTCTTCTTTATTACATAACACCTCTTTTTCCTTAAGGGATGAATATCAACTAGGTTTATGCTATAAAAATAGTATCTGCTAATTTGAGATACCTTCTGCACTGCAACCTTGGAGAAAAAATGCTGGCATCCACACAAAAATCAAAGACATTTCCTATTTTAAATTAATTATCTCCATGACACTACTTTAGGCTTTGGGAAATCAGTTACAGAGCGCATTTTACTCGAAGGAGGCTCCCTCAGGTAACACAGGAGCAGGTAGTTTTTAAAACCCCCTCTTACTAAATTAAACAGATAGGATCTCAGAATTGCCAAGTGCTAAAAGCGTACAAACTCCCAGCGGCTCCCTGTCAAACGGCTGACCAGGAGTAGAGTGCGCAGCAAGCAGCGAGTGGAGTTTGGCAGGCCGGAGGACACATCACCATGAGGAAGCAAAACTACTTCCAGATAAATCAGAATAGTTTTCTCCATCTTTGGAATGAAGTATTGCCACCATCCTCTTACCAGTCCCTCACTCAAAACAGAGAGATATAATTGAACCCTGGGATTCTCTCACCATTATCCATTCACATTTTTAGTTTTCATCATAAATAAGAATATGAGTTAAAAAGAGGAATGCCACAAAATATATTACAGGATGTAACACTGATTAAAAGTTTTGCGTTGTTTTTTCCCCCAAGGGATCTGTAAAATCAAATTGATAGAACATCACAAATATGGCAGTAGATCTGTCCAAATCAATCAAGTTACCAATTTTCTCTAATTAAAAAGTTTTGGTCAAAAAATATCTGACTTTGACATATGAGCCCCAAACCCTTTTCATAACAGAAGGATGAACTCTGTACATCCACAATGCATAAAGCGATGACTGCCAATTCTCATTGCAGCCCAAACCACCGCCTTGTAAAAACATTAATAACCCAAAATACAGCTACCTGGAAGTGCTAGAAGATTTTCTGGATAAAAAAACATGAAACAGCGTAACTGGTAAGGTCTGAAGGTTGACAGTTTAAAAGATCAGTCAGAAAGGCACTTGATTTATATAAAATAAAAAAAAATATTTATATGTATATAAATATAAAAAATACTTTCCCAGGTAGGCAGCAGAAGCGTGAATGGCATGCATTTTGTTCACACTGTCTTCTACTCCTGAGAATACTGTACTACAGTGGTATTAAGATGATAACTTGAACAATGGTTGAAGCAAGCTATCGTTTTCCAGAAAGTAAACCCAGAAATTTAATTACAGCCAACATTTCTCAAGCAGTTAAACATTTTAACTAAGTTTCTATAACTGCCAAGCACTACAGCTAGTTGACAGATACCTGTCACATCAGTGAAATAGTGTTTGAAAGCATTATAAACCATTGTTATAAGAAACTGAATCAATTTAAAGTGATCAATTTAACTTTGTATTTATAATTCATTAAAATATCCAGTAATCATTTATTAAGTCGTAATAAATTACAGCCAAATATAGCTGTAACCTTTAATAATGTGACATGCTGGTGAACAGAGAAGCGTTAAAAGAGCCTTTCAGTCCCTGGGATAAAGACCTTAAGGTAAGGTCTTCAAGCCACTGCTAAATGCTACAGAGAAGTCGATGCATTTCTCCAGCTGTGTCAGGAGTCATCACATCATCGTATCTACATTATACTGTCTACCTTATATTGCTCTGGCAGCATGACAGCTGGAAACAAGCTAGGGATTATCCAGAGAAGAGTCAGCCAATTACCACCCCTCAAAGGTCCAACCTATGATTTTTTTACCTACCCCAAGTGCAATAGATTTGACAGGAGTTGCAGAAGTGTTCCCCCAATACTAACAGCCAGGTAGCTGCCTGATCCCCAGTCTATCACCGCTGCAGTCAACGATATGGCTCTCTAGTCAACCATTTCAGGTGAGAATAACCAACTCAAAATCCTTTCTAAATCTCACCTGGCCCCTCTGTCGTCTGGATAGGCCACTACTCTGTTCTACTGTTTCAGTCAGTCCAGAGACAGATCAAGAATCCCATCAGTGAATCCCACTTCAGGCACATTTGGTTCATGGTTTTCTCCACATTTCTGGACCCATAACTTTCAGTTAACTTTCCCAGCCATATGTCTTGGGAAAACAGTCTTGCTTACACTTGGAGCATCTGGCTTCTAGTATCAAACTAACTCCCCTGACATAGCTTTCCTTCTGGTGATGCAGGAGCTCATTTATATTTATTCGTTGTGGTTTTACGTGACGCCTGAGCATCTCCTGAAAAGTACCTATACACAGCTACTACACCCACATCCTGAGCTGTTTTGTGCAACGCTACAAGGACTGTTTCTTTACTGTTTTGTCCAGCTACTTCTGGTGCCTTTGCAGTGTAAGGAAAATTTCTTCCTAGTCTCTCTGCACCAAGATTATCTTTTCCAGCTAATACTTTATTCTCACAATGTTTCTGAGAATTACCACCCCTCAAAGGTCCAAGCCATGATTTTTTTACCTATCCCAAGTGCAACAGATTCTCACAACATTTGTGAGAATAAACTTTATTCTCACAGATGTCTCATGGCTTGTCCTGTCCCACCCCATCCCACCATGATTATCTGCAAATATTTGCACTGTCATATATATGTGCCAGCTGGACAAGTCATCACAGAGAAGTTTCAGCTTCCTTTTAGATAAAGGCTTTTGTCTGGTTCTGTCACAAGCCATCCCAAGTTTTCACACCCAGCTACAGGTTCCCAAGCTTTGAGTGAGACAGTGTTCCTCAGCTGTTGCTCTTAGATCTATTTCTGAGCCTTCCTGGCCAGGGCCATCGCTGGGTTTGCAGAGCAAGGCCAGAGGAGCTTGTCTCTCCTCTTTAACCCCTTCTTTACCACGGCAGCTTTGGCAAAGAATGCTACAGACACAAAATTGTTAAGAGGCACATTAAGACACAGTTGAATTTAAAAACCAAATGCAAGAAAACAAGTACTGGTCATGTAGGTATTGAATTACTCCAAGCCTTATTGTCCTTTTCACATGGACTATTGTTTCTGCTTGAAAAGTAATGATGTTTAAAGCATGGGGATTTCAAGTAGAGTGAGATGTTATTTCATGGGCAACAGATAAATTTAAAAGGCTGATTTAGTCTACAGGTCCCTTGGCTAATACCATTCCCAGGGAAAAAGTCCTGAAACAAATCTAAGATTCCCAGCCACATAGTGCCTGCAGTTGACTGCTATGTCTGCCTAAGCCACTAAAGCAAGTCATAGAATCACTGAATCATTAAGCTTGGAAAAGATCATCCAGTCCAACCATCCCCCTACCACCTACATTACTAACTAAACCATGTCCCTAAGTACCTTGTCCAGCCTTTCCTTAACACCCCAAGGGACGGTGAGTCTGCCACCTCCCTGGACAGCCCACTCCAATGCCTGACCACTCTTTCTGAGGAGAAATTTCTCCTCATTTCTAACCTGAACCTCCCCTGGTGCAACTTGCAGACATTCCCTCTTGTCCCATCGCTACTTATCTGTGAGAAGAGGCTGACCCCCAGCTCCCACACGCTCCTTTCATGTAGTTGTAGGGAGCAATAAAGTCTCTGAGCTTCCTCTTCTCCAGACTAAACAGTCCTAGTTCTCTCAGCCGCTCCTCATAAAACTTGTGTTCCAAGTCTTTATATTGGAGATGACCAATCTGCCTGTGCATACTCCTGCATAAATAAAACCATTACAAGGACAGACACCCCAGCACGGGCACCACCTGTTCTGGGAGACGGAGAAAAGTCAGGACACTCCAGTGGTTTCCCAGGAGGGGGAAATTAAGCAGGGCAGAGAGCTCGCTGCCATGGCAGTCCAGTGGCACCCATTTCATTACACCACCCTTCATCTTTTCCTCCCAAAAGCAGTGGTTCAGCTTAGCCAGCAGCCCCAGTAGTAGCACAGCCACGCTGCTCATCAAATACGGAGCAGTTCCAGCCATCGCATATGTAATATATCCATCACGTATGTATCTCTCTTGCATTTGAAAAGCTTCACAACCACCCTCTTGACAGCTTATCCTTACTTAAAAGGATTCAGCACATGATCTCTTTCTTCTTATATCTGTGACCAGAATGCCGTATGGATTCAGATTTCCAGCATTTGCACCTACAATTTTGGTTCTCCAAACTTTGAAAAGCAACACAGCATGCTTTCAAAATCACATCTGAACCAGGAAGATCAGAGACAGAGAAACAGACTTGGATGTGCTCATTGGCACAGACACCACCAAAGGAGCAGCTGAAAAGAGGGAAGCCAAGAACAAAACCTTAATGTAGTTCATGATTCAAGGAGGTGGTATTAGATGAGAAAATGCTCCAGTAATATGCTGAATCCATTAGCAACTCCAAATCAGACAGGCAGTCCCCATGGATTCGTGTCACAAAACCTACATTTACAGGAAGACTATTCCCCTTTGCAGGGAAGGCTTACCAAGAATAAAACCCCTTGTAATGAATACCAGCAGAGAGAATAAATTACCATAAATTCTTTGTATTTCAGCTGCACTGATAATAATGTGGGTATGAGCTTCACGCTCTCCGCACAAGAACAATCCTGAATATCCTGATGACACCCTGATCGCAAACAAGGATGAAGAAGCTTTAATGCAACCATGTTCTCTCTCTTCCACTCACACAACCCATCGTTGCTGTTCTGCTTATTTAAGACAATGTTGATCTTGGAATAGTAGGTCTGATTTTGTTCATCTTGACACCTAAGTAAAAAGCAACGCTTGGCAGTGTATCCATGTCTCTTCCACACACACATTTTCAGGAAAAGATGAGATTTTGAGACCCTTTCTTATACATGACTGAATTTCCCAGATACATAATTTAAATTTCCACTTCATAAAACATGTAGCAGATATGTTTTCCAGAATGTTATCTTGAAGACAGAGCATTAGCTACAATTTTCCAAGTCTTAAAGATGTTTATGGTGCCAACACAACTTTATTCATCTTTTGCTACATGCTGTAAAGTTACCTTCTGAACTACTACTGTGCTTTACCTATTTTATATTTATTGTTGAAATTGGAAGAACAAGGGTTTCTTTGCTCTCCTAACTTCAGATCTCACAGAAGAATCGGAAATTTGAGACTGATTCTTTTGAGTGTCCTGCTGCACTCTTCCTAGTAGATTTTTACAGTATTTTTTTAAACTTTGGATGAATCTGTGTAGTAAAAATGAATCTTTGCTAAAAAATCAAGTTTAGACTTTTTTTGCATATGGATTTGCAACAATCCAAATGTGACTGGTTGTAGAGAACATGACTGCTCTGTCATTTATCTCACTCTTATAAGGAAATTAAAATTAAGAATTGCTCTTTCATAGATTGTGCAAATATTTTATTATAATTATTTGGGATTTGAATTATTGCATTAGCTATAATCTCTAGTTTCAGTACAACAGCAGACATTGAATGTATGTGTCCATGTAAGTGTATATATAAACACATATATATTGATCTAAACACATATATCATCCATTTTTTATGGTCTTCAGATGCTTTAGTATTTTCTACAACATCAAAAATTAAATGCTCAATTTAAGGTTTTTTTTAAATTGAATTTTTTCCCACACCCCTTGGGGAGCAGTGCATAGGCTGTGAATAGTCCAATGCCACACAATGGATAACAGTATTCCCATCTAAACCTTGGCTAAACTATTTTAACTCAAAAAACTTAACTCAGTTAAACCATTCAGATCTCTAAATTTAGATTTAGTTTCCTAAGTTACTGCAGCTCAGCAAAGATGACCCCTCTCACCTCATTAGGCTTATGCAAAGAGTTTTCCTGATGTCACTACCCATTACATCATCAAGTTTTGGTGGAATTATACACAGAATTTCCATCTTGAGTCTGTAGACCGTTCATGATAAATTTGCCAGGCACTTGGTGTGATTTCCTCAGCTTTTAGCCAACCTCTACCTACATCTGCCAATTCTAAAGTTTGTTTCTAAACAATAATTGTCCATCCTATACATTTGCTATTCACCATAAATTTTGACATCTTCAATTATTCTGTCTCCATCTCTTAAGGCATGAGCTCCAGATACCATAGAATTTCATCTCTCAGAGGCAAGCGATACAGATGTACAACACATTAGAGAAAGATCTCTTGTTCTTGGATAAGAAATGTGAAAATTTTGGTTCAAACTACTGTTTTTCTTCTTTCTGTGCAACCAATCACAAGGAACCTCAAGTGTTAACAGAATAAAAGAAGTGAAATTAAATCATACTCTGATTCTCAAACTCAAGCACATAGTGAAATCTCGATCAACGAAATAACTGAAAATGTATTTATTGATCAGCTTGAGAAAATAAGCAGAAAACCCTATCAATAAAGAAACTGTGAAAATTCTTTCAGCTAACCAGAAATCACTCAAATGCCTGGAAACACAATGTTTCAAACAGGTTCACCTCTTTTGGTATGTGGACACAAAAATGTCACTGTGGGACAGCCTATAGGGAAGTTAAGAGGAACCACCTTAAATACAAAACAGCTTTGCTTTTTCCAGTATCATCCCTCTGCTATTTCCTTTTTATGGTAACACGGATGGTAGCATTTGCTGTGAAAAGATCAGAGGAAATGCCACTCACCTCATTATGCTACAACTAATTATGATTAAATACATTGGGGAGGGGAAGCTCATTACAGTAATTTTTCGGCTCCTGAGTAATTCCTGAGCAATACTCACACAGTGAATGAGCGTAGAAGTGAACATACTGTTGTGCTGAGTGCTACTTTTGGTGGGACAATACACTGGGAATGTTAACTTTGGCCCTAATTTATTCTTAGGCAGCTACCCATAAACTTTCATCAGTACCAAGCCCATGCAAGTTTAAAACTGCAACAAGCAAAAATTCACAAAGAGACCAGTTTGTTTCATTTGCAATGGGTATTTAGCTATTTGGCTCCAAACCTTCACCAAATATTAGCCCACCAAAAGTGAAAAAATAACAGGCACTAATATATGTTCCCCTCTTACATACTTGACTTTTTATTTTAGTTCTTTCTTCTTGGCATAACCAAGAATTCTCTATTTTAAAAGGAAGTGTAGCTGAAAGAAGATGCTGTCAAAGCAACTTCAGAGCCATCTATACTCAGTTGGTGTCCCACAGATGCACTTGTCACCGTTTATTTTTCGCTACCCATGGCATCACTGGAACCTCTGACAAACTGAACTAGCACCTCAGCACACTGAGCTGGAGTTCTGACACAGTGACGCATGAACAGACAACATGCAAATGACTTCAAAATGGTCCACAGCCTGTGTGACTGATGCCCACTGAAGGAGGTTCAACCTTTCCTACTGTCCACTGGCAGAAATCAGGAAGAAGTTTGGAAGTTGTTTCCCCAATCTCTTGGGGATCCATGAAAAAGAAATACCCTGGACTCACTACTGCCTTGGTGGCCACCTCTACCCAGCTACTTATTTGCAAAAGTAGAGGCACTTCTTTTGACAGTGAGGAAAAAAAAGACCACTACCAAAACACGGAGTAGTGTGGAACAACACAGCTGGTCTGAAACATGCATCAAAAATCAAACTGACTCGTCTGGAGCAGTTAACTAATATCTGACTTACAGCTAAATTCAGATCTGAAACCTTGAAGAGAGCTGCAAAGCTCATTACCAAGTACAACACATCCCAGCCCAACCAATCCAAGCTCTCCATTTGGGTACACTGTGAGGATGTGAAGCCCATGAATAATAAAGGCAGAGTTTATACTCTGATCAGAAGAATTACTCCCATTTCTGTAGGGACTAAGTGAAAATTGGATGAAGATTTTCTGTTATGTTGGGCAAAGGAGATCTCCACACTGTGCTACTGGCACAGATACAACAAAAGAGAAGCCAGTCTCACTCCCTGGGGCTAAAGTTACTACCTCCATGCAGCTGTCAGCCAACACAGAGCATCTGCTGTGCAATACTACACAGCATATGCCCATAAGAAGTGGCTCGTGTCTGTAGCAGCTCCTGCTGCTGGCAGTTTGGTGGCCTTGCCTGAACCATCCTGACATGGTCCATAATGGCAGCGTAGAAGAGGGAACTGTATTCTTCTACAAAGGGAGCTTAAGTACTTCCTAAGGCATAACCTACTTTCTACTTGCTTCTGCCAACATTTGGAAGGGCTTCGGCTGCCTTGGAACCTCTGTAATATTGAGAAGAAGTGGCCATTTATCACTGTGTTACACAGCTCCAGAGCAAAAATGGAGACGAGATGTGACCAGACAATCTTCAGGACTGCTGAGCTTCCCATGGTTCTCTCTCACCAGCACTGCACTTCTCTGCATTTTTTTTTTTAATTGTAAACCAAAACCTAACACAGAATCCCTTTTTTCTCTGTTCCTTCTCATTCTTTGAGCAGACAGCAATGAATTGAAGTCTTGGTTTGTTTCTTTTTGAAGCATGCGATTTCGTTTTACTTGCAAGGATTTCTTTCCTCCTCCTCCCCCAGTAAAAAAGAACTGCTCATATTAAGTATCTGCTCAGGTTGTCATGCTTTCTCTCAGTTACTAACTGCTTTTAGCTCAGTGGAACAAGAACCGTGATAATTTATGCTTAGGATCAGCAAAACAGAGTCCTGTCCCACAGGAAGCGCAACCATATCAAGATACCTTAGGTTTACAGATATTTATGTACATGTATATAAGTATGTCACTAAAGTGAAAAAACACCATGGCCCTGGTAAAGTTAAAGTACTTAAGATGTGCCCTCCATTTGGCTTCTGGGGAGAAGGCAATGATACAGCAACTTAAGCCTCGTAAGGTGGTAAGAAATTTCATCTTTGTTACTCCTGACTGCCTTGTGAAACAGCCAACAACAACATGCCCACATCTCTGCAAGGCTGCACTGGTCTCTAACAGGTCACAACACATTCTAGATGCCCAAAAAAGAAATCTTAATGCTGGAAACAATTTCTTCTGCCAGACAAATCTGTCAAATTCTAGTTCGTTAAAAGCATACATGTTTCCTTGAGAGCATCGTGGATTTGAAGTCTGTTTTATTGGTGACATTTACCAACGCACTATGGTAATTCAGTCACTTGAATAGCTGGTATTTCTTTGCTAAGCATCTTTATTCACCACAGAGAAGCTAAGGCAGAGTGAGCCTGTTAGATGAGACATTTCCAGTAACTGTTTTTTTCCTCACGAAATTATGCCTACTGTTTGCCTCTCTAATCAGCCTGACCTGGAGTAATTTTTCTGCCCCAACACACGTTGAGGGAAGTCTCCTTTTCTACTGAAAACCTCATTCCCAGCAGCATTAATGAAAACTACAGATGAGCAGTTCAAAGGCCAAGATATAGAAGTTATAGTGGTGACTTATATAATACTCCCCCTTTCTCTATACTACCAACTTTCTGGGCTCAATTTCACCCAGAGCTGACTATGTTGAAGACAGGCTTAAAAGGTTCCTAAATATTAGAGGAGTAATGCTCTAGAGCAACCTCCCAAAAGAAGAATGGAAGTAAAAAGGATGAACATCTTTAAAACTTCATACGCTCACAAGAGCGAGGGAGTAACATGGTGCCTGTGGTAACGGTGGAGTAGCTCAATTTGATGATGCAGAAAGTCCCATTCATGTATATTTCTAGTAAATTCAGGAAGTTTTAACATAAAACTCATATTTACTTTCAAAGTGAACAATCAGATTTTCCTTTAAGGAAAAAAAGTGTTAGGAAAAAGTTCTGTTTGCTCCCAACTCAGATGAGGTTGTCCCTTTGGGATAGTCTTCACCCAAAGGAGTCCTCTGTCTGCATCCCTGGAGCAGCCCTCTCCCTGGGCCAGAAAAACTCCCACAGGGCATGCAGGAAGGGCAGCAGAAATGGTTGGTTACCTCTTGTCAATTTACTTCCAGCTGCTCAGAGAGATGCTGTAACCTACAGTGACAAGAGAGACTTGTCTGCTTAGGATCTGTGTGTACAGGGGAACCTTCCAGCAGCAGAAACGTGTCAGCACCACTGGAGCAGTGGAGAATAAAATACAGACTGGGCACTACTCCTGTGAGTCATGTTGGGAGACAGATCAGGCTGCAAAGATGAAGAAATCTGCCAAAAAATGCAGGTTTTCTCCTATCACTATTCCACAGAGTATCTCAGATTTAGCAGGTTCCCCAAACTAGCACACGAGTAAGTCCATCCTTCCCCATCACACCCAAGCACACAAGGAAGCAGGGCCCATTTCCACCTGAAGCCTCACCTTGCAATACCTTCCCAAAATGTCTAGGTTAAGTCCTACTAAATTATGGTAGAGTTGATATGGGATAAAAACTTCTCATAAAATGACCACGTTTTAACCCCTACCGTTTAACCCTCAGCAGTTCGGGTCCGTGTTTCTCCTCACATCACCTGCACCTGTGACCTCAGCGTGAGCAGCATCTGCTTCACCTCCAGCTTCTCTCACATCCCCCCCTTTTCTCCTGTTCTGCCCATGGTCCCCTCTCCCGTTTGCTTGGCAGAGCTCCAGGCAGCACGGCAGCTTGTGCTCCTGCTGCTCAGTTCTCCTCTGCTCGCCACCTGAGCACCCACAGCTCCCCCAGAGCACTCGGGGCCACGGGCCTCACCAGCTGGCTGCAAAGCAAAGAGGTCTGCAATACATATGGTCTCTTCCACCCCATGCCACCCTTGTTCTTTCTAGGTTCCTCAGGCTTCACCTCCATTCATGTAATTCTGTGGAATTCAGACACTTTGTCCAAAGCAGTAAAACCTCCCATGGGCACCAGATCAGCACAGGCAGAGCACTGACTTGGTTGCAAAGAAAAATCCCATGCTCTCACAAGGATGGAAGGATGGGTGTATCATTTTCTACACTGGCCAAACCTAAAATGTCTGTCCCTCCATACCTACTACGTGCTTCCCAGCTAGTGCCGTGCTCCAGTCTGCCTCACACCTTCCATGCAGACTTGGGATGCTCATCCAGACATCCTGGGATCCTGACAGAAACAAGATGCTGGAGCATTTTTGTGAGTCTGCCCTCTGATGTTTGCTAGAACTACTGGAAACAGCGATGACACTGAAGATGAAATCACTAAACATTTACAATTCACTTGCATCCTGCAGCGATGCTGATACTCTGGAAGATGTTTGTGCAACACCCCATCCACAGGCGAGCCTGGGGTTTCATTATTTACAGCTCAAATGTCTCACCTGTATTCATATTAAAACTGACACTACTTACCACTAAACTACTTTTAATGACTTCAATTCATCTTTAATATATAGAGAGCCTACAGTCTGCCACACAATAATCTTTTTTCATTTTCCCCAGAATACTTTTGAGAGGAGGGAAGTACATCTGTCCCCATCCTGCAGCCAGGGACAAAGCACAAAGCCCAAGACACTTGCTGAACTCCCATGCAAGAGGTTCAGCAGGACCTAGCCAAGAACTTCTATAACCCACCCAGCTCCCCCAGTGTCCAGTTCTGGGCTCCCCAGGACAAAAAAAACAGGGATCTCCTGAAGAGAGTCCAGAGGAGGGCTACGAAGATGATTAAAGGCCTGGAGCATCTCCCCTATGAGGAAAGGCTGAGTGAGCTGGGGCTGTTCTGCCTTGAGAAAAGAAGACTGAGAGGGGATCTCATTAATGTTTATAAATGTCTGAAGTGTGGGAGACAAAGGGAAATGGCCAGCCTCAGTTGTCTCTGGGGACAGAACAAGGGACAATGTTGGAGCACAGGAAGTTCTGCACCAATATGTGGAAGAACTTTTTCCACAGTGAGGGTGACAGTGCACTGGGACAGGCTGCCCAGGGGGGTTGTGGAGTCTCCATCTCTGGAGATTCAAGACCCGTCTGCACACCTACCTGTGTGACCTGTCATAGGGAACCTGCTTTGACAGGTGGGCTGGACCCGATCATCTCTTAAGGTCCCTTCCCACCCCTATGATTCTGTGATTCCATGAAATCCAGACATGCTGGGAAAAACACACCCTACGTCTCACATGGGCAACAGGTATCAGAGCTACCATATCAGGTATCAGCTCCTAACATCTGATAGATATCAGATAGCTAATGGCCACTTACCTCCTCTTTCTATGACTATTTACAGCATTCTCTTACACCTTACATGGCCAGAACAGGATCATATCAGCTTAACAACATCAGAGATAATTTCTCTGCAGAAGTCCACATATGCTCAAGACCATCAGGGTTGCAGCAGTGCTCCTACTATAAGTAGTACGTGCTTGATTTGGGAAGTATTTTTATGTCTCTCTTTTCTATCAAAGTTTCGCACAGCATGGTTAGTATGCTGCTGTACTTCAGATCATCCTGAATAATTAATGAAGAGTTTGCCAGTTCTTGAATGTATTAGCGGTGAAGAAATATTGCTTGAACTTGTGAACTGTGATCAGCTTGCTGCAGAAGGGAAAATCTTTTCTCCTCCCTTCATTACTTCTTACAACAATACGTTCAAAGAATTCTTTTGAACTAAACGACAATACTGCAAACTACTAACAGTCATTAAATATAATACATCTGCCTCTCTTGTTCTACACATACACGGTGCTGGAAAGCCTAAACAGCAGTTATGGAAGGAACATCTTCTTAAGAAAAGTTAATCTCACTGCCCCTCCTTCAGCGATCATAACGCAGGCACTTACCATTTCAAAGCAATCTTAAAACAACCCTGGCTAAAGGCACTCTTAAGTGCAAATAAAAGAAGTCAGGAGGGGTGAAACATCTAGAAAGGAAAAAGTCACGTAGCATGCGCTGCTCTCTTGGAGTCCCTGCCAACTTCATTAGCTGCTCCAAACCAGTGATGGAGAAACAGAGGGCTGGGGTTGAGCCCCAGTCTGCCACGGGCCAGCTGGGTGACACAGGGCAGGTCACAGCCACTCTTTGCCTTCATTTTCTGTTCTGTCACCCTCTTGCTAAAATGTATATGTTTTTAAATACAAAAAAAAAAAAAAACCCACAAAAGACAGTCTCATTGAATGCATTTTTTTAAAAAAAAGTATACTGAATGCATTACAATTACTCAGAGCAATGTCAAAACTTCCCTTGCTGAGAGACTTGTCTATAGCTCTCCCCTGTGGACTCTCAGACAGTCTCATGAAGGGCTGCTCCTGAGGAAGGGCTGCAGTGCCGGAGGTTTATATCCTGCCCTGAAGTTCCCACATGCTAACACAAAAAAAAAGCTCCCAGATTCTGCTTCCACTCTTTAGTCTTTCACCACAATTTGTTTACTAAATCAGAAGAATCAGAGAAATCACTTCTAGAAATACAATGGAAAAAAATTAGAGATGTGGACAACTTAGATAAACACACATCGAGTACAAAACCCCTCAAAGTACACTTCCAAAACCCCAACAGAGTGCAGGAAGCCAGTGAAACCACACTGACTGCCTATTTATAGAACTTGTTAGCACACTTAGGAGTTTTCTGAATATTCAGAACTAATTTTAGAAAGACAGGGAACCCACCTATGCTCAAAAGTCCTTACTAATATTGTTACTGGTGATTTTTAATTTGTTCAAAGCAAGCTGTTGATTCAGTTCTATTACTGTAAACTTATGTTTTTATAAATAACTTAATGACCAAAACGCCCCAAATAGTTAGAATTACTATTAAGTTAATGTACAGGCCGGCTACTTGCTGTCACATCCAGGGCTGATTCTCTGAAGGGCTGGAAAGTTTGTAATAAGATACTACATGGCCTCATTGTCAAGACCTTAACACCATTTTAATTTCATGCTTAAAAAGAAATAATTCGGGCTTTGTTCTTGTTGTAGTTGCTTGTGCGTAAAGCAAAGCATAACCTACACCCAGCCACATTCAGAAATCACCCTCCCAAGCTTCAGGCCCCTAATTTTTAGATTACTGCTCATCTTTGTGAATTGGGCCATGCCAACCTGCCTTTTAGGCTTGCTTTATCTCACTGTATCGGAAACATATTGGAAGCATAAAAATCTGTGGCGACAGAAAGGATCTGTATGCACAGCAGGTGATAAATTATCCTGAGGATACACTCTAAAGCTTTGATGGGCGAAAGGCAGAGCACTCAGGTCATTACGCTGTGCACTGCGTAACAGCAGTTGACATCTTTATCAGCGTGCTCTTATTCTGTTCCCATTATAATAAAATCCAGAATAACTTGGCCGCTCTAGGTAGGTTAAAAAATGCGTTCCTGCCTCAAACAAAGACACACATTTCTGTAAGCAACTTTATGCAGTAGCCACAGCTTCCTAAAAGACCTGTTCTGGGGGCTAATAAAGGAAGAAACGGAACATGTCCATACATAAATTAGCCACAGCCGAGGCTTTGTAATGCGCTGCTTGAAAGGCAATTTTTAAGCTATAAAGTGTTAATTTAGCTGTAAACCTGACCAGCTTACACATTTTAGCAACTTTTAGCTATTGTGCCACACTGTTGTACTTAAGGTAATTATTACAAGTCGTGCAGGTTTGATTTAGTGTGTTGTGCTCGGTGGAAGCGACCCCCACAGACTCCTCGGTATGCGCAG
Source organism: Porphyrio hochstetteri (assembly GCA_020800305.1). Lineage (NCBI taxonomy): Eukaryota > Metazoa > Chordata > Aves > Gruiformes > Rallidae > Porphyrio > Porphyrio hochstetteri. The sequence goes on along the minus strand of CM036905.1, from coordinate 31,527,021 downwards.
CAAACAGCGCAGCGCCCAAGGTCTTACAGATATAAATTTGGGAGGGGGGGGAGAAACCACCCTAGTATTTCTCCACTGCACAAAAAGCCATTCTACAATACAAGCAGGTGTAGGAAGAGGACATTTGTGGTTGCGCTTACAACTTCAAAAGTAGCATTTCTTTATACATTTAACTGGTCTGAATATAAGTTACCATCCCCTCTGAGCACAGTACTTCTCACAGGGAGATCTATAAAAATGGCTACTACTTCACATTCTAAATATAGCTTTTGGCTCTTTTTGGCTCTTTTGGGATAGGAAAGAGATAAAAAATTAAAAGAATATATAAAAATTAAAAACCCCTCTTCTTAGTGCAAATTTTAGTAGCTAATGTGGTAGAGAAGATACCTTTTATCTTTTCAGAACTGCTTAACCACTTTCAACACTGCTTTATATATATTATGCATATATATATATATCTTTCCAAATACATATTGATAATCACAACTAAAAGGAGACCCAGCCAGCAGTATTTCAGCTCAAAGGTAAAAGGCACAAGAGATTTATGCATCAAAGAAATCAGGTAGCTACAGCACAAAGTCCCATCCACTGTAAACATTTTAACTGCTATTAAAAAGAAATTTAACTGAAAAACAGTGTAGAAACAACACACCGGTGCAGAAAATGGGAATTTTTTTGTTCTTAATTAGATAGACTAGATCTAAATTCAAATCATGTCTCAGCATGTATGAGACAACAGTTTCACCCAGCATCCTCCTTGCAAACTGCATCATCAAGTAAAATAATACTTTCTTCCACAGTTGCTTGTTACTGGACACAAACACGGAGCTTCACCTAAGCTTGGTAACATGCCATTTCATTACTGACCTCCAAAGTGAAGACTCACAAAACTGAAGTGGGATACACATAGAGGGAACTAACCTCATAGCATTTTAAATTTCCTGCATGAATAATTATCGTGCACTCCTTGTTTGCTGCGTATTTTGCCCTAAAATATGGAAATGCAGGAAAAGCCTTGGAGTACAGCAGCCTCGGGAGACGCAGCGGCCCTTGTACCCGCAGAGGCAGCACAGCACTGAAGGATTACATGGGGCAGTGCTGAAGGGGGCAGGGGGGCAGCGAGGCTCAGCTAAATGATCTTTGAAGGTCCCTTCCAAGCCAAACCATTCTGTGGTCCTACCATTGAACCAGTTGTACAACTGGCGTACATCTGAGGGTAAAGGACAGAGAGGGAGACCAGCGTTCTCACCTGCAGATGACCCTGGAGCTGAGGGCAAGAGAGGTATGGGTTGTCATTCTGCAGGGTCTTACTCACAGCTGTGGGAAGGAGGAGAAGCAGTGGCTTACTGACCAGGTTTTGGAGAGCATGCCCACAACTATATGGTGTATTTGCCTTGAAATTTGCTCATGACACTGTAAGATTCCCCTGTCAGAAATTTTTAAATGACAAACTAAGCTCGTGTAGCAATCCAAAGAGACACAGCTCTGCTTTCTGCTTTGGAAAGTTAAGATGAAGCACAGGAAGAGGGGAGTGTAATTGTCATAAAATACAATGTTTCCTGAACATCTCCCTGTTGGGAAGAATTGCTTTTGGAGCGTCTCCAGCTGCCCCAGTGAGGCATTTCCATTTACATCCTTATCTGAAAGAACAAGAAATTAAATTACAAGCTTCCTTTGTCAAGACAGGCTGGAAAACAACATACACAAATAAAGGAAAGTGGAGATTTCCACTTTCTGATGTACAATTAACCGCAAATATATATCATTTATTAAAAACACATGACACTAATTGAAGCATGACACACACCTAGTTCTTTTTACCATGACAGAGCCTGAAAGATAGTAAAGAAATTATTTTAGGGGACTTTATAAAGGTATGGGATTAGAGCAGAAGACAACAACCCTAGCAGAGACAGGCTGGGGGAAAGCACTAAAGCAATGAAAATTGCTTTTGGAGCAAAGGAATTAAACGAAAGTGCCAAACCCAAGGACTGGCAAGCCAGAGGGAAGGGGATCCCTCGGGTGATGCAGCAGCAGGAGATTGCCAGCTGGTGGCAAGAGTCCACAACTGGTGCCAGAGATGCAAAAGCCAAGCCCACAGAAGGCAGAAGAGGTAGCTAAAAGAACACAGGTTTTGCTCAAAATGGTGAAAATTCAGGAGCCTGCCAACTAGGACCGCAATTCCGGTCTGGAGTGCAGAAGACTTACAGGAGATGATGTGAATGTACCTCTAGACTGCTTTTCTTTTTTTCTTTTTTAATGGACTGCTAATGGTAAGACAGGCGTAATGCACACCAATGCAAAAAATAGGTATTATCCTGCCAGTTCCTGTTGGGAGGGAGTGGGAGGAGTGAGGAGTCTCAAAGGAAGTTAGAATTATTTCAAAGGAGGAAAACCCACTGCCTGAGTTCTGTTGAATGGTAGAAGAATGAAAGAATTAAGATGGCTATGATGTATACGAATATTGATTATTCCCTGGGAAACTGTATTTAAGTGGAGCAACAACTCTCACCAGTGAGAGACTAAGTTAGTGCTCAGATCTGTCTTATAAAGGCATCGGCAGACAAAAATGTTCCTCTACTCAAACCACGAAAAGAGAAAATGTTGACTACCAACCTGATAAATGAGTAATAAAGCTACCAAAATAGAAACATTTCACACATACGAGAAGAACAGGCATTACCCGGCACAGATTTGACAAAGAAGCAAATCTACAGAGGAAGGGCTGATTAATAAGTATTGGAGTTCATATGTTTGGAACAATTTGGCCCCATACAGCAATCTAAAGAAGAAAATGCATTATGTAAGTTTGATTGTGATATTCTTCTCTTTTCCCATTACTGACCTCATTGTATTAGCATGTTATTTTTTCATGCTTCTGCAAAATAAAATCCTAATTCATTTTGAGCTGTCCTGATTAATAATCAAATATTTCTTTTTTCCCAAGCTCGGCTGATACAAATAGTTTCATTTACATATGGATGTGTTTCCTGCTGCACAGTAATGGCCATTAACTGTTTCACAGTACCCAAGCTAAAAACCAAAAGCTTATTTGCCGACACATAATGCTACTATAACATTAGAAGTTTCTACTAAAAATTGAGCCAAAATCCCCAAACAAACCTTTCTTTTACACAGAGAAGGAAAAATCCTCAAATCTAACAGATCTATTATTTTTAAAATTAAGCTATTTTTAAAAGCTAGGATACATTCATTTCTGAAGAAGGAAGGTGTCTTAGCCAGATAGGTTTTCACATGGCTGCTTTACTAACCACACGGGACTCAGAGTAAGATGCAAGTAGTATTTTAAAGTTCTGAGTGATACAACGGGAGATCACAAAGATTTACAGTAACATAAAAGCACACTGCTCTAACAGACAAATTAACTTTGCAAGTGTGGCATGCAAGGGGAGCCCTGAAAAAACACACACTGCTATCTGTACTTCATCACATACAGCAGTCTTTGGCATCCAAAGCATAGATTAGAAATTGCTTATGAAAGACAATAAACAACAGAAACCCATCCTGGATATAGGTGCAGAATATCGGTGTCAGCTGTTCCCAGCAAGGCAGAGCATGCACTGACCCAGGAGAGACTCCTCCGAGCGGTTAGCAGAAATACAAAACAATTATACCCCACAATAACTTTAGCACCTGACTTTGGAAAAAATCCCCCTTTTAGCAAGAAAAAAAATAAAAAGAAGAAAACAGGAACTGTCCTCCTAGCAGGAGCACAGCTTGGGACATTTAAGGATTTTAACTGAAAGAGCCCCTGTACCTTCCTGTATTCAGAGTTCTTTGTTGCCTGACAGTAAACTGGGAGGACGGTCATATTTAAAATTAAAAACATCAGGCTGTGTCTCTGGAAGGCTGGGACCGAGCCCCTGGATGAAGAAGAAGGAAAGCACGTTACCTTTAGCAAGTCTCTTCAGGATTTGACATCGGCATTTAAAAGAGACAGCTATCATTCTGGCTGCCTGCCTCCCCCTGCAAGGCAAGGCAAGGCAAGGCAAGGCAAGGCAAGGCGCGCTCAGGGCTCTGCTCGGGTGAATGCAGCGGGAGCCTGCGAATTCCTCCTCCCGCACATACCCGCCGAAAGGTAGCCCCGGCGGGGAGTGACAAAGCTTAATTCCTCTTGGCTGATGCAGAGATCAGCCCCATGTCATCCGGCAAAGCTGTGTCGTTCCCTACTACCACCGCCGCCGCCGCCACCTGCACGGGGAGGTGGATGAAGGGCTTAGAAAGCAGTATTTCTTTAAAAGCCAGGCAGCATCCAACTGCACACGCGGGTATCCGAGGGAGCTGCTCCTCAGTCTCTCCCTTTCCCCGACTGTGCGGGGAGCAATGGTTGCTGTGCCAGGCAAAGGGCCCCGTGTTTCAGCAGACGTGGCGATTTTTCTCCTCTCTCTCTTTCCTTTCCCTTCCAGTTCCCTCTGGATAATAGGGCAAAAACACTGGGAAGCCTACTTCTGGGTGAGAAGGAGCCTATTTCAAATGGAAAATGTTCTAATCAAAACGTTTTAAAGATCTAATCTCACAGATCTGTAGGGAAGAAGAGAAGAAAACCCCTGATTTTATCGCCAGGAAAGCTTTTTGACAATTGTCGACAAGTATATTACAGCTGTTGGAGCACAGACCACAGGGGGAGGGCGAGAGTCGGAGGGAAGTGATGGATTGTTGTGTGTGGGCAGGACCGCCAAGCATTTGATCACACCAAAATAAATAAAAAGATGCTGCATAGAAAACACACGGTGAATCAGGTTTTCTCCCCTCACCAGAGAAAAGAGCAGCTTTTAGTAAGCCTAAGAATTTATTTCACCAAACATTGCACCAGTGTAAGGTCTTGTAAGATTTCTGCAGCCCACCAGGAGCATTACATCCTCTTATGCCTATTCAGACAGCACATTACCTGCCTTTACAATTCATTTAGAAGATGGTGAAGTGGAGCACACCACTTCAGTGAGAGCTCTGTTCCATCTTTACAGAGACAAAAATTTACTAAAGGACAAAACTCCATGCCCATTCTAAAAAAAAGAAGAAAAATAAGCTGTATAGAGTAGGCCAAGTCAGATCAGCGCACAGAAACCAAGTGCTGCTTCAGATATTCTCCTTTAAAAAAAAAATTAAAAAATTGTAAGTCTCAAGACTCCTGCTTCACTTCGGTGATATATTTAAAACTGGTTTATATACCCTGTCCCACTCACTTGCCTTGATTCCAGAATTGCTCGGTTTATCTTCTGCCACCTTTTACCCATCACTATATTCAATGTTATAGTCCAGCATTAGGGTGCACATCGTCTAGTGTCAGCTACAGAGCGCAGGGGGGTACGCACAGCTTTCATGCCTGGAGCTGCTGCTCTCTCCCTGCTCGGCCCATGCTGCATCAGCGGCTCCATGCTTCCCCTATTCCAACTCACTATTACAGTAATTGTTTTTCTTATTTTTGTTTTATTGGTTATAGCAACAGCCATATTTCCAAGGCCAAGGTGAAACATTCCATCAGCACAATTGCAATTGCCCAGACAGGCCCGGTGAAAATTGATTTTATTTCGTTGTCATTAAAAGCAGATAGGGGTAATCGAGTCATCTGTTCACCAACCTTGTTATCTCTTCCTGTAGCAGCTGTTGTTCCCAACAGCTGTACAATGCATCCAGCAGAAAAGCAGCCACACTTGGAAGCCATGGGCTGATCACTCCAGCCCTGTAAACACACACCTCCACCCAGGGGTGGACAGAGTGTCCAAGGAATGGTGAAACCAGGGGAAGAACGTGGAGGTTGAAAAAACAGTGTGATTTAGCAGTCTGGAAAGAAAATGGGAAGTGTTGGACCATCACAGAGGGGAAAAGGAGTCATGTATTCTTGTTCCACTCAAAAACACAAAACGAAGGCAGGACTAAGGGAGTGTCTGGCTGTCAATGCTGACAGTCTGCTTCTTGAGGAGAAACTTTGCCACCATTCTTCCTTGCCACCTCCTGCTCAGGTAACAGGACTGCACACCAGTAACACCAATCCATACCTCCCTGTATCTGATTTCCTTTCTCTGTGCTCCACTGGAAAGGCTGTTCCAGAGATGATCACAAGGCTATGTCCTCAGCACACAGCCCCTGCTCACAGCTCGCTCAGGTTTGAGATGCAGAAGCTGCCCTGAACTTGCTGCTCCCTTTCTGCAGACCAGAATTCATACTGCTGCCTTTTCATCTGCCAGGTGCCTGTCCTTGATGCCATAAATCCTGTCGTGCACAGACTGACCCATTTAAACACATCCCCTTAGACATCAAGGGTAAGATGCTGCAAGATAATTTAGCTGCTCTAATATTTGTGCTTTGATTCTTCCCAGTCCATACAGACACGGAAAGCTGTGTAAAATGTGGGGTCAGCATGACAGGCAGATTGGTCTCCACTCCCACCTCTTTGGAGACAAACCTTGCCATCACCTGCCAGCATCAGAGCCAGGAGAGCCTGCAGCGGTTTATGTGAGCAGCTCTCAATTCCAGAGTCCGCTTTTGTCAGGGAGCAATTTCCACATCCTTGAGGACTTCTGCTGTGCAGAGAACAGCGAGAGGTTGCATCTACACTGTGAGAAAGAACTTGCCTTTGTGATCCGACTCCACAATTTACCTTGTTCATTACCCTTGGCAGACAAGGCAGAAGAGAGCAGCAGACATATGGAGCTAAGGAGGCTGCAATAAGCAGACTTCAGACACGGGACAAAAACCAAACCTTTGTGGACAGACAGGCCGATGGGATTATGCAAGAAAGTATAAAACTGTGATAATGATACAGAAACTGTGACAGATACACAAAACCAGCTGCAGACCTGGCCAGATAAGGCCAGGTCTAGCAGAGAAAAGATATCGTCCTTGATCCAAAAAGCTTACTGTAATGTTTACTCTTTCTTCTAGATTACTGATGCATATGCTAAATAGCTTCTGAAGTACAGCAACAGCCACTTCCAGCCAAGTCAATAGGATTATTTTTTCCTTACGTTTCTTCAGACAATTTTCCTGGCCTTGCCCAAGGAGATCATGTGCAGATTTGAATTCCTCAAGAAGATTTAGTAAGACAAAGATTTTGTACTTCAAGTACAGCACAGCGTAGTGATACGTTGTAGTGACTGCAGGGGTTTTTCCTCTTTTTCCTAGTTCAAATAATCCAGTTGTTGGAGCAGTTTCTAAAACACTGACTCATGATGCTCACAGTTCTACCACCTTCTCGCAGGACAGCGATGACCAGCATTGCCAGAGCTGCTCTTGCCCAAAATCCTGCTTCTGAAATGAATTTAAGTACACCTCAGGTATTCTTAACTGTTCAGAGTATTATTATTTTTTAAACCAAATGAAGGATTTTGTGATTAAATATCTCAAGTTTCCAAAGACAATCAACGTTTTCTGAGACATCGGTTATTCAGTTACTGCAGATGGACTCAACTGGTTGTTCAGGAGGAAAAAATGGGGAAGGAGGTAAAAAATAAAGGAAGGGGGCTGAGGGGAAGAGTAGGTAACGTGCTAGACCAAAAACTTTTGGATGCACTGCAAGCTTATATATAACATATGTTCAAGTCATTACTAATTTCATTTCTTTCTTACTAATTATCAGAGCTACAAATTTTACTACTATTTTCTCTGAGCTTATCTGTAAAAAAACTTCCTTTTCATTTTGATCATTTTGGACTGCAGCATGAATTTCTATCACTTCTATTGCTGCACTCACTCCTTTCTTCAGGAGTCTGAAAGGTTATTTATAAACTGTAGGATATATATATAACACAAATATTTTCTCAACTGAATTTATATTCATAAATAGTCAGTAGAAGGTCACTAGATGAAAGAAGCTTATATTTCCATATGATAAGACAGGCAGGCTAATATATGTATCCTGTTTAACACCATCTTCTGGTTAATCTTATCAGATCACATTAGCTGAAATAAATTAATCAAAAAAAGTTAAGATCTATTACACTTCTCTGCAGGATAAAAAAAAGGAATTAAATTCCTCTAAATTAAATTGAAGATTATAAGCTTTATATACTGTGACATTCAGATATAATCAGAAAATTTCTGTGGAAAATACAGTATTCAACAAAGAATACAAATTCTGCAGAATATCGAATTGTGTTTGGGAGGAAAAAAATAAGGTTTGCCAAAAATGCATTTTTTAATCCAGAAAATGTACCTCTGATAACCACACCCTTCCATTTCATAGGAATACATCTACTCAGTAGATACTTTTGGTTAAATTCCACTTGCTTGCTGCATCAAACGTTTCCTTTCACACACTGGCTGAGCAGCATCAGTTACACCCTTCTCCCCCCATTTACTTTACAGGGGATCTGTCCATGGGAGCTGCTGTAATTCTTTTTGGATGTCACATGCTCCTATTTTTCTTTCCACATCAAGTTTGTGTGTCACCACTATGAAGGGGATACACCACTGCCTGCTGGATCAAAGCACACTGAAGACCAAGACCTCTAAAGAAATCCAGCCCATGGGGTTCAGTGAAGACAGTGATACACTTAAACTACGGTCTCAGTAAAACATTAAGGCAATCAGAAAGGCATACAGATATCAAATGTTTCCAGTGTCAGGAAGACATAATGGTATCTAGTGGATCCATCTGGGTAAGAAAGCTGAAATGAAGTATTATGAACACTGAATGCATTAAGATTCTGTACAACTGAGTATTTTGTTCCATCATTTTTAGAAGATACCACTAGCACCTACCGTATTATTCAAATCAAAAGTCAGATTTTTATGCAAAAAGAAAATTAATTTAGCTGTGAAAATAACAAATGAGGGTATGGATGCTTCTGTTGTGAAAACAGAAACATTTCCACTATTGCATTTGATACATCCCTGTATCAATTCAAGAACTAGCAACAAAACTAAGAATCTCAATCTTGAACTGGAACATTTTTCATCCCCAGGAGCAGCAGCAGTATTCCCAGGCAGCAGCAGACTCAGGCAATCCAACATCTTGCAATGGATACTGTTTTATTACACAGATTCCCCTTCAGTACAGGGAGCAGGAATAAAAAGGGAAGCACAATAAAACCACCCTGTTCCCAACACTCAGGTTATCAAGGCAGACAGCTTCTCAGTTATGCATGATTTGGAGGGTCTTGTAAATGTAAATTTTTATTAAATTACCTACAGCAGGTGTTTTCTAGCTACAGTAATTGCCTTTGTGACACTGTCAGACAATTTCACACAGGCTTTGCAGCAGAAAGCTTCACAGGTCACAAAAAGTCGTTCAGAGGTGTGGTGGCTTCCAAGGACCATGGCTGGAGAACATTTCACGTAGAAGGTGCAGCATGTTGGGAAGCAAGGATATGCCTGTGCTGCAAGTGGTAACAGATGATGGGAATAAATCTGTTATAGATTTGAGTGGATGCCAAAACAACATTGCTGTGGCACTGTACAAATAAGGCAGCTTGATTGCCTAGGAATAGATTAGTAAAAAAATAATCAGGGAGGTTTCTGAGTAGGAGAAAAACCACCTTAATTTACTGGCTCCAAGCAACGTTAGCCTTTTTGAATAGGCATGTATTAGCTGGTGATAAAATCCACCTATATTGCCACATTCTGGATGGCTTTTTGTTGAAGTGTTTTATAATACAGCAAAGAATCCCATTTTAATTGATTTTTTTAAAAGTCTGATTTAACGATATGTTTTATAAAATTTATAATGTAGTATTTCAAGGAAGCAGAATCCATACACCTCTTCTATAGGAAAATAATAACTCTCCAGTACACACTACCCTGTAGCTTAATGTAAGGAAGAGCATTCCCGACATCATCCTTCACAGCAATCCCACCCCACAGCAGCACAGAAACGCTTTATGCCAGTCCATATGAAGTACTGGCAGAAATTAAAACTGTCTCTTCCAGTGAAATTGCATTAATATACAAAGGTTGAGAGATGTTTCCTACTGGAGAAGCTGTCCTGAAAAGGCATATGAGGTATGTAGCACAATTTTGACTTTTCATTCCTAATCTCACCCCAGTCACTGGCTGTTCAGCTTTTCCCAGGCGTTACTAGCTGCAAATCTTTGTTCAAAAATAATTAAGGACTTAATGAGAATTACAAAATATGAAGGTACCACCTGTACTACAGAAGTTAGAAGCAGTCTCTCGATGGTGATTCCAAGCTCAGTCACGAGTTGTCCTTTAATTCAGAAATTATTCTGAAGAGCCTGTGAACTATTTCAGCCATTGCTCCATTTCTAGCATGCGTATGTGTCTGTACCCTTTCTCTGGTTAGGTTTTCAGTGACAGAAGAGAGTGCTTGCTTTGAGGAGAATTACTAAAAAATTTGTCCTTGTGTCTTCTGAACTGGCCATTAGTAAAGAATCTACAGTTTTTCAAAATATAATGAAAGGGTCAGTGTACCCAGCAGAAGCAGCAGCCAAAGGACGAGGTACCACAAATTGCCCGGCGCCCTCCAGGATGCTTGTAGCTCTCACAGAGAGAAACGACAAATACCGACCCTGTTCAATGAACACAATCAGCCCAGCGTGGGCCCCTGCCAGCAACATGCCTCTAATTACAGGCCGTGGGATTTAATGTAATCTCAAAACTAAAGGATGACTCTGTCTTACAAGTAGCTTCCACATGCTGCAGTACATGGTTAAAGACTCCTGTAATTACAATCTCTGTAAGACTCTGTACTTTGTAGAGGCTTTTTCAATTAGTCAAAACGATGACCTTCCTATTGCTACATCAGTCTTTAACAAAACACAGCTAAGCATTTCCTCAAAATTACCCTACTGGAAGCAGGGACAATCTCTTACACTTAGCAGAAAACAGCTGGTTTTACTCCCATTTAAAAACAAAAAAAAGATTATGATTCCACTGAAACCACTTGAACAAAAGGGGGATTATTATACCTCTCAGTTGCTGCACTGCTTTTTTCCATATTTTTTATCAACCTATTTAGCAGCCGTGAAATTGGAATATCACACTAGGAAACAAAACATGTATTTGGAGGGATGAGTCCAGAATATAACATAAGGTCATTTAATCTACTACAGGAGATTTTTAGGAATTAACTCAGTACATTTTTATGGGCAAGCCTTTTTATTCAAGATACCATCAAAAAGGATGGCACTGGAAGGTCACAGTTCTAGAGATGTGGCACAAAGAAGGGATGGCACAAGCAGAGTTTCAACCTCCAAGCCCTGCAAGAGGAAAGGAAATGCTGACTCACTGATACAGTTGCATTCCTACCTGTAGACAAGCTGCAGAGCTGCAGGAAGTAGTGGTGGCAGCTGCTTTTTCAAAACAGAGTGGGTTTCTATTCTGAAATTATATCACAGTGTATGCTTGCCTGTGGTGTGAGCAACAGTCAGCCAGCCGGCACCGACCACTGCCACATTGACTATTTCATCCCAGAAGCAGAATTGGTGGGCCTGAAAACCAAAGATAAAGGGAAAATCCTAAACCAAAACAAAACAAAAGATTGTTTATATAGGTCAGCAAAAAAACAAGCAGCAGGGGAAAGAAAATAAAAGTTATTTCCGTTTGAATAACAAGGTTTGAATCTCCTGATTAAGATGTGTTTGTTAGATAGAGCTGTTAACTTTGCTTGCTAGCAGGTTCACCTTTTACTCCCCAAACTTGCGGAGCACTGTCCTGCCCCTACTTAAGCTGTGCGACACAGTGGCACCAGGCACAGGAGGGGGTACCACCCTGGAAGATGACAGGCAGGCACTTAGCAACCCGTGGATGAAGTATGACAACTCCCAAACACGAATGGTGTGATCCTAGTGCTGAGGCAGGCTTGTGGTGTGAACCTTGCAGTTTCCAGTTTGCTGATCTCTGCAAGACAGCTTTGGATCCCTTTGTCTGCAACATACTTGCACGCTAGGTCTGTGTGTGCAGACTTTGCAAAGCCCTGGAGGTCACGCTTCAGCACAGGGCACGCCAGGCTCGCCCTGCATGTACCTTCCGGCAGTTCTTCACTTGGAAACACAACATTTGAGTCGGTTGGAAATTTTGCCACCCTCAGAGGAATGACAGTCAGCCACCCTTATGGAAGAATGCAAAGCGCAATGGTCTGTTACTGCTGTCTGGTTTAACACACGGGGAACAGGAAACATGTGGCAGAGTTGGGGTGAGGAAGGTCCTCCTATGCCTCCCTCGATCCCTCTGCAGCAACAACACGCTCTACTACCCTACTGTCACCAGGGAGCCATACTACACCTCACCTCTGCTGGTACAGCTGGGGCTGATGACATTTTACAACGCTGGTGCCAGATATTCTGCAGCTTCCTGAGACGAGCAATATCAATACCCTAATGCAGTGCCCTGACCTCCATTTCTATCGCATGGTGACCTGTGACTCAGTGACCAAGTTATCTCCTCTTGTGTTCTGAAGTAACATTTGTGAGAAAAGCATGGCTTTAACTGGCCTCAAGTATGAGGCTTAGCATCCACACCAGGTCTTCTCTGGCATCTTCTGAAACTATGCACCTATCCCTGAAGTTTCTGTGCAATTACATCAGCATTCATACTCTCAGGAAGAGCATCATGCCGTTGTACGTCAGTGTATCACAGGATATGGCCAGTAGCACTGACACTTCTGTACAGCCTTTAAATCCCAAGCCTTTGTTTTAGGCAATGATTTAAAGCTGAATTAATTAATAATTAAGGCATTTGGGGATCACCATCTCAACTATGACTATTTAAAAGGCATTCAAACTTCTGAACAACAATCACAAATAAAAAGTATGAATTGAGGCCTGTTGAGATTTGTGCGTTCTTCCACTGCAGGTACCTACATCCCACCAGGGACTGTTGCAAGATGCAACGCAGGACACTTGAATTCAGTAGCCTAGCTCGAGGCTCGGAAATACAGTGTGTTAGCCTGAATTAATTCTGTGTTACTACGACCAGGCTCCATCTGGCAGCTAAACAAGAGCTAGCTGGGGTATTTCCCAGAGCTGCACACTGGAAAGAAAAAAAAAATTTAAACCTCTGTGCATTACCAAATAAAAACTTTTAACATCATAGTTTAGTGAAAATTCACATAACTGAGCATCCAAATACAAGGGGTAAGAAAAAGGAACACAGACCACACCTGCAGTACCAGGGAGTGTATCCCAGAATACGATGACCCTAAAAGTGACTGAGCAGATCACTCAATGTAAGTGAATGAACAGCAACTGTGAGAATGGGTTTAACACAACCCCTGCTTGACTAAATAGGGGAAGACTGAGTACAAGAACTGCAAAGACCACTGCCTGCCTTGCGTAGGAAGACCTATACTGGAACCTGACATTCAACTTCAGTGTCTATTCTGTGCTTTGCTTGGTTTGGATTAGTTTTCATAAGGTTGAAAAGCTGGGCAAGGTGTCAAGAAGAGCACCAAGAGTGATTTGAGCAATAAAAATGCCTCGTACAGTAAAAGACTCAGCAAACATATTACCAAGAGTTTGGACTGTGTTTTGATTGCACCGTGCATAAGAGCTGTCATAGGAAGGACGTGCTGAGTGCTCAAGAGCTTCTCCATCACTTGACGGACAAGAGAGGCAATAAAAAGCTGCGCAGGAAAAAAAAATGGTTGAAACTCAAGGCCAGTGAAATTCAAACCAATCACCACCTTCTGTGGTGAAGGGAAGACCCACTGATGGATAAAACTATCAAAATGGTTCTCCGAAGAGCCACTGCCTGCCTGCCTTTCTGGAATACGAGCCTTTGAAAAACGTCAATTATTTGACTTGCTGTATAAAAAGTAGTCTGGCTGCCCCATCCTGCTTACACAGGGGGTAACCGAACATCCTACATGTCTTTTCTTGCCTTAGAAAGTATCCAAAGCAAAAGATGAGATTGTGAGGGCCACCTGCTGTCTGTAGTTACTTCACACCACTGCTTTGAGTGAAAGGAACGGACACAGTTAAGAAATGGACCGGAAGAGTCTTCAGGCTAATTTAATCCTTAAAATGCTAATCAAGTTTGCACAACAGTGAAATCTATACAAATAAAATGTTATTAGAAGACAAGGATAGCCACAAATATGCAATTAACACTCACATAATAATCTTTTCGTAATCAGAATTCCTAATGCGTTAGAAAACCTGCCCCACTGTGCTCCAGAACTGCTCCATGTTCTCAAAGTGCCAACACTTCAAGAGCAGGGAAACCCTTTTGTGCACCATCCTCACCCCCACACACATCCCTTCTCTTATGCTGTAAAAGAAAGGACAGGATTTGTGGCACCAGATGGCCAACACACATGGGCAAAGTAGCGTAAAACATGTTACACCAGGAAACTGCAACATGTATGACTCCAAGGAAATTACCATCATGTTTTGCTCTCAGGAAAGGCAAAAGGTTGACGTATTTGTAACAGGTCTCAAAAGCAAAAGGTTGATAACTTCAAGCTTGTTTTAGTGTCATTCCTCCATGGATCATTTGTGCTTTAGTGGTGCCCCACTGCTATTCATCACACTTTTAATAGCTCCTTCTAAAATACTCTCCAAAGAAGCTTGACGCTTGGCCAGACAACATTAACACTTAAAAGTCTGTATACATATTTGTCAGGTTGTTTTGGTTTGATTTTTTCCCAGTTTTTGTTTGTTTGTTTAAATCAGAGAAATCCTACGACGTCCTAAGGCAAACATGACATCATATACAATAATGATCCATAAGAACCTGGGGGCATGTAAGTACAGAGACAAAATATATTCAAGAAAAGCCTAACAGAAAACTAAAATATGCGTCAGTAAAACAAATGTTCATCACAGAAAATTAAAAACCCCTAAAGCACTAGGTATCTTCCTATAAAGGACAAATTCTTCATGTGTTATTGTACACTTCTAAACTATCAATTAGTAGTCACAAATCATTGTTTTAATTATTTTTCTAATACTCCAACCCTCCTATACAAAATCCTTCTCACACGTTCTTTTGCACTGACAGGTATGAATTAATAGCTTCTCAACAGACTCAAACTTGGGAGTTCCGTGTTATATTCCCACTAACCAGGTAGTAATTTTGCCTGGAAGTGGCATATGTCTTTTAAAAGCACAAACCACCCCACCCTGAATTCCTGATGAGTTCAGAGCTCTCTGGCTGGCTTTAGGGGCTTGAGAAGATTTACAGGCTGCACTGGGTGGAATACTTCCAACCAGCCACCTGGACATAGAGGAAAGAGAGACAGGCAGACAGACAGGCTGCACCAGCCACAGCCCATCTCTGCCACCGCTGTGCTGCTCTGGAAGATGCCACTTTCCTTCATGGCACACAGTCAAAAATTTTCTTTTTGAAGATGTTCCACATAATTCAATAAATGTCAGGGAAATTTTCTTGATAACCCATCCTATTTTCCCCCTGTTTTTTCCATACTTTTCTGCAACTATTGTGACCTTTCAAATTTTCCCCTGAAATTCATCTGCTCTCTCTCCATAGATGGCTGGGTTTTTCTACTCATTATCCACTGGATACAAATATGCTATACACACTCATTTTTATCTTTCCTCATATCCCAGGCCTGAAATCCATCTGCTGCTTTTTACTGAACTCTTTCTGCTTGCTCTTATGTTTCAAGAGAAGCAGCCATAATTTAACAGCCTTGGTGCAGTCCAACAGAGATTTAAGTAGGGGCAATTACTTTCCCCTGCCTGTGACATGCCCCTTCTCAGCACAGCATTAGGAACTCCTTTTTGCAAGTGTTCCTGCTATTAGTGTACAGCAAACTTCACTGCCATTTGTCCACACGTGCCGGTTTCTCTAGGCAGCACTCCTTTCCTCACTTCCCACTCATATAGTATATCATCCTATCTTGGATTACTTCCCCATAGATGCATTAACTTGTCAAGTTATATGATATTCTTCTGCACACTACGCATTTCTGTTTGCTTTAAAGACTAGCTAAACACATCTCTGCACATTACTACGTAGATCGCGCGCTCTAGTTTCATCTGCTAATTTTATCAACAGTTAACGAGGCTGTTAAGTCACTACTGCCTTCGTTATCCTTGAGTTAGCTCCCGAGGGTGTTTCTCAACCAACTCATCTTGAGGTATTTTCCTTTCTTAGATCGTGAGAGTTTAAAATTCACCGAACACGACCCACAAAGCATCCTGAAGTGCTGCATCAAGCACTAGCCTTTCTTCCATTAACTTTGTATTACATTCCAAACCGTAGCAGAGTTTATTATTTACAAATCTATAGTGCTTATTAACTATAGCCACGTTATCTTCAGACCCTGAAATCCCTCTACCTCTTTAATGGCTATTCAATATTTATTTTACTATTGAAATCTTATAGAAACCAGCACTAAATCAAAGACAAGATCGTGGCCAAAGGTACTTCTCTGTTTCACCCCCACCCGCCCTTTTTAAGTGCACATGACATATTCCATAGCATGTCACTAGCTTTCTGTTCAAATGTGAGGTCAAACTCTATTTGGATGAGCACAGACAAGCTGCATCTAGATTCCAGAGATCAGTGAGTTCACAGCCAGAGACAGAAAGTTGGCAACGCTGCACACTTGAATCTCTTTGTGTTTGTTGGTGTGTCACTGGCTTTACAAAAGCCAACTGGTAGAGCAATCACTGTTAAGCACTTGCTTCTCTTTTTCTTCCCCAACATCCATTTAGGTTTGCATCCCACCAGCTGCTGCACTTCAACAATGAAAATAAACTGGGTACCACAAAGAGAAGGCTGCGTACCGATTCTCTCTATGAACTTACTTGGAAAGAGCTACATAAACTTAATTGATCAAAAGGGAGTCACAAAAGGATGAAATATTTTGCAGAGGCATATGCTAATGGTACTGCACCAACCTCCAAGACCCGCTGCCTTACCAGAAAGGTCCATAAAACTGTTGAGGTGATGGAAATGCTCCTGGGCTGCTGCTTGGAATGCAGAAACGGGACAGCAACTGTGCCATTTATTTATTTATTTAAAAGCTAAGGCAAGGAGAGAGGGGCCTGGGCATTTTAATAGGAAATTAGAAAGCTAGTTGATATAAATTTACCACCTAGCAAAGCTTTAACAGCCCAAGCTCCCCCCCTCCCCATTCCCGATCTCTCAGCTGCATCCAACACTCACAGTGCTGCTAATGGATAAAAATGGAAACAAATGTATGCAACAAATCACAGCGGGCTCCCGTGCCAGCTTCCCCCTTCTGATTCATCAGACTCAGATCTTCATGCTGCTGCTACGTATTAAAATCAATGTTCTGCCTCTTCATTATTGTCATTATTTCTCTTTCACTTCAGAAGTTTCCTTTCCTTCAGATTGCTGCCTGACCAGCTTGTCAGGGCATATTTAAATCAATATTTTGTACGTGCACATGTGCTGTGCATCTGGATGCCACCTCATTACCATCTGAATTCCTATCATTTCTGCCGGGGCATAAAAACGTAGGGGTAAAAATCATGTCAAATGACAGAAGATTACAGCCATCTATCTCTATCATTTAAAAATCTGAAGCAACTGCAGATTTTGCCATCAGCTCGTTTCATACCTGATAAGAAAACCTAAATAAAGATTGAATGCAGCACTTTCTGTGATGCATGAAAACGCAATGCAGCTCAAGCAGAAAGCAGTCAAGATTCAGCCTCTGCTTGGCCAAAACTGGGGCTTCGAGCTGCTTATGTCAACATTGCCTACGGCCCCTGAGGCTCACCTCCTGGGTCACGAGGGAAAACCCTAATAGCACAGGCTGTTAACAGGGAATTCAGACCTTCAGGGTCGGGTGAGTGGTAAAGTTACCCTGTGGGAGAGAGAAACCCTACCTAGAGCAAATGCAACCAAGTCAGCCCACGTTTAAGGAGCAATTGCTATCGCTGGTCGTGCTCCAGGTCAGAGAAGCTCTGCTGGTACTGCGGTCTGGCAGCAGGGATGCTGGCCTCTGCAGTACTGCCCGAAGCGCACTGGAGGAAACAGGTGAGGCTATAGAAAGTGAAGATGCACAATCCTAGTACAGTATAAAGAAGCAAAGTGAAATAAAAAAAGGTAAATAGCGACTTTCTGCAAGCTTTCATTTGATAAAAAAAGCCATCAAAAAAAGAAGCATCTTCCATGACCATCTTAAGTTGGTCATACTGCAGGAACCCAATGCACTCCCTCCCATAACAACATGCCAGTGTCTTGATTTTTTCTGTTAATTAAAACTTTCTCCTGAAATATATGTTTTATTCATGCTACTTCATGCCTTACTGACACAAAGACGAGCCTACAGCAACTGATGTCATTTTCACATGAAGCTTCAGCGGGAATGCTACATTTTCTCCAAAATAAGTGTTAAAAAACTAATTTAAAAATCCACATTCACACACTTACCAACACACAGAGGCAGCACATCTTCCACTGACACACTCACTTCAGGCTGTGAATTTTAATTCTATTAGTCTACAAAAAGGACATGACCTTGGACTTTTCACATACAAACAGGATCATAAAAACAGGAGTGGAATCAACTTTTTAAAGGGTAGACAATGGCAGGACAAGGGGGAATAGATTAACGCTACAGGAAGGAAGGTTTAAATTAGGTATTAGGGGGATGTTTTTTACACAGAGAGTGGTGAGGTGCTGGAACAGGCTGCCCAGAGAGGTGGTGGATGCCCCGTCCCTGGAAGTGTTCAAGGCCAGGTTGGATGGGGCTCTGGGCAACCTTGTGTAGATCCAGGCCTGAGGTTGGTGGCCCTGCCTGTGGCAGGGGGGCTGGAGCTCTATGATCCTTGGGGTCCCTTCCAACTCATACCATTCTATGATTCACTCAGGGGTGTCTGAGTGATGCACATGTAACGGCCTTTCACTGGGTGCATAGTGCTGCACCTCTCACAGGCCTCTTCCTGAGCAGTTTAAATTGACAGATTTGGGATGTGCTTGCACCTGGGGTGCAGATAAGTCTTTTCCCTGCCTTTTGCACAAAGATGAGGCAGATATTAGAAGGACTACTTGGAATGCTGGAAATATTGAATGTACCACTTCAAAATCCTATTTCCACAGACAGAGAGAAAAAGCAAGCACTTCTGATAAATCTTGAAGCACTTTGTTTATATTCATTTTGTCTGTTCTTTCCTAGTCCGTTTACACTTGCTTTGATAAACATACATAAAAACCTCAAATGCAAAATACAAAATCCTTTAAATAAAGCATCTGGATCCCCATCAACATTGTACTTTTTTTTAAAAAATAAATCCTGGATACAAACTCTATATTGAGAGTCCTTTTTAAGATCTGAGCAGAGCTGAACACAAGTTCCTCTGCCACTAGCTCTCACAAGAGGCACTGGCCCTGCTCTTTGACACAGCATCTGGAAACCCACATGAACAATCACATTCACTGATATTTTCCCTTAAAGGGATGAGTTTACGAACTAAAGCTGAGATGATCAGAAGCACAACAGATGTCTCATTCAGAATCTGTAGTTCTAGATCCAGTCCCTGGGGGGCAATTCAGAGCCCAAAGGCCCTTGTTCTCTCTTCCAGCTCTTTAAGCCAAAGAGGAGCTGGAAAAGGGGTATGACCATATTGAAATACCCCTCTGGAGTCTGGAATTCAACTCTATGGAGAGGGTTGAATCTGCAAACCAAGACAGGATTACCCACTCACTCTGAGCAGAAACAAAGATAGAAGAGAAAATGGCAGAGAGGAGTGTAAAGGTTCGTTTGCTTTCCAGAGTCATTAATATTCAGTTTATTTCACATGAAACATTTGTTTCAAGGGACTGAATAGCTCAGAAGATTGACTTTGATTTTGGGAGGCTTTCATTCGTAAGCTGTCAGTTTGGATCCAGCTGAGGGAGGTACTGATGGATGGTTTCTAATATCTAAGAGTTGCTTAGCGGCGTATGACAAATGACAAAGCAGTTGCAGAGTGAGTTATGTAGTGAGTCAGCAGTCCTTTCCCAGAAGGTTCAATACTAATTAAGAGGCAACTCGACACCCTTTGTGTAAGGCTGCTTGGAAGCTTATGCCCAGATACCAGAAACAAATCACAACTGAACTAAATACCTTAAGCTTTAGCATGGAAATAAATAGCAGCCATACAGTTATGTCATAGCACATCCTTCAATAACCCTGTTATGTTTTAGTGAAACAATATATTTTGTAGAGCCCTACAGTTTAACAAAAAGCCACTTACTGTTCGCTCAAAAATGCTGTCAGTGTTGAAACGTTTGCCTGTTATTTAAAGCAGCACTTTGGTGGACAGGCTCCTTCTCAAGTCCATCACCGCAAGCCAGCAGGCGCAGTCACACGCTACGCAGGACGGAGGATGAGGTCCCGCAGGAAGGCACTGAGCGATGGATAGTGCAGAGCTCACTCTGTCATTAGCAATGGATTTGAATGATGGTTCGTATCACTTCCCTTCCTCTCCATTTAATGTTACACTGAGCCCAACGAGCTCATTGCAGTCACGTTCAACAGACAGACGGAGACTGCCAAGGAAGAAAAAGGCTTTTTCTCCTGCTTTTCTTTCTGAGCTGCCCTGGTCACACAGTGAGTGATGAGTAGGAACGACAGACACCCACAACTCACCCTCAGTCTCTTGTGGAGAATTTTCTACTCTTTTTAATTCATGCCAGCTCTGCTGCAGCCAGAGTTTACTTGCCTGAAGTGCTTTGAGCACTGCGAAATCCTGCCTTGGGGCACTGCTTTCTGAGCCTTATTTTTCAACGAATGCAAAACTCTTGTGGAAGGACTCATGTGAAGCTTGTACTGTGTGTTTACCAGCACACACAAGAAATTGCATTTCGGGAATGGGACATATCTAATTGCAAGGAAATGAGTTACAGCAAAATGGCAGTAAGAACCAGTCTAATAGACAGTCTCAATTAAAAGTTGCAATAACAATGCAAGCGAAGATATGATATGATGCATGTTAATAGCCTGCTTGAGATCTCAGCACAAAGCAGCATTAGACATGGGAAACCATCTCCTGAAAAAGCTAATAAATCATTTAGTTAACAAGGAAAGGTCATGCCTTTGATCAGTGGGATCTAAGAATGACAATTAAGCAGAAGACCCACATCTTATACGCTTCACAAAAGGCTATTGTGTTTTAGAAAATGGATTTATTTGGTTTGTGTTTATATTTAAATAATATGAAAAGGTGTTTTGGTTTGGTTTTTTTACAATCAGTGTTCTTTTTGTTCTATTCTTTGCATAATGTTTAAAACATCTCCCTTGCGTGGGTGACAAAATCTAAAATTCCTTCTGTCCTTTCTTTCTCTGCCTGCTTGGGTACCATTGGTATTTCATTCATGAGTGGGGAGAACATACGAGTTAAGTCAATAATGAACCTGCTTAAAATTAATAAAAACAGCAAGAAGCTCTGTAAGACCCAATATGAAACTAAGAAAAAAACCCCCCAGCTATGTATAAGTAGCTCTTACAAATTTTACTATACTGAAAACAGTAGTTACCCACTACTTTTTAAACTTGGACGCAAAGAAGGGTTTTTCTAAAAATGAAAACATACTCTTTTTTTTTGGTCTTTTACACCATGTCTCTATTGGAGAGCTATAACAGTTCACATCTCAAGAGAAAAAAGGATTCAGTGGATTGTTAAATTTGTCACCATATAAATCCCCTTTGCAGCATTTTTTCCAAGTTGATTTTCAAGGTTAAGAGCTGTTTCCCATACTCCTCTGCTGGGTTGGGTTATTAAACAAGTGTCGTAAAAGAAGGCTTTCATTTTATAAGAGATTAAAAAGAAGGCTCCCTTCATACTTTTAGCTCTTGCTATGCTACAGTGTATGTACTCGAAATCAGAACACCAGTAAGCCTGCCACAAAAGAAAATCCCCAACAAAACAGAGGTTTCCTTCACTCCATGTCAGGTGTAAAATACAAGCCTTCAGGGGAGGCAGCTGTATTTCATTTCATGCATCACAAACAACTTTGGGGCAACAACTGTTAGTTTTAATAGTTTGGTCAGGTTCTCACAGTGCTCTTTTCAATGTTGCTCAAATGCAGCTTTCTTCCCCCATGGTTAAGTCTCTCCCTCTTCCTCCCTTCAGTTTGTTGAAGGAGCACTGGAGGAAAACACACCTGGATGTTTCTGCACTGAGCTTTTATTTGGAATACAAACTGGACTGAAAACCCAAGACTGGTCCATGTTTAGAAAAGGAAACAGAGAAGGTTGGAAATATTTCAAATCCTCTTTGAGTGTGAACCAGCTTTAAGATCTGCCTCGGAGGTGGCTCTGACACTGACAGCACACTGCTTCTCTCCTCTGCGAGCTGGTCCACCGTCTCTGCAGGACAGACTCACTCCTTACCCTGGCTGGAAGGCCTGTGACAAATTCATGTTTTACCTCCCCCTGGTCTGGGACATGGTGTGCCTTGCGACAGCACCCATACTGTCAGATGTCAGAGCAATGACTGGGAGACAAGGCAGTGACCAGTACATACAAAAATCCCTCTGTATTGGTTTGAATTACATAAAGATAATGAAGAGAGGGCTGAATCTGACAGGATCTTACTGTCCAGTTTTGTGGGTGTCAACAACATATTATGCAGCAGGGCTACGAAGATGATTAAGGGCCTGGAACAGCTCCCCTATGAGGAAAGGCTGAGTGAGCTGGGACTGTTCAGTCTGGGGAAAAGAAGACTAAGGGGGGACCTAATTAATGTTTATAAATATCTTAAGTATGGATGCAGGGGGAATTGGCCAACCCCTTTTCAGTAGTCTGTGGAGACAGGACAAGGGGCAATGGCTGTAAACTGGAGCACAGGAAGTTCCACACCAACATGCGGAAGAACTTTTACACAGTGAGGGTGACAGAGCCCTGGGACAGGCTGCCCAGGGAGGTGGTGGAGTCTCCTTCTCTGGAGATATTCAAGACCCGTCTGGACGCCTATCTGTGCAATATGTGCTAGGGAGCCTGCTTTGGCAGGGGGGTTGGACCCGATGATCTCTCGAGGTCCCTTCCAATCCCTACGATTCTGTGATTCTGTAGATAGACTTCTGTAGATAGATAACCTATTATGCAGCAAGGGTATTGTGCAATGTGTGTACCAGCACACTGTAAGCTTTCCAGCAAGACTATCTCTGAGAACAAGAAAAGTCAAGGCTACAAGGGGCCCCAAGACCAGTCATGTGGCTCTGGCAAACAAAAAGAGGAAAAAAAGGGCTACAGTTCACAGCAAAAGCAATGATGAAGATGAGTGGACGACATAACCAACCACGAGGGTCCTTAAACACCACCTAAAGACTGTAGTATGCATGTGGGGAAGGGTGGAAACCTACGATGATGAGTTCATGGAAAAGTAATATATGTGTGAATCATTTCTTGGAAAGAAATGCACACATAACCTGCATATAAGCTGTGCAACTAACTCATTCAGCGTGCACGTTAGGAGGAGCCCTGTGTGCCCAGTGCTGCAATAAAGAATACCTGCTTAACAGTCACCAAGGCTACTGAGTTTTGATTTTGGCTTTCCAAGGCATCAATAAGCAGAAATATATTCTGATAAAACATAACAAAGATTGCTTTGCTTATGCCAAAGCAGGTGTTAGGAGTTCTTTTTGAAATGAGACAGTTTGTTCCCAAATACCTCAAAAAATAAAACGCAAAAAAAACCCCAAAGAGCAAAATCGCAGGCGACAAAGGCACTAAGTGGAAGAACTAACCTTTTGGCCCTAAGATGACCATGCTTCTCTCTCAATCATGAAGTAGAGTGGTGATGGTGGTATCCAGGAGTTCAAAGCCAGATCTGCCGAACAGACAGGGAAAACCAGGCTCCCTCCACTGTTCAATCTGAGACAGATCTTCCCTTTTGAAGGAGCAAGAAGTGCTCAACCTAGGTTTTAGGTATGACTAAGATGTGACAGAAGCTCCTGGGTCCCAGGATCTAGCTTTCTACTTTGGCCAACGCACCTCCTAATGAACTGAGCAACCTCTGTGCTAAATAAACCTGCCCTTCCCTGATGGCCAGCTCACAGTCTGGGAGATACAAAGATGGTGCCAGGTGAGGTGGCCCTTTGTAGTTCCTTCCTGGAATCTATCTGGGTCCCACACACATGTCCTGAGCTCTGCTTCAAGTCCTAAATAGCATGAAAAAAACCAGTCAGAGACACAGCTTTCCTCCTTGCCTTTCCCTCTGGCCTGGTTTTGGCAGGGAATGAGCTTTTGCCCCTAAACATAGTAACCTGTAGTTCTGCCCTACATACTGCTGCATGGATAGAGGCTGTTTAAGTGGCAGAACTACAAGCTCTTAGGACTTGTAAAACAGTAATTAATAATGTCTGGCTGATAAGTTCACAGATACTACCAGGGAGAGGAAAACTGGCAGAAATGTTAGGAAAGGCAATTTTAATGACTAGGAGTTTAGCATTGGGGCTTGTGTGACAATGTTATCTTAAAGACCAAGACCGGAATGACTTTTTTTAATTGGAGTATTTTGTGTGATGTTAAAAAAAAATAATTCTGTGAAGGGAATTGAGCAACAAAAAGACTTTATTTTCCTAAATCCTTAGATATAACAAAACTCACAGAAAAACAGTGAAAACAGTCATCTTGCTTGATGATGTTTAACAAGCTGATGATTATTCAACCCCCCTACATGGTAACACTGATGTATTTATTCTTTTTTTTTTTTTTTGATCCACAGCCAGAAATCCCTATCAGGATTTCCTCAGTAGATAACACATTTCTACAGCATATGGAAAAAAGGAGTGAGGTATGCACTGTTACTAAAGCACCTACATCTCTGGACCCTTACAGAAACACAAGCAGCCCCTGTGCACGGATGAGAAGTCCCAGATCAGTGTCCATCTACTCCCTCTACTGGCATGATCTGCCGCTTTCCTTTTCCAAAAGAAAAAAAAAAAAACCAAACCCCCCAAAACCCAACAAAAAACCAACCCACTACATTTTTGCTGCCTTTATAAGCTTTTGACCAAACCTACAAAATTTCACGCTCACTTTCATTAGGCAACTTGGAAATGCAGTGTCAGGGGGAAAAACATGAAAGAAGTAGCAGCCCAGAACACTGCCACACATTGATTCAAATCTTACCCAGCAGCCTCCTAGCAAATTCCAGATAAGACTAGAGTAAGCATCCAGTAATCATTTTAACTGTAGTTTGCACAATAGTGTTCATGGAGCTGAAACTGGGCTCTATTCACTGCTCTTTGATCCACACCAACTTTCACATTTTCTTATTAAGGCCAGCCTTAAAATAAATAATGTAAGCTTCATGAAATTGTACATTGGGTTTCATTTAAAATATTAATGGAATTCTTCAAAAAAAAGAAAATCACTACATGCATTTTACTCTGAAACTTAAAAGGGAAGAGGCTGGATAAGCGTGAGGGAGCCTGCAGGGCTGCAAAGTTGCCCCTGCCTTACCAGCCACCTCCTGCCTCTACTCTCCTTTGGGATGAAAGGGACCCACACCAAGAGAGGTGACCGGCCTCCTACATTTTTTGGAAAAATTGAATTAGCCACAGGCCTGTTACATACTCTGTCTTCACTGTTTAACAAAAAAATTCTTCCAACCTTCCTCTCATTTCAAACCTGTGAATTGCTGATCTATTGGGTTGGGGTTTTTTTTGTGGCTGATATCACAACATTTCATGGAAATGTCATTTTACTCTAAAATAATGCTTATATTACTTCCATCAATGTGAACATTCAGCAAAGCCCAGATATGGAAAAATCTAGTAAAGCTTGGAGAGGTAAGTTGAACAAGTGTTGACCTTAAGAAGCCTCTTTTAAGGTCTTCCCTCCCCTTGTATTCTCTGCGCCTGACCATTACCACCATGAGCACAGCACGCAGGAGAGCAGAGACTTGGCTGCTGAGGTGCCCTGCCAGGGTCTCCAGAGACACAACCACATCCCATCATGCCAACGGCACAACAGCGAAAGTGGGTCAAAAGAGCAGTCAGAAAATACAGGGACCTTTCATGGGAGACTGCTACAAGCTACTGCTGTTTGAGGAGGAGCCCCACAACCCCCTGTTGTTCCCTCATCGCTCTCATGCAGCGCTTAACTGCTACAAGACAAATGCACAAAAGAAGAGGATATATATATATCTCCTATATATATATATGTGTATATATGTATCAGACTTCCACATAATAAACTTCATCCCAGGAGCCAAGAGTTGTCACAGTTCACCAACTGAGGGCATTGCAAGGTATGTCAGACAGAGCAACGCCTTGGTTCACCCCAGCAGGTTGTGTGTGTTGATTTGACTGTATGAGGATGGCCAACAACCACGGCTGAAAACACGTAAGTTGGTCGAGTGCCTGAGACCTGGCAAACCACCAGATCCTTTAGCTACCTCACATCATCACCAGAACACTACGTCTAGAAGCATTCAACTCCCCATCAGGGTCACAAACCTCTGCCAGACAGATGCTGAGCTGCGACCATGCCTACAACTACAAAGCTGTGTGTGCACTGCCACGCTGCTGAACAACCCCCCCATCCCAAATGGCTTTTCTCCAAAGTTAAGAGAAAATTACAGAGCTCCTTTCCTCTTTTTCACCCTGGCCTTTCAAGATACACTCAGTAGCATGTCTAGGTGTCTGCATGCCACTTTTGGGTTTGGAGGATGTCGTGGGATGTGTCTTTTTTGGAGCAAGAAGAGAAAATTACCTTTTCTTTTTAAGTAAAACCAGACTCCAGGTAATCACAGGAGTCCAGGAGCTGGATTTATTTAAGAGAGTCATACAGGCCTCTACATGTGAGATAAATTTTGAGATACCCAGTATCATGGCTATTAAGATGATAAACAAACAGATTTTATGGCTTTTTTTCAATAAGTCATTTTAAAGCTCTCTCTCAGTGTTTCCAAAAATAGCTTTCTAAAAAATTTTATACATTTATTTTATTTTATACTGAAGTAATTATACAATTAACAACTCCAAAACCCTCTATATGATCACAAACACACCACAAACTACTAGTTCCATATTATTTACATCATACATAAATGTCCCTCATGTCCCTCACACCTAAATGCACATTTAGTCTGTATACTTGGTGATGTCCACACACAGTGAAAATGGTATCCCAGGTGTAAATATTATCAACTTCAAATCATGAGTCTAAAACTATAACTGCCATTTTAGTGAACAGAAAAACATTGTATTGGGTTTGCTTGATTATTACTTTAGTTCCAGAAACACACAATTTTTACTGAAACTCTCTGAACACCACATGCTTCTTCATAAAGGCCTTTAATCAGAAAAGAGCTGGATTTTATACAACACTTGCTATCCCAGAAGGCTTTCTATATAAAATAGAAAGTAGAGGTGCTGGCATGCTGATTATTTCAGCAATCAAGGCACACGTGCATGATCAGTAACGGCTTCTACAAGCACAAACTTGCTCTTTTTTTGATTAATAATATTTAATTTCAGCCTTAGCAATAGAGTGACAAGCCAAATCATCTTAAAGGCAGGGATTTTGAAAACGTGTTGCCAACAGATTGGCATAACGGGAGGGAATTCCTCAGAGACAAAGGTAACTGTGTGCCAGTTTTGCACTTAGAGCAGTTAAATGCTGAAGGTAAGAGGCAAAAAATACATTTCTTAAATTGTGCAGGCAGAGGGCAGCATGCTCCAGCCATCAGAGCTGTCTCAGTGCTGTAGTTTTAATTAACATCTCCCTCTCACAAAGAGAATTGTCTTTGTGTGACTCTGAAACCTGAGAGTATTTAGTCATTTAAAAATGAAGTTGACTATAATACACGTTTAGGATTTAAAAAACGTGCTTTTTATTACAGATGACATTCTCCACGTAGCATAAAAGAAATTAGGCTTGTGGTCCCACCAAATGTTAATCTTCTCAAGTCAATAAAAACTGCCCCAAAATGTCACTGCAGCTTTGTGGAAGGAACACATAGGAACGATGAAAACCAAAGCGTGGGGAAAACAGACCATGCATTATAAATGACAACTTGTCTCATCAAGCTCAGCCATCACTTAAATCCAAGAAATACACTGCCAAAGTGATTCATATTTGTGGAACCGAGTAAGTCTGAAGAATTTAATCTTAAGCAGATAATTTTTGTAATTGACTGTGTAAGGCTGTCTGCAAGAGTCCAACATTTACATATAATGATAATGCATATTAGGCGGTAATTACCATAGACTTTTCCTTAATTATAACTGATAACACAAATAAATCCTATGTTCCTAATTGAAGAATGTAATTAAGTCTGAGTAGTTTGGGGGGGAAAAGAGGAGACACAATCATTGATTTTAAAATCAGGAGAGAGGCTCACTCCACCAAAATTCCCTTCCTCTTTCTACCAGTGTCAACCTAAGAAATCCATCTTCTGTAACAAAAATGAAATTATTAACCCTGCTTTGTCCTTTTTATTAACATACAAAGTGATTTCTTACACAGCTTTATCCAGGATTTGAAAAGTCCACTTGCTCACACAGAAATCATTTTCATTTTGACATATAAGCACAGTGAAACCTCCGAGGGCTCCATGAGCATCCCCAAGAACGGCAATTGTTAGGGAGTAGAGAAAGGCAGCCTGGGGACAGGGAACAGAGGTGAGGGAGACTGAAGGTGGACACGAGATCATGCAAAATCCATGAAACAACCCTAATTTAGGTTTAGTTCAAGGAGTTAAATTAGTAAGTAGAAGCTATTCTAGGCTATATTACTAATTAAAAAAACCACACAAAGCAAGAGCTGTCACTTTTCACCGGTATGCAAGAACTAGCAACACAACCAGACTACAATCGAGCGTCCAAGTGTAAATTTAAGAGACGATGACATGAAATGGGGATTTCAAGTAGTTGGTGATATGGAGCCAGAAACTTGGAATTAATAAAATGTGTGTGAAGGGAGGGCAGCACGGAGTGAACTTTGAACATTTCAGGCCATGCTGTTCCTCATGGGACTGACTAAAGCTGACAGTCCATCAGCTTGACCTTCCCTGCACAAGCACTCCCTAGGAACTGGACTTGGAAAGTTCAAGCTTTACATTTTGTATTGGCTGGTACTGGCACAGCGCCAGCAGGAAAAGTTCAGCGTCTCCGCAGAGACTCTGCTCAGCTGGGCTCACGGCCCCAGCCTCTCCCAGGGGATGCAGAGAAAGCCAAAGGTGATCACACCAAAGTCACTCACCTTCAAAGCATACTAATATTCTCTGGAGAAGCAGAGAGCAGCGGACTGGCTGCCTGGTAGAAGACAGGCAGAGGAGATTTCTAAGGGAAGAATTTCCATGGAAATCTCACCTCTGAGATTAAAAGACAGCAGTCCTACACTAGCAAGACCTCGCTTGACTTGGCATCTTCTGCATCAAAGAATCATGAGAAAACCCATAACACAAAGTATTTGCTCTGTACAGTGGACAGCTCTCATCAATACCATCTTCAGCTCAGCTATGCCCAAAGTTGAGGAACTGATCCTTCCCAAATATTTGGGATAAAGACTTCAATTCAGGCCTTTAGTTCATATGAAAATGGGACTACAATTTTGAACACAATAATCTGAAGAAATAGCATCTATGAGCGAAAAATAAGATTCTGAGCATCATTACAAGGGTTGGGTGTTTTGCTGGTGGTTTGGGTTTTTTTTTGTTATTGTTGAAAAACACCTGCTCTACCATTAGCTATAAACTACACTGGTAAACAGTGAGCATCCCAAGAGAAGCTTAAACAGCAAAATATATTTGTCAAATGATTTAATATAAGCTTGTACTCTGAAATGGACTATAAAACGGTACCACAGGGACCCTGTGATTATTGTTTCTCCATTTTTGTCGCAAATATGATAATTTTCCTTCGTTTTCTAGGTGTGAGCATCAGGCTTTCCCCCTCCCATCCTGCCCTATGCAGTTTGTAGCAAAACTCCTCTGGGCATGTGAAATGATGCTCAACCTCTCAGCAGTGGGAAGGCTTGCACAGCTCCCCCTGGCTTGGATGGAGCGAACACCACTGTCAGCACGGAGCCTTGGGAAGTATCAGTCTGTGTTACCCAGGCTTACCAAAGTCTGCAAAAAAGTGCAGTTCAAGCAACCTCTCTTTCTGAGTGAAAACAAGGGCAACTATACGGCCTGGTAGACCTGCTGCGTAAAGAAACTCACCTGCTGCTTTTATTTTGTGCCCGGCCAAAAGCTACCTGCATGAAAAGAACAACAGTGTCCCTGCTTGATAACCATCCACTGATCCAATCCTGTCTCCTCCTCCTCGCTAACTCTGCCCACCTCCCACAAGTGTTCCCGTGGGACCTCCTTCACATCAGCCCAGAGATGAGCCTGCCACCAGCCCAGAGACAAGAAAGAGAACTAAGCTGTGTGCTATTAAAGGGTCTGCTTAGAGCAAATTAAAAAGGTCTCCCTTGTGCTTTTCCCTTACCCCCCCTGCACAGTTCACGCAGTGAGAGAGCTCTCTGCTCCCATCCCTCCCAGCACTAGGAGACTTCTTACTGCTGGGAGATTCCGTCTGCATCAGCAGCATCAAGGGGTTTTGAACCAAACCCCAATGCTCTGGCACATGAAAGGGATACTCATTTTTTTGGAAAGCACAACTGCAGTGACTTCAGTCACACCCGGTTCAGAAGCACTTCTTGACTCCATCACGCAGATATATAAAATACTGACCCTTATGCTCTGTTACAGAGCTTACCTGTTACTAGAGTTTGCAGCTAGTTTGTAGTCATCTCGGGATTATAAAATGTGCCACAGGTATTTCATACACAGAAAGACGTCTGGAGCAGAATGAGAAATTCTGCAAATGGAGCAGATACAGAAGGAGCAGACTTTATATGGAATACTGGGGGGAAATCTGCTTAGATATTCCACGATACATAGATTCTCATTCTGCCTTTTAAAATCATTAGTCACTCCAGTTCTTTCTTGCTAGATGCATTCAAAGCTTTTCTCCCCTGCTGTACATTCTTCACTTTGTATACATAATAATAGCTACTGTGATGCCTTATAATGCCACACAGAAGTTTCAGTGTGAGATAAACTATCATTCCAGTCTCAGAAAGAACGTACTTTCGAGACCCAACAGAACTAAACCCCCAGGAAACTGCACAATCCATAGCCAATTAATATCATCAAAGGCTCAACAATTATGAGATGACCGTTTTCCATGCATCTCATAGCAGAACTGAGGTGGGCAAAGCTGCTGCTGCGCTTGTCATGCTGCTCTGCAAGGCAGGAAATTGCACATGGGATGGAAAGCACACGTCAGCCGGAGTCTTTCAACCGTGTACCATCAGTCCCTTCATCAAATGAAGTGATCTGATGGGCTGACCAGCGGCAAAGCTGGCAGGTTTCTCACCTTACATTCATAGTTCTGGCCCACAACTCTGCCAGATGCTTATGCTTAACTCTTCCAGAGCAAACCAGAGAGTGGAAAGAAGCAGCACTGTAGCCCCTGAAAGTGCACCAGGGAGCAACCTCAGCGCATCCCTGGTGAAAGTTGTTCACTGACCAAGTTGTTCTGAAGAACATGAAAAAGATGGCGCCTCTGGGGAATCTGAATTGGAATTTTTCCTACAAGAAGGGGGAAAATACCAAAAGAGGTGTTCCAAAGAAGTGTCTGAAGGCAGCGTACTGGAAGGCAAAGGCTCGGATGGTCTCCTCTGCAAAAGGACGAAAAGGCAGCAAGCACAGCTTCAACTTGCAGGAGGAGCCTGGACGGCAAACTCTCTCTGACATTGTAATTAGGGGTTGTTTAAATAGTAAGGTATGTGCAGTGCTATTAATTCCAGTGGGGGAGAAGTAGTACGAGTAGAAGGGTTGAATTAAGAATTTAAATTCTCTTGCTAAGAAAACAGTCAAACCCCAAAGCTCTTCAAAGTTGTTTTTTTTTCCCATGAATTGTACAGCTCTTTGAAGTATTTTTCAGTTTGCTCAGCTTCATAGTCTGTAATTTCAGACGGTGTTACCTCTGCTGCTTCTTGGATGTAGCCCAGTGGCTCTGGAAATGCTGTATTATTTGATTCGAGTAGCGGAATGTTTAGTGAGCTGATGAGTCCAGAAAGAGAGAGATTTCCTAAATTCATGTAAAAAAATGTCATTCTTTCAGCCCTGTACCACATCACATTTTCTACAACAGTCCTCCTTCCTGCTCCTGTATTCAGTTTGCCTACCTGTTTCCTAATGTGGTACCCAGATACCACAGACAGCATCCGCAGTGCTTTCACCTGGGGCACAGAGCCTTTGTAACACTCAGCAAGACCCACGCTCTTTGCAATGGCATCACACCACTAAGCTGCTTAATTTGTCATCTGCTAAAAAACGAACACTGATTCTGCTCTGCAGCACAGCTGCTTAGCTCATTATTGCCTGTTTTACATTTGTACATTTGATTTTTCCTTCCCAGCTGTGGTTTCTACTGAATACTATCTTACTCATTCCAGACCCTTATCCTAATTTATCCAGAATATTTTAAAAGTCTGATCCTGTCCTGTCTTCAAAATGTTCATAGCTCCTTTCCGTTGAGTGTCATCCACAATTTTCCTAAGTATTTTCAAATTCATTATGCAAATCATAAAAGAAATATTGAAGAGAACAGGGCACGTGACAGAGCCCTTCAGAAAACTGACTCCCACCATTTAGACTATCAAGTCATTGAAAGCCAAACCTTTGCTGCAGCCTTTCAACCACTGCAGAAGTCACTTTATAGAGACCTCATTTAGACTACTCCCTGGTTTACATAGTACAATGTCAAGTGAAATAGTGTCAAAAGCCTTACTGAAGTCAGAATGGATCACATCTAATATTTCTTTCTTGGCCTTTCTGCCAGTAACTCCGTTAGCATTTGAAATCGGGCTCGCTTGACGGAACTTGTTCTTGACAAACCCATTTGAGTATTCCCTTGCTATTCACTAAGTACTTGCAAATAATTTCATCATTTATTCTGGGGTTTTTTAACACCCAGTCTATGATTATCAATAACTTCTCCCCTTTTCCTGTTTGAGACCATGCCCTTCCCTACGTCTTTCAGATCTCCTCTTTCTCTCCCTCCAGGAGTTCTTCAAAAACATAGCACTAATGATTAAAAGATTGCTTCAGCTAACTCCTGAAGTACTCTGAAGTAAATTCCAGCAGATGCTCCTGACTTGGAACCACCTACATGCCTTCAGCCACTTCTTCATTCCTGCCCACACGTACAGTTTCCTTCCTTGAAAGCCCTGGGGACTGACCAGCTGAGCTTCCCCTCTCCATTTCCCTCCTTCCCAACCTTTTCCTCAAGTAAAAAGCCTTTTTAGTGGTGGTAGATCGTGTCTTAACATAAACTCTGGTTTTAAAAGAAACCTCACAGTGTTACAGCTTGGCATGGCTGCTGATGCCTTCTACCTTGATAAATCATGAAGACATTTTGTGGCAATGCCATAAAGACACCTCGGCAGGCAGGAAGGCTGAAAAGATGCTCCTTTCACTGGAGCTGGCTGCAGCCAGGAACAATTCCTCCCTGGGGAAGGACAGTGGTGGTAATGCTGCTGCCTTCCCGCAGGGAAGAGATGGGCAGCCATAAGCTCCAAATCAGCACATCATCCACTTCCCTGACCGGGCATTTCTGCAGATGTCTCTGCACCTTTGGAAGGGCCCCGAGGGCTGCACCCAGGCCCTGGCTGCACAAACCCGGCGCCGAGACAGCAACACAAACACCGTCTGTGCTTTAACAGCAGCATTCCAGGTCGAGCAGAGTGTTACCTTCACTATCAAATCAGTATTGAGATCATCAGGAAAAGACCTAGTGTCACCCTTCTGTGGATGCTAATGAAAACCACAGGACAACGTGGTGAGTGGAGCTGGGGCTGTGTGAAATTAGTGTCACGGACTGGGGACTGACACACAGCCCCTGCGTCGCCAGAGTCATGCCACTGTGGTGACAAAACCTCACCCTGCGAGTCCCTTCTAGTGGCAGGAACGCAAACATCAGTCTAATGTTACTGGCCAGGGATTTTCACAAAAGCCAGTGAAAATAGGAAATTTGTATTGTTTCAGCTCTTTTATTCATGCGTACGTGACATAGTAGACTCTGACTGCTGAAGGAGAGACAAGAGATGCCATTTCCTCTGAAGTGAGAATGTGGTTGAAATAAAATAAAAAATGTATATTCAATGATATATGCCCTGATTCAGCTAAGCTCTAGTGCTTTTCATTTAAGCTCACCAACAATTTTAAGCCTTCACCAGTTATCACAGAATCACAGCCTGGTTTGAGTTGGAAGGGATCTCAAAGACCATCTAGTCCCAAACTGTCCTGCCATGGGCAGGGATGCACTCCAGCCTGGTTGCCCAAAGCCCTGATGCAGAGATGTTTCACCAAGGTGGGTTTCTGTGAACCCTTCCCAGCAGATGGGTTACAGGAGCTGCCACCAACTGCTTGAACTTGGATTTACAAGGTGGGAGCACTGCTAAATAGGGAAAAACTCTGCTTACATAAAATATTCCTATAAGGGGACCACCTGCTATTTATGCCTGGCAAAGAGCAAAAAGCCTTGCTGCAGGTGCAGAAAGATGACACTGATTTGTGACAAACCTTCAAGAGCCACTGGAAAGCCACAGCACAGCAATGTGTGTTTTATCAGCTCTTTGGATGGAGGACAAAGCGAACGATGAGGTGATGACCTATGTGCCAGCTCAAGAGCAATTAGCCTGGGAACTACAGCACTTTCCCCACTACGGTGAAGTGCACCGGAGGATGCCTGCATGAAACAGAAGCCTGTAGTGCTGGTTAAGTCCTCTCAAGCTGGGAGGAAGGATGGGGAAAAAAGAGGAAGAGGAGGAAAGAACAAGACTGCTATGAATGGAGAACAAGACTGCTATGAATGGGTAATTATTATTTAACAAGCAAGCATGATATGATAAGATCGTATGACAGAGTGCAGTACAACCTGTCAGTTATTTTGAGGCATATTCTCACTACAGCACTCCAGGCTGTATCAGTATTTTCATTTTTATCTATTTCCAAGGGATTATAAGCCAACCCCAAAAATGTGTTTGTGGTATCAAGCCTCAGCCTGAAAGAAGTTTTTAATTTCTGTCAAATAATTTATTTGTCTGAAAAAATAGTGGTAATAAAAAATGGTAAAACTGAGAACTTCTAACGCGTATTTTTTCTGCTCAAAGCCTTATATTTAAATGTAAGTGTAATGTGCTATTGCTACACTCACTTGGGTTTGATTATTCTTCCTGTCTCTCCCCCCACTCGCTTCCTTTCTTCCCATGCCACATCTTTTCCTGTGTAAATTCAGCAAGCATTCAACATTTTATTTCTGTCCACTTCTGCCCATCATGTTCACTTAACTCTGAAATACACTCTTCTCTCAAGTCTTTTCCTCCCTCAAACCATCCCATCTCACACTGCACAGACCTGTTCCCTTAGTATATCCTGTGCTCCCTCATTCACCATGATGGCCAAACTAAAACCAGTACACAGAGGTGAAAATACCCCACGTAGTATTAACAGCAAGAAGGAACTATCTTCTACTACAGTCACTGTAAAGGAATTGTCCTCTCTTGGGACATGGAAATCACAGAAATACTGAAACATTAAGGTTGGAAAAGACCTCCAAGTTCATCCAGTCCAACCGTCCCCCTACCACCCATATTACTAAATAAACCATGTCCCTAAGTACCTTGTCCAGCCTTTCCTTAACACCCCAAGGGACGGTGACTCTGCCACTTCCCTGGGCATCCTGTTCCAATGCCTGACCACGCTTTCTGAGAAGAAATTTCTCCTAATTTCTAACCTGAATGCAACTTGCAGCCATTCCCTCTTGTCCCATTGCTACTTATCTGTGAGAAGAGGCTGAACCCCAGCTCACAACACCCTCCTTTCAGGTAGCTGTAGGGGTGATAAGGTCTTCCCTGAGCCTCCTCTTCTCCAGGCTAAACAGTCCTAGTTCCCTCAGCTGCTCCTCATATGACTTGTGTTCAGACTCTTCACCAGCTTCATTGCCCTAATGATGGTGGAGAAAAGAACTGCACAGGTTGCAAGTTGGCCTTTTGTTCTGATTTTGGTTTTTGGGGTTTTTTTTCCTTTGGGGATGTTTTATCTTTAACTCTCATTTGGACAACTTGTCAGTGCTAGGACCTGGGATTTCAAAGGGGAAACAACTCTTACAGCCCCTCACAAGAATCAACACAAGAGGTTGTTCTGAGGTCATTGAGAGGGCTATGCCCACCTTAAAACAACCAAACAGCTGAGTATTTAATTTTTAAGCACTAAGGACTGATGAAAGAAATCTAGTTAAAAACCAAACAAACGAAACCACAAACAAGAAAACACAACTCTGAGGAGCAGTGTCCCAGAACAGCTCAGCTATCTGCCACACTGCTGACAGTTGGAGCACACAGTCTATTTACTTTCTTGCAAGCCTGGTGGATACACTGTGAGCCACCGCCACGTAGACAGAAACTACTGCCACACATCATAAACAAAATCTTATCCTATACTGTAAGACCTTGGAAAAACAAGGTCTCCTCCAGTCATACATTTGATGAAATATGTTGACTGTGGATATATTTCTGCTTCTGAGATAGTCTGTATTTATTGTCGTCATTCAGCTCTGAATCTGGTACATGGCAGCTTTCAGATGACTCTGGAGATGGTATGCTGCTACCTGAAATGAAGGGTTCTCACAGCACACATAAATTGCATGCTTATTTTTCATTTACAATAGTCTTACTTGGATGCACTGCCCTCCATGCTAAAGATGTTGAGCTTCTGAGGAGCAATTCAAATGCCACTGACTGCTCCAGCCCTTGTGCTCTCTGAGCTCGGTCACTTCATGCCAGTTCTGCCTCCATGACGCTTGACCCATCCCTCATCTCTCACGCATCTTTTCTGCATCTCGTCTCCCCCTCAAGGCATACTGCTTCTATACTAAGCAGCTTAGATTTGTTTCACCCTCTCCTCTCCAGTTCCTGAAGCTTGTTTTTTTTTCTCTTATTTCTGTATGTTAAAGGCAAATGAGGAAGATTCTCCAGCTGACAGAGAGCTGAGCTCCATTCCTGTACCCACTACAGCTGGGTAACCCTCTGCAAATCACTTAGGAGAGCTCCAAGACATAATGATACATTATGTCTAGAAAAATCACACATCCCACTCCTGCCAGCTGCATTTCTGGTGGGCTCTTTGCCCACAATCCCACGATGGTCCTTGCCAACCAGTGAGGGCAAGTTCTAGTGGCAGAAGCCCAGCCCGACTTGTACAGGGTACCCCAAGCACTACCGAATCACTTCTCAGAAAAGAGAGCTGGGATTCGCATGATGGTCAGTTCTGGGAAGCCACACCTAAAAGCAAAGTACACCAGATGAAACCATACTCCTGAAAGCAAATGGATACACTAAGAGTGGAAGAAAAGGATGAGGAAACGATCAGACAACTCTGGTCCGAGCCCATCCACCAACAGCCAAACCATCACATCAGGGATATTGCCTTGAAGTGAAATATTACAAGGTTTCATATCACATTTCTATTTTTTCTTCTTCTCTTTTTTATCTTTTTTCCCCTAACAAGACGTAGATAAATAACTTAAGTGTTTGGCAAGCTAATAATAAATGCAATTGAAAAATTATTCTAAAGCTCTGCGTAGGATATATTTCTATCTGCAAACTTGCCCAGCTTTCTACATCCCTCCAAGAGTGTACCCACTGCTTTCTTCTCATATTTTCTAAAGAATTTAATTCCATATTGTGTATCAGACAGCACATCCTTATTTTAAAAAAGGCATTTAAGTTTTCCATATTTCTGTAATTGAGCATAAATAACTTCCCAAATACCCTTTTCCTTAAGAAATCGGTTTTCTACAATTTTTTACTCTCTTTGGCTTCCCGAAGTTAGGATACAAAATCAAAGAGATTCACTTTTGCAAAAAAAAAAAAAAAGAAAATGAAAACTCAATTACAGCTTTATTTACCAAGACTAAACACTCTGAAAAACTGAAGCAGAATCTAGACACTTGCAGTTATGCTGAAAAAAATTAAATAATCATATTATATGGCTTGAAAAAGGAATTGATTTAATTCCATGGTAGAATACAACACCGAGATACAGAAGATCTCCAGCAATGCCTGCTATGAACCCCACAATTTTTGAAGTGTGCAAAACCACCATAGTAAACACAATTAGTTCTTCTGATCTGATAGTGAAATAAAAACCGTAAATAAAGTGCTGGTACTTTTTGAGCCGACTGACCGGATATTTAGAAAACCAACTTAATGACTTCACCAAGGTGACTGGGGTATCTGGGGATCAAGATGAGCTTTGGACAAAGCGAGTACACTATAAGGAACTGTGAGTGGAGAAGGGAATAGAGGGTCCCTTCCAACTCATACCATTCTATGATTCTATGAAGAGTAACCAAGAAGGGGTTTTCTGACAACTCTGTGGAAAAGGTTCACAAATTCCTAAGTGTGAATATGCATTATCATAAATCTAAGTACAGTCGCGCTGTGTAGGGGTTCAGTAAGTGTAACAGGGAACATTTCGGAACTGTTCATAGAAACTGTAATTCTCAAAACCACAAACTTGAATTAAAAAGTTGAGGGGTTTAAATCAGACATGTAAATTGGGGAAAGGATGAGCGAAGTGTGTAAGATTCCAGATGAGGGGATGGGGGAGGCAAAAACTCCACAACTTACATCAGATTTTGGCTAATTATTATACCAGAAGCTAAAATAATTTATAATTAATAATCCTGCATTTAGAAATTGTATACAAACATTATGGTTGGACTTGATGATCTAAAGTGTCCCTTCCAACTAAGTCAATTCTGTGCTTCTACAACCTACACTGATGCTGTTAATGCTGAAGCAATAGCTGTTCAAACTAAATAAAGCCTCCAAAAAGGAAGGAAGGAAGGAAAAAACCCCACCAAGACAAAAACTTGGTGTAACCACTACTTTAACTTGAGGTGAATCAATATGGGGTAAGGCTTCTCCAGCTACAGAGATAAAGCAGTCATCACAAAATGTCTGCCAGCTTTAGGCCTGGAAATAAAGATTACTTGCTATGTACAAAGCCAATGTAACAGAACCTTTCAATTAGTGAGCATGAGCAATGCTAAAGGAAGCATCTGGAAAAGCTTCTGTTTAATGCAGGACGAAGAAAAAACATGAACTGGAGAGAAAGCGTAGAAAACACAAAGAAAACTGAAGATAAGTACAGGATACAATGTGCTATCATTTGTATTTATGAAGTTATTTTCTAGAATGTGAGCATTTCCATGTATTTTTGCTTCTCAAGGCAGACTCAGCTGCAAGCGGCTACCTGGACATGACCATGTACCATGACTGATTTTCCAAACAGCATCAGTTACGAACCAGAACTGCTTAGCCAATGGCTGTGGGGTGACCCAAAAGCAAGGAATTCTTGAAAATATAAAAGTATATGTATACTTTAACATTAAAAAATAAGTTCCAAATACATTTTTAGCATAATGTAATACCAAGTAGAACAAAAAGCAAAAGGCAAGGCCACCACAGGCCTGGTGCAATGAGCACGACACTCGTCCTAATTATAGAAACAAATTCATTTATTTCAAGTCTGAATTTGGTGCCTACGTAACTCAATGAATCATGTTATTTTCCTGTTTTTTGGTTTTGGATTTTTTTTTTCCTTGGAGAAACAAACAACATGAACACTATATTAAGAGTTATGAGACAATCAAACTTAAAATCAAATGGTACTTATATGGAAAACAACAAAGAACAGGGACAAAATGGTATAATTCATATTTGAGATGCCAGGCTTGGAGAGGAATAGTAGAAAAACAAAGCAGAATAAAACCTGCCAATGTTTTCAATATTATCTGATCTTCATTGTATTCTGGAAGTTTCAGTGAGACCATCAGTGCAAAACAGTATATAACCCAAGACTCCAAATTTATTATCAATTTTGTAAGTTAAATTTCTGTTGTGCCTCTCTGAAAGCTTTTTTAATATCTTTAATTGTAATGGATGGTTATTCTTCAGAAAAATGAGGCTTTTAAATACTTTATCATTTGTCTCAACATGTTGCTAAGCCTAAAATGACTTTCAGTTGCTTAGATTAAATGACTTTCTACTGCGCTGAAAAAAACCCCAACAAATAAAAATTAAAATGCCTTATCACTGTGAGTTTTTTTACAATTGCTTCAGGAGAAAGCTTTTATGTTAAAGCCATGTTTAACTTTGCTTTATGCCCAGCAGGATTCCACAATGGCTCTTCTAAGCCAGAAGACTGGTTAGCCAAAATGGTTATAGGCTTTCCATGCTCAGTATTTCTTTCTCCATCAACACCATATTTACTTTTAACTACTGCTCCCATACCACCTTTAGAACCATACAACCGCTGGTGAACATAGTTCTAACCCCTGGTCTTCAAAATATACCCTTAATTGTTCCAGAGGTCATGGTGCCTTCCCTGCCATGCATATCTCTTCTTAGAGAACGGTTCACGTACAGCATCTTAGTGCCTCCTAACACAGGAGATGTTTCTCTCATCCAGACTGCTGAAGATAACGATCCTCAACTCACAGATGCAAATCCTGCCAGTCACATGTCCCCAGATCCTGATACAGTGATCAAAGCACACTGCAGAACTCTGCCAAAGTGGCACTGCCCCTCGCCCTGGTCTGCACATCCTCACTGCAGCACTGAGTGCCCACAGGGACACTGTGGCATTACACATCTTCAGAGCTCTTCAGCTTTCTTCATGGCACAAACCCAACCAAGGCCAAGACTGAGTTATCTGCCCATGGCTTAGGTCACCATTCCCAAAGGAGCTTCCCTGTCATTCCCTGTCTTGCACATCCCCCTCCTTTCCCACTCAACCTGCATCCTCAAACAATGAACCTACCTGGAAAAGTGGGCAACTCTGGACGTTTCGTGAACCTGCTGCATTGCCCCCATTCCACTGCTCACACTACCCGGTGGCTGTGGTTGGCTTGGACACCTTATATTACCATGGCTCGATACTGCCTTGTGAACCAGACTCCACAGACCAACTTCGACCATCTATGGGTTGCGCAAACAAGGGTGTGTGCATGGAAAGAAATCGCTGACCTCATAAAAGCTTATCTTATCAACAACAACCCCTTTATTCTCTTCCTAGAGCCAGCTGGGAGAAGCGTGCCCTTCAGCAGAAGCAATCCATAAGAGGTGCAGCAGAGCCAACAGCTGAGTCAGCAAGGGCACAGGGGGAGCGGCAGCCCATTCATTTCAAACAATGGGAGAAATAGGGCACAGGGGAATACTGTGCCAAGAAGAGGTTTTACATTATTATCAGTTCACAATTAAAATATTGTTATTATTCAAAAGGCATAAAATGAGGGTAGAGATTTGGGGAAGAAGTAATGTCCAGGCCTTACGTTGGATGACTAAAATTGGGGTGGTTAAACCTAGTTGTCAAAGCCCACGTGGCCTGAATTTCAAAGTCACAAAGAATCTTCAGTTAACGCTGATTTCTGTGATGTTTGGGGTAGGCTGGGCACCAGATTTCCAGCAGGGAGCAATGCTGCTTAGAAGAAAATACCAAAAAAGGACATACTTCCTATTACCATTATGAAGAGTTAATTCAGAAACTCTATCAGTTAGACTCACCTCCCATCAAATATCTTACCCATGGGAGTCTCAGGCTGCCTGAGTGGCTTTACCAGAATTTGCTCGGCAGTTTTCCTGTAAAACTCAAAGATTTTTATAAAGATTGCTGGTTGCTACAATTATAACTAATGATAGGTAAGGTCATGGTCAGCCTTCAACATCACTTCTAGAACAAGATCTGCAATCCATCCTCATGAAAGCATGCAGCAATGGTTGGAAATTCACCCCTCACCACAAAACCAGTCATCCATGAGTCATACCAGAAGTACAGCTGAAAGCTGAAGACCATACAGCTCTATCAGAACAGTGGTTCTCTGTCATACTCCTTTTACTTTTTTATTCCTCTGTGCCACAGGCTATATTAAGGATCTTTTTAGGGCAGGAATTACCTTTTAATTACATACACAGGGCTCATCACTGCAGGGTCGTGCCTTGTTGGACCTAGAAACAGCAAAGACACCGGTGCCCATCTGTATTTCTGACCAGGATTTTTCACTCACAATGCCTATCAACATACAGTCTCAGGTGACAGGTTCAGCACATCCAGGACAACTACACCGTGCAGTCATCCCCCACGGGTGCACATCAACCAAGTTGTGTGCAGTACATTTACCCAACTACTCCAAGCAGTGAATGAACTGCACAGAACATTTCCTTCAGGAACTCACACAGGTTCTTTTGGAAAATCTATCTTGCAGGGCTCCTTACCTTCTTTCTAAAAGGAGACTTTGACTTGTTTGGTGAATGTCTTATAGATTAGATTACTTGCATTCACATGACAGTTTACAGAAACATTTTACTTTCCAGGAGGAAGAACCCTG
Organism: Porphyrio hochstetteri; assembly: GCA_020800305.1. Classification (NCBI taxonomy): domain Eukaryota; kingdom Metazoa; phylum Chordata; class Aves; order Gruiformes; family Rallidae; genus Porphyrio; species Porphyrio hochstetteri. Next base: position 31,484,718 of record CM036905.1, on the reverse strand, counting down.
AGTGTAATCTCTTACTTCTGACAATGTTTTCAGTACCTGAACACTTGTACACACTGGGAATGATGGCAAATAATTACAGTCTGCAACAGCAAGTTGCAGAGAACAGCACTGTTTTTCCTACCACAAAAAGGCAGAAAAATGATTCTGTTAGCTATTCGAGCACATTGTCTGAAAAAACCACCATGCAGAATGGTCTTTAAGGCAACTGCTTACAATAGCTTTCTAGATACACAGTACCAAAAGCCATGTTTTAATCTAGAGGACATCATATGATTTTCTACCTTTTAGGTCATAATATGGAATTCTTCACACAGCACAGAGCCTTACTGCTCTTGTTTGCAGCTGTCATCAAGGGGTTTTTGCACAGGAAGGTTCTGAAGGATGCATTCCGTACAGTAGCAATGGTATATCCTCTCACACACTACAAAGCCATTGAGTACATTTTTTAGAAACTACTGTTACTCCAGTAAACATGAACTGCTTATGCCTCCAAGAAATCAAATTATTCTTCCAATAAAGCAAAACACTAGCAATAAAAGGTAAGTAAAGGTAGTAAAGACTGTAAGCAGTGGCGTCAAGCGAAGACACTAGTAACTGAAGTTATACAGTAGCAGAAGGAGATACCAGTACTGGTGTGACAACCCTGAAAGTTAGTAGGGCTCTGCTGTAATGGATATATCCCAGTGTCTCTACTCCCGAGCAGTCACAGCATAAGGAGGCGTTTATCACAATTTCAAAGCAGTCATGGAAATTCAGAACCACAGACACTAAAGAGTGCTGCATAGTTTAACACATGGATGAACAAGTAATTAGACTTATTTGTTTGTGGATTAAATGCCTGCAAAATAAAAGGCTTTTGTTCAGTCTGAGAAAGAAGGCGGGGGGGAGAGGGGGGCAAGAAACTGTTTTCTCACATTTGCACTTCATGCTCTATAAAAGAACAATGAGATTATGCTTTAATTTTCAGTACCGCCATGCCTGGAGAATTTTGGGAATCTTACTAGATAACAACAAAAAGCAGTGTGTCAAAACAAGAAAAGGCATACTACTGGCTTGTATTTTCAGGAGTCACCTAAACTCTGGGAAGACTTGCACATCATTTAAATTTTCTCTTTCTTCAGTGAAAAGAAGAATATATCACATTCTAAGGAGGTGTATCACATTCTAATTGCAACATCTTCTCCCTGACAGGTCATGCCAAAACACTAATGAGTAGATCAGGAGATTCCCCATTCCGTGGTTCCCTACCCACAGACTTGCAGCTATCGGCACAAATGGAGAACGTTCAGCCCTCCCCAACAGTTCAGCATCACAGCCTCTGAACCCTCACTTTTTAAATTCCAGTAAGCAATGGGTAATGTTTTCAGCAACATCCCAAAGAAAGGGAAACCCCCTTATTTTCTCATAAAATAAGTATCTGTGACTCAAACTCAGTCAGTTGTATGGGAAGATGAAGACTGTAGATGGTGGGGAATAAATTCAAAGTACTACAATGGAGGCAAAAGGGAAAAGGAACGGTAATAGGCAGGGTAGAAATAAAAGACAAAAGAACTAATTTTACCGCTTCAGCTTTTAATATTAATACCTTTATTTTATGTGGCTATTGTGCATATATTATTGTGCATAATTACTCAAAACAGGAGGAAGATAAAGAACCTGAGCAGAGAAACAGAAATAATCCAGGTGATACCTCCATCCTTTATTCATGTTTCATCAGTTATTGAAGTTTGGCTATTATTAATTCATAGAAATTCCCCAAATCGCTTCTTACTAAGACGACGAAAGATCTCAGTACACAAAGTATATATAATGTGTAGGGGAAAAAAGAAAACCAAACAGGAAACCAAGGTGACAACAGAAGAAAACACTACGCATACGCCACTGCACTGGCCAGGATCTATCATAGCGCAGCAGACCTGAAGTTTCCTCAGCAGCCTGACAAGACCAATTAGCATCTTGTAATAAAGGAAAGATTATCACAAGACTCCCGAAAAACAGCATTTGGATGATTTCAGATGAGTGAGTCATTTTATCAGCTCATATTTTGAAAGTAATGAGGCTATTTTAGTCCAACTAAAAGTGAATAAATCTTTAACTGCCCCAACAATCTTTTGCATTTCTAGAATAAACTGCAAAAAGGATCGAAATGTTCCTATCAGAAGCATAAAGCTTCTATTGCTGCCCCGTTTCTGGAGACATCTGATAAACTATTTGAAAAAGGAACATTTGCCTGCCTGCGGACCAGTAAGGAAGGCACATCGCAATCTGGCAAGGAGGAAGCAGGAAAGATGAGAGGAGCTGCCTCACCCCATGCTGAACGTTCCTTGGTTCCCACTGGATCCCTACGCTATACTTTTCCTTTGTGTTATGAGGACAACTTCAGAAAGCAAGACAACAGAATAAAGCTAGGGAGAGACAACCCCCTTATTACCGCTGCAGAAAATAAAACACAGATTAATGTCACTAACGCACACGTCCAAAGAGAGAATAATGATGCGTACAAATGAATCTTCTCATCAGGGGCAAGGAACATAAGCACCACCTACAACCGAGTAATAATTACACACAAATCAAAAATGACACTGCCAGCTGCTAAGCACACATTATTCTCTCAGATTACCAAAGGGTTTGTTTTCCATTTTTTCCCCCCTAAAACTTGCTAAGTCTTCCTTTTCTATTCAAGTGACATAAATTATAAAGTAGCGGAGCAGCCACTTGCATTCCCTGGGAAGACAAATGCTGGCGCCATCGGGTAGCTCGCAGCTTACAGCTCTAACTACCCATCGCGCCAAGATGAAGAAGGTGCAGATGTGCAGTGGAGGCTGGTACCAGACAATGGGTTTTTTCCGAGTCAAAACACAGAAGCTAGTTATAAGTTGCAATAAATGCCCAGTTTTTGTTTGCTGAAGTGTTCATTAGCAATGCACTGGGAATTTTTCAAGTCTGTCCCTTACTGCTTAAGGCTGGCGCTTATTATACACGCTCTAGCCACTGATGCTGCTTGAAGATTCAAACCCAGAGCAGCCACTTCCAATAAACACGTGAGTCCTGCCCCCAGAAGTCATGCCTCTCAGCCAAGAAGAGTGTGGCGTATAAAATCCTACTTTGGTTGTATTCCTCTGATTGCATTACATGCTGGTTTTGTAATCACTAATTCAGCTGTCTTCTGAAGACAGATCATAGGGATCAAGTACCACAGCTGCACACACTTTCTGAACAAATAATTTCTTTGATCCTTTTTATTAGAGTTCATACCCTGAAGATATAGAACTGAAGGCAAGCACCAGATAGCTTCTTAGCAAGCGATTTACCAAAGGAATATAATAAAAAATCTAATATAATGAAGACGAGACCTAACACAATACAAACAATTAAAGCATTGGGAAATATTAACTTTTACGGACAGCACGCTTTATCCAGGAGTTTATCATCTGCATCCAATCTGTCCGCTGGATGACAGAAGATTTTATTACTGAATGGACACAATAAAATAAAAAAGAGTTTGTGTAGAGCAGGCAACATACTAGAAAGAGACAGACTGCTTTACGACCTAGGCTAGAGAAGTGCTTTCTCCTGTACATCTTTGCTTAGAAACTGCTACGATCATTTGTGTAGTCTGTCAGTATGGAGGTACGTTAATCTTTCTTCTTACATTTTACTGCACATGACCCATAAATTATCTCCTTCCTATCTGTATCATGACACGATCATGATTTTAAAGTGCATATATGCTGTTTAATAGAAAGGGGTATGTATGCTAAACACGAATAATCGCCACAAATAAAAGCTAAATAATATAATTAGGGTAGCAAGTAAGTATGTGAAATTTATTAGAGAAGCCAGCTGAAAATAACCCTTTTGGCTGGATGCTAGCATGCCTTTTCTGCTAGCAACACACACCAGCACAAGATACATTCCTTTACTTCACTCACTAGACTGCTGAATTTTATATTTTCCCAGACAGCACTCAGGATGCAATCATTTCTTTTTGACAAACACTGCTAAAATCATGACAGCATTCTTAGCAGAAATTGGCACAACAGCAAAATGAGAAAGAATCAACTCATTTTCTGCCGAACATTTATTTTCGGTTGGTCAGTAAAACCAAGATCAATTTGCTACTTACAATGATTAATAACTTCCCTGTCCTTGACAAGGCACTCTATAAATTGTTACAGGCACAACAGTACGTAGCAATACTGTTAACGTGCCTACTTACCATGTATTTGTTAATATTTTATTGTGGCAATCTCACATTTTATACTCATGAGACATTTTTCTTGTTTTAAAGTGGAATTTCTCATGGTTGTTCCTGTTGCCCTTTGTCCTGTCACTGAGCACCACCGAGAAGAGCCATGTTCTTTTCTAACTCTCACCACATACATTGGTAAGATCTCCTTGAGCTTTCTCTTCTCTGGGCTGAACAGCCCCAGCTCGCTCACCCTCACTCTCCGGACATCAGGCGCTTCAAGTCCGTAATCATCTTGGTGGCCCTTTGATCAACTGCTCTGATAGGTTCATGTCTCTCTTCCAAGGAGCAGCCCAGGACTGTACCCAGCACTCCAGGGCTGTCTCACCAGGGCTAAGCAGAGAAGGATCAGGTCTCTGGACCCGCTGGTAGTGCTCTTCCTGATCCAGCCCAGGAGCTGCATTTCCCACAAGGACACAGTGCTGCCTCATGATCAACTTGGTGTTCACCAGGACCCCTGGTGACTTTTCTACCAAGCTGCTTTCCAGACGGTCACTCATAGCACATACTGACACACAGGGTTATTCCTCCCCACAAGCAGGGCTCTGTATGTCCCGCTTTCGAAGTTCATGAAGTTCCTGTTCGCCCTTTTCTCCAGCATGTCAGTCTTCCTCTGAATGGAGTACAAGCACCTAGTGTATCGACCACTCCACCCAGTTGTGCTAAATCAGCAAATGTGCCGATGGTGCACTTTGTCCCACTGTCCAGGTCATTAAAGATGGTAAAAGGGTATATCAGTCCTGGTATCAAACCCTGAGGTATACTTCTTATAGCTGACCTCCAGAGCTGGGTTTGTTTGGTGCCACTGACTGCAATCATCTAAACCTGACAGTTCAGCCAATTTTCAATCCAGCTCATGGTTTCTCTGGAAGGATGATTCAGACAAATGTCAAAAGTCAAGATAAGGAACATCTACTGATCTTTCTACTCATCTATTCAGCTGCCATCTCATTGTAAAAAGCTATTAAGGTTGGTCAGGGACGACTTCCCTTTCTTAAAATTCATGTGGACTGCTCCAAATCACCTTCTTGACCATCAGATGTTTGGAAATACTTTCCAGGATTATTTCCTCCACCACCTTTCCATGGACTGAGTTGTGGCTAACCAGCCTGTGGTTCCCTGGATCCTTCTTCTCATGAGCTCCTTGATCATCCATGCAGGCCTTCTATCACCTTCCCCTGGTTTCTGCACATCAGGACGGACCATTCTTGAAGCGATCCTTGAAAATCTACCATCCCTCTTCTCTCCAGGGCCACATTCCAAGAAACTCTGCCAAGCATGTTCCTGAATAAGCCTGTCGTCCTGAGATCCAGGGTTGTGATGCTACTATTTGCCTTGTTTCCTCTTCACAGGATTCTGAATTCTAACATATTATGGTAACTCTAGCCAAGGCTGCCACAACCTTCATATGGCTGGCCAGTTCTTCATTAGTAAGTACAAGGTCCAAGAAAGCACCTCACCTCAACAGCTTACCAATCACGTGAGCTACGAAGCTATCATCAGTGCACTCCATAAACTTAATGGATTACTTGTGCACTGTTCCATCACTTCCAGTAGACATCAAGGTGGTTAAAAGCACCCCTGAGGACCACATTCTGCAAATGTGAGGCTTCCCCCACCTGCTTGAAGAAGGCATCATGTACTGCTGCTTCCTGATGGGGCAATCTGTAGCAGACACCCCTAACAATGTCACTCACACTGGTCTGTGCTCTGCTCCCAACTCAGAAGCTTTCAGCTGACTGATCATCTCCCTGAAAGCAGAGATCCATGCATCCCTGCTGCTCTCTCACGTAAAAAGCATCAGCCTCTCCGCACCTTGCCAGCCTATAATCATTTGTAACTGTGTCAGCAATTTCTCCAATGATAAATTAATCCCAAATGTGTTTCATCAGGAATACTTACTAAATTAGAAATTATTAGGTATCCTTGTGACGCTGGTCAATACTTCAGTATGAGTAACCAAATCATAGCTGATACCTTTAATGGGCTGCAACAGAGCCTTAGTACAGCGGGAGAACTGGATAAGGTTGCCCAAAGACACATGTAGCCTGGCCTCCTTCTCACAAAGTAGTTTGTTTCCATTTCTGCTATCGGCTTCTCCAGCTTAACTTATTTCTGAGCCCTGTTCTTGGCTCAGTGTCTGTGACAACTTAGCAAGTCACCACTGAGATACCTGGCAGAGTCCCGGCAAGGGCCTCTCTCAGCTTGCAGGTCTTGGCTCAAACATCCGAAGAGGGCAAGGCAGAAAATAAATGGACTTAGACATTTCTCTTTTGCAATGAAGGCTTTTGGATAATTACAAACAGGTTTGGACCCCTTCTCACTAAAAATATAGAAAACACTCTGACTCCTTAAGTTTACATATAATCTTACCTGCCTTTGCCGTTTGAATTTAGCTAAGGTGGTTGCACTGGGGATACCCTGAGGAATTTTTCTTCACTGGATTAATTTAAAAGCTGAAATTCCACTGGGTTTCAACAGCTTTGCCTTGTTTAATGTGCACAGACAGCAAACCTTGCAGGAGTTCCTTTCAACAGCAGCAGGCTTATTACTTGCACCGCATTTTTGAGCCTCAAACAGGAAGATGATCGGGTAAGCGCAGGCTCACATCCGGGATCCTAGGACATACAGCATCCACCTGACTGTTATCTGGGGATCATCTATTTTGAAATCTCCTGATTTCAAGCCCGTATCAGTCATCATGTGGATAACCAAATGTTTTATGGCCTCAAAACCACTTGAGTACCGCATACACGTACAGCACAAAGGTCATTTCACCAGGCAAGGTGAGTGCTCTGTTTAAGAAGCTGGCCTACGCTAACAGCCCAGGCAAACTTCAACCGGGCAAAGCATCCTGCCCTGTTTCCAGGCCAACAAACCACACCAGGAGGTACACGCATGATAAATTTCTTTCAAAAATGTATCTGAGAAATCCTTTGACATTTGCGTCGAGTTCACAACACCATTTGTTCTGATTCCCGGTGTCAACTCAAAATGTCAGAATTTCTTTTGATTTGGAGTCCACAGCTATTGGAGTGTTTTCTCACAACATCCTGTCAAAGCACTGGCTTGCCATACATCCCGAAAATAAAAGTTACAAAGATTTCAGCTGATAGTTTCCTCACCTCTCCTCCTTAGAAGCCGCCCTACCATCTTCACTATTAGCAGAGCTGAACGCAGCTTATGGGCCGTTCCCCTATCTGAAGATAACCATAGTGATCTCCTTCACAGTGCTGCTGTTAAAACCAACTTCTATAGGAAATGACCACTACTCATTAGGGACACACTTACTTTCCATTCAACAAGGTCTACAAAGATGTAGTTCTGCAATACCCAGCTATGTCTTGAGGTGGTCACGGTCATTTAGCCACTTCTCACAGGTTAGCAAGTAAGGGAGGACGCTTCGTGCTGATGGGGAAAACACTGAAAACTATGTCAAGTAAAACAAAATGTCACCAGAGTGGAACAAGGATGTTCAAGAGGGAATTCAATTCATCTAAGCATGCACAAATGCAGCTTTGGCACCCAAGGCTACGCTGGGGGAAACCCAAACAGAAACCAACCAGTAACATCCCTTGTAGCTGCAGATGAATTTATCTGTGTTAGTCTCTCCTATCTGTATTTACATTTCACAAGCAGCTCACCTGAGTTCCACGCTACTATTCCTAGTTTAATTAATAAAAGCCTGTGCGTTTAATGAGTATTGGTTCTCCAAAACAGACTGCTCTCTATGATCTGTGAAAGAACTCACTGATCAACAGGAGCCCAGTGTTACACTCACACTGAGATGACTAGGTAAAAGCTCAAGAGCAAAGACAGGGTAATACAGTAAGTGTTTATGGGGAGCACTTGGAGTACAATTTTGACTGTCTAGAGAACTGAAAATAAGTTTAATATTTACATCCCTACATTGTATGTATACACTGGTGCGCATCCATCCATCATATGGCCAGACCACCTCCTTTGGGGGGTGAGGGGGAGCATACCCCTCCATAAAAGCAGATTTGGGCAGCACCTACACTTCCAGCAATGCATAGCACAAAGGTTCAACCACCTCTGGAAGCATCTCTGCTATCCGGATCACTTCTAAAACTGCTGCTGAGCAGGGCTGGAATGAAATCAGTTAAATATTTAGGAAGATCTGTAAGGAGATGAGGAGAAAGAGGATGCCCTGACAGTAGAAAAGGATGTTGGGGTTGGGAATTTACTTTGGTTTGTAGGTTTATTGCACAGCTTGACCTGGCAAATGCAAAACATGGCTCCGTGGAGCTGGGGCTGCTCCCATGTGCTATGGGGAAAAAAAAGTCTTTCTAGATAATGGGTTAATACTGTGCTCTCCTGTAGCTTAAATCACCTCTGCTTTCAGGTCCTCCACCTGGAATTTGGGAAGCAGGAATCAAAGCTACTGAGAAGAAAAATGCTCTGAAGCAATGAAATTAATCCCAGAGGGTATCTTGACAGAGAAGTCTCTCAAGGCACTCTGGCGTGTTCTCGAGGCAAACCCACTGTCACGCCTGGCAGTCAAGGCTCAAGCAATGCCTTGGCATTACTTCATGCTTCAGTGGAACACATCACTCTGCTTCTCAGGGCCTGGGCATCCAGCCGGGGCTGCTTCAGCTCTGCCTACTCCCTCTCCTCTGCCTTTCTCCCTACAGACAGAAAAGGGACACCCTGCCTTTCTATCTAGTTAGGCTTTTTTGTTTGTTTGTTTGAAGTTATGTGCATGGGTAACACCTCTCTATATAAACTGTATATAATTATATATGTAAGAAGGAAAAGTAACAAGAAACAGCCAGATTTCAAGGGAAACCCAGGGTACAGCTGCGCAAATGACAGCAAAAAGAGCCAAGTTCACCCTGCTCCATCTACCTGCTGTAGCGGATGGAACTACTTTTTTGTCTACTCTTTTAACAGTATTTTTAACACTCTCCTCATTTTACAGCAAAGCCTGACAAAACCAAGGATAGCTAATTAAATGGTTATAAAAGAAAAGTATATAAAGTAAGTAATACAGGTGAAAACAGAATAATGATGTTTGGTAATTTAATCCCTGGTTTATCATTCTGAAAATATTGTACAAACAGGAAAATGTGTGCAAACATGGATGTTATCCCTAGATTTCCACAGAGCAAAAGGAAAAGATTTTGAGTGTTTCTGCATTATGGGAAATTATAGCAGGGTAAGGCTTCAAAGAAAGGAAAAAAAAACCCATTGTAATTTCCGCTTTAGGTTTGTTAAACAGTCGCATCGTAACATTTAATTGCATCTTTTCTAATGTATTTGCTTGCTACATCCAGAGTTGAGATGTTTCTCAGCAAAAGAAGAGAAACATTTCCCAGAGTCACAAAACACTTTCAAAGCCCCAAGTGACAGCACAGTTTCAGTGATAAAACAGGAGTGTTTTGTAGCACACAACTGCCTGTACCACACTATTAATCCTTGCCCGCTGACACTACAATCACCCTCCACATTGTCTGTATTCTAATAAACCTCTCTAGAGTCTACTTTTAATTAGGGATATATATACTCATACCATACTCCTGGTTTTTACTCTTTCATTGGGTAATTTGATTTAAATTAGTGTTCAAAAAAATCAAGATTTCCTTGTTAGAACCAAAAGCTTTGATTTCTGCAAACCTGCTAACAGTGCTCATCAGTATGAGCCGCCGTGTGCAGGAGCTGAACTTTCAGACCAGAGAGAATAGGACGAAAAGATCAGTTACTTCATTGCATCTGAATACAAATCCCAATGTCTTGTTTTAGTTTGGAGATGGCTGGTTTGTCTTTTTAGCTTTAAGAGTGTTGTTTCTCCTTATTTTGTGTGCCATAAAGTAGTTCTTCACAATGGGCATCTTGATGAAGTCATGCCATACAGTAGCACAATAATGCTGAATCTATGGCTGGCTTCCCAGCAACAGCCCAGTTGTGGTCCATGCCCATCTAGCAGCAGATGCTGAGCAGACGTCAGATGGAAGAGCAGCAACTGGCTCCCTCCAAAGGGGGAAAAGGTGGGAGCTCAGCATTACAGCCAGAACCAGAAAAACCTCACAACCCTCTCCATTTGAGTTACATCTAATGAAAACACAACGTAATCTGTAATTTTATTAGACTTACTTAGAGACTTTGTGAAGCCTTGGAAAACTGACGTGATGAACAAAACTCATGGGGAGACAGAGAACAGGCAACTGTACAATAAAAGGAACTATTTAATTACTTTACTGTATTGACTAACCAGATTAACCATGATCTTCACAGAAGTAAATGCAATGACTCTTGTGTACTTCAAAGGCCTCTAACTCAGGCCATGTTTCCACTAAATTGAATCAACATCTACGTTGCAAAGGGTTTTGTACGCTACTCATAGACGGTTATGGGCAGGTACTCACAGGCAGCTGCTGCTTCTGAAGCAGCATACAGCTTCTGAGGGATCAGAACACAGCTCAGAAAACAGTCACAGCCACCACAAATCCTCCTGCCTTATAGTCTGCCTTTTTAAGGCCATTGTCTTTTTTGATGCTAGACCTTGGATTATTTTGGTCATTTAGAACTCCAGTTTTTCTTTTTTTTCCCCCAGACTTCTCAAGCTGAGTGAGTGAGTGAGTGACTCCCATCTCTGACATGAGGCGCTACAGGGGAAAATCAAATTAATGCAACGTGGCAGCTTACCTTGAGCGACTCGAGTCCTCAAGGAAACAATGCTCTCTACTGACTGAGAGGATTAGCAGTGCTCTTCAGCCCATTACAACAAGGATCCTCTCGACATGGTATCCCCGCTGCCCAGAGCATCTTCCTTCGAGCACTGGGCTGAGCCACAGGCTTGCAAGAAGCCCACTACCAAACCTTCTGTTCTAGAGCCCTTTCTGACCTGTCTACCCCACGATTATAAGCCAGCTGCATGACGGAAATACTCACTACTGACATGACACATCAAGTATATGCCTCTCTCAAAACAGGATATTATGAAGAAGGTGGAACAAATGTCTAGTGATTTAATGCTGCTCTAGAGAGCACTGCAAGCCACTCTGGACAGCACACTGTCCCAGATGGAAGTGGATTTTTAGGAATGGAGTGATTTCTTTCTTCCCAGAAGGCTGGAAGACTTTTCTTAAAATAACTCAAGCACATGTGTGCATACTCACACACAGAAAGTAATTCACTGCAGTACAGGAATACCACCAACAGGACACATCTACAGAGAGCTCTGGTAGCGCAAATGATGTGCTGCTCTTCTGTGACCACGGTCATGGAAAGACATGCCACAGGTTAGTTTCAGATTATTTCTATCCCAGGTAGCTATCAGAAATTTCCTGAATTATCATGTCTGATGCCTCAAAGAATACGTGCACACTTGTGCACATGTGCAGAAATGAGATACTGTATCATTTTAATGCCCTTCCTCTGCACAAGCATAGCTCAAGCGACCTCATGAATAGTTAAACATGCAACTAATACACAAGAAATATGCAGAAACCACCAAGCCGAAGTCTATCAGCCAAGCTCACTATGCTGAACAAAGCTCTCTGCAACCCAGGCATCCTCACAGGATCATGGAATCACAGAATCTTTAAGGTGGGAAAAGACCTCTAAGATGACGAAGTCCAACCATCAACCCAACAGCACATCTACTAAACCATGTCCCAGACTGCCATGTCTACACATTTTTTAAAGACCTCCAGGAATGGTGACTCCATCATCTCTCTGGGGCAGCATGTTCCAGAGCTTGATAACCTTTTTGGTGAAGAAACTTTTCCTAATATCCAATCTAAACATCCCCTGACACAATTTGGTATCATTTCCTCTTATCCTATCTCTTGTTACTTAGGAGAAGACACCAGCACCCAATGGGCTACAACCTCCTTTCAGGTAGCTGTAGAGAGTGATGAGGTCTTCCCTCAGCCCCTCTTCTCCAAAGTAAACAACCCCAGTTCTCTCCCTCAGCTGCTCCTCATCAGACTTGTGCTCTAGACCCCTCACCAGCTTCACTGCCCTTATCTGGACATGCTCCAGCACCTAAATGTCCTTCTCGTAGTGAGGAGCCCAGGACTGAACACAGTACTTGAGGTGTGGCCTCACCAGTGCCAGGTACAGAGGGACAATCACTGCCCTAGTTCTCGCTGGCCACACTGTTTGTGATACAGGCCAGGATGCTGATGGCCTTCCTGGCCACACTGCTGGCTCACACTCAGCCGGCTGTCAACCAGCACCTCCAGGTCTGTTTTGACAGGCAGCTTTCCTCCTTGCAACATCTGCTGTTCCACTACAGTGGCACAGTGTAGCCATGGGGGGAAGTGACAGCAGGTGCCCTATATATTTAGTTCCAACTCTAAAAGGAAGAAAAGCAGTCTCTAAGCAAGATGTGGGTATGGATTGATCCATGTAAAGCACTCCTTATAAGCAGTGCTTGTAACAAAGACCAAGCTAAAGGCCTTCCAGCAAAAACGCTGAAGTGCTTTACTTTCCAGTTCACCAGGATTACTATTACGTTACAGATCTCACTGTGTTAATCAGTAAGAGCCTGGAAACCCATGTTGAGAGAGAGGTATGACAGCAATGCACCGACATATTCACTGACATTTAATATACTCACTTTGATTAATTATTAAATCTCTGAAACGAACTGGGTGCTTGAAAAGGCTTTTCAAAGGGTCCAGTATTCCCATTAGCAAATTAACTTTACTCTCAACAGTTGGCATTAGTTGCTTGGAAACAATTGCATTATTTAAGATATCTAAACACACACCATTTAAACCACCAAGCCCCAAACCGGTTTCCCAAAAACCAACAGAGTCATTCCCTGTTCCAAAGATTTACATATTTTTAGTATTTCCTACATAGTCTGACACCAGATTTTCAAAACCCAGCATCTTTGCAATCACTGAACCTACATTTAATTTCACCCACTGCACCCAGCCATTTTCAGAGTTGAAAGTAAGAAGCTCAAAAAGACAATTCAAATGTTACATTTTTTTTAAATATAAAATCTCTCTTGCAGACAAAATTTCTACTCAGGCACAAATATATGCAGCCAAACATAAATTATTCAGGCTAGCCAATCAGTCAGTACAGGAAAGGGCAGAGAATCAAAGCACCAAGTACACCTAAGGTAAAAATATCCTAATTGCAAAGCTTTTGTGTTTCATTTAATTCAGTAGGTCTCTTTAACCAAAAAACTCCAACCAAACAAAAAAGGCAATTTCACACCAACAGCCAGTATCTAACCAGTATTAATTAGATAAAAATAAACTCCCAGCTACAAGCATTTTACAAAGAGTAAATATACTTTGTTGCCAAGAAAAATTAACTATTTTTTGGTTTTCTTCCTCATGGTTTTCAAACTTTCAAAACTTTCTTTTTCCCATAAACATTTTTAAATGTCCTCTTCCTAATTCTCAAGAAAGAACCAGTTAGGGGAGTAAGCATGGGATCTGATTTGACCCAAAAAGGCTAAAACTGGGAGCTGCTACACCACCAGTACCCACCAGAAACCGAGACTTTTGGGAAAGGAGATGAGGGAGAACCAGGGCCAGGCAGGGGCAAGGAAAGCTGCCTTGGTGTGGGAGAAGTGTCTGTCCATGGCCACCATGGCAGCTGGGATCCAACCTTCAGCCTTCGCTTTGGGAGCACAGCCTGGAAGCCCCACCAGCCCCTACCACCACTTGAACCACAGCAGCTCAGCCTAACATCGATGCACGTGGATCTTGAGCTTCAAACAGTAAGAAGAGCTAGTAAAAACCCAGGTATAATTCTTGGCCCATCAGAGTCCCCAACAGACCAAGACACGACATGGTTGAGATACCAGCTGGCTACTTTTGCTGGCCACTGTTGACGTCTGCTATAGCTCCAAACCTGTTATTTAATTTTATACCATTCATCAAGTCTTACTTGAGGGTGTACCTCGGCCAGTCAGTTTAATTTTTGTAGAGACAAATCTCATTCCCTCACATTTTTTTGACATCTTGGGTTTCAACTTAAATAAAGTGAGGAAGTGAAAACAAGTCTTCATTCTCTACAGTAGTGGGAGAGCCACATTCGTGGCTTAGTAAAACCAAGGTTTCCAACACAAAAATGCTGCACACGTTATTTTTAGGCAGTTTTAGGTCTTAGAATACTTGAGAAACAAGTCATATGTAGACAGACTGTCATTTTATAATAATTTTGCAGTTCTGCATCTCCGAACGGCTCCTAGACTTAAAGGTTATCCAAAAGTCACAAACCTTTTCCCCAGAGTAGACTCACAATCTTCAGATTGACACATATTATTTTGCACAGAAACAATACACATGGGGGGAAAGCCCATCTATTTGCATCCATGTGCACACTTCATAAAATCCTACGTCAGCAAAAAATCCCAGCCTTCAAATTCATCAGCATGTCACAGCACCGAGCTTGACTGGGCTCAAGAAGCGTCTGGATGATGCGCTCAGTGACACACTATGACTTGGCTGACCCTGTGCAGAGCCAGGGGTTGGACTTGCATGATCCTGATGGGTCCTTTCCAACTCAAGATATTCTGTGTCAGGATAAACCAAGGCACAGAAACTGCAAAATATTCTGCCTTCAGCAGGACTGTATGTGATGTACTCAAGAAGAAGTCAGCCTGACGCCGGACTTGGTGCTAAGGTACATCTAGGAAAATGGTATTTATGGCTGTTAATGAGCAGAGGTGGGTATGGAACGGGCATGGACATTGTTTTGTCTCTGGCACCTCCTCACCCAGCGCCTTCACTCCCAATTCCCACTATAAACAGCAGAAATATATAGGCTGCCTGTGCAGTTTTTTAAAAAAGGCAACACAAAAAGCAAAACACCTACCTATTTTCTCATACACTTTAACCATTCCTCAAGAAATGACAGAATGAGATTTTCTTCACTATTTATCTGCAATTAGTAAATATTAAGAAAAGGAATTGTTGGTGTCCCCACATGCCAAGTGCTGTCCATCAGACCGTGAGCAGCAGAGAAATATCGACCCCGGGGGGACAGGCAGGCTGGTGGCCAGGCCTGGAAGGGAGATGTCCCCAACACACGCAATACAGAAGAATGTCTTTCTGTTGATTAAATATTTATTTTCTTATTCCCTTTGGCAAAAAATACAGAGCTGGGGAAATAACTTACAGATGGAAACCCAAAGATGTTTGAAGTGGTCACAGCCCTTGAGGATACAGGAACTTTTCCTGTTAGAGAGGCTGCTCATTTTTCCCCCTTCAACAATTCAGCCAGGCTCACTGTGTGGAAAGGCAGCTTATCTACACTTGAGGAGCAGCATAAGGGGATTTTGTACGTGCTGTTCTTGAAGTTTCTGCTCAAAAGTAATGATTCCCAAACCACAGACACACACACACACACATTTAAGTCAAAATTTCAACATCAAGTGGGTTTTTTTTTCCCTAATAACTACTCTCACAGGAGGAGCTCAGAGAAAGCAGTGCCCATGTCCTAATTCAAACACCACCAAGACCTTCACACAGCAAGGGCGGTCACTCTGTTCTGTAAAACACTTAAGTCCAACCTGACAGACACAGAGACCGAAGCTTTGTACACCTAATCTCTGTGTGGCAGCCCTAAAATCCAGACTTAAATGACTTCCTTTACAGTGACTGCATCTCAGAAGTCCGCTGTATTGCAAGTTCTTCAGGCCTGTCTTTTCAAACATCTGAAGAGACAACACTGCACTGCCCTGGCAAAGGCACCAATATAAACACACAGCTAATCCTTTGGTTGCTTCCACTCTTTTTTTACACCTTACCAAAAACCCTCAGGCACCCACACATGCATTTTCTATGTATGCATACAGGCCTGCTTAGCTCCAGTCCGAAGCTCAGCCTAAACTTCAGCCTCCACAGTGGCCTCCATACCAAGGGAAGCACACATCTCTCTGCTTGTATTTTGTAAGAGTAATTGGATTTCATACAGTAAACAGCAGCAGTTCAGGTTGTCTCTAAAGCTCCACCTGAAACCACTTCCCTCCCAGTGAATAGCATAAATAACAACAACAAAAAATAATCACTGTACTTGAAGGCAATTTAATGCATTTAATATTTACTACAGGACATATATCTACTTTAGTTTCTGCTGCAGTGGAACAGTATTTAGGGGTCAGTGTTAAATAAATCTCACTTCTTTTATTCTCTCCTCCTCTCCTTCCCAACTCCCCCAGCAGCATTACAGTTTATAAAGTTGTTGTTATTATTATTGTTATTACAGGGTAAAATTTTAAATTCCAAGTGAAGGCTCATGTATAAAAGATATTGGCAAGAATAATTGGCTTTTCCAAATAAAAGAAATCAGCAGTAAATTGTATTAATCAATGATTATTGAATTCTGTGCTCCAGGCTAGTGGGTCCTGTCAACAGTGGTCCTTCAGGCCCAGGTTTTCCACTTCAGCTCTAATGAACAAGGTTGAAATCACGCACTGAAATGAAATAACACAGAATTAATCAACTGCCTTTGTTTTCAGAGTCTGAACAATTTCACTTGCAAACCAAAACGAAATAAAACTGCGCATGCTTACAAATTATCTTAGATGAAACAATCCAGGGATGCTGATCTCTCATTAAAATATCCCTTTTTCTCTGCCAGAAAGTGGAACAGAGTACAGAAACACAACACAAATGACAAAACATTTGGAAGAATCACTTAGAATTACTAGTTCATCCTACCCATACACATAATTTTCTTCAGAGTTCACTGCTACAGACCTTTACATCTAAAAGCTCCACCAGCTGGACAACTAATGCTAATGGAGTTATTCACATCCCCAGTGCTTGCAGGACCAAGTCTTTGGCTGGCCTACAGCAAGGCACAACCAAGAGGACATAAAACCTTGGAAAACCACTGTCAATTCTACAAATCTGTTTGATAAAATAAACACCAACCAGGAAAGTGCAATCACTGCAGACAGATTTTTGAGCGCTTCATTTTCCAGGCAGCAGTTGTAAATAAACAAACAAATAAATCTCCCTGTGTGCTTTAAGATGCACAGAAAAACACACTGAAGCCCAAGACCACAATCTCTGAATAGAACAACTGAATCCCCAGGTGCAAAGGCTATTTGAACTTCATTTCCTCTGTTTCTTCCCTGGACAGCTTCCTATTCTTATTTTTTTTTTGACCTAGCCTTAAGTTAAGGCATCCCCAGTGCCTTAGGTCAAGCCTAAAGACAGGCCATACACATCTCGAGCTCTAGACTATTCTGTCACATGAACATCACCAGGATCATTCTCCTGGTTTGCTGAGCAGCAGACACAATTCTGTTTAAATCAATAAGCAGGAAGAGCAGCTGGCACTCATAATACTGGGAACTTGTGCTTCGTAAAAGAAAAATATATATGGTAGACCATGAGCAGTTTTCCACTTTATATTAGGAAGGGATGCACACAAACCTATGTATCCATCCTTTTTAGTCAGCAGGTGAAAACACAGCACCCTTGGCTTGTATCAAAGATTTAAGCGACTGCAGATGGGATGTCTTACCTTGCTCCCCTTTGCAACATGGCTTTATGACAAAAACACAAGGGGAAGGGCAGGCGGGGGGGGAGGGAATCTTTCTTAAATTGTAAATTCATGGCACAGTGTACTGTAATTTTATTTTTCAAGTACTTTAAAGGATGACAGGTTATGCAAAGAGAAAGGGGTTCCAGACTTGTAATTCAGGAAGTTCATGAAATTCCCACTTTGGAAAAACAAACCACCCAATAAAACAATGTCACTCAATCGCCCAAGGGATAGGTGAAAGAACTATATACGGACAAATTTTCCAGATTCCACAGGCTGAAATTAAGGGCCTATTGGGAAGCCCTCCAGTGACCACCATCAAGTGATCTTCTGGGGAGCCCTGACCATTTCCAATCACCGTTACACCAATTTAAAAATGTGATCTGGATGAGCAGAAGTGAACATGAGTGTTTATTGATTACCTTCTGTAGGTTGCTTAAAATCAAGTTAATTTTTTCTCCTAATTTGTACGCGTTCCATGTATCAGTTAGTGTTAGTTTCCATAAATCCAAAGCCATCACCCATGGCATACCAAGTCATCAAGACTTAAAAGACACTTTGTCACAAAGAGATCACTAACCAAAACTCTTTTTTCTTACCTGAGAATCCACTGGCAGTTTATTGGTGCATAAAATACCAACACATTGAAGCTTTGCAAAAATTCGTTCCAAGCAATTACTTTCACAGAATTTTAAAAACTGACTTAATGAACTACTGCAAGAAAGAGACAGAGTTTGAGCATTTGCCACACATTAAGGGTATTTTCATGCAACGGAGCAGTGTGTTACCATGGCCTTCCTTCCTATTCACATTCATGTAATGCCCTGAATAATTATGCCACTACATTTTCATAACTCTCACACCAACAGTTAATAAAAACTTCTGTTGTTATCCATGATGAGGAAAACAACCTACTGTGAACGGACACGCGGCTGTAAAAAGCCCAATTATCCAAGCAGCACAACGGACCACCAACCCTGGGCTGGAACTGGAACAGCCTTGGAAAGTTTTGCTGTCTCTGGAAACAACTGGCATGACACAACCTGCCCTACAAAATCCACAGACGCTCAGATCCGTTATAAGAGCCCGAGTTGAGAGAAGGCGTGAAAGAAAAGAAACTAAACTAGAAAAGGAGCTTTATTTCCTACCCAGCCAAGAGCAAACCACAAACACTGAACTGCAGCACACAAATCAAGCATCAGTTACAAAATGAGAATGTTCAGTGCTTTCTCCATCCCTTGTGATACAGACAGCAGTATTTTAAAGGGATGGCTGTTATCTTTTCAGGAGACAAACCTCTCCCTCCCTGCCCTCCTCCACTGCTTGTAGCACAGGGCTGGGTACTCCCTGCCTGAATGAGCCAGCAAAGATATACTACAACTGAGGAGCAGTGGAATGTCACTGAAGCCCACTACATGTTTAAATACACTTTTATTTTTGCAATTACATTTAGAGTATACATAGGGTAATGTATGCAAATCATTAGTGCCTGAAGCTCAAGATGACTTCTTTCTTTTTTCTGGGCAGAGCATAGCACAAGGGAACAGCAATGATTCAGAAGTGCTGGGGATGGCTGCATATCTCCTCTAGAAATCTGCTGGGAAGCCCTGGTGAAATATGGGTCAAGTTACAGAAAGAGCATTTTAGAGACTACCAAAGCACTGCTAAATTCATAGGGATTTTGGAGAGGCCAGTGGTTCCAACGTCTTGCTGCACTCCACTTTGTTTAATTATTGATGGGCCATTATAGCCACCAGATTGAGCAGCTTTGGTCTGTCCATTTCAGAAGTTGCTCCCATCTCCTTTTAGAAATGAAATGGAATGCAGGGTTTCGTGACAGGCCACGTCAAATTCTACCAAAACCCAACAGAAAATCCACATCCCTGCTTTCTGAATTGTAAATGCCACCAGACATATTTAGATTTATTGACAACTGACCTGAACGCTGCTGCTGCTGGCAGCGTTCTGCCAGAGATCCAGGCTCTCTCCCAACTTTCCTTCACAGACATCTTCTCATTTCCCCTAAAAGAGGCTGTCAGATGCGACATCCCTATCAGACAGCGTGGCAAACATCCCTTTTGATTTCTGAGCATCCAGTGCTAATGCAGCCGGCACCGCAGCCCGCAGCTCCTGCCATGACTCACCCCTTGCTGACTGCACAACTTCAACTGGGCTCCTACAAATGGGGCACAGGTAGCAGGTGATCAGGGCTTTGAATTCTTTTCTACTGATACCACTGTGTATTTAAAAGATGTGTTCATTTTTCACTGCATTTGTTTGTAATACACCATGAATCCTTTCCTGGTTTTATTTAACAGAGATGCTCCCGGCTGACAGCATAGCAACAAGGTGCACTGCTAAGCAGGAGCTTCCCCCTCCGGGAGAGGGACAGTGTTATCAAAGTAATATAGACCTGAGCAGCCACAGAGCTTGTTAAACACACCCACAGGGAGAATTTATGAACAAATTTGAAAACACAATATACTGAGTTAACACTTCATATGGTATCTGTGTACTTTTGGGTTACTTGGTTTTTTCCTCTTTTTTCTTTTGTGGTTTCATTCAAACAGGATCTCCCCTAGAGCTGAATTTAATCTCTCTCTTCTCCTTTCTGCTTTCCACCGTCCTCCTTTCTTCTCCAACCAAAGCTCCCTTTCATAAAAATCACACAATAATTGAGGCTGGAAAGGCTCTCCAGAAGTCCTCCGGCCAAAGCCCCTTGTTCAAAGCATGGCCAGCTCTGAAGTCAGAGCTAACTTAAATAGGAAGACCAGGGCGCTTGCAGCCTTGTCCAGTTACATTTTGCTAATTCCAAAGAAATTTCTCACTCTCCCATAATCACAGAATGCATTGGGTTGGAAGGGACCTTTAAAGGTCATCTAGTCCAACTTCCCTGTGGTAACAGGATCAGGTCGCTCAGAGCTGCATCAAGCTTAACCTTGAATGTCTCCAGGGATGGGGCCTCCACCACCTCTCTGCGGAACCTGTCCCAGTGTCTCACCACCCTCATTGTGAGGAACTTCTTAATGTCTAAGCTAAACCTACCTTGCTCTAGTTTAAAACCATTACCCCTCGTCCTATCACTACATGCCCTTACAAACAGTCATTCCCCAGTTTTCCTGTAAGACCCTTCACAAACTGGAAGGCTGATATAAGGTCTCTCCAGAGCCTTCTCTTCTCCAGCCTGAACAAGCCCACCTCTCTCAGCCTGAACCCTAAATATCTTCCCATCCATCTTCTTTGTCATCCTCAACTCCACAACCAAGCATGTATACACAGGTCTTTCAAGCACCAGGGCTCCATCTATCACCCTAACTTTGACACCTGGAAAACCATCTCTGATGGCTTATCTCCAGCATCAACTTTATGCAGATGTGGCATCCCTGTGCCTTACACATATCATGTTTAGTGAGAAGGATGTAGAACTGTTGGAGAGGGTTCAGAGGAGGGCCACGAAGATGATTAGAGGGCTGGAGCACCTGCCCTACAAGGAGAGGCTGGGGGAGCTGGGCTTGTTCAGTCTGGAGAAGAGAAGGCTGCGGGGGTACTTTATTGCAGCCTTCCAGTACCTGAAGGGAGCTTATAAGCAGGAAGGGATTCAACTTTTTAAAAGGATAGACAATGACAGGACAAGGGGGAATGGATTAAAACTAAAGGAGGGAAGGTTTAGATTAGATATTAGGGGGAAGTTTTTTACAGAAAGAGTGGTGAGGTGCTGGAACAGGCTGCCCAGAGAGGTAGTGGATGCCCCGTCCCTGGAAGTGTTCAAGGCCAGGTTGGATGGGGCCCTGGGCAACCTAGTGTAGATCCAGGCCTGAGGTTGGTGGCCCTGCCTGTGGCAGGGGGGTTGGAGCTCTGTGATCCTTGGGGTCCCTTCCAACTCATACCATTCTATGATTCTATGATTACGGAGCAGGCTGGGCAAATCTGAAGGAGGTTGGTTGCTTTCCCTCTGTAGGGCTGGAGGAGCAGAGCAGCAAGGTCCTACAAACCCTGCAGATTCCTGTGGGCTAGTGGGACCTCACACTTCCTCTAACATCCTACCACTCCCATTTGGTTCAGTTCTTCCCTTGGCCACTTTTCCAACAACAGTTCTTCTTCCCCATTTTTGAAAAGGGGAAAAAGGAACAACCCAGGGAACTACAGACCGGTCCAGTTTCACCTCTATGCCTAATAAGATCATGGAGCAAGATCCTCCTGGAGACTATGCTCAGGCACATGGAGAATAAGGAGGTGACTGGTGACAGCCAACATGGCTTCATTAAGAGCAAATCATGCCTGACAAATCTGGTGGCCTTTTATGGAGTTACAGAAATTGTGGACAAGGGAAGGTTGACAGACATCATCATCCTGGACTTCTGCAAGGCCTTTGACACTGTCCAACACGACATCCTTGTCTCTAAACTGGAGAGAAATGGATTCAACAGATGGACCACTCGGTGCATAAGGAACTGGCTGGATGGTCGCACTCAAAGAGTTGTGGTCAACAGCTCAATGTCCACATGAAGGTCTATGATGACTGGTGTTTTTCAGGGGTCAATACTGGGACCAGCACTGTTCAATATCTTTGTCAGTGACATGGACAGTGGGATTGAATGCAACCTCAGCAAGTTTCCTGATGACACCAAGCTGTGTGGTGAGGTCAGCACACTGGAGGGAAGGGATGCCATCCAGAGCGACCTTGACAGGCTAGAGAGATAGGCCCCTGTGAACTGCTTGAAGTTTAATAAGGCCAAGTGCAAGGTCCTGCATGTGGGTCAATGCAATCCCAAGCACAACTACAGGCTGGGCAGAGAATGGATTGAGAGCAGCCCTGAGGAGAGGGATTTGGGGGTGTTGATTGATATAAAGCTCAACATGATCCAGCAGTGTGCACTGGCAGCTCAGAAGGCCAACTGAGTCCTGGGCTGCATCAAGAACAGTGCGGCCAGCAGGTTGCAGGAGGTGATCCTGCCCCTCTACTCTGCTCTCATGAGACCCCACCTGGAGTACTGCCTCCAGCTCTGGGGTCCCCAGTACAGGAAAGACAGAGAGCTGTTGGTGCAAGTCCAGAGGAGAGCCATGAAGATGATCAGAGAGCCTGAGCACCTCTCCTATGAAGACAGGCTGAGAGAGTTGGGCTTGTTCAGCCTGGAGAAGAGAAGGCTCCGGGGTGACTTAATTGCAGTCTACCAATATGTAAAGGGGTCCTACAGGAAAGCGGGAGAGGGGCTGTTCACCAGGGAATGTAGCGATAGGACATGGGGAAATGGCTTTAAGCTGAAAGAGGGGAGGTTTAGATTAGACGTTAGGAACAAATTGTTTACTATGAGGGTGGTGAGGCCCTGGCACAGGCTGCCCAGAGAGGTTGTGAAAGCCCCATCTCTGGAAATGTTTAAGGCCAGGTTAGATGGGTCTTCAGGCAACCTCGTCTAGTGGAGGGTGGCCTTACCCATGGCAGTGGGGTTGGAACTAGATGACCTTTAAGGTCCCTTCCAAGCCAAAGCATTCTATGGTTCTATGAATGTCTCTCCTCCATCTGTTCAAAGCACCCAGGAACAGCAGAAAAATAAACTCGATTCCTCCCTCCTCTGTCCCGCAGCTGCTCGTGGTGCTCCCAGTGTCAGCACAGGGACTGTACTGGGAAATGCAAAGACATGCAATCTGATTCTGCGGCCAATCACCAAAACTTACTTCTGTCTTCTCAAAGCCAAGGAGACTTTTGTTCATTTATAGCAAGAATTATGCTCATAACCTGCTGTTACAGAATTTCTCTGCTGCATGCTAAAAGCCAAGAAACTGCTGCTCCATATTCCCTGCTAACACACACATGCATACATACACGCCTCCCATTAAAAAAGCAATCTGCAAACTCCAAGTACCAGATTTAACAACTCCTAGCAAGTACAGTTTGGCCCCCCTTTTACACATGCATTCTAGCACGATCTGTAATTACCTGATCTCCTCTTTTTCACAAGACCTTGTCTCTTTTAATGCCCAGAATAAGTGATTTTAACTACCAAAAAAGAAAAAGATTCAAGACCTTGTTTTCCTCTCATTGCTCGAAGTGCAATTCCATGCCTTAGCTCCCACACACCACTCATGCCCTCCTCTCCGGACAGACATTAATTTCTTCCTGAGCTCCTTCCACGGTGCTCATCTCTGTAGCATTTGAGAGCTTAGCAAACTAAGCAAACTAAGCAAACTAATTTACTTTCATAGCATACCACGGGAAGAGAGGTACCATTAACCTCATTTCATAGGTGGAGAACTGGAGCACAGAGAGATTATCATCAAAGGTATGCAAGAATTAAACGGTTGCAGCCTGAATGCCTTATGGCTGGATTTTCAGACGAGTCAGACTTCTGTAATTTCTATATACACAAACCATACTTCCCTTGGCATGCCAAAGCAACTTGTGCCAGAAATATACAAATTCAAGCTATAATTGAGGGAAACGAGGGATGAGCCCCACCAGGAAGGGTGGTGGGAAGGCCAGGCACAATGCTGCACCAGGACTCGGTGTGGCCTCTGCCACACGCTGAATCCATCACAAGCACCACAGCAAAAATGAGCAGGTAGTCCTTCATTAAAGCCAAATTCAGGTTTGATAGGCACCCTTAGTTGTACTCATTTAAATTTTGAGTACGTGTCCTCAGAACTGCAACAGTTTCACATGCTGATTTGTGTGTAGCTTCCTGGGTTTCAGGGGGAAACTGGAAAATCCTCTGAACAAAATTGGTCACGTTCAGGTGCCCGGGTCATCAACATCATGGACTCCTGTGCCCAGCCACAGCACCACCCCTGCTCTTTTCCAGTGAAAAACATTAAACATGGTTGCCTAGTAATTTCTGCACATATGATAAGCACTAACAAATTTGCCTTATACAAATATTATCTATGGTAAACAGGTGTTTATATTCATGCTGATGATTAATTATAGCTGCTGGCATGCCCTGCTGAAGAAACACAGCAATCATTCAATAAATGTTTATAATCTCATCAGCAAGGGGCTTATATTCTTGTTTCCTTCCTTGTTCCACTAATTGTTTTAAGTTTTCCATTGGAACTGAAGGCCAATATTAAAACTGACATCTCAGTAGTTGCTTTTCCCTCTTTCTCTAATATTAGTTCATAAAACTTGATGTTTCATTCACTTCACAATATCGAAGCGGGGGAAAAATAATTGCATTGCTACATGTTCATCATGTAAATTGACAAAATCATGATTAAAACCATGAACTTGCCCATCATTTCAGGAAGTCTGAAGTCCAGATCTCTCTAAATCTCATTGCTTGAACCTGAATACCATATATTTTAGATACATTAAAATATAAGGAGTGCCCAAGTCCCTACAACATTGTACCAGCAACCACTAGAAGAGGAGGACCTATAATGAATACATTTCTTGAGGAGGGGCAATCAGGATCTTATTCAGTAAAGAATAGGTCCAGAAAGAAAAATAGCAGAGAAATTCTGCACTTGTAATTGCTACCAATAAGAGGTGTTTACATTTCATGCAATGAGACTTGAGTTCTATAAGTCTTTATTTCAGTGACATAAAATAAGTAAGCTGGTTTCCCTCAAGTAGCTCTGAAACAATGTTTCACCATCCATACTCTGTGCTGCCTCAGGAGTCTAAGGACCACTTGTAGAAAAGCCACAAAGGATCATTTAAAAAAAGTAATCCTACTGCCAACAAACTTAAATTGGCTGTTGCACCACTGCTTTGGGGAGCAAAAAAAAGTAAAACCTTTATGGTCCACTTCATGGATAACAAAAATACTTTGGCAAAACCAGCCCACACCTGCCTGGCTGGACACAGGGCATTGCTCCAGTGCTGCAGGGAACCCCACAGCCTCGGCTGACAGACCCTGTGACGGGGTACAGTGCTAGTGCACGTGTACCAACACCAATTTCATTGTCTTTGAATCCATATAAACTACATAATGTGGGTAAAGCCACTGCCCAAATAGCTCAAGCTTCTGCAAACACAAGCCCTGTCCCAAGACTTGGAGGCTTTTAAATAGTATGAAACAGGAGTCAAGTAAGATTTTAATAGATGCATATTTCTTACGGCCTTGGAAGACTTGAATTTCATGGGATGCTCAAGAGCAATTAACATTTTCCTTTTCATAACCCACTCCTACTAGTTTGCTATCTGTAAACTGATAATAATAGGTAAGTCTTCTTTACATCTTGGATTCTTCTAGAAAGGATACATTCACTAAAAACCATGATGAACAAGTTTGTAGATAAACAGGATCACCTCCAAACCCTCATCAGAAGCCGAGTGACCCTTTGAAGGAGGATGGTTGTCATGAAATATGAAACAGCACTTGGACCAACTGTTGAAAGAAACCCAGAATCAGCACACATGAAGATGAAAAAGCAACCAAAACAGCATGAGGGTACAACACCTTTATCTGTAAGTGCCTGAATCTTATCCAAAATGGAAGGTGCTGTAATTAGCACCCACATGGGGCAAGTTTTAGCCTGGAAGTGGATGAAGAGACACCAGTCACTTGCTACCACTTTTGTAAGCTCAGCAGTAACGCTCAAATATAGCTGCCACCTTTATCACTGTGCCTGACCTGGAAACTGACAGTGGTCGGCCTGTGATGACAGAGTCTCTTTGGACATGGGCACTGGATCCCATTCCTGCTGAACTCATGGTGCTGGGCTCATCCAGAGCTCAGGGAAAACACGACTTATGGAAAACAGAAATACTGAAGAACTATAACGATTAAAAACTATGATGTCCAACAATCACAAAACAGTCCTTAAGGAGAAAGACGTAAGAAGCTTTAATACATTTTTGTTATTTAAATATTATTTTCGTCATGTTTTCAAGGCCTGCCATACTGTCTGCTCAGGTTACCAAGCCTTTTTTCTTGTAGTCTGCAACAATTTTATTACCTTTAGTTTCAACAAAACTGCACTAACCTGACAAGATCTGGGATGGGAGGAGAAACACCAACTACCCCCCCATCCAATTAAACTTCAGAGTAGAAACACATGCTCCTTGTAAAATGAAAAGTGGTGGTCCTGCATTCCTCACCCTTACGATCAATTAACATCTCTGCAACCTGAGCTAGAGATATTCAACGCCCTTGTCACCACATTACTCATAAAACCATTAACTCTTTTACAACCCCAATCAAATCTATGAGACTGCAGCAAACAAGAACTATTTGTACCAATTTATGGAACGGAGAAAATCTTGACAAGAGCGATGCTGCTGACCAGAGCACTGTGAAGCCACACGCGTATCGCTTTCCTCGGTGTTTTGTCTCAGTGCTATTTCAGTGGCAAGTCTCTTCTATCAATATTTAATACAGCTTTAAAGCCACCCAGGGTATGAAATGCAAAGACATTTGTTAGTAAGATTTTGGCAGCTGAGGGAGTTTTTGCACCATAACGTTGAGTCGTGTTGGAGAATAACGCCCAAGCCAAGTTTTTCTGATGACATCATCCAAAATAGTGTATCATATATTCAACAGTTTTTGCCTTCTGCCTTATTTGCCAGGCTAGGAGTCAAATACCTTACCTTCACTTTTCAATGATGACACGTGGAAGGAGTGCCAAAACAATTAACAGAAAGGAGACATCAGGACAGGCATTTTAGAGGCAAATTCAGAGACATTGGTGTGCTAAAACTGAGGAAACAGTGATTCTCACACAAGAATTATATAAGAATTAATAAAGGGCATCAGAGAGAAAAATGGTACATGACTTGACCAGAGATACATTATGGCAGACTTCCTTGTCTAAAACATCAGTGCTCTTGTCAAATAACATATACCAGGCCTAGACACAGGATAAAAGAAAAAAAAATGGGACCTTTCAGGTTAGTGGGAGATCACTAGTAGAATTCTTTAAACATTGTTTTTTGGGGACCATTCGTTAATAAATTAATTGTATCAACACCGAAAATAAAATGTTTATGTTAATGGACTAAGCTGCTGACATCATGTTGGGAGGCACAACTGAAGAACCACCAGTGAAACCAGAGTATCTTTCATGGGGAGATGCGGGGGGACCTCATTGCAGCCTTCCAGTACCTGAAGGGAGCTTATAAGCAGGAGGGGATTCAACTTTTTAAAAGGATAGACAATGACAGGACAAGGGGGAATGGGTTAAAACTAAAGGAGGGAAGGTTTAGATTAGATATTAGGGGGAAGTTTTTTACAGAAAGAGTGGTGAGGTGCTGGAACAGGCTGCCCAGAGAGGTAGTGGATGCCCCGTCCCTGGAAGTGTTCAAGGCCAGGTTGGATGGGGCCCTGGGCAACCTAGTGTAGATCCAGGCCTGAGGTTGGTGGCCCTGCCTGTGGCAGGGGGGTTGGAGCTCTGTGATCCCTGGGGTCCCTTCCAACTCATGCCATTCTATGATTCTATGGATGACAGAAATCAGAAGTGATATAAACAAGGCAAAATTTAACAGTGAGCGTTCACAGCAATGGCCTCTAGACCTGCACAGGCACTCCTGACAACCACGTTTTGTGTAACCTGCAAGGTTCCAAAATTGGTTGGAAAAAACGCAAACTCTTCCAAGCATTTTGCAAAATAAAAGATGTAGCGGTGAATCCAGATTGGGGTGGGGAAAGGAGGGGGAGGTTGTGTTTGTTTTGGTCAGAGGTGACCACATCAGGCTGGATCCCAAATACACCTTGCCGCTCAAGACTAGACTGAAACTCAAAGGTCCTGCCAAATCACCCTGACTTCATCCAAAGGACATATGCCATTTTTGGGAGCGTTCCAGGCAGCTCTGCTACAGGGCATTCCTGACGGTCACTATCAGTCTTGGTACTGATATAACAAGGCCCTTTTTCATGCAAAGCCTCTTTAAAAGGAACAGGTTGCATGGCAGTGCTGTAACGCTGCACAAGACAAATATATCACGACTTAAAGCGTTTTATGCAGTAAGCACCAACTTGTCTGAGTAGGTTGGGTGGCAATTTCATCACCCATTATGTTCACACTGCAAAGCCTCACCAAAATGAGCATGACGCCTGCACTACTAATGTCAATACATATCTGTGTGCCAAGATTATTATTTTAGTTATTACATAGCACACAGACTCTCCAGAAAGAAAAGAGAGCTGATGTTGTTTCTCAAAACAAAGACAACCATTTACCTGAACTCAAATGGATGAAATGTCCAAGGTCTCTTGACTTGAGGGCTGGGGTGTCTTATTTTCCCCCTTTTTTCTCATTAAGCACTACTGCACCTTCCTTTGGTCCACCTGTGTCCCAATACCACAGCTAATGTGCACTTCCATGACAAAGCTTCAGAGGAGTAAAGACAATATACCTAACAGCACAAGATATGACATCCAGGCACAACTGGGCTGAGGACAAACTAAAGTCACCTTTTTCCTGTGATTCCCAGAGGCCTGTTCTATTTTTAACTTTGTTTTCTTTCTGTTGGATCCTTTGGTTATTCTAATGTAGTTTCTGCATTTTTCCATTAATTCTGCCTCCGTACAGCACTCTAAGCAATACTATGAACGAGGGGAAGAGAGAGTAACAAGCTCATAAAGTGATTGGCTCAGACAATCTTCAAATGCACCGGTTAATTGGATATATAACTCATAAATGACAATGGAGGAGGGATGGTTAACAATGCAGGGAGAGGAAACTAAATCTAAAAAAAGCTCCAACTCCCTTCATCTGAATGAACAACAGGTCTTTGATTTCATTAGCTCTGATATTCTGACAATCATACCAATAAAAGCAATCTTATTCTCAAGCACGTGTTCTTCCAAGCATACAAATGCAGAAGGAATGGTTATTAAAAGATCCGCAATTACTCTAAATTTGCACTGTAAACAGCATAACACCAGACCATAATTAAATTAAATATGAAACATTTCATTGTCCCCATTACATGAAATTCAATTTCAAGAGAGCATTTATAGTAGCACCAGCAGAACCTTCTCACATTTTGTATGTTGCTTTAAGTAGCTGCCGCATCTACCCAACCAAAACAGTGACATGTATATATTAGCAGGTGGAAAGCCCAGACAAACATTACACCTGAGCAGCAACTGTGTTTGATGTGGTATGTCTATAAAGACTCCACATCTTGTATCTCCAGTGATGTTTGTTATAAGTAGCTGTGAGAAGTTGTAAACTCCTTGTGCATCCAGCCAGCTCCACAGGACTGTGCGCTGCTTTGGCCGTTCCATCCAAGTCATATGAGCACCGACATAAGTACCGCTTCAAAACCTGACACACATTCATCCAGTCTGAAATGCTTATGACCTCCACAGGCTGAAGCATGTACTAGCCTTTTATTTTCTAAGTAGAATAAAAGGAAAAACCTATGAGATACTTGGCTTAATCTTAGTGCCTTACATTAAGTCAAGAACTAATAATTTATTAATCAGCATTCAAGAAATCCTTACTACATGTGACAGTTTTTGGAGGGCTTCTGCTTGCTTATTTAAAAGACCTTCAACAACAACAATCAGCTAGGGAAATGCTTTGACACATTCCTTTGACTTACGTAGTAAAGCAAGAAGTACCTACATGCTTTCACTAACACGTATCATTTTCACATTTCTCGGTACTGGGAAGATTTAAAATTTTTAGTTCTTGTGTAGAAGACTTTATGCCAGTGTATGACCTGTTAAACCTGCACTGCCCCCAAAATAGGACAAGAAAAATTCTAAGAACTCCATCTTAACATCGATGAGTTCTAAGATTATCAGGTAAATCGTAACATTATCACAGTAAATTTTATGAAAAGTGGCAAGAGATCAAGATTGTACTAAAGAGAAAGCTGGTGAACAACCAAACACCCTACTTTAGTTTACTTCTGGAGACAGGCAAGTGTAGTGCACTGGGAGATGACCAAGAGGAAAATCTCTTGCTTCCTAATTTTCCACAGGACAGCAGTACTCTGGTGTAGTAAGGCACAGTCACATCCCTCCTTTTGTTATAAAACGAATGTAAGGTGCTTAGGATTTATTTCAGAAAAGTGGAAACAAAGCCAGATGATGTAAAAAGATACCAATGGCCACTCACACAGTACAGACCAACAACAAAAGTGCATCAAACTTCAGCTGCCCAACAAAAGGCACGGCTCCACTGCAAAGCTCCCAAACCACCACTCAGAACAGCAGAAACCTTTTAAAAAAGGTAATTTCTGTGCATGACTGGTTCTACTGCCAACACCTCACCCTGACAGTGCTGCACAATACCCTGGGCAGGGGCTGGGTGCAGTTTCCCTCCCATGGGCACCTCTGGCATGTCCCCTCCTCCAGGAGACGCCCAAAGCAGACTGACATCCCCAAGCCTGACAGGTACAGGGAGACAAACCCAAATGAGACAGGTACAGGTGACAAACCCAATCTAGCCGTAGGGAACAGTGCATGGTTTGCACAGGGACTTCTGAGCAGGCGGTTTATTTTGGTTTCAGGCGAGCTGCAGCGGTCACGTGAACGCAAGCAACCAAAAACCACCACTGAATTCTTCCCGAGCGGTCCTGGACCTGCGGCGAGGAAGCAACCCACTTGAGTTACTCGCTGCCGAAGAGAAAGGGTCACAGCAGAGACTCGGAGGGACCAACTCTCCCTCAGCAACGCACATTAATCATCAACTCCAACTTAAAAATGAGTGATCGCTGCCTTTATAGCGCCTGAAAAAAATCCATGAGGCTTTCCCTATCGCTTCTTGACACCAAGTGCTTTAACAAAAGGCTTCCAGCAGTCAGACTCAATTACCTGCACTTGAAATCTTACCCGGGTTTGCAGACAGACCCCTCACTTTGAGAGCGGCCGTGCCACTTCAGCTGCTTTGTATTGTTCAGCAGCAGGCACAGCCAGATAAAGCCCTAACAGGAACCGATGTTTTAATACTTGCATGAGGCTCAGACTCCAGCAAGCAAGGAATACTGTTTACATTTTGGGGGTCTAAGGGTTTTTTTTAAAATCATAAAAGCATAGCATTTATGACAGTAAAAGGAAAATGAGACTATGCATAACACTTACTTCGAAAATGCTCTGAGGCATAATAGTAGACATCCTCGTAGCCCTCGTGGTAATCCTCCTCTGGCCGGTACTTTTTGCCTTTTCTTCTTCTCGACCTTCTTATCTGCTTGACAAAGCCCAAGAAGCGCTCCATCTCCTTCCTCAGCAGCACCAGCTGGCAGCCCCCTTCGCCCTCGGCTTCACAAAGAGCTGTCCCGGCATGAATCAACCGCCAGCCCCGGAGCAAAGCTGCAGCCTCCCACCAGCCGCTCCGGTACCATGCAAAAACCCCTCCCTTATCTCAGCTGTGGCTACAGAGCATATTGTTTGCCCTTATTAAAGAAAAAAAAACATAAAAAGGAGGGGAGGTGGACTTTATCAAATCTACCGACTGGGTTATTTCAACATGAAAACAGACAAAGGGGGAAAGGAAAAAGTCAGGGTTTCAAGTGGTTATTAAACAGCAGAGGACAAAGTTGAAGAGACCTGCCTGACAGCGAGGTGAAGCCCAGCAAGCCCCCTGTCCTGCGTCTCCATCATTTGAAGAGGGGCTGGGAGGCGGGGATAGATGTTAGTCAATGGACTGAACCATATCTCAAGGCAAAACAGGTTTTCATTCGCCAGTTAAATGCTTCCCTCATATTTACCCGGGCACAGGCTCAGGACCCCGTTTGATTTCATTTGTTGTACGAAGAGGAAACACGCCGATCCATTTCTGGCATCCCATATGCTGGATGAATAAATAGCAAAGTGGTTTAATCCATACACACAGCCCACTCAGCGGCAAGTGTGCGCTGAATGTGTTAATTGGAGCAGCAGGGAGAAAGCTCGGCAGCTGTTAAAAAATGACACATATACCCACTGGGCATTAGTGTATTCTAATCACTGCTAGATCTAAACATTAAAAGGCACTCCGCAGGCAGGTCTCCTATAGAGCTGGCCAGGCTATATGGCAATAGGCAAACAAAGGAAGCGACATTACGAGCACACCATGACGATACTCATTTAAAATCCCAGCGGAGTTTTAAAAACTTTAAAATTGAGGCAAGGCAGACTATCCTTTGCACGGGGATGACAGGAGCAAAAAAGCCTGGCTCTCTTCTCTTGCTGTGTGCCCAAATCCCACACGCATTCCCTAAGATAAGGCTGGAATTTCATCCGCGTTTCTGATGAAGTTTCCCTCCCGCACAAGAACAAAAGCAGTGTCTGCTCAAATCCCATCACGTTGACATCTGCCACAGGGTATTTTTTGTAACCACGCTTCCACAAGCCACGTGAGGTCTCCAGTCCAGCAGGACCTCTCCTGTCTGCTGGCACTAGTCCTGAATCAATCGGCCGCCTCAATCAAACCACGTGCCGAACAGGGTCACCTGCACCTGTGCTCACAGGAGATACCATTTTGCACCTACAACCATGAGGGAGTCAGAGTGCCTGTCTGCAAAACAGATTTTACAGGATCATCACCCGGAAAATGAAGAGCGTGCAGAGGTGGGATTAGTTTCTGATGATGCAGAGATCTCAGTGAGTCATTATTTTGCAAAGCGCAAACCAGGGCAGTGGTTTTAAAACCACGAAAGAAGTAGTAAACCAAAAGCCAGGGCTGCAATTTATCTGTTTCAACAGCAGAGATTGATCAGAATCAAGTTGGGATTTTCTAGTTGGGAAACACATGCAAGTTACTAGCAGAGGTCAGCTGGACCAGCTACCAGAGGGTCCTAAAACAAACGCACGCTGAAAGCAGGCGCTGGACCTCTTTTGGGCTTCTTCCAGCTTCTTCCATGTATTTTAAAACAATACTGTCACAAACACACACTCATTTTATCCATAAAAGCTCGAAAATCCCCAGATGCACCTACCAAGCTTCCCACAGGAATAGAGACTCATCCTCCTTGACCTTACCAGCCCCTGCTATGCCACTGTGAAAATGCAGCCTCTGTCACTGGCTGATGAACACCCCTAGGGCACTTACCAGAATTATTTTTAGTGTAACTTCTATAAGGAGGTTGTGTTTTATTACTAGTCTGGTTTTATCACACAGCTTTCAACTTTCAAAGGGTAAAGACCTTAGAGGAACATTACAGACACATTACCAAAAAATAAAAAGGCCAGTAAAACTTTTATATGGATCTTTAAGAAGGGATCACGGTATGTTCTGAAGGTTTCAATTCATGTGTCTTTTCTGTGCTCTGCCACCAAGCAGCAAACAAACATTACATTACCATCATGAAACATGAAAACCAAACAAAGACCTAGCCTACAGCAGAGGCAGCGCTCTTCCTTTTTCAGAGAAGGAAATGTTTTGATGCTGTATTCGCTCCCATAGAGTGCTCTCCCCGACAGATGTGCAAAAAGTTATTTGCTGGTGTCAGAAACATTCATCTTGAAGACAGAAGTCTTGCAGCCATCGCTGTTCCGTGAAGTTAAATTACAAAGTTCAATTCAAAATGATACAGCTACTTTAAAAAAAAAAAAGAAGAAAACGTAAAACTTTGTTACTTTTAAACTCTCTCTAAATGAGAGCTGAAAACTTAAATTGAGCGGACACTTGATTTCATCAAGTACGCCCTTCTCCAGCAGCGCTGTGGCTAAACACGCTCCTGCAGTAGAAGCTTTGGCTTCAGAAGTGGAATCTTGGTCTGCAGTGCACCCCAGGGAGATTGGGTCCTTTACCTAACAAGACCAACACAGCAAATAAGCAGACAAGGGAGCAACCAAATTATCTCAGCGAGCACCAGATGTAGTAAAACAACTGCCTGACCTTTATCTAGGGAGAACCAATCTAAATTTGGGTAAATTCTGAGCTTTGGAAAATGTGTCATTACCTTATGGAACGGACCTTCCCACCCCTTCTCTTCCCCGTGCTCACGAAGTGCATTGCCCAGGTGCATCACACACACATATGGCTAATTTAGTAAAGCAGGAAAGATCGCTGAGCAGAATTATTGATCAGTGCTCACAGCAATGGCTCCCACCTATCTGGTATGTAAAGCATGAAGGGGTTGAGGGGAAGCATTACTACTCCTCAGGTAAGCCTGGGGAGATTCACAGGATCACAAACTGGTTTGGGTTGGAAGGATCACAGAATCACCAAATAACAAGGTTGGAAAAGACCTTTAAGATCATCAAGTCCAACCATTCGCATCCTAAACTAAACCATATCCCTAAGTACTTCATCTACCCTTTTTTTGAACACATCCAGGGAAGGTGACTCGACTACCTCCCTGGGCAGCCTGTTCCAGGCCCTGACAACTCTCTCAGTAAAAATTTTTTTTCTAACATCCAATCTAAACCTGCCCTGGCACAGCTTCATGCCATTCCCCCTTGTCCTATCGCCTGTCATCTGGCTGAAGAGACCATCACCTATCTCTCTATAACCTCCCTTCAGATAGTTGTAGGTGGTGGTAAGGTCTTCCCTCAGCCTCCTCTTTTCCAAGCTAAACAGCCCCAGCTCCCTCAGCCAGATTGCAAAGACCAACTAGTTCCACCCCCTGCCATGGACAGGGACACCCTCCACTAGCCCAGGCTGCCCAAAGCCCCACCGAGCCTGGCCTTGAACACTGCCAGGGAAGGGGCAGCCACAGCCTGTGCCAGGGCCTCACCACTCTCACAGGGAAGAATTTCTTCCTTATATCCATTCTGAATCTCCCCTCCTTCAGCTTAAGGCCATTACTCCTTGTCTTTTCACCACCTGCCCTCGTAACCAGTCCCTCTCCATCTTTCCTGTAGGACCCTACAGGTACTGGAAGGCTGCTGTAAGGTCTCCTTGGAGCCTTCTCTTCTCCAGACTGAACAAGCCCAACTCAGTCTGTCTTCACAGGAGAGGTGCTCCAGCCCCCTGATCACCTTCATGGCTGTCCTCTGGACTCACTCCAACATCTCCCCTATGAGGAAAGGCTGAATGAACTGAGGCTGTTCAGCCTTGAGAAAGGAAGACTGAGAGTGGATCTCATTAATGTTTATAAATATCTCAAGTGTGGGGCACAGGGGTAAATGGCCAGCCCCTTTTCAATGGTCTGTAGGGACAGAACAAGGGGCAATGGCTTCAAGTTGGAGCACAGGAAGTTCTGCTCCAATACGAGGAAGAACTTTTTCACAGTGAGGGTGACAGAGCACTGGGACAAGATGCCCGGGGGGGTTGTGGAGTCTCCTTCTCTGGAGATACTCAAGACCCATCTGGATGCCTACCTGTGTCACCTGTCCTAGGGAACCTGCTTTGGCAGGGGCTCGGACCCAATGATCTCTGGAGGTCTCTTCCAACTCCAACAATTCTCTGATTCCATGTCCTTCTTATGTTGGGAGCTCCAGAGCTCTATGAAGGACTCCAGGGGAAAGTTTCACAAGAGTGGAGTAGAGGGACAGAATCCCCTCCCTTGACCTGCTCGTCATACTGATTTTGATGCAGCCCAGGACATGGTTGGCTTTCAGGGCTGCCAGCGCACACTGACAGGTCATGTTGAGCTTCTCATCCACCAACACCCCCAAGTCCTTTCCTCAGGACAGTTCTCAGTCCATTCTCCACTCAGCATATACTTATGCCCTGACCCATATGCAGGACATGGTTCACACAGGCCCGTCTCTCAAGCAGGCCTGCTCTTCATGGCATGCCACCAAGTCCTACTGTCTACAAAGACAGCCTGCATCTCCCACACCAAAGGTGCAGAAGCACGTGTTGCCCACAGTTTCTGACACACGGGCTGACAGTCTTGCCAGCACATAAATTATACACCTGTTTCCTTCTGCATGAATGTAAACAGCAGATACAAAAAATTTGAGGGTTTTTTTTTAAATAACCTAGAATAAGCTGAGCTTCTGCTAGGATTTTCCCCACCCTAAAATATTTTGGTGTTCAGGGCAATTTAAAGATAAGGAAATACCATAACTGAAGGCAATATTGTTATGTATTAATAGGAGTCAGACTATTAAGTGTTTTCCTATACTATAAAGATTTCTGAACAACACTTATGTTTCATATGCATTACATACTACCTCTCTACTGCTTTGCTGAGAACACTGGAGACATTAATTAGCTACTCTTCATGCCATACCTGTAAATATTTTATCATAGTCCTACTTTCAAAGGTATAAGCAGAGAATTCAGTTTCACAAACACAGTTTACTGTAGTTTAAAAAATCCAGACAGCTAACTACTGCACTCCTCGTTGCTCAGGATTCACCCTTTTGCAGCTTCTTGTGGTGGACAACTCATGCCTTCATAGGAATGACTCTTGAAACCTTCTGCTTGAAAAGGAATAAAAAAAGCAGAAATCTAGTAGACGCATACCACAGCTCCAGAACAGTGTATTGATTCTATGGGGGGAGGAAAGGATGAAAGAAACATTGGCTTTCACATTTTTAAGATGCAAAATATCAGACATGGCACTGAGATTCACCACTTCATGACAAAAAGAATAGGGTGATTATGTGCAGAAGACATAAAATTAGGTGTCAGCTGATATTCTGAAGCGCTTCTGAAGTGAAATTTGGAGAATCAATTTCCTGGAGTTATACTGCCACAACACAAGTTGCACTGTAAGTATGTCTTGGGCTTTTTGGCTCATCCCTTCTCCATGAATATGCCTACTCCAATCAAAGCAAGTGCTCTATTGCCATTTCCAAGGTGACTTGCTTAGAAGAAATAAGGATTGTTGTGCTGTCTCCAGCATGATTTGCATAATACAGTTTTGCCAAGTGACACCAATTAGATAACATTTACATTCCCAGTTCTGATAACTAATTTGTTTAAGTTAAGCAGCAGCTCCATCAAACTGGATCTGTCTCAGATCAGTGACTTACTGGAAAAGTCTTCATGGCAGTAATGAAACAAATACACACCATTAAGACACTGTCCTTTTCAAACAGTCAAGCTGAGGCATAAATGCTTTGCAGCCATGGATAATGCTCCAGAAGACAGATGTCAGCATTTAAGCTCTAACTTGCCTTTGCACCCATAGCAAAGATGAGGTCTCTCATCATCTAAAATACCCGCATTTAACATTTTACTTGCAGAAAATTAGCTATGCAGCTACCAAGGTAAACTTTCACAGGTGACATACCTATTTTTTACAAGCACTTCTTCCAGTATGTGGGGAAAGTGGCAGAAAAAACATTTTGGTATCCATGGATAAGCTGCTAATGTAGTAAATATTTAATAAGGATTTCCATTTGAACGGGGTTGCAAACACGATGCTTTGAAACCAGAGCCTGTATATGAAGCAAGGCTCTCTAACATTGTGCACCATAAACACAGAATGGAACTGGCAAGAAATACTGACAGTTCTAAACTGGTATTTTGCATCCTGTTCATCAGCACATTTGTATTTAAAAGAAAACCAAAACATTTTAGGTGGAAGAACCCTCTTGCGTCGCCCTCTGCTTCTCTGGGCAGCCCCTCAAAGCCTTCTGCTGGGGGAAGGAATGTTCCCAACGGGAGGCAAGGGTGCAAGAGAGCACACAATGGCCACTGCAGAGACCTACCTCCTTCAGGTTACTCTCTCTGAAAAAAACCCACAACCCTTACAATTTTTATATTGTGCATTTAGAATTTTAAGAGGAATATAACCAGTTCCTGCAGGTTGGCTGAAGAACGAATGTAGCTCTTTTCCCTCATCCCTCAAGGCCCTGACCATAAAGATATGGTAAACCTCAAAAGGGAAGAACCTTTCTTCTCTGGCTCTCACCCTACTGAGGGATACCTTTGATAATCTGCTGTCATCATTTTTGGTGACGAGCAATAACAGACAAAGGAACTATTCCCCTTATTCATCTTACAGTACCATCTTGCCTGACCTTCTAGTTAATCAAGAGCAGATGTTTGTTTACATGCCATAATTGCTCATGTTAAAGCTGCAATTTTCCACTCAAAATCTGCCCTAAAAATCTTGGCGTAAAATGTGAGTTTATCTATATGAAAATTATCAAATGTCAGTAATTTGCAATCTATCAGGCGCTGTAAGAACATATAAGCCATATATGCAGAAGCAATGCCGTATACAAAGTCAATACTGGGGGGGGGGGAGAGGGACGGGATTGGCAACATCCTCGAGGGTACCACAGCATCACCTGAAATGCCTCTGTCTGAAGCAAGCTTCTGAACACAAGCTCTGTGCTCTTCCTAAAGATGCCTGGAAAGATCATCAGAAGCATGGGACATAGTAAATATTATGCTGCACATTTCTCTCATTTGTAAAGAGGGGAAAACAAAGGCAGAATACCCAATACACCATCTCCAGAACATTGCTGCATGAGAACCACACGGTGATAAAACACTGCTCATCCACAAATGCTGCTTTTAAGACCTGATACTTTTTATATACAGTTAGATTGTCAATTTGCCCTCATCTTAATGCATTACACTCAGTTTCCCAAGTCATTCATACATTCTTGTCATTCAGTGCTCACATACAAGCACAGACCACTGTTTCCCTCTGCTCCTTAATTAAAGGATGTGAGATTTAAGAGGTAGAGTTCACCTTTTCTGTCTCCTACTTGTAAATTAACTGGCAAATCTTTTTTTTTTTTTATTTTTACAAGTGAACATGCACATTTTCAAGAGAGACTTGCAACTGCCAGGAAATACTCAGAGTTCTTTACTGTAATTTATCATATATCTATTATTTCATAGTAACATTCCCAATGGTCTTGTGTTTTGCAACATTTTCTCCCATGCAGTGTGCACGCAAAATGGTGAATACCAAGGCAGTGAATGAGAATAAAGCGGAACACAAAGGACAGGGGAAGGGGCTACATTCATTTAGAGGGAACTGGGGGGCTGCTTGTGGGTTTAATACAAGAACGCTGCCCCTTGTATATGGAGATGGCTGAGAAATCTTTGTAGCACTGTTTTAAAAGGGTCACTTGTCAAGTTGAATTTCATGCAGAATGTATGCTTCAGGGAAAAGAAGCTCTTTTTTTTTCCCCCCCTTCAATTCAGCTGAAACAGTTTGCATACATTCTATTTTTCTTCTTCTAGCCTATTTGGCTTTAAAGAACTGACTAATTAGAATACACAGATACACAGAAACGAACGTTACCTTCACTACCACCAAGGTAATACAGCTTAGGTAAATATCAAGTACAAAAAAAAGTTTGAGCTTGCTTAATATTTTGTGACACCAATAATCATTCGACAAGAAAAGCTAACCAGAGTCCTACTCCAACCATATTTAAAACCCCTCAAGGCTGCAGAAGTAGACTGATATTTTAAGATACTAAAACTAGAACATAATTCTTTGAGAACTCTGAATTAAAGGTGTTTTCATCTTTCTAAAGAAACGTAGCAAATGGCTAGAGGGAACGCTACCAAGATTTTGCATACTGTGTCTGTTTCATGCACAAAATGTATCTCCAATCAACTATGAAATACATATGGAGAGGTGGTTTGGAATATGGATACGGTTTCTACTCCTCACTGAGTAAGGAACATATTTCACTCATTGTCCAGTGTTCAAAAACTGCCTATTTCAATTCTAACCATAACTAAAATGTATATAAAGCACTGGAAAGAAAGAATAATTAATTAAATTACAGCTAGCAAACACATTAAATGAAGTTTTTATACAAAAGCATCAAAATCTTTTCTTAAACTGCACATCACAGGCTACAGGAACTACAGGGTGCATCAAACAGGGTTGAGCTAAGGGGCATTTCACTTTAACTTACAGTGGAAGACCTGAATGTGATACGTGAAGTAGGCTACAGGAGAATCCACCACTGGACATCTCTTGATGTAAAAGTTTATGTAAGAGACTTTTTACTGTGTGATGGATTTAGTTTCTTTTGCCTCATGAGATTAGCAATAACGGCTGTGGAAAAGGCTTCCATAGATGCAGCTTATCCTCCTCACTACGACTGTTTTCCACCATCCATGGCCACAGCCTCACGGAGTAGTGAGCTTGAAGTACATGCGTACGCACACAAGCACACACACACACTACACACAGACACACACTCTCCCATAGATTATTCCACCCTCTTTTCATCTTAAAATCCATACTATATAGAGACTAGAAATAACCAACATCCACATGCCATTTCATATAAATCATCCACTCTGTCCATTTTCCGTCTGACATAAATTCTCTGTATCAGAGCTATCATACCAAAGACCTACATTTACAAGCTCTGTATGTAAAGAGGTTTCTCGTACTCTTCTTCTCTTACTAAGTCGCCATTTGAGAGCAGCAAAAGGACAGGAAAGAAATCTGTTAGGGAAAACTACAAGCAGGAAACTGGAGCATTGAAAACATCCCTCTTGGAAAAAACGCAGGCATCCAGAAAGTAATTTGTATCCTGAGCCCCGTATGTTTCATCAAGGTCAAGGTACGGTGGATAAATAGAAAGATTTTATTGCAGGTGAACTTTGACAAGAAGAAAATTCTGCTCATCAGTGAAGAAGACAGCTACAGACAAATTCTCCATTATGATCATGTGAATTTATGACTGAAGACTATGTAAATATATATGCAAATTAAACCATCCATCTGGAGTCCCCTGCCCTAGAGGCACAGGGCAACATGATGGCAATGAAGAATCCCATTGTTCAAATGGATTAACCCTTCTCTCCAAATATCCTCCACACCCAGTTGTTCCCATTTTCTTTACAAATCCTGAGTTTTAAGTAATTCCTGGTGTCCTTGTACAATCTAAAACAGCAAATCATACCAAACAGAAAGAACACGAGCCTTGAAAGGCAAAAGGACAACTGCACATGTAACCTCCCATTAAGGAGGCCTGAGTATTACATGTCCACAGCACTGAAGGATCACAGTTTCCATCCGCAAGCCCTGGGTACAATAGCAAGGCCCATTGAACATTAGCGGGGTACTTCATCTCCCTCATGCCAACCAGCAGTTTGGGTAATGAGAGCTGCTGACACCTTTTTATGGATGAGGTTTGTCTTCCCTTCCTTCCCCATCCCAAGGGCACAGAGCAGGTTCTGCAGTTCAGATTGTAATTTGTTTCCTGGTGTTACGTTCTTCCAGCCAGGATTAAAAAAAGAGAGAAGATGCACCTTACACTGTTGTGATGTGGTTAACAAAGGAAACATACAGGAAGAAAATACAAAATCTTCAAAATTGTCTGCTCTGCTCTCCTCCATGAGAGCAGTGTTCCTAGGTGTGAATTTAGAGAGGCAAATCTCAGGGAAAACATGCATTACATGATGGGCTTGTGAAACTCATCCACTTCTGCCATGAGTTTTCCTGTTTTCTTCTGGAAATTCACTCTTCCAATTAACAGCTTTGTGGCATAAGATTGTGGGACTAAATAAAAAGTGATCACATGGCCAATGTTGCACCTTT
This sequence comes from Porphyrio hochstetteri, assembly GCA_020800305.1. NCBI lineage: Eukaryota > Metazoa > Chordata > Aves > Gruiformes > Rallidae > Porphyrio > Porphyrio hochstetteri. Next base: position 31,442,722 of record CM036905.1, on the reverse strand, counting down.
CACAGGGGAACAATACAGGGTAGAACAAATACTTCTGTTTGTAAAAGACTATGAGATCATTGCCCTCAGCAGACATTGTGGAAGTCACAAGATTACTGAGGTTTCTTATCTTGAGAAGTTGATAGTTCCCAAACAAAACTTTGCTCACACCCTGTGGCACTGAGCAGAGACAAAATAACCAAACTTTCCAATCTCCCTTTGATGATTTTTTTTACTTCAGGTTTTACTTCACTCCTTTCTTGTGGCCCTTCACATCATTAGTGATGCAAATGTTTATCGAGGTCTTCTCAGGAAGCCATTCCCAATGCATCCACTTTATTCCCTGGCGCAACGCACACTTTCATTCTCACTGCTGTCCTCAACCAGATCTGGATCTTCAGGTGATAGATTCTTTTTTGATCTACAGGTTATGTTGCAGGAATTTGCTACTGCAACTTCTGGAGTTTTTGTTCCTGACAATGTCTTGGGGCACCAGAGTAAAAAACTGTGCGTATCAAGAAATGCACAGCATTCCTCTTGGCTAACGATGAAAGACAGAAGATGAATATGGTCTTTAGAAAGCAAGTTCTGTGTTTCCCAATGCGTGCATGGAGTGACAGAGCTTGTAATTAATCACTTCAAAAATCAAGAGACCAAGAGACTTGAAGACTTCAGTTTTCACTAACACTAACCAAATGATATAAGAAAAAAATCAAGGAAATTTTACACTGGACTAGATAAATTATTGTCAGTCAGTGTCTAAAAGTGACACAGCTAACTTCACTGCCCTAAAGAGTTCTGTAACTTACTGCAGATATTCCAGCTAATAAGCATTTTAACTGCTCTAGATGCTCAGTATGTATCTACAGGCAACATTTTAAACAAAGAAAATTCAGACTGGATGTGTATTTCAGAAGGTGACTTCTTAGATATTGGTGTTTCGATTACTCAACCATTAAAATTTTGCTCAGAAGCACTAAAGCAACTCTACAAAGGTGCTTGTGCATTTTCCCTGGATTTACACTATATTGTGCAGAGAGTATCACATGGTGCTGACAGACATTTCAGATTAATTAATAAATTGTTTTGGCACTTGCACTTCTTTCTCCTTAAAAAAAAAAAAAAATCTGAGATCTGTGTTTAACCCCTTTAAAAAAAAGGTGTTTAAGGTATTTGCAATTTACTGTCCCACTCTGTACTCTTGGAATTGGCTTGCCTGTAAATTATTCCAGGCACTACCCATGCAGGTGGAGATCACAACCTTTCTGTATTCTGTAATACAGCATCTCCAACTACAAAACTTCTAAGAGCTTAACCTCACGCACTGTCCCGCTGAGCCGAATACAATGTGGCAGTGAGACAATGAGCATCAGATACTCACACTGGTATTGCCACACAGAATCATAGAATATCCTGGGTTGGAAGAGACCCACAAGGATCATCAAGTCCCACTCCTGGCTCCACACAGGGCCAGACAAATCAGAGCGTGTGACTGAGCGCATTGTCCAGATGCTTCTTCAACTCAGTCAAGCTCAGTGCTGTGATGGCTTCCCTGGGGAGCCTGTTCCAGTGCCTGACCACCCTCTCAGTAAAGAACCTCTGCCTAATACCCAACCCAAACCTCCTCTGTTCAGCTTCATGCCGTTCCTTCGGGTTCTATCACTGGTCACCAAAGAGAGGAGATCAGTGCCTGTCCCTTCACTCCCTCTCATCAGGAAGCCATAGACCGTGATAAGGTCTCCTCTCAGCCTCCTCTTCTCCAGGCTGGGCAAACCAAGGTACTGCAGCCTCTCCTCATAAGACTTCCTCTCCAGATCCCTCACCATCCTCATTGCCCATCCTAACTTCAGATACAGCTGTGGCCCATGTTTTGCTTTACTCAAGAAATATGTAACTGAAATGAAAATAATCTCGCAATGGTTTAAAGGGGGGGGGGGGGCAGGGTGGGGGGAAGCAAACTTTTTCAATGGACCTAAAGATCACATTCTGGAAGCTGAGGGTGATAGCTTGACATTTCACTTTGCAAGAAGTCTAAACAACCACAATAAATTTACAAATGTAGACATGCCGCGCTGTTAAATTTCATTTCACGCTCAGTAAGCAAATATTACCAAACTGTAAGTACTGTCAGCCTCTGTCTTTTTAGTTAGAAATCTTGTAGCCAATAAAGGTCTGACCTTGAAATATTTCACAGATGGATGAAGTCACTTAATTTGCTAGTCACTTTGCTACGTATTTTGCAGAACTGCAAAGTTAGGTCACATTTACTCTAATTTCACTTTACAATAACTTTACAAACTGCATCATCACTAAGAGCCACTAAAAGTGCATTAATGAACCATGTGCCTGGACTGTCATGAAAAATTCAGTTTTGAAATGAAAAATGCTGAGATAACACTGATGCTAGAGATAATTTTCTTTATATTAAGTACTCCTATAATTATTTTTAGTAACATAACATTATAAGCAAACCTGTATGCTATTTTTCTGGAGATTCTAATACACTGACAAAACTACTAGAAGCTTTTTTTTATGAACCAAGTGGAAATATATGCCTTGTGAGAGGGGATGACTGTTACAGTATGTAAAATATTGGGGTTTTCTTAACATGGGTTGAGACAAAATTGGCATATATTTTAAAGGGAAAATTAATGGAAAAATTGCAACTCTTGTTCATTCAAGGGATAGCAATTATTTTCTGATACTCCTACTCCATTTGATGTACTGCACCAGAGTCACCATACAAACCCAGCATACATACAACTGCTCCCTTAGTTAGCTAAAAAAATTCTATTCGGTGACAAGGCATCATAACTCATTAACCACTTCAAATTACAGCGAATACATTAAATCACTTTTTTTTTTTCAAAGAATAAAAATTAACTTCAGTGTAACTGCTAAACAAGACTAATTGAGTAAGAATTGCAAAACTCTGAAAAGGATTTAGAATCTCTAATGAGTTGTAAACTACTGTAAACAAGCAAGGAAGTTGAAAAATAAGCATTCTGCATCTTCCAAGAAAAAAGAAAACAAAAAGCAGAGGGAAGTTAATCTGAAGTGCTGCTTGGTTGCTTCTAAGAGTGTTCTTTTTTTTTTGTACCAAGTGATTCCCTTCTGAAAGATCCCAGCAACTAATATCCCAGTAACTGCTTCCCCACAGGGCACAGAGTCACTCGGAAATCGCAACGGCTTTCAAACAATAAAATTAAGCTTAATCCTACCCACATCTGGAAGCTGTCTCTCACAGTTTGCTTCCTTCCTTCTTTCCTGCCTCTGCTGACATGTGGTGAAGCCCATTTGAATGAAGACCACTGCTCAGTGTGCTGACTCCTACTACCTTTTATTCCCACAGTCATGGCTTCCATCTCAGCTGCCCATGGCTTGTTTTTAGACATAAAATACAAATTACGTGGACAAGTCTCGATGCCAGTAATAATAACAGTTGTTTACATTTTTAAATTTTGGTTGCAGTCACCTTTAAAAAAGAGTTCTCTTAACGCTGTCATCAGTTGAGGCCAATGGGAAAAACTGTCATTGACTTTCAAGGATTTTTTTGGGTCAGATCCTGAATTCAAGCTTTAGGGGTTCCTCTACAGCACCCTAAAGGAAATCTTGCACATGGAAGGGCAGGTGGGGAAGACCCTTTATTTTGCTTATGCTCTTGACATCATCATCAACTGTTACACGTGATAACCGAGTTCAAAAGCCGGGACTTGGCAGCTAATGGCAAAAAATAAAGCCCAAAGAATTTTGGGGGAAAACAGCCCACTTGCAGATCTGTCTTTAATAAGTGACATCTCTGCATTACAGAACTGACAACTGTCACAATATTAATTTAAGGTTTTTATAACAAGAACATAGGAATGGAAGAATTTCTGTCACTAATTTTGGAAAAAGACTAACCATCTGGTTTAGGGAGAGTAGCCTATACTCCTTAATAGTATGTACGCTACTTGGGCTAAAATCGAGTTCTATATTAATCATGCATTAACAATTTATGAGCAGTTCTGTTTTCTTATTTTACCTAGTGTATTTAATAACCTCTTGAGGGGAATATAAAAAAATATGAGTCACATTTAATTTCATCATATGAGGATTTAAATTCAATTTAGTAAGATGGCTCCTGTCTGCCATACAGCCAGTCTCTCCAGAAACCCTTCTGATGCCACTTCCAAGAGACGAAAGGGAAAACATGACACTGAATATTAACTTGGTCAAATTTTGCCAACAGCTACACTGTTGAAGGCATTATGTGCCCACTAATATCAGATGAGATGCTTTAACACAAGCTCTTGGACAAAGTCAATGAGAATTTCAACTCATAGTTCAAGTTTAACACACACAAAATTTAGGAGAAAAGCTTGAAAATGGAATCTAGAGACATACTACCAAGTCCAAAACCAAAATCAAATCCCTACTAATGTGTCGTCCCTGTTTCATCCCATCTGTGTATGTGTCATCCCCCGCCCCGCATTATTCCTACTTCCACAATATTTTGAAGTCCTACACTGACAATACTGTGCAGTTCACCAAGTCTTGAGTCCCACAGCCTTTGTGCAATGAGAAGCTAACCTACAAGAGTGGGTTACCTTTCCAACCGGTCCATATTTCTAAACGGAGGGCATAAAAAACCCCACAAGAAAACCAAAATACACACCTATTACACACCCATTCACAAAATACCAAGTGAAAAAAACATTCTATATTTCTGTGAAAAATCAGCTCAGGACTGAGACACTAGAACTACACTAAGCTTTGTTGCAGCAGACACAGAGACGCTGACTTTGAGTCAGGCATCACAGTGATTCATGGGATCACAGTGGGTACCAACACTTTGAAACCATGAAATGATGCACATGGCTTACCCACTGTCTCATCCTACCATCTTCTTTCCATTTCTCACTCATCCACCCTCATTTACCCCTAAATGGACAGTCTGAGCTCAAAGGGCCAAATATCACAGTACTGCCATCATCAGGGGCTATACACTGACTGACAGTTATTCACTAAGGGAAAATATTTTCAAGGATGTTTTTACTTTTTTTTTTACACTCTCAGTAAGTTAGTACATAGTGAATGTTCCAGCAGATGAAGTCACAGTATTTGAAACAATATTAAGTTGGCAGCACAGAGTTACAGGGGGTTGTCTAGAATCAGGGTTATGCTAATGCCTGTGTACGTTTGCTTAAAAATTTACACAGAACAATGTTTAAATTATGTTAATGGCCTGACTGCAAGTGAAGAAATGCAATATTCAAGCCACATGCAGGCCTTCTTCCAAACTCATGTGTATTTATTTTTAACAGGCACATCAACATCCATTAAGAACAAAGAGAACTGATTTATTTTGCCCAGTCACAATTAAGGTTAATATGACTCAGACCTTTATGTTAGTTTAAAACTGGACCTGAACAACAGACCAGCCATTTACAGTCATTAAAAAAATCCATGGCACCTTCAGGTAAGGTAAGTGACTACTGCTGATGTCCTGGACAAAATCTCAGCAACTGCTGGAAATTCTACTACATTTGCAGGAGAGAGATTTCCTTCACTATTGCAACTAGAGAAGCTACAGTTTTGGCTTGTGATAATTCAGCAGTCTCACAGCCATGAGTAGTCGTTGGCAGTCATCTTTGAGAAGTCATGGAGATGTGAGGCAAATAGAAAAGGTCAACTTCAGTCTTCCAAAAAAAGGCAGAGGGAGGGAGGGAGGGAGGATCTTCAAACACTCAGCATCAAAAACTTTCACACAAGGAAATACTGGAATTAGAAAATGAAGCCGTTTGAAGGCACCTAGGAAAAGAAAACAGCAGCCAACCTAGATTTCTCATTGTTAAATCATGTCAAATCATCACCAAGACTGCAAACCATGTAGACAAAGACAACTTAATAGATGCCATATGTGCTAACTGAATATTCTCACTGAAACATGATATACGTCACTCTCTTAAAGAAAGTTTGCCTATTATCTTGGGCTGAAGGCAAAACTGATTGGGAAGCTATACTGAATCCAAACAAAAACCCAACTAATTCCGAACTGTTTGCATCCACTGCCATTCGGTATTTTGTCTTTCTATATATTATACATATTCAATCATTTCTGTGCAATTTCAATACTTATCTGTCTAGGTCATGAATAAATCCCAGCACATCACCAATCTTAGACCAACTGCAAGCACTCTGGATGAGCAGATTAGAATATAAACAAACTGAAGTCAACATCTGAAAGAATCAGGATGCCATTCAATCGAGAGAAATGCAAGATAGTCCAATAAGCAGGAATATTCAACTATGTAAAGTGAGGATGAAGAGCAAGTGATTAGGCGGATGCTACACCAAACAGCATCTGGGGACCACAGTCATTCAGAAGTTGAACCCAGCTCCATAACATCCACCTTTTGCAAACTAGACAAACATACAAGTATATTTAGTAGGATTACAGCAGATACAAAGCTATTTCTCTGTCGTCTTCTACACTGGCAAGGTCTCAAGTGGATGTTTCTGTCCACAGTTAAGATGTTACAGTTCAAAAAAAAAATCCAAACAAACCACCAGCGTGTGCCTAGATTAGAGAACTGTGAAATTTAATCTGAAAAATAAACCAAAAAGAAAGCAGAGAAGACTGAATATTGTCCAGAAATACTGAAGACCATGAAAAAGAAAGAAAATCTATTTTCTATTATCTGTAGAGATGTCTGGAAGATTCAGGAGGAACATAAGGAAAACAATTCTGCAGATAAGGGCAGTAAAGTCTGGGATGGTCTACCAGAATCCCCAAGAAATTCAACAAAAGTAAATTCAAAGTCCTGCAGCCAAAATGGAGAAATCCCAGCCAACAGCCCAGGCACCAGGTAGAAATGAAAGGAGGTCTGCAGAAAAGGACCAGGAGGCCTGGTAGGCAACACTTTGAACATCAGCCTGCAGTGCATTCTTGTAGAAATTAAGACCAATGCCATACTGGGCTGAATCAGTAAAAGCACAGGCAGCAGATAAAGTGAAGTGATCATTTCCCACAATTCAGCACTCCCCACACTGCATCTGAAACATTTTATCCCGTCTGGGGCTCCCCAGCAGAGAAAAAGATAGCTAAATTGAAGCCAGTGCAGTGGAGGGCCACCACAATGATTGAGGGATGCAGCATGCAACGTATGGAGAGAGGCTGACGGGCTTGAGTCTGTTTAGTTTCTAATCTTTAGAGCATTAGACAAAAGATGAAGGGATAATCTAAGTGCTGTTTTCAGGATCATGGAGAAGAAGGAGCCAGGCTCTTCTCAGAGGTTCACTCCGGAAGGACAAAACGCAACAGACACAAGTTGCAGAAAGGGAAACTCCTGTTATTCAAATTACATTACTCCAGGGGAGAGGGCAGGGGTGGTAAAACACTGGAGCAGGTTGGTCAGAGAAGACTTACCATCCTTATTCAAAATTCAGCTGAATAGGGCCCTGAGCAACCAGACCCAGCTTCGAAGGTGGCCTTGCCCTGAACCGCGGCTGGACCAGATGACCTCCAGGAGTTCCTTGCTACCTAATTTATTCTATAATTCTTTGTGATACAGTGTCTGTGAGGAATGACAAAGATAGTGCCTTGGGCTAGGAGGCTGACTGTACAATCTCCAGAGGTTCATTCCAGCTTTCTTCCTGCAGTGCTGAAGTCTGAAAGGCACTAATAAATCTTCAGACGGAATATGTGTTTTCTTGTCTTTGCATGAACACTGCCTAATTTATTTTAGCTAACAGGTTATAACCATCAAGAAACACACAGTATTACATGCTGGGAAATTTAACACTGATAAACTGAGAAATTAAATTTAGATACCAGACTACATAAAAAACAGGGAGGTGGGAATGACAGTGGAGAAAGTTACCATAGTCAGCATATAAAATAACATTTTCAAATACTTCCTTATCCCCTTTGCAATGCCCAAAGAGGCTTGCAAGCTCTTTGCTGACATCCAAAGCTGGAGCATCCACCGAGTGCTGGGCTGACAGTGTGTAGTGACAGAGGAACACACAGCGCACGATCTTTGCAAGCAACTTTAAAATCCCTTTTTAACTTTCAAGGCTAGTGCAGCACAAAAGACAAAGAGAGTCTGTCTGTATTACACAGGGAATTTACCTGTGGATCTTCTCAAAAGATTCAAGGAGGGAACACAAATCTTTCAGCTGATCATCTATAAGCTTTCTAAAACTAATTTCACACTGGAAGTATGATCATGGAGCCCTATTTATTGTATTCACAGAGTCTCATGGCCACTAGTGATGTATGCAGACCATGGAGGAGTACCAAACCTTAAGCTGGCACCTTCCATTTAAAGGACTGAAGATATTATAAAGTCAGAAAGTCCTGTAACATCTTCTCTCACACCTGGATATTGCTTTCAATGTTCAGAAGCAAAATAAAAGTGCTTCCTCAAATTTTAGATCAACACTTATTTCCTTTCAGGTGCAGCCACAATGCTTTGTCCTTGCTATAAATAAACTGTTGGTAAATGTGTCCTGAAAAAAAATGAGTGAGCTTGGAACTGCTTCCGTTTAATCCATTAGTGGCATGAGAAACCACAGTAATACCAATTACCAAATGTGACTGATTTTATCAGCTTGAAAGAAAAAATACTGCTTGCATGATCAAGGTCCAAAGATTTTGTCACAACTGGTGGAAGAAAAAGCCCATGACTGCCAAGTGAAGTACTGGCCAACAGTACCTTTTTATTTTGAGACTTTTTGTTCCTAATTCTTTTAAAAGGCAGCATTCCCCTTCCTCCAACTAAATCTGCAAGTCTTCTAGCATTACAGTTCAATTTACATCGAACACTCCAGCACAGTTTTCAAACTCTGAAGAAAGCTCTTTAGATGCACCACACAGGCAGGCAGGTTAAAATTCGCCTTTTCAGATACGCAGAAAACAGTGGAATGCTCATTTTCTGACAAGCCTGAAATCTAAACCTACATATAAATATCTGTTACACATATAAATATATAATCCCCTTTTACAGAAATTCTCACTATTTTGGGTGATTCAGCTGTATAAAATCTGCATATATATCTATTACCCGCAGAGAATAAAGGCAGAAACCGGTATGATTTTTAAACTTGGAAGTGTGTATCTATGACTTGAATGAAATTAACAATCATGCTACAATTCAAAATTAAGCAAATATATATGTCTATATACTCCAGAGACAATATATGTATGTCTAAAGACATACAGACAGAGACCTTTGATTGAAATATGAAATCTAGATTTTAAAAGCTTAAGACTTTCTAAGAGTTGGAAAGTTACATACTCATTAACTTTTCTTACTTCTACCATGGTGAAAACTTGCTTTTGTAAAAATATGTCATTACCTAGGAAACAAGGAAAAAAAAACCAAAAGGCATGTGCAATACAAACAAAAATTCAAAAGCCCTGGATGAAACTACACATACTAAAAATGAGTCATTTTTCTCTCACTTCCCTATATCCAAGTCAAAGATTTCATCACTGCTATAAACAATGCATTCGTGACCTCAGTAATAATTTAATGGCAAAAAAGGAGAAGTGTTAACCCTCCCAAACAATAGAGAAAATTAGTATTTTATTATTTTATACTTATGCCTTTTCCAGCAAGTTTTACTCTTCAAAATCAACTGGCATCCTGTTACCAAAAATTTAAACTAACAGCACAAGAGAACACCGTAACCCTCCCAAGTTCACAGCAAGGTAAATGAATTATTCCCAACATGACACATTGAGAGAAGTGCCAAGTTGTCTGGCAGAGGCTCCCTTCAGCATGAATGGTTCCCTGCAAGAAAAAGAATTTCTGCTTCAATTTGCAAAGGGAAACCTACTATTTCCAGGAGTAAAGTTCCAGAGGTGTTTTTCTTTGTACTACAGATCTCCCGTGAAAAGAAGAAATTGTCACAACATTTCTGTGTGCTACCTGAACAAGACATTTAGTTCCTGAAAGAACAAGGCACACAGCCAGACAGCTGGTTTTGTCAATAATGATACTTCTCACAGAAATGCTGCTTCGTTGGGGTTTTCTGTTGAGATTTTTATACCTTAAATAAACTATTATGCATCTGACAAAAAGAAAAGCTCGGTTTTTTTATACTGTTCATTCTAATGAAATCAGTTTGCTTTCTAGAGTATGGCAAATGGGTAATACCAATAACTAGTTTAATTTTTAAAGTATATTCCTTAGCAAACAAGAAATTCAATATAATTGCTGGTGCAAAAATTGGTGTAACCTGATCCCATAAAATACAGTGCTTAAGAGACAGGCAAGAGAGGATTCTGATGCACTGACTTATGAAAGAGATTAAGCTAATACCACTTCTCTTCTGAACACTGTGCTTAACACACTTTAATTATATATCTTTGTTAATTTATGAGTTCTCCTGTCTGGGCTAAACTTGTTACCAGATGAGAGGTATGAAAACAATAGTGGGATTAAATTAACAGCTGTAAAACATAGGTGAATTACTTACACCTAGAAAGTTTCAAGAAATTGCCTGGACTGCTAACTAGAAGTGTAAAACCAGAGGTGTCATCAGAGAGAGATGCTTTGTGGTGAGCTCTGCATTGCAGAGGTAGGAAACAGATCAGAGGGTTTGTTGTTGTTCTCATTTCTCAGACATAAGAATCTTGATCCATCAGTTTTTATATTCTGCAGTGCTATTCTAATGACTTCAAACACTTGCAGCTTCAAAATCATTGAACAGTATCTTTTAAACAACCTAGAAAGTATCGAATTCTTTTGCATGGAAGATAATAAAGGGCTCCAAATAACATCAAAATAAATGCCTACCCATTTAGTGTCTTCAAAAGGCAAAGAAAAAACTCTAAAAGCTACCCAAGAGGCTAGAAAAACAAAGTATTAGAAGTTAACCCTACTAGTTAGGAAGGCACTAAAATATAAATACCAAGCACATGTGTCAGAAGCCATGTTTCTGTCATGATGAGAAGCAATTGTGAATCGGCAGAGTCTCTGGTTGTTTTTCTAGTCTCTACTCCAATAACTGTGTTCGACGTTTCATACTTGAAATGTGTTTGTCTGTGCTTCCTCATGCTGTTCATCCTGCTTGTCTTTTGCTCGACTACAGGTGATGTCTGTTGTGTTCTTGTCTTTTTCCTTTCTCATGCTCAATTCTCCAGACTCCATCAGCCATCTTTACCTAGCCATCCTCCAACAATCCTTCTCCCCTTCCAAACTCAGTTCTACACTTGTAGCTGCCCATCCTGTTCTTAATGACCACATAGCCCACTCCTTTTCTTTCCCACAGAGAGGTTAAATGTGAGGGCAGAAACACAGTGAGAACCAAGAAGAGCTGCTGAACATCTTACATTGCCTCTGTGCAAGACAGAAGTTCCCAGCCAAACGTATATTTCAGATACCCCCTTCAGCACCTGCCCTTCTTCCACGCTCATTTCATCCCCAGTCCCCCATCTTCCTTTCCTCCATGCCACTGCCCCCCTATGCTTGCCACTCTCTCTTGATTTCTGCTTTCTACCAAGCCCCATGTATGTCTTTTCCCCTAACCCAAACACTCAGATTTTATGCACAGACACACACACGTCTGTGTATTGACAGATATCTTTATAAAAAGCAAAAGGCTCTACATTTCCTTATCACCTTATTCATGGACTCATAGTAGATGATACTCAGGCAGCACAAACTAAGCTTACTTTTTTATGAGCTATTAAATTTACACAGCCAGACTCTAATTCCTGGATAAATATTCCAGATACTGCAACAACTGCACTCATTAGAAGTGAACATTGCTTCTGAGCTGCAGCTGTTTTGAGCCCACAAAAAATGTGACTCCAGCTCAAAGTCTTCCAATTCCTTTAGTGCCACAGGTAGCAAACTTTCAAAGCAGGGTGACGGGCAGCTGTGCTTTCAGTTTTCAAGTTAAACATGCTGATAAAAACCCAGCAGGACCTGGGACATGCTGCTGAGCATCCCATCTCGCCTCAGCACAAGACAGCAGCTCCTGACTCCAGAGACATTTCTGCCAGCACTATGGTGAGGGCACGCAGCCCCAGCTCTGCTCCCTCATCCTCCACTGCCTTGGCAGATCCAGGGTAAAAATAAGCTTTCCTAGGAGAGTCTAGCACCCACACTACAGGCAGCTGTCCCCTCCTCATGGGCCTTACAGAAAATCCAAAATGGTGGCACAGCTGTAGCTTTAATGCGGCCACCTGCCACTTGAAAAGACATTCTCCATCATTAGACGGTATTTATTTTGGAGGGAACATTGAAACCTACAATATTAAATTAATTTTCTCTTATTTTTCTCTGTTGCCACTGCAGCTGACATACGTAATTCATCCTACTCTTTGCAAAAAGGGACCAAAATTCTCCATTTCCACATCCTCTTGAGTAAGCTTTTTTCTTCCTAAAGCCCTATACAGACTGTCCGATATGGATCTCTCAAATTATTTTCACTGTCATCTTTGAAGCAAGATTCAGTTTCTTTCCTTCCCCAGCTCTTTCACTGTAAGAACAACTCTGGGTAAAACCAGGAGGGTGTTGAGGCGAGTGAAGGCAGCGCTGTCATGCTCACCACCATGAGCTAACAGGGCAGGCCACGGCATCTCTGTCGAGCTGCTCCATGGGTGGGAAGACAGCACCTCTCCCTGCCAGGCAGGGGCCCGGGTAAGGACTTAGCACAAGAAAAAGAGCTGCCATTGCTAAATCTGTCTGAGCTTCCTCAGCAGAGGAAATAAACTATTCAATAATAATTTTCAGGCATCTGTCACTTTTGGACACGTCTCAGATAGAGGAGTGGTTATCTTCCCGACTTGATGCGCTGCTGAGACAGGTACTTGGAATGTTTTTTTAATTATTTGGCTTTGACAAGGATCTGAAGGATCTGAACAGACACCTACAATCAATTTGAAAGCTGGGATCTCTGTCACTGAGCCTTTCTCTCTTTCTCCTACCTGTTTGCTTCTTTGTCCTGCTTTTCATGTCTAATACACCGCACGAAAACATTTGTATCCCCTGGAATCTCAGGAGAAGGGCGATGATGCCCTGCTGAGTGGGTACTGTTAATCAACTACAGGACTTTTCGGAGGACAGAGACACTGGAGTGGTGTCATCACCAGTGTGCCTGTGATGATGCTGTCTACAGGAAACACAGTGCTGAGCTACTAGCATTGAGGAAAAAACAAAAAAGAAAGAAAAGAAAAATCCATTCTTTTTTTCTGGACTTCCATCTTGCACAGATTGTTTCTGTGCTTTCAGCTCTGCTGCTGAACACCCTTCCCAGACCAGAACTCTTTAATGCTACAATGCACAAGGCAGAAGTAAACGCAAGCAGAGGCTGGTGAAGGACCTTACCTCTTCCAACAGAAAGCTTTCAGTCAAAAACTATATTCTGTGTGTAAAGCTGTATGACAAAACAGTCTAAAATAAGTATCAATCAAGTAAATATGTACTGAACTACAGTATTTTTACTACTAGGAATTTTACACATCTCTAAAGAAAGTATTCCAATAATTAATAAATCTTAACATTGCAACGTCAGAGATCCAAGTTCTGGAGTAAGATGCTTGGCTAAGTATCCCTGAAGTCAGAGAGCTCAGAGAGCCAGAGCCCAGGGTCCTGCAAGCATTTCTTCAAGGACAGCACGACAACTATAACGATGAGAAACACTATCCCGCAACTTCATTTGGACTGGATAATAAAATGTTCCTCACTCACAAAAATGTTAAAGCAAGGTGTGAAAAAAGCTAGAAATACCATTTGAGCAGAAGCAACAATACCAGAGAAACTATAACATGAATTCATGAAGCTGCTTCAGTGTCTGCCTGGGAGACACTTGCTCACTTGCCAAGTCTGTCAGAAAGAATTAACTTGTCAGCAAAAAAAGGGTATAGTATAGGAAAAATTATTTGTTTGAAAGTTACACTACTATTTTTTGTCTTTCCACAGACTATTTCAAGCTTTCAGGCATGATTTGTCGTTTTTCATCTTGTTAACTGTAATGCTATCACATGGGCACATCCATCCTGTCCTTGATGCTTATATAACAACACCCCCAAAAGAAGAGATTAAAAAAAAGGAATACTTTGCAAGTTTCTTGATGGCTAAGAACCTGCATAGGATTATATTAAAAGCATCTTGAATTCTGGGACACAAGTTTCAGGTTAAGGATCTATTAAGAAAAAAAGCCATCTGTGAGAAGCAGCAGCTGAAGATGTGATGACCTGAACAACAGAATTAATGTCCAGGTTTCAGAGTCAGAGGCACATGATGATCAACCCCCAGCCAGCAAGGCCACATACAACCTCAAGATTCAAGGCAAACAATTTGATTATGAGAGATTCAGGGAATAATTTAAGAAGAATGTGCAAATACAAAATTATATCCTAGGTTAAGTGTTTGGAGTTGTTTTACAGTGAATGAATTGGCTGATGGAGTTACTTGGAGAGCTTTTCAATCAGCATCTGAGTGGTGTCCTGTATACCAGGACCAGATAGAAAAGAATGACAACATACACTTGAAGATTCAGATTCAAAGGACAATTTTAAAACTCTTCTGATCTCAAAAACAGGCAGTGATGGAGAAAGAAAAGAGAAAAAGGAGCATATGGCTTACTGCAGAAATGCCTTCAGCAAAACCAGCTATCAAACTAACACACAAAAGTATAATAAACTGTAACACAGTGGAGACAGAAGTATCACCCTCTGAAGTAAAATAGTTGTCTTACCAAGAATTAAGATGCAAATGTATCAGAACTTACATTAAATAGGTTTACACATGACTTTGAGTGGAAAGGCCCATCAAGGCTGGCCCACGCCAGGCCCCTCTACTGTGAAGTGCAGCATGTTACAGAAGAGACTTCTGTTATGGAACCAGTCAGCTATTGACAGGTTGAAACACCTGCTGGAGAGGAAGGAATTTTTAAATAGAAATTTTACTGGGTGACAATTCCATCAGGGACTTGTCCAGGAGTACAGTGCTTTATCTAACATAGAAGTAACTCGCTTCCCTTAAACACAGTGTCTGCAGCCACAACCAGGTCTGAAAAAAGCACAGCTCTCCCCTCGTCTCCCATTTTGCACAAAGAACATCCCCTGAGAACTTATGTTATCAGTATCCCTGTGACCATCAGCATAGCTGGTTAAGCTGAAATCACCGAGCAATGCAGCTTTTACTTCAGCTTTTGAATTTCTCCTTCTCAGAACATTAAGTATGAAACCAAAGATAAACAACAGGTTTATAAATCTCATAGGCACAACTGAGGAAATAAAGCCAGGGCAACTGGAGAACATTTACTCATCTGGATTTGTGCAGACCTCCTGCCTACAGGGCATATGTCTTCTCATGCAAAGACCTGACAGCCAGTAAGCTCACCCGAGGCAGTGAAGGAGCCAGCACAGTCCTGCTCTGATGTTGGTGCCTGCCAGTTATAAGCTGGCCACATCTTTGGCACTTTCGGAAAGGTATCCCACAGATAGTCAGCTTAGTAGGGTCTCAGGTCCCCCTTCTTCAAGGCTTGAAGGATTTTGAGCTCAAATATTCAACACTAAATTTAGAAATATCAAGACAAATTGCTTCAAGTGACCTTAAATGTAAGTATTATTTGCTTCTTGGTGAACCCAATGTTCTCCTCATTCTCTCCCAGCCGAGAGATCATCTCAGTCCACACCTCTTCTGGTGGAAGGTGTCCCTGCCCACGGCAGGGAGATTAGAACTAGATGACTTTAAGATCCCTTCCAACCCAAACTGTTCTGTGATTCTGTGGTTCAATGAATTAGTCACCCTTTTGGACAGAAGCATCACATCTCCTCCAGTTGATCACAGACAATTTCTCCTCCCGACATTGAAAAAACTAACCAGCCACTAAAAGGTGCTTTCCTAAATTATTGTCAAAATAAAAATAGGCTCTAAATTCAAAACATCCTCCCACTCTATCAGAAATCAGATGAAGTGGATGAAAACAAAATCAACAATTGCTATTTCAGACATTTATTTGACCCAGGGATTACTGACTGTATCGTTATTGGGAAGATTCACTACTCCCAAAACTAAAAAACCCTTTGGTACAATTTCCAATCAACAGTTTTACGTACAGAGCTAAACCTTTCAACCACAGAATCATGACCCCATTTAGGTAGAATCCATGAAGATACTAGTTTAACCTCCCCTCCACATTGGCAGTTCATTTTTGGTAAACTAATCTCTGCAGTTAGATACAGAATTAACATTAAAAATACTAAACAGTGACACCAGAACCAACTGTTAGATAGTAGCATTCTGCAGAACACTGTCTTGGATGCTGATACTTAGATACAGCCCATCTTTTCAGGAAAGAGAAAAAAAATCAGAGCCCACCAAAAAAAAAAATCAAAATGGCTATCCAATAGGAATTTAATTTTAACATTTGAAATCAAGACTGCACATCAATATATTTTCTCAATAATACAGTTTTTAATTCTGTAAGATTTAGGTGATATTTACAAACAATAACTTTATTTAGCAAGAGTAACTTCAGTTATTTAGTATCTTCTATGTAGAGGCATAAAAGGGAATTCCACCACCATTGGGCTTAACCTTCTCTGCTCTGAACCGAAATTGCTCTGCCTTCCCCACTGACCACACAGAGAAATGCATCATCTTAGGTTCATCAGTCTGCACCACCTTCTTCAAAGAAGTTTAATTCAATACTGATGAGTATTACCCCCCTTTGACAGTATTTCCCACAGTAAGACCAGAATCATAGGGCTGGCTTGATGCTGCACTGACAGCAAAGCTGCACAGTACGAGAGAGGTCTATTCAAGCCAAGAGACGAGTCCAGCCACAAAGAATCACATCACCAAGTCACGGAATGAGAACTCCCACCAGACGCTGCATCGGTTCAGACAGGTTCCTGTTCAAATCCAGCAGCTCCCCATGTAAACATGTCAGTATTGATTTTCTGATACTCATTAGCTCAATGTTAATGCCCTTACAGTAAAACAAAGAAATGAACAAACTTCATGGGCAAAAAAAGGGGAAAAAACCTATTAAAAATACAGGTACTGGAAGACACCTCCAAGTTCTATTGAAACCTAATTTTTCTGATGTGATAAATCCTTTGAACCTAGACATGACACAAAGAAAATCTAGGAGAATTATCCAATAAAACATGAAAAAAAGGACCCAACAGCATGAAACCTAACAGCATCTACTTTAGCAAGAAAACAGGAGCCTAGTTATTTAATATTATCATCTTGAAAGATGATGCCTAACCAGCTACCAATCATATGTATCCCTAACATGATTTTAATAATGCCACCTTCATTTGTTCTTTCAAGGATGCAAAGGGTGAACATGACCTCCAGAACCAAATGGAAAAAAAACCTGGAACTCCAACTGATCCAAGAAACTTGTGGTTAAATCCAAAAAAAGGCAATTTCTGGGTAGAAATCTCGTTTTAAAAGACTCTGAGAACACGCAGTATTTCTACTAAAAAGGGAAATTACAGCATTACCAGTTGCACCTAATTTCCAAATGTTCATTTCTAATTCATTAAACATACATTAACTGGAATGTCTGACGTTCTGTCCTTTCTGGTATAAACACAGGAGCTTTAAACTCCTCTAGCACACACGCAAGCATACGCCGTCCTGTAAATGCACAGGAAAAATCCAGCGATGCATCAAAGTAGCACCAGCACACTTGATGAAAGGGCTTTTCCACCACTGGGTTAACATCTCACTTCTTTCTGTCACCTGGATGGTTGTTCCCTCAGACTGCTCCAGTTTGGCAACAGTCATCTCAGCCTGTGTGGTGTTCTTATAGATAAGCCTCATGTGCTTCATTTGCCAGTTTGACTGGGAAACGCTACTGGGGAATCACAAGAATTTTCAAGGTAACAGGATGCCAAGAGAAATGCAAGAAATGAGTCAGAGATAAAGTTAAAACCAGGGTCAGAGTCTGGCAGATGCCTTCAGGAATGCAGACAAGATGGCAAACAGGGCTGGGATGGTATGTGTGGATCTGTAAGCAGCACGGATTATGATTACAGCTTCACCTTCATCACAGTAATTGCATTCAGTGTAATGCTCTAACTTTGCTTATATATAAGCAAAATCATATGATGACAAATATTTTCCTCCTACTAATTTCACTCAGTCCACCCCCTGAGAAGTAGCTGCGTGCTCAGTGTATCTTCTGAATGTTGAGGCACACTGTGTGTGACAAACCCGACACAAGTATCAGTAGCTTTTTGCCAAGTCCCATTTTGTCAGGACTGGGAAATCATGAGACCAGCAGCCTGAGGAGCCTTCACAGTGCCATCACCAACAGGCTCGGGGACAGCTGAGGCAGAGGGTTGTGCCAGTCATTTTTTTCATTAGTTCCCCCATGACAGGAATCATTATCCAGAGCATTTCTGGTGGGTTGCCACCACCTAGCATAATGGCGTTCAGCAGTTCATACCCCTTTTGCTTCTGGTTTGCACTCGCCAAAAGCTCTTTGCCAGGACCACACAAAGGACTTCAAGTGCAGCATCAAGGAAAAGTCACAGCATCTGGCTCAATTCAAATAAATGGAAGCCCTGTCACTGCAAACGCCTTCTGCAAGCAGACAGGAGCTTGTGCCTGGCTGGTCCCCAGTGCCCTTCTGGACTCAGGCATTTTTTTCACTTGCATCATCAACAGAGCAGGGAAAAAAAATAAAAGGGGTAAGGTAAAGAGGGAAGGGGAAGAACATGTCCATGTCCAGAGGCCAGCTGCAACCCGGGAAGAAGCATGCACAGCTGCCCAGGGACTGGGTGGGCTGCCCATGCAGGAACGAAGGAAAACAAGGCTGGAGAGAGCAGAAGAACAGGCCAAAATATGTTAAAGGATGTAAATGATATGAAGGCAGAAGTCAGCCCAATGCTTACAGGAGAACGGAGAACAGAGCAGCTCCCATGCCCCCATGGAAGCTGTGCCATGTGACACCTTGGTTTCTCAAACAGTCTTTGCTATTACAGTTAGACCGCGGGCACAATGAACACCACCTGTGTGAAGGAGACATGGCACACTGAGGCACAGGCCCTCCAAAACACCCCTGGGGAGGGGGATAGGCCTTCTGCACAGCAGCAGAAACTTGTCCTCCAAATAAGAGCTGCAGGAAGAAACCAAATGCTGGGAGAGATGGGCTGAAGGCCTGCGTGAAAGGGCTTCATGCCTTCAAACTGGCACCTAAACTTCCATTTCTCATCCCAATTATCAGCCCAAACGTTTTCCTGAGTTTCATCACAACTCACAGAACGTATCAGAGAAAGCTTGCTGTGCTCTGCTGCAAAGCCATGAGAAACAATTGAGTTTGTTGAGTTAAACAACAGCAGCAATGCCTTATTTTTCACCCTTCAAACCTCTTCTGTCATCTCCAGTAAACTTCATAGATGAGAAATCAGCAATCCCTCACTATGTTGTTAAGCTTCCCAGAAGAAAGAAAAAAAAGTATTGGTATTTTTTTTGAAGGGTTTGAGGGGAACATTTTTCATGTAGGATGGAAAGAAAGAAAATATATTTTACAAACAAAACTGTGTTACCCAGAAAAGTCTCACCTGCCCTGGTCTAAGCTATTTGCTATTTCTTGTGTATTTCCAAGCCAGCAAATCCAGAAAGCACACAGTTGCTTCTGTTGACCCCAAGTTTATAAAAGCACTCAGTCATTGCCCAGTTCTGATCACACCAGTCCTTCAACTGCGGTGTTACACACAATTTCTTCCAGCTATAAGCCATGCAGAAAATTTCCTCTTAACCTCCCTGATGCAGAGGAACGATAGCTAAGACACACTGGGTACACTGGTTTTTTAAGAACTCTGTGAGCGTCCCACTGGGGAAAGAGCTCTGTGCCATCACCTTCTGGGAAGCTGGAGAAAACACTGATACCAAACCAGTTTATTCACATCTGTATTTGCCCAGAAATCTCCCAGTTAATACTTGTAGCAGAAACATATAAATGACAGGGAGGTGAACTGAGGTGAAAACAACTCTAGAGAAGGAGGAGGCAATCCAGCCTGGTGGCAAGGATACTGCCCAATGTCTTAAATCCCAATGAAGCTTTTGCAAGTAAATAACACTAAGGCAGCTGTGAAGTAACAGCAAATACAGAGGTGGTGAAAGCCACGGGGATCAGTGAGGGAAGTGAACCTCTGGGAGCTACCACCTTCGTGTCATTAATGCAGAGATCATTATGCAGCTTTGTTGGCAGGATTCTCACCAGATCTGCAGCAGCATTTTCCCCGAAGACAGAGAGAAGCCTGCTGAAGTGTCCTGGGACAATGCCTTCCCTTGTGCCATCCAGCTAACGGGGAGCAAAGTGTTACAGAGTATCTGCTTCGCAAACACTCAGACCTCCAGGATGGGGATCCAAGTTAATGGGCATAGCACAACGTTAGGTTACCAGTTCATCAAAAAAATAATCTGAGGAGTACATGCAGCAGTTGACAAATTACTGCTGCAGGTGGTGACGTTATGAATTTTTAGAGGAACCCAATTACATCACTTTCTTTGCCCACTGCATGGTATAAAGGTCAAACACACACAAACATCCACTTCTCTTTGCAGGTTCAGCCCTGGTGTTTTTTCACGCCTTCTCCCTCACGCAGAACACAAGTGAGGAATCGAAGGGCTTTTTCCCTATCCCTCTGGCAATCACACCACAGCTGACTTCTTGCCCACTGCCTCAAATACCTATTTAAAGGTTAGCTGCAGCCATAAAACAAGTACCCAGCACAAAGCAAATGAGAAGAAGATTTAAGAAACAGTTTTTTATGCTTTATGAGTCATTATTTGAGCAAACTGCAACTCTCCGGTACTGAGCTAAGGATTAGAGCAGAAATAGGATCTCATCTTATGAAAGCAAACTATAAAAAGAAATTCCACCAAGAAGCTCCTCCATCAGCTAGGTATCACACTAATCAGTAATAAAGTCTCCCCTTGCAGATCCAACTCTCAGTGGCAATATCTGTAGCCAGTTAGTTCTTTCAGCAAGCAGGAATTGATAAACATCAGTAATAAGCAATTAGGATCTGTTATTACAATGAGGAGAAAGTAGGTTTTATTTTGTAGAGGAGATGGGTGATAACCCACTTGTAGCAGCCTGGAAATTGGGCAGCAGTGCTGCTCACTGCACATGTGGGGCATTTGGAGGAGGCACTCAGGCTGGTTTTGGAGAGGACAATCTTCATCTCCTACAGCAAAAATAAAGTCAACACACCTTGCACCTCTCATGTGGGTGACCAATGCCAGCGGTGCTGGCACCTGCATCTGAGATACTAGTTCAATGGTTTCTGGAGGTGTCTCAAAATGAAAAAGGGAAATGTCTTATTGGAACAACGCTGAATTCTGTGAAGACAAGGAAAGGCAGTGGTCACATAAAGGTTTATAAATCTAGTTTAATGCTGAATAGCCTGATCTCTGATAGCAAACAGGGACTCAAAGGTACTTAACACCTTCAACCTGTCTGCTAAAGCCGCTGATGGAGGCAAGTAAAAAAGAGTCTGCTTTCAGGTCTGATTAGCACAGCTATGACAACAGTCAAACATTAACCAGGATCCTCAGTCAAGTTTGACCAAGCATCTGCGCTACCCTGATGCCAAATCCTCTTCTCTCCCAGCCCTGCACCTGGGAAAGACATCAGTCCTGTACCTGAACTCCACAGCATGCATCCCTACATCATAAAGCCATGAGCACAAGGAGCAATGAAGGTCACAGGCCCATAGATCACTGCTCAGAGCATATGGTGGAAGCATATCGCTGCAGACATACTGAGTTCCATCACTGCTGATGATAGAATCAAATGGTGTAACTCCAAAAATGCGTGGTACAGGAAATCAAAGTGAATTATCTTGATGTTTTCACCCACAGACATAAACAGCTGCTGAGAACTAGAATCAACTGAAACAAAATTGAGGTGTTTATTCTCAAAAGCTGCTTCCTTCCCTTCTATGTACAACAGAAGACTGATTATTTCCATTCCAGGAAGAACTATGTAATTTGAAATACATTTTTAAAGTACATTGTTGATAAGAGCACCCATAAACCTTTAAGGAAAACTTGGGTCCGTGAGGCTAAGCAAACTTAGGTCCCTAGAGGTCTATAATGCATCAGAATGAGATGCTGAATAACGTGGCTTTCAGGGTCTTACGTTTGGACCTTAACATTCTTGCCCAAAGCTAGTTATAGGTTCAGGCAACATTTGCTTTATATTGTATTCTCTTTTTGAAATACTTCTTCATACCTTTGTTTTACTTTGCTTTCCCCACCAACTGCAGAGCTGACAAAAGTATGAAGTCTGATTAATAAAATTATTATCTTATGGCATAACGATCTTTGAAAATAGTACTTTAATCTGTCTTGGTCTCAAGATGAAAAGCATTCAGAGGATGTGACTTATTGTTCTTAATTTAACCTTTGTTCATCAGCTAGATTCTTTTTCTTCTAATCTTAAGAAATTGTTTCTAAATTTAGAATCAACCTCTACTCCTGAAATAATGAGTAAAAATTCACCTGACAGCTATAACTTACTAATAAAGTATAAAAGAACATCAAAGACCTACTTATTAAAGACCATGCTCTGGGGCTGGCAAATTTTCCCCCCATTCTAAATAATGAACAGATTATAAAATATGTATTTTTAAGTTTTATTAAAACTCCAAGTTTTGTCCATGTTGTCTCCCTTTTCTGCAAAATTACTACATTTTGGAATTCTGAATTATTTTGCTCAAGAAGGAAGGAAAAAAAAAAAAAAAGAAAACCTGTTTTCCTGAGGAAATTAATCTCCCAGGAATCCTATTGAAAGAGAAGTAGACTTTGATAACCCATGCCTTTAACAGTCCCCTAGACGAACAATTTCTTCAATTACAAGAATACCCAAATGAAATTTCTACATTTGTAAAGCACAGATGGTTGGGACTAGACATAGCACTTTGAAAAACATAAAAGCAATTAATTTTCTAATTACATTTCCAAAATAATCCTTTTTATAATTTTGGGGTTGATTAGAAATAAACTCTCTTCTCTCTCTGACTGCATTTTCCAGGCAGAGTGTCACCCAGACTATAAAATCGCCTCCCCACTTCCCACATTCACCACACTGCAGGGATGGTAGACAGCAGAGCAAAATGACTTCTGGCTGTTCCCAGGATCTCATAAGATACGTGGATACACCGAGAAGAGGAAAGAGCAAGACCAAATAACTAGGAGTAGTAGTAGGCTCCAGGAACTGTAAGTCACAGAAAGGGATGCCATTCCAACTGAGGCTTAGCCTCACAACCACAATAATGATCTTCACTTAATAGAATAATAGAATGGCATGGATTGGAAGGGACCCCAAGGATCATAGAGTTCCAACCCCCCTGCCACAGGCAGGGCCACCAACCTCAGGCCTGGATCTACACTAGGTTGCCCAGGGCCCCATTCAACATGGCCTTGAACACTTCCAGGGACGGGGCATCCACTACCTCTCTGGGCAGCCTGTTCCAGCACCTCACCACTCTTTCTGTAAAAAACTTCCCCCTAATATCTAATCTAAACCTTCCTTCCTTTAGTTTTAATCCATTCCCCCTTGTCCTGCCATTGTCTACCCTTTTAAAAAGTTGAAACCCCTCATGTTTATATGCTCCCTTCAGGTACTGGAAGGCTTCAGACAGGACCAATTTAGATACAATCTGTATTTATTTCTTTTCAACCTCATAATAAACAGGGGTAGGGGAGAAAAAAAGGATAATCCTAGCTATGAATTGTTCCGTGTTTGTTCTGACGAACATCAGCCTCCGGAGTCATTCCTTATTAATGGATTCCTGTGACTGATACTGTCTTTTGTCATGAAAGAGAAGCAGCAACACATGCACGTTATGGCTTCAGATGTAGAACATTCCTTGCTTACCTAGTTTAGGGTTCCTATTACTTATCATGTTATTATTTCATGACAAAACAAATGCTTTAAAGCCTTCCTTGGTTTTGGGGTACTGTAAGGTAAGCAGATGATTTGTTGAATACATACAAAACAGTCAGTTTAATTAATATAGGCCCATTAGGTCCTTAGGTCTGGTCTGAATACAAGGTACTCTGATGTCCTGCAATGTCTTTTACCCTCTTTAATAAACCATGAATCATTCAAGGAGCTCCAACAACCAATACCACAATGGCTCTGCCTCAGAATATCTGAGCACTGAAGCCTTCACTCCAAGGATGGAGACCCTCAATTTGCCAAGACCCCACCTTACTGACTCAGCTTTGGAGATGCAATCCGAGGCACTTTGCACACAACCTGGTACTCAGTGTGCCCACACCTTGATCGAGATCAGGGATGAGAACCAAACCAGCCCAAAGAGATGATCTGAATTCACAAGGCTTAACTGGAAACCTTAGCAACTGCACTGCAGTGGAGCTTAGTGGTTACCCCATCAAGTACCCAGGGAGGGATGAGCTTTTGGCAGGCAGTCACAAGAGTTCATCCAGGATCTCAACTACACTGAGCTAAATCCTCTGCAGGCTCATGAACAGGGAAACCAAACCTGCAAGCATCTGCCTTGAGCAGAAGTTTGTGCCTTGCTTGGCAAACTTTACCACCTGTAGTTAGTTAGCTATTTAGTTATTTATTTTTAAAGAGTTTCATTCCTTTAGTTAATAACAACAGATGCACAGAAGGGGTTTTTTGTTTTGTTTTTTGTTTTCTTGGAGGTTTGGGAGTTTTGTTGGGTTTGGGGGTTATTTTTTTGCTATGGGCCATATAGGGTGACACAGAGCAGTGCTCCTAGCCAAGAAAAGCCCCACTACATGCACTTACACACTTAGAATTGCCAGCATAGTGACCCTTTTAAGATACTTCCTACATTACCTCTTGGAAAAATGGTTTACCCCAGGGACATATACACATCTTTGAGAAGCTGTAGGTTTTTGAGCATCTGCAGGGACAGCTGGCGTGATGGTAACAGCAGCTGTCGCGCTTGAATTATGAAATTGTGCATCGCCCAAGGAAAGGATCAATGTCATGCAAATCTCACAAACCTGAATTCAAGTCACAAAGAAAATGAAGGTGGGAGAGATAACTGTTCTGATGTTGTCAGCCAGACGTGTTTGAATCACTCCATAATTTCAAATAATACATTACATCCTACGTGCATTAATATATACTGCATCTCTAAGGCTTCCATCTGAACAGTCATCTTATTTTCAAATGTCTACTAAAATTTTATTAAAATCTGGGGGGAGGGGGGGAGGGAAGCATTGGGGAAGGAGCAAAGCTATAGAGGTTTTAAATCAAATTTCACTAAAACATTTATTTTTTTTCCCCACTCAGACCAAGTAGGAGATGTTGCCAGTCCTTCAGCATGGTTTTTCTGCTTGAAAAAATTATGTCTTGGTTCACAGCCGATTAGTTATGCGACTGACCTGATTTATTATGTATCGCTGCTACTTCAAAAGAGGAACAGCCCTGAACAAAGAAACAAAAGTTGCATCAGTATAAATGCCCTGTCTCTGTTAAATGGTTAACAGGAATAATTACATCCACTATTTTTTAACATGATATTCAGTATTTACTGCTTTGTGTGAAAAAATAAAAACCCAAACAAAACAAAAACCCTACTCTTAATGAAATTCAGGTAATTAATAAAATAACAGCTGAGGTTGTCAGCTCACACACTGCATGCAAGAGCAGAGGGCTTGTAATGAAGCCTTCTCCCCAAGACTTGACTCTGCTTTTGAGAGATTCCCACAAACCCAGGGAGCCCTTGGGACCCATGAGAGGTCACAGCCAGCTGCTCAGAGCTCTTTAACACCCCACTGCTGGGTCTGGGCACTTTTACAGTACAGTTGCATCAGGCTTTTGAGGAATCACAAAAAAATCACACCATTTATTTCCTCAGGGAAACATGGTGGGAGGTTTAGAAGAAAACAGCTGAACAAGTGACAGTTGACAGGTACATTTTTACTGCTCTCAGGATAATTTCCATATACAATAAAGATTTCATACTAAAGTTCTAAGTTCTCCATGTCAGGGAGTTACCATCTCCCCCCCATTCAGGAAGCACAGAACATGCTGAGGGTAGGGTTTCTGGTTCCCAATTCAGGAGTGGAAATGCACATCTTTTAAAAAATTTGCTGAAAAATCTTTTCTGTTATTCATTTACATAAACATACTCTGAAGATCCTCTATTTAAATAATTATTCAAAGACAAAAATCAGTATTACTTTACAGCCCATGAATCCATTTCAATACTATTAGAAGACAGAAACGTCATCCTATGATTTACCCTATACAGTCTGGACACTAATAATAAAGACACGATTAGAAGCTCATCATGGGACAATGATTTGTTTTTTCTCAATCAGAACTTCTCTGGATTCAAATAGGGAAGAAAAAAAAAATTAATTAAGTATCTTCTATCTGGGTATTTTTCCCTTAAGGTTTTTCCCCATCCATTTTTTTATGACATAAAACAAAGAATTGAAAGAAATGTTTTTTCAAAGTTATTTAGTTATTGCAAAACTCTTAGTGCTACAATCAAAATACATACAAGGCACAAAAGAATACAAATCCCATCTGATTTTGCTGTGCAATGGTTTGCTTAATTATCAACAAAATGTAAAGTTTAGATAATTTTTATTTATTTATTTTTAAAATTAATTAATTGGTTATTTTAGACCAGAAAACTGCAAGTGAAGGTGAGTTCACTATTAAAATATCGCAGGCCATTAGCACCAGCAGTACATTCCCTTCTCTAGAAAATTATGTCCCCTTTGTAAAAGGGAATCACCTTCAGTTATTGCAACAAATGCAGTCTGGACAAGAACGCTGAGCTAGCAAAATGTCATTTAACTATTGCCATGACAAATCAGCAAGCAGCAGAAATCAGAGGATCATATTCAGAAGAGCCCCAAATAATCAATGCAATGACCAGCAAGCTAATAAAGCATTTCAGCGTCCTTTCCCGGGATCATGCAGTCCATTAATTTACTAATAGATTTACACATAAGAAGTTACCCATGTATTTCACTGTCAGTTTTTAATGTCGGGTTCTCAGAAGTGCCTGGTGATTAACATCACACACCACTTGAGTTAAACAAGAAAGGCCATTAAATTCACTGTAAATACTGCCTGAGTTAATCTCTTTAGCAGCAAACGAACAGGCACAGAAGAAAACATTAAGCATCAGTTGCCAACTTAGAAGACCTATCCCCACCATTCCACAATTACTGACAATAAACAGTTAATTCTTTGCATGCATCACATTCTTGGACATATTCCCACTTCAAATTTCTGCTTCTGGTAACAAAGGCAACAAAGCAAATAGATCCCCAAGTATGTTTTTAAATTCTTACCTACTGAAACATGTAAGAATCAAACCCCTTCCACCAACTTAAAAGTTCTGCTTATGATGCTACAAAACACGAAAACTTAAGAATTCCTACTTTGAAGTGAATTTAAGAACTACAGCCACCTAGGACATGATGAAGTATGCTCAGCATTACAGTCCACATCAGACTATCCCTAAATCAGAGATAACAAACATGAGGCGTGCTCCTGACCAACCAAAAGGACAGGAACCAGTAAATTTGCCAGCATCCAAACTGGCTGACTCTTTCTGCAGGGGACCAATCAATTCTGAAGAGGCCAATGACACCATCTCCTTTCATTTTACTTCCTAAGACCCAGACCTGTTCATGACTTGACCCAAGACCCCTCAGGAAGCAGAAGAATCAGGCAGCAGCCAAGCCACATCATCAATAAAAGACTCACAAGAAGGTGGTCACTGCCTACAGCAGATACTGAGAAAGCAGCAAACTGAAATCATGCCAAGGTCTCCAAACCCCTTTAATTTCTGCTTTTGGTACAGGACACACATAACATTGATCCAGCTTTCCCAATTTTGAGGCATGAATGACACAGAAAACCTGCACCCACTAAGCCTTTCAGATCCTTCACAATCCTATGGATCACAAAGTGCCGTCAACCCAACTCACTCTAAGAGGTAGTCAAGGTTTAGCTGAAGAGGTAAATTCCAACCAGGTAACAGAATCAGAGTGACATTGAGTAATTTCTCACTACCCCTAGTGAAAACCTATCCAGGTTTATGAAACCTCTTCGACACATATATGTAAGTGGGGAAAAAATGCAAAAAGGGTGTTTGAGGGTTTCCACTCCTCACCTATCATAGCTACAAGTATCACTCCCCTCTCAAGCGAGCCATGAGGTTACCCTGTGTTCTTACATGAGCCAGAGCTGTGGGAAGAAGACAACTGAAGGGAGGATGACAATACCTTCACAGAACACTACCTGTAGCTGAATTTGTTTCTCACATGTTAACATACAGAGCTTTGGCGTATTTCCTAGCACCTCTGTTGACCCTACACCTCCAAGTGTCCCTCTGGCCAAACTTCTTATAGCATTCATCCAGTAACCCAAAAATGTTTTGTTCTGTTCTTCTGCAGCAGACTCTGACTTTGACTGGCACAGTAGCGTGGCCATGCACAGCACGCTCTGCTCCCGGAAACCACCGCCAGCGCACACAGCCCTGTCTCGTTTGCTTGACAGGGTCATCAGCAGAAATTACTTCAAAGTCTTTACACACTTCTTACTTCTTTCTGGATGAGACTCAAGATACCAAAGTTTCCACCCGATTTGAGACACACACAACAAGACAATATATCCCTTTCACATGTTGTTATGACAGTTCTTGGACCCAAGTTAGACTGGGGGTGGGATTCTCAGCAGATAATGATATTATTATTGTCCCCTTACTGGTCTCACACAGCCCATTGCATTATCTTAAAACTTGCAACATCTCAACTTATTTCTTTCTTTACATGATTTTCATTCACTGAATATATTTAATTATTTTAAATACGACAGATGTTTTTATTAAGTCCGTCACAAATACTGATAGAATTATGGTCTAGCGCTATCAGGTCTTTCACCCCAAGGTGAGGAAATAATTTACATCCTGGTTACCTAATGTTTGACAAATTGTTGTGGGGGGATTTCAACAACTAATACTAAAACACAGGTCAATATGCCATTGGGTTAGCTGGGGATGTTACAAAGCGGTCTTTGTTTCTACTAGCTTAAGGAAAAGAAAAAATAATCAAAACTACATGTTAAAGATAGTTCTAGAACAATTTGTAACCATTTACAGTAAGTTCTTCACACTGTCCCCTGGCAATTCCTACCCAGCTGAAGAAGCTCATGGGGAAATTCTTGAGTAACATTTCTCTGTCTGACTGCTGTGGTGCAGAGGGAGAAAGCTGGGTGTGTTGCTTTCATTGGTTTACAGGAATGCCCAAACACTACAGCATTTAGCACTAGAATGTCATTGAAATCTAGAAAGATCATTGGGATCGGCACTGAACATCATTACTAAGCAGCACCAAAACATTGCATGAGGTGTACGCTACACAGGTTTCCACAATTCTGCTTTGAAACACTTTGGCCTTATAAGCTTTTACCACTGTTTACATGAAAATATGAGTTCTGTACGCAGATAGAAACTCTAAATGAGCACATTTTCTCCTGCCCAAACCTCTTTCTACGGTTACAGCATAGTGCCATCTGCTGTGCATTTGTTTATGTACAATTCTCTCAATTGCCAAAATGACAGAGAAAACCGCCTGATGGTTATTTTAAAACTTTGAGCATAAGCAGTCCTAAAGTACACAATTTTGTCGCTAGCATTTTATACAAAGATAAGATTGAGCACTGCATATTTTACTCTGCAAATATACAAAAGGCTACACAGATGTATGCTAACATATGGGTGGCTGATGAATAAAGAAATCAAATGAGACCATAGGGAACCACTGCTTTTATTTCTCTCAGAAAAAAGCCGATTTTTATGGTCACAGCTGGGGCTTACATGAATCTTCTTCAATTAAATATTAACATGCATTTTTAACTGCATTCCCTCATTAGCAACAAATGACACCACAAACTGCCAATTCTCAGAGTTCACTCTGCTCCAGTTTACAGCATCCATCATAAGCACCTGATTCTATTTTTTTTAAAATATATTTTAGAGTAAAACAGGAAGAAAAAAGTGTCCTTGGAGACGATGGCCAATGAAGTGTTCACAGTAAATCTCTGGGATAATGTATGTCAGCATAATTACTTCAAGTCTCCGCTGAAAGGAACAATATAGTGAGATGCACTTGCCTTATCTATTGATATTCCTACTCCATCCTTTCCTTATGAAACGAATCAGACTCTCCAGGTCTCCCTCCCCTTTTCAGGCAAGAATGATATCTTTCCTTGGAGACCCTAATCAGATCTGCCTTTCAAGTGACTAAAAAGTTCACTTTGGCCAGCGAACAGATGTGATACTTCTGCCTTTGCCACTAGAGAGACTACTCTTGGCTAGCAAGAGCCGCTAACGCAGGGAAAAAATTACCCTCTAGGTAGCACTTACTCCTATGAGCACGCATTAAAAATATCTGAGGTGTCACAGTACTCCTTAACCTCTCTCCCCGTGATTTGCTACCGTGCGAAGCCAAGGCAACGCGGCGCCTCATTACAGCCTCAGGGAGGGAGCTCCCCGCCACCGCGGGAAGAAGGGATGCACCTGAAGCAAGAACAGGCACCCAGAGGCGCACGGCAGCCTCCAGGCACTGAGCTCTCCAGCTACACCACTGAGATGGGTTTGGCTCTGCAGCTACACCACCGAGATGGTTTTGGTAACACCAGTCCACTCTTCCCTTCCTCCAACATACTCACATTCGTACAACCGAGTGCCACAGCAGTACTGATGCTGTTTTGTGCTTTAAATTACACGTATGACTCCATTCTCAGGAGCACCTGGTTTCCTGAAAACTAATTCTTAATAACATAACATCTTTCATTAAACAGATACAGAGAAATCAATCTATTGCTTTATGAATTTTCAGTTTCTTTATTTCATGAGCTGAAACATGCTGCATGTATGGACACTTCAGGGAGGTTATCCCAGGCGGCTGCCTCTCAGCATGTCAAATACTACTCAGAATTTCATCACAAGCAAATTTCTTATCAGAGCTAGCAACCCTCAAGTTGACATTTGCACGACTGCAAAAACACTTGGAGAACATTGTTTGTGCTCAGAAACAGGAAGGTAAACATGAAATAGCAGAGAAATTAATTTTACGTTGTGATTTTTCAAATGCTTGGGTTTGACAACACTGCAGATGGCTAATAACGCTGCAGCTGAACTCTCTTGGCTGTCTCAATAACAGCAAGCACATCTAGTTTTGGGAGGAGGAAGCTGGAGTTCCCTAGTCTACCCAGCAATAGCAGCAAGCACAGAGAAAAAGATTTTGAGGTGATGAAAAATGCTGCTGTCTTATTAAATGTATCTGATTTTCCCCGCTGTGATAGTTCATCGATTACAAAATGAACATGCAGAGAAATAACTATAGAAAGGTACAAATATTTCTCGAGAGTCACACTGCCCTGCCAACCGTGAAATGTATGCTGCTAAATTACTGATGCTGCTTACAAATTAACATTCTCTACAGAGAGAGTTTTAGAGCAGCAAAACATTTCAAATGGCTAATTTGCAAATTAAAAAAAAAAAAAGAAAATAGTTAAACCTAAATTATTCTGATGAAAAAAACCCCACAGTTAAGTCTTGAAAGTCTAGATGTACATTGTCTCAGCAAGAAGAAAAGAATCCACACCTCTTTCCAGCCACCATCTGTAAAAGTTACACAGGCAAACGCAACCACAACAGGAAACTCAAACCCAGTTTCAAAGAGAGAGAGAAACCAAAAATGCTCCAGAAAAAAGCAGAGTACTTCCTTTGCTCTAAAAAACCCATAAATGAAGATGATAAAAAGCAAAGATACAAAGCTGTGCCCCAATATCCCACTTGGGTCTCAAAAGCATAATATGAAAATGAATTTGGGTAAAATAAATTTATAAGTTGATATACTGCGGTGCATTTGAGAAGACAACCTTTCATGTAAATCTGTTGAGAAAGCATTACTGTTTCCATCCAGAAGACAAATTTTCTGTTAATTAAAGCCCTGCTTTGATTAAAATAATAATAATCACACTGTCCTACTTCTATCATCCTTATATGACTAACACAGCTACAGATCTATTACTCACAGGGAACTCTGGAGGCTCTGATTTCTCCCTACCTTTCTCCAAAGCCACTGGCTGCGGCAGAACCCAAGACAGGGATGCCCCATACACTCCATTTTGCTCAGTTGACCAATACTCTGAGCTACTTCTACCTTCAGCCAAAAATCAGCTCATAAGAGTTTCAAAGGCGAATGTAATAAATACCCTTAACAGCAGGGTTCACGTATGTTCTCCATGAGCCATGTGCTTACTTCTGCATTCCCCCTCATTTTTGCAGGAAAACAGAACCCAGCATGGTTGGCCTTACAAGACTATTAGAACACCAGTAGGGGTTGAGCATACACAAGTCATCCTGACTCCCAAGTTCTTGAAAAAAGCAGCTCATTTCAATCAATAACTTGACATCCCAAAACCTCTCTACTCAGAACTGTGAAAATCACCCTTATATAGCGTGACAGCTGCAAAACCCGTAATACAGATTCACCTAAATGTAACACATCCATTCAGCAATCAGAATTGTCCTTCTTCATGGCTTCTACATTGATGTAACAAATGATCACAGAATCACAGAATTGTAGGGGTTGGAAGGGACCTCGAGAGATCATCGGGTCCAACCCCCCCGCCAAAGCAGCTCCCTAGCTCATATTGCTCAGATAGGCGTCCAGGCGGGTCTTGAATATCTCCAGTGAAGGAGACTCCACCACCTCCCTGGGCAGCCTATTCCAGTGCTCAGTCACCCTCACTGTGAAAAAGTTCTTCCGCATGTTGGTGCAGAACTTCCTATGCTCCAACTTGCAGCCATTGCCCCTTGTCCTATCCCCACAGACCACTGAAAAGGGGCTGGCTGATTCCCCCTGCATCCCCTGCTTCAGATAATTATAAACTTTGATTAGGTCCCCCCTTAGTCTTCTCTTCTCAAGGCTGAACAGTCCCAGCTTACTCAGCCTTTCCTCATAGGGGAGATGCTCTAGGCCCTTAATCATCCTCGTAGCCCTTCTTTGGACTCTTTCCAGGAGATCCCTGTCCTTTTTATACCAAGGAGCCCAGAACTGGACACAATACTCCAGGTGGGGCCTGACCAGGGCAGAGTAGAGAGGGAGGATCACCTCCTTTGACCTGCTGGCTACACTCCTCCTGATGCATCCCAGGATCCCATTGGCTCTCTTGGCCACCGAGGCACACTGCTGGCTCATGGCCAACCTGTCATCTACCAGGACCCCCAGGTCCTTCTCCACTGAGCTCTTCTCCAGCAGGGCATCCCCCAGCCTGTACTGATACAAACAGTTGTTCCTTCCCAGGTGCAAGACTTTACACTTGCTTTTGTTGAACTTCATCTGGTTTCTCACTGCCCAGCTCTCCAGCCTGTCCAGGTCTCTCTGGATGGCAGCGCAGTGCTCCTGCGTGTCAGCCACTCCTCCCAGCTTTGTATCATCGGCGTACTTGCTGAGGGTGGATGTTATTCCCTCATCAAGATCGTCAATGAAGATATTAAACAGGACTGGACCCAACACTGAGCCCTGGGGAACACCGCTGGTAACAGGCCTCCAGTCAGATTCTACTCCACGAATCACAACCCTCTGGGTTCGGTCCGACAGCCAATTCTCAACCCACCTCACTGTCCACTCATCTATCCCATGCTTTCTCAGCTTTGCTATCAGGATGTCATGGGAGACAGTATCAAAGGCCTTGCTGAAGTCAAGGTAGATGACATCCACTGCTCTCCCTCCATCTACCCAGCCTGTCATGAGATCGTAGAAGGCTATGAGGTTGGTCGAGCATGATTTCCCCTTAGTGAATCCATGCTGACTACTCCTCATGACCTTCTTCTCTTCCAATTGCTTGGAGATGGCATCCAGAACAAGCTGTTCCATTACCTTTCCAGGGGCAGAGGTGAGGCTGACTGGCCTATAGTTACTAGGTTCCTCCTTCTTGCCCTTTTTAAAGACTGGAGTGATGCTACTTCTTGACTTCACACAACAGAGGAACCTGCTGACAAACACTGCTGGCAGTATATTTAGAAAGTTCATTTCTCAGATCCTTTACACAGGAGGTTGGACTGTTCAGAAAGCTGCTCGGTAAGATTCCATGGGAGGCAGCCCTTGAGGGCAAAGGAGCCCAAGAGGGTTGGTTGCTCCTCAAGAAGGTAATCTTGGCGGCACAAGAACAGGCTGTCCCAGTCGGACAGAAGAGGGGTCGGCGAGCTAGGAAGCCAGCCCGGCTGAGTAGAGAGATCCAGGCTGATATACGGGAAAAGAAGGAAAAATATGAGCTTTGGAAGAAGGGGCAGGCGTCTTGGGATGATGATAAGAATTTAGTGAGATCATGTAGGGAGAAAGTCAGAAGGGATAAAGCTGATATGGAACTCAGGCTGGCCAGTTCTGTAAAAGATAATAAAAAGTCCTTCTATAGGTATATTAATAGTAAAAGGAGGGTCAAGGAGAATCTCCAGCCCTTATTGGATACAGAGGGATGAGGACAAGGCTGAGGTCCTTAATTCCTTCTTTGCCTCAGTCTTTAACAGTAAAGAAGTTTATTCTGTGAGTACTCATCCTCCGGAACTGGCTGACAGGGAGGGGAAGAATAACAAAGTTCCCATGGTTCAGGAGGAAATGATTAGCGACCTACTTGGCCAGTTAGATACCCACAAGTCAATGGGGCCAGATGGGATTCACCCGAGGGCACTGAGGGAGCTGTCAGATGTGCTTGCCAAACCCTTTTCCATCATCTATCAGCAATCCTGGCAGACTGGGGAAGTTCCAGTCGACTGGAGGCTGGCAGATGTTACACCCATATACAAGAAGGGTCGGAAGGAGGATCCAGGGAACTACAGGCCTGTCAGTCTGACCTCAGTCCCAGGGAAGATCATGGAGAGGGTCATCTTGGGAGCTATCATGCAGCACATGCATGATGGCCAGGGAATCAGGCCTACTCAACATGGGTTTACAAAAAGTAGATCCTGTCAAACTAACCTGATCACCTTCTATGACAAGGTGACCCGCTTAATGGACGAGGG
The DNA here is from genome assembly GCA_020800305.1 of Porphyrio hochstetteri. Classification (NCBI taxonomy): domain Eukaryota; kingdom Metazoa; phylum Chordata; class Aves; order Gruiformes; family Rallidae; genus Porphyrio; species Porphyrio hochstetteri. The sequence goes on along the minus strand of CM036905.1, from coordinate 31,407,696 downwards.
TAAGGCTGTGGATGTGATCTACCTGGACTTTGGTAAAGCCTTTGACACAGTTTCTCACAGCATTCTGACTGAGAAACTGGCTGCCACTGGCCTGGACAGGTGGACCCTCAGCTGGGTTAAAAACTGGCTGGATGGCTGAGCCCAGAGGGTGGTGGTAAATGGAACAAAATCCAGCTGGAGGCCGGTCACGAGTGGCGTCCCCCAGGGCTCGGTCCTGGGTCCAGTCTTGTTCAACATCTTTATCAATGATCTTGACGAAGGGATTGAATGCTCCCTCACTAAGTTTGCAGATGACACTGAACTAGGAGGAAGTGTTGATCTGCCTGAGGGTAGGGAGGCTCTTCAGAGGGATCTGAACAGACTGGACCGATGGGCTGAGACCAATGGGATGAAGTTTAACAAGGCCAAGTGTAGAGTGCGGCACATGGGACATAACAACCCCACGCAGCGCTACAGGCTTGGGGGAGACTGGCTGGAGAGCTGTCAGGCAGAGAAGGACCTGGGGGTGTTGAGTGACTGCAGGCTGAATATGAGTCAGCAGTGTGCTCAGGTGGCCAAGAAGGCCAATGGCATCTTGGCTTGTATCAAAAACAGTGTGGCCAGTAGGTCTAGGGAGGTGATTGTGCCCCTGTACTCGGCATTGGTGAGGCCACACCTCGAGTACTGTGTCCAGTTCTGGGCTCCTCACCACAAGAAGGACATGGAGGTCCTGGAACGAGTCCAGAGAAGGGCAACCAGGCTGTTGAAGGGGCTGGAGGGCAAATCCTATGAGGAGCAGCTGAGGGAGCTGGGGCTGTTTAGCCTAGAGAAGAGGAGGCTGAGGGGAGACCTTATCACCACCTACAACTATCTGAAGGGAGGTTATAGAGAGATAGGTGATGGTCTCTTCAGCCAGGTGGCAGGTGATAGGACAAGGGGGAATGGCATGAAGCTGTGCCAGGGCAGGGTCAGATTGGACATTAGAAAAAGTTTTTTTACTGAAAGAGTTGTCAGGGCCTGGAACAGGCTGCCCAGGGAGGTGGTTGAGTCACCTTCCCTGGATGTGTTCAAAAAAAGGGTAGATGAGGTACTTAGGGATATGATTTAGTTTAGGATGAGAATGGTTGGGCTTGATGATCTTAAAGGTCTTTTCCAACCTTGTGATTCTGTGATCCCACAACTCCATCAGTCACCCAGTGCACAGGCTAATAATAAATGCAAAACTCTCAAGCAGTTTTAGATGGCACCTTACACGGTAACTGTTTCCATCCAGGCATGACTGCAAAACGTTCACTAAAACTCTCCAGCTTGCACAACATAACAGCAGCTGAATTACGATTTTCTCAGGTTCTCATGTGAGCTTTCATTGAGGGCTTTTTTTGGGAAAAAAAAAAGGATAATCACAGAATCCACTTTTTATTCTGTACTTTGCATTGCCCCTTTTCCCTATATGATCCCTATCGAAATGAAGGGAGCGAGCATGCTGCAGCCAACTGTTTCTGTTCAGGTCATTAGCAACAGCAGCACATTAAAAGTTGACCTAAAGAACAGAAATTGGTGCCTCTGCATTGTGCAGAAAACACTTCTGGGGATGAGACAGCGCTGAGGGAAACTCTCTCTGCGGTACCTGAGCTACCGGTTTGATTCTTTATTCTTACCAACCCCTCGCTTGAGGGTTGTCCTGAAACAGTCAAAGTGGAAGATCTATGATTCTTCACCTAATGCAATATTATTTCCTGAAATCTGCAGGCTTGAGAGAGGTCTGCTAGAGAAAAAAGTAAATGACAGATCCCCATGATCAAGCCTACAGAAATTAAAACTCTGTTAACACACTAGACAGTTGGTTTTGAGTTAACATTTTCTATGTGGCTTGGGGGTTTTATTAAGGGGGGGGGGAGGGAGGGGTTGTTGTTGTTTTTATTTTTAACGAGAAAAACATCAACTCCCCAGAGCAGTTTCAGTCTACCAAGTCGATTATTTCTTTCACCAAAGTACCTGAACGACAACTTCTGATCACACAACTCCATGGTTTAACATCAATTAAATTGATGGGGAATTGTTCAGTCATACTCACACAAAATGCAATTATAATTAGACTCTCTTTTCAGAGTAGCACAGGGAAACGTGGCTGGCACAAACTTAGCAATCACGATCTGGTTTTCAGGTGTAGCCTTCAGAAACAACCCCTTCTGGAGACATTGTGAGTGCTGGGTCTTTGTGCTGCAGATGGCTCTGCAGATCAAGGCTGCCCATCCCGTCTCCAAGGTAAGGAAATTAACCTGCAAGGGAGAGTCCCAATGCGGCCCCAGTGCCTGCTGGGGAGGCTGGGATTGAATTTGGGCCACCTCAGGTCCATTGGGTTCCCCCACAAAACTCATTCCCTTAGGCTTTCATTAAGAGGGAGTAAAATTGACTCAAAATCTATTCCCAGGAAAACACACTCAGTACTGGTAAAAACTGTTTTGTCTCAAAAATGTGAAGTTTTTTCTTTCCTGTCAAATTAAGTGAAATCCATGGGAAAAACAGACTTGGTTAAATCAGTTTGGTTTGGCTTTGTGTGGCAAGGTTTTGGTAGTGGTGGGGAGGTATACCAAGTAGTAAACTGGGTTTATTAACATGTATTTTCATTACAGGGAAGCCCGGGTTTCCATTTTATTGATAAGCAAAAAATAAATGTCATTTGTATTTATAAGCAAGCAAAGTGCAACTTTAACTTTGGAAATGGACCCTCCTACAGACTGTTTTCATCTTCCATTTTGCCCGCTGGAGAACTTCCACAAGTGGTATTTAAAATCATTTTCTCTAGTTTGCTTTCATAAAGCTACTGTTTTTAATATAAAGGCATTTTTTAAGACAACAGATAAATCAATGAGAAGTAACACTGTATCTTTTTTTTTTATTAAGAAAACTTCTTTTTATTATAGAAAGGGCATAATTTTAAGCCTAACAAAGTACCAGGTTCATCCACTAGAGAAATCCCTCAGTCAATTTAAACTGAATATCTGAGAGCAAAAGCAAAGCTGCAATTTTATACCATAAATAGAAAAGTACTCCTGACTCAGAGCTTTCAGTTATAGAAAGAATAAGCGGTTGTCCAGATGTGTATTAATACCACACATCGCAATGACTCGTAGGCTTCATCACAGTTTCTTCACCCTGTTAGATTGGAATCTAAGCCCCCAGCGCTCCAGGGTACAAATGGTGCCATGGATTTGTACTTTTCTATCTTTGACAGGATGAATCACTTCTAATACATATTCTGTATAGACAGAGCAGAGCTGATTCAAACCCAAAACTTGTTTCAGTAGAGGATACCCCAAGACATTCCAATTAGTTTTCATCTGGACAACAGGCTGAAAACCTTCCCCCACTCTAAATCAAATCATTTTGCCAAAGGGGTCTTCTCTTATTTTTAGTTAAATGCTTCTTAATTTAAAAAAGTGTTTTGATTAGCCTCAAAAAATGACCATTATAACGTGTAGCAGCATCAAAAACATGAGTTTACATTTGGAAGAGCATTGGTATTTTTCTTGCTCAGTCTCCTAAAGCAGAACGTGAACTTCTTTTATAAGCCTTATAAAAATATCCCCAAGCAAAATATATGCACATACATAATCCTATCGTACCTGTTTTGTTTTGGTTTTGCTGATGGTTTTACATAATCAGACAATCAGGAGGCTGCCAGTTTCTATTTTCGATCCTGTCAGACACCAGTGTGAAAAAAAGGCATTTGAATTCCTGATAACCCACTAGTGTCTCCTAAGACAAGACAAGCTAAATCCTAGTTCCCCACAGACCCTTCTTGTTCTTCCCAGTACAGTTACTAGAAAACACCGTTGCTTTGAAATGTGATGGCAGCCTGCCCCCTGCTACTGAGTGCAACAGAAACTGGAATGCATGGACAAAGCTGTGTGGGGCCAATAAAAATGCTGCAAATTAGTGTGGTAAGAGTGTGTTTTCATCCTTAACGAAGCACTCTAACAGGAATTTGTAAAGAGGGGGGAACAGCTTTAGGAAGCAGAGAGAAGAGCAAAGCAGCAATGAAGCACAGGGCACCCTGCAATTCCAGGGTGAAGACAGCCTTGTCCTCTACCCATGCCAGCATGGGGAACCAAGAGCTGGTTGTTCAATTAAAAAAACAAATCATAATAAACCTAGTTTGATCAGTTTTGTCCCCTGCATAGTGTCCTGGTTTTGACAGGGACAGAGTTAATTTTCTTCCCAGTGGCTGATGTAATGCTGTGTTTGGGATCTAGGATGACAGCAATGTTGACAACACACTGATCTTAGTTGTTGACAAGCAGTCAAGAATTTTTCAGCTTCTCATCCTGCCCTGCCAGCGAGCAGGTCGGGGGCACCCAATAACCTGGGAGGGGACACAACCAGGACAGGTGACCCAGAGAGGCCAAAAGGATATTCTATACCATATGACATCATGCTCTTTATATAACTGGGGGTTGGGCTGGGAGGTGGCACAGCACAGGAACTAGCTGAGCATGGGCTCTGGGTGGTGACAAGGTGTCCAAAGCTGTGAGCGTCAAAGGAGCCAAAAGCTTGTTCTATTATTTGCTTTCTTAACCTAGGAGACAATGGGGAAGGGATAAGAAAAAATAATTCCTTCACATATAACGGAGACAGGCTAAAGAAAGAGACTATCAAAACCCCCAAAGTCACCCTGATTACAGACATCCATTTCATGTTAATTTTCCCAGACCGGCTGAGAATCACACAGAGCCAAGCAGCCAACAGACTGAAAGTCCAACCAAATTACCCTCAGACAGTGACTGCTTCTACTCCCCACAGGTTACACAAAAAAGATTGGCCCATATTATTTTTCATGGCTGTGCACAGTTTACTCTCCCCTTCTCCCTCAGCACTAAAGACTAGTGTCTGTCTGTCTGACTCCCTCTCTGCACTGAGGCCCATATCATGCAGATAGGTTCTGATTTCTTGTCACGTCGTGGAAACATCACAATTAGACATTTCCTAACACTCTTTTCCTGGGGACACTTGACAGCAGATGCAAACGTAACAGACATTAAAATGGGAGAGAACCTTCCAAAAGAATCAGTATGTCAGTTTGCTCATCGTAAAATGAAAATTAAAAATTGTGACAATCTTAATATAAGCATTCATACATACACAGAGCACATGCATTAGTCTGTTCAGTGGTTCACTTTGATAACTGATGGGTTAAAACCAACCACCAAGCACCTTCACATCCTGGCACACCAGGATAAAGACAGACCAGAATCACTTCTAAAAACCACTGCTTCACTTTCCAGAACAATACATGTGCAGTCGTGCTGTGGTGAGGCTGCTTCTTCAGCAAGGACTTCGTTAGATGTGATTCTCTCAAGCCTGATTAAAAACCTAATGAAAGAAACAGGCCTGACCCCACCTAGTGATAGAGGAGTTTAATAGAGGACTGGATCCACACACTGAGGAGGCCTAAAACTTCTAAGAGTGTGACTCCATAAGGGCCTTACATGGCACGTGTAGGCTCCCTACGCAGCACATGAGATGCGTTTGGAGCTTTGGCATGTATGTCACAGCATCAAGCATGTGGCAGGTAAGCCAGGTACCCTGCCCACACCTAGGGCAGAGAGGCATCTCAAACTGCTTCTGTCCCTGGGGTTAGGGTCTCTCTGCAGCCTTCAGTCTGACATCCACACACCCCTAGGATCCAGGACTCCTCATCCTTCCTGAATTCAAGTGCCCAAGTCTCTTTTGGAAGCTTTTTTCCTCTTTTGTTGTATTTTGAAGTTTTAAATTTATTTTTAAAACCCATTTTATTCAACAGTGTAAAGGCTAGAGTGCTTTCTAAGACACAGGTCAGACACTCAGCAGAGCACTGTTTCAGAAGAGGGCCCATCACATGACAAAGGTAGTGAGGGCAGGAAAAGCAGTCAGGAAGGAGAAAGGCCATGGGAAGACAACCAGGCAAGAGGCACATGTCATGCTTTCAGATCTGCCCAGAGAAGTGGTGGAGTCACCATCCCTGGAGCTGTTCAAAAAAAACTTGTAAACGTGGACATGTTTTAGTTGACATGGTGCTACTGGACAGATAGTTGGACTTGATCTTAAGAGGTCTCTTCACACCTTAAAGATTCTATGATCCACTTTGAAGAACACAGGATTTATGCAGCCACAGAGAGATGATATAAAGGGTGCAATTTGTAGCTTAGTGATAGGAGCAGTCTGCTGAAAGAGGGAATACCAGACACAAAATTCCCAATACTCTTTATACAATTGTCCCAACAGCCACTTAAAACCAAATAAAAGAAGTCCTGAAAACCAGAATTGGAGACTTTCTTTCTCCAGCAGAATTCTCTGGAAAACTAGAGTAGAGAAGCTACACTCTTCCACACATCAGATTCAGAGCACCAGATAAGACATAAGTAAGATTTTCCTGCACAGCTTCACTATAAGGAGATAAGAATTCTCTTGCTAATTGAGTATCTCACCTTAGAGTAAAAATCTCTTTTGGGAGCCCCTGAGGTTGACAAAGGCCCTACTGAATCAAAGTTCCTTCTTTCAGAATGAGCATTTCAATCGCTACACTATATAAACAACTTATATAACCTAACCTATACAAAAATAAGGGCCTACCATCATTTAAGCTTTCAATGGAAAGGGCTGCAGCTGTCATGATTTATGTTCACAGTGTTGGACAGTAAAAGGAAGAGTCCACCACCTCAAGCCCCTCAAGAAGCCAGCACACAGCTCTCCTCGGTCACACAAATACCAGGAAGATTTTGATTAAACCCTCTGTAATCAAAGCAAGTGACAGCTCAGATGAATTCCTGCAATATTTTCACTGAATTTCACCAGCTCTCAGACAGGAAAACAAGACAAGTATCAAGCGACCCATTGCCACTCTCATCCCTTTTCACTTCAGCATTTAGCTTCCTACCTCAGAATTACCAGATTTACAAGCCTGAAATAAAATATAAAATATGTGTTAGAAATTATGATCATTAAAGAGTTGGCAAAAACATCAATTATGGTAAATAAGTCATCCCCTTACCATTAGAGTTTCAGAAACCTGTAATTTTTGCTGGTGTTTTGAAAGAGTCTCAATCACGATCACCTATTTGCTGTCATGAATAAAATACCAACTGCAAACTAAAACTTAAGCATGAGCCAGATGTCTGACATACATCAATTTTACAGTTTGTTTCCCAAATAATTTGACTAAATTTATGTCCTTAAGAAAAAATCCTTACAAATCTCTTACAAAAGCAACATCTGTCCTGCCTTTTATTCTTACACTGACACCAGGACTGGTATCTGCGTTTTGAAAGTAGAGCTGTCACTGCCCTTTTATATCTGGAAAGATGCAGTTTACCTTAAAAAATTCTCCACACCGGACTTTTTCCATTGGCTACAGTAAAATTATGACAACAGGTCCATACCACATCATCCCTTTCCACTCAACACCCAGGGAGGGGATGTTTTACTTACCCTATGTTTTATGATTAAAAAAAATAGCCAGCTATCCAAAAAATGCTAACATCTATCAAGTTATCCTCATAAATCCCAAAACTGTGCCTTAGACTCTGCGTAACCTCATTGCTACAGCCTTGTTGTCTTCATCACTATTTCCTGACTTCAGTTAAATCAAGTTTTTCACCTGTGAACCAAGATGCTGGTTGAGTTGCCAGCTAATTCACACAGCAGTCTCACTCATTTAAAGAGAAAAAGTAAAGGTCTTTGTCCACCTAGTCAACAGAAATCATACCCATAGTACTCAAGAAGCCTTTGCTGGGTTTGTTTTCTCCCAAAATGCTCCCTTTTGTCCTATCATGCAGCACATGTGCAGCTCCCAACCAACTCCAAGACAACCTTCCCATGGGTAAGAAAACCAGCAGGAAGCTGGCCAGGAAAAGATCGGAAAAGGGATGCAGACAGGAAGGGTTCTGGGATGGTACAAAGGACATCCATCATACAAGTTAACTCTAAAACAAGCTTCTCTAATACTTTCTGTTATCCAAGGATGACTGCCTGGCATTTAAAATAAAAAAAGATACAGCTGTAATGGGTTAATCCCATCTAGCCAAGAGGACAGTCTTGCTCAAAATAAAAACCCACCAATCTAAATCCTTCAGCTCTTGATATTTCGTAACTGACCACAAATCAATTTTAAGAAGCACGGAGGATCTCCAGAGAACCTCTTGCTCATCTTTGCCTTCACATGGTTCCTCTCTCCACAGCCTCGGCTGGCCGCAACTCCACACAGCCCTCTCCTGCCCACCTCCCCGCCAGCACTGCCTGCTGCCACTGAGCCAGATTTATGAGTAAGGTTTTACATCAGCTCCTGCACAGCACAACTATAGTAGGTGGTCAAAAAGACGTCACAAAATTTTATAGTATCCACAGTAAAAGCACACATAAGCAGGGGTCTCATGAGTTAACGCCCTGTTGAAACAATAAGAATTATGAACTATAACATACGTGGAATATATTAATACATGATAAAACACAATTTAGATTTCTTTGAGCTACCAAAAAACCCCCATAAATATGCAATTTATGAAACAGAAGTGTTCTGATTTAAGATTTCTTGAGAGATGTATCAAGAAATTCTACCCGTCAGGAGCAACCTTCACCCTGGCTTCAGCCTTACCACCACCAACCAAGCTAATGCAACATAATGACATCCTAGCAGACACTTTACCAGTTGTACATGGAGTAAACCAGCAAGGATATTGTACTTGACAACCATATGGTGGCTGTCTTATAAGGAGGTGCTCAAAAATCTGCTAGGAGGCTTCCCTGAACCAGGGCCAGAGCACGCAATCTTCAAGCAACCTGGTAGGCAACCCCAGGAAACTTGAACTGAAACCCCACACACGAATTCTTGGCATCCTCCTTCCCCTAAAACAGAAACATGCAAAGGTGGTTAAAAGCCATCAGAATTTAAATTTAAGTTTAAACCCCAAAAATTATTTACTGGGTCAGATTATTCTTTTGATTCAACATAATCTCCCCTGAAGTCAAGTACGCTGTACTGAATTTTAAGGAAAAAAGTTTCTTATGAAGCATTTTCACAATCTTATAATGTTCTTTTCACAGAAGTATTTCTGCTAAGCTGGTTGCTACAAAGCTGTGATATCCCAAGCATCTCTATACACTGTCAGTCACAAATGCCTTTGATTCTGCATGTGTGTCAACTGTAGATCAAGAATTCTGGTGCAATGTTGAAAGCCTCATTCTGCTAGAATTCTGAGTTATCTACTATGAGGATGCACTGACACTGAATTTCATACAATTACAAACTGGTTTGGGTTGGAAGGGACCTCAAAGACCATCTAGTTCCACCCTATTGCAGGGATACCCTCCACCAGACCAGGTTGCCCAAAGCCCCATCCAGCCTGGCCTTGAACACTGCCAGGGAGGGGGCAGCCACAGCTTCTCTGGGCAGCCTGTGCCAGTTTATTGTATTAGTGTCGTGGTTTTGCCCCGGCTGAGGGCCGCACCCCACACAGTCGCTTGTACTTTTAAAAGGAAGAGGGAAGGAAAGTTGGGGGAGGGGGAAAAGGGAAGGAAGAAAGGAGGAAAAGAAACCACAACCGAGAAACCAGAACCACGCAGGTTGGGATAAGGATAGTTTACTAAACAATAACAGAAAACTAGATATAACAATAACATAAGTTTAAAGCACAAAATAGATGAAACTGGTGATACACAATGCAGTTTCTCACCAAACCACACAACTCAGGCCGCACAGCTTAGAGCCGTCCCGGAACCCGACCGTCCCCAGAAACTGCACGTCCTGGCATTGTCTCCTCCTCTTCCCCCCAGCCCCCCTTTATACCGAGCATGACGTAACTGGCATGGAATGTCCTCTTTGGCCAATTCGGGTCACCTGTCCTGGCTACGTCCCCTCCTTTCTCATTAGTAAGGAAGTATGAAGAACTGAGAAAGGTCCTTGATTGCTTGGCAACAACCAGAAACATCAGGGTGCTATCAGCACTGTTCTCATCCTAACACCCAAACATGGCATTCCATCCACTGCTAAAAAAAAATTAACTCCATCATAGCTGAAACCAGGACAATTAGAAATAATTTTTACAGGTGCACAGGGTGAAGAAAGGAACGGTGATGCTGCTGGAGAGAGCGCTGACAGTAGCATTTGCAGGAAGATAAGATCAAGGATAACTGATTAAAATCTTGGTAATTCATTCAGGCTCCCCCAGCCTGTATGATGACTGCTGCCTTTCAGCCAGGCCACTCAAATGCAAGATAAATCACATCACACACTGAAATGAGCACAGTAGACACAGAAACACAATGCAGTTGTTGCTTGCTTCATGCCCAAGTTCAACCCAATCATCACTGGCATATTACAGAGCATATTTCAATACAGGAGTTATTAAATTAGCATCATTACTTTTCAAACAAGCATCAGCAAACAGCACCTTTTCATTAATGGATCGAAAACATGCCTTCTGCTAAAGACAGTTTAAGATGTATACAACTTCACAGCTGGGCCTTAAAAACCCGGTAACCATTGCAATCCTGCAGCACGATACAGCCAATTTCAGAGCTAGGCCCTGACACATCATTGGTTTTGACAAAGTCATGAAAGCTTAGATTAAGCCTCTATTAAAACTTACCGTTTATGACAGATTTGTCAGGTTTAATTTATTTCTGGTTCAGCTGTATCAAATTATCCCAAATTGAGATTTTATTATATGAATTCTACCAAGGGAGAACATATTATTTGGTAACAAATGATATAAACTACTCTAGTTCTGCTCAGAGAAAGCGTCACCTAAAGGAATTTACTATCAGAGACAAATACACATATTTTATTGACTCAGAATGCCTTTCTCTACTTCAAAAATAAATTCCCACATTCTCTACACACATTTTGTCTATTATTATGAAGCTGAGCACATTAATTTCCTTCGGAATTTCTAAGTGCATGATACAGGCTTCCTTATGTCAGAGATCTGTTTTCCCATCAATTCTTATGTTTCACTTGCATTGCCACTAACAAGAATTATGCACAAACAAAATAAAAAAGACCCCTCATAAGAAATTACCAAGAAGAAAACAATATTGCAAACCCCAAATGGCGTAATCCAGGTCTGGGGGAGACTCGCAAGGCTTTCTCATACCCCCTGACTTAAGGGGGCCTGTCTTGTTCTCAGCACAGATCTCTGGTCAAACACTTCACCTCACCAGACACATAAGACACTTTCAATTATTTCAGAAAAACATGGGAGGGAGAATAACACCCATAGACAACTATGCAAATGAGGCCAGAAAGACTTTCTGTAGTATCGGCTGGGAGAAAAAGAAGATACAAAACTATGCCAGAAGAATCTGGCTTGGTTTTCTGTTGAGCCCAGCACCACAGAAAGAAGTTTTTCTGCTGCTCCCTGAAATACCTGTTTTGGCCTAACACTTTCTCTGGGCAGCCCCTGGCGGGGGGGGGTCACCACCTCACACTATATTTTGGGAAGCCTCAAGAGATGGAGGAGCAGCTCCTGGGCTGAGCTGTTCAGGCAGAGACACAAATGCCACTTCCTAGCTCTGGTGCATCACCTAAAGACTCACAATTGCTTTCAGATACTCCGCCAGTAACACTGTGAACTACCAAGCCAACCACTGAAAGGACCGTCTTGGATGGTACATGGATTATTTTTGATCCAAGTAGCCAGAATTCCCCTCCCTCCAAATCTCAGAGAAGGCTCTCTAGTGCCTGCCTACTCAAGGCAATAAGAATATAAATGTACATTTACCTCTTACACGGATGTGTACTGCAGTAAATGATTACACACAAGGTTCCCTGGTACTGAAATTCTGATTTTCCCAAATTACCATTAATTGTTTACTTCACACACACTACCTCTGATCATGGCCATGAATTGACCTTATAAAGCAAAAAAGTTAGATATATTAAAAAAAAAAAATCAGGCAACTCCACTCATTCTATTAGAAGAAAGAAAAAAAAATCTCACCTTAAGTAAGGTTTGTCAGCACAATATTCAAATTTGACTAATTACAGTCTCTCATTTGAGGTGAACCTTTGCTACTACAAAGAACTATGGTAAGGCCAGCTGATGCTTTCTGACCATTAAGACAAAAACTGAACGCAGTCTTCAGGAATGCAAGACTTAGGGCCAGCACAAACCTGCCTGGACAGTGCTGGAGTGCACTGACTGGGCTGTGAAGTTGAGCTGATAATTGGAACAGTGAAACTGGAAACGATGGACTATGCTGCAGGCGAAAGAGCAGACTGAGTTGGGTACACTTAGTGTAAGTGAAAATTTAACATATGAAGTGTCAGAAGAGCACCATTGAGTTTAAAAAGGAGCCAAGTAGATATGAGGGGGGAAAAGAGGCAGGGTTTTGAGACAAAGACTGGCAAAAGGCCATGAAACAGAGAATCTCGGAAAACACTGACTGGGTTACAAATATTTAGTCCAACTTCCCACTCCTTTCATTTGTATGTACACCTGACAAGGCAGCATATTTCACATTAAAGAAAATAGTGGTTATGTGTTGACTAGATTTTAACACAGGAAGAAAAAAATCCCACCCCACAAACGCAAAAATCTCCAGAAACCCCTCCCCCCAAAAAACAAACAGAAAAGCCCCCACCAAACCCAACCCCTTCCCTCCAAAAAAACAAACCAAAAAAACCACCCAAAAACAAACCCAAAAAACCCAACCCAGAGGGGGAAATTGTAAGCTAAGGTAAATACCTGGAAGATGATCTGATGTATGCTAGCTGTAAGAATATCCTAGGCACCCATCAAAGGATGGATGCTGACAATACCAAAAGCTTCCCATGCAGACTCAGGAGTAGCAGCTACTCCTCCCATACGTCCAGTTTTTCGCAAACTTCCACAGTTTCAGTTACAAACATGAAACGCCTATCTTGTTGGGACTGAAGGAAAATTTACACTTTATTTTCTTATCTAAAGAAAGCTGTGGAGCTCCAGTTCTGCACTGGAACTGCTAGGAAGAAGCTCGCATTCCCCACAGGCCGCGCCAAGGAGGAGCATCAGCGGCTCTGGCAGCCACACCAAGAGAAACGCCTGACTCCAAGCGTGAGTCTGTATGAGCAAGGGTACAGCAGAGGAGAGCAAGGCAGATGCAATGGCTTTGGGAAGTACAGGCTAACCTGTTTTCACCCATCTGAAGCTTACAGGAAAGCAGTTTCTTTCAGTTGGAAATAATTTTGAACGCACCCTGAAGTTCTGCCTAACGGCAAATTAGATTGTCTAACAGAAGATTTTGCATAAAGTGAGCCATAAATACTGAACAAAACGTTGTGTCTCTACTACAAACGCCAAGCGATGTCATTGTGATCTCATGCTTGATCAGAGACACTGCCTTAAATACCTTATTAAACCTAGGCTCCACCATGCTGCAGTAAGCTAATCAAGTTGTAGCCTCCCTTTTATTTCTGTTGGGCTCTGTTGCACCAGGGAACAGCCAGAGGAAAGCCATCATATGAAAACCCCGAGTATTTTGTTTCGTTGTTCCCTGTGCTATTTGTTACCTTTGATTCTACGGTGATGTCCCTAACTTCCAGATCTGAAACCAAACCAGCAAAACACTAACAATATTACCTGCTTGCTTTTTTTTCCAGAGAGAACATCAGACAGGATATTAAAACACATTTTATCTCCAAATATGTAATTACCCTATATTTAATACATGACATGCAGAAAAAATACTAACGAAGGAACATCAAAGCAGAACTGAATTGCCATTTACACCATCCCACAGTCTGCTCTCACGCTCCCCCACCCCTCTTCTCCAGGCACGTGCTACTCAGCCAGAAACTGAGCACTACTCTTGACTTCCAGCATAATGCAAGCCAGCAGCAGCTCAGCAATACGGAGGAGCTCCACATCTCCTGCAAATCACATCAGTTAGTGAAACTTTCTGAAAGAGGTTCTGCCACCAGACCACATGCTGAGATCCATGGGCTGCATTTCCAGCCCTAGTGACCTGAGGCAACACAGGGATGGGGGGGCTTCTGACTCATCATGAATTGTCCTTGAACAGCTTTGAATTTCCCAAACTAAGTTCATTGTCAAATGAAGCTACAGCTCTATGAAAGCGATCAGAATTGTATTTTTCAGGTACAGGAGTCTACAAAAAGAAACTGTAAAGACCATCTCTTGTGCTTCTATTTAAAGTTCACGTGCTCAACCATTCAAAAACCACACATGGCTCAGTTGTAAGACCACAGCTGGAGGAAACTGTGAAAACAGTAGTTCTGCAGGAGAACTACTCATAATACTTGGCTTAATTTTCTCAGCCGACTTCAGCACTTTTGGGCACTAAATGCCCTCCAGGAGAGGTGCAGGAGCCCATGCACGCTGTCCAGGGACCAGTGCGAGCTTTCTAAAAAGCCAAATCACATGCAGCCCCAGCGAGAGGTTGCAGAATTCCCCAAACACACAGCTCCAGCCAGTCCCAAAGCCCAACCAAATGATAAACCACGGCTTTCTGCAACCCAAAGGGAAAATAAAGTTTGAGGCAGGTCAAAACCCTACGAGATGCCTTAACCAAAAATTTGTGAATTACATTACAACCAAGATAATATGCACAAACTGAAGTGTCATCCAAAGTGATTGCTACAGAATACTAAGCAAATAAAATCAAACCCCACCAAACCCACATCACACCTCAATATATTGCCTCTGATGAGATTATAAAGGAAGTTAGTCCTCTCTGAAGCTGTAGGAGGAGGGAAGAAATGCTCAAGGGACAGATATGGACCAACAGAAGGCCAGAGTCAGGCAGTATCTTTACACCCTTCCTGTCTTGAACTTTCAGAAGTGAGAGCTCTCCGCTCACACAAGCAACGCGGGCACAAGCTGACCCAGCTCTGCCTGCCAGGCTCTGAGAACCCAGCCTGGCCTTGGGTGCACCAAGCAGCCAGCCCTGCACATGATGCACAGCAGTGCCGTGGGCTGCAGCTCAAGGCAGCCCCGAGGACAGAAGGCAGAGCATTCTCTGCCTAGGGAGGAATGGCAGGAGGCTGCTATTTCAGACCAGTGCCAGCAGACCTGTTCAGCAGCAAAGTAGCTCCCTTCCCTCTGGAACAGGAGACAAGCAGCTTAACTGCTGCAGAACCAACTGCTTTAAAAAAGCCAGGAACAGCTCCCAAATGACATCGGACATTGTCCTTAGACAAACTCAGCAAATTTCCTCCTCATTCAAGCACTGTTCTTTCAGTAAGCAACCTCGTTGTTTCTGATATTTAAAAAGTCATGGCCTCAATGCCTGTATGCATCTGCCACAGCATCAACAGTTCCAGTCCTGCCTCTCAAATGTCCTGAGCTTTGCTCACAATAAAATGATGCACACCTAAAATAGCTAGTGTAACTAGTACACCTTTACACTGTACCTTAAGTGCATCAGTATTCTTAGAGGTCAATGAATGCTCAGTTTGATACCCCAATACTGTTATGGTGACTTTATCCAACCAGAAGATAGGAGCACTCTGAGTTTAAAATGCAGGGTTTTCTTCCTTTGCACTTGTTCTGTATTTGTGCTGGCCTGTATCAGGAACGGTGTAACCAGCACGAGTAGGGGAGCAATAGTTCCGTGGTACTCAGCTCTGGTGAGGCTGCACCTCGAGTACTGCATTCAGTTTTGGGCCCCTCACTACAGGAAGGATGTTAAGCTGGACTGCGTCCAGAGGAAGGCGATGAAGCTGGTGAAGGGTCTGGATCACAAATCCTGTGAGGAACAGCTGGGGCTCTTTAGTCTGGAGAAAAGGAGGCTGAGGGGAGACCTTATCGCTCTCTACAGGTACCTGCCAGGCAGTTGCAGACATTGTCAGGGTTGGTCTCTTCTCTCGGGTGACAAGCGATAGCACAAGAGGGAACGGCTTGAAATTGCACTAGGGAAGATTTAAGTTAGAGATCAGGAAGAATTTCCCTACTGAAAGGGTTGTCAGGCATTGGAACAGGCTGCCCAGGGAGGTGGTGGAGTCACCATCCCTGGAGGTATTTAAAAGGTGTGTAGATGAAGTGCTTAAGGACATGATCTTGAGTTAGGCTAGTCAGGGTTAAGTTGTAGTTGGACTCGATCTTAAGGGTCCCTTCCAACCCAGGTGATTCTATGATTCTCTGTAGTTCATAGACACATTATTTTGTTCCACTTTAACAGCCGAATCCAAACTATAGTTGAAGTGAGCTTCCAGAAGCTAATTTCATGTCCCATGAGATGAAAACTGCTTTACCCTCAAGGAAGTAGTAACAAGTGAGGCAGACTGTGGCCAGCAGGCACATAAGGTCAAAATAAATTGTCATATACTAACTGCAGCCTCCATCCGTAAAGCAAGGCTTCACATGGCAGCTCGTCCACATTTTCAGAGCATCCACAGACCCTAAGCATCTCAGGGCAGGGCACTCCAAAACATACTGATGCTACAGCTAAAAAATCCAGTCTATTTAAAGTCAACTAGGGAAGGATCTGTAACATACTACGTGTATCAACACAAAAACACTAGAAAGCATGACAAAGGTACCCTGCATTTACCAGATGGGGCAAATATAATCACACAAGCAATTACCACCAAATAACCAATGTACTCTAAGGCTAAGGGTAGCGTCCACCAAGAGAAGCTATTTGTGTAGCCACACCTTTAACTGAAAAGCACAAATAAGCACGAGCTTGGAAATTAAATCACATAATCACAGACTGGTTTGGGTTGGAAGGGACCTCAAAGACCATCTAATCCCAACCCCCCCTGCATAGGCAGGGACACCCGCCACTAGATCAGGTTGCCCAAAGCCCCATCCAGCCTGGCCTTGAACACTGCCATGGAGGGGGCAGCCACAGCTTCTCTGGGCAGCCCTGTGCCAGGGCCTCACTGCCCTCACAGGGAAGAAAATCATGGGCTTGGAAACCAAACCATAAATATAAGTCCTCAACAAAGCAGAGTGACTGATACAAATCTGTTAGCTTGCCACGTATTCTATATGCGCTTAACCACAAGGGTTGGGTTTGTTGGTAGGTTTTGGGGTTTTTAGGGGGATGTGGGTCTATGTCCTAGCTTACAGCTAGCTTACAGACAGCTGTGTGGGAACTAAGTAATTTATATTTGTACGGTAGCTTGACCCTAAGTACCAAAGTCGAAAGAATAATTCTTGTTATTACTGAACTGAGCAAATCTGGGCACGGAGGATATTGCAGAGGGTAAATATACATGAAAGCAATTTTTTTTTTGTCAGTCTGTTTTCACAAAACAACTTCCACTAAGGAAACATTTTCATTGTGGCTGACTTCTTTCAGCTGATGAAAGGAAGGTTATGTCATTTTCTATCAGACTATGAGACAGAGTACAGAAAGGGTACAGGAAGACTTTCTCTCCCTCTGAAGCTTGAGTTGTTCACATCTTCAAGGTTACTGTTCCAGCCTGTTTCTGAAGCTTTCCAAAGTTCTTCTGATCAGATTTGATGCCTGCATCCAGCATTAAGTTTTCCATCTAATGATGAAGTACAAATGAAACTCTCAAACCCACACTAGCTACAAGGATATGCTACAAATTAGCAACATCTTCTTACTGACAGGATAGGTGATGTTTGGCCAGCTGGGTGCCTGTATGTTTTTGTTTTGTTTTTTTTCTTTTTTATACAAGGCATCATCCCTTACTGATTACCTGTTTTTCTACCTTCATATAGTACGGCATCCCCACTGGTAGTCATGTAACTGGCTATTCTAGACCAGCAACAAAACCACCAAGAAGGATGAAATCATACCTACCTAGGAGGTAAAACTTAGGGACAATTTTTCCTGTCTCTGTGGCCTAAGCTGAATTATTCAATTCAAGAACTCCACATAAAAACACTTTTTAATTATTCATATGGTTTCCCAAAGAAATTCAGCTTACTTTATCACATTATCGGCCCACTCACCCTTTAATCTGTTGGCTGATTCTAACCAAATTTTAAGAGGGATAAAAGCCCTTCAAAATAATAACGTTCCTGCAAACCTAACAAAAATCAGCTGCTGGTAAGCATCCCTACCTAATGCCTCCACAGAGGAAAGGAGGAACTGTGGCACCAGGCATTACTGGCTGTTTGGTAGCAGCCAGCTACCTAACAGCATCACCAGGTCCTGTGCCAGCCATCTCTGGTACCCCCAGGACAGGTTTTAAGGATGCTGCTGAGAGGAGTTTTTGCTCTGCTCTGGAGAGGATTTTTTGCAAGGGGGAACGTAGGGGCCAGCAGACAATTAATGAAGTCAGGCTTCATTAGCTTTGATGCTCAGAAACCTAACATACCTTATGACTGCTATTTACCTCTTGCTTTTTTCACCGAGGAGCCCATTAGGCATGACAAGTCAGCATCACTGAAAGAGGCAGTCAGTAAGTCCTATCATACAGGTTTTGACAGGCTTAAAATCTCATCCTGTGCTGAATAATGGGGTGATGAGATTGAGACAAAGGGTTTTTTCCCCCCGGTGCTTCCAGCAGCTTGCAGAACAGAGAGCACTGGAAATCCCTCAGAAGGAAAGCCAGGATTTGTTTGACAGTGTTAAGATGTACACATACAGAAGATGTGAAGATGACAAATCTTGGGCAGCAGAGGAATGAGGGAAGCACACATAATACAGAAAAGCCACATGAAATTTGCAGGCCAGGTTTCTGGATACTCACAGCAATCTGGAGATCCAAGAAACCTGATACATGGGAAAAATGGAATAAAAGCTGTAAAGACACTCAAACCATAACTTTCTATTCCTTTTGCTGGAAACGGTACACTTCTGCACAAAGTAAAGGACGTGTAGGTTCGGAAACAGCTTCAGTGTCTCTATCAGCTTTACCTGGCAGGTAAAGTTAAGTCTAAGTACTCACACGCTTGAAACTTTGGAAAATGATACAAAAGTACCAAGTTCATCACTGATGCTGAGGAGGAGTCTGTGGCACATGGACTATGCTACAGCACTGAGGAAGTAAGAAGCTTTATGCTCAGGATGAAAGAAGTAAATTACTCAGTTTAACCTGAACCCCATCCGGGGTTGCTGTACTGCAACCTAAATCTTACCATCTTGCTCAGACTTGCCAAGAGCCATTCCCATTTGTTTTAGATGATGTTACTAACTCTGAAACTCCCTGGACCCACTCGTAATGGTCAGCAGTCGCTCAAGTAGCAGCCACAATGCCACTGCAGCTCCACCTGCCCTGCCACCTGCCTTGGCCAAAAGCATCTGCCAAGCACCCGGCTCCTTCCACAAACACCCGCCTCTGGCATGCAGTTTTCAAAACTGTATTTGCAATCTTAAATTGAAACAGCAATGCCATTAGCCTTCTCCAGTGGCACCTGTCATTATAACACATCCCTAAACAGCACCTTGCAGAAGCAAATAGACGTTTTTATGAGTAAGATGTTTCAGCCACTGCCTGTGTCATAGCCCACTGCAAGGGCAAAGAGCATCACCATCTTGGAGCCCAGTTCCACGAATCCAGCCTTTGCACTGCTTCCAGATAAGCTGGGAGTGAAAGAACAGCTCACAGGTTGCTCTTCATCAGCACTCTCATCTGAGCCATGACTACAGCACAAAAGAGACCACCTGCTCCTCGGCCAGAACACCATTAGCCCAAGACACTCCACAAACCAGAAGGCTGGCTTGCTCTTTTACTATTTTATTGCCTGTATTTTCATTAATGAAGCATTTTAACAACAGGGTGATGATAATGCATCATATGTAAGGTCATGGATGGATGAGAAGAAAATGGATGCTTGTAAAATTTAAATTAAAAAAAGTCTAAATTTGCTGAGGGATTTCTTTCTTCAGTTTAATCCAATAGCCAAACAGATGAAGCAAAAGTCTCATTCTTGAAGGTGTGTTTATGCCACTCTCCAGGGACTAGCTGCCTCAAAGCATACACTCCACTGGGCTTCAAGACAGTAGAGGTGATATGTATTGTTTTTACAAATGTCATATGCACTTAAATTTATTTATTTTTGTTCTTCCTAACTCCAAAGAGTTATGCCAAAGGAAAGTACCCTGAAAAAGGACATAAAGAAAGCTAAGTTATGCTCCAAACAACAGGAAGCGTCTGTAAGCAAACAAAGGCATCTCAGCCCCCAGAGAACTGTCCCCAGCTCCACATGGACCAGGAACATTCATTCCTCGGAGATAAACACCGAGGATGAAAGGAAACATAACAATCAAAAAGTGTCCAGAATTAGTAGCAGAAATAGAGAGATTTATCAGAAGCCAAGAACTGCAGAAAGTTTTTAAAATAAAAAAAGTTAAAGAACCAACAGCAAGCACCTTCTGAAAGCCAAAGCCAGTGACAGTGCTAAGGCCTAAGGAAGATTCCAATGTTTTTATGAAAATACAGCAATGTACATTCAACTATACAAAAGTGGGGTGGGTTTTTTCATTGTATTATTTATTTATTGTGCATGTTGTGAGCTCTGGATACAGAAATATTTATTTATGTAGCAGAAACAACGTAGGTTTGCCTAAATCGCATGCTCCCATAGGAAAAAAGAACCTAGGTACCAAATCCCGCTGGGTCAGCATTATATATATTTATATATATACACACACATATGAACAACAGCACTAGGAAACAAACAGGATGCTTCTCACATCAGCTAGAACCACACAGATCTACCAAAAGGGTGGTAAAGCAATTGGGGTTTGCACCAGAGAGGCTGGGGTTGCAACAGAGAGGGACAACAACTCTTCCTTCCCTCTGAGCCCAGGGAAGCTGTAATTCACCCTCCTCTAGTAGCGATTTCTGAGGTTTTGGTAATTGTCACTTGACTTTAACTTAACTTCAAACTCAGGACTGAAGAACTCCATGGGCTGTTGAAACTGAACTGTAAAAATCACTGCTAGAAAAAATACTCCAGAAAAAAAGAAAGCCGCTTGCCTGTCCTTTTTTAAGCTAAGGCTTGTGATCAAATGCACATCACATCAATAACACATTTGCCAAATAGAAACATATATACCCCACACAGTAGTACTGCAACTGGGGAAAAACAGCGGAGAGGTAATTTTAATAAATATTTCCTTTAAAGAAAAAATGGGGGGAAGATGTCCAGATCTGTAAAAAAACATAAGTTTATCCAAACAATAGACTCACAAAGTGTTAACTTTTTTTCTTTACTGGGTTTTCAATCTACAGAAGCATATATATGCTCATTTTCTAAGGACAGGCAAATTTTACCAAAGCAGATTTCAAGAATACCAGTAGGTGGCACTTGGAAAAAAAAAACCCAAACTTGAAACAGTAACTAATCCACAAAATAAAATCACGTTTTAGAATTTTTATTCTAGTAAAACATACAAATTTTTTTTTTTCATTTTTAAACCACAGTTTTAAATGAGATCATAGCTTTTTATGAAAAATAAGGCTCTTAGTGTTTATTACGGGGGGGGAGGGTAGTTATTAATTGGAATCTTAAATGATACTCAATTTAGCTGGTTTATGTAAATAGAAACCCAGAAGACAAATACTCCATCATCCAAAGGACAAAAAAGTTCATTACAAGAACGAGAAAAATTCATACAACAGATGTAACCATCACTCTCCATCACCTACAAACAAGAAAGTGGGTGGTTGCAGTAGTGCCACTAAGAGGAGGCTGAGGAGGGTGTGAAGCAGCTACCCCTGGCAGGTTCCCTCCACAGGAGGTGACAAGGGGCTTTTGGCAGCCTTCACAAAGAGCAGTTGCCACCAACACCACTTGTCGAGGAAGGTCGGTCTTGAATTCTGCCTTTTAGCGATACACACATCACTGTCAATCTATACATAAGTGTACCGTCTATTTAAGAAGAGACTGAGTGATTTTCTGGTCTACAGGTCTTTCAGCAAAACCCCCTAACTGAATCTTGGGGCAAAAAGTTGCGTTTAATACATGAAAAACTTGAGATGAGACATCTCTAAGCAAACATATCAGATTTTAGCTTTCCAGTACTCTGCACAAAGCAGAAGCTACTTTGCAAGTAAATTGAACGTGAAGTCAAAAGTGAGAGGGTCTATTACAAATAGTGAAATACCACATTATATTAAAGTTAAACTGAGTTTATTATATCAAAGTGAACTATTATACAACAGTAACATTTAGAAAGCTGCTTTCAGTACTGATTTCCAGAGAAGCAGTTCAAGCTTCCAGGTAGCTACCTCTCTCTCTCAAGGAATTCTCAGTCATTTAATCAACAATTCAGTAAAAAGCAAACTAAATCCATCAACTGCAGTTTGATGAGGCAGTATCGACTCAAAAGTTTTTAAGAAAGCTGATTATATCCCACACTGAGTTAAAAACAGCATCACCATGTATATAGAT
Source organism: Porphyrio hochstetteri (assembly GCA_020800305.1). NCBI lineage: Eukaryota > Metazoa > Chordata > Aves > Gruiformes > Rallidae > Porphyrio > Porphyrio hochstetteri. Next base: position 31,385,419 of record CM036905.1, on the reverse strand, counting down.
CACATGACAAATGTGCTGGAAAACCTAGTCCTGTAATTAAGCGGAAGACTAATTATTTATAAAATTCATTTGCTCATTACTAGATATAATCCAAACTTCATGGTCCATGAAGCATGATAGTATTCATTTGTATATGCAGGCAATAAAATCTCAGCTCCTGCCTGAATTCCAACTGACACAGGGCTACCTCTACACTGACAAAATCTGTAAACAGATAATTCAAATGCCCAGACAGTAATTGAAGAATTGTCATTCACAGCAAAACATGAAGGTGACAAAGAGAGCAGAAGACGGTCAAAGCACCGTTACTCTGTTAACTTAAAAGACGCTTCGCTGTCAACTCATTCTTTGACCATGAAGTAATTCTGGCATTGCAGGGTTGATGTATTTCCTCTCGGAAGTATGGGCCTCAGCCACATCCTTACGCCTGACGCTACCTTAAAAGTGAAATCATCTGCAGGATTAGACTGTGTATTTTCAATCCATTACATAAGGCAAAACCCGAATTGCCGACAGACATCCTATTCACCAGTTCCACACACCGTGTCCCTTTTGTTCCCCATATCTACTGCGCTGCTCACAGGTGACCTGCTCTGCTTCCACGTACCATGCAGGTTTTAATGCCCATGGCACTGCCGCATCCCTGCCAGAGAACGTGGCTGCTTGGCAGACACCACCACCTCGGCTCTGAGGAAGGGGTTTGCAGGGCAGCAGGAGTGGGGTGGAAAGCCACAGAAACTGAGCAGGAGGGGACAGGGTTGTAACCACAACGGGCCTGGGGGAATGGAGGTAGGGTGGCTGCTGTGTTTTTTTCTCTGGGCTTCAGGATGAAGCTGGCGGAAAAAAAATGGGGAAGAGATGCTGAGGAGGACAATCAGGTGGGAGTGATAGGAAACAGAGGGGCAGAAACTGTGGCGTTACAGGGGGGTTTCCAGGGATACCAGGAGCCAGAGCCGGCTCTCCTCAGGAGGGCTTCCTCCTCCCAAGGCCACTCAGGCCTCCCCTTAACTTCACAGCAGCGGTTTCATTTTCATTATGAAGGAACAGCGTTGCGCACCTGTGATCAGTGCCGAGAGCCAGCGCTCAGGAAAAAATTTAGGAAGCCAGAGGCAAATCGTGCTGCATCCGTTGGAGGATGCCCAGCACCGTGGGCCACAATTCAGAGATTTAATGGCTCTCTCAATCCTACTCCAAAACAGAGGCACTGAACTGCAACAGGTCTCCCTCACTACAACCACATCAGGGAAAACAGGGATCACATCCTTTTGCTACAGAGACACTAAACAAGATTGCATGCTCAGTCTTAGGCTCTCACATCCTGAAATAGACAAAAAATCTGTTTTAATTCTTCAAAATTTCAAAGACTTACGGGTATTCCTTTTCAAAATTAAGTTTGTCTTTAAATCCCTGTAGCTGTACAGACAATTTTCAAACAGGAAAACTCCACCTGATTCTCAAATTCAAGTTTTAAAATTATGAATCACCTGTCCAGATTGTTTTGGGTTTTTTTAAACCAGAAAGCTCTTTACATCACGTCTTACTTCTAGGAAGCAGCTCTGTCAAATTCAGGTCCCCCTAAAATATTTGCATCCTATGAACTCAAGGTTGAAACAATTCAGAGATCAGCTTTTACCATAGGAAGAAGTACAGCCTGACCACCGAGTGAGAACAGCATCTCTCCTGGGCTTGGCTGCCTTCTGGCAAAGGCAGCTTGAAGCCGCGCTTATGCAGCACACCTTTGCCAACACCAACTCTGCTGCAGCCACACACCGCAGGACAGGGCTCTTCCTCCACTGCAGCACAGGACAATCACAGGGGAAGGAAAAGAAGGAAGAGATTTCCCCTCTTCAGGTTAAAAAAAGGATTATTGTGCCAATATATTTTAAATATTTCAAGGCTTTTATTGCTTTTTTCTAGTAAAGGCAAATTAACATTTAACTAAAACACTGACCCACTGCATCCAGAATGCAGCCAGAATCACCATTTAGTTTTTAACTGTCATTGGCAGTCATGGAAGACAGTTTTGGGCTGGAAACACAGCTGCTTTGCTGGTCCTGCGGTGTTGCCATGACTGCAAGAGGAGTAAAGCTGTAGGGAATCAAGGAGGGAATTCCCTCTTCGTGTCTGAGAGCACACCGCAGCCTCAAATCCCTCCTTTCGTCCTGCACCGTATCCACTTCACAGCACTACTGACCACAGAGGCAGCTTGGAGGCAGATGCAGGGATGCTGAGATGCTCCAGCTGCAGCCAGCTGACACGTTCCTATAGTCACAGCCAGTGTGCCAGGGAAGGAAACTACCACAGAATTAAATGCACATCTCTCTGGACATTTCAAAGTGAAAAATATCACACAATTGTTACAGGCTACTTTTATTTTTTGTAAATGGAAGTTGTACAGAAGTTTTCAGGACCTAATGTCATGTAAAAGTACTGATGTCAAATTATGAATCGTTCTATCTGACAGCACAGCCAATGTCATAAAGTGAGATTTAGTACTTGCAATAAAATGTTTGGGGTTTTATATAGATATACATAAGGCAAGGAAAAATATCTCAAGGGAAATCTGCACCAAATTGTAAACCACAAGAGGGACATGGAGATTAAAATTCTGGAGGCATTGTGTATTAAACGAGCAATATACTATTTAAAAAAAAAAAGAAATCAATTGAAGCAAATTCAGTACTTCTACAATTATTATAGCACAATAAATGTCATTTTGAAGGATGAAGGTTGGTTATTTCAAAGGTTTCTATACAGCCCTTCTCTGCCTACTTGAAATGTGGTATTCTTAATCTGCAGTATCAGCCAGCCAAATAAATGTATCAGACACCTTGGAGCAATGCACTTAAACAAGAGAATATTCATAAAGGATTTAGAAAAACACCTCAATTCACTGACCTAAATATTACAAAGCAAATCACCAGACTGTCTCCTACATGCAACCGTGTTGGAAAATTTCAATTACTTCTTATCTTATAATTAAACTACTGGCTTACTACTTTGCATTTCTGTGGTACCTTTCACTTGGGGAGCTTAACGTGCTTTACAAACATTATCAGCTTCTATAGTTAGCCAGCTCTTGTCATGAGCCACTGTACTGCAGACTTCCAGTTTGAGATGTTATGTTTGTTCCATACAAGTAAAAAGCGATCTCAAGTCACACCAGGTAATGTAAAGTTCATCCAAATAAACTCAGTTACTGCGAATTCATTAATGAGAAAGCAAATGCAGAAAAGCAAGGAGGAGGAACATGCCACAAGACATACCTTCTTTGGATATTCTGCTGCATCACTGCTGCCATTTTTAAAATAGTATTTCTTACTAGTAAAACCACAATGAGATTTGAAACTCTTAAAAAATGTGTTCTAAATAAAGAAGGACAAATTAACATACATTATATTAATGCATATGCACACGTTCACATATACCACTCCGTGAACACTGTAAGGTAAGTAGAAGTGGATGGCATTCCAGTGTTACACCACTGAAACTCCTTTTCGGCAGGGTGTGTTGACTCAGCTATTCAAGACTTCACTGCTCCAACAGCACTGTTAAAACCCAAGTGCACCGAGAGGTAAATCACCCTGACTTCTCCTGAAGTGGCTTAAATACCTCAGACATCTTGACAGCTCGCAAGGAACCGAGCAACGCACAGAAGGTGTTTAAAGTTCATCTAAAACCACCTGCAGCAGTTAACTACCACAGCTTCCACTACTGGTACCCGCTCAGCCCATGAAGGACAGCAGATAAATGCAGAATTCAAAGTTCAGCATGTTGCACTATTAACAAAATAAAATATTTAAACAACACTTTCAAGTAATGAATAATATATATGTACAACTCTCTGCTGCAGAATGAATCATCCTTACAGGACAAAGTGAAAATATTTTATAAAATTACAGATTCAGAAAAATCAGAGAATGAATGCCAGAGTGCTGAGGTACCATGTATAGACTTTCCTAAGATGGTACGACCTCAGTGTTCACAGAAGGGATGCAGGTCATCTCACTTGAGTGCTGATTTGAAGGAAAAAAATATAAATCGTTAAAGAGTCCAGCAGGCCACATATTCTACAGACACTGCATACCCTTACTGAAAGATTACTTGAACAATGGTTTAGAGAGCTTTCAATATTTTATTGGGACCATTTATTTTCTCCCTCCACCTGCAAAGCATAGCATTTCAGTCTACTATATGTTCAACACTACAAGGAAAGAAAAATTATAGCTAATACCTTTTTAGCACCCTAAAGAATATCCTAAAACAGCTTTTCTGATTATAAAAGCTGGAGTATTTTAAACCTAAGATTTGGGCTCTTGAGTATGGCCAAACACTGCATCCTAGTAGAAAACAAAGATTATCTCCTTTTCCTAAGATAAGATTACAATAGTTTGCCATTTAAAAATCACAAGATACATCAAAAAAACCCCAAAACTAAAAAAGCACAACACATGCACACACACACCAAAAAGCCTATCCAGGAAAAAAAAGCCTATCAGAGGAATTGATTCTGGAGAAAAATTTCACCAACAGTGAGACAGAACATTTCACTTCCAGACTGATATTATACAGATGCTACAAAAAGATGAAGACTTGGGGAGACAGAAGCTGCATGACAAGTAAGTATACAAGTCCACCACTCGCCATGTGATTCTTCAAGTCAAATATACAGATCTTTCTCTGCCTCTTTCCTCCCTTTTCCCATCTCCACCTCATTGCCAACAAATTACATCACAGAACTCCTCATATATCCTATAAAGCATGTATACAACGGTATCGAAGGGAAGGTGGTGATGATTTTGGGATGTATCTCCAGAAAGCTCCCCAAAAGCGATCAGTCCCCAGCACAGCCCTGCATCATCCACTCACTCCGTTTACAAAACTTTAACAAAGACTTGGTATTTCCTCTTACTGACAAAACACATCATTGTTCCTAATCCATTTCTTTGGAGAATTAGTTTAACAGTGCTGAGGTCACTATAATAGGTTGAATGATGGCAGGTAACAACATTAAGATATATGGGGTCTGCTTGAAGCCTTGTCTGTTCACAAAGCCTCTTCTAATAATCTACAAATCTGCTACGTGATCGGATTTTCACGTGTGCATGTTGCATTAATTCAAGAGGAACTATGTTGGAAAGCACAGGTATGAAAGCAGGTAAGAGCAGTGCCGACTCCTACCAGTACCAGCTCCTGCAAAGCAGCCCCACCAGGCATAAGGAAGTCGAAAAAGGACAGTAGACCTGACAGAGATAGTGTTAGGGGTAAAAGGAAAACTGGCAAGAACAACTGCAAATCCCAGGCTTCTCACTTGTCCACACTTCGTCCCTCTGGCTAAAGATTACACAATGTGTTAGAAGAACAAAGCCAACCAAAGGCAGCTACTGCACATTGGTGTACTCATTCCCAACGACAAGTTCTTGGGGAGGACAGCACAAGTGTGTGCTCAGCCCCACATGGACCCAAACCCACACCTCCGCCCTTTGGAAAGATGTCATCAGGCAGGAGGGTGGGCAAGGATGCGCTCACAGCAAGAGCAGGGGCAACTGTGTAGCACAGCAGACAGGCTTTGCCATTTAAAACTATTCCATATCTGCTGACTTCTATTTCATGTTTTACTTTAACTGAAAGCTAGGCATTTTTTTTCCTGTGGTTAGGTCAAACATATCATCAAACAGCTTCAAATAGTTTACATTAAATCCGTTAAATTGCACTGCTGCAAATGATGAGGTTATACATGGCCTGAAGCGATCATTTTTTTAAAAAAAAAAACTCTCTTTCAGGTCGAGTGGAAATAGATGACTTGCTAAGCCAGGGTAAATTCACTCATGGCCTGGAGAGGAATCTTCCCTTCTGTCTGAATAAAACTGACATTTGTGTTCCACACTACAGACTCAACAAACAAAAGTTAATTAATTTAGGACAGCAATTCTTTTAATGCTTTTGGCAACATCCTTAAGCAGTGAATAGAAATTTAAATATTTATGATGTTCCAAAATCTTAGAAGAGAGTGGCAGCTGAACAATTCAGGGCATTTTAAAAATAATGCAGAGCTGGGTCTTGATCTATACTACTCAGATTGCTATACTTCCACTCATTTGCCAAATGCAATTTGCATCTTGATATTTCTTCCTTTCCAGCTAAGTGATTCATATTGTTTCTTGCTTCCTTAAATTCTTACTGCTGCAAGGATCAGTTCAATTTTATAACCGATGCTCATTTGTTATTTGTGAATTATACCAATAGCTTGCAGTATGTTTAGAAACACAAATCACCATGCACATTTTATACGCATACATATAAAGAGACTGAGCGAGAGAGAATATATTAGAAAGACAATAATGCGTCGTAACATTTACCAGTCGCTTGCCAGAATCAATTCCTGATGAGATGAGTGGACCAATTTCCCCAGAGACAGATCATACTGTATCCTGCGTGGCTGCAGTCTTACTGCCCTGAGAATAAAGCACAGCTCCTCTACCGAGCCCAGAGACATAAAGCAACACCTCAAGCTCTAAGCTGGCCTGTAACAAGTGTCCATGTTTGATAAACAAACACGTTTAGTACTGCTGCAGCTAACTCCTGAACAATATTTCTTCGGTAAAATGCATGGAATTTAGGGTTTCATTACCTTTTACATGCCAGTAACATCTTCAGCTTTCATTCAAAGGTTATTCTAATTATTTGTATATTTTGCCAACAAAATGGTCATACCTAAGCCTGGGCATACAATTAAGTCATGTTGTATTATGCTGGACTCCTGGGTTTAGCCCTCTCCCCTCCCACAGGCTCCCAGTCTACAGTTACATGGCATCACCCTTCACTTCAGCCATTGGGAAGAGTAAAGCTGATTCTTGCCTCCTCTTGACCTGCTGTGAATTGCCAGTTTGTCAGCAGTGGCTCTTTCTGCACACCGATTAGCGCAGGGAGAACTCGGTCCTGCTCAAAGCTTCCAAGCAATAACCACCATCCCAGCACATGTTTTGCCTACATGCACAAGGAGACAGAAAATGAAGACCCTCCACCCCCGTGTTCACAGGCTCTGTGTTACCTACAAAACCAGCTGCAAGGTGGCAAAAGGTGCCCAGGCCCAGGAAGCCACCCACGAGGGGAGCCCCTCTTGGAAATCACTTCCAGTTCTGTAGGAGCTCATCCAAATCAACCCACTTCCGCAAAACTTTTTGATTTATAAAATCCTATTTGATTCAAAAGGCCTCCTTTATCTCTGCTCACGACGACACACTTCTATGTTTTAGGACAAAGCACAGAAGGAACTGCAGACAAGAGCTTCGAATTTGAAAGCTGCAAAGCTGAGGCAGAACCCAAGGCTCAGTAACGGCAGAAAGAAACGTTCTTGCTTATGAAACGAAAACGAAGCAATCCCAAGGGAATGGGCACAGGGGTGACCAGAGATGCAGGTGGCTTTGTGCCCAACACCTCCACTTGCCATACACAGCCCAGCATCGGGGCAGGCTCTTCCTTCGCAGCTAGAATGACGTCAGTGAACAAGCATGCGGTTGCAACACGGGTGAGAGGTGCTGTGGCTTCAGTAACCAAACCAGGAGGGCTACAAAGTCGATGTTGGCAAAACAAAATGACAGATACTCAGCCACCCTCACAGAACCATTATGCTAAGTTTAATCAGCAATTATTTCCAGTGCCCCAGGCAAAATTTTATAGGATCCCTATACCAGAACATGTTAATTCCCCAGCTCAATTCTGGCAAAGAGCAAGCATTTCCCACCCTGTCTCCAATGACAAAACCTCCAGACAGGAACAGATCACTAGTAGCCTGGGGTTTGGAAAATAAAGGCGAATCTCCTATATGAATGTTTATTTGTCCAAAGGACACCATCCTGGTGAAACCTTTGGTGCCAGCCTCTGCAGCAGTGCATCAGCCCACAAGGCGAGATACACTACAAAAATACAAAACCCTTGACAAAAATCCTTTAAACCTGAAAAAAAAAAAGGCAAGTGGAATGACTGGAGATATGGATGTGGTAAGGAATGATCGAGAGGATTATTTTATCATATCTTCAATTGAAAAGAACAGCATTGCAAAAATAATTCAGGGGAACTGGTTAGGGTCATGAAGGACAAAACAGTAATGCAAAACACTCATAAAATCATCTCGCATTTGCTTTTCTCAAGACAGACACTTAGAGAAGCTGTCAGGAAGGAAAACTTTATAAAAATTACAATGGTTAAGGTAAATAGGGAAGAAATATGGATTATTTGTTTAAATAGTTATGAAGCTTAATATACCAATTCTCTAAAAGAAGAAACCAATGCCTTTTTGCAAGGAGCACACCGTACCTGTGGGTTTTCTCCCCAGGTAAAACAAAGGCCAATATAAAAGAAAAAATATTAGCAATACTCAAGCCAAAGTTTAGCAAACAGGGAGCTTCAGACTGTTCCAAAAATCAGAGTTGGGCATTGTGTAACACAGACCCAGGATGCATTTCTTGCAAACAGAGAACACCACAGGTGGAATGAGATACTTGGTTCTGTTGGATGCTGGAGGGAAGTCTTTAACACAGGAGAAGCGAATATATAAAGAAAAGTCAGAAAATCTGAACATATCTCATCTGTTAACAGCTGCAATTAGGAACCTCCTTACACTGAGGGGAAAACCAGTACTAATTCAGGAAATTACAGAGGTTGGGGAAATTATTATGACTGAATAAAACTGTTGAGTACCTAAATTCTGACAAAAGGAGGTATTACGGTACAAAGCAATTTCTAAAAGAAAATGACAGAAGCATCATTACCAATGACAAGCCTAAAATTACAGACAAAAAGCCTGAAAATAAAGACAGACAGTTTCTGTGCTTGATAAGTAGAAACAGTACCTAATTTACCCTTGCATAGTTAAATAATTTTTAAAAACAAGAAAAGATACAGTGAGGTACAAGATTTGTTGCCAATATTGAAATTAGCCAGGAAAGTGAAAACATGGGCAGATTAAAAAAAAATTAGATTTATGAAAGGTCACACATATGAGAGAAAAAATCCACGGTCACAGGTGAAATAACAGGATTTGATCTGACCACTGCCACTTGGGATATAATTTCAGGATTATAACTGTGTATAGGCTGCACAAAAATATGCCCCCAGTCTACCCCCAGCCCATCCCAGGGGCCATCAGCCCATCAAAAACCCACCTCCACAAACCCAGAGGAATAAAGGCACAGCAGCTGGTGGGACCCCAAACCAAGGGCTCCTGCCGAGGAATACCCCATCTGTCCTGGGACAGCATCAGCCCCAGCATCCAAGCATGGAGCCCATGCAAGACGAGTTGTGTGGAGCAGCACTCTTCCTAACCTTTGGGACCAAGGAGGGTTGCTGCCTCAGGGTGCACGACACACAACAAGATATACAGGAAGGGTGTTTTGGGATTGCATTGGGTTTAGGACCATGCAAGCATGGTGGCCAGAGTACAGGCCAAGTGGCCTGGAAGTGAGGTGGCAAGCAGGTCCCCGAGGGCCAGGTCTGGGCTTGCAAGGGCCTCTGTATGTCTACGGGCAAGAGCAAGGGTGGTGTTTGCTGTGGGACCAGGTGCCAGCAACTGGAGAGACTGGGATCCAGGGGCAGAGCAAGTGTCAGAGCCCAGATGCTGGAGTAGTCCTAGCTATACAGATGTACACGCATATTCTCAGCCAGAACTGCCCGTGTCCGTATGAATGCCCCGTCTGTCCCTGTTACCCGCACTAGCCATGCACACACGTGGTACGTACCCGTGCCTGCTGGGGACACATTTCAGCCTCACCACTGGCTGGACCTGTGGGCATGTAGCAGCAGCCACCTCACATCATGGGCTGCTGGACCAGCATGACGTACTTTCCTTCAGCATAAACTACACCTTTCACACAACCAGCAGCTAAAGGCTCAGCAGTCAAAACAAACCAGCAGGTTTATCAGGACTTGTTTAGAAAAGAAAACAAAATAGAGACAAGCTTCACATTGCCAATACACCCATTGTGGGCCTGCCCCTGAATGCTCCTGCAGTTCTGCCCCTCTCCCTGTGCACAGTAAGAGGTCAAACAGCTCCAACCTCAATGTCCAGGAATGGGCTGAAGGAGCCAGAATATACCAGTAGCACACCCAGGATGGAAAGGAATCAGTTAGACTTTTGCAGCCCAAGAGCTAGGGATCAAATGTAGTAGTCTGTTCACAACAAGCAGAAGTGATTTTCACACAACTTGGTTGCAAGTCATGGTTCTCTCCCACAAGATACTGTGGACACTAAAAACCTACAGCCTTAAGGAAAGGCTCAACAGATTTATGGAAGGCAAATGCAGTAAGGGTTAAAAACCACACAGAGATCACCCCTGTCTCAGGAGAGCATACTGAGATATGTACCACTGAAGACGAGAAGAGGGTTGGGGGGTCACTACCTTGCTGTAATCTCCTCGAGCTTGTCAACTTTTGACATCAAGGATATGAGGTTAGATGGACATCAGGTCTGACTCAATATGAGTAATGCCCATGTTCTGTTCTTATTTTGATTTTTTTTTTTTTAATTAAAAAAAGTAATAATACAGAGGACAGGTCCACACTTTTCTGACACTTTTCTTATTCTGTCAACAGACCTATTTGAAGCTTCTTTTCTTTTTTCACTCTGCAGATCCTTTTTTCAGCTGGATCATTTCACAGACCAAGGTTAAGTAAAGGTGCAACACAAACTGCTACAACCACGAAAACCAACATCCTCTTCTGGGAAAACGGAAAGAGGCAGCAGGAGAAACAAGAAACAGGAAAACGATACCAGTTTGGATAGACCTGCTATTGACAGAACAGCAGCATGGAGCCAAAGCACCCCCTTGCCTTGCTATGCATAGATAGCTGGTAAGAGCAAAGAAATGTTAAGGCACAGATGCATGGGAATCCTCCAGACCCCATTTACACAGCAGAGGGTCTGGCTCCTATAGCCCATTAGTAGCATTAACACATATAATAGCTTGGATTTTTCCATTAAGGGATTTGCAACCTCAGTGCCGCCCACAGTCATTGCCCAAAGGCTTCTACTGGACAAGACAGAAGTTGACTCCATAAACATCTAAAGGAATACCAGCTAACTCCGACTGTGTAACTGATAAAATCACAATTCATTAATTCTACCAAAAGCCTGCCTTGCCTGAGGCTCACCTCCTGTGTGACAGAGGAGGTCCAGCCTGTACCTCCTCACACCCACACTTTGGGAAATACACCTATTTTATTCCACATGACATATCCACCTTAGACAAGGACGATGACACAAGCTGCATCCATTCCAAGAAAATATTTAAAACCCCCATCACGCACCACAATGTCACTAGCAAAGCAGAGAAGGGAGAGATGGGATTTCATTCAACTAATCCTTAAACAGTTTTCAGTTTAGGTAAAAAGCACAGTACAAACTTCAAACAATAATCTAAATTGTTGCAATTATACCGAGCCACCTCAGGCAAAGCTTTCGGAAGCAGCAGAGACAATTCTCTCATACTGGAGACATCATGACAGCACTTTGTTACTGTTATTTAAAAGGACAGAGTCTAGACCAAAAGACACAGAATCAGCAATTCCAAACTCAAGTTCAATGAAGTCAGACAATTCAAATGCCTGCAAGTAAATAAGCAATACTGAAAAGGGGGAGAGAAAAAAAAAAAAAAAAAAGAGTACTTGAAACCATAAACATGCAATCATAAAACTCACTGCCAATAATGGTAGTATTTCAAAGTGCAAATCTGCAAGACAATGGCTACTGATTGACAACAGCTTTAAACGAACAGACAGCAAGTCTGGTCAAGTTATCACTCCAGTGCATGAGAAGACAATAAGCATTCATAATAAGAGACCTTAATAAATGTAATCCATTCCCACTTCCAAAAATTAAAGGCAAAATTAAGGTATATTTAAGATACACATGAAGAGTCTTCATAAAACTTTGACTGAATCCCAGTTAATTATGTTTAAAGAAAAACCCTCTGATACAAACTGAAGCTCACCACGCTTTAGGGCCTGATGGACTACTGGGAGAAAATAATTTACACAACAGGACCGTATCTTCCAGAGCTTCACAGAAATGGGATTCTTGACAAGTACAAACCTTCAGTCTACCCCTGGGACAATTCATCTTCCAAAGGTCTCCAATGAAAACACAGAGAAACAGAATTACAACACATCATTAGCAGAGACATGGAATTTGTAACTCTCCTGCAGTGACAGGACTTTCAGCAGGATGAAAGAGCACATCTGGATCTCTACAATGTCGCACCTGGTTTGGGCACTCCCTACACTATTCTCATCTAGATTTGTCATCTGAGAAGCAGGTGGAAACAACAGTACATCACCTGTAGAAGCTCAAACAAAAGATGCAAAAAGGAGCAGAATTCTTCTGCACATGGTTGCAGGCAGAAAAGTACTTACTTCATCCAAACTAGCAGCAAAGATACTCACTGCTTTACAACATACATAGGTGGTGGAGGGAAGTGAGAAACAGAAGACCTCAAAGCAGAGCACAGGAAGCCCTGGAAATACAGATAGCACCAAGACTCAGCTAATAAACATCACTGAAAGCCTTGGCTTGGTGTCATTCCTTCAAGACACAGCACATTCACATCCTCCTAAAATGCAAATACTGCTTACTGACACTGAATTTCCAATTGAATTCCAGCTAAAACAAAAGTCTCAACTGGGGGGGGAGGGGGTTTGCCAGTAGTTTTTATATGCACATGCACACGTTTCCCCGTGTGTGTGCACATGTGTCCATAGAGTCAAAATCCCATTTTGTTTTGTAGTTCTGGCACAAAAACTTCCACCAGCTGTATTCTTGACAATTTAGTTACTAGCAGAATTGTGGTGTTAATTAAAAATAAACAAATAACTAGAAATTAATAAACAGACACACAAAAGGACTGAGTATCGACTAGACGTGGAATCTACCCATGGCATTAAAACATTTCATTTGCAGTTTCCAGCAGTAACTGCGATGATAGAAAAATCTAGGAGCTAATGAACCATTCCATCCGTCAGATTAGGTTAGTCCCCATAAATGGTAAGCAGTTGTTTTCAGAATATGCAAGAATAAATCTTATCAACATGTAGCACTAGCTCGTGTTTTAACAAGATCTTTCTCTCAGACAAGGCTCATGATGAATCCTATGTGGGAAGCAGAATGGCATCACTTCTTGCAGATATCACCTAAACATCCTCTTTCCTAGCAAGATATATATACTGTGCCCTCAAACCACATAGAAAGTACACAACAGCAAGGCTGTGATTCACACAGGCACAACTGAAAGCAATTCTGCATACCCAGCCAGCATACAGATTCAAACAAAGGAACCACCCATTAGTTATATTTCTGCCTCTCATTGCCACAGAATATTCTGCATGAACTTTCATCACATGCTAGCAGTTGAAGCCAGTCAAAAAGAAGCATGACAGGAAATAAACCCACCCTAACACAACTGTGTCTGAAGATTGAGATCTGTATTTTTCCAAGTGGCATACAGATTATCTTCAACTGCTTAACATGGAACCTACCAGAAAAGCAACTTCATCTTTCCTTTACTCCAAGGGAAAAACTACAAACAGCAGGGAAGAACTTGTCAGATATTACTGTAGAGTGTTGTATTTAATATTACCATGGAAATTACAAAAGACAATATTGGCTAAAAGCATCAATCTCATTAAAGTTATTTTTCCTAAAGGAAAAGGGAAGAATCAAAATTTGAATTTCTGAAGCAGGTCCTAGCAGAAGCACAGACTAGCAGGTGGAAACCAAGCCAAGCAGAAGCATGGGTAAGAGGAACAACAGAAGCAAGCCTGCCCAAAGGAGAGACCCAAACATTAGATTCTGTTGTTCAGGCCCAACAGAGAAAAAATGTAATACAGCCAAGTGACTTGCTCTGTAAACTCTGTGCAGCCTCAAGTGCTGGCTGCCAGGCCAACACTGCAATCCAGCTGCAGTCTAGAAGTGAAAACCCAAGTCCAGCTGAGTTCGCAGTTTGTCTACTCTCAAACTATCAGCAGTAAGCAAGGATGACAGCCAAAGCCAAGGCCAGCAGCCAGCCCTCATATAAAAATACCTGTCTTATGGTCTAAATTAACTGTATTCCAAGCAGCGCCTTCCCACAGGAATGCAACAGCGCTCAGTATCAGCAGGTGGAAGAAAGCACTTAAAATATCCCGACATAATTTAAGGCAGACAAGGCTTATGATGCTTGTTATTTAATCAAATACATGCTAAAATGCTTAAATATCATTAGGAAATTAAGTCAAGCTGCGCTGAGCCCTTAACCTACTATACCTGTTAGTGTAAGATGTTACTAAATGCAGTGCACATCTGATGCCAGACAGCCTGTGTTTAGCAAACTGCTCCATTTTCTAAATATTTATAAATGCACTTTTCAGAAATGCTAAACCAGCAGCATGATCCCTTTATATTTTCATTTTAATTCATCTAATAATTCAGTTAACACAGTTTTTCAAAAATCATGTAGGAGTTGTACAGGAAACTGTTTTTTTCTTTTTGCACGTCCTCCAATTTCTGGATGCTAGTTTTGAAAGATATCTATTCATCAAATAACATGTTGCACAAAATAAGCAATAACCAAGAAAGAAATGTGCCACCTCATAGAGTTCAGAATCCAAACCATAATTTTAACAAGCAAGTTTTTCTGAGGAGTCTTACACACTGTGTATTTTTTCTTCCATGAGGTCAGGCTGCCTGATCATCCAACATCAAAGTAGCACATGTACAGAGCACCATGGAAAAGTTTTGCTTTGCAGTATTATGAAACACTTTCAAATAATAGGTAGGATTAAAAAGACTACAGAAAAACAAAATTGATGTTTTTCTTACCCCAAGTTTCATTCATTACCAAGATGTTCTTTGTTTCAACTTCCCAGCAGACCCTTAAGTTTCTAGAAAACCTGAAGGATCATTTCCCCCCAAAACCAGCACTATTTGAAGCAAGTGCATCAGGTCAAAGTATACTAGCTTTGATACTAAATATTGTCAAGCACACTACTAGGGCCTATGCAACCAGCATTCTGCAAGTTCCACAAATGCTGCTGTAAAAAGAAATACCCTATTTGCTTACTTATTTTCTGGGAAATGACACACAAACTGTATCTCAGCTCTCCCTCTGAGAACCAGGATTAATGCCATGAGTATTAGCTCCTCAGGTAGCAGGCGAAGACAATCCACTCTTAGCCAGAGAATAAAACTTTTCCAATTGTAACATTTATATATGTATTTATTCTAGTTGATATCAGTGCCAACAATTAAAACTGACATTGCTTTTATGTGCCTCTTTCTTTGCTGGATTTTAACTGATGAGCTGAAATTTCTCAAGTATCATGTTCAGACTTAAATGACAAATTCCTTCTAATTTTAATAGAAATTTTAAGGGAAATCAAACCCTTTACATGACGTTAAATTTCTTTTCAGGTAAGCTTTTCTTTTGAAAGCTTTAGATACTCCCTTTTCAGCTCAGGGACCTGAAGCCCAAGAGAGAAGGCTCTGTAATACAGACTGGGTAGACACTCCACATTGCTCAGAAGCCCTACACAGCAATGACTGATAGATCAGACAGACCTTTCACAGATCTTAATTTGCAGATGCCCATTAAAGCTCTAATGGAGTTTAAAAATAGTGGCTTTGCAGAGTCCATTAATTTTGTTGATGCTTTTGGGAAACTTGTGCATGAACCCACCATCCACATACAAATCCGTTGAGGGAACCCAAGCCTGGAATGTGCCATCCACTCCTGTCAGCCTGGGACTATGGATAAAGACAGGAAATGTCATATTCAGCAGTGGATTACAGATCAGGAGATAAAAAGGACATGGGGGAACCTGTTCTGCTCATAAGACAAACAGTGCTGTAACAAAACCCCAACATGCAGATTGGAGAAAGGTGCCCAAGAGCATTGCAGGAACACAGACCAAGAAAACTGGGAACCAGCAGGCAAACAGATTAGGTGAGAAAGAGAAGAAAAAAAAAAAAAAGTAGCTAGTTAGGCACAGTGAGAAGACAGAAAATGAAGAGATTGCACTTGTCACACTGAATGGGAACCACAGGAAGGGGAGCTGGTATAAAACACAAATATCTTAACGGAGAGGTCTGAAGGCTGCAGAAGACAGGACTCCAGAGCCTCCCACTACCCTGCATCACAGCCTTCAATGCAGCATTTCATTTGCCCCCCAAGAAATGCCTGCACCCCTGTTTCAAGCAAGTGACCCTGTCCTATCCAGTCTCCACCTCTTTTTCCCAAAACCAGGTATCTTCAGGGACTGCCTGCGCTCTGCCAAAGCCTGAACACAGCTGCAACTCAGGCCAAGGGGACAGTGAAGGAAACTTTTACGTAATGCTGCCATCTGATTAAGTACAGTGGAAGAATGTCTCAGCAATGGCCACAAAAACCAGCAGGTAACCAAGCTGTCAGTTCCTTAGTTTGCCACCAATGTAATGAGGATGATCAGAGTTTTACCTAGCCTCATCAAACACTGTTAAATAGTCAGAATTTATCAGAAACTGAGAAATTCTGAATTTGAAGAAGAATATTTGAATGAGGCACTGGCCACCTCCTGAACAATGAAAAGAAAAAAGCTAATAACTGCTCAGGGAGGAATCAGTACTCATCTTTGCACTGAACACCAGGGAAGGGGGAGTGGGATTTATACAATAGCATACATTACAGACTGGCAGGAGTTGGAAGGGACCTCTGGAGATCATCTAGTCCAACTCCCTGCTAAAGCAGGGTCACCTACAGTAGGCTGCAACCAGGACCGTGTTCAGGTGGGATTTGATTATCTCCAGAGACGGAGACCCCACAGCCTCTCTGGGCAGCCTGTCCCGGTGCTCCGTCACACTCAGTGTGCGTAAGTTTTACCTCGTGTTGAGATGGAACTTCCTGTGTTCCAGCTTGTCCCCATTGCCCCTTGTCCTGTCACTGGGCACCACTGGAAAGAGTCTGGCCCCATCCTCTAGCCATGTACCCTTTAGCTATTTTTAAATATTGATCAGATATCCCCCACATAGACAGTAATTAAGTTCTGTTTGCAACACATGCACACAGTGTAGTCTACTGTGCTTCTCTAAGGCAAGTTCGACTTTACTCCCTTTGTGACACACTGCATGCACAACAAACTCCACACAATGGTCTGAATTCACCCCTTGTTTCTAAGTAGCAGCTAAATCTAAAAAAACAATGTAGAGAAGAAAAAGACCAAAATTAACACAGGAAAGACATTTTTCTCCCAGCGACCTGTGATAAAGGCAGGTTCTGCCTTTGTAACAGTGGTAAGGGCAGCAGGACAGCAACTGTAGGACATAACACAAACAGCTGTACCAGGCACACCAGAAACAGAGCAATTTGCCTGTCCACTGAAGTCATCCCCTCCTCAAATGCCACACACTCCCTTCTGCTCCCTTCCCCACTGCTGACACTTTTCCACCTTATCTCACTTGAAGGTCATCTCCACCGACCTTTTAACATCCCCACAGGGCAAGCCAGTGCAAGCTGTGGCCAGTTCAGAGCTACGTACATGCTGACTACTAGCGTATGCACACCAGGCATCAGCCTGTCAAAAAACCCACATTATTTCAATGACTATCCTGAAGATGTATTAATTTGTATCCCTCTGCTCAGCCTCTAAAACATAAGAAAACCGTTGGAACTTCTCTATAAAATTCCCACCTCTCTCCCAAAGCACAGCTGAATATTGGGCTGAAGGTTTTTAAAATCTTACTTCTGGATAAGCCAAATACCAAGATTCAAACCCCTGTGATGATGCAAGTTCAGTGTCAGCAGACACTGCTACTTGCTGGGACCTAGCCACAAAATCCTGTCCTTCATGGCACGCCACTGACACGTCCACAAGCACTCATGAAAACACACCTTCAAGTGTATATATGCTTACAAAGCAGCGATGTATGAAATGGGTACTGCCAAGACATTCCTTCTGGTATGTTGTGGCTGGGATCTTTAGGCTCAGAGCCCTGAAAAACCATGACAAATCCAATGATGCCTTGAACGCAGCTGATACCATATGATTTCTCCTGAGAACTTCTACTTATTCATCTATTTATTTCCTAGAACAAATTTTCCCATTCATGCAGTCGGTATAACAGTTTCTTTTGTGAGCAAAGCCTTTCCTCACTTTGGGGAAATGAATATAAAACAGCTTTTTTTTCTCCCCAAACCTGTAAGGTTTCACACGTTGCTTGTTTTATTCAGAAGTTCCAATTCTACTTTAATTACATCTTCCTGAAGCAGAGTGGAGAGTAATGCCAGGTTCATTTGTGGGTCCTACGGGGAAGTATTTACTAAAAGGGCTTTTTATCAGCTCCCGCTCATTCTGGCTGTCAAGAATTTTAATTACAATTTTGGCCTTTATCAGAAAGTATTTTTTCTATTGAACAACTTTTTCTCCTTGAAAGGATAAAAAACAAGAGAATACCTGGATTTATTCACAAAGTTTTCTTCTTAATATTCTTCAATTCCTCCTCTTCTTGGAAGACTTCTACTCCTTACCACATTTGGGGGGTGCGGGGTGAGGAGGGGGACATAGAAATTTGATTTGTACCAGTTGGCCTCATTCTCTACAGTATCACTTCAATGCGATGAAAATCAGCTACTAGCTCCTCTGCAGGAACTACTTTCTCCTAAAACTCTTTCATTATTACTACCTGTTATTACAGTTGCTTCTTACTCACACCACAGAACTCTCTAGGTATCTGTTTCTTTGCCAGATCTTAACTGGCCTGAAATCTGTGCTAATTATTTGCCTCTGGGTGATTGTTGCTCCGACTGTTCTTGTTTCAACCAAATCGGTCAGGCAGTTGGAAGGATTTTATCATAAGTGAATATACCTGAAGTCTTATTTTGCAAAATAGCTTTTTCTTTAGAACATCCTCCTATTTACATGCATTAGGGTAAGGACTTCAGATTTGCATCACAAATGTGTCACAGAAAATTACTCAAATTTAGCTACAGGACAAAACCAATCACAAAACAAGGTATTTAGAGTCATTCATTAAAAAGAATTTAGCAAGCTAATTTCTCAGATTTCTAATGCATGCCCATAAGAAAGTATTAGCTCTGATCCCATTAAGCATGCCGCATACAAGGACAAAACTGGACTTTTCCTGTAAGGATTACTGCCAAAAACTTTTCACTCAGGCACAGAAGGTAGGCAGCTATTAGAACACACACAATACTGTGACCACCACCAGCAGCTTGACAGCAAACATGAAGAATATAGGAGAATAATTGCCAGACCAGTGTAAGGAAAAAAATACTAGCCGGGAATGGATGGAAGCGAAGCATGACACTACAAAGAAATCTTACAAGATTTGGTATTATGGGACTAGGGGGTCTAAAACTATTCTCTGAGCAGGGAAGGTGTTAGGCACAGAAAGCAGCCTACAACTCAAGGAGTCCAGGAGAAGACCTGTACTGCAAGCCAGAGAGCGAGTTCCTCAAGCAAGAAAACTCAAGTTTAACTACCATATTGGTATCACAGGAAATT
Organism: Porphyrio hochstetteri; assembly: GCA_020800305.1. Taxonomy (NCBI): domain Eukaryota; kingdom Metazoa; phylum Chordata; class Aves; order Gruiformes; family Rallidae; genus Porphyrio; species Porphyrio hochstetteri. Next base: position 31,365,895 of record CM036905.1, on the reverse strand, counting down.
ATGAGCAAGGATACCTAACATTTGGTTAAAACTCCTCTTTGATAAATTCAGAACTGGACAGCAATAAACATTTTAATGAGGCTTGGACAGCAGCTGGGAGCCAGCTGACTGTGCCTGCCCACCTACTCGGACACCATCCTCCTGAGCATGTGGAAGTGTGTCTGCCTCGGGCATTTTGTAATTGTTTCAAGGATCATTCCATAGCGATTTATGGACCAGCAGTGATTCATGAACCACAGGCTGAATAACACTAGACAAAATGACCTTTTCAGTTCTCTTTTTTTTTTTGGCATTTTTCCCTCTCGATTCTATGTAGATGCAGCAGTTCACCCATATACGCACTTACTATTGCACTGGTGGGGAAAAAAAGTTGCAAGTCCTGCCCAGATAGCAACAAACATACATGTTATCTGGTCTTCACTGTCAATAAAATGCAACATACATACTCACAAACTGGTTTGGGTTGGAAGGGACCACAAAGACCATCTAGTCCCAACCCCCTGCCATGGGCATGGACAGCCTCCACTAGACCAGGCTGCCCAAAGCCCCATCCAGCCTGGCCTTGAATACTGCCAGGGAGGGGGGCAGCCACAGCTTCTCTGGGCAGCCTGTGCCAGGGCCTCACTACCCTCACAGGGAAGAATTTCTTCCTTGTATCTAATCTAAATCTCCCCTTCTTCAGCTTAAGGCTACTGCCCCTTGCCCTATCACTACCTACCCTTGCAAACCATCCCTCTCCAACTTTCTTGTAGGCCCCAATCCAGGTACTGTGTAATCATAATATAACCCACTAAAAAGTAAAACCTGAAGAAACAAGGATAAAAGATGGCAGAAAATGGATAAAAGAAGGATTAATAAGAGTGAAAAAGAACAAAGGAGAATAGGTGAGATGGAAGAGGGGGAGTGGTGTAGAGACCCTTTGCTATTAGGAAGCAGGAAGGAAAAACCAGGCAAAAAGACCAGGGATGACAATATCACGTGCACAGAATCTCAAGTGAAAAAAGCTTTCTGGCATCTCAAGTAAATCAACAGCTGAAATTGTCTAGGAAGCTTTGTAGCTATTGCTAGAAATTCCTCCTGTTGCTGGGTGCAAACTACAATGATCAGTGCCCATTAAATTGCTGAAACAAAGCGCTTGCTGCTCAGTACTGCCAGGCTTGCCCTTCATGCTACAAACCAGGCCAGACAGAAAACCAGCCAAGAAGTAGAAATCAAAATATATACAAGCTACTATATTGATTTATTATTTATTTTCATAAATAATTACTCACAAAAAAATGTTAAACTTTTAATACTGTGGCTGCCACAGTAATCTCAGCCAGCTGCTCCAAAGCAGTATCTGAAGCAGAAACGGTGCGAGGAGCAGCTCAGCTCTGTCCATTACTGAACACGTGTTCCTCGCAGCAGTTGGCCTCCAATTAAAGACAAGACAGGAAAAGTGGCTTTGCAAAAGCTGTGCACACGTTTACTGCCACCACTCACAACACACGGAGCGATGACCACATCAGCTTACACTCTTCCTCTACAAGTCACTCCAAGGCACATCAAACCATCTATCTCACTTGCAGCGAGATGACCAGTGCAATACCAAGCAGGCAATTCCAACTTGTCGAGCAGTAATGGTCTTTTATAGTTGGTCTTCTTGCTAGAAGTCACCTCTCTTCTTGCCTGAAGATAAGAAGTTAGAAGGTTCACATATGAAACATAATCAGGAAGGGATAAAAAAAAAAAAAAAAAAGAAAAAAAAAAAAAAGAGATGATCAGCCTTATCAGCGGTTTAATTGACTTCAAAGAAAAATTAACAAGCAAGATTTGACATTCCTTAACTTTATGAACAGTTTTCATCAGCTTGTATGAACCAGGAAGGACTAAGAATACACTTACACTAGAAATAAAGCCATCTTCTGAAAAAAGAAAAATACAACATTGAAGATCAGAAAAAGAGAGATGATTGGTGAGATGAAAATGTTTAATTATCAGGCAAGAATTATTAAAGGATAATGAAGAGAAGAGCAGACTTCTGAAAAGACACTGACACACAACGTGTAGTCTAACTATCAGGCCACTGCAACAAAGAACATGGAGAGCAGTGTCAAGGACAGATGCAGACAAGGGCCTACCCCACTGGGTAACTTCTGCTTAGGTGGTCTCAAGAAAACCAGAACATTCAAGAGATATTATCAGGTAATAACACAAAGACTTTCTTTGCACAATGCAAAATTAGACTGTGAATTTCATTTCCACCTGACGCTACTAAAACAACAGCGTAGAGGATCAAATCAGACATTTGTAGAGATGACAAACATGCTCACTTCGTAATAGTAAGCAATAAAACCAAGTATAAACAAAAGCTTCAAATGCAATACAAATTCTCAAACTTGAGGACAACAATAAATTTCTAACCAATATCCCCAAGGGGAAGGTTACACCGCATTTCACTGCAGCGGTTTATTGCCTTGAAGCAGGAAATATCAGACCTGGTCACAGACAAAGTAGATGAGAAGAACCTCTGCACCAGTGAACATGGAAAACAGAGCATCCCTGTTTGAACATTATTTTCTTGCTCTTTGTGTTTCTGTTAAAACAAAGATCAATCAAAATTGGAAAAAAAAAGATTGCAATAGATGAAAATTGTTAAACAGGCAATGAAATGCTATGGAGCCATTCAAAAAAGACTAATAATGTATAAAGACATCAAGGTTAATTTAAGAAATGGAAAAAAAGAATATTTAAAAAATTAGGGGCTTAGTAAGGTTTACTTAGGTTACTGGTAAATGTTTTTTGTTGTTTTTTTCCTTTTAAGAAATACCCCATTTTAATATAACTAGGAAAAGTAAAATATAAATCCCTTTTTTTAAAAGTTATTAAACACTTCACCAGAAAAGAAATTAAAACATTTGCAGAATGACATGAGACATAATTAAAGCAGTTTCAAACAATTTCACCCCATGAATTTTTGCTTATTTCTTAGCTAAAATATCCTAATTTATTAATGAATAAAAATTAGAAATGCTTTTTCAAAACAACTCGTTCTGCTGAATCTCAAATTACGCTCACACTGTCTAAACTGTATGTAAGAAGCAGCTGAAGAAACCACTAGACCTTTAAATTGTTCTTTTCTCTAATCAAATTGACATTTTGTTAGTATTTTCTTGAATAGGCAAATATTAGCTCACATTTTTGAACACCACAGCACAATCCCTGTTCGCTATATAACACTTGGCAATTTTTACTTTTTTCCCTTTTTTTTGTTTAATAAAACACATTATGAAGAAACATTACTTGATCTGGAGTTCTCATCATTGCCAATGTAATACAGCTTCCATGGCAATATATTCTACCTGTTTGCCTATCTGTGTTTTCCACTGAGCCTGTACTTTGAAGATACAAACCCTTCCCATAACTTCCCTACTTCATTGCAACCTTGAAATGCCACAAAAAGGATCAATTATATAAAATAGCATTCCAAACTCAGTTTTAGAAAGAAGCAGAACATGATGCTGGCAGCTGAATGCAGAACTTGGTGTACAAGACTATTTACTTCTCTCTACTATGCCTGAGGTTGTCCATAGCTTAAGGAAAGCTGAAGAAAGTGAGCAGTACCTGCTCAGGTCAGACAGAAAACAAATGTTCTGCAGTACTAGGGAAGCAGCTGAGGTATTTAAGACCATTACCATTGAAAAGACAACCACAGAAGCTCAGTAGAGCACGGGGCTTGCAGAAAATTCAGTAGTAAAACCAAAATGTGTCCAAGAATAATCTCAGCAACCACCTCCAGTGTAGTCCAAATCAACAGGGCATCAGGAGGAAGGGTGAAGACTCAGTTTAAGATCACTGAGTCCAACCAAAAACCTAACACTACCAATCCCCACTTAGTACTATGCTTCTACACAAGCTTATGTACCTCAGTATTCAAGTGATAGCATTAGCTCAGTAGATTTTCTTTACAAGTTTACATTTACACTTGGCTTTCTATGCAACTGAGTTCATAGATTATCAGCCCCCACTCTACAATGGCAGACCATAAGCCTGCTCCTGGAAGACCAAATAAGCAAAAGTGCTTTTCTTCTTGTCTACCTTTTATGCAGCACCTCAGTTCAAGGAGAAAGGTGACGTTTTCATTATGAAAATAATGCTTCTCTCTCCCCTGATTGGACATCTATGTTCAAAAGATGTTCCTTGAGGAACATTTTTTTCCAGGGAAGCCTTTAATAAATACATTGAGATGTACCAGTAGAGCAGGAAACTAGCACACACAAATAAATATTCATATGGTTTAATGACTTATACACCAACGTTCTTATCACTACAACACTGAAGTCTGCTTAGAGACAAACATGCCTATTTTCTCTTAGCAGAGCTTATTTTTTAACTCACTGGAAAGCTACAGAGCACTAGAAGAGATTCACAGTAGTACCACACTGCAGAATAATATTGGATTTATTTACCTTTTATTATTCAGCTTACTCCATCTATGTCAACACAGAAATAGAGTTTCCATTTGACATTGCCTTCCTGCTTCTAAGGATGAGCAAGCAGACTTGCAATCCTTCCTATGCCTTTTACTCACGCAAGTGCAACTTTATCCCCTCTAGAAAAAAGGGCCTCTCTTTCTTCCGGTCGTATTTTCTAACCAACTATTAAAGAGAAATCTTGTACAACTCCTGCACACAGGAAAGGCTACAGACCGCGCTGTTCCACCGACTGAAGAACCAGACATGAGAGGGATCAAACTGCAAAGCAGACATCTACTGTCATCTTGCACCAACCAATTTTTTCTTTTTTTTTTTTTAAACAAAATTAATACCTACTTCACTGTAAAGAAAGAAGGCTAAGGTTTATAAACCACTGCTGACGACGAAAAGCGCTAATGAACTCAAAGTTCTCTCTTCTGCTGGACAAAGAAAACATTAAGAAGTGTCTGGGAGCATTTTATGACTTTCTTTGGAAAGCACAGACAATAATACATCAGAGATTCACAAAAAATAGAAAGGCTGGAATACAAAAATCTAAGCAGTAAGGATTATCCAGAAGTATATGTATATTAAACTGCCTGGGAATTAAGGTACAGAGCAGACAAATAGCACTGCTGCTATTTTTCCTCCAAGCACCTTTCGATGCCAATTCACTGCCACAGCCCCGCAGTGTTTAAATCCCTCTCTCTCGACAGGTGATCCTCTCGTTTCATCCACCACAGCACTCCAGTTTCCAAAAGAATGAAGCCAAAATTGCAGCTGTCCCAAATGACGACAGCACAGACAACCAACCAACATCCTCCTTTCATCAAATTCAACAGAAAATTCTCATTGATTACAGGCAAGAGGCTACTCTGCTTTGTTCAGTGATAGCTTCTGCTTCTAGTGCTATTATATTTAAATGTGCAGAGGGGAAAAAAAGCTTGTGTTTTTTAGGATCTACATGAAAGATGAATTTGACCAAAAAAACCCAACAAACTCTCAAATGTCTTGACTCTGATAAAGATTTCTCTTCCAACTCTGACATGTAAACAGCATTTTTTGTCATAATGAAACAAGCACCTCTGAAAATGCACCAGGATCACAGACCTGTTTGGGTAAATGGTATGTGTCACTTTCGGTGATAAAACTGCCATCTCTGAGTATATGGGGTTTTGCACATGTTTTTCAATAAGCAGAAAATGTTGCCCATTTTCCAGAAAAAAAAAAAAATTTTAAAAAAAAAAAAAAAAATCACAAAATCATGCTGCAGTTAAGCGCATTTAAATTCTCCTCCACCAAAGAAGATGAAGAATAAGCAAAGGAATACCACCAAATAAAAATATATTTTACAGGCTCTCTGGGAAAAAAAGGCTTTTGTTGAAAACAAGAGTGAAAATTTAGGATACCTAAATCCGTTTTACTGGCTTTCTCTTTCCCCCACAAAGCTGATGACAGTAGTTGCATTACAAGAATAATCTTTAATTAATGAAAATAAACAGTTTCCTTTTAGAATTATCCTTTGATCCACTTAAGCATATAAGTTATAAGCTTCAATTTAAGGACACTGACTTCAAAGGGATTATTCACTCTCAAGTATCCATACAGGTAAGCAGCAAAGGCTTCAGCGGCCTTGATCTTTCAGCATCAAATGAACCGGGGCTGCATGCATTACCCATACATATGGTTAGAGCCCACCAGTTTACCATGTGTCATGATCTGATCCAGAAAAACGTGTGTGTCTTTAAACACTTTGCTGATTTAGGGACTCTGTACAGGACAGTTTGCTGGCTCAAGCCTTTCACATGCAAATTCTGCTGATAAACAGACCCTGATCTATTATCAATTCACCACAAGTTTTTGTTTTAATCCTCAGTGTTCTTTCTATCGACTGAGGTAAAACAATTAGTATTTGATTATCAACTGGAATCTGCAGACAAATAAGATAAGATATGGGTTTGAACACCCAGATTCATTACAATAGGCTAATAAAAAAAAAATCTGTTTAAGGAAGAGAGTCACAAAATGTTCCAGGCACAGACCATCGCTCATGCCCACTATGTATTTTACTTTACTTACTCCAGCATGCCACAAAAGTTACATTTTTAAATATCATGAAAATGCTTAACTTTGACCTTACAAACCATTAAGTGTGTGCGACTACAATCCTGAGTATCCCAATTGTGTGGGAATAATCTACAATTCAGTATAAACTCCCCAGAAGAATTACAACACATTCACATGACTTCATAAAATTCAGACTCTGCCTACTAGGGCATGTAGAAGTTCCACATACAAATATTGAATTTTCATTTTAATAATCAAAAGGAGAAGCATACAAATTACAAAAAGGCACTACATGTAATTATAACAGGCAGTTCGCACTAAGGAAACAATAAACAACACCTGAAACAAGTCAATTAAAGGCTACTTTTCAACACTTTTCTTCAGAGTATCAGCCTAAACACCAAAGAGTTTTTCAGTTTCAGTGAACAGGCCCATCAAGCTATTTCTTCTTTTTATTCTGACTTCTGTCTTTGCAGTTAATAAAAAAAAACAATTAAATATGCTTAGTTACAAAAAAAAAAAGGTCAAAAAAAAATTTCCAAGCCTGGTAAGATCAGAAAAAAGGAATGAGTGATGGAAGAGGAAAGAAATGTCAAAACTAGCCTGATGTGTGTAATAGGATGGTGAAGAAAAGTATTAAGCTTTTCAGATGACCCGGAACTCCATAACTCAACTACAAGGAAGCTTTCTACATTTAAGCCACCTTCCCAAGGAGGTCGTCATAAAATTCTCAGAGGTGGTGTTTTTAAAAATTACTTCAATTACTTCACAAAAAAGAAACATATGTATAGGAGTATAGCTTCAGGGTCTACTTGCCTACTACCCTGATCTTTGACAAAAGCAGAAAATAGAGTATTGAGCCAGCAGCCAAACCTTCCTCTTCTTTAGTTTGAAAAATGTATATTTAATGACAGAGGGCAAGTCATCTGAAAATTAAGGCTCTTTAATATGAAAACTGTTTTGAAAAGCAAGAATCAGTTCACACTAAATATTTAAACAAATAGCAGCGACCACATATAAAGTGCGTCTAAGCAGAATGATGAACTAACACAATACATAGTATTCAATCTTTTTTCAGTTTTTAAACAAATACAGAAAAAAAGAGGTATCAGTGCATGCTTGAATCAGTGGGCATGGGAAAGCAATACCTTAGGCAGAGAGAGATGGGAAATTTCAAAAGCTTTAGTTACATTCCTGAACTAAGTTACCAACCCTGAAGAGCTACATATATAAGGATAATTCAGTAGCTTTATATATTACCCTGCGCCCCAGTTGAAAGCATTTAATCAACTATTTCACTTCTGACATGCAAATCCTGCAAGTTTATCTGGCTTCTGCACATTTTGCAACAGTCCTGGTGAGAGGTGAAGTTAAAAGCACTACAAATTACAATTTCAAAACACGTTTCTGTAAGAAAGGAGAAGTATTTCCGCGGTCCTGTCAAATCATAACATACATAGAACTTTTTACTACAGTTTTCTTAGAGCCTACATCTTATATACTGTTTGTTTGGTTTGAAAAAGTTTAGTATTGCCACATTTTTTAAAAAAATCAAGTAATTTACAGGTGAATTCCTCGCAAAATTTAAAGTTTTACCAAATAAATCAGGTATTTTGAAAAGGCTCAAATCTTCTCACTGTATACAGAAACATCACAACATTACAAAACCACCAGAAAATGTAAAAATACAAAAGAATTTCATTGGCAGATACATGGGAAAGAAGTGATGTATTTTTGGGCAACTGTTTTCTCTGACTTTTCAGAGCAGACCTTGGACTAAGAAATAGCCTCAGCTAACAGCTACAAGGGCTCAGTAAATTTGCTGGCACAAGTGAATTAACCTCCAGAATCCAGCCGACTTGCATCCATTTACCGGGCAGTGAATTTCACTCCCCAGAGTACTTTCTGTGTGACTACTGCTCTACTTTCATGCCCCGCTGTTGTGTAAGTAACCCCTTCCTAGCACAAAAACAAGCCAAACGCTTCACCCAAAATGCCACTGAAATTAAATTTCTGTCAGAAGTAGTAAAACAATGTGTTCATTCCACAACAGCCTCAGCCCAAACCCACGTCCCAACACTGTCCTGAGGAGCACAGGCACAAGCGAGACAAAAACCTGCAGATTACCAATGCTTTAAAGAGATTTTGAATATGCAGAGCATAGCAGGGAGCTTGTTGCATCTCATTTGTTGGAACGCTCCGGGCCATGGTCAGATGACAGATATGCTTCTCAGGTGAGAGGCAGCACCTGTGAGCACCAACTCATTGCTGGACTCCAGTGAGCAGGAGGTGGCAGTGACGGTGAAAGACAGCAACAGCGTGGGAAAGCTCCTCTTTCCAACTGCAGTACAAAGAACATGGGATCTGGTCCACAGAAATAAAATCCAAATAGGAAAGAGGAATGCAATCCCAATAGTCCACAGGTGCATTACTCCTGTTTTAATAACAACTCTTGATAAGGCCTCCCATCAGCAAGCACCACAGCTCTGACCCACAGGTAGTCACTACCCCAAGCACCCAACGCACCTTCTTTCTTCCCACATACACAGAACACATTTATCCCACGGACATTTTTGACCACTATTAAAGGATTTGGCACAATGTTAGCTGTTCTCCACTGGTTTGTCTGAAAAAATCATTCTGACAAATATTGTGCCACTGTAGGGGCTAAACTGACAAACAAGCGTTGGACTGTGGAACCCCTGGTCTCCGTCATGGGTGGCTGTAGAAAAGCTGGCATCATTTCCATCTTGCTAATTGATACCCATAGATACAAAGAGCTTAAAACAGGAAGAACGATCTCAGATCTTGTTCTCAAACTCATGTTCCAGTCACCAACATGATGTTCTTCAGTTTAAATGTTAGTTAAATGAATTAAACGTGTTGGAATTCACACTTTACAGTGTGGGACAGAGGGCTCAGGTCTCACCCTACATTGACCTGCAGTGAAACTGCTTCAGGAAGCAAGCGCTGCGCTCAACAGTGGGGCTTGCTGAACAAAAATAGGCATTTTCTGTGGTGCCTGCCTTCCTAGGAACAACAGTGGGAGGACATGTTCTGGCAGTACTTTACATGCTCAAAATCCTGTCTGCCAATAAGGAAACATTGGTATTCAGTTACACAATATTCAATTAGCACCCCACAAAATGCTGGCATTAAAAATTCAGTCTTGTCCCACTGGTTAGAAAAAAAAAACTATGAGTAAGCGTCGCTGACAGTTATGTTTAACTGTCATCATTATATTTCTATCTTTAACTATATTTCAGGGAATAAAGAAATTATGTTGAAGGAAAAAAAAAAAGAGAGACTTAAGCTTCAATGAGACAACTGTGGAAGTCCTGAAACCGTGGGATCCCAGTATGTAATGAGGATGGTAGAACTATCAAACCAATCTCTGCTGCGTTCCCTTCACAGTATCAGAATCTTCTCGGTGGTGATTTTCACTGATAACAAGAAACTGATAACAAGAAACAACAAAGATTGAAGAGTGTGACAGTCACGTGTGTCTTCCTCAATTCCTGTGGTAATTTTCAAAGACAGAAGACAACAAAACTCCACGTGAAACATGCATCCATATCAAAGTTGTCAGCCCCTGGTTTTTTCCTTTGTGCGTTCTCTTTAAAAACTAAAATATCAGTAAGCAACGAACATGGATTCTGACTTGAGATGCAGAATCAGTGAAAAGCAGAATTAGCACTGATGACGACTTTAAAAAAAAATAATGACATCATTGGTGTCATTCAGAAGCATAAAACCTGGCTGCCCCATACCAGAGGACATGCCAGGACAGTTTGTGTTGCCCAGTCACCCAGTACAGCCTGTGCCAGCGGGAAGAGGAAGCAAAGAAAAAAAATCAGTAATTAAGATTACTTGCATCCAACATAAATGTTACCTGTCCACCCTAAATTTTACAGGGTGTCACACTCATCTTGCCACTGAACCTCTGAGCAGATGATCGCCCTGTTCCCTGTCCCTGCCCACACAGGATGCTGACACATCTCAGTTAGTCTTTTTGCATAAATCAGGGTGGACGATACTCCAACATTTCAACATGAGCAAATTCAAATTCAGATGGCTCAGGAAAAACATTCAAACACAGAATTTCACAGCCACAACCAGAAGACCCTGACTGACAATTGCTGAGTCAGCACATTGTTTTCCATAAGCATGAACTCAGACATGAGCGATGTGGAGGTGTACCATCAAGCCTTGCCAACTGCAGCTCCTTTAGAGCAACTCAGTCCTGACAGCTCTTCATGGAGAGCCTTGAGCAGTGTCAGCTCAAAGAATTTTTAATCATACAAAAAACCCCAAAACATAGTGGAGATAAACCGGTGTGTGTTGAGATTCAGGAAAAGTTGACTACATCTAAATTACTGAGGGATCTCACACTGAAGCTTCTGTGCTTCAGATTATGCCTCTCTAAAGTTTCAGTGCACAAGAAACGCTTATCAACAACTTCTGTTTAGACCTTGCACGCTTCATGGCTCTCAGACAACCCCAAAAGCAACTGTGCCCATAAGGGGCAAGTACCATTGGGGCTTCAACTTCTACATGTCGCCATTCTTTGAGGGAAGCTAGAGTGTTTGCTGCCATATCAGCAAGTCCTAGCTCACTGCTGGCACGTCTAACTCCATTTTTGACGAAGATTAGCAAAAGCTGCTCAGCTTCTGCAAAAACCAGAAATTGTTTATTTAAAGCCACTATCTCATATTTTCATGAGATGAAAACTTGGTTATGACCCAGACACAGTAGACAGTCACCTCCCAGCAATTAGGGAAGAGCGTATCTTCATGAAGATTCTGCAACATTTATCAAATTCTTTTAATATTGTGGGTCATAAAACGCTGTTAACTTGTCTGTGCAGATCACAAGAGATCTTTTTGCTTATTCTCAGTTCTCTTCATGCTAAAAGGGCACTAGGGAGCAATTGCTGCCTTCTTTCCATTCCTCTGCTAGAGCCCTCCTGGTCCCTGCTGGTTTTAAGAGAAAGAACGAACAAACCAACACAGCACCCATATCCTTTGCGTGCTGAGGAAAACCGGCTCTCAAGTGTCATCTTATCCCACCTGGCAAATGGTCTTCACCAGCATTCAGTTTAGCAAATGGAGAAAGACCACCTGTCCAAGACATGGTTCAGTCAGACCGAGGTGCAAGGAGGCAGAAGCCCTAACAAGGACAAAATACATACTGCTTGCAATTAGTGTTTTGTTATGAACAGGTCTTTTATTAGCAATGTTTTCAAATTTGAGATTTAGGTCTATTTTCAGATGCTGCTGGAGGGCTAGAAGGCAGCTGTAGTTAAATTAGCTTCTTCTGCCAGCACCAAAGACATGGTGATGTTTCCTTCCATTATTCACGACTACTTGACCTTATAAGCAACTACAGCATGCTTCACACAGGACAACTGCCCCAATTGTTCACTCATCAGGTATCTGTCCAGACTCTACCCAAATTCTAGGCAACACCTCCACTGGGGTAGAGACAACCTTCTAAGCACCTTTGTCCTGGAGCTGGAATCCAGACGTTCTCACTGAACACCCAGTCCTAAGCAAAGCCACCGTAAGCACACCTTCTCCTTACAAAACATTTTCTGCCGTCTGGTTTATACTTCAACTTTTCAGGAGACATGTTACACAAGTGGGAGAAAAAAGAAAGACAGAAAACCTTTGTGTGAGGCTTCCAATTATAACCGTTCCTGACATCCCAAAGGCTATGTATCAGTCCGCTCAAGGCAAGCACTAGGTCTCCAGCTCTTACTTTCCTCAGTTTCCCAGGAACCACTTAAGCTCACCGAAGAGATTCCTCTAGCCTTATTATTAGGTCAGAGCTTTAACACAACCAACAGTTGTCCTTGTCCCTCTGTGCTGAAAATACAAGTCAATTTTTTAACACGCACCTGCAAAGGCCATGAAGCATACCCTCTGGTGAGGTGGCCTCGTTTGATCAGATGCAAATTGCTAAGCCACAGTAACACAAAGTTCAGTGACAAGCCTGTATCTCCCCCTCAGCTGAGAACCCAATTCTCTTCCAGCTGAGGATGACAAGTTCACACCAGGATAGATGCTTGTTGTCAGAACATCCTCCATGAGTACATGCTAGTCTTGTATTTGAGGCAGGATTCTCAAAACACTAGAATATTTTTTATCTTTGAATCGGGGAATTTAAAACATTTCTTAATGTTTCCTTTAAAATTCTTCCTAAAGTTCATGTTATCTATCTCCCTGACTGCCAAGAACTGTAAAAACACAAATACAGACTTCTCTTCTTCCTTAGTAACTGGACTACTGTGTTAAGCATAGAGGTGGGACAACTGTGGAAGGCATCAGATCTTTTTCATTTAAACAAACACAAAAAAAGAATCCGCCCAAAAACCAGCAAGCAAAAACCCCACCAAGACCAAAGTATACTTAGATGCATTCTTAAAATTAAACATCATGTACCTTAAGGGATCTCAAGCAGTCCCACAGTGAACATACAAGATATACAAATACTATTTTCTGCACTCTTGTCAAACTTGATCAGCTATAAAGCTGAAACAGGAGTTCCATAAAACACCTTCATTTAACTTGACTGGAAGGTATACTGAACAAAATTAATTCCAGGAACATTTTTTTTTTTCTTTCAAAAAGATGTCACCTCAAAAAGTGTTCTGGGTAGTTTATAACAAGATTTGATTTAGCATCTTAGGCAAGAAACTGGGGAGGGGGTAATGTGCCCTGAATTTTAATGACACTGGCTTAACACTTCGATGTCTTCGCATGTCATTTTTGAAGTGGCAGGGTTTCCTGCACCAGGTGTACGTCACAGTGCAGCACCATTCCTGCCCTCAAAAGGAGGGGGATTCCTTGTGACACATGCAGCAGCAGAAGCCAGAAGCAGGACAGCTGCTGCAGAGTGCTGCTCAGTTACAGAGCGGGCAGGACAAACGCAGTAACTGCGCTGCAGTACGCACAGAGCAAAGCGGCTACATCCACTTCAGATTTTCAGTATGGTTTTAGCCTCTAAAAAACGGCACAGCATCAGTTCTTTAGTTGTTGTATCGCATGTCATTTCCACAGCAAAGTCAACTAAAACCACTTGTTGGTTGAAACACAAGCGAACGCCAGCCCTTGGAAGACAATCTTCTCCACAACAAAGTGCTCTCACAAACACCAAACCCCACACGCCTGCACATGCTCTGATGCTCGAAACACAAACCCTGGTTCTTCTCCTTCACTCCAGGTATCAATTCTTACCCAGGTGAGCCAAAACTGTTGACCACGTCTCTGCTACTTCGTGTCAGTAAGACCAGTCAATTTCCATTAGCAAATTGCTGGGTTGAGCTTTTGGATAACCTCCATTTCAGCACAGGACTTGTAGGAACAATAAAGACGGGCTGAGCTAAGGACTTTGAGGTAGGCATTCAGCAGAGAACAGGGGCTCTAAAGCAAGGAAGGGGCAAACAAGGATATCGATATACTAAACCAACCCTGCTCAGAGCCAACCCAGTGTGCCCACACAAAGATACCACTGTTTGCAATATCCCAACATCTCCTTAGGTCAAAAGGACAAAGCTCCTCACTTTTTCAAGCCAAATCCTCACACCAGAAACACACTGCTGCAGCAGCATTGCCATCCCATTCCTGACACGCTGGATGATCCAAACATCGGGGGAGATAGAGCAGCATTTGGAGTGCTCCCCAAAGCAACTCTGCATTGGTTCGGACAGACAGTACACAGTGAACCTGCTATGTGGCAGTGCCTCGGGGACACAAAGAGGTTTCCACGCAGCACCAACATCCTCCCTAACAAATCCACCCAAGTCTCAAGTCCCACGTCTTCAGGCCCCTAACTTCTCTCCTTTCTGCAGCCGAGCACAGAGGGGCCTGGACCAGCTCTACAGAGGTGCAAACGTAGGATGCAGAACTCCTGGAGGGAGGCTAAAGGGAAGCCCGTGGGTTGAAAAGCCCAGGAAAAGACTGTCTGTACAAACCACTTGTGGCTCACCACAGGGACATCTCTGCATTCCCAAATTTCCCAGCACTTTCTTTTCCAGTTCAAAACTGCTGCTACAACTAGACTTGAAATTAAAGTTGCACAGTAAATTTATTACAACAACAAAGGGGTGTACAGACTGTGGATACAATAAACTGGGAATGAAAGAGCAAACCGGTGGGAAGCCACCAACAAACTGGGATTATTTAGCTACTTGCTTGTTTTCTAAGGTTTTGTTCGCTTTGTTTGGGTTTTTTTTTTCCAGTTTTTATAGGAGTATTCACCACCCCAAAATGACAGCACCCAATTAACTGAGCGGTTTTGTGTTGTTATACAGCAACATCACCCCTAGTCAGTCCTGCTGGTGTCTGCAGTGTTTCTTATTCTTATATTCTATATAAGTGTTATTACCTGACTAAAACATGCATTTGGGATGGATGGATAAATGGGTATTTTGCGTTCTATATACGAGTGTGCTTGTATGTGTGACATAAATACAATTTATGTTGCTAAGTATTTCCCATCCAGTATTACTCCATACCTAAATCACAGAAAATTACCAGCTACAGGGTCAGTTTAAAATAACAGCATTGACAAAGTCTTCTGGTAGCACAACATACATAAAACGTTCTGCAGAGTAACCAAACAGAAATATTTTCTAGAAACAGCAGAGGGGGATGTTAGCACAACTGGCTTTGAACCAGAATTTAACTGTATCTGTAATTGCCCTTTAACTCAAAGCCACACTAAACTCCTACATTAGCTAAAGACGCATCTTCATTTCATTACTCCACTAGCCATTTCTCTGGCTAGTTTGAAAGCTTTATTTCATCTATTCTTCATACTCAAGGACTATTAAATTCAACACTGATTAACTATTTTGGCCATTTAATATTTTTCTGAGTCTAAAGCAGAAAAGTTCCAGTAACTGGAATGCTGCTAAATTGCTAGCTAAACTAGAACAATAAACAACACAACATACTTCAGAAGGTAATCATTTACTGTAGGCACAGAAGAGAGTTTTATTTATTTATTTAAGCAGTGGAAATAAAGAAAAGCATCGGTGATAAGACTATTAATGTATAGATCTATCCAGCTTGATAATGAGGATGAATGAGATTAAACAGGAATAAAAGCAGAACTGTTAGCAAGTCGGTATTCTAACTGCCATTAAAACCATCCAAGCAAAACCTCTGCCATTGTTTACTTGGAATAAAGACAAGCCCGCATGCTACAGCTCACGAAACAACCTTTATGCTGAATGAAATGAAAAAAAACGTTCCCTGCTCCTGACGCAGCCTTTCTAAAGTTTCCTCATCTGTACAAGCATCTGATGCATTTTGACAAGTGTCATCCAGCCTATTTCTGCGATTCCTCGGCTACACGGATTCCTGACATAAAGAAATATGACCACAGATTTCAGCGACGGCCGTATTTACTAGGAGAAAAGACTAAAAACCTACCTTTTCACAGTGGAAATACCTGCTCCCGTTTCAGCCGCTATTTGTATGATGTCATATGCTTGGGATGAACTTCCCATTAGGGACAGGATTTACTTGTTAGAAGCACGGCCGCAGTTCTGCAACGGACCTCCACCTCCAACGCAAGGGTACAACACCTCTTCCACCCAGCAAACAAAAAATCTCCTTTTTAACACCCCCTGAATTTCTGTCCCTGGCAGAACAGCTTTCTATCTGATGGCAACCAAAACCAAGCGCTCCGTTTCAGGACTCCATACGCTACCGCGGTGTTACCGAGCTGTAAATCAAAGAGCTAAGCCTTTCAGGGCAAACCTGAAAGAGCACAGGGGCATACCTGGAAGCTCCCAAGTGTAAATGGCGTACCGGCCGGGTTGCTTTCCCTTTCCCTCGCAGACCGAGGCCAGAGCAGTGACACAACCTCCCGTGACCAAAGCCTTCTTGGAGGGAATCGCCAAGTTACCTTTCTATTAGAATAAACCGGGTGTTTCTTTCGGAAAGGGATCGGGAAACTATCCGCCTGCCCCCAGCACCGGCCCTTACGCCGGGGCTTAGGGACCCGAAGCCTCCCCTGGGCCGGCGGCGGGGCAGCTCCTCCGGGCGCTGCTCGGCGCCAAGGCGCGATCGCCGCCGGCTCGCAGCGGGCGTCCGCGGATCCGCCGTGCCGGAGCCTCCCCTACCCCGGAGAGAGACGAGTCCAACCACGACCCCCGCCACGGGTGGAGGCCCGAGGGCAAAGTCCTCGCAAGGAAGTTTCGCGAAGTCACTTCGTAGCCCCCAAGGCCCCCTCACGCCGCCCGCCCGTCTCACGCCCCCCCCTCCGGCTTCAGGAGCCCGTGCGGGGGAAAACGCGGGCGGCTGCACCGCGGAGAAAAGTTAGTTGCCGCCGGCGCGGAGGCGGTGGGGCCCGGCCTGGCGTGTCCCCCAGCCCGGCGCCCGGTGCCGGCCTCCGGCTGCCGCCGCCCCGCGCGCCCCCTGCTCCTGCCGCGGCGGCGGAGCAAGATGGAAGGCGCGGGGCCGCCCGCCCGTCCGTCCCTCCGCGGGGCCGCTGCCGCCGTGCCCCCGGCATGGCTCGGGGGGGAAGGAGGAAACCGAGGGACCAGCGGCGCGGCAGCCCCTGCCCCTCTCCCTCTCGCCTTCCTTCCTTCCTTCCCCCCTCGCGGTGGCAGCCACCTCGGTGTTCCGCGCTCACCTCGCTCCGGCTCGGCTTGCAGGCAGATGGGGATGTTCTTCTTCCAGCCCGGCATGGCTCCGCGCTCCCCGCTCAGCGCTGCTGCAGCGGAGGGGGGCGGCTCATGGCAGGGCGAGGCGGCGGAGACCCGCGCTCCGGGGAAGTCGGAGGCTCCGGCGGGCAGCGGCGGAGGGGCGGCGGCCGCGCGGTGGGAGGGAGGGAAGGAGCGAGGGAGGACGGGGGGAGGGGAGGTGGCGGAGCTCCGCCAGCTTGGGGGACGGGAGGGAGGGCGCGGGGCGGGCTCGCCCCGGTTCAGCCGGGGACAGGCGGGGGGTGGGAAGGGGAGGCGCAGAGGGGGCGCCCGGCCCTCCGCGCAGCCGGCAGGTGGGAGCGCCCGAGCCGCCGACCGCACAATGGAGGGCTCGGGGGCAGCCCCGGCCCGGCCCCGCTCAGGCACGGCGGGGCCAGGTGGGGCGGGGCGGGGCTGGGGCGGCCGCTCGGCCGCCAGGTGCGGGCCGGGCCGCGGGCGCGGAGCCGCCAGACAGGGCGCGGGGAGCCGCTCCGCACCGCGCTGTGCCCACGCTGCGGGCGGAGAGGGGGCGGGGGTCCGCGGGCGCGGCTGTGACACGCGTGTTAGCGGCGGCTGAGGAGACATGGCTGGAGGCGCGAAACGCGCGTCCCGCGGTCGCCGTCTGCCCACTTGATGGGAGCGGCCGAGTTTTGGTCCCTCCGGATGCGAGAAATGCTGCGGGGGGTCCGGCCTTCACGGCCGCGTGCGACCATCCCGCCCGGCCCTTGGCCTCGGCCAGCGGCTCCTGCCTCACGGGTGCGGCATTAAAACGAGCGCGTCCCCTTCCCTTTGCTCTTGCAAAGGGGGAGGGAGGGGGCGTTCGACTGCGCCCTGATGCGTGAAAGCTGGGAAATGAGGAGTTAAAATAGAGGCAGGCGCCCAAGGAGCGGCACTGACAGCCCCTTGATCAAACAACCCAGAGCCTGCACCTCACGGAGTCCAGGACCCGGCAGTGACAGGTCAGATTCCTGTCACTCTTACCGCCAATTCCTCACGACCTTTTGACCACAAGAACTGGAATCTCAGCACTGAAATCGTTTCTGACGCAGCCGTGTCCTAACAGGAGACTAATGCTGCAGTGATTAAATATTCCTTTTTATTTTTTACAGGGGATAAAAATCCCACTCCCAGCGTCGGATTTGAATGTTACTTTAAAATAACGTTAGTAAAACAAGCAAAGATTATTTTTTAGTTCCAAGGCACTTCTGGGGGTGGACTTCATCTGAGCTTCCTCCTACCCAACAGTTAGGCAGTGATTATTTTTGTATTGTCTGTCATTTCCTTACATTTATAGAAATCACGTACTTTTGTGTGGTCAAACAACTAGGTGTGAACCCTTCGTGCAGATCAAGATGTGAAGGGGTTCCTGGATTTCATTTCTGCTTCCTGACACAGCACTTTTCTGCGCTGACTCCGTGCCAGCGCGTCGTGCAGAATGTGTGTCGTGATGCTTATGAAAACCCCCTTGGTTAGAATCCCGTTGATGAGAGCTGCAGCTACCTGCTTTTCCTTGATTGTGCTTGGGCCATGGTCCCGCCTTCGATCGGGCTTCAATCCTGCATGGCAGGATCGCTGAGCAGTACCGGTGTAATCCAGGGGAGGGGTAGGTGCATCCCGAATTTCTGCTGAATTAAGAGTGTACAATAAGGAATTGCTTTTGCTGCCTGCCAGAGGGCAGGTGATACCCCATCTGGAACAAAAAAACGTACCAAACCAGAAACATTTTCCCACTTAGGAGTGTCAGACTGGGTTCATGTCCGGTTTGAGTTGTGTGACCGCTGATATTTTTGCTTCATTTACTGGGGGTATGAAATTTGGATTTCCTGCATCTTTGAATGCCAGTCCTCTGTCCTTTCTTCAAGAAGAGAAGTGCTTATGCTAATACTCTCCTTCCTTTCATAGTCCCTTTACTTAAATCATGTTGAGGGAAGTGTTTATCGGTATTTCTAAAGAAAAATGTGAGCACACATGTGCATTTCTAACCGTTATAAAATCAAAGTCTCCAGCCAGATCCTTTGCTTGCAGGGCAGAGCTTCCAGAAAATGCCTTTGGGGCGTGCAGGCAGAGCAACCGTGCTGCCCGAGGCAGGTTCAGAGGAAACCCAGAGGGACGAGACTCTGTGACTGCTCAGCCCAGCGGGCACCCACACCAGGAGCAGGTGCTGAAAGCTGTCGCAAGAGATTCTGGAAAATCCACAGCCAGGAAATGGGTTTCAAGGCAACGAAAGTGGTTTACAAGCCTTATAGCTACTTTTAAAAAATTACCCTGGCACTTACTCTCCTAACCTCTGCCATTTCTTAGAAGAAACTTGAGCTTTAAAGTGCTATGGAATGAAATAAAACTTCAGATGATGGTGTGTCATCCGTGTCCTAAATCTTACCCACTACCTCTGATGTCCAGCTTTTACTCTTAGCTTTTCCATTAAGAATGAAAAAAATACAAACACTGAGCCTTAACGTTGTAGTTCTGATTCTCCAGACGATTTTTTGTCAGCAGTGGGGTTGTGCAAAATTGCAGGTCAGAGGAATGAAGTAGTAGATTGCCCTACTCTTCAGCACAGAACAAGCCATTTTCTAGCGGGTTTTATTTTTGGTAGTGCCACCCCCCTGTGAATGTGAGTAAAAATTCCTTAGGACTGGACGTGGGATCTTTTCAGGGTCCTGCAGGAATCATAAAATCCCAGCTGCTGGTTTGGATTTCCTCCAGAAATGTGTTTCAAAGTGAGGGATAAGTCCTTTTCTTTCTAAATACTGCTGGCTTCTCAGGAATAACTATGCTACATGTTAAATACCTGACAATATTTGCCTCATTGAGTGGTGCATGTGTGCTTCCCTCTGCCTTATACAAGGTTTTACAAATAAATCCTTTTAGGCAATGACGCTTTTAGACAATTCCCCAGTTCTGTGCCACAGGAAAAGCTTGCATGGGTGCCTGGCTGAAGTTAATTTAATTGCATCCTCTTACTCACATGAGCTGTCTCACACTGAACAACTGCTTCTGCGTACCCCAGTGCTGGTAATGGAAGGAAGTGGTCAGCTGATTGAGATGTGCATTTCATGCTGAATCTATCACACTGACAGCATATAAACTTCCTGCCAGTTCTTTTCTGTCTACAGCTTTTTCCTCCCCAGAGAATTTTAAATGAATTGGATCTTGATTGTCGAGGAAGGCACCCTTTCTCCTTACAGCATGGAGGTCATCTGAAGCGTGTATAACAACATCCTGGGATAAAGCAAAAGAAGTATAATATTCCCAAGAAAAGGTTTTCTCCTGTGACTGCTCTAAAGAAGATACTAATTTTTTTATTTCCTTTTCTTATATATTCCCTAGGATGGTGGAGCTGAGGGTTCAGTTCTGGAGGACTGGAATGTTTCTTGGTAGCTGTAGATTGGCACCAACAATTAACTCTGAGATGCCTCAGCTTAAAGGACTTTAAACTTTGGGGCTTTTTTCTCAGTGACCAACACCATCTGTCCTCACATACATGTTCATGGTTAAAAAAAGCTTTAGAAAGTGGCAGGGAGAGTATTTCCTGCAAGTAAGAATCCAAAATGACCTGATAAAAAACCAGATGTTGCAACTTCTACAGGTTTCTGGCCATTTGAGGCCTGGAAACTTCCACATAATTCAGAATAGAGAGAAAATGCTTGAGCCTACCCCGTTGTCCTTGGTGGCTCTGCAGCATGTGCCAGTGCGGTCAGGGAGGAAGGAAGGGTAAGTTCCGATCCTTTTGGACGGAGCAGCCACCAGCGTGTGCCCGAGGCTGACGTATCCCCACTACGGGTTACATAAATGTCTACGAGTCATTAAAATGTGATGTGATTTCATTAAAAAAAGTGATACTGATCTTGCCAAAACTGAGCACCGGGCAGAGCAGAGATGCAGCCAATGCAGCATTATCTTCCCTGCACACTGCTCTGTTATTTTCTCTTTCTTTATTTTCCTTTTATTAAAAAGGTGCCTTATCTTGAAAGCTGTTTATCACAGTGCTAAACATCAGATCCAAAAGTCCACAGATGAGACACAAGGAGTATACCAACAATTGATTTTTTTTTAGATGCATTTTAGCACTTTTATTAACAAATGTTAACAAAAAATAGTAGGGCGTCCAGCTGCAGAGCAGTAGCCATTTGTTGTCAGCCTCACTGGGAAGTATGGTCCTTAGGACAGCACACGAGACACAGCCCCTTTTGCTTGCTCTGTCTGTGGCTCTGTAAGTCTCTCACATTGGCACAGTGGTGGATTTCAGCAGGAGAGAAGGATGCCTGAGCTTGCCTGTGGAAATGGGCCCTTCAGGAAGCTAAGGCTCAGATTTCCCAGTCTGCCAGTCTCAGACAAGTTTAGGAATCAGATAAAATGCAAACACAGTAAGTTTGGGCAAGCTGGCAACAATTCCGTGTGTGCTCAGTATCAGAAATGTAGGTACCTAAGTGAATATAGATAAGCACTTCGGTAGATCCAGCCTTCCAAACAACCAAAAGGCAAGGTGGGAGTTTTGTGGATTGTGTTTGTGGGTTTAGGAACCTGTATTCTACCTGTTGTCCACATTACGTGTCTTTGTGCCTCTGGACTCAGCTGTCTAATGTCTATCTCAGATCCTTGAACCACAGCAAACAAGCTGACAGCAGAAGATGATCTGTAGAGTCTTGGTCATGTCAGCATCCTTCTGCCAAACAGAAGTACAAACCCCACCAGACGTGGGGCTACTTAACTTGCCTTTTCCTGTTTCTCTAACCTACCCCCAAACAGAGACATGGTTTTCCAGTATGCTGTGGCTTTAACCTCTGGACTGTTCTAGGTACCCAATTTCAAAATTTTGGGTTTCGTGTGCAATGCAATACTCCAATTATGCACAAAAATGAGTTTTGTAACTCAGCTGCAAAGGGCTGCACAATTACCAATGTAATTAAAAAAGCATATTATGCAAGTATTAAATAGTCAGACTTATTGCTGCCTTTTTGTGCTGGTATTGAAGTATAAATAAAATTGAAGTATAAATAAAATTAAAGCATTAAATAGAGAATTGGAATTACTTAAAACTTTGTAAGAAAGAAGCTGAAACGAATATAAGGAAGAACATTCAAAAGCATCTGAAAGTACATAATGAATTTTGATATAACTTAAGCCTCTAACCAATATATCTACATGCCAATGTGCCAAAATTACTGACAGCACTTAAAATCTGTGAATGACCTCACGTACTGACATCTACAGGCATTGCCACCCCCAGCATTGACGGCGCAGTGTGTGCTGTGTTGTAAGCCCTGGCTTTGCCAACCTTCTTTATATTTAACCTTTTCCATATGTCTGTTCCAGGAAGAATGATCAATCATACAATAGTTGAGGTTGGAAGGTACCTCTGGAGATGACCTAGTCTTACCACCCCCCTACCCTCCCTGCTCAAAGCAGGATCAAACAGGGCAGGTTGCTCAGAACTGCCTAGACAGGCTTTGAGTATCTTGAAGGATAGAGACTCTATCCAGTCAACCTGAGCCAGTGTTCCACCACCCTCACAATAAAAAAGATTATTCTTATGCTTAAACCAAATTTTGTGTATCTCAGTTTGTGCCCATTGCCTCTTGGCCTTTGACTGGATGCCACTGAGAAGAGTTTGGGTCTGTCCTCTCTACTCCAGTTTGGCAGGTATTTATACATATGGATGAGATTACCTTGAGCTTTCTCTTCTCCAGGCTGAACAGCCCCAGCTCTGTCACCCTCCAGATGTTAGGTGCTCCAAGACCGTAATCCCCTTGGTGGCCTTTTGATGGACCTGATCCAGTAGGTCCAAGTCTCTCTTGCACTGGGGAGCTCAGGACTGTACCCAGCACTCCAGCGGTGTCTTACCAGGGCTGAGCAGAGAAGGATCATGTCCCTGGACCCGCTGCCTGATCCAGCCCAGGAGGCAGGTGGCTGCATTTGCCACAGGGGCACATTGCTGTCTCATAGTCAACTTGGTCTCCACAAGGACTCCCCACTCCTTTGCTACCAAACTGCTTTCCGGCTGTTCAACCCCCAGTATAAGGCATAGTAACCCCAGGACATGGGGCACTCCTCCCCACTTACAGGATTCTGCATTTCCCTCTGCCAAACTTCATTGGATTCCTGTTTGTCCATTTCTGCAGCCTGTTGAGGTCCCTTGATAGAGCACAACCATCCAGTGTATCCACCGCTCCTCTCAGTTTTCTGTCACCAGAAAGGACACTGAGGGGGTGCTCTGTCACATCATCCAGATCATTAAATATGTTAAACACTCATGGTCTCAGTACCAAACACTAGTGGTGACTGGCCTCCAACTGGACTTGGTGCCACTGATCACAACCCTCTTGTACCATCCAGCTCAGGTGCACCAACCTGCACGACACCCATCACTCAGTGCTCTGACGTGTGCCTTCTTAATTTCTGTGGCCACCATAGGCCAGGCTTTTATTTTAAGGCATGGTTCTCAGCACAGTTAAGCTCAGACTTATGGGAAGGAGATAAAGCATGCAGCAGAAAAGGAATGCAGGTTTGGGAACAACCCATGGAGTTAAAAGCTCAGGATCAGCCTGAGGAAAAGAATGGGCTATACAGCATGCTGGGATGAGGATGATTTAGGGAAAAGACTGAAGAAGACCTGGACCTGGAGGAACCAAATCCAGACTCTGGTAACAATCGTTCATCGTATTTATTGATTCAGGCATTGCAGGGAATGATTTCTGATTTCATTGTGACCAATATGAGATTGTTATTGTCAAGGATACTGCATGGGATGAAATGGATTTTCCTTCAGTTTTAGGGACATCAGACGTAATTCCTCTCTCTCTCTCTCTCTCTCTCTCTCTTTGGTTTCTGTGGTCCAAGTTAGATTTCATAGAGGGATAAGGAAAATGAGACGCAGAGATTTTCCTTAAAAATGTAAGAATTAACATGCAACCTGAGTGGTAAACTTCAAAAGCTGATTTTTCCTGGAGTGCTTGTTCTGCCTGTTCCTGGCACACTGCCTAGGTGGGAGCACTGGGGTTTAGAGGGTGCCAGCTGTGCTTTCAGGTCTCCTGTACTCCTCCTTCAGTGGCCTGGCAGGGTTGCCTCTGCTGTTTCAAGAGGACATAGTACTAGAGAACAGCCCATGTAAAATAAATTTGGCCCCTGAAAACCTCAAGGTGGATATACTTTCTTCAAGCACCTTTCCTACATATTTCATTTTGATGCTTGTCTGTGTTGAATCCTGATAAATGTATTTACTTACTTTTTCTGGCAAGCGACCCGCGGCCATGAATACTATTAATGACAGTCAGCACACTTTGGGAAGCCCATTATCAGAAAGCCAGCTGCTATTTCAGGCACATTAGTTATACCCATTATCCACACACCAGCCACACGACTGATTGTCTCACACACACATCCTCTCTAGCCCAAAAATAATGACTTGCCAGTACTGAACCAGTCACGGGCTTACAGCAACTCAGGGTCACCAGCTCTACAGGACAACTGTTTCTGCTTTCTGGAGGCTTGGGGCAAGCTCATGAAATACATCTGCCTCCTGGGATGGAAAACCTGGAGCTAGTGTTTGTCACCTCAGGTCTCCACACTGATATGATCCTACCCCTCCTGATTACACCTTACGCCCAAGGAGCTGATCTGTGCAGGATCCAGCATCTCACAGATCATGTCCCTGTTGTAGGAGCTCTTGGCTAGCATAGAAGGCAGCTGGAATGAACAGCAGCGAGATGAAGGGAAGGGAAACAACCAGTGTGCAGTTTTAGGAGTGAGTGCCTCAGGTACAGCTAGAGCTGGTTAAAGTCATTGACACTTTGAAGGACAGAAAGGACAGGCTCAGTTTTACACAGTGATCCAGGAAATATTTCCTAAAATGGGCGGAATTTTCGAGGCACCACACGCCCTGGCATCCCTAACACCACATCTCTGTACTGTGAGGGAGGAATAGCCCTCAAAAGCTAAGAGCAGGCTCTGCACTAGGGGTGTGAAAGACTTGGTGCTCTGCCAGCTGAAGCAGATGAGTTAGAGCACGAAAGCACATGGCGATGTAGATGTGCTCCAAGAGCAAGCATTACCCCAAATCTCAGAGACAAGGTTTTTACTTTCTACCTACTTTATCAAACAGTTAAAAGCTGATGCTCAGCTATGGTGCCTATCAGGAAAATGTTGGTCATACTTTGTCATTTTTTGAAATGCAGATTAAATTTAGTCTGTTAAGGAAATTCAGTATCATTAATGCAAATTTATGTGAATTATACTATTCTCTGCATCTCCTGCAATATACAGAGCATTCAGCTGATCAGAGAGAAGCTTTTCTTACAGTGTTTGAGATAATGTAATGATCTTACAGAACGTGTTTGTAACCCTTGCACCAGACAAGGAGGAAAACCTGCAATTATACTTCACGGCAGCAAAGACTGTTACATAAATTGTTTAAAACATTCAGAGAACACCAAGATTAGAGAGGTATAATAAGATAAGTATTTTATCATGAGTTTTCTACAAAGAAGGCACACTATTTAGCTTCAATTACGACTATTACCCAGTGCTAGCAGCCCAGATCCAGAAGAGGATGTATGGCAAACCGTAACTTTAATGAGATAGTTAGTTAGTTACACCAACGGAGTGAAAAGAGCTTTCCTGGATCAGGCGGTCCCACAGGTTCTGTGCAAAGCAATAGTACTCATGGTGACACTTACAGATTCATACTCTGACTTCAAAACGAAAAGGGGAAGGCATGGTATAGAATAAACCAGCACAAAATATCCCTATCTGTGTCTCTTACGTATGTTTCTCCTTTGGACCGTGGTAAGGGGGAAGTTTCTTTATAATAAGCACTATCCATTTATAAATCTCTTTGCTCTCGTACTAGATACTGGTACACATCTTGCCTTAACCACCCTGCATAAAGCAGTGCCACTTCAGAGCTAAAATTAGCTGGATGTTTCAACTTCATTGTAAAGTCTCAATACTGCAAAGTAGTACTGCAGGGGAGGTGTGTGATGTGTGTGGCTCAGGGAAAGAGAAGGGTAGCAAAAATACTCATTTCCTTCATAAAATGAATAATTTGCACCATTTTATACATGTGCATTGTCCTGTTTCCTTACAGATATATGCAAATTGAATTAGGATTTATAAGAACCAGTCAGTATTTGGGTAGAGTTTATTTTTTGATAAAAACCATGAAGACCCTGTATTTTGCCCACAAAGGCAAAAGACTCACACGCACAGTTCTCCTTAAGAACGACTGACTGTCGTTTACGTGCTGGATCAGAGCACTCCAAAAAGGAGCACTGGATTTCCAGGGTGGAATTGAGTCCCTTCTTAGTTTAACCAAATAAGGAATCATCGAATTGCTCTTGGGGAGTACCTATTTTTGAATCTACTGCATTTTACTCCCAGCACTCTTTAAATATAGTAGTAAGAATAATAGTAGTAACAATTAATTGTGGTACATTTGATAAGGGTAGCGCTTAAGGATCTTGAATGTCCTTTCCTTTGGCCCTGTCTTGGACAATAAAATGTGCAACTGTTAATATCAAGAATTTGTATATTTGATTATTCAAAGGAGTTTGCACCCATACAAACCAGACAGAAAAAATGGACCGTTCATTACCCCTGTCACCCACTTAGGATATGACTGGTTTTAGCTTACCTCTTGGTTTTTACATATGTATCGGCAAGGCCAATTTTGCTTCCCCTCTTGTCATCTCCCTGCTAAAAAGCTTACAGCACATAGAATTGCAGGATTACAGGCTGGTTTGGGGTAAGAGGGACTTCGAAGACCATCTAGTCCCAACCCCCTGCCATGGGCAGGGACACCCTCCACTAGACCAGGCTGCCCAAAGCCCCATCCAGCCTGGCCTTGAACACTGCCAGGGAGGGGGCAGCCACAGCTTCTCTGGGCAGCCCTGTGCCAGGGCCTCACCACCCTCACAAGAAAGAATTTCTTCCTAATACCAAATCTAAATCTCCCCTCCTTCAGCTTAAGGCCATTGTCCTATCACTACTTGCCCTTGTAAACAGTCCCTCCCCCAGCTTTCCTACAGGCCCCTTCAGGTACTCAAAAGTTGCTGTAAAGTTGTCTCCCTGGAGCCTTCTCTTCTCCAGGCTGAACAAGCCCAAGTCTCTCAGCCTGTCTTCATGGTAAATGTGCTCCAGTCCTCTGATGATCTTCACATTTCTCTTCTTTACTCATTCCAACAGCTCCATGCCCTTCTCACATTGTGGGCCCCAGAGCTGGACGCAGCACTCCAGGTGGGGTCTCATCAGAGCAGAGTAGTGGGGCAGAATCCCCTCTCTCGACGTGCTGCTGCTGATGCAGCCCAGGACAGGTTGGATTTCTGGGCTGCAAGTGTGCATTGCTGGGTCATGTTGAGCTTCTCATCCACCAACACCTCCACATCCTTCTTCTCAAAGCTGCTCTCAATCCAATGTTGTACATCTGTGCAGATGTACTTACTTTACATTTGCTTTTGCCTTAAATATTTACGTCCCTCTCCATAACTAATATGATCAATTATGGTTGGACTCGATGATCTCAAAGGTCTTTTCCAACCTAGTGATTCTGTGATTCTGTAGTTGTTACTGAAAACACCTTTTTTAGCAATCAAGATACTAATTTACATTTGTGTAGGAAATCCAAAGCAGTTCACAAACTACTGTTATAGCTGGTTATAGTTACGAAAAAGTTAAAACCAGTCAATTTTACATTTAAAAGGAATAAATTGAAAATATATATATATATTTTAATGAAAGATGGCAAAACAAATTTAGAACTAAAAGTAACTGTTACCATGACACAGTCTAAATGTTTAGGGGAAAAAATAACCACCAACATTAAAATAGCATCATGTTTTTGAGAAACTCAAACTGTTGGGGAATTACTTGATCATTTCTCAATGGAGACAGAGTCCTGGAAGGATCCAGGCAGTCTCACTTCCCCTGGAGAAGAAGCAGGAGGAGGCTACCTGGAGCCTTCAGTGTTGGAAACCTTATTAAGGG
Source organism: Porphyrio hochstetteri (assembly GCA_020800305.1). Classification (NCBI taxonomy): domain Eukaryota; kingdom Metazoa; phylum Chordata; class Aves; order Gruiformes; family Rallidae; genus Porphyrio; species Porphyrio hochstetteri. The sequence goes on along the minus strand of CM036905.1, from coordinate 31,337,698 downwards.
CTGGTCTAGAAAACTGAAGAAATACAAGGTAATGATAATGGAGTAACGTACACCTGTCAGGGAAAATGGCACCTCTGTGGCAGCCAATGCAAACACATTGCTCTGAACCTTCTCTCATATAATGTAATAAGCAGATTGATATAAAATAATATTTTAATAAAACTCCTCCAGCTAGTAATTTTCGCTGTGATACAACTTGAGGGTAGCATGATATTATGCTACTTGGGAAAGAGCTTTTTATTTCCCAGCCTATTCATTGCTTTCTCTCCTACAAGGCTTCTGTACAAAAATACCATAAACTTTCTCAAAGCCTTTGTACAACAAAGGCTGACTAAAAAAAACACAAACAACCCCCCTTTGATGCATATTTGTGACCTATAGTACAAATTACACCCACCAAAACAGTGTCAGGGTAATGTCTCAACAACGAAGTAAAGAAGTTGAAACTGCAGAAACAAGGGGGTCTGCACTTTTGTAATGTAATAAAGTGTGTCATTAAATAAAGTCTAATAGAGGCAGCTCAGAAATTGCAGCCAAGCCTTTGTGTAGATCAACAAATTAGCTATTATAAGAAATTCAAATGCAATTTTTCGATCTCCTCCAATGGCTTGTAATGGATATTTACACTGGATGTTTTCTGGGGGAAAATAAATCCCCAGTCCAGATTTACCAAAACAATCCTCTTCGAGGCCTCTGAAAAAAATCCCAGGTTACACTTCACCATACAAGACTTCTGAGGGAGGAAACCTTCTTGGGGAGCCTTTCTGCTAGCCACCAGTGGCTTTTTTCTTTCTTCTTACCCTGTGTGCAAAGGGCCATGTCTCAAGCAGGCAGGAGTCCAGCCTGGGGCATGGCGCTGCCACTCCTGACCCATCTCGTGGTGCTGCCGCAGCCCATAGCTGGTAGGGTCATTGCTTTCACACCCAAGTATTAGCTAAAACTGGCCTGACAAGGTCTGTAACATCTTCCAAGACACCCTCCCAACACATGTAAGTAGTGCATGATGTTTACTTGCAAAGCAGTTTGTCAGGGTGCTTGCCATGGCACAAATGCAGGTAACTCAGACCTATGCTTGTGCTCATGTAATCCCTGCCACTGCCATGCCCTCAGCTTTAAAAAAGAAAAATTACAGGGGAAGTGAGGAATCACAGAATTGTAGGAGTTGGAAGGGACCTCCAGAGATCATCCAGTCCACCCCCCCTGCCAAAGCAGGTTCCTTAGCACAGGTCGCACAGATAGGCGTCCAGACGAGTCTTGAATATCTCCAGAGAAGGAGACTCCACCACCTCCCTGGGCAGCCTGTCCCAGGGCTCTGTCACCCTCACTGTGTAAAAGTTCTTCTGCATGTTGGTGCGGAACTTCCTGTGCTCCAGTTTACAGCCATTGCCCCTTGTCCTGTCCCCACAGACGACTGAGAAGAGGCTGGCCATTTCCCTCTGTCTCCCACACTTGAGATATTTATAAACATTAATGAGATCCCCTCTCAGTCTTCTTTTCTCTAGGCTGAACAGCCCCAGTTCTTTCAGCCTTTCCTCGTAGGGGAGATGCTCCAGGCCCTTAATCATCTTTGTGGCCCTCTGCTGGACTCTTTCCAGGAGATCTCTGTCTTTTTTTGTACCCAGGAGCCCAGAACTGGATACAACACGCCAAGCCACCAAGCAGAGATCCCTTTCTGCTTAAGTGTCACCTTCCTGTTCCTTCCAGCCCAGCCAGACTCTGAGATGCTTCTTCAGGATCTGAAAAGGGAAGATGTAGAACTCCCTCACACTCCTGAGAGAAAAAAAAAGATTTTAAAAAAGTGGAAATTATTAACAGTGTGAGGTAACAGTAATGCTGCTACTGTAAGAGCCAAGCACTTCCCTGCGATTGCTGGCTGTGTCTACCCCCACTGACCTGGGCAGGTGCTGAGCATAGCAAACCTGGCCCAGGTCTGCGAGGGAAGCGGCTGCCCCATGCAGAGCAGCTAGCACCATATGACAATGGTTTGTAGCACAGGTTTGCTTCACCCCGGGTGGAAACCTACAGAAAAGCATGTACTGTGTATAAGGGAATCACTCTGTTGCCACTGCCTCTCCCCAACAGACCTCTGCCAACGACATTTGGACATCAATTTTCAAATATGAGCATCTCAGCCCAACTTCTGCACACCAGCTACTGTGCCTAGACATTTATGGAGCATTTGTGGTCAGTGAGTAAATATTCACTGTCTGCATTTAAATACAGAAGGTTTCCAAAGGATACTGCTGCCCAGGTTTATAAACAGAGCACACAAGCCCACTATAAATTTTTGGAGGCTTTGCTGAGCTGAAGTTCTTGGATTTGTTTTACCCTGACTGAAACAATGAATCTTTCAGGTGCTGCTGTAAAAGCACCTTGGTTGCCAGTTGGTAATTCACACAGGAACTGTAACTGCATGGAAGGGAAAAAGGAAGCAGTCTACTGTGGTAACACAAGTTCAGTGTGTAAGGGTTCAGAGTACATCTCACTCCATCTTTTTCTTTGCTACATGCATCATATTTTCTTTGTGGCAGATCACACCAGCTGTGAATTCTGGTTTTGAATGAAAGGCAGCTGGCACAAGGCACTCGCCTGTTTAGGGTCTGTGCAGTTCTGATTGCTCTCATGCCATGAACATACTACCAGGCTCATTCCAAGGCACTTGATTTACTTCACTCACAGCAATGTCATCTGCTTTGAATGTGGTGCAGCTGGGTGGCAAGGTAGGCTTCTGCTCACCACGTCCTGCCAGCAGTGCACTGGTTTGTGTGTGCTGCTCCTTTTGTGAGGAGAGGAGTTTTGCTTTTCCTAAAGGCCACAAAGTATTCACAGAAGGTAAGGCTTCAAGGGTCCATGGGTATGGGGATGAGGGGAAGCCAGCAAGGACTGAGCTTTCAGTAGCACCAAAACTGCAGGTCCCTGGGGGATCCAGGCCTTAGAGGTGGCCAAAGGAAAGACTTCTTCTAGGGTATAGAAGGGGTTTTATGGGATTTCATACAGCCCAGGAGGTCTCTGCTGGACTGACTGCAAGTCTGAAGGGAAAAAATCTCACATTGCAAAAATGCATTTGGCTGGAAGAACAGGGAAACTGTTTACAAATCCCTGCACTGTCTTAGCCAGCAGCTTGCTATTTGAAAAGAAGTTTATAGCAGCAGTTTCTGGTAAAAACAAATACTACATTTAAAAGCTGAAAGCCATTTTTTGTGCATTTGGATGAGGGAGATGAATGTGGATTCACTTTGGACTTCTGTCCACTTTGAGGTCCTGTTATAAACAGCAAAGGAAACATACCCAAAAATCCTGCAGAAAATGCTCCAACTCTTATGGTTGGACTCAATGAGCTTAAAGGTCTTTCCATAATTAAATCATCCCGTGATTCTATGAATACATAACAAATTAAAAATAAGATGTATACATATAACATCTTGGAAAACTGTTGTTGCTGGGATTTTAGTTCTGGAGGTTTGTTTTCCATACTGTAGCACGATTTCAGAAATTTCTGTTCCTATTTGCTAAACTCGCAAATCTTGTTTGGTCTCTGAGAGAGAGAACTGAGAATGTTGTATTAAAGTGCTAAGGAATGCTGAATTATAAGCCCAAAGTGGTTACAGTTTGGTTGAGGATAGGTATATAATGCCACTGAACATCTGGAAGCCAATAAGAATGATAATTTTCCTATGTCAGTGCACGAATATGCAGGATGTTTCTCCACAGACTGTTGAAATACCAAGAAGCAGAGCATCATACTGGGGAAAATAAATTTTACTCACATGCTCTACCTGAGCAGTTGACATGCTTTTCTCTGTGCCAGAGAATTTAAGGAAAACAGAGCAAATAAAGAACATTTACGAGGAAATGATTTTGTATTTTGCAGAACAGCAGCAAAAGTGTTCTTCCTGCAATGCTGGAACCACTAGAAAATCTTGAAAATGAATACTGACAGTGCATTTCACGTGTTTCAAAACAAGCACATTCTATATATTAAGCCTATTCTACAAATATAATTTAAATATATGAAAGATAGAAAAAACTAATACATCCCCCATAACTGGAAGCAGACATGAATTTTCTGTGTTCTTTAAAATATATTGACCTTTTCCTTAATAAACAACAGGCTGCATGTCAGGAATGCAGAGTTCAGGTGTTTCAGACCCTGTTATATTCATGTGTGAGCTTGTCCTGCAGTACTTTCTTATAGAGAAAATTGAGACAATTCCACATGCAAGACAAATTTAATGTCTTTTATCAGGAAAGACAACGGCATGTGATTGAATAAGAATCACCTCTCTATAATTGTGTAAGTTAACTTATTGAAAAGTAAGTTAAAAGGGGCTAGAGAGTTAAAGTGCTAGAGGGTGTAAGTAGTACTAGTAGAGTGCTAAAGAATATTCAGCAATGTAATATTCTAATTCTGGCCTTCCCTTCCTCTCTTCCTTCCTTCTTCCATCCTTCCCTCCAAGGATGCACCTCCCCAACCCTGTCCACCTTCAGCCTTGCTTTACCCAGGGACCAGTGTCCTCCTTGTTGCTAAGGGCCCTTGGCTGTGTGCTGGCAAAAGGTGCCTCAGGGGCTGAGAAGGGAGGAAGAGGCAGAGAAAGCTGTGGGACACTACTGTAAGCTACCCAGCTCTGTTGCAAAAAACTCTTTGTACAGAATCACAGAAGCTTTGAGCTGGAAGTGACCTCAAAGACCAACTAGTTCCAACCCCCCCTGCCATGGGGAGGGACACCCTCCACCAGACCAGGTTGCCCAAAGCCCCATCAACCTGGCCTTGAACACTGCCAGGCAGGGGGCAGCCACAGCTTCTCTGGGCAACCTGTGCCAGGGCCTCACCTCCCTCACAGGAAAGAATTTCTTCCTAATACCAAATCTAAATCTCCCCTCCTTTGGCTTAAGGCCATTACCCCTTATTCTGTCACTACCTGCCCTTGTAACCAGTCCCTCTCCATCTTTCCTGTGGGTGCCCTTCAGGAACTTGAAGGCCACTATAAGGTCTCCCTGTAGCCTTCTCTTTTCCAGGCTGAATAATCCTAATTCTCTCAGCCTGTCTTCATGGCAAATGTGCTCCAGCCTCTGATCATCTTTGTGTTCCTCCTCTGGACTGGATCCAACAGGACTATGCCCTTCTTATGTTGGGGGCCCCAGAGAATGAAGTACACCGGGTGGTGTCTCATGAGAGCATAGGAGAATCACCTATGCTCAGCTTTCATGTTACAAATCAATGCTGGTGCACCAGAGGTGCCGGTGTTGGGTCCCCACATAGTGCAGGACTGAGTGAAGGCTTTTTTCAGCGTGATTGGGTGAAGGGAGTGGGAAGTGCACGGTGCTCACCAAACCCAGGTGGTCTGTTCTGCTTTCTGTATCATCCGCCAGAAGAAAATTGGGCCCTCTAAACACCTCCCTGTAGGCCTCTCTACTTGTAATCCATGAGCAAAGCGATCTGCCGTAAATTCCTGTACATCAAAACAATATTAGCAATGGGGCTCTGCATATTTTCTCCTTTGGAAAGAATCTGACTAGGCTCAGTCTGGCCTGGGTTTGTAAAAGCCCGGCCTCTGTTTCTTGCTGTTGTGCAGGTGTTTGCACCTATGTAAATTAAGCACAGTGTAAATTAAACACAATGTAAATGAAATACAATGCTGCTGAATTAGAGTTAAGTTTGCAGGTAGAAAATTACGCAATAGAGATTATAAAGAAAACTGAGGTTGTAAAGGAAAAAGTATGGACGACTCTTTTAAAAAAGGAAGGTTAACTGCTGTTCAATTATTCTTAAAACATATATTTTTCTACGACAAGTTCACCTCCAGACATCTTGATTGACAGTTCTTTTCTTACCCACACTGAGGCTATCTGAATGCTTTTGGATTAACAGCTCCATCAAGCATCTGACTGTTGTCTTCATTACTGATTTTAGTGCTCAGAACAGCAGAAAATATGGCTAAAAACATTGAAATATGACAGAGTGCTTAATATATTAGCTGAATAAATGCCTCCTAAGATTTTTACATTAATACACACACGCCACAATATTTTGAAAATGGAATCAATGGTTTCTTTTTGTTTCCCAGTTACAATTTACGATTTCAGATACAGTGATAAGTTTGTAAGTCAGGCATGCCCTTAATTCACGTACAGTCTGTGGATCGTTCTCTGAATAGCAGAGTATGAATTTGCCTCTGAGGTTGCTTATTTCGGAAGCTGTAGCACATCTGATACAGGCAACATGATTTGCCACTCCTAAGGCAGAAAATGAATGCTCAGAATATACCGATCTCTCTTGGCTAAGAGCCACACGTTCAATTTATCAGGCATCCTTTTCACTAATGGGTTAACCCTTATAGACAGTTAATGCTCACTCTGCTTCTGCTGGAATACATTTAAGATAAAATATTTATACCACTCCACTGGCATGAGCGTTAAAAAGGCAAGATTGTTGAAAATAATGGTCTAAAAAAGGAATAAAAATTATAACCCAACATAGGCTAATAAAATCCGTCTCAAAGACACAGATTGCCAAGTGGAAAAAATATGAGGGGCTTTTTTTTATATATCTGGTATTGATACGGCGGAAGATTTGGTATCACTGCTCAGCAACAAGCTAGAACATGTTGACAAGTACAAAGAGACTCGTCCGAGTCTGCCTGGATTCCAAAGGCTAGGTCACAGTTAACAAAATGGATTTCATAAGAAGGAGCCACAAAAGGAATTAGGACTGAATGCAGACAGTTTGGCTCTCACTGTCTTCCTTCTGATCTCATACATTTCATATATATATATATATGTGCATGTAATTCAAAAGATAAAGTGACTTTTGGCTTGAGCAATTTTGCTGGTAACAGTAATTAGAGAAACGCTTGACATTTTCATACGTAATCACTGAGAGGAACGGGACAGACTCGGGGTACGGGGCTCTCCTCCCCTGCAAACAGGGAATGCTCAGTGGCGAGTGGTACAACAGTCTGAAGGCAGATCCCAGATACTCAGAATGACCATGTTGCGATGATCCCCCACCTTTAAAAGACGTCTGGACCATCTCCGTTACCTACTCGGGCGTGAAGTCAGACGATGGGGATTGTACATGTGCCCAGAGCTGTTTCTTCAATGAATTTTGAGGAAGAACAGTTGTTTCTCTTCTAATGTATAATCGGCAAAAGTCTTCAACTGGATAAAAATGACTCTTCACTGCCTATACTCCTACCCTGGCCACCCAATGGATACCACTTCCAATGATGGGGCATCTGTAACATCTGTGGGCAACCTGTTTCAGTGTCTCATCACCAAAAGTCAGTCAATCAATAAATAATTTAGATTTTATGTGGCTTAGCTTCCCATTCAGCCCCAAGCCTGTAGGATAAATGCAACTGGAAAAGGGGATGGTCTCACCCTGGGCAAAGCTGGACCTTTCTTCACAGCTTTGCATCTGTAGAAAAGAGAAAGCCTGCTCCCACACATGGCTCATCCTTACAGGTCACAGCTCCTGCAGTTTAGGGACTTGCACCACTGCCCAGGCTCTGCTGGCAGCTTTTCTCTTCAAGAAGTCCTAAGCCCCATAATCCAGATATCCCAGTGCTATACTATGGTGCAAGTAAACAAGGGGATGGGTCATTGCTCCCTGTTTCTAGCATTTTCAGTTTATGCTATGAAGGTAAAAACGTGAAAGTATTTTTTTTTAGCAAGTAATGTCTGTGTAAAATTCAGTGCTGCACTGCTGCACAAACCATGGAGTCACAGCATGCTTTGGGTTGGAAGAGACCTTGAAAGATCACCTAGTTCAACCTCTCTGCTATGGTGTATTGGGCTTGTGTGGCAAGGTTTTGGGGGGGCTATAGAGGATAGCCTGTGCTAGTAGCTTTCCCCATATCCCATAGAGCCAATACCAACTGGCTCCAAGACAGAGCTGGTGCTGGCTAAGGCGATGGTGGTAGCACCTTGGGGATGACATAGTTAAGAAGGAAAAATACTACTGGAAGCTTTTACAGCCAGAGAGAGGAGTGAGAAGATGTGAGGGGAACAGCTCTGCAGACACCAAGGACAGTGAAGGAGGGGCAGGAGGTGCTCCAGGCACTGGAGGAGAGATTCCTCTGCAGCTCATGGAGAAGATCATGGTGGGCAGGCTGTGCCCCTGAAGCCTGCAGAAGTTGATGGTGGAGCAGATATCCATCTGCAGCCCATGGAGGAACCCAAACTAGAGCAGGAGGATGAACCCAAAGGAGGCTATGAGCCTGTGGGAAGCTCATGCTGGAGCAGGGGCCTGGCAGAACCTGTAGCCCCATGGACAGAGGAGCCCAGACTGGAGCAGGTTTGCTGGCAGGACTTGTGACCCTGTGGGGTACCCAGACTGAAGCTGTCTGGTCCTGAAGGTCTGTACCCCATGGAATAGGGGTACAGACCTGCTAGGATAGCTCATGAAGAACTGAAGTCCCGTGGGAAGGACTCACGATGGAGAAGTTCATGTAGGACTGACTCCTGTGAGAGGGACCCCATTCCACCCTGGAGCTGGGGAAGGGTGTGAGGTGTCCTCCCCCCTGAGGAGGAAGGAGTGGCAGAAACACTGTGGGATGAGCTCACTGAAAACACCATTCCCCATGTTCCTGTTCTGCTCGGAGAGTTGAGGGAGAGAAATCAGGAGTGAAGTTGAGCCCAGGAGGAAGGGAGGTGTTTTAGGATTTGTTTTTATTTCTCATTGCTCTATTCTATTTGGCTTGGTAATAAATTATTGATGTTTTTATAAGTTGAGTCTGTTTTGCCCATGACGGTAACTGGTGAGTGATCGCTCCCTGTCCTTAGCTCAACCCACAAGCCCTTTGTTACACTTTCTCTCCCCTGTCCATCTGAGGGGGGAAGTGACAGAGTAGGTTTGGTGGGCACCTGGCCTCCAGCCTGGGTCATCCCCCTGCCGGGGGCAGGGACACCCTCCACTAGACCAGGGTGCTCAAAGCCCCATCCAACCTGGCCTTCAACACTGCCAGGGAGGAGGCAGCCACAGCTTCTCTGGGCAGCCTGTGCCAGGGCCTCACCACCACAAAACTGGGTCACAACAGATAATTTAGGCTTAATGTGCCTCACGCTGTTAACAGCTTCCGAATCAGCGTGTTTTCCCCCTTGAGTTCTTGTTAGTCCAAAAGAGATAAGCCAGTAAAAGATCTCCTGTTTGGCACAGCATTATGGGGCAACAAAGGAAAGAGGAGCACGGGAGAAAAAGTCAAAACAAGGATGACCTAGCAGATGGGTAGACAGACAAAACAGCGGTAGTGGCAACATCCACTCTTTCCAAGCTCAAACAAACATCATCAAAATAAAAGCATTAACCTAAACAGGAACCATATGTTACTTGACACTCCTTTGTCTCTTTCAAAAACAGAAACCTGAAGGAATAAGCAAGAGCAGGGGTTTCAGGGCATTCTTGTGAGTGCTGGATCACTTTTGGATGTTTCTGTTATCTAACTGGAGAGGTAAGAACTGAACAGTGGGAGAGAGAATAGTGGAAAAGTGGTAGTGGGTTTAATATAAGGTAAAATAATTAAGTTGATAGCAACTGGTGTGTGTAAGCCTCAAGCTGTGATCTAATCAGCTATCTCAATTTAAGCAGGATTGGGCTGCATTGGTACTTAAGGGGGAAATCCCATGTGCTATTGGAAACTCAGCTGATGATTCAATAGGTGTAGATCTCACCTCAGGGAGAGACTCAGGGAAACACACCAAAGCAACGGTTTAGGAGACACTTGTATATACTTACTAAAAAGTAGCATAATAGAGTCTTAATTTCAAAAGGATATTTACATGATTAGTGCCTACTACACTGCTGCAGTTTCATAGGAATGTGGTATTTTTTCACACCTCATCTTTAACTTTCTATAGCATTTCTGAGATGTTAAATAGGAGCTGTATTTTATGTCAGAAGTGGATTCTGACATAAATGCTGTGACCTTTACATACGTAACACACTTAAATAGTGCTTTTAAGACTTGTCTGAGGTCCTGTGAGACAGCAGCAAGGTTTTACCCAGAGTGCGTGCAATCAGGATAAAAATCTCCTAAGCAGACACTGAACAGCTGGGCCATGCATCGATAAATCACATGTAAAATCTGTATTATCTTGGCTGGCAAATGAGCTGCATGGGAATGAGATTCACCCTCAGATTGTAATGTCCATTGGGAACCAATTCAATAAAGTTTTTATGTTAATATATAATTTTAAAACTGTTAGAACAATATGAATGGCCAGTTAGTGAAATAAGTATAATTAGAGACACCCAGACATGATGGGAGAACGTTTTGTGGGAGCATAGACTGAAAGTCTTGGGTCTCCTGTTAAGCATAATGCGTTGCTACACTGGAGAAGAGGTAATAATTCATTTTACATACTGGAGATAATGTGCTGGAGGGGGAATAAATGGACCACATCAGTTAAGTCTGCTACACAGTGTAGGGGATTTTAAAACCCACATGTCTTTGCCGAGAGATGAAGCCCTCCTGGACATAGCGCTACATTAGTTAACAATAGAAGAAATCTGGACATAGCAAAGAAATTTCATTTAAAACACTAGTGAAATTTATTGCATGGTTAGAAGTGAATGTGATTTCATCATTCTTGTGTCTCCAGACATTAGAGTGGCGGCGCACATCTGTGCCTAAGAACGGCTTAACCAGAGAATATGTTAAAAGTTTGTACAATTTGGCGCTAGAGCAATGAAGTCTGTCTTGGATATATGTATTATTAAACAGAGTCTGACTCGGATCAGCTAAGGAAAAGAGGGATGGCTTGCATTAGAAGTGCCTCTATCGGTTTGTGCTTAGACATGAAGGTGGTGTAATGAAGCACCTCAGCTGGAGCCACCCTGAGCCAGCAGATCCCGAAGCTGAAGCCCAGCACTAGACAGGCGGCAGCAGTTTATGGCTCGGGGCAGTTCAGATGTGTTTGCAGAGCATCTTAGCTCCAGGCAGTGCCGTGCCAATGCAGCTACACATTTCCAGATCTGAACAGCTTCTGCACGTTACCACACAACAGACTCTTGTATTACTTCATCAGGTTAACTCCAGCAAAGCCAGTCTGAATGTCTATGAGTTATGGTGTCAGTGTAGCCAGAAATCTTAGTATTGTCACAGGATGAGCCTTGCTACTATCTCTGACCAACTTCTCTATCAATGACTTGTGTGAAAGAGAAATATATACTGTCAAATTTTATCCAAGGTATTCAACAGGTGCTTTCCAATGCTTTTCAATTTATGATACCCACTTTTAAATATATTGTGTGACAGAGTTTGTTTCTATATTTAGGGTTTTCCTAATCATCAGACAAGTTTGGTAGTGGTGTGCCTGTCATCTTGATAACATTCACTGAAGAACAGTGGTCCAGTCTTTGGATCCTGCAATCTGTTTTTGATGAAGGGTCTGAGCAGTGATGTGGAAAAAATACCCCAACAGCCAAAAGTAGCTAATCAGTCCCGCCAAATATTTAAGACCAACTTGCCTTAGGGATGGCCCTAACTTGCACTAGCCAGTGCCCTGGCTGTGTAGATTTGCCCATGTCCTACATATGCTCAGCTGCCTCAAGGCCTGATTGCATTCCAATGCAATGGCTGGGTGCTCAGGGTGATCTAAATCTACAGGTTTCAGAACCAAACTCCTTGATTGCGTATTTCTAGTTGTGTTATTGAGTGCAGTGTCTTATTAGGACAGCTATTCCAGAAGTTCTCCAGAAACCGGTGGAGGAAGCCTGGTGTGGTACAAATGGGGGCCAAATAGTGTGTCTCATGGAGAAATTCAACTCCAGATTATGAAACCTAAGTATAAGTGTCCACGGGTGAACCATATGTCCAAGATCATATATTCATGGAGTCAGCGAGAGGCAAGAGGGAAATTCAGCTCCTCTCAGAGCAGAGGGCAAGGAAGCTGCTACACGCAGAGGGTTGGTGCTATTTGAGATGCACTAGCACATCCCTCTTGACCTTCCACTGCTGTTCTGAGAGGACACAGGTGGCCTGTCAGTCCTGCCTCCTCTCCACCCACTGTCATGGTGTGGATGCCTCAGTTTCACTTCAAGTGTACAGCTCAAGCCTCCCTGCACAGGCCAGCTGAAATGCTCTTGGGGATCTTGGGCTGACTACGTCTCCACTGCTTATAACAAGCACTTCAAACCCACATGTCAACATCCATGTATAGACACATACACTGAGGTTTCTTAATTCTGAGGTGAATAATATCCTCAGTGGTTTCCGCACAAAAGGGATTTAGTGCACAAATCCTGAATCACTTATTTATGAAACCCTTAAAGCCCCCTGGTACGGGAAAGGTGCTTGGCCTTTCTGAACTGAATGGATGTGGCAACTCTTTCCCCAACAGCTAACTGCAGGGGGTAGCTGCTAAGTTGTTTTAAATCCAGAAGACATTGGCAAATAAACACTTATTTTTGTTTCTCTCGCTTCACCCAGAAGATGTAGTGGAACCAGGGCCTTAAAATAGAGTTGGAGCTGGAAATGTTTTGGGGCAGCTGGAGAAACTGTCGGTGATGTGATGGCTGTACATGCAAATGCCTCAGAGCTCAAATTCCTGTGAACTAAAGGCTACAATAAGTGAAAGAGATCCACAGAAAGTACAGGCATTGTCAGCATGCTTCTTCCTCTTCCCCATCCTTTGAATCCAGCCAATATCGTGGAAGGCAGCCAGAGCAGAAAAGGAAGCACTCTGTATTTATAAGCCTAACAAGCAAGCATAAGACTTTGGAACTAATTTAAGAGTGTGATGGGAAAAAAATGTGCCAAACCCAGTTCTCAACCACTTCAGAGCATCTGAAAGAAAAACTGGAAGATTCATCTGACTGCTTGGTGTGTAAATAGAGATATCAGCAAAACGCAGAGCTTCACAGGCATGTGGATATCATGCCCATTATCATCCTTTTCTCATATTACTGGAAAACAGGTATTTTATCCAGATAATATATCCACAGGCAATATAGCTTTTTCTCACATCAGTCTCAGAGCAGATAAGAGGGTTCCTTTCCATCTGGTACAGAGAATTCCACAAAGGTCTAAAAATGATAAGAGTGCATTTTTTTTTTCCCTTTCCAGTAGTAAAGTCCATAATATAAAATACCCATCTTGTGTAGACTAGGGTGAGGTTTTGCTGGAACATTATCATGCTAGAAGCCTGGATGTAAGAATGGAATTTTTTTGATTCATCCTGAAGGCAGAATAATAACTTTTGCATTCAGGCAGTAGTATATTTCATTTAACTAAATGCTGCCATTTCATGGCTTCCTTTAAATTAATAGGAATTTCTTAATAAAGAGGAATATAAGAAAACTGGACATCTTGGTAAACAAAACCAAATATGCATGAGATTGGCAGGGGTATTGATTTTGATAACTTCAGAGATGCCATGCAGAAAAGCTATGGGCAACAATTCCAACTTTGATAGATTTAATAGCACATAACAGTCATTTAGATTAGAAGCCATAGAGGATGAGGATGCAGCACCTACTAAGGAAGAAATTCGAGTACTTTTATTTATCCAGAAATCCAGACTTCATAAACACATCTTTGATTTTCTGAAGTAAATGATACCTGTAGGAAAAAAGCAAACTGTGCTTTTGATAACACCACATTTTTAGAAGGCAGAAGTGGAAATGGCAGAAGGCCACGACATCTAATTAAACTTTATTAGGATAAAGCCAATGGATTGAATGCTATAATTTGGTTTTATTTATTTATTTTCAGTGAGAACATTTAAAATAAATTACTACGTCTTTTGCCGTTAAGCAAGTCTCTTTATCTTTACAACAGCAAAATAACACACTCATTTTTCAGTTGTTACAATTAATTAAAATGCTCCAGAAAGTTGTATTTTTTTCTTCAGAAAAGGACAATATTTTTGCTTTCAAAAGGGACTTGGCTGCACAATGAACCATAGGATTGCTGGTATTTTGTAATAAAATGTGAAAATTTAAGCAAATAGTGGGTGCTCTCTGGGCTTCTTGGCCATTTGTAAACTTTTTGAAGAAGCAAAAGAATAATGTGTAAACTAGGCAAGTGTGATTAAAAATAGTCTCAAAAAGTCATGGCATGCAGTATATTTAATGGATTTAAGGCACAGTTTCAATAGCATTTTCAGTAAGTGATGGAACCTTCTATATTAAGGGAGAATAATGGTGTATTATGTTGGAAGCCATTTTTCATTTGATTACCCTCCAGTTCTGATGAGTTGAATGGAATTCTGAAATTGTCTCACGTCCTTACTGTTAAGAGACCAGCTATAATCTTCTCCAAGGATATATTTTATATTTAGCTCCCTTTAACTTTTTTTTTTGCCTTTGCCTTCATGTTCCTCCAAAAGTAATTTTCCTATTGTCTTCTTCCTAATGAGAAATGAATTGGTCCAGATGAAACAAAATTAATTTTAAAAGGACAAAGTAAAAATGTGATTCTCAGGGATGATCGGTTCTACTGCACATTTCTATTATTAGGTCAGAGTGTTTCACTTGTTAGTCATTTGTAGGCAATCTCAGGCAAAATCATTTCACAGTGAAGCACACTGACTTAGTGGGTTGCTGGTATTAAAACGCACCGGGGTCAACTCATAGCTCCTGTGCACTTCACACAGCTATTTACACAACAGCACAGTGAGTATAAATGCTGTCATTCTGATATGCAGTTATTTTTCATGGATATTAATAGCTGATAAAAATCAAGCTTCAGAGCTTAAACTACCTATCAAAATGGAAGCCTAGAGATGCTGATCTTTTCCTTGGTTATCTTGGGGTGAGAAAATACAGTATTCAGCTTCCATTATGATCGATCCACCATGGAAAATCTGAGTCAAAATTCACCTTATCAACTAAATGATCAGATAGCAAATTGAGCCAACAGCTTGATCAGTCGTTCTGCAAGCTTAAGAGATTGTATTTGAGAATAAGCTTTGTGTGTTGCATCTCTAAGTAGTGTATAAACTAGGACCCTAGAGGAAAGAGTTCTTCAAGATCCCTGGGAGAGCTACCTTCAGAGATAAGCACATCCAGACATCAAACGACAAATAGGAACAGAGGGTAAAAAAAAAAAGTAGGAAATCTGTTCAAGGAGAAACAATTAGAGTAAAGTACTCCTGCAATCACCTTTAAAAGGTGACAGGAACCCTTTTATGTTTCTCTGAGATTATAATCTCACAGAGCAAAAAAAAAGAAGGGGGCTCCTACAAACAATTCATAATTTCAGTGGGTAAAAACCTCACAGGAATTAATGAAACGTCCTTTGTCAAACTGTGGTCTTTATTTTTCTGTACCTTTGTGTTCTGAAAAAAGATGGCTAACTTAGAGCACAGGTAGTGGCATATGAAGATCCTTCACCTTGAATTCTCCCTGCTTCCAGCACCAGCCACTAGTGGCCAAAGACTGCTACCCCCTTGTGACCTATCTGTGATCAGTTGGGTGGTCTCAGCCCAGTGTCCATGCAAAAACCACTAGTATCGCATGTTTCATGCTAGCCACAAACACCAGCAGCATTTTTGGCTGTGAAGCCAGGAATTTGCCACAGTATGACATTTTCTGCCCACTTCCAGATTAGTTTTGAGACAAGGCAGCATATGGAAGCTTACTTGGTTGCAGCAGCCTCTGCCTGCTCTGTGAATCCCTGCCAACTGACTGGGATTGCATGTCTATCACTAGCTCTAAAATTCACATAACACCAAATGTATATTGTGCATTTCGCCTACTCCAGAGCTGGAGCCTCCAACTTTCAGAAGAACACATATCAGACTTCCTTTTCCATGTAAACAGCCCTTTTTTTCCTACATAGCCTTCAAATGCCATGACTACATCTCACTGTTGCGTTTCATTAAGACACCATCTTTGATGCATTGCTAATGTACTGGTTCAATGAAATATTAAGATGAAATGACCTCGTGTTGGCCAGCAGAAGCCAGACAAGAGTGCAGAAGTAGAAACTGAAAGCGCTCAGAGTATTTGCAGCAGCTCCTTCTGGAGATGTGAAGCACCGGTTACATATCTCAAAATAAAAGACTCTCTGTTCAACCTCAGTTATCATGACACAACCCCTGATGACACGGTTTAAAGCAAGGACAAATATCAAAGAAGTGACAAAATGAGCATCTCTGAAAAGAAAGATGTAGTCTCAGTCTTTTATATTGCCTTAGATGAAATAATTTGAGCTCTCTAGCCTGTATGTCCTTTTTTATTAATTCACATGTCATTCTGAATCTCCCCTCATTGCTTTTCAGAAATAACCTTAATGATGAGCAACAGGAGTCCTCTGTACTTGTTGCCAGTTTTATTACCTGTCCTATAGGATTGCCTAGAGACTGCATAAGATCAAGAACAACTGTGGTAAAAAGTGCTGTGTACAAAAGCAGTAAAGTATAATTCCAATGGCAAATATCTGCAATCAGGGATAGACATGGGTGGCACAAAAGAAATAGCCTCGTTAGCTCCATTCAATTGTGCTAGTATTTCCAACTGCACATATTGGGTTTTTCTGTATTAATTTCAGTGTAATAAAGAAGAAAAAATTTTAAAAAAGTATTGCATTCCTTCACTGTTCCTTGTGCGTTGCCTTTTCACTCCAGGTATTCACTTATCTCGGACTCAGGAAGAAATACTTCTTCAGGCCAGGTTTAGGGATAATGATTGCATGTTAAGTGCAATCATTAGAAAAAGAGAGATGCCATTACATGCATAAAGGCCTTCCTGAACTGGAACCATTTGAGTCTGACTGGCAGGATTGATGAATACAGGAATACTGCTTATGGTCTGTTGTGTAAAGGAAAGATTTACAGAGAGCGGAGACTTGCCAGAAGCTGCGATTCCTGATAGCACACTGCAGAGGGGTGAGTGTCCTCGTACATACAGACTTCTGACAGCGTGGACATTTTCCTGGCTTTGGAGAGAGAAAAGGCCATGTAACTAATAGAGAAAAATATAGCAAGGCTTAATCAGCCAGCACTACTGCAATGCTTCAGATTCCGTGGCTGACACGGCAAGTTTCCTCCTCCGCATCCTCAGGCTCGAGTGCCCTCTGGTAGTACACTGACCTGGCAGAAGCTGCTGTTCTGACATGTTGCTAAACTACCACTGTCCTAATTTCTTATAAAAGTAGAAGAAAAAAGGAAAATACCCTACAATATGGTTTCTCAAGAAAAACTCTTTGAGGGGAAGGGAGGAGAGATAGAGCTGCAGGAGTTGGCAGGCGCACCCCAGTGCTCCTCTCATCCCACCCATCTGCATCAGGTGCTGCCATGATCCCAGTTTGAGAGGATAAATAAACAGTGGTCTTTGCCTTCTCCAAACATGACAGAAAACTTCTGGATAGCTAAAGCTGTATGTACTTGAGAAAGGTATTTCATGCAGGATCTGAGCTTTAAAGCAGTGGGAATATCTGTGTTAAATCTCAGCACAGGATTTTTTTCTCTCTGGCCTGCAGGCGTTTCTAATAGCAGAACATCACTTTCCTGCCAAGACAAATTCTACCTCTTGCTTTTATTTTCCCATGCCACTTCCTGTGCCAATCAGCCTTTCAATTCTCCTGCAAATCCTGCTAGCAATGCACTTCTTCAGCTTCTCTTTTTGTCACTGATTTCTTCTCTAGCACCGTATCCTACCGTATGTAGACTGCAACCTTCAACTTCAATGTTAACCTTGGTTTCCTGTTGCTAAAGATGGTACGTGCTGCTAAAAAATGGGTGCTGCTAAATAGCAAGACAGAAACATTTCCCCAGAGGATTTCTGGTTTTGTGCACTGATATCATGCAGCTCATCATGTGGATGAGCCAATAGATTATTCCTTTACCCATTAAATTTATATTATTTCCTTTTTCTTATTATTTCAAAAGGAATAAGTACAGTGGAGGTTCAAATGCACGTTTGACCAGGGTAATTTACAGAAGGAGAGAGGCAACTCTACCCATAAAGGATTCCGAGTGAAGGATCTGGTTGTGGCCCCTTTAATTCTGTGACCATAAACCCTTCTTGCAATCAGCTAAGAGGCTTCAGTGAAGAGCAGCTCACAGATATTTTTCCACCAGGACTGAGTACACCACCAGTATCATGTTTCAATAGAACAGCTGGTGCTTAAAAGGATGGTAATTACAATTTTATTCAAAAAATCAGAACTGGTGGAGCTAAGGAGATCATTGATTCAGATGGATGACCTTGAAAGCCAGATTGCAATGAACTTGTTGAACTTTGGAAAAAAAGTTAAAAAAAAATTAAAAATAGATCTCTCTACAGCATTTCTGGTACTTTCTGGTAACAAGCTACAATCTTCAATTTCCCCCCAAATACTGTCATTATGAAAATTGACTGAAAAAAAATTTCTGACAAGCCTCATTATTTTACTATTCCTTCCAAGGGTGTGGATGACGTTCTAAAAACCACGCTTCCCTGTAATTAAAAGCTCTGCAAAATTTTAGGTTTGAAACAGCGGATGATGCTGATGGCATATTTTATAGAAATAAGAACACAAAAAAAGCTGTAATGGTTTGGGAGATGGACAGCCAGTCCATCTAGCCCAGTTACCCATCTCTGACAGTGGCCATAAGCTGCTGCTCAAGGAAGAATATGAGATTATAGCAAAAGTACAGTAATATTTCTTCTTAACATTTCCCAAGCTCCAAGTGTTTTGAGTTCAGTCCGATTCCATGCATTTAGTAAACATCAGCACATTTCCCTTTGGTGATCCTGTCCATCTTTGGAGAACTACATTAAGCTACAGTGTCTGCAGCGGAGTTGTGCAGTTTAGTGACGTGTTGTGTGGAACACAGGATCACTGGGTAATTCAGGCTGGAAGGAACCTCAGGAGGTCTCTAGTCCAACCTCCTGTTCAAAGCAGGGTCAACTATGAGGCCAGACCAGGTTGCTCAGGGCTTTATCCAGTTGCATATTGAAAACCTCCATGGGCAGAGACTGCACAATCTCCTTGTTCCAATATTTCATTAGTCTCGTCAGGAAAATGTTTTCCTTCATACCCAGCCAGATCTGTCAATGCTTCACTGTATCATGGCCACTGTCCTTTCCTTTCCTGCCGTGCACTGCCAGGAAGACCCTGGCTTCAGCTTCTCTGTAACCTAACCAACAGACACTAACTAGTACTGGTTGGTAGATACTGATTAGTTAGGATTTGTTAGTAGGTACTGCTGTTAGGTTCCCCCAGAGACATCCTTTTTCCAGGCTGAAGAAGCCCTGGTCCCTCAGTCTCTCCCTTCAGGGCAAGAGCTCCAACCCTGACCATCATGGCTGCCCTTTGATGAACTGACTCCAGTTTATGAATGTCTTTCCTGTACTCTAGGGCTCAAAACTGGATGCAATATTCTATCTGTGGTCTAATGAATGCTGAATGAAGGGAGATAATCTCTTGGCCACAGTGCTCCTACTGACAAAGCTGAGCATGCTCTTGGCCTTCCCCCTGGCATGGCATGTAGGTGACTCATGGTTTAGCCTGCTGTCAACCAGGAGCCCCAGCCCTCTCCCTCAGAGCTGCTCCCCAGCCACTCAGACCCCTGTACCCATCCAGCTCTTACCCCAGGGCCCCCTAAATCCATAATTTACACAGCTGCAATAGGCTACTCTTTGTTTCCTTCTCTATTCCAAATACAAACCCTGGTATTCTGTTGGCTTGCTTTGAGTATTTAGCTAATAGTTGTCTAAAAACACATATATTACAGCTCCTAGACTTAACTCCCGAGTTTGAAACTCCCACTGTTTGATTGTGAAATTAAGGCTGGTTTTACCCATGTACCTGGAGTTACATTTATCCACACTGAGTTGTATCTGGTATTTTAATATCCAGTTACTGAATTTTGTAAAAATAGTCACATTAGAAAGGTATCCAAAAAACATTC
The DNA here is from genome assembly GCA_020800305.1 of Porphyrio hochstetteri. Taxonomy (NCBI): domain Eukaryota; kingdom Metazoa; phylum Chordata; class Aves; order Gruiformes; family Rallidae; genus Porphyrio; species Porphyrio hochstetteri. The sequence goes on along the minus strand of CM036905.1, from coordinate 31,317,859 downwards.
CCAAAGTGCATATTGGATGCATGACATTTATACTTCTAGAGACAAAGCAGATGAACCTCTTTGTAAGGCTTTTTGAAGTTCTGTAGTGACCATAGCCCCCCACTTCTGAGTAAATTTCCAGAGATGGCACACTGCTTTTTATCATAACAATCAGCTTCATGATGCCGCTGAATTCATCTAGTGTTGCCTCTGTCATGCACTTACTCATCTCTTACTTTCTGCTTGGACTGCAGTTACATGTGCTGCTAACACAGACAGTAAGCATCTTCTCCATGTTCTGGCATTCCAGTATTTGCAGACAAGCAAGATGTCACTTGGCATACATTAGTTTAACATGCAGCATCCTGAAGGGCTGCTGAAATAGGTACAAACTTTATAAAGAAGAAATCCAGAGGAAACATTATTTCAATTAAGGCAATTTTTCATGTTCCTGCTCCAAATAATTTAAAAGGGGAAAATTAAAGTTGAAACTAAAGAAGAAATAAAACCAGAGGAGTCAGTCATGTATCATAAAGTCTAATTACTGTGAAATAGCCAATAGGCTACTGCTCATCCATCATATTGTGAAGTTATAACCTCTTAAAACCACGTCCCATGTCAGATAACAACAGCCCAGAAATAAACCTTCATCTCACATCTATTTTTCAGAAGGAATAAGTATTACAAGGGAGAAAGGGGCATGCTCTCAGCATCAACTGAGGCATCTGTGTTATTTTGATTGAGGTGCCACCCTTAGCTGCTGCTGAAGGTCTCGCCCTAAATGATCTGATTTGGAGGACTCCATTAGTGGTGCCACAGCATTTTAGTTTCAGCCCTTGGTGTGTATGCTGACATTGCTACACGGGTCTTGAGACACGGAGTTTTCTGCTGTCTTCCTGCTGTACACTGTTTCCAGATGTCTCATCTCCAGCGATGGCCAGTGGCCTGACTATCAGCATGTGATGATGGTCTACATGATGAGTAATTACTGAGCTCTGCTGCAATCCCACCTCCTGTCCCCTATTTAAATTCATATGCACTGCTCTGGCAAATTGTGGCAAATTGGTGCAATTAGCCTGTGCATCAAGAAAACGCTGTTTTAATGGGGAATATCAATGAATGGACCTTGTCTGGTTTTGTTGATGCCTGAGTTATACCTGTGTGTATTACATGAATGCAAACATATGCACATAAATAGATATACACATCCATCCATACATTTTAACAGGTTGAGTAACTTTTCTTCGAAGCTGTTGGTGCTGGAAGGCTAGATAATCATTCCATGCTGGCCATCAAGCCACTACATGGTTATCATGCTAATCAAAGCCCGCTTTGAAAGACTGTTTAGTTTCATTACCATCACAAAAGAGCAGCTAAAGGACATCTAAGGCAGTCTGAGGGGGAAGTGAATGCTCTGAGACACTATAATCTATTTGAACAGCCATGTTTATTGGAAACAGGAGGGGAAATTGTTTAGCATAAGCTGGTATCAATCACTGAATGGTTTCTGTTCCTTGTTATTAATGCACAGGCAGCCGGGCAGGGAAGAATGAGCTCTGTGGAGACAGACGTCTCCCCACTAAAAGGGGAAGGGATCGGTAGCCCCCCCACATACCAGATGGACTCCTGCAATCCATCATAAAGACTAATTTTTTTTTTCCCAGGCTAGGACTGAGAAGTCATAACATCTCAATGCTTGAACAATCCTTTGTTATTTTGAGAAGTTTCATGCCTTTTTCGTATACGCAGATTGAGTTGGTTTTTTGTGGGAAGGGAGCTCCTCCAGAAAGGATCCTCCACCCAATGGACTCTATTATAACACAAATTAAGTAATATTGCTTGGCTAGCTATGCTTTCTAGCCTCTTTGTAGGTGTAAATGTTTGAACTGTCTTATTGCGTAGTTGTTTATTATTTTTTTACTAAAGAAACACACTCTTTCTCTTTAAAAGAAACTTGTCCGAATTTATCTGTTTTGACTTAGGCTTAGCAAATTAAAAGTGAACATTGATTTCAGAGGAATTAAATCAAGTGTCCACATTTATCATTCTGCAATAGATCATAGGTGTGGAGGCTACAACCTCTTCCGATGCTGTAAAACTGCTGGTAAGAGCTACGTAGGCAATGATTTATAGGAGTTTAATGCAACAAACATCCATAAGCCATATAAAAGCTTTCCCAGGCTTCCTGATTCTGGCTTGAAAGCTCATTATGGAGCCATAGTTGTGTATATTCATGACAGATCCTGGAGGATGTTTTTCATGACACTTAAACTGTAAAGCAAACAAGAGTTTCCTGTTATGTCAGTCAGATCGAGAAAGCACTTGCACATGCAAATAAGTCTAAATCTACCACAGCCTCAAAACTGCTGCTTTCTGCTTTCCTATTAAAAACATCAGTGTACTTGTTCATAATGAATCAAAGTGCATGCTTAGGGTTGGATTGTTAAAATCAGAAGTGGACATGTTTTCTTCTGAGTTCTGAAATACTCCAAACCATACCTGCCAGGCTGTAGCCACATCAGATCTCGTAAGTTAAATGAGTTTTGATTAGGTCAATACTTGGTTGGAAAGACATAGCGGGTGCAACAGAAAGGAAACATCAGTAGATAGCAGACTCCCTCTTGGATGAGCCTTAAACCAGTATTTGAAAGGGCACTATGCCACTGCAAGTCTTCAGGTTGACATAGACAGCTAAGATCTACATGGCTTTTTAGAGGAGCAAGGGCATTGAAACTGTTGTAAACATATTCTGCTACCTGTCCATCTTAAAGGGATCTCTGAACTTGGGTCCTCATCTCAGTCTTTTCTTTCCTGGTACCAAATTTCTTTGAGATTACTAGATTTCATGGAGTCAAGTTTTTGTAGAGTTTTCAATGCAGTTTTGGGTGGGACTGATGACTATAAAGAGTGACCATAAACCAGCAAGGTTTATGCTGGAGAAGTGATCTTGCATAACTGCAACATAAACAAGGCAAAACCCCAACAGACTGAAGTATCCAAATATTACAAAGAAATCAAGTCTCAAAGCTGGGGGTGGGGACGATGACGACTGGACAGTGTCTTCTCTTTTCCAGGCATTCTCCTCCTTTTTGGTTATCCATCACCATTTACAAACCTTTTCTCTGATGCATATCAGAAGAGGCAAAGGAAGCTGATAATTATTCTCATAAAACTGGTAGTGCCTGTGCATATTCTTGTCCCTACGTAAATGGACTGAAACATTCCAAGCATAAAGAGCTGCAAAAAATGAGACGTTGTAGTTCCTGCTGAGTCCATGATGAGAGAGGTGTTCCAATATTTGCCCTGAACTCCTCATTCAGGGTGAGGTCTTTGTATTAATCATCAAATCTTTTCCTTCTTTCAGATGTGAAGGGATTGATGAGGGTCTAGCGACTGTGCTTGAAGTGGCAGTATTATTTTTGGAACACAGAAACTATGTTCCTGCAGACAGAAGTTTCTACTAAAATAAGCATAGAAAACAACATGGAAAACCTCCATAGATCTCAACCACGACTAGGTTTCTCTGAATAGGGATACTGTTTATGCTAGTTTTTAATAAGAACAGAAGTCAGCGTGTGGACAGGTCACTCAACACACAGTGGTGAGCAGTGAAATTTGGTTTTGATTTTAGGAAACACCTGATACACTGCATGCCATTTAGGCAACCGGCTACGGTAAAGGTACAATTTTATGTTTAATACAGAGATAGGCTGGAGAAACCAAGACCACCTCAGCTGGAAGTTCCACTGGGAAAGAATCCCTGACATGAAGCTTCATTTGGTGCAGTTTTACATCAGCTTAGGATCCCATCACTCTTGCACCTGAGAAGTCCAATGGGCTGGAAACAAGTTGCCATCACTTTCAGTCATCACTGAATGGTAAACAGTTCAAATTATAAATTCTTGCCACTATATTGTCTGCTGCTAATTGCTCTTTTGCATGTAATTATCATTGAGGATTTTAAAAGTATGGAAATATTATTACATGCCAAAAAGTAAAAATAAAATGAGAAAAAGCAGACTTGAAGAATGTCTGGCAGAGAAACTCTTTAATTAAGCCTGGAACACCAGATTGGCTGATGTCTCTCAGTGAAACATCTCTGGCAGAGATAGGTTTTTATAATACTTCAAGCAAAACGAGTAATACATTTGCTTCTAGAGTTAGAAAGGATTTGGCCTTTGCCTTCAGGTTATGAATTTGAAAAGAACACTGATGTAGGAGAGGACGAGACTGAACACATCAAGGGAAACATAGAAAATGTTAACATGTCTTAAGAATAGTAACTTCTAATAAAGCACTGATTCAGATGAGAGATAACAAAACCTGGGAGGGGTTTTGAACTGTCACTAGGCTTTCAGAAGTAGTTCTAACTTTCACTTTCTTTACATGATATGTGACTTAAACAACCACGTGGTTTATGCTGCAGGTAAGAGATGGGAGACAAGGATGAAGAACGTGAATTATCCTCTCAAGGATTTTGCTTTTTTCTGAAGAAAAAAAATAATAAATCAAGATGGACAGATAACTTTGCAGTGACACTTTCTGCCTACTGTCAAACTGCACTGGAAATTGAGATATCCTTGAAATGTTCCACCTGTGGTCACAGTCGTAAGACAATGTTGATCAAAATATAATCAGGCTCAGCAGGTAATAAGACTGTACACAGGCGTAGTAAGGGTCCCAAATCTAGATCCCATGTAGTTAATAGCTAAACTACTATTTGCCACTGTGAGAGAAAAATCCCAGTTCATGTATTCCCCTAAGCTAACAAAGAAAATGAAGTGGAGGGAAGATTTGGTACCTTCACTACATTTCTCTAAAGGGAAAACATCTTGAGGTTGTTAAGCAGGTTAATGACCTGTTGCACAAGACTAAAGAATAAATTATTACGGAGAGAGAATGAGTAGAATGCAAATCTGAAATGTATCTTCTTGAGTGGAAAAAATAGATTTTGGCTTTAATTTCCTCAGTTGCTGGATTTTTAGCTGTGATTCTGTGGTTCTATGTAGACCTGAAAATGCCATTCTAACATTCATGAAGAACACTGAAACAAAATTGACCACGTTTGGCTAAGCATAAGGTTGGTATTAAAAGCTGTAGGTGGGAAGTGTTACAAGCTTTCTTTTGCTTTTCCTGGCCCAATTCCTCAATGTAAATCTGTTGCCCAAAGGGAAACAACCTACAGAACTAGTGAGAATTTCGTTCTTCCTGCCTACTCCAATCTATATTATTTCTTTGAGCATTAGAAAGGTGACAATTTTGGTGAGACATTCTGTATGAGATACAATACCTGTTTACCAGGAAATCTCAGAGCAGAAATGGCAACAATCAGTGTTGTGTTCACTTCTTTTGGATTTGAATTGCTACCCTGGAGGCAAAAGAGGCCATGGCCAATCGTGAGCACACTGAGCCTTCTAGATCTTCATACTTAGTTGTGTGACAACAGACAAGAGACATCACACTTCAGTGCCATTGCATTTGGCCAAATGAACTCTGAATACGTTCTGGTACTCTCTGTTTATGTTAGCAAGATTTCTTTGACATAGTTCTTTAGGCATAGGCTTGCTGCTACCATTACAGAGGACGGTCTCAGTCTGGGAGCTGTTGTAACTCATGTATGAAATTAAAGTGAAATTTCTAGACTTCTCCCCTTTTGCAGGTTCATTATAAATTCCTCTGAAATATCATTATCAAAGTCCTAAAATGAAGTTAACACTACCAGGATGTCTATTTTCCCTGAAAGATTTCTGCATTCCTTTCGCAAATGATTTTGTGATAAGGTAACTCTGGAGGGCACAGCTTTAGTTTTCAAATCATTTTTTTGTTTTCTAAACTAGAACAGGAAAAGAATAAACCCTGGCTGATGGGATCGCCTTAGCAGCGTATTTCTTCAGGACTTCTGCATCAGAGCAAATTAGATCACTCTGCACTGATGTGATATATAATTCCCATATCTTCTGTGCCATCAGCTCCTTGGGTTTGGTTTGAAGGGATAAGAATTAAGCTGCAGCATTTGAGTGAAATTGGTTTTATTATTGGAATCAAAAGATTTATTTTTTTTTATGGGCAAGAGAAAAGCCACCACAACTGGCACACAGTGTGACTCAGTCTTACATATTGGGAACCTTAATTCTGTCAGCATCAATTGGACACGAAGCGCATCCATTGCTTTGAGTCTTTATTTTTATGTACCCCTACTAGCAAAAAGAAACTATTTCCTGTTTGAAATTCAGTGCACACTGGTTTTATTATTTCCTTCGACTCTTCCCCATGTTGAAATCACTGCTTATTAAATAATCTTCCAGCTTTTCCTTTCTAAGTGTGTCTTGGTGCATCCGTTGAGCACAGCTCAGTTAAAGACTGGATCTGCTGCTTGAAAATATTCATTGATGGCAAGTAATGAAAAAAGAAATGACAGCTGAAACAATAGCTGCCTATAAAAATCTGATTTCAGCTGTTGTTGAACTTGTTGATCTTTGGTGAAAAATGAAACATGAACTTTAATAGAATATCACTTTCACCGCATCTTCCATCATTGTATTATAGATTATGATTACTACAATTTTCTCCTTCTACTGTAAAAGATGACTCTTTGGGACAAGAAGGGCTGATTGCTCCATTAGTTCCTGATACCATTCATCACTTAGAGCAACATTCATTTCTTTAGTTCTTCATTTGCATTCCCTAATCAATGGAAATACCCTGGAATATCTGACACCACTTGATGACACAACCAGGGAACACTTTTCCAGTGAAGCCCTATTTTGCTCCCACTCCTAGAAGAGCAGTATTACTCTTTAGGCATCTATATTGAGCATAAATTATGATGGCTCTTAAGATGAGACATGTGAATTATGGTAAATACATTTTAAATGTCTTGCATTAGATTTTCATGAGAACTATCGGTAAACAAAACAACTATGCATGAGAGAGACCAAGTCTGGTGGGTTTCAGTTGGAAGTAACTCTGAATGTATACCAAGACTCCGAGATCTAACAATGTATGCAATCCAATTAGTAGCTTTCATCATCACCTGATTCTATTTACATAGAAATTTTACTGCCTGATGGGAAAAAGGATGAAAAGCTGGAGCTTACTTGACTTTCTGTGCCACCAGTCGTATGTGTCAAAAGAGAGACTACCTGAGTAAACGATCATGTCGAAAGAGAAAGTATTGCTAAGGAGGCAACAGTGAGGGGCTGAGTGATTCCTATCAGATTGTTAAAAACAGAGGTGTACATTCAGCCATTACTCATTTCCCTTTTTGTCCAGGGCTCTATTTAGTCACCTTTTTCATCTTAAAAACCTGCGAATATAGATAATTCTATAGCTTACCACTGTTGAATGTTACTAAGCTTATGTCCATAAAGGAATTATTCTAGAATAAGACTTGTACATGGTTGAAGAATTCTAGCTGTCATCAAATAACTTTCCTAGAGGAAGGTTATTTTACATGAAGAGTACCCCCATTACAAGCCTTCTGCAAATATTCTAGGAGACGTACGTTGGGGAACACCTCCACACACACAAATCTTATTTGTCAGAAGCAGCAGCTGTTCTTACTTTCTTATTGCTCTTATGTCTACTGACATCAAGAAAGAAGCTGAATTGGTGCTTGACTTAAAGATCACTGTAACAAAAATGCCATACAAAGGGGTGAGGGTGGCGGGGAATAAAGTACTTAATAGAAGTAACAACAGAAGAATAAAGTAATTAACAATAAGAACCTGTAACTTCCTGGGGTACCTGAGTGGTTTTTGGATGAATAAAGAATTACTTATGTGACCAAAGTATTAATAATACAGACATATTATTGTGGAGAAATCCAGGGAAAAATATGCCCTTTTTTTTCTTTTTTTCCTGCTATAAAACTGAAAGCCTCAGGGTTTTCACCAATTCCAAAAAATATATTTTCTGTTGAAGATCTACAGTAAAGCTCAAAATGAAGCGAAGGAATCCCTAATTCAGTTGCCCTAGCTGCAAAAATAAACAAAACCTGTCATTTGATAACATATGTGACCCCAAGTGGCAGTTTCTTTTCACCAGATGTAGTTTAATCTTTGAGCAGCAGGTGCAAAACTTATCTCGAGGCAGAAGCTACAAACAGAGCAATTTTACAAAGGACATTTTACTTGGTGGGAAATGTAGGAATAATTGCGACATGCAGCTCTTTTTCCTTCTGTCTTCCACCAGTGGATCATACACGACCCATTGCTTTACCTTGAAAGAGATATATATATATGTCCTAACCCTCTCCCCCAGGTTAGAACATGGTTCTGAATTACATATCTGGACATCAGGTGGTTGCTAATAAAAAAGCCAAATGTATTTAGTACAGCATTTGACCCAGTTCCCACAGTTCTGGATATCTATTCACCATCCCAGGCTCCACTTGGTTTTGCAAATGTCTCAGTTAAGGTTTTATCCTGTCAGATGCTGAAAATGGCATTTAACTTGTACTGCGCTAATTTGAGCTAAGAACTTGGATAGATTGGGCCCTCATTAAGGAAAATGAAAAATTATTTTTTCCCTGACCTCTGAAGCACGTAAAAGAACCACATGAATTAAAGAAAGATCTGAGCTTTACATAGCAAACAGTGAACAGATTTTCCTCCCGCTTGATACACCTGCAACACACAGCAACATCTTTCTCCAGCAAAGTACATAAGCTAACACTTATACTCTGGTTTAAAATTAAGCAATGTGCTTAAGTGCATTGTTGTATTTAAGCCAGACTCGAATCAACCAAGATGGCTCACACAACCCAACTGTGTTCCATAATTCACTGTTTGCCCAGAACTCTGAATACCATGGACCAGGGCCAACCTCCTTTGCCTGCCCCGCAGGTACAGCACTACTGCACTACTAGATGAGTCACCTCAAGGAAATGCAGTTTTGGAGCTGGCTTCTTGAAACAAAACCTCTTTGCATCAGATTGTGGACAAATAGTTCTGAGCAGAAAAATAAAAAATTACTCCCATAGGTATTCCATCCCTTCTAGTAAAGTCCTAGTCCTGAATGTTGACTAAAATGGGTTATTTCCATCGCAATAAAATAGCTATATTTACAAGCTGACCTTGAAGCATGTACAAGCTATTCCTCTAAGACGGTATCACAGCTTCTCAGCTAGATGCCTCAGACTATACACTGCTAAGGGATAATGAAAATTCTCTTTTAGCCTCAGCTGCTGATGCTGTGTAAATTTAACATAATACAAATCTCAACGCTGTCCTTGGCCTTTTCTGGGTTCCCAGAGTGACCCTGTTAACACCACTGCAGAGCGGACGAGAGAACAAGGAATGGAAACAAGACAAGAAAAGGATCTGAGAGCAATAAGCCTCTCTGGTTTATTCACAACAGCAAATGTGGAAGGGAAAACATCCTGTGTCTCAAAAGGATGACAAGCTCGGCCACGCACAAGACTGGCAGATTACAGTCCTGAGTCTCTGCTCCTTGGCAGGAGGCATTTCTTAAGGCTGTTTTAAGGGAGAGTGGAGGGACACTAGCTCCTGCTCTCACAATGGTTCTCAAAGGGGAGGCACACTTTGATGACTTCCTGATGGAGCATAAGGCTGCAGAACTGCATCTTCCTCCTGTCCATGCCCGTTGCAGCTGCAGACAGTGCCACTATTCACAGCAGGACAAAGTGACCGCAAAATGTCACCAGATCAGCTTTTTCACGCTGAGTATGCACTGGTGTAAATGACAACGTCAGGTACAAGAAAACAAAGAAACAAGCTTACTTCATTTTATTGCTAGAGAAAGCATCACCCCCAGAAACACTGTAGAAATGGACTTTGAGGATATTCTTACAAATCTTTGAGGGACAAAATCATCTATCATCTTTATCTTCTGATATGTGAGCAGACAATAGTCTCTCTGTATCTCCTCCTTCCCAATGACATTGCTTCTACAATATACTTGTTCCAGGCTCTCTGAAGCACTAGCTAGTAATGAAAAAAAATTTTAAAATTGACTAACTGTGGCCTCTACAAGTTGATAACAGAACAAAGCTCTGATCTGGTACCATTATAGCTGAATACAGAGACAAAATGATGCCCTTAAAACTGGCAGTACCACAAAAATGCTAAAAAAATTAAAAATCATACAGGTCACCTTGACTGTGACAGGCAGGAGATGTTGTTTTTAACGTTAGTAACAGGACTCAACATTTCAATGCATGAAAAGACTAAGAAGTTTTGGAGAACTATTTTTGTTTTGGAAATGACATTCCTCTGTATCAGACTGCAGCAGCGTGGGTTGACTTTTGTGATAGAAGTTATTAAAAAATGCCAGTTCTCTCAGTGAGAACTCCTGGCATCATTAACCCCCCGAGAGATAATGAAACAACAGGAGGCGTTTCTTAAGATTGTTTTGAAATTTAAACATATTCTTTTTGATATATCTTTCTCTTACTGGCATGTAATGATTTAAAAAGTATTATAACTAATTGCAGATGTTTTCTTTCAAGAGCCTCTTCCCGCTTGAATAATGCACACGAGATGTATGAGATTCTTGGCTGGTATTCTTGCTTCTTTTGATACTTTGTTTTGTATTTGTCACTCATATACATAAATTCACAAATGAGCTGCCAATACTTGGCAGTTCTACTCAATTTTATACATATTCATTACAAAAAGAAGAGAAATTGTACATACCCAGAGGGTTTAAAAATTCTAATGGTGGCTCTGACAAGTTCAAACATACGCTGTCTCATGTATCTCCTAAACTCAGACTGTACCCTGCTATTATAATACCAGCTACTAATCCTAGAATGATATGTATTTAATCAACTTTCACACCTATAACTCTGGGCTAACTAATTTTAGCACACAGGCATGCAGTTAATGAATTATATCAAAGAGAAAAATAATTTTGAAAGACACTAGAGACCAAGCTTTAACAGGTTACAGTCACAATATTTTCAATTAAAATTAATTCTTGTTTCTGTTCAAGTGGCGGTTGACACCCACAAAGGAGGTGAAGAGACCAGTCGCTGTCTCTCCTTTGGTACCACCAACCATGTGCAGGACATCCGGAAACCAGAAAGACCCTGGAGACCCCAGCCCTTTCAGCAGCCATGTCTCCAGGTGAAGGAGAAAATGATTGTGGCACATATGAGCTAGGCTTGGTTACCTAAGTTTGAGTAAAACCCTAATAACAACAAGGAGGTATGTAGCTTTCTCACAGGTCAGCAGATTTATATGTTCTAGGGGTCGGATCTTGACTTCTGTCCTTTTCAAGGTTTCAATTCAAAGCACTCAAGGATTTTGAAGGGTGAAGTGGGAGTTCTGTTGGTGTAAATGGCAACAGAATCTTACAGCAGTTTTTCAGCCTGTTATTGTGCGATGTCCTTGTTCTCTTTGCAAAGACAAGTAACATGAAACATGAGGAAACTACCCAGAAAGGCTCTAATCAGTACTTGAAGTTATTTCTCTGACAAGATTTTGTGGATAATAACCACTTACAATGTGTTAAATATACCTCAGCTCATGAAAAAAAAAAAAAAAAAAGAACTTTTGAGTTGATCAAACACAGAGCTGCTCAGTCTCACAAGAGCCTCTAATAAAGACTGGCAAGCATTTGTTCCAGCTCAGGAGGACCTGAATGGTACAGGTATTACATGTCAGGTCTAGGAACTGCAGTCAACTACATTAGGATGCCTGGACAAGTCTCTCTTGCAGAGTGTATGGAAGTCAGGGGATGTTTTTAGATTCTTCTGCTCTGAGAATGTGGATGACAGTGTGTATTGAGTCATTAATTCATTTCTCAAATAGCAAATTTAAAAGAAAAGAATGCATCATATACTCAGCGCTGCTCAGCTCAAGCATGCGAGATAAAGACTAATACAGCCCTTCAGAGCATGAAACGCTCAGAGTATGAAAAAGATCAAAACATGAGTCAGTTTGTGGCAGCCAACAGAGACACATCTTGACAGGCAGTGGACTGTGTGCATTGTGCGAGTGATGTAGGCTGGCAAAGCGCATCATCTGCTCCAAGAGGAGAGTCACTGAGTCACTTTACCTTGGACGATCTTGTGGATGAGTCAGTTTTCCTCCAATAAATCAGGCTCTGCAAAGTTACACTCCATTCTATAGATTCATTCATTCCAATTTAGTTTTAGCCCTCTCCGTTCACCTTGATTCATGGAAAGATAATTATATATGCCTTTTTTCTCCGTGCTGTTACTGACCGCAAGGTAGAGAGCACATTCTATTTGCCCAAAACGAAGCACTCCTGAGCAAGAGTGAGGGGAACAACAGCCCTGCTTTAAAATGCTACGAAATGGAACAGAATAGCCCTTACGTCCGCTTTGACAGTGACTCATCTTGCAATTAGCCAATGTACCGACACAGGCATTTCTAAATTATCAGGGTGGTCAAGGCTTTCCTGAAATGTGGGATCCAGAATAAACAAAATCCATAGCACAGCTACATAATAAACTTCAACAGTGCAAACGCTTCAAATCATTTGTACTTTTACAACTTCCAAAACACAAACAGTTCAATATCCAGCTCCCAATCAAACAGCTGCCTGTAAGTCTACTGGAGACAAGCGGCTCTCGTACAAGCATTGCTGTGATCATTGTAAGAAAGCTGGGTCTGCTGACATAAGGGGAAACATAACTGGCTCTGAAGGAATTACAAATTTAGAGTTGTGATAAGGAATGAAAATGCAAATGGTCAAGCAAAAAAAACCCCATCACCCCAACCAACTGGGACTGGTTTTCAGAAGAGGTAATAAGGAAGAAAAAAAAAAATCTTTTGTCTTGTAAACCAAGGTTAATCTGGCATGAAATTAATGCAGTGATAAAAAATCTGGCTCATATTTTAAATCAGATTTGAAAGATTCATTTTGTCTTTTATTTTTGGGTGTTTGGCATGTATTTGAAAAGTTTTGAGCACAGGCACTGCAAAAATCTGTGCAGTGTTTCACAACCAGAAGTGAGGTTTCTTTTAGCATTTCCTGTTCGGGGTTTTTTGGGTAGGTTTGTTTTTCCCTCGCTTTTTTTTCCCAAGATATTATGTTTCCTGAAACTTAATCTTTTGATGAGAGTGCTATTTGAGCTCTGTTCTTTTAGAGAGGCAATTTCAGCCCATTTGACAGTTGATTCAGTCCATTGCTTAACCAGATGCATGTATTATTTTCAGCACTGCTTTCCTGGCTTGTTTTTTTCTTTTTTTTTTTTTTAAAAGCTGATGGAATCAGACACCCAAACAGTTTGCTTTTCTTCACTTTATTTTACAGAAGTGGATTATCTAGGTTAGGAGGTAAAGGTCAGGCAGTTTACAGTTGTAGATATTATTCTTCTGGGTAAGTGCGTAGAAATCTCTTCTAAATGAGACCAACAGTAAATTCTGTTGTCCAGAAATGAAAGTCTCAAGTGAGAATCAGCACAGTACGTTTTGGAAAGATGTTTTGGGATTCTTACTTAACTGGCCTGTGAAGAAATTTTCAGCTTTAGGAAGAAAGAAGAACTTAACTAAATTTTGGCTTATGAGGTGAAAGGTAGCTAATGTGCCCCACTCTGGAAATTCCTATAACTTGCTATGGAATGTCATCTAATTTAAAAGAAAAAAAAAGAAAACAGAAAGTAAGGGGGAAACCCCCCTTACCTTTAAGAGAGCAATTTTACGGTTAAGATCACAAAGCTGAATTTTTAAGTTCACAATGAACTCCTCTTCATCTCCTGGAACATAATACTTTCTCCAATGCAATATAATGATAACCTTAATGCCTTGAAACACACAGAGACCCACGTGACTGTTCCAGTGCAGGTTATGCTGCTTTTTCAATTTGTTTGCTTTAAGTTAAAGATTGCCATACTGTTCTTTTCTGTTTCTTTCATATTTAAATCTAGATCACTTCTTTGACACCATCTGTGGTTTCTTAATAGAATCAGCCAATAAATTTGTAAGACTTTCTTTCCAGGCATCTTTTTAAAAATTCAAAGCTCAGATGTACAAAGCCTGTCCCATATCTAAGCGATAAACCACAACTGTAAGGTTCTCTGGCTCAAATACCTTGCAGCAGTGAGCAGCTTTTGACTTAGAACAACAATTTTCCTTTTATTTCCCCAAAACCAGCTGTAAAATATGATAACCAGCTTTAAAGTTGTCATCCTAAAGGATTCCCTTTAAGCTCAGTGAAGCTGTGTGGTGTGGCTCTTTCCACACTGACAGATGAAGACGCAGCACATTGCCGATGTCCTCCGCTGATCAGTGGGCTCACAACTCCCCTGTGAAGTGAAAGGGCAAATTGGGGAGGGTTCAAATTCCAGTGGGGTGAACGCATCTCAAAGCGAACTCCGCTCTTCTCTCATCTTCAGCATTTGGGGAATATATTTGCAAGTGTAAAGCAAGATAAATCCTTTCAGGTTCCAGCATTTAATTAAGCTTTCAGCTATCTTTGTGAATGAACCAAGAGCATCTAATATGCGTGTCTACAGGGAACAGATCAGGAGTACCACTCCATCTGTGAAGTTGCTTGCTATCAGCTGGAAAAAATCTCTTCTCAATTAGCCTCTCTCTGTGTCTAACTTCCTCTGGAACATTGCATCTACTATAGCTGAATCCCAATTGTAATAAATGCACTTGAACAAAAAATACTTTGACTTCCTCCATGATGGCTGGTGTCTCTGGGAGTAGTAGGAGATCAGGTTTAAGCAGTGGCAGGCTAAGCTGGCTGAGGTACAGAAACCAGTGCAGGTAGGATGATCCTAAATTACTTTAAAAGAATTTAAAATGTGTTCACAGGTGTATAGCAGACCAGAGCAGATTTTTTTTCTGTATAACTCATTTTTTTTTCCCCCTCTCACACACTCTCTTATTATAAGTAAATCCATACAGGATTCCCAAAGTGGGAAATAGCTTGGTTCAGTGCCTAGGTGGAAACAGTAAGGATTTCAAAAATCCCAACTTCAGTGGGTCTGCATAGAGGGATCACTGACAGTGTTTTACTCCACAACCACAATCAATCAAGATCTTACCTAGCATAGAGAATGTTCTATTGCCTGGTTGCTCTAACGTGCTCATCCAACAGAATGCTTCACAGTAACCATGTGGGCAAAACATTTTTGGAACAGGTGATTTTTCACTCCCCCATAACTACTCAATCCCCATCATGAATGTAAAGAAAGACTGGGTTAGAAAGGTCTTTCCCTGCAGTAAGTGAGAACTGAGAATGTGGCACTGATATCTCAGAAACACATTGTTCCTGGGAACTGTAAGATGTTCAAAAGCCACGGTCACCAAAATGATTTAGAATAGTGCTAACATTCACATGGCAAAATATGAATCAATGTGCCAAATGTCAAACATTTGTACTTCAATTTTTTATGTCTCAGTACTTTCAAAGAAAAGCCACACAGTTTTTCTGTGTGTAGTATAATATCATCACAATTCAGATGTCATAAACCATTTTCAGCTGTCACAACCATGTCAAGCCTGAATCTATCTTAATCTGTACGGTTCCAGCTAGCTTCCTTGGATATCCACCACAAGCATTCAAGCAAAATGAAGTAAAGAATTCCCTTCTCTAAAGGTAAACTCTAAATTAAGTAGTCCCAAATCAAAGGAGTGAATGGCTTGTTTGAAAATCAGTCAGCATTGTGCCACCTCTCCTCCTCAGTGCTTCCCCTCATGGCAGTTCCCCTACTCATACCAACATTTTCCCGTTTCTCCTTGGGACACCCAGCCCCCCTTCCTGACTGCTCTCATCTTTCTCACTCCATCCCTACATCACAACCCACTGCAATGCCATCACTCCAACACCACGCTGCCCACCTTCATCTTACCTGTCCATCACCTTACTGCACAGTGCTAACCTACTACCAAGCTGCTCTGGGGAAGGAGACCAGCACATATTAAGCTCTCTTTCAAACACAGCAGCCAGAAAATTACAGCATGGGTGTCTTCCAAAATAGTTGCTTGTACACTGTGGCTGGGTGACAGGCCACAGTGGTGACACACGTGGTTTTTCTCCACCAATGGAGGAAAGACCATGTGCTTTCCATCAGCTGCTGTGCATGGCTGCCTGCAAGCTGCACCTACTAAATGTCTATTTTAAAGACATTTTATTGTTAGTTAAGGCACTTTTTTTTAAATATACATAGGAGGATCAAAGAGCATTTCTTTAGGAATTCTGCTGTACACACTGGGATATAGCATCAGAGAATTATTTTAGTTGGAAAAGACCCTTAAGATCGAGTCCAACTGTTAACCCAGCACTACTAAGTCCACCACTAAGCTACATGTCTTCTAAATATTTCTGGGGATGGGGACTCAACCACTTCCCCAAGCAGCTTCTTTGAGGGCTTGTCAATCCTTTTGGTGGATTAGGAAATTTTTCCTAATATCCAACCTAAACCTCCCCTGATGCAACTTGAGGTAATTTCCTCTCATCCTATTGTTACATGGGAGAAAAGACCATTACCTACCTGGCTACAAACATTACCTACCTGGCTACAACCTCCTTTCAGGTAGTTATAGAGCAAAAAAGTCTTCCCTCAGCCTCCTTTTTCTCCACGGTAAACAACCCCAGCTCCCTCAGCCACTCATCAGTCTTGTGCTTTAGACCCTTCACCAGCTTCGTTGTGCTTCTCTAGACCTGCTCCAGCACCTCAATGTCCTTCTTGTAGCGAGGGGCCCAAAACTGGACACAGCACTCGAGGCGCAGCCTCACCAGTCTTGAGTACAGGGGGACGATCACTGCCCTAGTCCCGCTGGCTGCAGTCCACGATACAAGCCAGGATGCTGTTGGCCTTCTTGGCCACCTGGGCACACTGCTGACTCACACTAGGGCGGCTGTACGCCGTGGGCTTGCAATGGCCACGGTGCAAAACGCACCACTACCTGGTGCTCCACGCCGGGCACGGACAGGCACTGAGAGGGCTGGTAGATCTTTTTGATGTGGAGAATCAGCTTACTTACAACAGCCTTTCACACAGCTCTCCCTCAAAGTGAGGCGAAGTGAGCCGAGCCCCCAGGGACGCCACCAGCCACCGCAGCCCACCGCGCTATGCTCCCAGAGCGAGGCTCCCCATCCCAGCGGGCAACGCGCCGCGGAGGCACTTGCCGTCCCCTGGCCTACAAATCCCGGCGTGCGCCGCTAATAGCCTCGGGTGCGACGTGGGCGCGGTGCACGCTGGGAAGCGTAGTCCTCGTCAGCATTTCCGCCATCTCCCGCCGCCGACCCCACCACTCCCCTCCCCGGGCCCGCCACTCTCCAACGGCGGCCTAAACTTCCCGCGCACGCTCTGCGCCACGTACGCCCTGGCGTCACATGTCCGTGAGCACCTCCCGCCTACTCACAGAGCCAATCAGAGGCGCCGGCAGTGAGGGGGAGGGGGGAGCGTCTCTCGACCTTTGACCCGGCGCTGAGCGCGAGCGGCTGCCTGCCCGCCTCCCCGCCCCTCCCGCCGTGTCAGCCGCAGCCGCAGGAGGCGGCGGAGCAGCGCCCGCCTCTCCCCCCCCCCGCCGCCCTTGCCTCCGCCGCCGGCCCCGGCTCGCCCCGCCCCGCGCCGTCCCCAGCAGCGGGCGAAGTGGAGTCGGCGAGGCCGGGAAGACGCCGCCTCCTCCTTCTCTCCTCTTCCTCCTCTCCCTCCCCCCCGGGCCAGGTCCGTCAACATGGCGAGCGCCTCGTACCACATCTCCAACCTGCTGGAGAAAATGACATCCAGCGACAAGGATTTCAGGTGGGAGCCGCCGCCGCCCTTCCCCGCGCCCTCCGCCGCCCGCCCAGCCCACGTCCCGCCGCGCCCGGCGGCCCCACGCCCGCAGGCCTCACGCCGCCCTGCCCCCACGGCCGCCTCCGCGCCGGCCCCGGGCCTGGCGCCGCGGCTGTCAGGGCGGCGGCAGGTGCCGAGCGGCGGGAAGGCCTGCGGGGCCCGGTGCAGCGAGCCCGGGCTCTGCCCGCTTCGATGCTGCTCGGGATAGGAGAGGCCCCCCCTACCCCTTCCCATGGCCGGCCCTGCTGAGCAGGGCGCGAATCTGCTGCTACCCCGGGAAGAAAGTTCTCGGGAGGGGAGCGCCTCTTCTCTCTGCCCGTGAAGGACGAGGCACGGCCTCCACGCGTTGTGGGCAGCGATCCCAGGCAGCCGGGAGGAGCTAAGCGGCCGTCAGGTTTGCTGACCTGCGTGGGGCTAGGCGAGGGAGGAGGAGGTCAGTTTCCCTTCTCGCAAATGCTCAGAAACCGAATGGGCGAATCCCTGAACAACGTGCTGTAGCTGACCTTGCCTTGAGCAAGGGGGTGGGCGAGGTGACCTCCCCGGGTGCCTTTCTGACATAAAAAAAGACTGATTTTGCGAATAGGAGCAGGGAGGGCCACCCAGGACGGCGGGCTCGAACGTCCTAAGCTCAGATGTTTCCTGGATGCTGCATCTTCTACACAGAGGGGTTTTGTGCTCCTCGCATAATTTGGTACTGCCTCAATAAGCGTCAGGCACAGAGAGAGAAGCCCGATCAAGACAAGACTGCTATATGTAATTTTGAGCTTAAGATCTGTCACAAGAGCACAACTTTTTATTGGAGCGTTTGCTTTCTTGTAACAAATGAATAGCAGGTAAAATGCGAACATTGGAGTATCAGAAAATGATATTGTGTAAGTAAGCTATTAAAAAACCAGCAGGAATGATACCTTTACACAGTTGTTTTGGCAAAGCATTAAGTTAAAAGGGATTAGACTTCTTTACGTTGTGTGCAACCGGTAATTGACATTTGAAGCCTTTATTTTTCATAGAGTGTACGTGAATACAGACAGGGAAGGAGCATAAAATATGCTTGGGCTTTGTTGCTTTACTGCAGCATCACAGTGCTTAGTTTAAAGAACATCTTGGCATCCAAACAAGTTTGTTGTTTATACATTAAAATCTAAAGGAAATCAGAGGTGATCATTACATAACATAAAGTTGAGTTTTGAATAATCTTGTTTGTTTTGACAGACTGTTGTAACACTGGACTTGTTGTGATAAACTGGTTATTTTCATGTCGATTTCTTTTAGATTTTAGTAGCATGATATTACCTGGAGAATTCAGGCTAGAAATTTCGGGAGTATAAAATAAATACTGATTAGTCTAAAAAGAAACAGTCCAGAATTGCCTGAGTTATTTAAATTGTACTAAAAATAGATTCAAACTTTTTTCCTCTACATGTTGTTGAATTTTAAAATTTTTAAAAACTTTTATCATGCTAATTTATTTCTGCAATTAAGTGAGCTTTGCAATTTATGCTTATGGGGAGCATGGTTTACAAAAAATTCTGATATATTTGTGACTAAACACTGATTTTGATTTGAAAGTTTCTGCTTAAAAGAGGTAGGTCACACCTGTCAAATGCATTTTGGTGTGGTTAAAACTTGTTTTGTAGTTGCTTTAGGGGAGCATGCTTTAGAAATTAACTGTTCTAGGAGCCTTGAAAAACTTTGGGATTCTTGAATATTAGATTTTTTTTTTCCTTAGCGTAGATTAAAATCTGACTCTACAAATCATAAAATTGAGTGATGATGGGCCTTTACAAACTGGCAGTTATGCAATAAGACATTTTATGAATCTTTGTGTATCCTCTACTTGCATAATAGGTGAAATAGTATTTAGTGCTAGTAATTCTAAGTGCCTTTATTCTTAGATCATGCATATTTTAAGAGGGGCAGTTAACTTGTTGATATGCGGGAGCTGAGTATAAATCAATGTTCAGTAACCATTTTACTGTAAAATATCATCCTTTTTGTTTTTGGATAAACTAATTTGTCCAGTGCAAAAGTTTGTGGCATTTATTATCTGGAAATCCAGACTTAAATTCTCAACCGGACAGAAATGTTTGTGAGGTGACAATTTACTGTGTGACTCTGTGAGAAACACCCTCCTTTCTGAAGGAGGAGATTGACTACCCTGAGTACAAGGTATGAGGAGCTGCTGACATGCTGCTGCTTTGCACCAGGTAAAGTTTGATGCGCCTGAGGAGGAAGCAGTTGTGACTAAAGCCCACATCTAAACTACTCAAAACCACTTTTCTAAATACATCTACTTTACACTGAAGTTCCCAGGCTTCCCCATGCCATTGTGGACTTTGGGTTATTTTTTTTAACAGAGGTGTATACCAGGAGGGCTACTCAGTTGTAGTTGAGTGCAGAAGTTTCTGATGCACTGGGGATGTGCAAGCTCTACTTAGTTTAGGAACTTGTCACAAATAGGTGGTGAGTGCATGTAAGACTAGGAAATGGGACCTGTTGACTAAGGAAGTGAGGGGAAGCTGTTAAGAAGGTCTGAGAAAAGGTGGTGAGTATGGCAGTAACATGGAGACAGTTTTTGAATGTTCTAGTACTCCGTGACTTTGTGTATATTCCCATCCTGTCTGTCCATTACCTTTATTTACCAAGTAGCTTTTTTACTTGCTGTACTTGAAAGCTGGTGCCACTCGCATTCATCATCTGTTTATGTGCACATCTGGTTCCTGTCAGGTTACAGGCTGGCTTCAGTGGGACTGTTGGAGGGAATGAAAAATGGGTGAGGTCTCATCTTAGAAACACCTTGAGACTATTAGACTGAAATTACTATATTAAAAGACAGGACAAGTTGAGGTCCATTATGCGAGGGCAGGCATCTGGCATTCGTGATGCATATTAAGATTATGCAGCGTCTTGGCTTTCGTTTTCAATAAAAAAAGTATCTCTACAGCCTGACATGCTAGATAACCTCCTGAGTATGACCTGAGCTCAAGTGATGTCTGCTTGAGGCTGATGTGCCTGGAGCCCGAGCGTTAACCGTAACTGTTTAATTACAGACCACTTTTGTCTGGGGCTTGGGATGGGGGTTGGGATTGGTACAGAAGCCCATGGGATTTGTAATTGAGTAATACATCAGTATTACCTCTTCTGAGAGGAGAGGACACTTCCAAAAGAACAGATTGGAAACCAGACTCCAGAAGGAAAAGAAACAAAAGGCATGAAAGCAATATTTTTGGAAAGTAATTTCTCAGTATGTCCTTGTATTGGTGGATATGACAGTGTTAGTGGATAGTAAATCAACTGATATGAAAGATAATTTTATTTGCTTAAAGACTAAGACTAATTCCTGAGAGATCAATGTTGCACCCCAGGCTGAGGGCTGGATAAACATGATTGGCCATTGTCTGGACTACAAACAAACTAGTCTGCACAGGGCAAGAAAATGAAAAACATGTAAAACATAGCTTTGCTTTTATTTCTCTCTTTGTTAATCTTTGGCTTTTCTAAATTTTAAAGGAGAATGTTTGAAAAACTGTATTTTCTTCTTCCTTAAAAGTTTTAAAATAAACTCAGAGCAGAGAATAATTTGGGTTGGTTTTTTTAACAAACTTAAAAGCAGCCTGTTTTTTTTTTTTTACAACATCAGCATAGCTAATCAAAGAACTACTTAAAATCTGTGGAGTGTTAGTTTTTCTTTATAGACATAATTGGAATATAATGTAAACAGTGAGTGTAAAATATGTAGCTGTTTTCATCAGGGAAGGATGTTTACTTAAATAAAAGTTATCGTAATTTCAAAGAATAACTTTCTCCATTTTATTTTGTAACTAAAATAAATGCTGCTGGCATCACAAACCAGGTAACAGTAATCTGACCTTAAATGGGATTTATTTGATAACAAATGGTGAAAATTGAGAAGCTCAAATCCTGAGCACTGTGAATAACCCGTATCCTTTTAGTAATAATTATCTGATTGTCTTTTGCCAGGTTTATGGCTACTAATGACTTGATGACAGAACTACAGAAGGATTCTATCAAGCTGGATGATGACAGTGAAAGAAAGGTGGTGAAGATGATTTTGAAATTACTGGAAGATAAGAATGGTGAGGTGCAAAACTTAGCTGTCAAATGGTAGGTATTCTTTTTCGATGATGGAAGAATTGTTAAATGATTGAACAACATAAAGCTCTTTTGAAAAACTTAAAAGAGCATTGCTATACAGAATAATTGTGAAATTGATGTCCAAAGAGGAACCCTTGTACTTGTAGCCTACCTACCTTAATTGTTCCTTACAGAACTGTCTTTTGTTGACATTGCAGATTAAAGCTTGGGGTTTCACATGACAAATAGTGTATGCAGTCCTTGCTGAAAGTATATGAATGACATGCTTGTTCTTCCGTGATAATTCTTGAATGCTAAATAGATTTTTAAAGTTATAATTCAGTGGTAGTTGCCACATTGGTATTTGACTGAGAAGGCAGATGATGTGTAGGGGGGAGAATTGTAATATTGTAGCTTTCAAGCAGAAATAAAAAACATAAAAAGGTAAATATATGGTCTTAGTTATTCAATTTGGAATTTCTCTTTTCACTAACATTATGAATACTGTATTAATAGGCTTACATGCTTTACAGGAAATCTAAATGTTTTGTGGGATCAGGGTGCAGGTACTTTCATTTCAGAGACCTGTGTTGCTGCAGTACCCTCCCTTCCTCTGTTTAACTTTACATGTCACAAGGCTTTTCCAGAGCACCCTTGGAAGAGGTGCTGTGTTAATTCTGAATTGTTATGGGTCTTCTCACTCTTTTTGTGCCCTTTCAGGAGGGCCTCTGTTAAGAAGCTTCTACTGTTCTTGGCCCTGTTTCTTCTTCTCAGCTCAGTGTTGGGGCTTTTGTTGGTGGGGTTTTTGTTTTGTTTATTTGATTGTGGGTTGTTTGACTACTCCATCTATGTTAAATTCTGTTCTAGGAGATGTGCATTGCTACTGGAGAGCTTGGGACAACTTTGAACACTAGTTTCACATGGTGACTAGCTGAGTTAGTCTGTTTCAGCTTGTTATTGTTTATAGTTTGTCCTGTAGGACTCACAAAGCAGAAAATTAAAGCCTGTGTGTACATCTGCTTATGGTAACCAAAACCTTGCACAGAGAAGCTAGTGTAGGAATAGTAAGTTTCAAGCCAACATTTAATATTAGGGGTACAATAATATAATTGTAACTACTTTAATTGCTCTCACTGGGGCTGCAGTGTTGTTAAAATGTGTCTCCCCACCTCTGGTTTTTTTAACAAACACCACAAAATGCCATGTTTCTTTTTAATTCAAACTTCTGAAATGTCAGAGTTCCTTGTGGTAAGTTCTGTGGTTTTGAAGCAGATTGCTTATACTTGGAAGAATAGATTCTTATGCAACTTGGCTCAGGCTTAGAATTGTCTTTGTGTGAAATAGCATTTTGTAGAAAAATTATGTTGTACCGTACATATAGCACTCATCTTTAATGTATATCTTAAAGTTATCCTGAAGTTTAGATTAATGCATGCAGGCACAGTTTATAAATCACAGTCTTTAATGACAATATTAGAATTTTGGACCTTAACTATAAGTAATGTTTATTAAAGAATTAAAGAAAAATTGCAAAGGGAAGAGAATGAAATGCACATTCTGTGCACGTGTGCTGTTCTTATCAACCTTTCTTCTACTTTTTAAGTCTACTTTGACATACTCATAAAATTACTGGATTTAATGAAAATGACAGGATCTATTTAAAGTTTGGAATCTTTTTGAGAAATGTTAAATGTTAATGCTAAAGAACAGTGTTAAAATTTACCTCAGTGGGACAAGAAACATGATTGAAAAACTTGTCAGGTAAATTGTGAACGTTCATCTAGGTTGTGTACATTCTTGAATGTATCAAGTTTTTTTTTGCCATCCCAACCACTTGCAGATATGTTTTGAGGACACCCTCCCCCCCACCCCCCCCAAGTCTTCTCTTCTTCAAGCAGCTTACTTTCACAGTATTGTTCCATGACATTTTAAAGTCAGCCTTATGTTAATGGTGCTGCTGTTCTTGCCCTTCTTGTCCCTTTCCTTGTACTGTGGCATACAAGATTTGGTTGTAGACTGGTTTGGGGACTTAGTTTTATTCTGGTTTAGCGCTCTCTTCCTGGAGTCAAATGAGCATTGGTAGAAACAGTAGTGGGGGTGAAGGATGGGAGAGGCTGAACACTGTTAAGCTGTAGTTTTTCTAAGGCAGTTCAAGCTGATCTAAAGTCTTCCATCTACTACAACACTGGATGTAAACCTGCTACATTAGGAAGTTGAATTCAGCCAGCACAGTTTTATTGACTTTTTGTTTTAAAATATTCTCTGTTGTCATTCTTGTCTATTTCTGTTACAGATTTGCTTGCACTTTCAGTGGAGGAAAACATAAACCTGTGTTTAGATCTGTATTAATTCAAAAGCTCTGGTGAACTTTAGAGACTATCAGCAGGAACTTTAGTCAGACTAATACTTGATGACCCACTTAAGTATTGATTCCCTCTCTCAAAGATAAAGGATTTAGGGCAACTCTATGTAACTTTGAACCTGTATTTGAGACAGATTTTTTCCTTGAGGAAGGGAGGAAAAATTTGCAGTTTGTTAGGGGAGCTTCCTCTGCTGGTAGATCAGTGGAAACACTATGAATGGCAAAGGGATTGATCATTCTTTGAGCAGGTAAGAATCCCTTGCAGGAGGATTGCTCTTTCATGGTTGGATTTTTAAGTTTGCTCAACAGAGCTTATTTAAAACAGCTTGGAATAGTCGTAAAGCTGCACTTATTTTTAAGCAAGCATAGCAACAAATAAGCAGTGTTCCTGCTTTTGCCTTATCCTCTGCTTGCTTTCACATTTGGGTAAGAAGGGCTCTATTGCCTCAAATGCTGATGAACTTGTTTCTTCTTATCTCTTCAAAACACACTAGTGATTTTGTTCTTGATCCTTTCAGTTACATTACACTGGTTTTGGACAGGATAAAACATGTTGTTCTTTGATTAGAAGAAGTCAGGTTGAGAGTTGATGAGTATTTGGGTTACTACCTTGCAAGATGATCATGCAGTGCATTTCTGAATAAAAATTAAAATTAATGGACTGCCTTAGTGCTCCTGGAGTAAAAGTGACCCTATTCTAAGCTTTGACCCTACAGAAGGGAGTCTGTTTGCCAAGCTTCTGTTATTGCAGGCAGTAGATGCAAACTATGTGAGAAACTTCAGGCTGTTCACCCTGTTTTTCTCAGGAGAATATAAAATTTTAAATGTGTTCTTGTAGTGTGCATTTTTTTTTCCAGGAGTAGTTGGTTTTTTGCTTCACCTGATAGTCATAGGCTGTTTTATAGTCAGCCAGTGTAGAAAATACTATTGGACATTCTCACAGCATATCCTTAGTTCCAGGCTGTTAGTGTAGTCCAGCATGGCATCCTGTGTACTTTATGGCAGTTATACTGCCTGAAGCTCTGTCCAAGATTATGTGTGTCTGGATTAGACAAGCAGTATGGTTTGTTTTAAGCACAGGTATTGTGTAGGATGGACTATTAATTTGTTGATAATGTTGTTAATGTTCTGTTCACCCAAATTACACGTTCATTATGTAATATGTTTAGTGTCACAGTTTAAAGATGAACTGGTTCTCATTTTGCTCAGTTACCTATGGTTTGATACTCTTGCTGTTTAAACCTATGCTTAGAAATTTTGTTTCACACTGAAATGTTTCCTGAAACCTGCAAAAATCCCAAACAAATGCATGTACGTGCGCGCACACACACACACACACACGAAAAAGCCCACTGGCATTAATGTAAGCACTTCCAATGATTCCTCCCCTACTATCCTGTAGTTTGTCTACACTGATCATTGTGACTTCTCTGGGCAGTAGTTCAATACAGGGAACCCTGCTTGATGCTGTGAGTCATCAGCGTGAACAGGATGATGCACAGACTGGCTGTTGTGCGGCTGATCCGGTTCAGCAGCTTTAAAGTGTTTGGATGCTGTGGTAATACAGTGCTGCACATCGTGCTCTACTGGTGGTTTGAATGAAAGGTTTTTGTTTATTTGTTGGTGTGTTTATTCATTTGTGAATTTTAAGTCTTCCCTATAGGTAAGTGGACTTACAGCCATTAAATAAACCAGTTTGAGACTGTAATTGATTATTTCCTAATGAGGAGCTACACAGTGAACAGCTTTATTTTCAAACGTATGTCACCTGAAGGAGACAGTGTTATAGTCACTGTTTATTTCTATGGCTTTTGCTTTAGGAGAAATGACACTAACTATTGGCCAGTGAAAGGGAAAATACCAAAGAATGCATAAAATAGTATCTGAAACTGCCTTCAAATGTGTGAAATACACACTTTAGTACAAAAGCTTTGTGTTCAGAACTGATTTTATGAAAGAAAGTTATAGCTCAGTTTTTACTTATGAGACTAGTTTTTAATCTGGGACTAATAATAAGGTCTGTAACTGATTTTAAAGGCCAGCAAAGCTTGAGGCTGTCTTTTTTAAAAAAAAATTACTTCATAATTGGCATGTCAAGTTTATTGAACTAACTGAATAAATAGGACTGAAGATGCTAACTCAAGTAAAGTCTGGTTTAACACTTACAAGAAACCCTAATTTCAGATGTTTGTGTAGATGACTTCATCATTTCAGTGGTTTGGTCATCTTTAAAACTTCAGCAAAAAGGTGTTTCCTATGCTTAATTGATCTAGACCTAATTGACCAGACTGCTGTTTATTATTTTAGTTACTCATATGTTACATTTGAAAACCACACATATTTAAGTTGGAAGAGCTTAGTGTTTGTCCAATAGTTCAGGTTTTAAAAAAAAAAAAATCTTTAACAACATTTCAGAAGCTTTCACTTGCTGAACATCTGGGGCTTTTTGGTGGAGATATGCTTCTAGTCTGTCAGTGTGGATGTGTAAAAGGGTGTTGTCAGCTGCAGATCACTAGGATGTGGTAGATGTATTTTTATAGAGCTGCACAAGTCATTGCAAACTGTAAAAGCAGGAGCTTATCTTTCTAGCAGTGAAAGGAGGGATGACATTGCCACCTGGAATTTCACCAACCGGGCAGCAAACTCACTTGCTATTGATCAAAAGTAAACTTTCAGGATTGCTATGCTGAAGGCTAGCCATATTTTTGAAAAGATACTGTTACTCATTTTTATGTGTATATGCTTCTATAATTGTACATGCACTTGTTTCTGCTTCCCAGTGCTTCTCCTTACAGTCCTTCTGTTGGAGCATACAGTATTACAGATGTGAAATGGTCTTTACAGATTCTGCACTTGTACCTTTGCATACTGTAGTTGGTTGACTGAAAGCACAGGGAATTTATCTGGACTGCTGTGGACACTTATCATAGCTTGGAATTGTGATTGTTTCTGTCCTTGTTAATTTGTGCTCGTGTTGCTTGCAAAACAATTTACTGTACATCAGGGGTAAAAGAGTGCAACAGTGCTGTGAGTAGCTGCTGACTGTTAGTGCTGTGTATTTGAAGACAAACTAGTGATGTGTCAATAAGATGCTGTGAAGGGAAAGAGCAAGCTTGGTTCAAGAGGGAAATCGGGTTGTGGAGAAACCTGTGAGGTTTTTTTGAGCAACTGGGGAAAAATGTTTCAACTTTGAGGGATGCAGCCAGGGTAGCTTGATGCATTTGAGTCTGGGAACTCGTTCTTGGTAATAATCTGTCTCTTGTCAAATGCATCACAAATTTATCTGTTGGAGGAGAAAGGTCTTTACCAGTATCCGTGTCTGAAAATTACTTTAATGCGATTGTGGTATTAATTTAACATGATTGAAGCAGTAACACGACCAGATGTGGATTTTGGATACAGTCCTCTAAACCCCTATTCTCAGGGGTTTAGTAGCTGTGGAGACTGCGGAATCTAAAGATTTCAGTACACTGCCATTTTCCTAAACCAAAGGGCAGTGCCAGGTTAGGAGCTGAGGTTTGGCTGCTTCTAACAAAGGGCGCTCTGTCAGAGCTGTTCATTTCTGCAAGAGTATGTGTACCAGCTGAAGCAAGCAAGAAACCATTCCATTACGTCTTCGTTTCTGTGCACTTAAGGGGCTTCTTTTTATGCCTTCTATCAGATACCAGTCAGTATCTCCATTAACAGTTCTCTTGAGATTATCTTTAGGCAGTATCTTCAAGAAATGTTGTACCAAAGCTGTTTTTGCTTAGTTACTTTTAAGATACCTGTGTATCTGTGTAAAATTCTCTGCAAAATGAGTAAATTGCAGCCTTCCTGGACACGTGGCGTTCGGGTGAGCATAATGCATCAATCTCTGGCCTAATTGGGGTAGTTGGCATTAATGTCGGATTAGTTTGAAGTTTTGTGTATGAACAAAATGGAATGAGTTGTATGAGATCTTTGAGTGCATGTTTTCAGTAATAATGTTTTGGTTTTGCCTTTATTTGTTTGTTTTTGTATTCCCCAATTGTCTGTATTTTCAGTAGGCTTTATCACATGAATAGGGTGATGGTGGGTAAGGAGAGAAGGAAACCAAGCAGGCTACAGTTTATGAAGGAACGCATGGAAAGCAGTAGGTGAGGTTTTTCTTGGGAATTGCATGTTCCTGGATGTTAATCTTCATGCTGTGCCTCAAGTGCAAATACTGCTTTGAGTTCATGGCAGTAAGGTATTATGAATGCAGCAATTGAAAGGGAAGCTCCTAAGTTTGCCAAACGTGGTGGCAGACCATTAATGCCAAAACTTTGAACCTTACTCTGGTTACTGTCATATTGTAAGTTAACCTCAATGCTTGAACATACGGGCTTGTTTTATATAATAGATAACATCATCTTTGTCTGAGTCCTCCTGCCTGCCCTTCTTGTTTGCTGACTTTTTCTAATGTTGAGCTTTTGTTATGGTAATTAGCTCTTGCTGCTGTGAATTCTTGGACCTGGGAATGAAGGGTGTCAGCAGTGAAGTGCATACAACAGGTTTTTGGGTTGGAAGATGTATTTTGGTTTTGTCCTACTGTATAGAGCTGTGTCTGCTAGGTGTCTAAGGCTGAAGGCCAGAGATCTCAGACCTTCGGGTCCAGCTGGAATTACTGTATTGCAGTATTCTAAGTCTGACCTTACTCCTCCAGGCTAGCTCCCTCCAACAGCTGTGGAATGGCATAGTTTGAGACCAGACTGTTCCTCTTTTTTTGCTTGGTTTTTTTGTTTCCCACTGCCCACTTGAAAGGACAGCTGTTGTGAACAGAAGCCGTGATTGCTAAAGTTTGACTATACATTCAGAAGTTAATTCAGTAGTCCAAGGTGTCAAGTCACATTAATAAAAACCCAGTGAGATAATACAAATCATGTATAGGTCGAGTGAAACTAATACAAGATAATATTTCCTTGTTAACAGCTCTTGGGAATTAAGCTACACCTCCTCAGATCTCCATTGCTGAAGCAATGCAAGAATTTGTCTCTATCCCAGCAGTATCAGCAAGGTAGTGAATGAGTGGTGTTCCTCAAGGCTTGGTATTGGGACTGTCGCTGTTTAACATCTTTGTTGGTGACATGAACAGTGGGATTGAGTGCATCCACAGCTATGTAGTGTAGCTGACATGCTGGAGGTAAGGGGTGTCATCCAGAGGGATCTTGACAAGTTTGAGAGATGGCCCATGCAAACTGCGTGAAGTTCAACAGTCCAGGGGCGATGTCCTGCATATGGGTTTGGGCAATCCCAAGCACAGTTACAGGCTGCAAAAATAGATTAGGAGTAGCTCTAGGGAGAAGGACTGAAGGGTTTTTTTGGATGACAAGCTCAACATGACCTGTCAATGTGAGCTTGCAGCCCAGAAAGCCAACCGTATCCTGGGCTGCATCAAAAGAGGCATGATTAGCAGGTTGATGGAGGTGACACCCCCTCTACTCTGCTCTCATGAGACCTCACCTGGAGTACTGTCTTCGGCTCTGGGGACTCTAAACATGAGAAGGGCAGGGACTTGTAGGAGCAAGTCCAGAGAAGGGTTATGAAGATGATCAGAGGACTAGAATACATCTTGTTTGAAGACAGGCTGAGAGAGTTGGGCTCGTTCAAAGCCTTCTCTTCTCCAGGCTGGGGAGACATTAGAGCAGCCTTTCAGTACCTGAAGGGGCCTGCAGGAAAGCTGGAGAGGGTCTGTTTATCAGGGTAGGTAGTGATAGCATGAGGGGCAACAGCTTAAGCTGAAGGAGGGGAGATTTATATTAGATATGAGGAAGAAATTCTCAGCACAGTTTGCCAAGAGATGCTGTGGCTGCCCCCTCCCTGTCAGCATTCCAGGCAAGGCTGGATGGTAACCTGGGCTAGTGAAGGGTGGCCCTGCCCACGGCAGGGGTTTAGAGCTGGATGGTCTTTGAGGTCCCTCTCAACCCAGACCATTCTGTGAGTCTGTGGGCTTGTCCTGGTGTCATTCCTGGCAAATGCAGTACTAAGCTTCTAAACTAACTTCAGTGCTTTTATGCTGGATGCCATAACCTCGAGCCTTTCCTTCTCAATAGTGATCTGTGACCTCTGTGTTCCCTCGCAGCTGCCTGGCTGACAGTTTTATTAGCTAATTGTGAAGCCAGGGTCCAGCTGTGTTCTCAGAGAGCAGGACTTAAACTCCAGAGCTGTTTTCAGTGAAACAAGAAAAAATACTTTGCTTGTAATTTTCTATATTGTGTGCTTGTCTCTTAATAAATATAAATTAAGAAATGCACTCTTCTTGAGACTCTGAAGACTCAACAGCAGTTTTTCTGTCTTAAAACACTTGTGGGTTTCTGTAATACAGTAGTGTGGGAATTCAATTATTTAAGTACTAAGTGTAAAGTATGGTTTTGCCTGAGTGGTGTAAATTAATTTGGATTTTGGACTATCTGCTTTCAGAATAATAGTCTGCAATGAGAGCCTAGTGTCTTGATAGCTTGGACAGAATTTCTGCTTGCCTATAGATGATTTAAACACCTCCCTTGTTTTGTGCAGTTGACTTAATGCCTGTGCATTTTTCCTTTTTTAAAATGTGAAACTTGCTCTTAATTCAGTATAATTTGTAAAATCTTATGAAATAAAACCAAAACATTTTTTCTCCCACTGTAATCAGTAAGGTCTGAAAGGAAGTACTTTGCATCCAGGTGGTTTCTTTTCAGTAATGTGGTACAATTAGAATACAGTGCATTGATTTTATTAATTTTACTAGAACTTTGTACTTGGCAAGGGGTTAAACAAGGCAAATGCTTCTAGTTGAAAGTTGTTTTATTGTTAATTATGTCAATCTGTTTTGCAGATAATTTCAGCATCTGCTTGTAAAACTTCTTTGTTGCATACTTTTGATGTTGTCCTGACCATGTAGCCCTAAATCATTGCAGTCTCAAAAGTCTGGTATACTTTTAGTGAATAATGGCATATATTTGAAAATTCAAACTTTGCTTTCTTCATCTTAGTCTTGTTTTGTTAATAAGTTATTTTGTTCTTTTTTTTCTTTAAGGCTTCAGTTTGAATTCAACTCTCCAAAATTACTGTTTGCTAACACTGTAGACATAATTTTAGTCTCAGTTAGCTTTGCTAGAATCGACTTTAGTGAAAAGCAGATGTATACAGTATTAAAGTTGAGTGTGGAAAAAACCTCAAGTTTATATGGAGGCATTACATTCTAAGGTAGTCCTAATATTAGTTCATGATGAGCTTTAAGATGTTCCTTATTCTGTGTTTCTTCAGGCATTGATTTCCACCTATTTCAGTTTTATAGTTCTGATCTATGGAGAGGTTGTCTTTATACATTGTGTACAGTGTTGAAGGGCAGACACCAAATATGGACCCTCCCCTGTAAGCCACAGAAATATCTACGTTTCTGATCTGTAATGCTTGGCTCCATCCGTTGCAATAGGAGACATGGTCAGCTCAGCACCTGAAACCCCTTCAATGCTCTTTATCCTCACAGCACGAATCTGATGGAACCATTGCACGGGCTCGCTTTGCCTTCTGTGCTGCAAGTTGGGCCCCAACTTTCACAACAACAAAACTTGGAAGTTTTGAAAAATGTTTCCTAAAAAACCCTCAGACAAACCACTCCAGAAAACACCCAAAACAATTTTGTGTGTGTGTCTTCACTCCTGAAAATATTAACATTTTTTTTTTGTACAAAGGCCTCACTTAAAATCCTCAATCTTTACTGCTCATCAGAGGTCTTACTGAAAACACTCATGTTCAATCGCTCAAAAATCTTCTGTGCTTTCTCACTGTGGCTGAAGTTTAATTTGATGGAGATGTCTCTAACTTATAGTATGTTTCATGAGAGGAAAAACGCTGAAGTGCTGTTGAGAAGTAGGCTGTAGAATTTCCTTGGTGGGACACCTGGAACAGCTGCAAAACAGCTAAGGGATGGTCTGTGCACAAGACCAAGACAGACTGCTATTCATTATCCTTTCAATTCGGATGGAAGAGAAAATAAATAGTGTTTTTCTGGAGATACATCTGTGTGGGCTACACTTCCAGTTCATGATTTTTATATTTTCTTCATATGGTTTTTGCTACTGTAGTCTCCATTCTTGCCTCAAGCTGTTGCTTTTTCTCTGATGTGATTGTTGCACATTTGTCCTCCTGCCCTCGCTTCTGTCCGCATCAGTGCAGAACCTAAGCTTTGTAGAGCTTCACGTCACGTCTCGCCTCTGGTGTTGATGTCTCATTAGTAAGGATGCTTTCTTGATTTTTCTTGATAGTAATATTATGGATGTCACCACGGGGAGGTGAAGAGAGAATAGCTGGCAAGATTAACATACAGAGAACAGAAGCCTACAAATCAAAGTAGCTGTTCCTTGCAGGGAGTTACTGTATACATAGGCTAACTGTACTGGTTTTTGATGGAACATGGTAGGAATGGAGATAACACATGCTTTTCAGAATTTGACGTGTTTGTTGTTAAAGAATGCTTGAGAGAGTTGAATTAGATTAAAATATTTGGTAATTTAAAGTCTTTCAAAATTAATTTCGAATTTCTGAGATACTTTGTCTGAAGGCAGAAGCTTTAAAAATAGGGAGAAAGTAGATAAGCAAATTGGGAGTGAGATGTAGGAGGGGTAGTAGGAGAAAGAGTAATTCTTTGAGTTCTTCTTAGGTAGGTTTTTCACAGGTGAATGGAAGGAAATAGAGACAATAGAAGGCCCTGGTTTTGCATAACTTCCCTTTTGAAACAGGACATTAACAAAACCCTGCTGAAAGTTGTTGATGCGGCCAGGAAGATGGAGAAGGAGGCAGTATTTCTCAGCAATGAATTAAACTTTACTAGGACATCTGTGGTTTTAGTATTTGGAACAAATGGGAGCATTTCACAAAGGAGTATGAGATTGTTTATGATCCTTAAAACAGCTGGAATCACAAAAACCTCACAATTCAGAGGAAATGTTACAATCTGCTGCATGTATAGTGGTGCTTGGAGTCTGTGAAAGAGGGCATGCCATGGCTGCTTTTTTTGTATTTTACTGTTTTTGTCCTATTAAGGAAGGCGCTCTAAGGTATAGAATGAACCTGAGTGTATATCTGATTGAACCCAAGCGTTGTGTTGAGTAAAGCTGCAGCAATTAATAAGTTTGCTTAATTGTGTGAACTAAGCAGGCAGTGATGGTCAGGCACATAAACTGATGGATCTGGATGGGTAACTTGCTATAAATCTTGATGTAAGGAAGAAGAAAGGAGGACTCTGGTTTTGAGACAGAAACAGAACAGTTATGCAAAAAAACTGTTTCCACCACTAGATAAAAAACAGGTACCAGCCCAGTATTTTATTAGATTTACGGAGGCAGTGATCAACCCAAACACTTGAAGGTTTTCAGATGTTGAAATTCTTCTGTATATTGCTACCAAACCATAAGTTTGTGACTTTACTTCAAAATACTAAAATCAAATGAGGGGCTTGATTTAAGGTTGAAGATTTAATGCTTTTCTCTTTATACAGCCTCGGCCCTTTGGTGAGTAAAGTGAAGGAGTATCAAGTGGAGACCATTGTAGATACCCTCTGTACAAACATGCTTTCAGATAAAGAACAGTTACGTGACATTTCGAGCATTGGCCTTAAAACTGTGATTGGAGAACTCCCCCCAGCTTCCAGTGGTAAGGCATTTTGTATTCAAGACTATCTAGTTTTATCATTTCACTACTAACTAAAGAAATGCAGAAGCTGGGTCGTTCAGTAAAGGGGATTCAGTTCATTTGACATTGGAACTATCTTTTCTCTGTGGAAGAAATGTGGGGCACAAATACCCCTTTAGTTTTTCTGCTCTGACTGTATTTCCAGATTTTACTAGTTTAAACACTTTACTGAAGAATTGCATTAATGTGAAAAACAAACTTACAGTGTATGAACTTCAGTAGAACAAATTGACTATAAAAGCTCCTATTTTTAATAATTGTCTGGTGGAACATTTTTAGTAATAGCTAAAACTCATAATGTTTTTTGATTGATAGTATGCTTTAAAATTGATTATAACTTGGGTATTTTTCTTTAATGATCTGATTTCTTGTCTCAGTTTCTGCTAAGTGTTTTGGAAAGTACCCTATGTTTCTAACAATTGCCTGTTAAATTACTGAAATGCTTTCCTGCCGTTTTAAATGAAGGCAGTCTTTCCTCCAAGAGAAATAGTAATGATGAACAGCTCATCAGTTAATGGCATTACTTTTTTATTCAAGTGATTTTTCAGATACTGTACTGTAGGACATGAATGAGAACAGAGGAGTGATTTAAAAAAAGGCTTTGGAAATGCAGTTTTTAGAGTGAGGTTTTTAAAAAAATAAATCTGATTTTGACATCCTTTATTGAAAGTGCACATATAAGTTTTGCTTTTATCAAGCAGTAGTGAGATGCATAAACTTCAAATAAATAATTTTAATATCACAGTTAAAGCTTTTATTCGTTTTGTTTGCCTACATAAAAAGAAGAGATTTTTCAGGTGGAAGTAAAGCTCCAATAAAAACATAGCAAAATCTTCCAATACAATTTCTTGCTCTCAACTCTAACACAGGTTGTTGTCTTTTTTCCTAGCCTGTCATTTGAATAACACTTGACTGTCCAACTGCTATGTTTAGTTTTAGTCAGGAAATTGGTTTTAATCATGTAGTTCAAATAAAACCAAATAAATTCAAATTTAAAAGAAATATGTATAAACTATATTCGGTATAAGTTAGAGGGGTATTCACAACCAAATCCCAAAGAGTGATTAAATAAACCCAAACAACTTCATGCAAATGAAGGTGAGTGCTAGCTGTTAAGTAGCTGTTACCTTGACATGAGTTTCTTCTCTTCTCCCAATTACTCTGGACAACGTTAGACAGATCGGGGAAGGGGAAACTATGGAGTTGTGATAAAGACGTTTTCACTTGAATTTTAAATATCTTAGGTATGCATTTTTTCCCCTTTCTCAAGTGTTTCCGCAGTATTTCAGGTACTAATTAAGTAGTTTCTTGTGCAAAAACATTTTATTTGCTGTTTTCTTACATAACTGTTCTTTAGCAGTTGCTCTATTTACTTCTGTGCTTCCCCTTACCTTCTAGTTATTCCTTTATTTTTACCTATAGTCCTTTCATTTATTGTACTAGATTAGTCTTGGCCTTCACTTTCCATTGCTTGCCCTGCCAAAAGCAGTGTCCTCTATGTTGTATATACTTTATGGGACAATTAGGAAACCTTCCTTCTGAATATGTTTCTGCATGGATAGTCTTTCAGCTCTAATGCAGAGCATACATTACGTTAGTAAACAAACTGGCTGATCAAGCTTGTTTTGTTGGGTGGGAAAAGCTCCTTTGTATTGATAGCAGGTTGCTTTCCATAGTCACAAACATGGTCCCTGATGTTAGAAAACTGGATTCCTTTTAATTAATGAAAATGCTGAGGTTTTGTTGTACTTTCAGGTTCTGCATTAGCAGCCAATGTTTGCAAAAAGATCACAGGGCGCCTCACTAGTGCTATAGCCAAGCAGGAAGATGTGTCTGTTCAACTAGAGGCACTGGATATCATGGCTGATATGCTGAGCAGGTAAACATCCCTCTTCCAAAATGCTGGTGAACACTGGGAAATACTCCTTAAAGGTTGAACTTTGATTGTTCCAAATGTTAAATTTGAAGTTTTAAGTTTTGTGAAATAAAATGGTAAGTTATTAAGTATAGGTGAAATTTCATTTAGAAAAAAAAAAGTGACTGTGTTGAAGATAAGTTGACTGATAGATCAGTTACTTATCTCCTGAGAACTGTAGTTTTAGGTTTTTATTTTAATGTTTATTGCTTTGAGCTTGTAATTAATTGGACTTAATTGACTTAATTGAACTGTTTGTGATGTTTTGGGAATATTTAAAGGGGGTGTTGTACAGTATATGAACAAAGTTATCTAGATTCAATTGGTTTGAGTTTGTGTTTTGTCTGTTTTAAGGCAAGGAGGACTGCTTGTTAACTTCCATCCTTCAATTCTGACCTGTCTGCTCCCCCAGCTGACTAGCCCCAGACTTGCTGTGAGGAAAAGAACCATCATTGCTCTTGGTCACCTGGTTATGAGTTGTGGCAATATGGTTTTTGTTGACCTCATTGAACATCTGTTGACAGAGCTGTCTAAAAATGATTCCATGTCAACAACTAGGACCTATATACAGTGTATTGCTGCTATCAGTAGGCAAGCAGGTCATAGAATAGGTAAGAAAAATACACAAATTATCTGTAACTTTAAAAGTTTTTAGATGACTTAGCTAAATTACTTTACTAATTTTTTTCTCTTACTAGGTGAATATCTTGAGAAAATAATTCCTTTGGTTGTAAAATTTTGTAATGTAGATGACGATGAACTACGAGAGTATTGCATTCAAGCTTTTGAATCTTTTGTCAGGAGGTAAGTTAATCTCAGATACCTGTTTCAGGCTCTCGTATGATCTAATAGTGTGCCATTTGGTTGTAAGCTGTCAGGAGATTGATACCCAAAGGCATGCCTTGGTCATCCACAACTTCCAGTCTAGCAGCTCCAGTTACATAATAGTAACTGTTCATAGTAGTAACAAGTCCAACTGTTCCCATCCTATGGATATGGTTTAGCATAGGATGGGAACAGTTGGACTTGATGATCTTAAAGGTCTTTTCCAGCCTTGTGATTCTGTGATTGCCCTTTTTGATCTTCCTTTCTGAATTTCTGTAGTTCAGATGGATGTGTTGATGACACTTGGTTTATCTGAGCCTTCAAAGCATACTATGTGTCATGAAGTCTTCTAGAAATATTTTAATTTGTTAAAGTAATTTGACGTTGATTGTGTTTTTGTATTACGCAGATGTCCTAAAGAAGTTTATCCTCATGTATCTACTATTATAAACATTTGTCTTAAATATCTTACCTATGATCCTAATTACAATTATGATGATGAAGATGAAGATGAAAATGCTATGGATGCTGATGGTGGTGATGATGATGATCAAGGTATATTCTCTTTTTGGTCTGTGGGAGAGGAAGATCTTGTAAACCTGCAGGCATGTGAGAAAATTGATGCAAGTGGTATTGCTACTAGGTACCTGCAGTTGAATGACTTGTATAGTTTTGTACTCAATGTTTGTAGTGTTTTTAAACATATCTTATGAATTCACTTCTTGGAATAAAAGTATAGGCCATAGTTGTCATAGTTGTTAGAGATAAATAATTTCAAAGGTGAGCATAAAGTACAAGACAAATATTTTAAAATGCTTGAAATGTGGAAAAAGGCAGAAACATGTAGAATGATATAACTAAAGTGAGAAGAGCATCAGTTATGAATTGGAAATACATATTTAGCATGGGAAAGGCGTCTCACTAATTGCCACTGTAATATATTGGTACCTTATGCATAAAATCAGAGTAAATTGAAAATTGCCAAATGCTGTTTTTCTGTAGGATAAAAATGTTTTAGACTGATGGGCATAGCCTGTTGTTAATATGGTGGCAATACTTTGCCCTAAGCTTTATGAAAACTTGGACACACAGGTAGTCTGAACCTAGAGTGTAACATTCCCATTACTTTAATAATGAATGAGCTGCATAGTTGCTGCTTTAGTGTTTAAAAAGTCGATTTGTAGCACTTATTTTTTGTTTTTTGTTGTCATTTGTTGGGGGCAGAGTATGGTCTGATTTATTCCTAGAAAGAAGCAAACAGAATAACTTGTTGAATCTTGATCGGCTAGGGATTATTGTTGCATTGTCACTTATGTCACGAA
This sequence comes from Porphyrio hochstetteri, assembly GCA_020800305.1. Lineage (NCBI taxonomy): Eukaryota > Metazoa > Chordata > Aves > Gruiformes > Rallidae > Porphyrio > Porphyrio hochstetteri. The sequence goes on along the minus strand of CM036905.1, from coordinate 31,279,958 downwards.
TAAAGAGGAGTATGCTTTAAATCAGTAGTCAGGCTGTAAATGTGAGTGGAACCGCCTTGTATTTGCAGTTTAAATTAATGCATGTGTGTAAGACTAGCATGAAAAACTTGGCAGAGAAAATTAGCCTTAAGATTTAGGTAGCTTAGAAGGTTTTTTAGTTATGGCTTTTAACATGCTTCTGAACCTATTTGGTGCACCTTACACAAAGAACTCAAGTGTATTCTTATTAATTGTTTAAAATAAAACTTGATGCTGTGATTGTCTAGACTTGAACATATGCATAATTTATTTTTTTCTCAAGGGAGCGATGATGAATATAGTGATGATGATGACATGAGCTGGAAAGTGAGGCGTGCAGCTGCTAAATGTCTGGATGCTGTGGTTAGCACACGACATGAGATGCTTCCAGAATTCTACAAAACTGTATCTCCTGCTTTAATAGCCAGATTCAAAGAGCGTGAAGAAAATGTGAAAGCAGATGTTTTTCACGCATATCTTTCTCTTTTAAAACAAACTCGACCTGTGCAAAGTTGGCTTTGCGATCCTGATGCAATGGAACAAGGAGAGACGCCTTTGACAATGCTTCAGAGCCAGGTTATTTGTCAAGATTTTGGTTATCTACCTCACTACAGTTTTATTAATACAAATCTAGTTTTGCTTTGTTTCATCTCACCTTTTAAAGTTATTAGTATTTCTTTTTGGGTAGCAGTTCTTTTGAATCTTCATTTCCCAGTGTTTATAATTTCTCTAGTTCTGTAGAAAAATCAGAAATCGAGTGGTAGGACACACATCTTTCCTTATATTTCTCCCCCTGCCCCCCCCTTCCCCAGTGATCAAAGCTGAAAGAAATGTCAGGTATTGAATCAATTAACAGATGTGCGATGATTACAGGTCCCCAACATAGTTAAAGCCTTGCACAAACAGATGAAGGAGAAAAGTGTGAAGACTCGTCAGTGTTGCTTTAACATGCTGACTGAGCTTGTAAATGTATTGCCTGGAGCCCTAACGCAACATGTTCCTGTACTTGTACCAGGTATGAGAAACATATTATTAATTTAAAGATTTATTAATACGTTGGATGTGAAGTTTTGAAATCTTTAAGTCTTGACTGTGTTTTTTGCAAAAGCTTTGAAGTGTTGTTTCTATTTAAAGAAATTGGCAAAATAATCAGCTTCTGTGTGGATCCATATAAATATTTTAGTGACGTATTTCCATTAATCTTGAAAACAACGATTGGCTCTAAGATTGAGATTTTCTAATACATCTAAAAAAAGGTTAATTTGCTGCTTAATTGCAAGATCAAATTGCCTTTCTCATCTCAGAGAGAAATATTATCCGTATTTTAGCTTTTGGGACCTAAAATGTTGAATTTTGATGTAACAAGGAAAAGTAAGTTCAGAAAAATTAAAGGTTCAGAATGCTCTTCTAATTAAGAAAATACATCACAAGTCATCAGACGGCCTATGCCCTCTGTGTTGAAGCAGCTTAAAACAAATTGCTTGAATAAAATGGTGAAATGAGCTCGGAAACACTCAAGAAAGGCTGGGAGCAGGAAAACGTAGTGGAGTATAGCTGCCTCCCTTCAGAAATTTTGCAATGTTCTAACAGAATATAAATACCTAACCTAAAAATACATTTTTCTTTTTTCTTACAGGAATAATTTTTTCACTGAATGATAAATCAAGTTCTTCTAATCTGAAGATAGATGCTTTGTCTTGTTTGTATGTGATCCTGTGCAATCATTCTCCCCAAGTCTTTCATCCTCATGTTCAAGCATTGGTACCTCCAGTTGTAGCTTGTGTTGGAGACCCATTTTACAAGATAACATCAGAGGCACTTTTGGTTACTCAACAACTTGTGAAAGTCATTCGTCCTTTAGACCAGCCTTCTTCTTTTGATGCTACTCCTTACATCAAAGATTTGTTTACTTGTACAATCAAGAGATTAAAGGCTGCTGACATTGATCAGGAGGTGAAAGAAAGGGCAATATCTTGCATGGGTCAAATAATTTGTAGCCTTGGTGACAGCCTAGGCACAGACCTGCCTAGTACACTTCAGATCTTCTTAGAGAGACTGAAGAATGAGATCACTCGGTTAACTACAGTGAAGGCCATGACACTGATTGCTGGTTCTCCTTTGAAGATAGATTTGAGACCAGTCCTTGGGGAAGGAGTTCCTATTCTTGCCTCTTTTTTGAGGAAGAACCAACGAGCTTTGAAACTGGGCACTCTTTCTGCTCTAGATATTTTAATTAAGAATTACAGTGACAGCTTGACAGCTGCCATGATTGATGCTGTTCTGGATGAGCTTCCACCTCTGATTAGCGAAAGTGATATGCATGTATCGCAGATGGCCATCAGTTTTCTGACAACGCTGGCTAAAGTTTATCCTTCCTCCCTGTCAAAGATTAGCGGGTCCATTCTCAATGAACTTATTGGGCTGGTGAGATCACCTCTACTTCAGGGTGGAGCACTTAGTGCCATGCTAGAATTTTTCCAAGCTTTGGTTGTGACTGGTACAAATAATTTAGGCTATATGGATTTACTGCGCATGTTAACGGGTCCAGTGTACTCGCAGAGCACGGCACTTACTCACAAGCAGTCTTACTATTCCATTGCCAAATGTGTTGCTGCCCTTACTCGAGCCTGCCCTAAGGAAGGACCAGCTGTTGTAGGTCAGTTCATTCAAGATGTCAAGAACTCAAGGTCCACGGATTCCATTCGGCTTTTGGCTTTGCTTTCTCTTGGGGAAGTTGGGCACCACATTGACTTAAGTGGACAAATTGAGCTAAAGTCTGTAATTCTAGAAGCATTCTCTTCTCCTAGTGAAGAAGTCAAATCGGCGGCTTCTTACGCGTTAGGCAGTATTAGTGTTGGCAATCTTCCTGAGTATCTGCCGTTTGTCTTACAAGAAATAACCAGCCAACCTAAGAGGCAATACCTTCTTCTTCATTCCTTGAAAGAAATAATTAGCTCTGCATCAGTGATTGGTCTCAAACCATATGTTGAGAACATCTGGGCCTTACTCCTGAAACACTGCGAATGTGCGGAAGAGGGTACAAGGAATGTTGTTGCTGAATGCTTGGGCAAGCTAACGTTAATAGACCCAGAGACTCTGCTTCCACGACTCAAGGGATACTTGGCATCAGGTGAGCAGTAGTACCTCATGTATATTTTGTAGCAAGTGGCCATCTTTTAATAAATTGATCTAGTTTTGCAAATTATTTGCTTAAGTTTTGTGCTGGACTTGAAGTTTTGCTTTCCTCCAGCCCCAGCAGTGTGAAGCCGAGATGGTTCTGTTTATACCAGAAGAACTTAGTGATATATAGCAGAAGTTAACTTCATGGTCTGCTTTCAGACTGTGGTATTTCAATTAAAAATGTTTTATGTTTAACCGAGTTACAAACTTAAAGGGGAAGGAGCATGGGTGACAAAGGGACAGCACTACTTGACAAACTGTATTCCTAATTTTCAGATAGAATTCTGAAATTTATAAAGATCAGGAAGTATATTGTGCATAATTCAGTAATCAGTTTCATATCAAGAGTGTTGACAAGTTTTCTTCACCTGCTTCTGCCTTAAAGGGGAGAGTGGTTTGTAGGCCTATGTTGTGAGTTAAAAAATCTGTCCTAATTAGGCTCATTACTTGAATTGTGTGTTGCAGATAATGTTAAATATTTATTACCAAAGTTACGGTCTCATCCCCTGTTTAAAATGGAACACAAGAACATCTATGGAGAAAACATATTGCAATATTAATAATAAGTAGTATTTCTTCTTGAGTGTTCTTAAGAGTGTTAGAAGTTTAAAAAGAATGGAATTGAACATTATTTAAATTCTGTAGTTGTACTGTTTTAATGATGCATACTTACGCTTTTGTTTCATGTTAGGGTCCTCATATGCTCGAAGTTCAGTGGTTACTGCTGTCAAGTTCACTATTTCTGATCATCCACAACCCATAGACCCACTCCTGAAGAACTGCATAGGTAACTGCTTTACTTTAGTGACAGCTTTTATGTCTTTAAGCAATAAAATTCCTCCTTAAATTGTTTGTTGTGTCTTGAGGAAAAAAAAAAAAAATTCTAGGCTGTTTGAATTCTGAGCAGTAAAAGTTGTGTGAATAAAAAAGGTTTGTATTGAAGATGTAATGGGAAAATAATACAAGGAGGATTTGGTTTTTAGGAAGGTGATATCCAGAGGCTGGTTTCTTTTCCTATGTGCTTGCCAAATGATATCAGTTTGATGTGGGAAGGTAATGTCTTGGCAGTACATGACATTTGGTCATATACAATACACATGCATGTGTGAACTCTGAGTATTGTCAGGTGGCAAAGTGTAAATGTAGATCCTTAGGATTCTCTAATACTTTGTGATCTGAAAGCAATGGAAGCATGTCTGTTTTTACAAGGATCAGATAATCAGAGCTTCCAGTATAACAGCAGTATGAAGAAGTGATCCGCAATGCTGCGGGGTTTTTTTTTATTTCTGGTTTGTTTGTATGACCAAGTATTGCAGATTTGTTCAGTGTGCTTTGGTGAATGTTTTACAGTGGCCTGATTGCAGGTATACAGAGTTTCTACAGATCTTTAAACAGCTAAAACTAATGGGGAAAAAAAAGGCTAATCTTGGAAAACATACTGTTTTGTAGAGAGCAAGGCTTTTAATTTATTGGGGAAGTGGTGTCAGTTCCTATGTGTTATTTTTATTACTAAGCTTATTTTTTTAAATAATACATTAAAGAATTGACTGTGCTTGTATGTTTCTCCTCTACCCATGTTTCACCCCCGCCCCCCACCCTAATCCCTCCTTTTGGAGCCTTGGCGGGGGTTTTTTGAGTCAAAAAATTAAGGATATCTAATACTTAAAAAAAATGCAGTCATCTTTATTTTTGTTATCCAGGTTAACTTTGTTGGGTTTTGTTTTTTCTTTTTCCTTGGAAGAAGTTACTTTGATATTTACACCCTTTTATTTTTCTCCTTTGAAACATTTTAGTAGGATGTTGCTAGTAAAATTTCACAACCCGTTGGGGAAAATATTATCTATTCCTGCAGGCATTTATTTCAACAAAGCTGTGGTATGGAACTATGGGCATTTTCAGTTTAGCATGTCCAGAGTGTGTGGTGGGGTGGGATGACATGAGGGGTATTGCTACAGTAATATAGTACCGAGTGGGCTTATCTTCTGGTAATTTAGGAATTGTCACTATATGCCAATTTTGAACTTCAAAAATCAATATATCGATAGTTTCCTTAAGAGGTGTTCTCTAATTCTTGAACTGCAGAATTTAAATGGGTTTTCTTATGCATATTCTGAGAGAAATTAACGGATAAAAGGAAATAATGTATTAAATAGAATTTTCATTAATTTACACGCTATACATTTAAAAGCAAGTTGAAATGTCGTGAAGTGGTAGCCACTTATTTTGGTGGTTTTTTTAACTTCTCTTTCATTATCTGAAGTGCAAGATATCTCAGTTCTCTAATACTTTGGGTATGATTCTAATGAAACAGGTTTGTCTAATCATGCTAAAATAGCAGGTATTGGTCTGTGCTACATGAAAGTAAGTCCTGTGCTAAATGTGTCCTTTTGAAAAGTTAAAACTCAGCAAAGATATTTTTAAAAGTAGCAAATGAAAAAGATTCTTGTAGGTTGATGTATTTCTTTGCATGATTGCAGGTGACTTTCTGAAAACATTGGAGGACCCAGATCTCAATGTCAGGAGAGTAGCCCTAGTGACGTTTAATTCAGCTGCACACAATAAACCATCATTAATAAGGGACCTCTTAGATAGTGTGCTTCCTCACCTTTACAATGAAACAAAAGTCAGAAAGGAATTAATCAGAGAGGTACGTTGACCGAGAGGAACAGTGCTGAATGTAAGTAGATTCCTTTTTTCTTTTCTAATTTTTTTTTCTCTTTTAAATTTTCTGACAGGTGGAAATGGGACCATTTAAACATACAGTGGATGATGGGCTGGACATAAGGAAAGCAGCTTTTGAATGCATGTATACTCTTTTGGATAGCTGCTTGGATAGACTAGATATATTTGAATTCTTAAACCATGTTGAAGATGGCCTGAAGGATCACTATGATATTAAGGTTAGCTGTAATCATTCTGTGTGTAAGCAGTGGCTTAGTCAAAATATTTTAAATAGTGAATAGATGGAAATAGTAAAAATATTGCTTCTTATACTGAAGTACTTCACTATAGTTTCCATTTTCATTCAAATGTTGCTGTTAAAAAGGAAATATCTCTCTGTGCTGAACATAACTGGTTGTTGATTTGTTTTTTTCTCAACCTAGATGCTAACCTTTTTAATGTTGGTGAGATTGTCTACCCTTTGTCCAAGCGCAGTGCTGCAGAGGTTGGATAGGCTTGTTGAACCTTTACGTGCTACGTGTACAACTAAGGTATTGCTTTGAATTTTGAACATGTTTAGTTAGTTATTTTGTGTTGTCTTATAGAAGTATAAATGGACTCATGTATGAAGGATGCGTCTGGGAATCTAGGTGTGTTGCTGCAGCATGAGCCATACTGAGTGATAGTTCATCAGCTACAATAGGGCAATGTAAATAAGGCCTTTAAATTTCTTTAAATTACAGATGGAAGAACAGACTTACAGAATCATAGAATGGTTAGGGTTGAAAGCAACCTTAAAGATCAAGTTCCAACCCCCCTGCCTTGGGCATAGACACTTCTCACTAGATCCGGCTGCTCAAGGCCTCATCCAACCTGGCCTTGGGCCCACCTCCTTGGGCAACCTGTTCCAGTGCCTCACCACTGTTGTCGTGAAGAATTTTTTCCTAATATCCAATTTAATCTATCCCCTTCCAATTTTAAACCTCTGCCCCTTTTCCTATCACTCCATGCCCTTCTAAAAAGTCCCTCCCCAGCTTTTTTGTAGGCCACTTCAGATACTGGAAGACTGCTGTAAGATCTCCCCAGAGCTTTCTCCAGCCTGAATAATCGCAACTCTCTCAGCCTATCTTCCTAGGAGAGGTGCTGCAGCCCTCAAATTGTTTTCATGGCCTTCCTCTAGACCCGTTCCAACAGTTCCATGGCCTTCTCCTGTTGGGGACTGCAAAACTGGATGCAGTACTCCAGGTGGGGTCTCAGGAGAGCGGATTAGAGGGGCAGAATCACCTCCCTTGACCTGCTGGCCACGCTCCTCCTGATGCAGCCCAGGATATGGTTGGCCTTCTGGGCTGCAGGCGTGCGTTGTTGGCTCATGTCAAGCTTCTGGACTTACTAGCTTCTTTCTGAAAATCCTCTGTTTCTTCGATGACAGTTCTTTTGTTCCTTAAAAATCTAACTGCCCGTTGGGCAACTTGTAAGTCTCACTTGATGTTGAATAGGGAAACAAATACTCAGAGTTTTTCTGACTTCTAATGATTGTGGTGTTGTAGACAAGCATATGGGTGATAAAGGATGGAGGCTATGTAAAGCAGCCTGATTTGGGGTTTTTTGGGGTGTTTGGTGGGGGTTTTTGTTTGAAATTTTCCCGCTTCATTTATGTTATAAGATTCCTGGGTCTTAGCACAGTTGGTTTGTTCTATATACTCTGACAACCACTTAATACCTGATTTACTTTGCTTTTCCATTAATGTAATCTGTTGTATTTCACGTATGAAACCTCACTGATGGCAATGATAACTTACGTTGGTGTCACTGAAACATCTTTGATAATTGTAAAAGGAGGTTAAGCAGTTAGATTCTAAAAAAGGTCAACTGTTTAGAAATTCATATTCTGTGAGAACTGAGATACCATTTTCAATGTTATTTACTGACCTTACAAAGAGGTTTGCTGCTACGATTGTTTTTCTTTGGTAATTGACTTAGTAGTTTAGAACCTTTTTCTACTTCCCAGTCAGTATTCATGTTTCAGACTTACTTGTAAACTGCTGGTTAAAAAGTATCTAAAAAATAGATGTGAAGGTTTTTTCTTGGGGTTTTTTTGTGTGGTGGTGGTGGGTTTTGTGTTTATTTTCTGTTAAGAGCTTAGGCCTTTTTGAAAGCTGTGCAAAGTGGTAGCATGGAAGGAAATATGTCTTGAAGTCAGGTTTTGGGGGTCTTTTTTTGTTTTTTGGGTATTTTTAAGGTGGATGTAAAGGGAGGGTTAAGCAAAAATTTAAAATATATTTTAATTTTTTTTCCCCTTAGGTAAAGGCAAACTCAGTGAAACAGGAGTTTGAAAAGCAAGATGAACTGAAACGATCTGCTATGAGGGCAGTAGCAGCGCTTCTAACCATTCCAGAAGCTGAGAAGAGTCCATTAATGAGTGAATTTCAGTCACAGATAAGCTCTAACCCTGAGCTGGCAGCCATCTTTGAAAGTATCCAAAAAGATTCATCATCCACCAACTTGGAATCAATGGACACTAGTTAGATGAAATAGGGACCATTATGTTGAACCATATGATGCACTGAATTGACAGGTTATGAGTAAGAAACAGAAAAGTATCTAATCTACACATTGTTCCACTTTATTTACCTTTACGGAGACAGTTGGCTTTTCCCATTGTTGCTTTTCTAGCATTTATTCCAGAGATGTATTTCCATAATCCAGAGTTTGTTAACCACTCTTGTTTTAGTGGATTTGGCCACATTTGGAAATGACAAAGTTGACGCATGGTGTATGGAAATAGTTTCCAACATCCATTTGCCCTGTAATGTTTAGGATTAAAATGTCAAAATTTTGTGACCATGATTTTTTTTTTTAATTTTTTATTCACTCTTTCTACTTGCAAACAAAGAAAAGGGGGGTGGGGGAGGAAGGGGGGAAATCAAGCATCCAGGTGCACCATGTTTTTGTATAACTTTTTATTATTTTTTGTTTCAGCTTCATAAATTGGTTTGGCTGGCAGATGAATTCTGTGTAAGATTTATTATATTAAAGAGAGAGGGTTTGGGCACAGTTCAAAAAAAAAAAAAGGAGACATAAATGTCATTTTTAAAGGTGTGGGGATTAGCAAACGATATCCCTGTTGTGTGCACTAATTTTGCATGAGCAAGTTTACAAATATATATTGTCTGTAAAACAGCATGTGCAGTTTATTCGTAATGCGAGTTACACTAAGTTCTACTGTGTCAGTGCAGTTTTCAGGTGTTTTGACCTACGGAACATCCTTAGAGGAAGGGACAAATGAAGGGTGGCTGTCTTAACCTGGCTTTTTTAAATGCCAGTAGTATGACCCTGCAGATGTTCTTACAGTAAATGTGACAACTCCTGCACTTCTTACGGTTTTTCATGCTCAAAGGCTGGACTTCTGGAACTGAGGGGAACAAACTGGAAGATGGGAGGGGAAATAGGATGAGATGGAGGTAAAATAAGCAGAGAACAACAGCAGCTGCTCAGTAGCTTCTGAACTCTGGATTGAACTTTGCTTTCATTACAAAAGTGTGAAATGAGGCTTCTTCAGTGGCTTCTACCTCCTATTCTTCACCTAGCAGCTTTTGCTAAGGCACTAATCTTCGGTGTTACCCAGGCAAGAAGTATTTGTGCCCGTCAGAATGTTTTCTGGGACACAGAACCACCAATGGGTCGCAGTGCTGCAAGTGTCATACAGTATTCTGGCCAGATAGGAAACAGGGAATGGCTTTAAGACTGGAGAGGGATAGAAAGGAAACAGATACAAGGGGGGAAAAATCTGCATGCTGAGGTAATCTGAAAGTGGGCGAGGAGGTGGTAGCTGGCAATCTCGCAATAAACTGGATTTAGGAATTTTATAGCGTAAAATGGGGAACCACTGCCTCAAATTGAGACTTATCATTACTTGGTTAATGCAGTTGCTTACTTGTCTCTTTTCTTAGTTGGATCTGAATTTGATTTTTAACTCTAGTTAACTGGTATTTTTTGGCTAGTTTGATAGTTTGGAAACCTGTTACATGGTTAGGTGGCATAAGCTGCTACGTGACTAAACAAACATACATTTTTATGACCTCAGGTGGTTTCCTGTGAGCACTGGGGTTCAGGAGCAAATTCTTCACCTTACATCCACGCTTGTAGCTTGGGAAAAGCAGAAGAGATACTGGTGCATTTTACTTTAATAAAAGGACCTGAACAAAGAGATCTATGAGCTCGTTCAGTAGTAACAATTTTAATGCTGTAGAAATTTTTGAAACTGTAGCTTTCTCTGTCTCCAAAGTCTTCATACTAATGTAACAATTGTCTTCTAGAAGTAGAAATAAATGAGATTAAATGTACCAACATATCTAAATGTCATGAAAAAGAATGGGATGACTCTAGAGAGAAACCATGTGGTAGAAAAAAGCACTGTGAATTAGATGTGTTTTTTCTTGCTGTATAACTCATCTACTTCAATTACAGCAATACACAGGCCTCCTAATTAAGAGTCTGTTGTGCTAATTAGTTGTCAAACTAATCTTAGAACTTTAAGATTCCAGAATGCATTAAAATGTTTTATAGACCTAAAGCTAGGTGTGAAAATGGTATGATAAACATGAAGTGAGGCTAAAATATGTCAGTAGAGTAGGTGGCAACGGTAAGTAAAGAGAATACTTGTGTTTGTAGCTGTGAGATTTTGTTTGTGTTCTGCCATAAAGCCTAATGTGGGGGATGCAAATAATCTGTGCTTTGTTTTTTACAGTACATTAGTGGGGCAAGCCTAAGGATGGGAGAGAAGCTTGAGCTGTATTGCACAGTGAATGCTGGCTTGCAAGAGGGAAATTTTTACTTTGCCCACTGGTGAAGCATTCCCACCTGAATGTAAAAATTAAGTCTTCCCTGTAAATTACAGAAATTCTAGGAGATTCATTATCTCTGAGCATCAGTTGGTTGATTTGGTGATGCAGGAAGCTTGTGTAACGCTGATACATGTGTTTATGACACTGATAAAGGTAACTGCACCATGGTTACTGGAATTATTTATTAGCTTTATGAAATCTAACCAGGTTAGGTGTTCAGATTCCACTGACTTTCATTGGCTCGCTTGATAGAAAGGTTTTTTGATCCCCCACCCTGTATATCAAAGTAATCTGGTGTATTTTTGCTTTTAATGCAAATATGTCCAGGTAGTTTTGTCAAGGTTGGTGTCAGGAATTACCTGTAGCTGTTCTCTTTAAATTCCAAGTATCTGAGACTGAAATATGGCATTACTCTCATTAAAACAAAACCAAACAAAACTGAATTACAAAAAGCTGCTCTTAAAGATTTTTTTTGGCATGATGAGAAATTAATCTAGTGTGTGCAAGAGGATGAAAAACAGGCAATTGAGACCAATTAATAAGCTTATGTCTAACACCGAAATGGTTGGCTAGTCCTTGCATTGTAGATTCTTGCCTTGAAATACTTTTGTATCTCAGAAGTACTTAATGCTCTGACTTTCCATTTAAAAAAAAAAATCTTGTCATCCTTGTAAGGGAAGTCTGTTCTAAAATTAGAAATTGGAAGTTACAAGTACCTTAAGAACACTGCACTTCAGTTGTGTAAATTGATTTTTAATACATTTTTTTCTTTAAAATGTTGCATTTAATACCACAGCTGACAACATAAAAAAAGCTGAGCTACTTCCAGATTGTATTTTTGAGGTGAGCATGGTAGTGCACATAAGCAGCATTGCTTCTCTCAGCTGAAGGATTATTTTAACATTTCATCAACTCAAATCAGAAATATGAATAAAAAGTTTGTATCTGCTACTATTCCATTTGGCTTAACAGATACACTCAGTAATGATGCTAGGAACAAGTTCACCCTGATCTGAGTGGACAGGGTAGTAGTAGTAGTAGTAGTATTGTAGCAACTGTTCCCATCTCTACTGGTACTTCCCCTTGAGATCACTTTAAAGCAAAGTAACCTGTGGCCTTAGAAATGTGTGGGGTGGATTTGGTTTTATTAATCCTGTTCACTCTGACTGCAATGACCTATGTCTCTGCCAAATATCAAACGTTAAGCCTGCAGCACCTGAGGTTTATTTCCCTCTTGCTCTAAACTTCAGATAAAAAGTATGTTGTTGTTGTTACTATCCTTAAAATTATTTTTGGAGAGGTGAAAAATGCTGGTAAATTCATTACTTGTTGGCCTTGTTCTCTCAGTGCTGTCAGGTGGAAGGGTTTGCTTGCCACACTACAGAACATGATTGGCTGTGCAGGCATTGACAGCAAGTGTGGCCCCTGCTCCAGAAGAGCCTTTCAGTGTAGACTTACAGCTCTTCTGCTAAACTGACCTTTTTCTTCAGGATCTATTTATAATGTTTCCTTTTATCCGAGCTGGGGGAAGGAGAAGGAGATTTGGGTTCTTGAGAATAATGAAATAAATTGATTTATGACCGATGTTGGTGAAGCTGGGAAGCTCTCTGCAAGAGGTGCTTTTGTGAAGATGGGGCAACTTTGTCTTGGTAGGGAGTTAAACTTCTTGAGATTCATTTCCACTCCATGAAGCTTTAATGTTTCCACATAATCTTTGGTGAGGAGAAAACTGCCTTTGGAAAGGTCATCCATCCCCTGAAACAAGCAAAAGGGTTTCTGTTGATATTAGTCTGTATTTTGTGAACATAACCCTGAACCAGAGAAGAAATAAGTGTTTCTGAGAGCTGTGCAGACACTGCCTTGAAGTGTAGCTCTAAGAGAAAAATGAAATCTTAAAGTGAGAATATTTTCATTTAAAATAACTCTCTGTTATTCTGTGTTCTGCCTTTGATCATACTTTTGGAGAATGGAAATACAGAAGGGGGGGAGGGGGAGTAATTAGCAAGCTGTGAACTACTATGATCCCAGAACTTAAAGATTTAATTTCTATTCCCTGTTGCTTCCTTTAAATAAAAAAATCCAACCAGAGGTATTTTGACAAAAGTACATAATAATTCTGAAAAGTCTTTTTATTCTGAAGGAGTTAAAAGGGGGTTTTTTTTAATATTTTCATTATATTTTCTATTCTGAAGGAATTCTTTCCCTTCATATGTAGATTTTTCCCACCTGACAACTTGGGAGGCAGTTCAATACGGCTGCTGCAGCCCTCAGGAGATAAGCTGTGTAACTTGGCTCAGTGCAGTGAAGATATTTCTATAGTAGAAAAAGTTTGCAATTCCCTCTTTCCCAACATTCTTTTTTTATTCATAGATTTTTTAAAAAAATTAAATGTTTACATATGGCTGTAGTTTCTATTCAACCTCCAGCCGTTCTCTTCATCTGAACAAGTACTGGACTCTCAGTCATCTGATTACTGATACTGTGGTGCCACCCTTCCTGGGGACCTAGTCTTGCTCCAGCCCGCAGTAAGGTTATTTTCTAGGACGCTTGGGTTTGTCTCCTGCATCCACAACACTTCCACTGCGTGTGAACACAGTTCTTGTGTAAGTTGTATGTAGTATCCATTTTGCAGGGGGACTTCTCTGAGAGATGTGACACTTAAATGCAGCTGAATGCCATTTTTTGAGGAAGTTCATAGTTACCTGCTCTCCTCGGCAGTGAAAATCCAGTATACCTAAAATTCACTGGAATTTACAGGATTAAAGAAAGAGTAAATGCAATTTTGTTACTTTAAAATATATGTAAGGACAAAGCCCAGTTTTTTCCATGCATAGCTAGCGGAATGTGGCTTCATCTGAGTTTTCCTCTTTCCCCTCAATGTCTTCATGCTTGTGTTGTGTCAAATGATCTGCGCTGCCAGACCACTAAGGTGTCTCCCGTTGTAACCGTGAAGTTCTGCTTACTGAGGGCACGTACAGGAGGAGGAGGTACTTCAGTTCTTTTCTGTCCATGGCTGATACTCACACAGGTGACAAACTTTGAAGTGTCAGCCATGTTCAACAGAAGGGTAGAGACTGACCAGCGTTTAAACTGTGATCCTGACACCTATTCGAAGTCAAACAGCTTCACCATCTTTCAAATGAGTCTTTATCAGGAGGAAGATGCTCAGTACAACTCCCTTTAATTTAGTTCTTGTTTTTCCTAACACTGTAGGTTGCAAATGTGTTATCTCTGGTTTGATTTGTGACTTGTTTACAAAAACCATCTTAACATCAACATTAGAAATGTGGAACTGAAGCTGCAGATGGAGGAGATGGTTGATTTTAGTACCCTGGTATGGGGCAGCCAAAGTAAAAACCTAAACTTTGCACTGCCTTCTCACATGGTACATAAAGTGGGTTGAATTCAGCCTTAATAAAATGGCAGAATATTTGTATCTCCAAGTATAGATGTGAAAGATTAGGAAGTGGTTTGACGTGGAGGACTATACACTGACCTGTTTTGATTTCTGGAGAGTATATATACATTGACATTAGTTGCAGGTTGCTTTCTAAGAAGTTAACAATTCTTTCTCATTTCTCCTTCACTCCCAACTTCTCAAAATAAGAGAAAAAAACCACAATTCAGTAATTTTGTGGCAGTGATGGTGTTTGATTTCTGTAGGATCATGTTGCTTTTGTGTTCTCACTTTTTAAATCTTTCAGTGGAAAAAAAATTTGAAGTGGAAGTTTGATTGAGTGGCTTTGTCTTGTGCCTTAATTCTATTTAGAGTTCTATAAGAACAGTGAAGAGGGGTTACTTATCTGTGGAGAAAATAACGGTTTCTCAATAGTTTGAATGGATGGATTCAGGTGGAAACTGGTATCATCAAGGGGTAGCTGAGAACAAAGAATTTTCTGAAATTGTAAACCTTCTAGTTGTCAGTGAAGGATTTATTTCAGGTCTGTGGGTGGCTGGTTCAGGAAGCTTAAAGCTAGGAGGAGGATAAAGGCAGACTATTGCTCACAAATGCAAATCTACATCATATTGCTGATTGGGAAATGGTTAATAAGTGTTGGTACGATTTTTCTTAATGCTGATGTCATTAGACAGTTATTGCTCCGAGACTTTCCATAGCTTGGCTATCAACAAAATACTCTGTGCTACCCAGGTTGTCTATGGTGAAGGGAAAGTGAATTTGAAGGATGGTTTGGGAAGAGTGCAGAAACAGTTGGACAACTGACTTTGATTGTTTTGTCCCTGTGTATCTTTTAACATATGGAAGGATGGGGAAGAAAAAGGTCCCTTGGCAAGTTTAGGCACTTCTGTAGAAGGACGCCAAGAAGAACGCTGTAGAGTATAATGAATTTTCTTTGGTCAAAGTATTTTTGTTGTGTTCACTGTCCTGGGGTGCACACCAGGAACACAAAAAAGTCTACCATGGCTAACCAAATAGACCTGGTAAAATGCTGTGTATCTGGGGTCAGACCTGCCAGTTGAAACTACAGGAATTACTGCGAGAATCAAACCTGTTTAAGAACAATCCAAAGGCTGCTGTCACAGTGCAGATGTGACGTTATATGCTTAGCTATATGAATATAAGCAAGGTACATTCTGTGCTACAGAAAAAAGAGACTGGGGAGCTGTTTTTGCACCATGCTGGTTAACGTGTGTGGCGAGGGCCCGTAGCTGTGTGTAGCATGGGTGACACGTAAAATACGCTGTTGGAAGATGAAGATGGAAAGTATTTAATAGCCGAAACTGAGAGTTAATAATGCTTCTAATCATTCCAGCAAATGAAACTTGAAAATGCTGCTGTGTCGACTAATGAAGTAAAGCAGGCAACCGCAATGCACAATTCCCAGTATCAGCTTGAAATATTCTGCAGGAATTGAGTCAGGTGTTTATCCAACCTCCAGCCTTCAACAAGTGGGGGAACATTTACTCTATGCTCATCTCCTTTATTTGAGTTTTAACGTGGTCTAGTGGATAAAAGTGATTTGAAATCAAAAATGCTTATTCTTTAAAAAAAATTAAGTATTTGCAGGCTTCTTTAGCAACCTGTTTAAGTCAGCTTTGAAGAACACTTCTTTCTTCTCAGAAAGTGACCCACCACTGTTGTGGACTACAGCTAATAAGTGAGCACATCAAGGAGCCATCTCTGGACAGTGCTTTGAAAAGGCAAAGAATATAATACAGGATTTAAGTATTTACCTGCAAAGCTAGCCTTAAATATCACTGTCTTGCTTCTGCGCTGCCATGATGTTTGTTTACAGGAGAAGTGTTCCAACACATGCACTTCAGGATTGTAAACAGATGAAATCTTTTATTGTGAATGCTTGTTTGCTTTATGTCACTACAAAACCCAGTCTCCCTTGCCTTGATTCAATCTTGCGTTCTTCCCTGTAGGTTTATCCAGGGTTCAGCCTAGAGCAATAAAACCAGAATTCGTTTCTGACAAAGCTGATGTTACAGCAGCAGAGAAGCCCTAGGAAATGTCTGAGGGCTGCGTACAGAGTAGTGTGCCTGACTATGAAGATGTCACAGTTAATGCGCCCCGTTTCACAAACCAGACATTTATTTGACAAAAGCAGTGGAAATAGGTTTATTTAAAAGCACAGTATCTGAGAGCAGCCTCAGAAGCATCTTTGATAAATCTGTTCCTACGGCTGCTTGATCGCGTGGCTGAAGAAGAGGCGATTCACAGTGAAGCCTGTCTCCACCGCTCATCAGCGGCCTTTGCTCAAGAAGAATCCACGTCTTCCCGCCTGGCTGTGGCAGTAAACTCACGGTGGGACGCTGGGAAACACAGCGCGGTGCCAAAGGTTACTTTTGTGCTCAACAACAGGATGCTGTGTTGGTCCTCCTGTAGCCCCAACTTACCCTTTTGACAGGGGTTTATGAATAAATTTTAGTGATTGCAGTTACTGGGATTTTTCCAGAGGGAGATGTGATGCCTCAAGACTGTTCTGTTATGTTGATTAGGTCATAAGAATTACCATGACTTTCCCTGCTCTTGCATTTTCCAGAAAGGTCCTTAAACATCAACCCCAGAAGCCTTTCATGGAAGAAGAGTTGTTTTACATACCTGAAGTATTATAACCCTGTAACTCTGTCTTTATTTCCTCTGACAGCCATGACATCTGATGTGGTAACAAGCACAACTGGGTCCGATGCCACTCAGTGGGCTAAGCACAAGTAACTTTTATTCTCTTGGGGGGAACCATTGTTTCTTCCTGATACCTTCAGTAGTAACTGCAGGTAACAAAAGTGCATTCTTTATGCCACGTAATGAAGTTTTCAGAATGCACCATGAATATAACAAAGCACTTAAGAGCATTAGTGTTATATATAGGTGCAGCATGAAGAAAATTAGCATTATATTACAGCTGTTTTCTGTTCAAGTGGCTCTCTAATTTTTAAACACACTAAAATCTCCATAAGGTGTCTGTGTACTTGCACATGCAGATATCTGAGAATGGGTGAGTTTTTCTGGGTTTTTTGATCTGTCAGTGTTTTAATTTTTTGAAGCTACAGTTCTTCCCTAGATGCAAGGAATCGGTACTGTATTTGTGGAAATTGTTCCAGTCATCAGAAAAATGACGACAGTTCTTTGATATTTTTCCAGTGCTAAGTGTTAAATAAAACCATGTAGTAATATCTTATTTTAAAGAACTAAAATCAATTTTGAAAAGAGCATTTTTATGTGGAAATTATTTTATTGCTATGATCAGTCTTTATGTAAAGAAATCCATCTTCAATGTATAAATTTCTTGGTAGCACTTTAATTTCTTCATTGTATTAGCCTTTTGAAACCTCTGGTTTTACACCCTCTGACTGAAATCAGAAACCCCTTCATTTCTGTTGGCATCAGTGAACAGCCAGCTGAGCAGGTCTGTGCTCTCCCAGTGCTGGTTCTATAACTGGGACTCTGCTGTTGTGTCTTAAAAATGGACCATAAATTATTCCTCTCAGTTAGGGCAAAACTAAAATTGACCTTTCTGTTCGTGCCCAATGTTCATCATAGCCAGTTTGCAGTATGTTCGGTTACTTCACCTTGTTCACTGCCATGGCAGAATCTAGTGTGTTAGCTGGCTGTAAGAGCACAGTTAGATGAAAAACAAATGTCAGGAGTAATTCCAGCAAGTGATTTTCTTCCAGGAGATGGCACTGTAACCTCAGTAACAAATGCCAAGGAAATTGGGGGGAACCCCAGATTTCTCCACAGATAAGACATTGTAGGTATTTGAAGAGTGGACTTCAAATGGATCTTGTGATTTATTTTACA
The DNA here is from genome assembly GCA_020800305.1 of Porphyrio hochstetteri. Lineage (NCBI taxonomy): Eukaryota > Metazoa > Chordata > Aves > Gruiformes > Rallidae > Porphyrio > Porphyrio hochstetteri. Next base: position 31,261,988 of record CM036905.1, on the reverse strand, counting down.
GTATACTGAAGCTTTGTTATGACTGCCTTGCTTCCAAGGTCCTCTTCAATCTTCCAGAAAGTAATTTCTAAACTTCTCTTCTGTACCCTGAAGTCTGGCAAAGTTTGTGCCAGGGTGTTTGGTGGTGGTGTGCTCTGAGTGGCTTGGCACTGCTGCAAGGAGGGGAATAAACCACTGGGCCACACCGCCTGACAAAGCAAACTTCAGGGAGCAATTCCATATTTCCCTTCAACCTTGTTAACAATTTCCCTTCTCCTGGGCTTTCAGATGGCAGCTGTCATGGGAATGGTGGCCCTTAATGCTAGAGACCTAACATAACTAGGTGTTGGGTGCTGGTGAGCTGACTGGTATATTGACAGCGTTTACCTTCGAGTCAAGCGCATTAATTTCTTAACTGAAAGCGCCAAAACTGAGGTGTTTGGGTATCAATCCACTCGTTTGCTATTCACATCTAGGGTATAAAAAGATTAAAACAGGATGCTTTTTACATTTATATTTCTGTTCTGAGTTACCATGGCTACTGAGAGCTTTCTATGATAAGCCAATGTCCTGGTTTCAGCTATGATGGAGTTAATTATTTTTAGCAGTGGATGGAATGCCATGTTTGGGTGTTAGGATGAGAACAGTGCTGATAGCACCCTGATGTTTCTGGTTGTTGCCGGGCAATCAAGGACCTTTCTCAGTTCTTCATACTTCTTTACTAATGAGAAAGGAGGGGACGCAGCCAGGACAGGTGACCCGAATTGGCCAAAGAGGACATTCCATGCCAGTTACGTCATGCTCAGTATAAAGGGGGACTGGGGGGAAGAGGAGGAGACAACGCCAGGATGTGCAGTTTCTTGGGACGGTTGGGTTGTCCGGGACGGGCTGTAAGCTGTGCAGCCTGAGTTGTGTGGTTTGGTGAGAAATTGCATTGTGTATCACCAGTTTCATCTATTTTGTGCTTTAAACTTATGTTATTGTTATATCTAGTTTTCTGTTATTGTTTAGTAAACTATCCTTATCCCAACCTGCGTGGTTCTGGTTTCTAGGTTGTGGTTTCGTTCCCTCTTTTCTTCCTTCCCTTTTCCCCCTCCCCCAACTTTCCTTCCCCCTTCCTTTTAAAAGTACAAGCGACTGTGTGGGGTGCGGCCCTCGGCCGGGGCAAAACCACGACAGCTAACCAACAAGATCCCATCAGGTGGTGGTGTAGAATTTGGCCCTAAAACAGACCCAAAAAAAATCCCAACGTGCCCTTGACTCCAACCATGATACTCAGTTATTCTCCAGAACTTGGGGTTTCCATTCAGGAAAGACATGGACTGGAAGCAGTGGTGATATAGAACAGGCTGTGTGCAATCCTGCTGGGCCACAACCTGCACTGTAAGTATAAGAGCAAGCAGGGAAGGTAATTGCCCAGCTGTTGTGACTCGATGTGTGTGTGTGTGTGTGTGTGTGTAAAGCCAATAGTGGCTTCAGGAGCTCACAAGCTCATTGAGGTTGTTTTAGGAAGGTGTGAGTACCAGAATGAGCAATGTTGGTCTGTCGGGTCCTGTTTGGGATAGGACCCAAGAAAAGCTGAAGCAAAGAATAACTATGTTTGGAATAAATTGGGTTATACAGGTGTGTGGACAGAAAGAAACAAAAAAAGCCCCAAAATCTGACCAGTGGATCTCTGTACTTGGTCTTAAACGCTTAAAATCAAGTGATTAGTGCTTTGAATGACCTGTCTACCCATCCTGTGGTGAATGAGCCCTCTCTTGCCATTGCAGGCAGCAGGAGAGGTGGAAATCCAGCCTCAGAGACGAGTGTGGACATGAACGGACCTGAATGCATCCTGCAGTTCTTTCCAACCACTGCTCTGTGCGATGACATCATCTGCATGTCTGACTGAAGTTGGTTTACCTCACTTCTTACCAATTTTTGCATTTTCAGTCTTGGAGGAGAGTTTGTTTTGTTTTTAATTTCAGCCTTTATCCCGGTCCTAAGGCACTTTTCTCCATCCCCCGCATCTTCATACCTCCTCAGCACCAGTCATGGCACGATGGTCAACTGGGAATCAAAACTTGCTGTTGGTTACCTACTTAGTACCAACGACTCCTACCAGCATCAGACCAACAAAGAAGTTAGGTCTCCCAAACGCCTCCCAAACTCACCATGAATATCTTCTGTCCTAAGATAGCACAATGAATATCACGGTGCTCTGGAGCTGTAAAGGTGTGTTGCCTTAGGGTCTTGATATTGGGGAAAAAAAGCAGAGGGGCAAGAATTGGACTCTGGTGTCAGGAGAAAAGGGAGATCTACAGTTTTCCTATCTCATAGGATGTCTCTGATCTACCTTGCTATTCTCAATTTCACCTAAATCAAGACATTCATTTACGGGATGGTTTCTCCTGCCATGTACAAAGTGTGGACCAACTTCTCTCTCTTGAAATTACCTTCGGAATGAAACTGAATTTACTCATTGGAAAAGCTTTTGAAGAAGATGTGGGCTGAGGATGATTTGATTTTATTTTTTCTCACAGGCTCTGTCTGCTTGCTGGGGGGTCTAAATGTAAGTAAAACCCAGTGCTAATCTGTCCAAACGTTATCACTGAAGAACTGCTGAAGGAAGCCACAGCTCTGGCTATGATTTTTAGAGTTAGATATATACCTAAGGAAAAAAAAAGAAAGGAAAAATAGCAGTTGTATATATTTCAATATTAAAAATGCAGCATTATGTTGTCCTGCTACCTGGATATGCTAATGCTGTGTTTGCTTAAACCGCTACCAGGAATCACTGGTCTTGCCAGAATCTGGTTCCAACTACAGGTTTTGCCTTGTAGCAACAGCCTGGATTTAAGGCATCAACATTGCAGTGAATTTTTTGAGGTGGGGACAGATTTTATTTTTTTTGTATGAAAAGTTTGTCAAGGGCAATTGTCATGGTGCTGAGAAAAACAGCAACTGAAACTTTGACACCATCGTGGTTAACACCACCACCACCACCAAAGTCAGTTTGACAAGGCTATCTTTCTCTTTCATAGAGTGATGCTCTAAAAATCATCCCTTTGTCAGAAGGTGGCCAAGGCAAGGGCTGTACCCTCCTGCGCCCCTGATGCATCTGAACAGGAAAGGACCCACAAGAACATCTTGAGGAGTTTAAAAAAGAAGAGAATAATTTTTCAGTAGGCACTAGTTAACTACTCCATACTTGTCCTTACAGACCAGTTCTGTGTTTATTAGCATGTGTGTGATGTTTCTAGAAGAACCAAAGCACATGAAGCTTCAGGGAATGTCACAAACGTGCCTAGCTTGAGTGCTCTCAGCTATCAAAAACTGAATGGGTAACATTTGATGTTCAAGCATGCAATAAGGACCTTTTTCTGGGCTTGAAATTTCCCCTTATTGTGGAGGTCCAGTGCCCTATGGCAAGCATTAGAATGTGCGTAAGTTGTTCATTTAAAGGCAAAGTGTCTGTCTGTCAGTGCAAAAAGGCCTCTCCCTAAGTTCACATACCGTTAAAAGTCGATGGGAAGAAAACCTGTTTGAAGTTTATATTCTCTTATTACAGCTGAAATTCATTTAGATACAGTTTGTGCTGGTGTAACCACTGGCAACGATTGAAGGCGATTCAGCCAGGAGCTGAATGGAGCGAGCATAAAGGCCGGTTTGATCCCGTGTTTACAGGCTCTCTGCTCCTTTCCCTCGGGAATGTCGGCACTGTTACCATGGGTGGGGAAAGCTGCTCGGGGGTTACCCTCCCTGGCAGGGCCTGCATCGCAAGCTTTAGAATGAAGTTTGCCTCCATAATGCCAGAGAGGTTACGTCACACTCTCATGGCCAACATGGGCCTTTATTTGCAGTTTTTATGTCTCTGCAGCCTGAATTGTGGTTTCCTGGGTGTGAGTGAGGACTCAGCTTGAGCTTTCAGGGTCTGTTCCTTGCTGATACAGACTCTAGGGAACAGCTGAGCTCAAGGCCTGCTCTGATCCACCTCATGTGTTACCCTGTTAATTCCTCTAGGTAGGAAAAAATCCTAAATTTTTATATAAATTTCAATTTATACTGGCAAGCATCAATATAGCTATTTTAGTTTAACTTTGCTGTGTCTTTAAACAAATTCCACCTCAGCGTGGCCATGGAGGCTGTGAATACACAAGATGCGAATTAGTGGGTATCAGAAGGGCCTCATGTCCTCTGTGACTCTGTCATGTCAGTTACTTCGGAAATCAGCTTTTCATGTTATCTCATGTTTCATAAATTACTTGCTTTAGCCTTGGAATACTTAGAGGAACTCTAGCACAAGCTGGAGACAAAAATATTGTTCCCCTTTCTGTCCCTGCAGAGGTTATCTGGCTCGGCTGTTACGATCTGGGATGCTTTATCAACTCTGCAGCACCGACGTGACAATAAAGATTATCTTTTCAGAAGGAGGAAGCATCCCAAGTTTGGGAGTAAGTTACTGTCAGAAGAGAGGCAGCTGGAGGAGAGGCAGTGAGATTGTGGGAGGTGACTCTGAAGCCATGGGTAACTGCTTTCAGGGCTTTAATAAATTAGGTATTCGGCTGTGAGGAGCTCTGAGACAGGCTGTGCTCTGTTCCATCCAGACTGCAAGCTAGCCATGAAACAGGAAAGGAGCTACCCCCTACCAGTGATAGAAAATCCTTTGGGATTAGGATGTCAGGAGTAACTCTCTGCCCCCAAAAACAGCTGCTCAAGCTGAACTGGGACACTGGAGCATCAAGTCTTTAGAGTGTTTGCTAACAAGTCCCTGAATCCGTGCCAACAGCTCAGGTGGCCTGGCCCCATCATGGGTGTATGGCTTTGGAGGCCCATGTAATCAACAGGTTCATGAAGGCTGTGTTTGTGTACTCCACTCCAGGAATGCTGATGCTAAGGAAAAATTCCCTTTGCTGTTCAGTTTTGTTGTGGTTTTTGTTATTTTGGGTTTTTTCTTTTTGCCTTTTTCTTTGCTGGGGCTAGTTTCCTGATGAAAAGAAACCCCCAGCCCAAAGCAGGGTCAGCGGGGCCAGCTTCCCCAGAGCTGTGTCCAGTTCAGTTATGTGGCTCTCCAAAGGTGGGATCCCACAACCTCTCTAGGACACCTGTTCCAGTGCTTGACCACTCTCACCATTTAAAAAAAAAAAAAGTTTTTTTATGTTTCAACTCTCCTACAGCTTGCCCCTTTGCTTCTCACTGGGCATCACTGAGAAGAGCTTCCCTATCTCCTATACACCTCTCCTGTCATGTATTTATACACAGGGATGAGAGCCCCACGCCCCAAGGCTTCTCTTCTCCAGGCTAAACAGCCCCAGCTCTGTCACCCTCTGGATGTCAGGTGCTCTAAGCCCATAATCTTCTTGGTGGCCTATTGACGGACTTGATCCAGTAGGTTGGATCAGTTGCACTGGGGAGCTCAGGACTGTACCCAGCACTCCAGGGATGTCTCACCAGGGCTGAGCAGAGGATAAGGATCAGGTCCCTGGATCTGCTGGCAGTGCTCTGCCTGATCCAGCCCAGGAGGCTATCGGTCATCTTTGACAAAGAGGCAATTGCTACCTCACGGTCAACTTGGTGTCCACCAGGACCCCCAGGGCCTTTTCTGATATTTCCCTTTGTGGCTTAGAATGAAAATAGGCTGATCTGCCCAGAGTTAAATTCTGGATGTGCAAGCAAAGGCAAAACTGAAAGAAGCACTTTCTACCCAAAAATCCAAGGAGTGTATTTTTTCTTTAGTGTAATGGAAATATTGATTAGTAGAGCTACCACTGCAATTTCCTTGTGAGGTTTCTCTTTGTGCTATTGCAAAATCACTTCAGAGTTCTATTGTTTTAAAATCCAGAGAGCTGCTTGATAGGAATCTATCGGGCTGTATGCGGAGAGTTATGTGTGCTGGGCCCAGCCTCCCATTCAGATGTCACTGATGAGGTACTGTAGCATCTGCCAAGTCAGGATTCTGCTGCTGATTTAATGTTGGCCTTTAAAGAAGAAAGGGCTGGGCTTTAGAGCCTTGTCAAAAAACAAATCTGGAAATAAAGTACTATTTTTTATATCGTTAACTAATGTCGACAGCTACAGGAGAAGATGTGAGAATGAAATGTAGCCCCTTCCTGCCCCTGCCCAAGGAGGATGGCTACCAGCCAGGTCTAGGTGCAAGTGAAAGCAAGGCCAGTTATGTCCTAGTACTGCCACTGGCTGGCATACCATTGTCTTGGGGTCGTGTACCACATTCAGTTACATTATTTTTCTATTTTTTTTAAATAGTAGTATATTTTCTGTTTCCTCTCATGAGGCAAATGATTAATTGTACAAATTAAATTAAAATATATCCCATAATTAATTGCACAAAGACTGTTTGAATATTAGAAGAGATGTGATATTTTTCTGTCTTGGTGTTTCTGCTAGAAAATGCTGACATTCCAGAATAATCCTTGGAAGTTCTATATGGTAAGGAGCAGTGAAAATGAAATACAACAATTATTTCCCATGGGTTCAGATATTTTTGTGCATCACAATAACATTTAGTGTTTCCACAGCACTTCGCATTTCTATTAATTTCAAAAAAGTGGTTGTAGGCAGTGGTGAGAGCATTGCCTTCATCTTGCAGAGCTTGAGGCTGGATTTGTTCTTTGCTTGACTCAGACCAGTTTCAGTGGCCTCAACAGCCTGTAGATCAGTCTGAGGTGAGACTCCCTCTGGAGCTGTTCTGCTTTGTTTAAATGCTCCTATTTAGATAATAAATGCTGGATACACAGTGGAGCTGGGACTTGAATCTTCAACTCTGAATACCCCAACAGAAGGGTTGATCTCTCTCCTGTCCTGTGATGCTCATCACTCTGGAAAGCAGAACAGTTCAAAACAGAGATAGATAAGAGAGAGGAAACAGTAAGACACAGGCTTGTATAGTCTCTGAAATGGCCTGTATTGTTAGCAGCCCTTCAGATGGTGCCTGAAGCCTGCTAGAGAGCAGGACCCCTCTCTCCACAGCCCTACAATGAGTGCTAAACGTGTGCCTCAGGGGTCTGGCAGACCAGCTGAGGGCAAATTCAGTGCTCACCCATGGGCTTGCACATGACACTTATAGCCAGAAGGCTCTAGAATTAGGAGTAAAGGGCATTGAGGACCAAGTTTTTGATTACAAAACTGGAAATAGGTATGAAAAGGTAGTACATAAGAAAAAACATCATTGGTAATAATCTTTCTCTGTAGCCATTGCTCAAAGCAGCTCGGCTCTTCACTTTAGAGGACAGGCCAACGTTCACTATCAGGGCCTTTCTTCATTGCAGTCACTTATTTATACTGATGCAAACAAATCTTCAAGGTGTAGGCTCTGTCACCCTGAGTGTCTCTCCTGTGCAATGTGAACGTGCTGCTGTGCTGCCGTTCCCTTTCGGTCTTTCTTCCCTGCTGTCCTGCTGGGAGGCGGTGTTGCGTGTTGCCGGTGTGCCCGTAGCCACGAAGCAGCACCAAGGGTGCGCCCCTGAGGCTGCCGGCTGAGGCAGGCCAGGCCCCTGAAGCAGAACGTCTGTGAGAGGACAGCTCTCCAGGCTATGGCAGAGCTCCGTACAGCCACCAGCTGCTTCGCTGCACAACAAGACTTCATTAATTTTATTTTAAGTAATAGCTACTGTACAGGTTAATGTAAATGCCCTGTGAATACTGCAGCAGTCATGGGCCTACTGCAGAAACAAGTTGTTTGCGTCATTTCCAACACTGCATCTGTGTTTGGCCAGAAGGACGTTCCTTCCACGCTGGATTAGCTTCAGGAACTCCATTACATTTCACTTGAAACAATACCCCTAGTTTTCCCGTTACCAGCCAGGCACAGAGGCTACACTGGCATCATGTTGTCAGCACATGAGGCTGACGATAGTCAAACAGAGCATAGGCTGGTCCAAACCTGTACTGATTTTCACTGTAATATAGGACAAGTTCTTGCAACAGTCACTCTTCAGAACACCTTACCTCTGAATTTTCAGTGGCACAGAAGTTAGTCATGTTCCCCTAGCTGAGTTTAAGCCTGCTACAATTACTTCTGCGCTGTGAATGCGATAAGGGATTTATTACTGTGCATTGCTTCTCCAATCCTTCATAATGGAGCAATCAATTTTTAGACGTGCATTTTGCAGAAAGAATCAAGCACTGATACTATGAAAAATATCACCAGAGAATACAGCTTTTATCTCTGCTGAAAAATGGTGACAAGAACGCTTTTCAGGGGGACCTGGACCAAACTGCTGCCCCTGAACAGATGCTGAGCACAGCCGACAATTAACAGCTTCTTGAGCTGGTGCATCAAGTCAACAGCTATTGGTACTGTTTATCCAAGTCTAGACATAGGGATTCTGTGCTGCAGCAGAGATAACAGGGCAGCTGAATATAACTGAAGTTTTCTATTGTGTAGGAAATAACACTAATAGCGCACAAGCATTAGACCAGCTCGGAATCCAGACCTTCAGCTGAGTCAAAATTTCTCCTGGATGTTTTGGTTTGAGATTTTGATCAGTAGCTTTGGTGCATTAGGAATAGAGAGAGGATAGATATGATTCTACCATGAATGAAGAAAACCTCATTTGGGAGTGTTACTTTATTTATGGGCAGTTGCAGTGTGCTTCATAGAACAGTGATTTTTTTTTTTCAATAGTGCAAATACCATATTTTATGAAAAGCAGCTGAATAACTTCTGTTGACCTTACAGTGATGTAATACTGCAGCATATGTCAACCCAGCTAAAGGTTTGTTTGCTTATAGAATAAAACCACCACTTGAGCCAGAAAACCTGAGCAGGCAAGACTTGGTGTTGCCAAACCACCGTCTCTTCATTTGCTCAGTCCGGAAATGAGACAGCGAATTCCTCTACCAGTTTTAAAATAGTCACTTGGAATGTTTCAGCTGAAATGAAAATACCAAAGGAGTAAAAATTAAAAAGAGACAGTTAGATCAGTCATCGTAGCTTTGCTGCTCATAAAAACCAGGGCACGTGTTTAAAAATCCCTGTGGTTATTGCTTCCCTGTACCTGCTGAAGGACAGGTTGATGAAAGATAGCAAATGCAGGAGGAAGGCTGTTGCAGGTGAGACATGTCTGTATCCTTCACTAATGGGGCAGGGATCAGGCTCTGGAAAGAGCACCCACTCTTAATCCTTAACTCCCTGTCAGCATTCTCCTTCAGGGATGGGAAAGGGAACATAACAGGGTGAACCTTGCGACACCATGAGTCAGAAATGTCCCCTCAAACAACAGGTCAAAATACGCTACTGAGCGATATCTTTGTCTCTAACAGCCCAATACAATGCCTGATGGGTTTTGTCCTTATCAAAGTGCACGTGTTCCCCATTCAGTGTGCTGGTTAATTATTAAAGGGACCCCAGGCCATAGATGAGTGAGAAGAAAATTGCCTGTGCGTACTTGCCATTCAGCAAAAAGTGGCAATTTCTGTGGCAGGCAGCGCAGGGTGAGAGGACCTGGTGAACTGGTGACGTGCTTGGCTGTGCAGCTGGAATTTCAGCTCTGCCTCTTTGCAGATTCTCAGTGTCTGTGTATGTGCAGTATTCTGGTTACCAGTAGCTGCTTGATATCTACCGATAGTTGCACGAATTGGTTCGAGTCCTGTGATTTATTTTCCCCCAGTTCTTTGATTAACTGTGCTTTTCCCATGTGCATCAGAAAACATCATCAGCCCTGTCTGGCACAAGTAACATCAGCAAGGCAATAGAGGGAACTGCTCTGTGACATCCTTTACTGTAAGAGAGGGATAAGGAGCAGCAAATGTTTATTATTCCCCCTCCTGAAAGGGTTTCAAATGAAAGGCAAGAACATCTCCTGATGTATTTCTTTTCTGCCAGGCTGCTTGCTGTTTGCTATGGGAGCAAGCTGTCCCTGACCCTTCTGCAAGTTCTCCTGCAGCCCTCCTGGTTCATGGGAAGGTGAGTTTTGGTAGCAGCAGAGCTATTTGATAGTACGGGTTAGCTTTACATGCTTCTTGCATCTGGAAAGAACAGGACCAAGGCAGTTGCTTCTAAGAGGACAAGAAGGCATTGGTGGAGATTTTCTCTGTAATCCACTGTCCCAGTGGATGTTTTGGTGCTGCTGAGTGAGTGACTCTCTCTAATGTTACCTCTTTAAAGTGTGTGGTTTTAGGCCAGTTCTTTGACTTGGAGCTTTAGAGTAGAGAGAACAAACATATCTTGTCATTATTTTATGATGATTTTAAAGGACTGTGGAGAGATTTTGTGTGCCTAAAGCAGCAGGTGTCCTCCAGCTGCTCTGGAGAACATGGACCTCATCACCTGGGCCTGTGAAAGTTTCTGTGCATTCATTTTGAGCACCCCTGCAGTAGAGAATTGCTACTTATCACCTCCTCTTAGCCTCCTTGAAGAAAAAACTGGTTAAGAAAAATCTCTTAAAATGGATTTAAAATCTACCACCACAGTGTTTTTAATTCCACCCTCTCCACACGGCTGGGGATGAGTCCTCAACGCCCCCTTGCTGCCTGCTCACCTGCCATTATTCTAATGCCTTCTCACTTATGGCCATTTCCAAAGATTTCACTGGTGTGTTAGGAATATTTACCAGGGAGAAGAAGCAAGTGGCACAGTGCATGCACTTTCAGGTCCTCAGGCACAATGCATGCTCCAAAGCGCTTCCTGAACAGTTGGCACCTGCCTCTAACAGGGCAGTCAGCAGGGAGGAGCCATAATGCTTTTCTTGTCCTGGGAGCAGCGATAGCAAGTGATGCATTGCAGGCACCTTGGAGCCTACTCTCCCATTGACCTCTATTTCATTCCTCATGTTCATACACAGAGCCAGACAACCTATTTGTCTGTCTCCTATGGGCTGGGTACTGCTGTGATGCTCTTAACTTGTAGGAGACCAATGGAATGGACATTTTTAAAGGCAGCAATAATGCAGTGTCGTTACAGCTGAGATACAGAGATCACAAACTCATCATTCTGGTGTCTTGAGAATGAGTAAATGGACAGAAGTCTGCTTGCCCTTGGCCACTTGCTTTTGAATCCATCCCTAGCATGAAAAAGGCAATTTTTTTTTCTTTTTTCCCTGAAAAAAGGGAGAGCACTTTCCGTTTTGACACAGGCATTTTTCTTGAATGACTACCCAAAATGCTTCTCCCTTCTAAACAACATTTATTCATTAGCAGTTCATATTTTAAAATGCTATTTATTATGAGTGGAAATATGCAAAATCTCCTTAAAAGCTGAGTTGCAAATGTTAATACAGGAATAAATGAACAGTTGATGAATAAGTCCTTCAGAAGCAAGCAGCTTTAGAAACACTCCATAAATTTTCCCCATTACCACATTTAAAAAACATTTAAAATAATTGTTAGAAGTCACTGAGTGCTGATAACTCTGCTTTATGAATGTGGACTAATGGAGTAAAGTGATAATTATTTAGCTGCTGTTGCATTTTAATTCAGTCACACCATGGCTGTTACAGTACAGTGCAGCCTTTGCCTTTTTCTTATCTACAGGCAAATGAAAACCGCTTCCCCGTCTCAGGTGACACCTGAGTAGTAGCTCTCTGTGTCATGGGAAGGCAGAAACAATGCTAGAGATGGTAAACGCTTCTGTGAGACAGAAACATTCCCAAAATATGCTTCAGCGGAGTCTGATTTTCAGGTTCTGTTGCAGCCAAGAGGGATCCAGAGTGCAGCTGTCACCAGAGCCACCCACCCAGCGCCAGCAAATGTGATGCTGGACCTACAGAAGCTGGAAAGGGTGGGTTGTCTTAGCCCATCTCAGAGCCTCTTCTGCCTCCTGCTGACCCAGTGGCAGGTCTGCCAGCCTGCTGGGGGTAGCTGGGTGTTGTAGTTTTGCACGGCTGGGTTCTGGTGGAGGACAGGGGCCACAGGGGTGGCTTCTGCAAGAAGCAGCCAGAAGCTCTCTGCAGGCCCCACAGAGCAAACACCAGCCGGCTCAAGGCCGGAGTTGCTGCTGACCAAGGCTGAGCCCATCAGCGACGGTCACAGCGCCTCTGGGAATCACATGTAGGAGAAAAAAACCCCTGCAAGCAGCTGCTTTTTTCCACCAGAGAAGCGAGTGAGAAGATGTAAGAAACTGTGCAGACACCAAGGTCAGTGAAGGGATGTCGGGTGGGGATGAGGAACCCCAGGTGCCAGAGAGAGAGATTCCCCTGTAGCCCCTGGAGAAGACTATGGTGTAGCGGTTGTCCCCTCGCAGCCCAAGGATGATGATGGGGAGCAGAGACCCCACCTGCAGCCTGTGGAGAGGCCCCATGCTGGAGCGGGTGGAGACATACGGAGGATGCTGTGACCTGCATTGGAGCAAGCCTCTGTCAGCACTTGCAGCCTGTGGAGAGAGATAGAGACACCCATGCTGGAGCAGGTTTTCTGGGGGGGAAGGAGGAGGTGAGGGGGGGGCTTGGGCTTGTGATTCTCTGGGGGACCAGGCTGGAGCAGTCTGGGCTTGAGAGACTGAGAGACATTCTGTGATGTGGCATGGGGGGAGGTGCTTTAAGGTCTGGTGGCACTTCTCATTATCTGACTCTGGTGTCACTGTGTGTGCAGTGCAATGTAATAAATTAGAGAGTTTTCTTTCCTTTGTTCAGTGTTGAGTCTGTTTTGCCCATGACGCTCATTGCAGAATGATCTCTCCCTGGCCTTATCTCCACTCCTAAGCCTCTCAATATATATTTTCTCCCCTATCCAGCTGAAAAGGGGAGTGATAGAGTGATTTTGGTGGGTGTCTGACCTCCAGCCAGGGTCAAACCACCACACTGGGACACCTCAGGGCACCTCCAGCACCCCTTCTTTGTCGTACATGGGCAACTGCTTTGACCTGTTGACTGAAAAGCTCGGGTTGTGGTTGCTTCCACCTCCACAGCTTTTCCCAAAGAGCTTTCTGTTGAGGTGGTTACACGTTGGCAATGGCAAATTTAATGAATTTAAATCTTCTTTTGCACTTGCTATTTCTTTTCTTTCAAATACCTGAGCTCATGTGGTAGCAGCATATCCTACTTAGAAGATGGATAAAAGCAATCATGCCCATCTGAGAGGTGACAGAGAGCCTTCTGCAAAGCCCTACTCCAGTGACAGAGAACCAATAAAAAAGCAAAGAAATGAAATGTGCTGGGTGACTGCAGCCTCATTGAACTGGACATTTCAGTTCAGCAGTACAGTGACAACTCTGTCTGTGGCTTATTTAGTACATATTGAACCTAAGAGTGACTGCCTGGAGTATTCTTGATCGCTTGCTGAAGTGCTGTGATGACACTGAGCAGAGTCCCACTGACGTGCCAGCTACCTTTGTCACTCAGGGAGAACAGAAATCTCCATGGCACTTCCCAGTTGCAGTACTGGTGTGCTCAGAGGTGTGTTAACATCTAACCCCATCGCCAAGCAAGCAATTTTATTTCCAGCAGTTGGACTCAGACATGGAGAATCAACTGAGACTACATAAACTACACCACAGAGTATGTTGTAAGTAGATGCATATATGCTCTATCTACACAGTCTTTGACTGTCAAAGAACACTTATCTGTTTAAAATGCTGAAATAATTCTATTAATCCATATGAGCTATGGAGTCATATTGCAAAGTATAAAAATATCGTTAAAATTCCAAAATCACAGCAATCAAATGCAGTCTCCTCTGAAAGGAGACCTGTAGCATCTCATCCCAAGTAGCAACATCAAATTAAAAGTAACTGAAGAGTCAGAATTCTTCAAAACCTGAAGAAAGAAAGATACAACAAAGCATGCCAGGTTGTAAATGGACCGGATGCACAGCTGAGATGAGGCCATTAGGCCACCAATGACTCAATATGCTTTACAAAATCATTTTTAGATCAGTCCCTACATTTAGAAGAACGGTTGTGGAGACCATTATACTTCAGCGAAATCACTCCGGTGCTTGGCTAGTGCTAAATAACAGTGTTTAAAGAACGATCATAGCACAATTTTCAGCATTTCCACTTGCAGAGTTTTACATATTTCATATCACGTACTGCCATGATCTCTGCTGTACCCTGTGGTTTTGTTTGCAACTGTGATAGCAAACTGCATCTGAAAATGGGATCTTTGAAAGGCTGTAAATCTTTTTATTTCCTGCTTTGCTTTGTAGCTGCAGTTCTGAAGGAACTTTTATCTGGTTTCATTAAAGATTTTATAACAAGCTAAGTGTATTGGAAAACCTATGTCCTCCAGTGGTAAACTGGTTAGCTTAACTGCATTTGCCCATAACAGCTGCAAGCCTGCATAGCTAATTCCTACAGAAACACTGATGATCATGAACACGTGCATTCCAAGACCTGAGGTCTGCTGCCTCATCTCATCAATGGAAAGGGTTTTATGAATCAATATCACTCGGAATTTTAAGAGCACTTTGACTGAACAACTACTTTTTTATTGTTGAACAAAAATTTATTGGCTCCTATAAACATAATGCTGCCCCTTTTTTTTTGTAGCATTGGGTGGAAAAAATTAAGGGGGGAAAGTTTTACAAAGGAAGGTTGGTAATGTTTGAAAAGAAGGTCATTGAGAAATGAGAGGTCAGGAAAACCATGACACCTCCTCACAAAGACTGTGAGTGGTCATTCTGCAGTTATGTTTTGCTGCTGTACAAAACCATCACTGAAGGTTTTCTCAGCACCGTCCTGAGTGCCATGTCAAGCTACTGGCAGTTTTGGAGAAGTTTTGCTCATGCAGTCACCCAACCTCATCAACATTGTGTACTAGATACCCAGTGAGGACGATCTCCTTGGGCGATGGATCAAGGCCAGGTTGGATGGGGCCCTGGGCAACCTAGTGTAGATCCAGGCCTGATGTTGGTGGCCCTGCCTGTGGCAGGGGGGTTGGAAATCTATGATCCTTGGGATCCCTTCCAATCCATGCCATTCTATGATTCTATGATTCTATGGACAAAAAGCATAATTTGCCATAGACAAGTTAAAGAGCCCCGTGGGGGGTCACATTCACCCCTTCGTGTGTGTGGGCCACTTGTGTGGCCTGAGCACTTGGAAAGTTTCACAAGCAGTAATTGCTGAGGTTCCTCAGCTGAAGCCTTCCCACAAGCCTGGGGCTTGTGCGTGGCTGCTCTGCTTCCAGCTGGACCGCTCCAAACTATTTTCCACCTGCCTCCAGCACCAACTGGCACAAAACTGGTCTCAGAGCATCCCTGGACCTGATCATCCTTGCTTTGAAGTAATGATGCTTTTTACCATTGACTTCAGCCAGCTGGGAGTGAAGCCTTGTTCTGATTTGCATTTAATCAAGGGTATTTTTCTTCTTTCCTTTTTCAGCTTTGCTTTGCAGCTTGGTTTTTTTTTTGTGGATATTAAAAATATGCAATAAAAAGGCTCTGTTAGTGTTCAACACTCTAAAAATCAGGGGTTTGTTGTTCCCTGGAAGCAATTTCTGAACTTTCTCTGCCTGACAGTGCCAGTAGATTTTCTAGAGCCAATAATCACAAAATGTCAGCGTTCCTAAATGGGGACAATAAATTTTCAAACAGTTCCATAACATGATTTTACAAGACATTAAAAAGGTCAGGCATGAACTGTAAATAAATTCCCATCTCACAGCTATATGCCTCTTTAGTTAGAGAGTAAATTATCATTGAGATAAGTGGTTATTCTCCTGATTTGTAATGGCCCTATATTTTGCTAGTTGGATAGTTGGGTACTCCTGCATATATAAGGGGACCCTGTTGAAGCATGAAAATTCCTCTGCTGTAGGAAGGAGTGTGAAGAAAATAAAATTTAGGAAGAATCATGGATCAAATGTAGATTTTGTAGTTAGGCATCCACTTTCAGTTAGCTTTCTGGACCTCTCTGGAACCTTAGTGAGGAGACATCAAGAGATAATTCTAAGCAAAGAGACGAGGAGCAAACCCTTCCTCCCCTTTCTTGTTGGTGCTGTGGTCAACTCACACTCTGCTTTCTTCTTTAGGGGGGCTGCTGGATTTGTGACTGTGCCTCTGCCAGGAGGATGATGCACAGTGCCACTACTGGAAGTATAAGGAAAGTGTGTGATCTGCCTTTCATGTCCAGGAAGAGGCATGGCAGAGGGATGCCCACATCCCACACCATTACTGAGACCAAAGGGTCTCACCATGTCTACAGGGCAATTCAAGTGCAGAATCTGCTTTTTGGTGCAGAAACAACTTGGAGTTCAGCTGTGACCCCTCAGCATGTGCTGGAACAAATCACTTAGAAGATCCCAGAGGTGTCCAGACTACCACATATTCGATAGCTGTTTTGGAAATGGGGCAGGATTTACCTGAGGTAGAAGAGATTTAACCAACTCTGCTTTGTCTTCTCAAAGTGGGGGCTGGTGAGAGGACACTTAGAAGGTGGCCTGCAGGTTGGAAAGCTGGGCCTGTACCAGCAGCTTACCCGCACCCATCAGAGAGCGGAGTCTTCACCTGCCTTTTGCTAAGGAATCACATGTCCCAGGGCAGCTCCTGGTCACGTTTGCTCAGTGGGGAAACTGGCTGCAGTTCTTATTCCTGCTCGCTGAGAGGATTCAGCTGATGGCTTTCCTTGGTCTCCACCACTGCAACATGAGCACCAGCTGATTTTTTAATAGCAAGTGAGAATACCAACTGAATCCGTGGTTCACCATAGGGATTCAGTCCAGAATCTGTTAAAAAATAATGAGTCACCAGCTGTGTGCATTTCACCTCTCTTTTTAATAATCACCAGAAGGAAGACTTGACAGTTTGCCTTGGAGATGGTAAGAGGAGGGCAAGTGAATGAACTCCAGATATTTCCTGCCACCAGGGTGAGCTCCAGGCATGGTAAATTCATATGGAAATCTGAGCATTTGATCTCTGCCAAGGGGGAGAGGGAGCTCAAGTATTCAGACAAGTCTGTGTGGACAGGTCTGATCTCATGTTCAGACATTGGCTGGAGTGGCATTTCTTATTAACACCCATATTCAAGCTGTAATGTATTGGAGCTGTGGGATGGTAATTTTGTGTAGTGTGGTCTTGTCTTTTCTAGTTGGGAAGTCCAGAAGAGCTAGAGATCATCCAGCACTTTAGCAAAACCCCTACTAAGCTGAAGTCTCTGTCTAAGATATGGTATATCTTAACATCTTATATATATATTTATATATATAAAGCGCCTATCACCGTATTGATAAACCTTCTTTGGAACCACTCTGATGGCAAAGGGATACTGTCAGATTTTACCTGTAATCCTCATAGTCACCATTTTCTGTAGGATTTAAATGACCTGTATGGAGCAGAAGGATCAGCAGAGGAGAGGACATAGAGGAGCAAGATGGTCCTGCTGTTACCAGCTCCTCTCCCCGTGATTGGTACATGCCAGGGAGTGATTTTTAGGGGGATAAAAGGCAAAGTGAACAGAATGGAAGTTCAGATGAGGAAAAATAGGAAAAGGAAAAATACAGAAAGACTTGGGAAAACAAGGAAAAGAGAGAGGTGGGAATAGAGGAAAAGATGGTCCGGTTTGCAAATGGAAGGAAGGGACAGAGCAACTGTGGGAGTCACTGGCAGTGACAGAAATCCCTCACAGAGCAGCAGGGCTGGTGCAGACCAGCTGGCTTGTCCTTTGCAGTTGGCAGTGGAGCATCCGGAAGGGTTTGTGTCAGGAAAGTTTGCTCTCTGGGCTGGCTCTGCCGGGGAAACTGAGATTAGCAGCACACGTCGAGAGACAAGTTTGTTGTTGTGAAGATTTAGCTGCAGATTGTTCAGCCCACCAAGGTGACCTGTTATCAGGGCGTTGTGGAGCAGCGAGGAAAAGATGAAGAAAGTTGATTATTTTTCATGTACTACAGAGTTTCTGCAGGCCCCACGGGCACTCTCGCAGAGGCCCCTTGAAGATTTACACTGCAGTTGTACCAGATTAGCTTCTTCTGCATTCTTCCATATGCAGTAATGAAGTATTATAGGTAATATCCCAGCAGCTGAAACAGAAGCTTTTTGTGGACGTGCTGTAAGTGTCCATTAAAACATACAATGTTGTACTGTCACCCCAGTTTGTGATGTGCAGAGCTTTTAATCACCTCATAGCTTGAAGAACGTTCCAAGACTGACTTTTCTAAAGGCAGAATTCTTGTGAGATGAAAAAAAGAAAAATTTTTTTTTCTTGCAGGAAGGCTGCAAACTTAAGAGGCAGCTTGTCTTTGATGTAAATGTATTTGCTTTGGTGGAGTAGAAAGTTGAGATACAGGAATGAAAACTTTCCCAAACATTGATGTGGGGCACATAATTAGAAAGAAGACAAGAAAACTAATGAAGCAGAAAGTTGCTTAGAACCAGTGGTTTAATAAAAGGAAGGAAAAATAGTTTTTCAACATTTTCATTGGCCAAAATCAGTTGTTAATTAATTAATTAATTAACCAACATTTTTACATGGGGTGAAGTAGGCCATGCTGAGACAGGTGATGCTTTGATGCTCCCTCAGCTGATTTTTCTCTGGAGTCCAGGGTGACATTCAGAGGTGAGAGAACCCCCTGGACCAGCTGGTGTGTCTCAGCGTGAAGGCTGGGCCCTGGCTGCACTAGCGTGTGGGAGCATGTTGCCCTTGCTCTTTTATTTGACCTGAGCTTTGTGCCAAGCTAGCTCTGTCCTGGAGCCAGAGTTGTTCCTCTCAACGGGTGTTTGGTCCAGCCACACAAGTTCCTGCTTGGCTGGTGACCATCAGGTCTGGGGAGCAGACCTGCAAGCCAACCCACCTGCCAAGCCCTGCTGAGCCAGGAGCTGTAATGGCAGTGGGGAAGCCCAGTGAAGGTGGTTTTTAAACCACTGGTTTGCAAACTAGCTGTAATTTTAATAAGTGATTCCTCTGAGCCTGGCCAAACCACGGCCAACCCCTCCCAGAAACCTGTCTTAGAAAAATTGCAGTGTGCCCTCAGGCCTTCCATCAGGTGCCTCTGTATGTGTGAGCACCAGCCCTGCAGCTCCCTGGGGATGAGAGCCTGGCTCACGTCCACCCCAAGTGCTGTAGCTGGCAAATCACTACACACAAATAGTTTTTTCAAAGACAACTGCCTCCCTCTGTAGGGAAGATTTATTTCTGGAAAGTGTTTCAAAGTGTGATTATATAGCATCTGACATAAATTGCCCACACAGAGCAACTGGACAGTTGGATGATCAATTAATGCTGGCTGCTTTCCATCCTATTGTTACAGAGGTATCAGGTAATGGATGGTTCATATGCTCTATGCATTATATAAATAATTTAGTTTACGTCTAGGAAAATATGTCTTGTCTGTGAAGCCGAGAATTACTGGCTGTGGGGCTCAGAGATGGCTCTAAAGCATTCCAGTCAAGCGCAATAAATTAGGATACAGTGAAAGAGTTTATTTTCTTCAGCATTGCCATTATTTGATTCAGCTACCACAAAGCTCTGTGTGAAATCCTTTTGCCTGGACAAATATTACAACGTGAATTTTAAAGATGCAAAGACACTACGTAAGATCAGCAACAACGTATATCCTGCTGTAGGGAACCTTTTTGGGGTATTTGCTTACATAATTTCAGAGAAACAGAAGCTTCATACTGCTTTTGCTCAGAGGACCAAGATTTTATGTTTTTAAGGTTTTACTATTAACCAAATCCTCCAAAGAGGGACTTTTCCCTAAAAGAGAGAACTGGAAACTCCACCCAAAGCCTGACATTTGAAGTCAATGTTGAAGTTCTGCTGAGTTACAGAACAGCATGATTTTTCCCCAGATGTTTCTGTTCTTTACTGAAGTGCATGGCTATCGTTCTGAAGGCAAGTTGAATTACTATCACCCAAGAAGTTGACACCCATTGGGATGCTTAGTTTGCCTCAACTGTGATTTTTTTTTGATGTATTTGATTGTGTGACTGTAACAGGAGAGTCTTTAGATTAGCAGCTTGTAAAGAAAAGTTGACTTCCTTCAGAGTTTTCCACTACTCACTTTTCCTTTCATTAAGAACCTCTCCTGTATGGGGGCAGCAATTAAGAAAATTCTTCTTTTTTAATTAATGGATCAAATTATCTACGTTTCCACCCCAGTCTTCTTTGTTACAACACATAACCTTTATTTCTACAAGCAGTACATCAAGAAGTCACAGCCATTTCTTTTTCTAAGGCACCTTAACCATCCCCAAAGCTACATTATTTCATCCCACTGTGCACCTACAGTGTATAGTGGAGGGGGCTGTTATACCCGTAAATGAATTGCATTATCCATGGGGGATGTTAAAAAGGTAATGAAAAGTTAATGTGGTATTTGCTTCTTCTTTTATATACTCATTAAAATGATTTATAACTGTGATGTTTATCTAAAAACACAATTAGAATATTAGATTAAGTGTTTACTTTTGATGTGGTACATGTAATTTTGTAGGAAGGCAGAATACAATTTCAGCCCGGTGCATAGGGAATTGAGAGAACAACTTGAGTTGTTTCTCAGTTAATTACTGCTCTCATTTGCTTCACTCCCTCTCTGAAAATGTCTCTTAATTAGAAGGGGTAGGTATGGTGTTGCACTGGCATGCCAAGTCGGCTTGGTGTCGTTTCTGTAGGAAATAAAATCTAGTGAGTGTTCCAAACACAGACCGGTGGTTAGAAACCAGGTCAAGCGACGGCAGATCTGGGCTCCCGAGGGAACTGTTTGTGGCCGGTGTGAAAGGAGCTGATGGGCAACTCAGGCTCTCAGCAGGGAGGTGTCCATCCTGCAGACAGCAAGCTAATCCAGGCTGGGAACCTGTAACACCCCACAGACCTTCTGGGTCACAGGACAGCTGGTTCTATGGGCATCAGTGATAGAAAATCACCCTCTCTCCAAGTACAACAGCTTCTTTCCAATTTTGGGACTACACGTGCCTGGTTCAGCAAGTTAGTGAATTGCAGAGGGGGCTGTGCAGTGGTGCATGAAATACTGGGTTGTGGATCTAAAGGGGACAGTGTGACTGCTTGACAAATATGTGAGAAAGCAGATGTGGGGTGAGAAAGACACCTCATATGTGAGACTGGAAGGGTCTGAAGGGCGGCAAATGAGAGTGGGTAGAGGAAGGCCATGGGAATGGCAGCAGCCCTGGCGTTTGGGGGAGAGTGGACACCCCATCCTATTCCATTTTGCGCTTCAGGCTGTGGAGGCAGGTGCTCACCTACTTGCTGGGCACAAGCTTGAAGCTATGGACTCACAGGAACCCTAAGAGAACCAACAGTATGGACAGATCCTAGTTTTGAGATCCAGCCCAAGCTGATCCATGGCTTCACAGGGCAGCATGGTGTGGGTGAAGGGACTGCCCGCTCTGCAGGGCATGTTGCCTCCTCCCTGTGAGTGGTGGAAGGTGGAGGTGTGTCTTGGCTAGGGTAAGAGGACCATACCAGGTTCTTTCCTGATGTGGGAGATGAACATTTTTCCACTTCACATGTCCTGTAGGGATGTTCCTTGGTTGTTTTGGGAGTGATTTGGACACAGCCAAAGTGCATGAACCAGAAAAATCCTCACTGGGTCTGTTCTTTGGAGGGACCTGCTGAACTGGTACTGCTGTGGGCCACAAAAGTTTGGATACATTCCTCTCAAATGTTGTTATAGCCTAAACGTGGGAGCCTGAGAAATACAGGGGACAGGCAAAGTCTCCCATCTCCAACTGACAGGAGAAAGAACAGCACTGGAGAAATGTATACCTTGCTTTGAAAGTGTGTTCAAGATGCAGAAGATACCTGTCATACTTAAAGAGTAGGGAGAGATCTAAGTCTCTGCCTCATGTTTTGACCTCCTTGGTTGGGGTCACTTCACTCCACCCCCAGCCCAGCAATGAACAAGCCCCCATTGCTGGTCTCTGCTGCCCTGGGTGACCCCCAGTTCTGACTGAGCTGAGGCCAATGGTGCTGGAGTGGGGCAAACAGAGCCCAAGGCACTGGTAAGAGAGAAAGAAACAAAACCACCTCGAAAAGCAGGAGAGCTTTAAGTTTAACATTCTCTGGGAAGTAGGCTTTCATTTGTTCTCCACATACCTCTGTGTGCTTAAACCCCTGTGTGACCCCAGTAGACCAGGGAAGGTGCTGTTCTCCTATTCTGTGGGACCTTTCCCCCTCCCTGCTCTCTCTGTGCCTGCAGACCCCTGGGGTCAAGGCAGGGTCCTTGACCCATACCATCTGCTGGCTTGTGTTCATAGCCTCTGGCATGGAGCACAGAGGAGACCACAAACCCATTCATTCGCTTATTTTAGAGAAGGCTGGAGACAGCTTTTTTGGGAGCAGGAAGCTAGCTCTGTCAGGCTAACCAAGGGTGGTTGAAGACTGAGAGGTGTGAAGTGGGTTAGGAAGTGCTGAGGCAGCAGCACAGAGAAGATGAAACCTCTTTTCATCCTCCCCACCAGTCCAGCTCTTCAGGAGAGGACAAGCCAGGGTTGTTCTTTCCAGCTGCTTTCATAAAGTATGACACAGGATAGCGTTTTACACATATCTTGGATAATCTGGTGTTGTCTGCTCCTGAAACAGGTGTCCTGGTGCATGCATGAGGTGGGCAGGATCTGCTGCCCGTCCCTCACAGCAGCCATCTTGGGGCTGCTCTCGTCAGCCTCTGAGCTGCTGGAGCCCATGAACCCAAGCTCTCTCTGCCGCTCCCCTGGCTGCTGCTCGGCCCCTGGGAGGTGATGGCACACACAACAAAACCACATCAAAAGCTTCTTAGATAAAAGTGGAAATGCCTCCTAAGTAGGCAGCAGCTGTGCCCTATTTTTGGGTGGTTTTGGGGCTCTTCATTGAATTGTCCTGCCCTCTCTGCATGTGTACAGAGATGACCAAAATCTGTGTTTTCTTCCTTGGGAAAAACAAAATCAGATGTGAGGAGAGCTTGTAATTTGAAGTGCATCTTCCACCCACACAGCCCAGGAATCGGTGACGGCCTTTGGTCAGTGTGGGAAGCTGTGCAACAAACTGGATCTTTGATGGGTGGGCTGGAATTCCTATGGGCTGCAAGTAAAAAATAACAAAACCAGCTGACTGTCCCGAATGACAATTCCTAAGCCACTAATCCAGCCCCAATACCGGTAAAAAGCCCATTCAATGTACCACAATAGGGGCAGCTGGGCATGAACCCCACTGTAAAAGCAGGGTACAGCAGACAGTTCCTGTCCTTGCAATAACAAGCCATCCACAGGGCTGGGGAGGTGCAGCCAAGCGAGGTGGATCACAGGACAGCAGCAAAGCTTATGGTATTTCACTGGCTTTTTCTGGGGAAGTGAAGGTAGACAAAGAGATGTGAAACGTGGAAAGAAAGCTGAGGGAGACAAAGAGGATCAAGCTGAAGGACAAGGATCAAAGTGGAGCTGAAATGATGAGGTGCTGAGGGAAGATGGAGCAAACTCTAGACTTGAAGGACTGAAGCAAATTCTGCTCCTGCTTTGGCTGATTCTTCCTCCAGCAGCCCTCCTCTGTTCTGTGGTGGGGCAGAGGCTGCAGTGACCCCTTTCCTGTGGGTAGAGGATTGCTTTTCCTGAAGCAAACATGGTGCTACCCTAGGTGCACTGCTGTAGGGTGGGACATGAAGCAACCTGGTACCAAACTGTATAGAACAGCAGCCTACTTTCTGTATCCAATCAAGTAATATTTATTGCCTTTGAAACATGCATTGTAATGATAGTAGCTGCTCTTCTGCAGCAGGAAAGGCAGATGAGGAAAGTTGCAACATCTCCCAGGACCACTCCTGGGAAGTGTGCCCTTATGATTGCATTTTAAGTCAGTGGTGATACTGGGCCAGAAGAATTCTTCACCAGCTAGGAGGATGCTACTTGACTTTCACCTGCAGGTTTCTAAGCAGTTATTTGAGGACTGGGAGTGGCACCAGTGATGCTGGGAACACAGCAAGGGTACAAAACCACCTCTGACTTCATGTTAGGAGTTTTGCCTTGGCAGTGATGTTATCTAATTAAGTCTCCATTCATGCAAGACTTTAGCTACCTGCTTCCATTTAGCTTCTAATTTAGGATCAAATAAGAGCAAATACATTATAAGGATCCTTTCCAAAGCTGAAAGTCACACAAAGGTAGCACTACTGTGTCTCATATATGGGCATAAGCAGCATTGCCTTCCAGGGGTGGGTTCAATCACTGTAACAGCTCATGATCTTGACCTGTGTTATGGGCATGCCCAGCAGAACTGTCAGCATTTGTGTCAACATTTTCTTTATAGAATCATAGAATCACAGACTGGTCTGAGTTGGAAGGGACCTCAAAGATCATCTAGTTCCAAACCCCTGCCATGGACACAGACACCCTCCACTAGACCAGGCTGCCCGAAGTCCCATCCAACCTGGACAACACTGCCATGGAGGGGGCAGCCACAGCTTCTCTGGGCAGCCTGTGCCAGGGCCTCACCGACCTCACAGGGAAGATTTTTTTTTTCTTATCTAATCTAAATCTACCTTCTTTCAGTTTAAAACCATTACACCTTGTCCTACCACTACATGCCCTTCTAAAAAGATCCTCTCCAGCTTTCTTGTAGGCCCCATATAAACTCCTTATTTTTATCATTTGACTCACAAAGGGATGAATGTGTATGCTGCCACCTCTCAGCTGAACAGAAAGATGTAAGGAACAGTGCTTTTCTGCTCCTATTAACTGAAGAGAAGTATTGGTTGGGTTTCAAAGAAGTAGGTCAGATCATGTCACTGGAGGTATTATGGAGTGTCTGACCTCTGAGCTAACTCCTTTTTGCCATACAGGAAAAAAAAGAGTTTAAAAGTTTGGAGGTGACCGGGCTCAGGGGCATGAGCTGGGTCACACTGAAAACACAGGCCAGCCATCAGGGCTGGTCACAGACATGCTCTTTCCAAGAGTTTGATGTTTGTGTGTGTGGACTTGTTCTTCATTGCACTAATGCAATGTCACACTGCTTCAATTGCATGAAGATGTGCTCACGTAGGCAGAGCCTGCTCCTCTTCCTCCTGCTCTTTGTAAATGTCCTTCTCCCAAATATCCCAGGCACAGAGTAGCCTGAAGTAAGGGTTCCCCCACATGTTCCCAGCTCCCAGTCAGGTAGGACAGAGCCCAGCCAGGCTGGAGGGCACCTGCTGCACTTGTCTTCACCTCACTTCATCAGCTGAGTGGAGCAGACAAGACCAGGGTTCATCCTTCTGGTGTCTTTCCTTGTATCAGGGACTGAAAAAACTGTTTGCTGATCCCAAGGAAAAAGTGTCTTCCCATCCCATTTTCTGACTGTGTATCAAGGCAGCCAGCTTGATGTCTACTTCTCATCTGCCTCTTTCCCATGTCTCCCTCGACAGGGTAAATTCCACAGCTGCATATTGTCCTTCAAGGACATTACGGAGCTACTATCAAATCTTCATTGCCTGTCTCATTTCACCAAAAGTGGGTCTTGGTTTCGTTGAATATTGTTACTATGCAACATCACAGCAAACAATGGGGTGTGATGTTGGATGGAAAGGAGTTTGTTGCAATAGCTTTAACTGTGATAAAAACCATGTGCTTAATGTTATTTTTAGACTAGTGTACGTTAAAAGGTCATAAAGTTTTAATCTAAATATGTCTTTATATAAACAGACAGATCTCAGGCACCTTAATACTGAGATAAGTGTATCTCCCTAGGTTCAAGCTGGCTTACACAACGGAAAAATCGGAGTTAAACACAGAAATTAAGAATTCCTTTCACATTCCCTTGCCAATTTTGTTTTTCTTCATGTAACACCTTTTTGCAAAGAAAACATTGCCATGACTGATAGGTCTCACGGGCCAGGGAGCTGTACTTCTGGGAGGTTGGGATAGCTGTGGTTCAGGCTGAGGCTTGCAGCTGGCTTCATCCATCCGGGGACCACTCCATACCAGCGCTCATATTCCACTGCTGAGAAATCCCCTTTAATTTAATCTCTTTGCCTTGTCCCTTGCAAGGAGAATGATGGGTATCCGGTGCCTCTGACCAGAGTCTTTCCCTCTATCCACCCCCTTTCATGCGTGTGAGAGTGTGTGTGTGTGCATATACCCATTCACACCTGGGCCTGTGCTTGGCAGTTGCACTCCTCCAAGTCAGGCAGCACTCTCATTCTCTTCTAGCACCCAGCGACCTGGTTGACCTTTCTTGAAACTTTGGACATAAGCTCAGGTTTCATTAGTCCTGGTGAACCTTATCACCAAGACTTCACACTTGGGGTTCAAAGATCCTGTGCTAGCAGGTGTGTAAGAATATGGAGATGGCTTAGATAGAGCGTTGAGAGGTGGCCCACAGCAACCTCTTCTTATTTCCTCTCCCTTTCACAGAGATAAGAATGACCTTGGAGGAGTGAAGTATTGTCTGGTTTTATTTTCAAAAAAGAATTATTATTTTTTTCTTTTTAAACAGGACGGTTGCTATTCATGATGCTTTAATCTGTGGTTTCCTTAATTAAACAACCACGAAGAGAGAGAGTTTTCAGTCTGGAGTTGTGCTAATTTCTATCCGAGTGCTCTGCAAACCTCTGGCTTGTTTCTCAGGACCATTCTGCCCTCCTCTGTGAGTACCAGAGGCAGCTGCCTTTATTGCTGCGGGTCTTTTGCCTCTGAGGGAGGAAAATTTCCCAGTAATCCTGTTGGAGGCAGCAAACAACAAAGAAATGGCGAAGCAGCAGCCGTGCCGTCAATCCGGGAGGAAAGCCCGAGCACATCAGTCACCGCAAAGCTATTTGTGAAACGCATGCAGGGGCTCAAGGCCATTCCTCCAGGTCTGTGGCAACAGGAAGGTGGCCTGGCACAGGGGAGCACAAGCTCTGTGAGCCGTGCTGTATTCACTGCCTGCCCAGCGCTGGGTGTATTCCCTGTCCGCAGCGCATCTCCCGTGTGATGGCTGCTGTCATTCTCACTGCTGCGTCTGCCTAAACGAGTCCTCAGAGATTCTAACTTAATGATATAACTCCCCTTGTCTGGGAAGGAGCTCGGCTTTTCCTAGCATCCCATGCTGTTGTCACATGCCCGAGGGCAAGCATTTCAACTTGTCACTCACCCTGAATGCAAAAAGAGCGTGTCTAGGGCTCTAAGGGGACACTGCTCAAACTTGAAGTTTTAGATGCTCCCCTAGCATAGCTCAATTCCCTAGGCTACTGGCGTCCCTGAAGTCAGCTGCTGGCGTCCCTGAAGTCATACTGGCAGGGATGTCAGCCCTCTTCATGTCATACTTGGGCATGTAATGGCCTCTCAGGATCACACACAGAGGTGGCAGTGGAGGATAAAGATTACCTGGCACGTATGGTAGTATGAACTGCAAAGGAGAATGAAAGAAGACAACACTTCAGACAGGTGATTGTTACAAAATGATATGTATTTTTGGGTGAAATCCACAGAAGTCGGTGGTTTTTACTCACTATGGAATTCCAGTAAGAAGCAGTCAGGTTCACAGTGCTCACCAGCGATAGTTTTGGCCTCTGCCAATGGATTCAGTTATTTTCTCCTCAAAGGTCTTGATGGAGGCTCCGTCATCAGGAAGGCCCTCATCAAACAGCCACACAGGGTGAAATCCCAGTGCTGCTGGCAATGGTGCAGTCTCCACAAGCACCATTTCAGGTGATGCATAGCAACACTTTTCACTGGAGACCATGGGACCAAATTCAGCCCTTCTTACATCACTTCATCCCAGAGGTGGTCCACTGGATTTAAAAGAAGAGGAGAAGCAGTACTCTAATCCTGATGAAGCATCTTTTTTTGCCACAGGATGAGAGGTGAATGAAGACAGGATGTGAATGTCTGCTGATCTCCTTTTCCTGGCTGCTAGGAGGGAAATAAGTCTGTTTTCATTTCCTTCTCTTCCCTTGATCTTGGCTGCTATCCGGGGACAGGTTTTGACTGCTGTTTGCCACCAGCTCCTCTCTCCCATGATAGCTGTTGGCATCAACCTCTGCAGGGCTAACTGAAAAGGAAGAGCAGTCAGATCTCTGGTCCCCATTGCATCCCTGTAAGTGTAATGGCTTCTTTCAAATACATCTTTAAATATACTACTCCAAATGGAGTTCATCCCAGAACAAAGATTCTGGATGTGGTGCACCTAATTTTGGGTCACTAAAACTCAACTGAGAGGTCCCCAAGAAACCAAATTTCAGCTGTCCCTGTTCCGAGTGGGGAGTTGGACCTTCCAGCCTAAATTTTCCTACGAGCTGTGAGGTGTGTGTTGACCCTGGGCTCAGCATATAACAAAAGGCTCATGGGTTGAGATAAGGACAGGGAGAGATCTCTCACCAGTTGCCATCACAGGCAAACCAGACTCAACCTAGAAAGAAAACCCCATCTAATTTATTACCAACCAAACCAGAGTAGGATAATGAGAAATAAAACCAAATCTTCCAACACTTTCCCTCATCCCTCCCTTCTTACTGGGCTTAACTTCATTGCCGATTTCTCTCCCTGCTCCCCCTGAGTAGCAGAGGGGGACAGGGAATGGGGGTTGTTCAGATGAGTTTATCAGAAGTTCTCTCTGTTGCTCCTTCCTCCTCTGGAGAAGGACACCTCACACTCTTTCCTTGCTCCAGCATGGATCCCTTCCATGGGGTACAGACCTTCAGGACCAGACTGCCCCAGCATGGGTCCCCCACAGGGTCACAAGTCCTGCCAGCAAACCTGCTCCAGCCTGGATTCCTCTCTCTGTGGGGCCAGGATCCTGCTCCAGTGTGGACCTCCAGCAGAGTCATGTCTCCTTCTGGTACATCCCCCTGCTCTACTGCATGGTCCTCCACTGGCTGCAGGTGTAATCTCTACTCCCCATCATCTTCCATGGGCTCCAGGACAACAGCCTGCCTCACCATGGTCTTCTCCATGGGCCATGGGGGAACCTCTCCTCCAGTGCCTGGAGCACCTCCTCCCCCTCCTTCTTCATGGCCCTTGGTGTCTGCAGAGCTGTTTCTCTTACAACTTCTTACTCCTCTCTCCAGTGGAAAAAGGTGGGGTTTTTTCCCCTTCGTAAATATGTTATCCTTGAGGCACTACCACTGCTGCTCATGGGCTCAGACTAGGCCAGTGGCGTGTCCATTGTGCTCTATCAGACATGGGAGAAGCTTCTAGCAGCTTCTTGCAGAAGCCACCCCTGTAGCTCCTCCCTACCAAAACTTTGCCATGCAAACCCAAACCAGAGGCTTTGATCAGCCCAACATGGGTCAGTCCAAGTAGTACCAGCAAACTTGCACAGACGCTGCTCTGGGTTTTGGTGGCAAACAGCAGCAGAAGACTTTGAAAGTGACCTTTAAATTGTATTATGATTTTTAATGCCATACTGGCAAATTGTGGGATATGATGTAAGTTTTCCAAAGACAAGAGTGTGGCATAGGTGCTTGTGACCAGAACAGCTCCAGGTATAAAGCTCAAGCCCCAGGATCCTCCCTGAATGTGGCTTCTGGCCTTTCAGCTTTCTCTAACTTCATTATCAAGGAAGGACTGGAATTCCCACCAACAACATAGGTTTCTTCTAGTCTTTGGCCATTTTAACTAGACAAGTAAAATTTCAAGTTCAGGAGCAGCATCAGACTGCATTCCATGGATCCTGATGGTCCTCGCCCAGCAGGTACCAACACAGCTCCTGTATGACCAAGGACCCTTCCCTACAGATCTATACGGAGGCGGTGGGGCAGCACGCTCGAAGAATGGGCCTGGCTCAGTGCTCTGGCAGGCAGAGCCAGGAATGAGGACAAATCTGCTGATTCAGGGCACAAACATAGCTGATCTCATTGCAGTGAAAATAGGTCACTAATCACACATGGCCAGCATCCAAAAACTAGCCAGGAAATCTGAATATCTGCTGGCTGAAAACTCAGTTTTACTCGAGCGCACAGAAAGAAAGCAGTCTGCTCTGATTTGTTTAAAACAACCACCGGATTATGTGACCAAGAGATGAAGACAGTGATCTCCTCCCCACCCCCTGGCCCTGTAATTTTTTTTTAAGCAAGCAACTCGTTTATTGTTCCAGCCCATCCTTCACTTCCGTTCTCACACATTAAAATAACGTGTAGTTCACACTTCTGTTTTTAACCTCAGTTGCAGCAAATGGGACTGATTTCTAAAGAAAAAAAATTAGCATTAGCCTATATGTTGATGACACTGATTTCTTTTATAGACTTCTGTCTAGTGGAACGACTGAGCTAGTATTGCCAGAATTAGTTCTTTCTAAATAAAAATAGCATCAAGGTTCCTGTTTTTTTAATAAGAAAAAAACCCCCATTCGTTTCTTTTTAGATCATTCTGAGTTTTCTTTTTAAGCTGGTTGCCCTTCCTGACATCCTGAATAATTAAATGGGAGAGCACTTAGATTGCAGCAGAGGCTGAGAGTTACTGATGTGGAATAAGTGTACCCTGATGTTACACAATATGTATGGCAGGAGGGAAAGGCCAATCAATATACATGAATCCCTTTTTTCCATTGGATAAATGCTTTCTCTCTCGGTCAGTAACTGGGGAGAATATGGAAGCTTTATGGAGATAAGGTCTGCTCAGATTTTAGATCTGTTTCTGTCTAAACGAGATCAGCTCAGGTACATTTCCTTTGTTGACCAACGTGACCTAATAAGCAGGAGTGGTCTTCACCTTCACTCGTGGACCAAGTGGTGACATGCCTAAGTGAACAGGGTTACTGAAGTGTGAGTAGAAACTTGTTAGAATGGTCAGAGGAGTTGGTAACACCTGAACAGAAGACCCAGAAGAGGCTGATAAAAAAAATTGCACTTGCAAGCTTGTAGAAAATTATGTAGAATATGTGCTCTTCAATATTCTTCAACCACGTCAAAAGATTGGTGGTACTTGAGATGAGGATATGCAAGAACTAGATGAGCTCCCTTAAACTGCCTTAGCACATTGCTACAGGCTTTAGCTGGAAGCTCGTGTTTTGTTCTTCTGCCACATGGTTCTTTCCCTGTGCTCTGGAGGCAAATTGCTTCTGCCTCCTCCTCATCACCACCATTCCTGCTACCTGCTCCATCTCTCCTGTGCTGCGGGGGTCCAAGCGCTTACCTGGGAGGCAGCCACAATGAGCTAACCTCCCAGGGAGGTCTTTCCCACCTGGGTACGCCCCATGCCCAGCCATGCTGCCCAACAAAATGATTCCCATGCCAAGGCAAAGAGAGAGCAGAGGAAAATGGCTTGTCTTTCCAGCAACTCAGGGTTCAGTAGTTCAAGTCTTGCCTTCGTTCCTCTCTCATCCCAATCCTCTTGTTGCAAGTAACAGGAAAGACTTTGTGTAGCACACATGGCCACGTCAGATTATGAGATGTGGTCCTTCTAACCTGAGGGCATTTGTAGCGACTGATGTGGTAAGGCCAGCCCTGGACATGCTGTCTCCAGTGGGAAAGCCACAGAATGATTGTCATGCATCAGTGACACTTCTGTGCAGTACTTATGCTGGGGCTGAAGCATGAACATCGCCAGACAGTTTTTATTTACAAAGGTTTTGAGACTCGAGGACTCTCGTTGTTGTTAAAGGATCTTTCCAGTCCCTTAACGCTGATATCACTGACTCAGCCAGCAGAGATCAAAGCCAGCTCTTGACAGATGTTGTGTGCCCGACTGGCTCTTACTGGAATTTCATGCTAAGTGAGAACAACTGATTTCTTACACGCTACACAACTGCAAATGTAACTTTATGAGAAACATCCATCAAGCATGTAATACAAGCAGATTTTAAACTCGCTGATTTTGTAACAAGTTGTAGATGGCAATCATAAAATAATTCACAGTGAAACAAAGGATTAAACAATATCAGATGAAGTATTTAAATCAGATTTAAGATTTGTTTCAAATGCCCTGTCCATCGGGTGAGATTCTGGAGTTAGATAAAGACATAATACCTGTAACCTCTCCTCAAGGGTGAACATGCTGCAGCATTCCAGGGACCTTTGGCAAAGGGAAGCTCACAGTCCCTCAGGAGGGTCTCCAGACCCTCTGGGAGCAGGGTGGTGTGGCCCTGGGTGAATGAATGTGTGTTTTCTTTGGTGTACATACATAAGAACATATTTAAGCCTCCTGTTTATTTGCTCAGTCAGGCAAGGTTTCAGAGGGAGGGATGAGCACCAGAAATGTTGAAGCCTGGTGTAATGTAGGAAAAAGTTGCCTTTAGGAAGTCTCTCCTGAGAAGTTGAAGAAAGTCAAAGGAGGCAGCTGGAAAGAGCAAGCCCCAAGCAGAATAACCCTAGTAGGTATCCTGTGGGGTATATCAGGGCAAACCTCAAATGGCACCCTGTAAACAACTCTCCAGCTCAGACTGCCAAATGTATGTACATCAAAAGTCAAGCCCTTGTCCATGGGCTCGCATAACACAGTCTCGGTAGAGTTTATCTTTTCTGCCCTCTTTTAACCCAAAACAAGCTTATTGCACAACACCGTGCATCAGGTCCAGCATAGCCTGTGTGCTGACTGGGTTGTCAGCCAAATACTGGCAGCTGCCACTAAATTTGCTTTTTCTCTTCAGCATGCACACATTTCTGCACAAACGCTCCCAAAAGGATTCCCAATTCCAACTTAAACCCACAAATCCCAGGAAATTCAGAGTTAAGCTCATAGCCCATAACAGTTGTCTTATCGCATAGACCGGTTAAAGCGATTCATCCTTTTACAATCCTTTGATGAAGGGACTTCTGATAGGGGAGAAATGGGCTGGATTTCATGCCTTGAGCATCTCAGACGAGTTCTTAATGTTACCTTAAGACTGAGCAACTTGTTTTGTTATTCTACAACCATAACAAACCCACAAATATTCTGCCTGATACCATATCAGCACGCAGTTCTGTAATTCCTATTCTCCAAGGACCTCAAAATGCTTAATAAATCCTATCTTGACTGTGTTGCCAAGCTTGTGAGGTAGGTAAAGGTTGTTATTCACCTGTTAGCATGGAGAAAGGCCATTCCAGAGAGTACCCTGTCCAAACCCACAAGCGGTTAGTAGCTGTGCAGGGAAGGGGGCTGGGCTCCTTCTCTGTTTGCAGAGTTAGACCTTGTACCTGGGGAGTTCAAAATATGTTATTTATAAATTGGCAGTGGAAACATAACTGTTTATCTTAGAATCACAGAATCACCTGAGTTGGAAGAGACCCGTTAGATCATTGAGTCCAACCACAGCCTAACCCTGCCTAGCCCACCTCTAGATCCTGTCCTTAAGCACTTCATCTGCACACCTTTTAAATACCTCCAGGGATGGTGACTCCACCACCTCCCTGGGCAGCCTGTTCCAATGCCTGACAACCCTTTCAGTAAGGAAATTCTTCCTGATCTCTAACCTAAATCTCCCCTGGTGCAATTTCAAGCCGTTCCCTCTCCTGCTATTGCTTCTCACCTGACAGAAAAGATCAACCCTGACATCTCTGTAACCACCTTGCAGGTACCTGTAGAGAGTGATAAGGTCTCCCCTCAGCCTCCTTTTCTCCGGAATAAAGAGCCCCAGCTCCCTCAGCCATTCCTTGTAGGACTTGTGCTCCAGACCCTTCACCAGCTTCATTTCCCTCCTCTAAACGTGCTCCAGCATCTCAACATCCTTCCTGTAGTGAGGGACCCAAAACCAACATCTTGTGACAGATATTTGGGGCTTTCAGAAAGGATTAGGAGGATGGAGCCCGATACCAGACTGCATCTCAGGGATTTTTCTACAGTTTCTTTGTGCAGCCTTGAACAAGGTACTTTGCAGTCTAAAAAAACATAAGCAAGCGTAAGGGTGTATGGGCACATAAGTGAGATGTTACAGTCACATGGGTCCCAATCCAACAGATCCCACAAAGTTTTCCTCTGATGTAATGGGATGTCAGCTAGGCTGGCAAGGATAAATTCACCAGCGCTTCCCAGATGGTAGGAGCAGTGGTGCTGGGGTACATATTTGTGCACAGAGAGGAAAAGACATAGCTTTTGGTTTTTTCTTGATATTTCCTCAGTCTCCAAGCAGACAGTGGTTTCTCTGTGGCACAGCCTTCTGCTTCAGGCTGCCAAAAAATGTCCTTTGATGTGAGCCTACAGTTTTGCTTAGACCCACCAGTTTCCATAAAGGACAAAGGATTTGATCAAATTTATCAACCTGCTTTGTTTATATACATAACTGCTTTCCATTGCAGGAGAACCAACCAAAGATAGGGACTGGAAAATTTATCTTAAGAAGAACCGGATCTTGTCTGAAGAGTTTTATTGTTCATTTTCTGCGTGGTAACAAAGTTGGGCCTTATCAAACCAAAAAGCTTTTCCATTGGGATATTAGGAATGTGGTTTAATGAAAATATTTGCTGTGTTGCCTTTTTTAATTTCTAGCTGGGTTTTGCCACCTCCCAAACTCATGACTGGTGACAAGGACAACTAAGATGATTGCAAGGTCTCCTTGTGCTGCTGACTTGTGGAAAGGGATGCTGGCTTGCAGCAGGCACCTGTACCAACTGTGTTGTGCCATATTCTTTGCCACGCCGGGACTCTTGTCAGTGGCAGTGACTGCAGTCTAAGCAGGGACTGCAAACACAGGGAAGTTTTACTTTACAAAGTTGGCCCTTTGACTCATTCTTGTATGGTCATCTGTGTTTTTCGCCTTCAATGAAAATCAATTTTCAAGTTGTAGGGGTTTTGTTTTTGGGGTTTTTTTCAAATTAAAAAAAGGGGCAGGGAAATCAAGCAAACCCATGATATAGGCACTTTGAATACTGCTCAGAAGCTCTGATTTTGGGGTGTTTATTTGCTGGCAGGAATACAGGAACATAATTGGTGCTGCCAACTCCAGCTCATGTGCAATGACCATCACATCTGAAGGCAAATGGGCAGGTTTCTCCCAATATTTCCCCGCAAAAACCTAAAGTTGCTAGAAAGAGATGGCTGACACCAAAATGAAAAGTAGATATGTAATGTTGTACTGGCTGGGAGCAGAGGGCAGAGGTGTCCCTGCAGGGAAGATGAGCTGAGTGTCGTGAGCCCAGCTCTGCCTCACTGTCTGCAGGATGATTATCTGCCGGTCCAAGAATAGTAACACTCAAACTGCTCATCTTTTAACTGGGGCTGTTGTGCTTCTATAACCACTTGTTAAAGTTTATTTTTTGCAAAGGGAATTATGGTTAGAGTTGGTCTAGGAGGAGGAGGGGCAATGCTGGGGGACTCAAAATGACAACTTGCATTGATAGTGCTGGCAGTCTCTAAGGGAAGATCAGCTGGTGAACACCAAGCAATTTCTGCCTCTGCATGATTCACCCCCTCACTGCCCCCTCCCCCTCCTCATGGCAGGTGAATTGGTCTCTCCAGCCTGTTAGTCTTCATTGACCAACCAGTCTGACTAAAAGGGCTGTAGGGTGGTTTTGCAGGGTCCTGAAGGCACCATGCAGCAGTCCTTCCAGTCTGTGTCACTGGAGGCACAGCCCAGATCTAACCTGGGGCAGGCAGGGATCTCCTGTTGGCAGTAGGAGCCAAGGGCAGCAGTTTTGTCCTAAGCCTAAGAGAGGATGTTCTGAGAAGGAACAGATGATGACATCCTTGGGCACCTCTGACAGATAGCTGAGACTACAGAAGAACCAGTCCTACGAGCATGGACATAATTTATGGGAATAATTCAAATAAGTAAAAGAGCTCAATTTTTCTCCAACTTTTCAAGCCTCACTCTTCAGCACATTTACTAAATCATTTTGTAGTAATGAAATACCACTAAACAGCATTAGGATCTTCAGAATGGTTCTTGGCTTCCACAGAGCTGCTTGCTATTTTGGCAGTGTCTGTTGAAATGATGCTCAGATGTGTGGCAACTGCAGAGCAATTTCATGTTGAATTCACAGGGGCAAACGTGTCTTCTTTATTTATTATGGAAGTGAATTGATTTTGTATCTAAACTGGTGGTGGAGGAAGTCTGATTACCATGGTGGAACTGAGAAGTTGCCATAAAAACTAGTGTCTGTTTGGGGAGGTGTGGTGGAGATCACACATATCCCAAAATACGCAGACAATCTAGTGGTGCACACCTCTAGCTAGAATGGCAAAGACTTTCATTGTGCTATCCCAGCTGCAGGGATTAAATGTCTATCTGTAAAGTCTTTTAACTTTTCTTACAGCTTAATATGTAATTATTTCTTTTATGTGCAGAGCAACAACCACCATGGACCATCCTTCACAAAAAGCTATCCAACAGCCTAGTGACTGGAGTACTTCCCAGAGAAACTGGGGTTCAGATCCCTACTTCAGAGCAGGAAGGGTGTTGAGGTAGAACATGGGCCACCCATGACATCTGTCCACATTGCCATCAACTGCTACTGGATGAGAAGTCCATTGCTCTCTCCTTTCTTCCAGCTCTGGCACTTCAGTCCGGGAGAGGGTTCCTAAACAAAGATCCGTAACAGTGTTAAGTATCTAGCTGCCCAGAAAGAGCATGGTATTTTGTGCTATTTGGTTTTAGGTGGCCAACTTTCCAAGCCTCCTCAGGTGTGAGGAGAAATGGAGATGTTATGGAATGTCCCAGTATTGAGAATAGAAATCAGAGTTTCTATCTTTCTCCTTGGAACCCAAATGTGAAAGCCACCTGTGAAGTCTTTGCCTAGGAAACATCTGAAATGAATGCCAGGATATGTCATCACTTCAGCAGGAGTCATGGCCTACAGGTATTTATACAACCTTCACAGAAGCTTGCCTAATAGAGCCTGGAAGGTTAAAATCTGTGCTAATGCTTGATAAAGAAGGAAAGGTGAAGCCTCTGGAGGGATGCAAAGAGGAGAGCTCTGCTAGCAAAAGCAGAAAATAGATCAATACAAACATGCTGATGATCATGTTTGCCAAGTGCAGAGGAAGCAGCCGTAGGGGGTTACAGTGGTGAGAACTTGCACAGAAGAAGAAGAAAAGGTTTTAGCTCAATGAATCACAGAATCATTAAGGCTGGAAAGGGCCTCCAAGATCATCCAGTCCAACCATCCCCCTACCACCTATATCACTAACTAAACTATGTCCCTAAGTAACTCATCCAATCTTTCCTTGAAGACATGAAGTGACAGTGACTTCACCACCTCCCTGGGCAACCTGTTCCAATGCCTAACCAATCTTTCTGAGAAGAAACTTCTCCTAATTTCTAACCTGGACCTCCCCTGGCACAACTTGCAGCCATTCCCTCTTGTCTTATCACTACTTACCTGCAAGAAGAGGCTGACCCCCAGCTCACCACAACCTCCTTTCAGGTAGTTGTAGGGAGTGATAAAGTCTCCTCTGAGCCTCTTCTTCTCTAGGCTAAACAGTCCTAGTTCCCTCAGCTGCTCCCTTCTCTGGAGATGCTCTAGGGCCTCGATATCTTTCTTGTAGTGGGGGGCCCAAAACTGAACACATTATTTGAGGTGCGGCCTCACCAGAGCTGAGTACGGGGGGATGATCACCTCCCTGGTCCTACTGACTACGCTATTCCTGATACAAGCTAGGATGCCATTGGCCTTCTTGGCCACCTAGGCACACTGTTGGCTCATGTTCAGGTGAGTGTCAACAAACACCCCCAGATTTTTTTCCTCTGTACAGCTTTCCAACCACACTGACCCAAGCCTGTAGCATTGCCTGAGGTTGTTATGACCAAAGTGCAGGACCTGACACTGCTATGTTGAACTTAATCCCATTGGCCTCTGCCCATTGATTCCGCATGGATGGACAGGGAGCCACCTCTTGACTTTGCTATTGCGTTGGCCGATGCCTGTCAACACAGTTCACCCCAAAGCTGAAGCCCAGAAGCCCAGACCAGCAGGTTGGGCACATGCATTTCAGTGTTACGGGGAGTGGAGAGGAGGGGGCCCCACAGCAGCCCCCACAGATAGCCAGCGTGGGCAACCACAGCCTTGTGAGATAAAACTTCAAGAGAACCACAGAGGATTTAGTGCAAAACTTTGCCCCTATAAACCCTTATTCAGTTCTCACACTTAAACAGCCACCTCACTGAAACCTCCGTGCAGCCATAAATGCTCTGTGTGCTCCGTGGCAGCAGTAAATGTCACCTCTCAGCTCCCTTCAGCATGACGGAGGCACACAGAGGAAATTACTGGGAAATTACATGGTAGTGTGTGACAAGAACACCGTGCTTAACCCATAAGGCAAAACTGATCAATTGGGGACCCAGATGTCATGGTGGATGTGCAGCACAGGTAGAGGGACCGGACTGACAGTGAGGATTTAATAAATCCCTCATTTATTTGATAATTGTCCTTCTAACCATACAGAGGCAGGTTGAAATGCCGTCACAGTTTTTCTTCTTTTTCTAACATTATTTTCCCCCAATTTTTATTCTGTACGATCTAGAAATAGATACAATGGCAGTTTTGTCAAATTATAATTTCACAGTAAAAACTTGATCCGGATACTTAGATACTTGCTGAAA
The DNA here is from genome assembly GCA_020800305.1 of Porphyrio hochstetteri. Lineage (NCBI taxonomy): Eukaryota > Metazoa > Chordata > Aves > Gruiformes > Rallidae > Porphyrio > Porphyrio hochstetteri. Next base: position 31,223,806 of record CM036905.1, on the reverse strand, counting down.
CATCTGCAAGCAGCTGATTTTTTGCTGTCTGCAGGCACTTGAGTAGAGGCTGATAAACTAGAGAGCCTGTGTTTTGTCACTCTAAGTTTGAATGGGTTTTTTAGTTTGCCACCTGATTTTCCCAGGCTTGCTTTGTGCCTCAAAGTAAGCACTTTAATCCCCTTTACAGCTTGAATTAAATCTTCGACTAGGTTTTAGTTATAGAGGTGGGTTCTTGCACAGAAATGTTTTGAATATTTGTAAATGTATGATATGATGACTGAGCTTTTTAACTTGGCAGTGAAATGCCCAGGGACTGAGCTGCCACAGGATTAGAGATGCCAGAAGCAGTGTCCCTCAGAGAGGTGGGGATCCTGGGGCTTCTCGTAACCCACCAAACTGCTGCCAGGCAGGAACTGTTCTCTGTCCACACTGATGTGAATCAGAGGCAATGTAGAGGGTATAATTAAAATAACAGCGAACTGGGAGGATGAGGAGGGATGTACTAGGGAGATGGCACATTTCTTAAGGCATCGAAACATAAACCCTGGCTCACTGCCTTGCGGTCCGATTGCTGGCATGCTTTCCCTGCCCATGCTCGCAGGCAAAGCTGGAATGGACAGAGCCCGTTCCCTGCTGTGGCACAAGGAAAGAGGCAGTAACTGGAGACTTAACATCAGGCCATTTCTAAGGGAGATGCACCAGCATGACTGGGCCCTGCATGTTGTCAGTAATTTGGGTTTTCATCGGGCCCATCCTTCTGCCCAGAGATCTCCCTCCTCACCCGCTTCCCGGGAGTAAGAAGCACCAAACACGGGTGTCAGAGGGAAGAGCTGCCAGTCTGTAAGAAGCAGAGGGAACTTGTTTTCCCCATTCATGCTGTGTTAGGACTGTAAGACAAGGGCAAAAGAAGAAGCAGGTTGGGGCATCCCTGGGTCATGGCTCCCAACCAGCCAGCCCTTCTCTGCACCCAGAGGTGCAGCATTTCGTCTTGCCTCCCTTACAGAGTGGTAACTCACAGGAGTGGCAAGTCAGAGAACCAATGGGTTGAAGGAATGATGAAAAATGACATAGAAATCCTTGAGTTTTTCAATTCTCTTCCACTCCAGGTTTTGCAGGCAGTACAGTTCCCTTCCTACGTAGTAGCATCCCGTCCCTGACCTGGTCATAGGCAGCAGCATTCATCAAATTTCATCACTCACTAGGTGATTCCATGCCGGGTTTTTTTCTGCCTACTGCTTTTATTCCCCAGCCGTAGTGCTGCAGCTGGGATCGATGCTGGCACCTGCACTGACATCCTGGGGGTTAAGGGCAGCCATGCCTCTCCCTGGATAAGGTAGTTGATGAGAAGGATACTTTGCTATGAAGTTCTTGGTCTGACAGGCCACAAATTTATTAACGTGCAAATTATGTTATCGTAGCTCATTTTTTCAGAGTTCATTTTATGATGTTTTATCACTTATTCATGTTATTGAATTTCATTTTTTCTCCAGGCAGTGGAAAACAAAGGCAAATTCCATGAGGAAGAGGTAATTTAGAGATGATTTGAAACTGCCGTACTCCAAATGTGTTGTCAACGTGTTGTCATGCTGTACCTTTACCTCAGGTGTCCTTTTTGCACTAGCTCAGTAATCTAAGTAAATAAAAAGAGAAAAATTCCCAGTTCTTACGTTGTGTTTCCATCTAAAATTACCTTTAAGTTTTATTCTAAAAAATGACAGTTTAATGTGGTGTACAAGCAGGGAAAAGACGAACCTTCTGCATGCAGGGGGAGAACAGAAACCAACCAAAAGCAGTAAAAGAGAAATGTGGGGGTTTTGGTGTGTTGAGTTTTGGGGTTTGGGTTTGTTGGGGTTTTTTTTGCAAAGAAGTTACAGACTATCAGCTTTAAAGCTGTTTTCTAAGATTTTCAAATTTAAAAAAATATCAAAACCATAATAAAAAAAATCAATTTTCAAGTTTCTTGTAATGTTAAATTTGGGACTATTTATGGTTCTGGACTGAACAAAATAATCTGAGATGCAGATTATTTTTGATCATGGTTTTGATTTCCTTATGTTTTGTTCTTAATTTCAAGGTGTTTGAAAATATCATACTGAAATGTTTCAGCCTGATACGTTTCCCCAGGGCTCGTAGTGCAATGCTTTACTCCCATTTGCTTACCAGAAGGAATCTCTTCAGAATCGGCATTTTCAGATGTTCTGGTGGTGACCAAAGGCTACTTCCAGGCACAAAAACATTGTCAGAAATGTTTTGGCCCGGGTTTTTCCTACATCTTTGAGCAATACAGCGATGATTGCAAGAGCTGACACCATCAAAACCTGCAGACAGGTGCTGCGCTGGTGGCGGCTGCTTATCGCTCGTGGCTTTCCAGGCTCCCAGCTGGTTTATGGCCTGGTGAGGAGAGCACAGAATGTCAAGGCTGTCAGTGTCATTAAAAACAACACAAAAGTCACGGTATTGGTGAGCAAACTATCCTAACTGCTACCCTCTTTCTTTCTTGTCAAGGGCCAGGAGGCACCAGCAAGGAAAAAGCCAGGTTTGGGGAGAAGAGAGAGATTCAGTGCAGATCATCTACTGCCATGACAGAGGTAACATGGTTATTTAGATTTTGGAGGTAAATTTACATTTAAAAGAAAAAATAAAAATCAAAATTGACCTCAACACCTAAATAAAAATAAAATAAAATTTTAAAAACTGGGTTTTCATTTGGTGTTTTGGGTTTTTTTGGGTTTTTTTACTGCCTATATTGGCCAAAACAGCAAACAGACAGAAGAAGGTTCCAGGCTGTGTTAAATAAATACATTTGTGAGGCAATAGGTGAAATTCTGCTGAAATAACTTCCCAAGGAAAAGGAAAAAAGGAAAGTCCTGTCAGGTTTATTTTAGTGGTCAGTCAGTCTAGCACAGAAAATATAAAACCTAAGAAGTGAGCACAGCAGGCGAGGCTTAGCTTGAATACCTGAAGCAGCTCTCAGCAGCAAGTGGAGTGAAACTGGAGAGCTGCCAAAGCATCGTGGTGTCTGGCAGCTGCCCAGAGGGAGGAGAGGGCTGGTACAGCCCTACTGCCAGGGCAGGAGTATTGCTAATACATCAGTAAGCGATGACAATAAATAACACTGCTGTAAACTGATAGCTGGAAAGTGTTCTGGGAAAGGAGCCTCTGACTGCAAAAGCTGCCTTGAAATTGGAGTAATTTCACCAAACCCAGCTAAATCTGAGTTGCAGACATGATGAAGCCAGAGCCCAGCGGCCGGATGTGCCAGAGCCGATGGGAACTGGGACTCCTCCATGTACCCAGGACAAAACCAGAGCAGCTGCAACAGAGTGAACTGCTGGTGCTCTGCTAGTTGGCAAAACAGGAAAAATCTGCATGTCCTTGGACCTACTCATGCTCCCCTTCATGTAGGAGGACACAGGGCATGTCCTCTTGCCCACCCTGGAGCTGGACAAGCACCATGCTGAGCTGTCTGCTCTGCCCCTGCCCTGCCTGGCACTGATGCCCTCAGTCCCTGAGCTCCTGGAGTCTGCATGCCTCAGCCAGGCCAGAACACTGATGGCCTCTTACATCCTGGACTTTATGTTGGAAGAATCCAGAGCGATGCAGTTGCAGAAAGTCGGCTTGTTTTTGAGAGAAAAGGTGATGCCAGCTCTAGCTGAACCTGCCGCGCTGCCTGCTCTGTGCAGGCACACATGGATGGCAGCTTGCATGGGCCCAGGCGTGTAGCACGTCCCCCTGTGCTACGACTTATTTTAAGGTCTGATGGGCAGTGTTTTTTTATTGCAGCACTCAGACGAGGGTTTGGTTTTTTTTAAACCCTTATTTTGCTTTTGTTTTACAAACAGTGAACCCGGTGCCTGCTGTTAGTGACCACATGAGGCATGCGGAGCATAGACAGTTGAGCATCCATTTAACAGCCTGTGAGCACACTAGAGGTACGCGCCACTGTCTGTGGCTTCCTAGGTGTGCAGAGGCAGCGTGTGGTTAGTTAGCATTTGAACTTACTTTGTTTGTAGCTTATTTCAAATCCAGCAGTGTTTCTTCTGTATGTTTTTTGTGGAGCAAAGAAGAAAAGACACCACAAATGCACAACGTTACATCAATTTGGTTCACCCTCTGTGAGGAGGACAGCTGATTTCACAGGAAGTTTGTGCATTGCTATTCATGTTCACAGTCAAATAAACAAAAAATATTTAGATATTTGATTTTTTAAAAAAACTTGTTTATTAATTCAACTCAAACAGCTGGAATTATTGTGTATAATCCTATGCTCTTATTTCATGTTGAAGTAGTGCAGTGATGAAGGGAGCACAGCTGACCTGCACCTCCCAGAGATCTGTCTCACCATGGGGAGGCCCACACGATGGAGTTGGGATGGTAACACCGCCACACAGCACATGGTGCTGGGAACTCAGATTTTCAAACTGAGCTGTATCTACAGCTGAGACCAAAGTGGTACGGAGTGCTCTGGCCCTGATCTGATGGATTAGCATTTGCTGGATTAAGTCTCTACCATGCAGCACCTGATATCCTCTGCTGAGCAAACAAAATTACTAGACGAAAAGTATACAGACACTGTTCTCAGGCAATGCATGTACCCTAAAATTACACCATGGAAGCTATCGAGCTATCTACTGCTGAGTGATTTTGTTTATAAAAACACGCAAGGGAAAAAAAAAAAGGAAGAGATCAATGCAATTCCAGAGCTAGTGACTAATGCACACACAGAACTCTGTGGTCTCATAGGAAATCCTAAGATTTGGCAGTAGGTAAAGAGGAAAATATTGAATCGGTAGGAAATGCCCAAATCTGCCTTCTGATTATTAACATGCCTGCAAATGATAACAGACTCTTTGCCCATGTATTATATCCCTAGTGAGGCACTAGGGTCTCCTTTTTTTCCTTTTGGCCAGGTCACCCAGTTTCATGTTTCCTATTCTTGCAGATGCACTTAGCTGAAGGCTTTGGAAATTTTCATATGGCAATTAAAAACCCTTCTTTTATTCTTTTAGATACTCTTGCTCTGTATTATGACCTTGCTCCAAGAATCCTTGTTTTATAGCAGTCTATCCTGAACAGTATTTCACCATCAGCTGAGGCACTTAAGCAAGAAGTAAATTAATACTTCAGCCATCCTGCCTTCTAGACTCGACAGCTTGTGGTTTCAATATCATCATCTAAGTCTGCTGCTATTAAAAAGACCCCACACTGAACCCTCTGGTGCTTCACTAATACTTTCCTTCTAATCTGGAAAGGCTAATCTTGTTTCTCGTGCTGGGTCGAAGACAGCTTCTGTTCTCAAATGTCAAGAAGCCAGTTCAGCACACCTTAGCTTTGAACTGCTGGACTGGAAATGAATCACCGTGCTCCTGAATTCAGGGGTATAAGAAGCCTGACAATCTGTTGTCTCCTTTCCAGCGTGCTGAAAACACGCACATTTCTTGCCATTTCTCACCCTATATAAATTATAGGATGCATTTGATAAGTAATGCCTTAGCAATGCAGTGGAAATAGCTTGCTGCTGTAGTCACCTTAGAAATGACACGAGCAGCACCTACTAATCCTTCCTTGTCCAGATATTCCAGTTATTCCAAAGTGACACTCGATTTCAGTTCAGGGCTCTCCTGTGTGTTATTCTCTTTCATCAAAGTGGCATTTTGCCTGCACGCTGGTGCATATTTCAGAAGCCACGACAGCTGGGTACAGACAAATGACAGTGGATGTTTTCACAAAGGCCAGTGAGAGGGCTCCTCCAACGTAAAGAACTGACACAACCCAGCAGTTGCAGGAATACAGCAAAACTGAGGCAAACTGGAGAAAGGTGAATGTGGGCTTTGAATGTGAAGTTCCTCCTCTCCAGACCTTTTCCTGATGATACCTGAACTCAGCTGGTGTCCAGGACAAGAGCCTCCTGCAGCCATGTCTGGCCCACATCCTGCTAGCCCTGGTCCTGCAGCCTTCCCAGCCCTGTGCTGCTTCTCAAATGTACAGATGAAGGAAAAATAAGGAGAGTGTCACAGGACCCTGGGAGGGTTTCTTCACATGTATCTTTACTTTTCATACAGATCCTCGGGTTCCTCACCGATAACTTTTCCTTTCATCCCCAAAGACTTTTTTTTCTGGGTCCTGGCTGCAGGACACCTCTTGGTTTCTGATGACTGAATTTGCAGGTCACTTCCTACCTTAGAAATATTCCCCCTCCCCAGGGAATCCCTTCATGCCATGAAGTGGGACTGGCAGGGTTGGAAAACGGAACTGCTATTTCTAGTGCTTTCTAGCTCGCCAGTGCTTGTTCTATTATTTCCCCCTCACGCCACTATGTCTTCAGCAGGACACAGGGCCAGTTTCTTGGACTGTGAAGCTCTCTTTCCTTTGGTTTCCATGGTGGGGACTGAATTCAATGCCAACTCTTGCAAGCAAGGTCCTCACTTGGGGATCACAAAGGAGTTGCAAAGGAGGGTTAGAAGGTGGGATGTGTCCCAAGCAGATGGTGCCTGCCTAAGTTCTATCAGAAATTACTATTTCCAATGTTGGCCTTCAAAATAGCAGATCCTTGATATCCACACTGACGTACACACCGAGGGAGAAGAGCCCTGTGTGTATTAGCGTAAGCCAGTAAGGTGAACTTTGGGATTGCCCTTCTCTTTGCAGCCCATGTCCTACAATTTCACTTGTCCCTTCACTACACTTTGGAGGGAGTTTAATTGCTGTTTTCCTCATGGTTGTCTCCCAGGTAGCCTATATAATTGACTCAGACCTGTGCAGATATTGCACAGGCTACCAAGAGCACTTTACAGGTCCTGGTCATGCATGAAATGTTACCTCCTCCGGACAGAGAGTAGAAACCATAATCAGCAAACAGCACACTGAACAAAGTGCGATTCTGGCTTATTTTTAGAACAAATATGTTTGAATATCCCAGCAGGACACACAGAAATCTGGTGTGCTAAGTCACAGCCAAAACACACATACACACATGGTGGGCACCAGGTCAACCACCCTGGACAAACACGGATTTACGAAATGGGGTGGACAAGTTGACCCTAGCCCACTCCTCTTCATGAGAATCAGGAGATAATAGCAGGCTCTCCAGTACCCACATAGCACCTCTCATATGGTCTTCCCAAACAATAATCCCAGTAGTTAAACATCTTGCGATATTTCTGTAGTCTTGGGTTTCACTGATGTTACTCGAAGCTTGGTCCATCCCCGAGTGCTTCAGCAGGGGTTAAGCCTGCCCTTCTAGTGAGCATGGCAAGGGCTTCCTCCATCACACCGGCCAGTTATCACCAGCAGGAACCAGCAGACGTCCCAGATGAGTCACCTGGCTGCTCTAACGCTGTGTGTCTGGGCTCACCCTGCTGAAGTGGCACTAATTATCCCACCAGCATTACACAAGGAGGTATTACGCATTAAGTAGAGGGCAGAGCACTGATTACATTGCAGGGGTGATTACAGGAGCCTTCTCAGATATCCACCTACCTACCCACAGGTATATTCACCTGCTGCTGCTGCTGTATATACCTGTGGTGCATTCGCAATGCTGTGATGAGCTATTTCTAGTGCGTGGGAGCTTCCCAGGGCTGCTGTCAGCAAACAAAGGCCAAGCAGAGCCCTGCCTACCCCCCATAGGGATGCCTCCTCAGCTGTATTCACCTGTGTGCTGTGTCCTCACTGAAATGCTCTGGAAGGTCTCCAGCTCTTCGATGGGAGCTGGTATTACAACAAGTTAAGTTCCACCAAGGGGGCAGATGCTTCATACAGCAATAGGGGACTGTAAGGGGAAGTACTGGCTGCATCACACCATGGGGTTTCCACCACCCTCTGCTCTCCTTGCCTCTCTCAAGGGAGCTAGCAAGCTGCCAGGCTGCCTGAGAAAGCTTTTGATTTCCTTAGTTGTTTCCTTTGGACCATAATTTCTCAGCGCTTCCCCCACTCCCTTCCCAGCTATAGCTGGGAAGGCCATAAATGCAAACAGGTTTATTTTGCAAGTATTTAGTTATTCTGAACCATTTGTTTGAAGCAACATTAAAAATATGTCCCCAGTGCTAGGATTTCTTTGCTCTCTGTTGTCAACAACATATTTTTAAAAGAAACATTCCATGGTTGGGTATTTTTTTTTCTGTTGTTGGTGTGATCGCCTTGTTTTAGAGTTACTTAAGTAGGAAAATATTTCCCTTGGAAGGGATCCAAGACCACAGAAGTCAGGCAGAGTCTTTCTGTTGACTTTAAATGCACTATGGACTATGCTGCTGTAAACCCCTAGAACAAATACAGCGGTAAAGACCAAGGTGCTGCTGGATTTAATGAGACAAATATGGCAGGACCTGTGATGGTGAGCAACCCTGATGTTAGTTACATCAGCAGCATGGAAGGAGCACTCTCTGGACTGTGGGTATTTATGCAGTTAATTGATGGCTGGATATTTATAGCCTAGCAATGATCTTTTTAAGGCACCAGGCGTGGGTTTTCCCATGGGGAAGGGAGAGGGGGATGGAGCGGAAGCAGTGCTGATAGTGGCAGTGGTGGGGATTTGAGATGGCTTTTGCCCTCTGTGCAAGCTTTGACCTCTTTCTTCCCAGCTTCACTCCCCCAAAACATTTGGGTTTTCTGCACAAAGCCACAACAAGGCACCGCTGCCGTTGCATGCTTGTGCCATGCATTCCAGCCCCTTCAGCCTTCTTCCGTGCAACCTTGTGGGTGGGAGCAGCTTGCGGCTGGGGAGGGAACTCAGCTCTGGGCACATGCCCTCGGCTGTGCTGGGACAAGGGGAGGACTCAGCAGGGGTTAGTGCCCCTTGGGTCACGTGGCTGAACCATTCAGGCAGTTGCTGTTTCTCCCCTCCCAGGCAAAATAAGGATTTCCACTGTGGAAACAAATTTTGCTGGGTGCTGGCTGGAAGTGCTGGGAGACAGCCCTGGAGCAGGGCTAGGCTGGTGGCGGTGGCTGGGGGAGAGTGCCACCAGGACCCACTGCTGCCATCGTGGTTGCCCTGCTCATGGGCTTCCCTCACCCATCTGTGGAAAGCTGCTGGTGCAGGTACCAGTGGTGGATTAAGGAAAGCAATATTATGGATCACTGGAGAGAACGGAAAAGCCAGAGAGTTATTCTGAAGGAAAAGCTGTCGTTAGCTCTGATGAGTACTGGTGATTAGGACCAGCTTTGATCCAGTGCTGGAAACCAATCACAGTTAAGATCTCTTCTTAAAAAAAATAGCTTATTTAATGTCTACAAAAGAAACCCGCATAAAAAGAAATTGAATCTAGCCTCTGGAATCATATCCAGCATATCTGCCTCCGAGTATACGTTTACCTCCTGAGAATTCATACAGTAATTAGATGAATGTGCTTAATTAATCACATTTCCTGTGCTGAAGAGGTTTGACGGAAAACATTTGCTTCTCTCACTTTATTAAAGCATTATTGAGTGTTGTGCTTGTCATGTGTTCTTCACCAGACTTCTTGCCAATTAATCCTGACAAAATGAAGTTTATCAACAGCGAAGCAAGCCAGTGTTCACACAGTCGCTTTGTTGTAGCTTTGTGTACATGCCTTCATGCCTCTAGATAATTACTGGATAATTGAGAGTAGACTCTGTTTAATCTAAAATGAGATGTGCTAAATATAAACCATTTTCAGGGCCTGATTGATACTGTTTTAATAGCCTTGGTATCATCACTGCCATGGACATGTAATGCATGATTACCTTTATGTATTGCATGTGTTTATTATCAATTTTAAAGTCAAAATATGAATTTCCAGCATGGCTATTAAACATATGAAGCAATTATTGCTTATTTAATATCTTTCCCACACACCATGACTGAATCAAAGCACAAGTATCCCAATATCTGGCTTTGGCCACAACATTACTGGGGGTCCACCTCCTTGGGAACCAGTGCCTGATGTGGGGGCAGAAAGATGTGCCAGAGGACTCCCAGCAGTTTCTGAGGCTCAGGGGGACATGGTAGAGACCTTCCCACTGCAGAGCAGGGCAGCCAGGAGCAGAGGAGCTGGATGGAGCAGCAGAGCTGAGGAGATCCAGAAGCAAGACCCCATGTTGGACCATGCCAGCCAGGTTCAGGCAGGGACTCCCAGCCTTGCTCCATCCTAGCCCGCTGCAGGGGCAAGTGCAGACCTCACCAAGAGAAAGCACAGAGGGAGGGAAAGAGGGGCATGTCTTGAAATGCCATCATCACCACCGCTGGTGACCTGATCTCCTCTGAGAATGGGAGGGATGAGGTCTGGCCCATGCCTGCTCCTTTGTTTTCTCTGAGGCCAAAGAAAACAACTGGAATGCTCCAGCTCCTGCAAAGCAGTGGCTGAGCAGGGTGGAAGCTGCCTGTGTCAGTCCTGGGAACCAAGTGTCTCACCAGGACTACACGCCATCTCCCTGGCAGAGCTGAGACTAGCTAGGAGTCATTGACACTAAGCTGCAGAGAGAATAGACCAGATCCCATTGGCTGCCTCTTAACCAGGCTTTCACCACTGTGATACCCAGGCTGTCTTTCCCAGGGTTCTTCCCTAAAATATTAGACATACAGACAGGTATTAATTAATGAAAAGTGATTTCCCTATTCTACCAACTGCACAGTTCCAAGAAGCCTCTTAGGGTAGAAACAAGCTTTCTGTCACCAGCCCTTCTCCTTGCATAGTTATTAGGAATGGAAATGCTTATTTCCATAGAAAAATAAAATGCTTAATTACTGGGAGGGCAATCAGGTTTTGCTCTTCTCCCTCTGCCTTGCTGCAAGAATTTTGTGTTACAGTTCAGGCATTTTTATTGCTGACACATTTGCTAAGTTCCTTACAGTACTGCAGCAATATATCCCTCACGTATGAGTCTGCATTTCCAGCAATTACACACAGCTACTACTGAGGGAATTTTTAGCCATGGGAACTTTTTTTTTCCTCTCCTTGTCAAAAACTAAGCCTAGATTTGGCTGGAAAATATTTGGCAACAGCTAGACATTTTTGATAGAGTGCTTCTGTGTGCGTAACACTGTTTCTTCCAAAATCCCAAGTTGCTGTTAGAAAGCAACTGGGACTGAAAGTTCACAGCCAGCTTTAGTAATGACTCCTTTATACATGCCCTGCCTTGCTACCCTCTCTGACACCCACAGACTTATTCACCAGCCTTAAAATCCTTGTCAGAAAGGGGAGATATAATCCAAAGGGTGATCGAGTCTCTGCAAATCCAGAGAAAGAGGGAAGACAGCGCAACTCTGCCATTGTCTGTCCTCTTCCTTTGTGCCACGCTGCCAATGGTGGGGCTGAAATCCTGCTCAGCCTGTGTGGTTAATCATGTAGCTGGGCAGGCTCTAAAACCCGCAGAAGGCAACAGAAAATAAATGTCTTAATCCTTGGTGAGTTTCAGATAATCCTCCTTTAGGATTTGGGTTTGGAGGGTTACATGCTGGTGCCATACTCACAGGTAGTATGGCTAACCCAAATGAAAATGCAACCAGTCTACTCTCAGTATGTCATGAACTCCTGGAAGTATCTTAAACCACCCAGGAAGTACCTTGGATAGACAAGTTACCCAGGAAGCAGTAAGCACGTGCCACTGAAGGGAATGGGAACATCTAAATGTCTAAGATACAAACTCAATCCATAGTCTTGCAGCCATAGAGCCTGTGGCTGATCCCACAGCCTCTGTGTGACGCAGGTGATAGGGGAACCCTGCCTAAGCTATATCAGTCAAGTGTTGTTTGGAAAATAAGAACAATAAATAAAATGTGAAATCTCTTAAATGTTTTCTTTTTCCCCTGCAATTCCCTGGCTGCTTCAGGCAGGCATCGCCCTGGAACCAGCTGCCATTTGGTACAGAAATGGCAGAGAAGGAACTGGTTTAGTCTCAGGCCATGTGAAGAACTTGTGTGGCCCTGGTTTGAACTCAGGAGTCAGTAACAAACTTTACCTCCACATGACAAACTCTATAGACTCCATCAGGGACAAGAGGAGTGAATTCAGTGGCAAACAGCGAGAGAGAGGTTAGGGAATGTGGAAAATACCAGTGCAAAGGTTAGGATGGGAAAAGCCTGTGATAACCTTGGATGCTACTATTAAATAATTTAGGGAGGAACTCACAGGCTCCTTGAGGGTCCCATGGAAGAAAGCACTGAAGCATATGCTCCAAGCTATACAGGTATCCACATGCTCACTATACCCAAGGAGTAGGTGTCCCTGCACACTTCAAAGTTGCTAACTGCACTCAAATTCCTGGCGCGCGTCCCCCATCTGATACCGGCATGGCTCTGCACACACTTGCTTTCTTCCCATCTGAGGAAATTCTTTTGCAGAGGTCCTGAAAGGTGCCACCACCTGCTGCTGAGCACGGGGCGTGAGCCTGCCTGCATCTCACCTGCCCGTGCGGAAGGGCAGGAGCGGGTCTGCCCCTGCAAGCCCTTCAGACATCATCTCCTCCACACGGACCCACCAGCAAGGGTGCCAATTAGTGCCAACGGGAGCTTATTGAGCACTGAGGTAGGCTTGCTGTTGTGTAATTGCTGGGAAAGGAAAACAGCCTGTTCCTGCAGGTTGGTTTGGGGTGGGTTGTTGTTCCCTCACGCTTTTTTTTTGGAGGGGGGCGTGTATTGTACGATAACTGCAATTAAATCTTTCTTGGCAAGGCATTTCATTTGAGAGCTCTTTCCCTATATGACTGCTCTGCACCCCTGTGTGAACTACTTGATGTTTCATTACACAAATAGGCTTCATTTGCAGAAATGATGCCCTGCTGGGAAAAATCAAATGCTTGAATTACAGGTATTCTGCAGGGGGGAATCTGTCCTCAGACAGTGAGACTGGGGGTCAAGACCTGCCTACAGCTGTTGGGCTGGAGCAGTTACACTGAGAGAAGGATTTATTTTTAAAAACCTATTTTAAGAAAAAGGCTTCTGGGTCTAAGGGGAGAAATAATCATTGCTCAAGACGTGCCTGAGCCATAGAAAGCCAAGGATGCTGGTTGTGCTGGAGCCAGCTGCGGAAAGTCCTTGAACAGCAGCCGCTGAAATAAGCTGTGAGTTTGTCTGCAGACACCTCTCCAAGTTCATGACCCAACTTTCCTGCCTGTGCCTAAAATCTCACAAGAACTACTGGGGCTGAGTGAATTTCGGGTTGACAAAAAGCAGGGAAGGGACTTCATGACATGTCCTGTTCTTTTTCTTCTCGTGTCGTCAGACAACATGTCCTTCCTAGGGCACTCCAGGGTTTTTGTGCTTGCCCAAAGCTGAGCTTGGCAAACTAATAGCAAGAGAGCTTGAAGGAGCATTAACAAATCTCTCCTTCCCTCCATTCCTCTTCTGGGTTTATGCTATAAGGTCTCAAATTATTTTTTCACGTGGCAAGGGATTCATGTAACTGAAGTCAGACATTTACAGTGAGCTCTGTACCTGGGCTACTTATCCAAAGTGACTGTGGTAAGAGCAGACAGACACACAGACACCTGTGGGGCAGGTCTAATACAGGTTCAGGTTAATTATGCCCTAGAAGCACCCACTTCTCTGTTGATTTTGAAGGGGGCCTGGAGCAACTGGCTCAGACTCTGCCTGCCGTGTCTAAATTTTGATGAGAGGGGTCCACCTTGAAGTCCATAGCATCTAAGTCCTTATCAAGATATCTGCACTTGCTGCTGATGCAATATACATATTTATGCCTGCAACATTACTGTCCTTGGGATTTTGTGATTCTCAGGTAGCAGCGACATTATGTATCAAGGTCATAGCTTACTTCCCTCATAGAATATTAGTCGAGGAAGCAAAACAATGTTAAACCTTAGCCTTCTGATATTAAGTCCTGGCGAGTCCATAATCCTTCTTTTCCAATAGTAATGCAACATATTTTCATTAATGCTTAATGCAAAGAGATCTAGCCCATCAGGCAAGGAAACTATTTGTGCTCATAATGCAATGGGGTCATGGAGCGTAAATATTCAGGCTGCCTGTCTGTGTATGGGTCTGCTCATCGGTCCTTCAACAAGCACAATAATCATCAGTTCAGTCCCATCATGGTCAGCTGAGACTGAACATGGTTTCCATGGGTTAGGTCCCTGGTAAGAAGCCTGCTCATACCTCCCTGCTCCCACTGCCAGCACTGCCCAGTTCACAGGGAGAGCTGGAGCAGACCTCAGATGGGAGCAGAGGCAGGAAGCTGTGAAAATGATAATAAAACGGTCTGTAGAGAAAGACCATGGGCCAGCGGGTTGGATTTTGACAGCCTTGAAGTGGATTAGCCCTGGGGTATGCCCCAGGGTGGCAGCTGACAGAGGCTGGTGCTATTTATACCTGCATCTCATTTGCACCAGGGAGATGCCACGTGCCATGTGAGAGAGGGGAGCTTTTCCCAACAATATGGCTGCTCCAAAAACCAAACCACTTTAAATCAAAGGAAAAAGAGAGGGGGAAGAGGAGAGGATCAGCTTGTGCTTTCACAGTGCAGCACACATTCATGTAGCATTAGCAAAGCAAAGTCACACAAAACACAGCAGCAACCTGGGGAAGTTACCTGTGTGGTTTACCAGACTGATGCGAGCAGTAAATGAACACACGCTTTCTCTGGAGCAGTGGGCATCTCACCTGGGTGGGAGCTCCAGCTGGAGCAACACTGCTGAGTCCAACACTGCCTGCAGCCCCACGCTGCTGCCCGTAGCCTGGGGCAAGGGCAAAATAGCCACAGTGGAAGGACAGGAGGGAAGGATACAGGGTTTGTGGCTACTTCTGTCCTGAGGGCTTGTTGCACCTAGGGAAATGGTTGGTCCTTCAGTGAGACAACTTCTTTTTCAATGACTGGGTTGGAGGGGTTGCATCCATTCTGTACCCCTAGGGCTTTTGCCTTCCGTGTACCTTAAGTAATAAACCACTGCATTTTGGGTAAGTGAAATGCATTTGTTCCACCACAAGAACAATCACAAAGAAAACCATGGGTGAGCTGGGAGGGGTTCAACGTGGGATGAAAATATAATTGCTTTTTCCTTTTCTTCTTTCCACACATCAGAAAGCTGCCATTTGTGAAGCTCTGCAATGTCTCTGCCCGTGCGCCGTGAGAGCTGTGTGACAGCCATGTTGCGGTGGTCGGTGTGGCTCTCACCCCACACCAGGCCCTGTGCAGTGTGTGTATACTGAGGGGGGAGGTGTAGAGGGGTCAGCTTTCTGGTAAAAAAGCCTCAGGGCTTCCAGCCAGCATCCAGCCTGGCCAGACCGCAGAGGCACAACCTCTCCTGCCAGCATTGCCTGGTGAATTAAGATTTAGGCCTCTTTCCCTGAAGGAATCAGGCTTCTGTGAGGACACTGGCTGTGTGGGGGTTCACCAGTGCACTTCAGTTCCACTCCACAATAATTTTTTAACCTTCCCACTGGTTTAAATTGAATCTGAGGGTGGGCAGAGGTCTCAGAGCTGTTAGCTTTGCCTAAATTTTAGGAAAGGTGAAAGGATAGGGGAATCACTGCTTTCATGCTCCCTTGGTGTGAATGAGGCTGTAACCCAGCCCGGAGCTGCTAGGCCCTTGGAAGTGGTGTCCCGACAGCCACCCCTCGTGGGACCACTCCTCCAGTAGCACCACCCACAATCCAGAGGGGACAATAGCAAGGAAAAGGGTAAGAAACAGTGTTTTAAAAGTGGAGGAGACTATTAGGAGGGCAAATTGGGTACTCACCATCCTTGCTTTTCAGCCTGTTTTGGTACTTCCCAGCAGCAGAGGGAGATGCCACCCGCCCCGCATTACAACCCGTTGCTATTTTTGGCACCAGTTCATCAGCTCCTGTGTTTCCATATACACAGGCGCAAACATCTTCAGGACTGAGTTTTCCAACCATTCATCAACTTGAGAAACCAGAGTAGCCAAAGCTTCTGGATGTTGCAACCTGCCCATGGGGAAGTCCAGGAGGGTGAGAGCCCCGAAGTCCTGCGAGGGCCTGGCAGCTCTGGGCTGGGTTACAGCCTCATTACATGGGTGCTGGCAGAGAAACAAGGTGCCATTAAGTGGCTCTCTGCGCTGCCTCTCACTCCTGCATTGGAGAGCTAGGTGTACAGGAAAAGGTTCATTGCAGCTCATGAAGAGGAAAGCAAAGAGATAATTGAAAAGAAATGCTGCTAAATTAGATCTCAGCTACATCCCACTGCAAATATGTGATTTTCTGTGCACCATTTGTGCATCAACATTTTAGCTGAACAAGGATGAAAAGTTAACATATTCACTAGGCCTCATTACCATATAACATGTATAATTTATAAGATTTTAAGATTAGGCTGATTTCTGGTGTTGTGGGGTTTTTTTAAACTACCAACACTTTGTATTTTAATTGAATTTGTCCATCCTTTGCGTAAAATAATAAAACCCCTCAGTGCAATTTTAATCTTTTCCAAATTCCCTTGTCACCAGCTGAACCAGATGATGTTAGAATGCCTTAATCATGTTTTAAAATCCTCAAAGTCCATAAATAAGTCCAACATGAAAATACCCATCCCTCCGTGTTCCCCCCCCACTTCAAGCAGTTCCCTTTTAACAAGGCCACAGCAAGCTCCTCACTGATTATATGCAGAAATCAGGTGTTTTTCAAACTGCACTTGCAAATGAAGGTGAGGGTCCAAGCAGGCAGCTCTGCATAGGGAAAAAGTGGTGATAATAGAATGGGAATTAAGGAGAAAAACTTGCAAATTCCTCTCATTTATCACTCCTGCTTTCTGTCAAACTAAACTTTCTGTGTGTAGGTATGCATAGTATTAAAAAGAGTCAGCATCATGTTAAAGGGAATAATATAAAGACAGGTCTACTTCAGCATGGAATATTCCCCCTGAAAAACAATTACAAGGCTTGCTTAAAAGCATCAGATTTTAAAAGGGACACATGATAGTAGTTTTTGCCTTGCCTTGGGTGATTTGGAGGATTGGTGTAGCAGTACCTAAAAGCCACAGACTGCCCCAGTTTTGTCTGGGATTCTGCCCTGACTCATTCTGCAGCTGGGACATTAAGAAAAGTGCCAAGTGATGGATGAAGCTTTTTAAGGGCAGGAGAGAGGGACTCCTTTGTGAACCTTTGGGTCTCCGCGTCTGAGTTAAAGAGATTTGGACCCCCTAACCAAGTAGCAGAGGGTGCTCAGCTGCTGCCTCCTGCACACCCAGTGAGGCTGCTTTAGGAAATCAGCGCTCTGTGCATGCAACGAGCCGCCTGCTAGAAAGCCACACTTGGCAGCTGCACTGCAGCCCTGCAGCTGCTTCGTCGCGTGGCTGGAGCCCGCGCTGGGCGCCCGCACGCCGAGGTGGGCAGCAGCTAGGCAGGCAGCAGCTGGGCAGGCAGCAAGCCGGGAGGGCAGCAGCCGTGTGGGCAGCAGCTGGGCAGGCAGCAGCCATGTGGGCAGCACTGCCCTGCAAGCATCAGGTGTGGCAACTCAGGGGGCTTTGCCCATGGGCTTATGAAGCAGCCTGGTACTCAAGCAGGAAAAGGGACTTGACTGACTAAGATCTTTCCCACCTTACTTACCACTTTACAGCTTTGCTGCCAGAAAGTCATGTTACCTAAAGCCTGTCAGCAAGAGACATAATAACCAGCAATTTGCCACCCGTGCTTCGGTCTTTGCATCCCTGGAAACATGCGCAGAGCTCCCCGTGCTCTGGTCATGGCTCAGGGCCATGCTGCCCACCAGCCACAGCACCGACAGGTCTTCTTTCATGAAGGTCCTTGCTGGCCAATTGTCCTGAGCGTTTGCCCTCATTATTCTCCACTGCAGATGAGAATTACTGTTATTACCGTGATAGCTATTGTTATTAGTATAATTATTGGTGTTCCACGTATGATCTGTAGTCTCTGGGATGTGGGGGTTGGGATTAAAATGATTTCAGGAGAGAAAGAATGAATAAGGAGGCAGTAGGGAAAAAGAGGGGCTCTCAGAAGACAGAAAGACTGCGTGGAGCAGAAACTAGGGAAGGGGAGGATGAAAACATGCACAGGGACAGAACTACTGGACCGGGACCATTCTCGTACAGATTTCTGTGGTAAAGCAGAAGGGTTCTGTGAATTCCCAAAGTACAGAGAGCAAGAAATCTTCTGATCAGCTCAAATTATTTCTTATTAATGTGCAGGCTAGCAAATTGATGTCGCTTTCCGTCCCAATTGACTAATTTTATTTGGTTTTATTTGAAACAGTGGCTTCATGGCTGACTTAATTTTGATTCTAGCATTTTCTGCATCCTTGTGTATTAGGATGATGGCTGTTTTAGGGAAAAAAACATGTCTGAGGCCTGTGTGGCAGGCCTATTCAGCTGGCCGCAGGACCTTCCAGGCAAGGCATTAAGTCGGTCACAGGACCATGAGCAGTTCACTCTCCTCCTGACCTTGGAGGAAAGACAGTAAGTCCAACCAGCCAACGGAAGGAAAAAATTATCCTGAAAGCAACAAAGATAAAGGAAAAACTCCAGTGTTTAAACAGCTGCCTGGGCATGTGATGCAAATGACAGAGGACAAATTGAACTAATCGGATGATGTGAAAATGAACTGATACTTCATATGCTCTCATGCCTCATCTGTGTTTGTTTAATAGCTGTGTTCTTGCTCTTTCTTGCTGCATCCATGAGCCAAGCAGCTTATTTTTAGGGTGGGTTTTTCCAAGGGATTCAGAAAAGTAACTGGGAGGGCTGTGTGGGTGAGGATGTGATTTGCAGCCTGGAGGGGTTGCTGGGGGTGTCTTGCCCTGGGCACTGAAGTGAGGATGCTACCAACCTGAGCACAGCAACAGCCTCCAGAAGAAAGTAGCATGGGCTCTGGGGGAAGGGGGGGCACAGGAGCCCTTGATCCCACAGCCCAGCCACTAGTGCCCATGCCCAAATTGCTATCCAGAACCATTCCCAGCCTTGCACACTCACCTCCCCGCTCACCCAGCTCAAAACACCAGCTGCTCCCACCCGAGCTCGCAGGCTGTGCACCCACAGCGGTGTGATGCTGCAACGTGTCCCAGCTGCAGCGGGGAGCGACAGCAAATGGCAAAGAGGGGACTGCACAGCAAAGCAAACCCCAGCTGAAAAGTCCTGCAGAGGTGGAGGCGGAAATATTTTGGCAGGTACAGCAGACGGTTTGGATAACCCTTTTGGACAATCTTCACCATCCCAGATTCCTCTGCGGCTGCGGAGCGGTTAGCGCCAGTGGATCGGGAAATGTTTTTGTATATACGTGAGGCCTGTCAGGAGGCACAGCTTTCACCGTGGCCCGTTCCAATTGCTTAGATATCCAGCTGGGTATTTTTCACAATCCAAGCAGAAAAAGTCACTTCTAGCTGTAAGGCAGGGCTGCTTCAGTGCACTGTTTGTTGGGCAGCCAAATGCTGTTCTAAACCTAATCCTATGAAATAAGCCACGTATTATAAATAAAGCTGGAATTAGCAGAGCATATGGGACCTAATAAACATAATATTCATAGGATTAGATGTGAAATACTAAGGTCTGATCCTGCTGGCCCTTCCCGTAGCACCAGTCTCATGGATATTTCTTATACTCATGTGGAAAGGCCTGGTTTTTTAGAAGGAAAACAGTTGTGTGGGTGAATTACAGGTAAAGCAGCATTGAAATGATGAAGTCTTTAAAAGATGACTGTTGACTTTCAAATTCTTGTTTTGAGTACTTTTTCCTAACTTCCTATAAAGACTTAAAATTCCAGAGGTCTACAATGTTGATTCAAAAAATCTGCCTCTTCATCTTTGGGGAAGAGACCTTGAAGTCTACATGGAAAATACAGACTATAGTTCTTTACCACATCATCTTCAGAAAGGTGGTAGGGCTGAAAAAGAAAAAAAGAAAAAAACGCCACCCACCACCACAATTAGCTCTAAATGATATTTAAATTCACACTTAACATTAAATAACACAGAACCCAGAGCAGAAGAGGACTGACCTCTGGCGTCACTGGTATTTGGATACCTGCAATAACGTTAAAAGCCTTTATATATTTGGTGGCAAGTCTGAAGCTGGAACATTTCTATAATTAAAATGTATTTATCTTGATGAAGACATAGGTACATGTAAGTCAGCAGTGTTATCAGTGAGATGTAGAGGAAGATACAAAGAGTCGCTTGGTCCTGACCTTCTGCTGGAAATACAGGTTAAGTTATTTATTCCATCACCAGCCCACTCAGGTCTTTGAGAAGTTAGAAGCATGTTTGCACTTACCTTGCCTGTCTCTGCTTCCCCATGTTCTCTCCATTGTGCACATCAGTGCGGAAATACCAGGATTAGACCCTTGTCACTGAACCGACGATAAAGACCATTAACTCGATTTGTCATCACTGGATGCCCATTCCCAGCTGATCTGATTGATTTCCAGTGGATTAGCCTGGGTACGTCAGATGTTAGAATAACCCAGTAACCTACGACCAAGAATGGTATAGGGAGAGGAGAAGTTACGTGCAACCCTCTGTGCCTCTGTCTTGTCCCTCTTAAAATACTGAGCCACAGCAGGCACGTATTGATCCCATATGGGATAACAGCTGTTAGCCAGACACACAGATCCATTGTCTGCATCGCTGACGGCCGGCTAAGAACAATAAGCACACTTGCTATGCTGGGAAAATAACAGCCATCGAGGCAGACCTTTGCTCTGAGAACCCCGTGTTGCTTCAAATGTTGTTAAGGGGGCATGATTCTGTCTTAATGATGGAAGATGCCAGGATCTCTGAGCAGCGTGAAATCCCCAGAGCTGCCCTCAGAGCACCTGCTATAGGTTGTCAGCATAAGGATTTTATGTGATATAGCTGGGCATCCCCATGCTTCAGTAGTCAGAGTGACAAGGAAGCTGAGCATCAGTTAGAGCCGCCGTGGAGCTGCTTTGCCTCCTTGAGAGTCCCGAATAACTTGAGCTGACAGTATCCTTCCATTCTCCTAAAAGAAGAGAGCTTTTTATTTATATATCAACAGCCTTTTAAGTTGCTTGTGTTTGCATCAGATGTCTCGTGGGGCAGGCTGCTGGCACTAACCAGCTCCCACTGTTGCCTCGCCTCCTCCCCACTGCTCTGGAAAGCACTTTCCTGGGCTCATACAAACACAACCCGCTATAATAGCAACTAATTGCTTCCAAGTACAAAACAACACTGTGCAGGATTGCTGGGTTTGCTTCTGCTCATGTGCCTTCTCCCAGCACCAGCTCAGCCCACACCACCCTGATTCTCTCCCTATTCCTCCCCGCTCCAGCTACATTGAGTTTGGGTACACTGGGTCTGAAGGGCAGCTGGAACGTGCCAGGCACTTGGGCTGTGCTGGGGACTGCCAGGGTATATTGATCCTCACAGGTATCCTTCACACAGGACCTGACAGCAGGGCCTTGGCCAGCCTTGGTCTCCCATTGTGTGTATTTTGCTTGCATGGTGGTAAGCCAGAAAGTGCACGTGCAAGCCAGGAAGCCCCTATAATGACACTAAACTGATGGGAGCAACCTGTCTGTAAACCCACCCACAGACAAACAGCTCAGTGAGAGCATGCTAGTTCAGTCACATAAATGCTTTCTTAGTGCAGGAGCTATAACAGAAAAACATTATTGAACATGTTGGGGTCCTGACAAGGGCCAGACCATTGGGATGCCCAACACCCATACTCATGAAAGCCTTGCTGTCAGCCTCAGCAGACATTTGGTTCACAGAACAGGAGCCCTTACATGGGTGCCATGTCACTTTGCTCACCCAGCATGGTCAGTAGGAATTACCCTGACCCTTGCCACCCTGCAAGGTGCTTCACGTCACAGTGTGCTTCCATAGGGAGAAGACAGGATGTGCTCCACAGTCCTGGACTCCATGGACAGACTTCTGTTAACTTCCATGGACTTGAATCAATTTAATCTGCGTCCTACTTGTTTTCAGCTGTAGTGCTTAGCACACAGCCCACCCCCCACTGCTAAGATCTACCACACCATTTTTTGCCAAAGCCTTTGTGATCTAAAACCCACCCGTTTGGCCTATGATCTACTGAACAACATTGAAGTGACAGGTCTTGTTGTTATTAGCCGTGCAGGCAGGGCTAGCACACGCCTGCCAGTGCAGTGGTGGGCAGTACCCAGCAGGCCACAGGCCTGCCTGGGAGCTGCCCCAGAGTGGGGAGTCGCTGCAGTTTGGTATTTCAGCGTGATTCAGGTAGAAGCACCGACTATTCATCTTTCACAGACCACACATAAATCCAGATGTATAGGAAAGGGAAATGCTAATAAGCCCATGAAGTTCAGATCCTGCAGAGAAACCCACTTCCTCAGTGCAGTAGGATACTGAGTGATGGCTTAGGTTCGTTTCCAGCCAGTGCTAGATACCCCTCTGTGAGGCTTTCCATGAGAAATGCAGTGCAGTGGGGCCAATTTTCTTTTAAATGTATGTGAGAGTGCCAGGATTGCAGCAGGTGAAGAATAGCAGGACTGCTTCTGCAGGCTCCATCGAGCATAAAATAAAATGGCTACAATGCCTCTTAGGAAGAAAGAGAAAATATTTTGCCATGCATTTTTAATGCAATTCATCACTGGAAAGAGATGCACTGAAAGATTAAAACATTGTTCATAATGCTTTCATTTGCCATGCAGAAAGTGAGACCCATTACTAAAAGACAGACCCACTTAAGAATCTGCCTATCAGATTGTTTTCCTAGGTAAGAAGATAACAGGACATGTATTTCCTGCTTGTGTTCCCTTCATAACTCTGATGAATGAAATGCTACTGGCTCTGATGGGTATTTAAATACAGCTTTGCTCACAGATGCAGCAGCAGATCTTTGGCAGGGGAACCACTGACAGATTTAATTAGCATTCCAATTCAGGGAAATAAATGGAATTGTCTATCACAAAATGGTGTTTGTATCAAAAAGCTTTACTGCAATATTTGTGCTCAAGACCAAATCACTTACTGCTGCTGAAAAGTGACGGCAGCATCTTATTCTTTCCCATTCTTTTACACTATTTTGTAGGTAAGTTGAACAGATTAGTGGTGTCAGAATGTGCTCCAAAGACATGTGTTTAGTTCATATGTATGGCTGTACATCTCCCCTCTGTGCAATCAATCCTGTGTCCCCTGCTCTGACTGATTCTGGTTCTTCTCAAGTACACACTTGAGTCGTCAAATAATTTCTTCTTCACAGAGTGTTTTGAACTGGAAAATGAAAACTTTCTTCAGAGCTACTGTTAAGGTATATACAAGGAGGCATGTGTAGCTCCCCTCCCCCCAAAAAACCCTCTTCTGCAATAAATGTACCAGCAAGGTTAGTTCAGAAGCTGAAGTATTTTCAGTACTTTTAAAAAATCTTCCTTTCCTGTAAGTGCCAGTTGCAGTCTTGGAGGGCTGCAGTGTGGCGTGTGGGTAACAGCATGCATCAGGCAGCTCCAGTGGCCCAAGTGCATTATTAATTTTGCATATAGTGAGTCTCAGCATCAAGTGACCCACACGTAGATTCAAATGCTGATTCAAATTTCTAGGCATCATTTTGGTCAGCTGGGACAAAATCGTGGGGACAGCCTGACTTTTCACGTGAAGTGACATGAAGTCCTTGCTCCCAAATGTTTCAATGGAGAAATGCAAAGAATCACCAAAGATGAGGACCTAGCAAATCTATACCCTGCATGGTACAGTCTGCACAGTTTGAATGGTTTGAAGGGAGAGTTCTCACCTAAGAAAAATGTTGCAGTGATAACTAGAGCTGTTTGATTAGCTTCCTGGTAATACATGAATGCACGGACATGCCATCATATATAGGTAAATACAGAACATATCTAACATATACCATTCTATATTTGCTATGAATAATCCACTTATTTGGACTTAATAGTGTGCACAATGGTGTATGAACAAAAGGCATCTCAGTGCACTTCTTAGGCTCAGTTTTGTTTGACATTGCAGGCATGTGGCATTACTACCAAGACTCCCTTTATGGTCAGTGAAGAGGAACAGACATTTCTGGGGTCCCTTTCATCTTGCCCTAAAGTAGACCCCAAAAGTAGGCCAAGCAAACTGCACCCCAGAAGTGCTTCTCTCTTCTTTGACTGCAAAGGCAACCTAGGGTGACTGCAGTAAAGAGGTCAGCGCCTGAGTTGAGGGTTTAAAAATAGAGGAGCTAAATTCCGCCCAGGCGGTTCAGATAAGGGAGACAAAGTGAAACAGGTCAGAAAACGTTTGATGTGTTCAGTCTGGTCGGTTATTTTGTAATATCACTGAGTCTGATTTCCAGTCACTGCCATTTCACAGCGCTGTCAGTAAAAGGAGGACTAGGGTCCTAAATATGGAAGAAACTTTAATTAGCTATTGATACAGTAGGGCTTAGATCTAAGGAGATCAGAGTGCCTTTGTGCCAGCCTGTGCAAAGAAATGATGGGAGAAAACACCAGTCCCAGCCAGTTTACAGGCTGAACAGTCAGGACCAGGGATGGGAAGAAATGCAGAGAGAAGTCACTCACTCCCTGATCCTGGGGTGTATCAAGAAAAGTGTGGCCAGCAGGTGCTCTGGTGAGGCCTCATCTGGAATATTTGTGCAGTTCTGGGCTCCCCAGTTCAAGGACAGGGAGCTAATGGAGAGGGTACTAAAAAGGGCCTATGAAGATGATTAGGGGACCAGAGCATCTCTCTTACAAAGAAAAGCTGAGGGACTTGGAACTTTTTATCCTAGAGAAGACTGATGGGGGATCTTATCAATGCTCATAAATACTTGAGGGGTGGGTGTCAGGAGGATGGAATCAGTCTTTTTTCATTGGTGCCCAGTGAGAGGACAAGGGGCAATGGGCATAAACTTGAATATAGGAAGTTCCACCTAAACATGAGGAGGAACTTCTTTACTATGAAGGTGTCAGTGTACTAGCACAGGCTGCCCAGAGAGGCTGTGGAGTCTCCATCTCTGGAGACATTCAGTCCCCACCTGGACGCTGTCCTATGCAGCCTGCTGTAGGTGATCCTGCTCTGGCAGGGGGTTTGGACTAGCTGATCTCCAGAGGTCCCTTCCAACCCCGATCATTCTGTGATGATTTTGTGTGATTTTTCATGGGAAGTCAGTGCAACACTGCACTGATGAATGCAGTAAGAGGGCTGAGGTCTGAAAGAAACACATACTGAAGTTTTTCTGCCAGCCTTGCCCTGAACTTGGCAAGTCCCAGGAAGCATCTGGGCTCTGGGACTGAATTTCTTAAGGCGTCCTGGGGCAAGATTGGTGCAGAAAGCCTCTTATCTTTGCCAAGAGACTGCACTGGAGGCAATGTGTCCACATACTGTGGAAGGGAGTGAGACTGATCTGAGAAGGAGCAGGGCCAAGCAAGAAGCATGAAAGAAAATCCGAAGGGCAGAGGAAGGAAGGGTGTCTGGTACTGAACTAAAGACATGAGGACCATGTACGACAGCGGGGTGTAAACTGCCGTGAGGGTTAGAAAAAACATGGGTGCTTGATGAAACAGCTGCAGATATCTCTGGGAGCCTGAAGGAATTAATAGGTATGATGTGGCTGGAGCCATTTGAAACAGAAGCAATTTTGGTTGCAGCACCTTGGGCTGGACTAGAGAAGGCCGAAGGGAGGATGTCACAAGAGGAACGCAGCAGGAGACCTTGGGGGAGTGAGAGGCTACATTTTTCAGGCAGGTATGGGCCATGATAGAGTTGGAAGTCAAGCATACACACACACACACAGGTGGAGAAGCCCCTGCATGTTTGACAGCATTTCCTTATGCCTTAGGAAGGCTTCAGTCCAAAGCTGAAGCAGAGCTTGAAGGTGCCCAGCCACAGTGCTGCACAGCTGCAGGCTCCATCCTGCTCTCAGAGCTGTGGCACCATCCCTGACATCCCTGACATACCAGCTGCCATCAGGAGGGACTAGTGCCTGTCCTCGCTCCCCCAGGACTGCCCTCCTGGTGAGGCTGAGGCTGCTGGGTACAGTTTACACTCCAGCATCTGCTTAGAAATACAAACAGACTAACGTCAGCAGAGCGAACCCCAGGTTACCAGCATGGGAAGAGCCCAAGTGCACCAAAAAACTCTTCAGAACAGTAGGGAATTCAGTGTTGGTACCCTGCATCCTGAGCCAACACTGTCATCGCTAACGTTGCAGTAAGAGAAGGGTATTAACAGTGTTTTTCTTACAGGCCCATGTGTTGGCGTGCCTTCTTGATCGGCTGAAAGTGAAATGAAATACAGGGGACCTGTTGTGAATATGTAAGGCTTTTTTGTTAGTCTTGTTTCAGTGAAAACCAAATTGTGATTTCTTATTTCTGATTTTGCCATTCAGTTGCAGAACCAAAAAGGAAAAAAAAAAAACTGTTATTTGCACAGCCTGAAATTTTACCCTCCAGATGCTGTAGGAGAAGTATAACTTCAGGGCAGGTTGTTTGATCACTCTGAAATCCCCATCAAACACTCACAGCCTGGATTAGGGTCTCCCAGTATATAGAAGGTGACTAATTGTCCTTCATTTATCTTGCAAGGATGTTTTTGTTGCTACATGGAGTTGCCACCTGTCTGTCTTGGATGCCAGTCCTGGAAGATTTTAATCCTCAATGATATAGCTTCAGGTGCCTCTCTAAAGGACAAAGACTGGCCTACTTTCAGCCCTGTGGTATGCAGAGACTTCTCCAGCAGGCAGGTTTGGAGTGAAAGACTCACCCTGAAGTGCAAGATCGCACTTCACCTCCTCTGTGAAGGGGCTGTGTGAAAGATGGATTCGTTCAGTCAGAGAGCCGAATTTAGAATATCTGACAAATGTAGTTTTAGGTCAACTGCTTCTTTTTTTCTTTAGTTTGTTATTCCTCCTCCTAATTTTTTAAAATTATTCCTTAAATAAGGTAGATGGTTAATAATGGAAATTTTTTTTCTTCTACAATGAGAATTTGAAACTCTTCATTTTGAAGATGCTTAAGTAAGTTATTTAGACTTGTTCAAAATTTCCCTTCCTTTTTCCAGTCCAGAGCAATTAACTAAACTGGAACCAAATTAATTAATAATATCCATTCTGACAGAAGGAGCATTTTTCACCAAATGTTACACACGTGTGCACACACAAAGTCAAATGAATCCCCAAAGCTTCTGCTCTATGTGACATATTTCCCCCTCCCTCAGTTTTGCACGGATGACTGCATGTGTGTGTGGCATTTTTTTCTAACTGGGATAATAATTAGAAATAGCCTTCATCTGCAAGCTCTGTGACCTTTGCAGTCAGGACTACAGAAAGCAGGGATGTGGTTTAGAGCAGCTATTGAACATGCCCTCTCGTTCGTATTTTCCAGGCATTGGCGCAGACCTTGGACTCCCAGATTAAAACCTGCAGGGCTGGTTAGCTCAGCCTCTGACTCTCCGGCTTTGGGCGACCCCGAGGAAGCCAGCACCAGCACCATTTACCCAGCAGAATTTAAAAAACAAAGGGAAAGTCACGTCACTCACAGGAGAGATGATGAGATCCAAGGCTGGCCACAGGACACCATTTTAAATCTGGCCTGGGCTGGTGGTGACCAAAAAGCCAGCACCGTCTGACAGCTGTCCCTGACAGCAAGAGGGATTAACTGTGTCAGCCTGGCTGGCTGATGGCAGGCCAGATGGATCTGGGGGGTACCCCCACGGCACTGCCAACCCAGCTGGACCCCAATGTCTCACCCCAGACGGGGCATCTGAAGCCTTCTGGCACAGCTGGGCAGAGGGTGGCTCTGTGGTGCTGCCCTTTTTGCCCTGTCCTGGATCTCAGCCTGGCTGAATTCAGATGCTGAAAGGTCCATGTGTGAAGTAGTGGGGAAAAGCATGGGATAAAGCATCAGCAGGAGAACTCTCTGGGGCAGATGGAGGATCACAAGAAGACTTTAATAATGCCTAACAGACAAATGACTACTGCACAAGCATTACTCCTGAAAAAGCATGTTGCTTCCCTGGCACCCTAGTAAAGCTGCACGTGCCCTCACTTGTGAAGGCACAATCAGTGCATACCAGAACAGGGCTGGAAAAGGTGACTGAATTTGTACCTAAAGTGGTCCTACAGGAAAGCTCTTGGAGAGGGACTGTTTACAAGGGCATGCAGACAGGACAAGGCGTAATGGGTTTAATCTGAAGGACGCAGACTTAGATTAGATATAAGGAAAAAATTCTTCCCTGTGAGGGAGGTGAGGCCCTGGCACAGGCTGCCCAGAGAAGCTGTGGCTGCCCCCTCCCTGGCAGTGTTCAAGGCCAGGCTGGATGGGGCTTTGGGCAACCTGGTCTAGTGGAAGGTGTCCCTGCCCATGGCAGGGGTTTGGAACTAGATGACCTTTGAGGCCCCTTCCGACACAAGCCAGCCTGTGATCCTGTGATCTTCAATGTGGAAAACTGGCTAGAAATGAGACCACAGGCAAAACTATAGCTGACTTAGTTCAACTTTCAACTACAGCCTTTAAAATGGACTTTGCTGAAGTTGTCTGGCTAATAAATCAGCGTCCAATTTGCCCATATGCATCTTCCACAGCAGAATGAAAGGTCTAGAAGCAGAAAGCAGCACCTTCTGTGCTGTTACAGTGCTGAACTGGAACAGCAAAGCCTGGCCGTCTCGCAGCCAGGCAACACCAGCCCGTCACCACCGATCCTAAGCACCAGCACTGCCTGTCCTCAGCAGCGGGAAGCTGCTGCCAGGTGAAGGAATAGAGGCAGAGCTGCTTTAAGCAGACCACCCTGGGGACCAGACGATCAAGCTGCTCTAAGTCCTGACTGGTGCTCCCATCCATCACGGTGAGATGCAGCAGGCACCCCAGGGACAGGCCACATACCTGGGGTGCTCAGAGCAGGTAGCTGGAAGAAGGCTGCTGAGTTCTACTCCAGCACTGCCCCCCTGCAGAGATCTCACCCCTCTGTGCCTCAATTTAGCTCCCTCTAAGGGTTACTGGCAGAAGGATTTCATATTTATAGCGTTGAGGAAAGTGTTGCGAAACACTTTTCAATGAGCAGCTGGAATGGCATTCATTTCAGATTTGCTTGTTTTCTCTTTTGGCCTCCTGGAGAGTTATAGGACAATTTAATATTACCCGTGACACCTGGCAGTATTAAGCCAATTCTCATTTAATTCAGGGTCGATCACAGAGTTTGCAGGGGCTCAAGGTAGAGCAGAGCTCCGGGCTTCCAGGAGCGACAGAGTTCAGCCAGGTTCTGAGTCACGGCCAGAGAGAAAGAGCAACCTCCAGTTCACAAAATGCCAAATCAGTGCAGGGCTTTGAGCTCCTTCCAGAGCACAAGCTCTAACGCAATCACTTACACTGCTTTTATTTCCAACCCATCCCAGGGAACAACATCTGAGATGTGGCATCCTAAATAAACCCAATAGCACAGCTTCAGCCTTAACAGGGTTGAGGGTAGTGTACTACTCCTGGTGCTTTAGCCATACGCTTATTATAAAGACATTTACTTGGTTCCCTGGAGAGAACATGATCAAGTTTTACTCCGAGATACTCAGTAAATGTGACAGTGCTAAATGGAAGGGGTTTCAGCCAAGAATAAAACCAGCTTTAAGCATGGCAAGAGGAGAGAGAATGAAGGGGAGAGAGAGAACAAATTTATTACTACAGCTGATCACATATGCTGTCTCGGAGGAGACGCTATGAAAGACATGGAACATCATTTGCACTAATTAGAAGAACAGTGTCACCCCAATGTATAAATATTTCAGATTTCAACACATGTACTGTAGAGGTCATCAGCAGAAGGCCTAACGAGATGAGCCTATCATGAGTGGAAGCAGCTGTTCACACTCTGTGTTTGCCTGTAGATAATAAAAATGACACTGATAGATTGAGCACCCTTCAGGGAAACCCTTCGAAAACAATTTAAAAGACAGAAGGAGAGAGGAGGATGATCTCTAAGACAGTGAATGAACTCAGAGAGGAAAGTTTACTGTTACCTGGGAGCATGTAAGGGCCAGAAGGGGTAACTCAGGCTGTCCTTCAGCAGGTACTCTGCAAGCAATGGAAAATGAATGTGGTCCTTGCCATCTCCCACCTTGCTGCAAGTCATTATTTCTGCCCACTACTGATCAGAACCGGGTTTTCCCCTTGGCATAGCCTGTCAGTGTTTTCAATTTCCCTTCTTTAAAGCACTTCTATCCAGCTTCCTTAGCACCACTTGCCAACTAAAACCCTGTCACTAACCCCTTCTTTTGAATGATCTGTTTGGTAATTGGTAGGGCTGTACCGGTAAAATGAGCTTCTCCCCGCCAAAGACAGCTACTGCTAATGCAGGACAGTTGTCATCTCTTTAATGGAAATTCCAGCGGGCTCCACAGGAATCTTTGCTGGTCTCTGTGGATTACTCTTGCTTCTATTATTTTCTGCTGGAAGACCGATGTGCAAAGTCTAATTTTAAATGGGTTACTTGTTTTACAATCTGATTTCCAGTTGAAATTAGTAGGAAAGAAGTTGCATAGCTCTCCACTGAAATTTCCTGTGGGACACACAACCACTTCAACTCTAGAGACTCTTTCCAGCTAATCCTGTAGAGTGGATTTGATTTTACAGAGATTTGCCTGGCAAAATACAGGATATATGCAAAAGGTCAAGTTTTTTGCCACAGAAAATATTTGGACCCCAGAGGCTGGTATCATCCCCTGATGCCTGAGTTCCTGCCTCCACCTGAAGAGTCAATACACTAACTTTGGAGTTGGGGAGCGGGGTAAGTAGTTTGTAGTTCATAAGTTTGGAGAGCAGCATAGGTGAGAGTGACCTGGGGTCCTGGTGGACAGCAGGATGACCATGAACCAGCAATGTGCCCTCGTGGCTAAGAAGGCCAATGACATCCTTGGGTGTATTAGATGGGGTGTGGTTAGTAGGTCAAGAGAGGTCCTTCTCTCCCTCTACTCTGCCCTGGTGAAACTGCAGCTGGAATATTGTGTCCAATTCTGGGCCCCTCAGTTCAAGAAGAACTCCTTGAAAGAGTCCAGATCAGGGCCACCAAGATGATGAAGGGAATGGAACATCTTCCTTAAGAGGAAAGGCTGAGGGAGCTGGGCCTCTTTAGCTTGGAGGAGACTGGGGGGATGACCTTATTAATATTTGTAAATACATAAAGGGTGAGAGTCAGGAGGACAGAGACAGGCTCTTCTCAGCGATGGCCAGGGATAGGACATGGGGCAACGGGTGCAAGCTGGAGCATAGGAAGTTCCATGTGAATAGAAGGAGGGACTTTTTCACTGTGAGGGTGACAGAGCACTGGCACAGGCTGCCCAGAGAGGCTGTGGAGTCTCCTTCTCTGGAGACATTCAAGACCTGCCTGGATGCATTGCTGTGTGACTGAGTCTAGGTGATCCTGCTCTGGCAGGGGGGTTGGACTAGATGATCTTTCAAGGTCCCTTCCAACTCCTGATGTTCTGTGATTCTGTGGTAATGGGGGAGGGAACCATGGATCAGACTAGACAAACTGCTCACTCAGCCTCTACTGACTCTTGGCTATATTCTTTAGAAAACCAGTTGCTCATTAGCTGTCTTGGCCCAGCAAGACATGTAAAGAAGCTGATGCTGAAGGTGCATGGTGAGAACATTGGGTTTCCACCCAGGGCTCAGTGCCCAACAGGAACTGCCCTGTCCTGCCAGCAGCACTCGTACAGCAGGCAGGGAGAGCGTTACAAAGCAACATTTGCTGAATGTGCATGGAGGGTACTGGAGCATCCAGAGAGGTCGGTGCTTATCTGATAGAGCCATGTCCCCCAGGTGTTACAGTACATTGAATTCCTCTTCCTTTGACCTTACTCATCGTAAGATGAACACCAGAGAGTGGCCCAAAAGAGTGTTCTGCATGGTATGGGGATGCCAGCTACCACAGATTTAGACACTGGAGAAGTGAAAGCAAAAAACCCTGAGAAGTTGAACTGGCTGGAACTGGGATCTGAACCTAGGAAAGAGGGCTGAGAAATATTGCCTAGGGTTTTGATAGTTAGAGTTCCCCTAAACTGCAGGGCACCTTGCACCTTAGATGGAGAAAGTTTAGTTTGTTTTATCAGCATTAGAATAGGCCATAAGTCTTTCTAAACCACAGAAAACCACAGAAAATAAAGCTGGAAGGATGAGGAAAGACCATATGATTCCTATCACCAAACAGGTGTTTGTCTCATCAGTTCTTAAGGAGTTCAGATGATGGCAATTGCACAATCCAGTCCAACACTAAATTACCCTTAAGATCAGATGGTTTTGTTCTGCATAACGTGATTTTTTTTTTTTCAGATTAAGAGTATTTCCTCATCTATTCTTTTTTCAGCAGCACATGTGGAGATCATGTTATTCCTTTTCTCTTTGCTGCAACTGATGAAAAATCTTCTGGTCTCAAAATAAAATGAAAAATAATCTGAACAGATGTTCTTTGTGTGCCTTTTTACCTCCCACAACTTGTGAAGAAAAAGATATCAATTAATACATTTCTTTGCAGACATAAGCCTGCTTTGCAAATGGGGTGGGTCAAGCAAACGCCGCCTGCCTCAGCCGACAGCAGCTCGAGAAGCCGCAGTAATCTGACCACTTCTCATCATGTGAAATTAGGTTGTTTGGACTGGATTAGATCAGATTTAGCTCCGATCCATCTCGGCTGTTCCTCACCCCTTTGCGTTCTTTGAGACGGTCACAAAGAGTCTGATTGTTGGTTTTTTTTCCAGCTTGACAGCTCAGTGGCTGGCTTGCCCCTTTGAGTAGGTGTTAACCTTGCTCTCTTTCAGTCTCGTGGATGCTCGCTGCTCCGCCACAATTCTTTCAGAACAATTGAAAGCAGTTTAAAGGCTGTCTCTGCCAACTCCTTCACTATTCTGGGGTGCATTTCACCAGGCGCAGGCAATCTGAACACATCCAGCGTATCCAACTACTTTTTAATCCAACTTTTTCCCGTTCCAATGTGAGTTGCTTTTTTTTCCCCCCTTGTTTGTGCTAATTGTTGAACAACGTTAATTTTCCTTACATTTTGTCTTCTTCAGCGTACTGCCAAAACATCAGCAGTGCAATCCAACAGTCTAATAGCCAAGCCTCCAATCTGAACAGTGGCCATATATTTTGGTTGTTTGTTGCTGAGACCTGAAATATAACCGTGAATCAATCATTTGAACTATGAGCCTCAGATAGCTGTCCCAAAGCTAGATTTAACACCTGAGGTTCCTTGACTTATTGCACACCTATCAAACACTTCAAGAGTTCATGGAGTGCAATATGGCCCAGACAGCAAGTTCAGAGGAGGTCATACCGACATCTTCTACCTAAAGAAGCCTGTCAGGATCCAACAATTAAGCCCTGATTTTCCATATTTAAGCCCTGAAAAAATCCAAATGTATGACTATCATAACTAATTCTTTTTCTTCTTCACTGACAATCTGTGTGCACTGTCTCAGATGACCTTCACCAAGACAAGGCTTTCCTGCTGAGGACTCACAGTGTTTTCCCATCCACAGCACAAGGCATGCCCATGTCTCCTTTGTCTCTTGGCTGTGGGTTGTCTTTGACCCTCACGTTCTCCAGGACATAAGTTACCCAGAAAGACTGAGTCATTAGAGTTCTCACCATAATTTCCCTTCATAACCATATGTTATTACCTTGCAATTGTTTGACACCTTCAAATTGCTCAGACCTGAAATCAGAAGCACCTAAAGCAGACATCATGACTGTCCCTCTCTGATACAGTGCTCTTTATTATCACCACTACTGCATTATCTGACTGACTTGCCCTGTCCATAACCAGGATCCCCTCCTCCACACCAGGCACTGAAAACACCTTTGAGAAGTGGAGAAAAGGAGCATGTAACAAATGTGGAGTGGGTAGAGAAATGACAAAGGAGCATTGATTGTATAAGTTAACTATAGGTTCAAGGTGTGGCTCCTAGTTGTTCGAAAACCTTAAAAGCATTGGTGGAAAGGTCATGTGAACTGATTCTCATTAGCAGATTCCCTTTAATTATTTACAGCAGGGGACTGGATATAAAAAGAAGAGGCTAGCAGCCATCTGTTTTGGGCTCTTGATGTGATAGTTGTAACAAAGTCACAGGGACCTCTGATGGGGAAGTCAGACAAAGGGGCACTCATGGCTGGCAGCCCATTTAAAACAGAGACAACAGATGCAAGAGGAAAAATGTGCTGATCACAGAATAACAGAATATTAAGAGTTGGAAGGGACTGCAAAGGATCATCTAGCCTAACCCCCCTGTCAGAGCAAGATCACCTTGACTCAATCACACAGGAACGCATTCAGGCAGGTTTTGAATGTCTCCAGAGAAGGAGACTCCACAGCCTCTCTGGGCAGCCTGGTCCAGTGCTCTGATGAATAAGAGCAGGTAAGGAAAGAGAAGCAGAACTGTGGAGCATCTCAGTGGTGTGGTCAAGGCTCACTCTTCAGCATAAGCCTGAACCACAAGTGTTCAAACACACAACTTTCTACCCCTGCAAAGGTTACTTTGGAAGCCAGATATATTACCCGATTACCTTGGGCTCCCCTGCTTATTCTGTTTTAAGAGGGCAGAACTATGTCCCAGTGATTAAACTGCAAACATACAGACTCTCATTGCCAAAAGGGAGTGTCTCTTCTGACAACAGGGCCGCTTTGGCAGTAACAGGAATGAGTCATTTTATTCATTGGGCCTTTTTTGAAGATGCATGAAATCATTGGTTATGATAGGGTCATCTCTGTGAGCTCTAGGTTATACCCAGGAGAACTGAATTGCTCTTTTTAAAATAGATGTTTACTTTTTCTTCTGGCCTTGCTAGCTAAAGGGCCCTAGTATAGGCTTCTAAGAAGTTGTCTTGGGCAAGTCCTAGTCTGTCTCGGGATCCTGGCCAACAAAAAGAGATACTGTTTGTGATACCAACTGTTTCTGCACAAAGGATTTTATATGGAAACCTTGATGCTGGTGGATTAAGATCCAGCAGAGACAAGGCTCAAAATTGTGCAGTCGAGGGAAAAACACATGCGGTTTCCCCAGTGTCGTCATCCCTTTAGAAATCAGGCTTCTAACATTAAGTCATTCCTTGTTTCTGAAGAAGTAGACTTTCTGGGCAGCATTCCTGCAATCCAAGGAAAGGAAAAGGCTGTTGCCAGTATTCTGGCTGAATTAAAGTGGGATTGGCATACAAGTTAGTTTGAAATGACCTGTGCAGATAACTCCATTTGGCAGGGAATAAGGTGCTGTTTATAGCCACATTAAGCAGCGTGAGAATGCAGGGGTGGAGCTCCTCGGTGGATTTGTAGAGATGGGGGAGAGCGAAAGCAAGAAATGCAAGAGCAGGAGGCTTGCCTCTTGCCAGCCTCAGGCAAAGAGTCAAGCATGTGAGCGAGCAGTGAGAGGACAGAGCTGCTCAGAAACACCCAGCCTCCCGCACAAAGAAATGCTCATCTGTGTTCCTCCTTCTTTCCCACAGCCCAGCAACGCCTGTGAAAAATTACAGCGTGCTGGCCAAGGCACAACAATTATAAAGCTGCATTTAACACACTTGTGATGGGTTCAGTTGGGCTTTTTTTTTTCTTTTTTCCACCTTGCAGTGAGTGTTCTGAAAAACCTGGGACCCCAGAAGCTACCTGCCTTAATTCTTCTTGAAGGCAGTATTTTTAGGAATATTTTATCTTTAAAACATATTTTGCCAGCACCAGTAGAGTTTGGAGCCTCGCTGGGCTTCCCACAGGTATGAAAAGCCAATTCCTCCCTCAAAGAATGTAAGGACTGAGGGAAGCACGTGACATGGAAAGGGATTGGAAAAAACCAGCAACAGCCAAGTCTGTACGATGCAGACATGCATATTCACACGCAAAAGTGTAATTTTCCTTCAAGAAAGATTTGAAACAGGCAGATAAACCTGGTGTGCCCCGCCTGCGCTTCAAACAAGCATGCTAACATGCCCTAAGGAGGGAAACAGAACCAGGATGTCAGTTGTTTCCATGTGAGAGTGTATACATACTCATATACATAGAGATATGCATGTGAACTCATGGAAACATATATATAGATACACACACATTTATACATGCAAACGTGTGTCTGTGTACATATTTGTATGCAAACAGACATCTTCAGCCCCCTGAGCCATGAGTGAGTTGCCAGTTGCAATGGCCAAGGGCATCAGGGAGTTTCGGAGGCAGGAGGAGCCATCCTGGGTGGCAAAACTGGCTTCTGGAGGAGGAGCTGGCAAAGGGGTGAGTGCAGCAGCTGCTGGGGACAGGAGTAGGAGGCTGTAGCAAGAGCTGTGCAAATTCCTTGCTTGGCATTCCTGACTGGGCAGGGAGACACGGAAAAAGCACATTTTTTTGCCCAAAGTAGAAGTTGGTGGACTCATCCCCTCTCAACTATGCCATGAGGGGAGAGCAAAGAGAGAAGGTGCAAATCGAAATGCAGGTGAGAGCAAAATGACAACAAAATCAAAGAGCTTTTCTGTGGTGGAATGAAAAGAGGGGGAAACCCACAACAGGGATCATACTGAGGGGATGATGGGGTTGGCAAGATGTGGAAATAAGATGATATTACCGGGCATGGTTTCTATGAGTCAGACGAGAATAATAGAAGTATTACAGTGCAGAAGAGATGAGGACAATGAACTCATGCCAGTGGAGATTACAGTTCAGCTGCCCATCCTTCCCTCCTCCCTGATTTCTTTTCATTAAAAGAATCAAAAGAATCCTGTGAGGAGGAGTGAGAGAATGGGGAGTGTTAGAGCTTCTCTCCAGAGCCATACTGCAGCAACAACATGGATGGCTGTGGTAAATAAAAAAGAGGAGTGAAAAGAGGTGTAGAGAGGAACAGACCTGATGAAAGAAGAATGAAAATGATGTGAAAAAAGCAGAGGGAATGTGGAAAGTCAATGTAAGCGAGAGAGTAGGACACTTGCATCAGTGAAGTCATAGATTTCTGGGAGCAGCAAACGTCATGTCAGAAAGAGGAAAGACAGAAACCCCAAAAGCTGGGGTGGGAATGGTGTTTAAGGCAGTTCTGTCTGCCTGGGATCAGCTGAGGAGTAGAAGACCATAAGTGGGTGGTTATCAGGTTGCAGGAATGTCTTGGTGCACATGGAAGCTTCTGAAGCCAGAGATTCTGGTAACAGTGACACCAGGGGTACAGAGGAATTATTTTATAATATTTTATGCTTGTTTCTAGGTGCACCTCACCCATACAATGCTTTAAAATAAAACAGATTTTAATCACTAGGAAAAGGAAATACAATTTCTCTTAAGCCTCAATTGAGACTTAAATGATACATCAGGAACTTAAAATTGAAATCACCAGTCCATGTTTGAAATCACCAGATGACATTGCTAACCTTAAGCACCCAGGTTCACATGAATATGAAGCTTATGTTTTATTATATTTACAGCTGTACATTTACACAGGCAGTTTGTTGGGTTTCTTTTTCTTATTAGTATTATTTAAAACTACACTACTGTGTTTACACTTTTACATTTAAAACAACTATGCACAAAGTCATTCAACACATTGTGCAAGCCCGAGATCTCAATCTAACATTCAGCTCCAGAATGAGAAGAACTCGGGAATTCTGAATCTGACTCTCTTCTCAGATGGCTATCAAGGAAAAGCACCTGCAAACCCAGTGGAATTGCACCAATGTAAAATAGATGTGAGTGAAAGGAGAGTCAGTTCTTGACGTAGACAGAGGATGGTTGTAAACAGGTGTCAACACGTTTCCTCCTGATGCTGATAGGAAGGCCTTGTTAACACAGCATGATGACACTTGAATTGTCATGAAGCCGCGTTACTCATTTTCAGCAGAGGACAGATACATCAAGATTGTAGACAGGATGAAAGCAGAGCTATATCTGCTATAATCATGCATGACCAGCTGCTCTGAAGCAGCAACAACTCTGTGCGTGGAAGCGGTGCATGGAAGTGATGAATGCGTGTAGCAGTCCGCAATTGGAGCATATTTAAATACCGTGCCTGGAGAATTTTAAATCTTTTGCAAAAATGGCATTATAAGCAGGGAAATGGCTGATAGAGTTTCATGTATGCATACAGAACTGTTATCAGTATTTCCATGGTATTATACAAAGACAATAAGACTGGAAGTGTAGGTTTAAATGAAACGAAATGTCCCAGATAGCTTGTCCCAGAAAACCTACCTCAAACTTTAGATGCAATGTGCCTAGCCTGAAAAACACAGATGAGAGATAAAACAGTCTTCAAAAACTTTGGCAGAAACTTCATGTGCGAAAATAGAAAGTTGAAGTTTTAACAAACAACTGCTAGTTCGTGAACACGGGGCTAATGAACAAACTGGCAGCTCTACCGAGGAAAATACATCCAGCTAAATATACGCTGTGGCATCAAACTCCCAGGCTACTCTACTGAAAACCTTTCATTAGTTTAAAACCTGTACAATTTTATCTGTACATGCAGAACTGCTTAATCCTACAAAAAGGATTGCTAAATTTGTTCTAATCTTGGAGATTTAATTCTGTGAGGAGCTGCTACCTTTTCAGCTGGAAGACATTTCATTATGTCACCCATATAGTGCTGGAAGCAGTGCCATCTTCTAGTGTCACAAACAACCTCCAAGCTGACAGTGGAGCTATATTTGGAAATGTGTTTTGATTTGCAGACTCTATTTTATGTCACCCATGAAGCACAAGAAGGAAGATACCCCTGTTCTAAACAAAAATCAACCAACCTTCTTCTCCAAACTGCTATTGGTAGTTTTCTGATTCATTACACTTGCAGAGCCAGACTGGATTTGGTATGGACTCTTCACTACAAGGGAAGTTACCTGGTTTTAGCTTATTGAATCTCTGGAGATACCATCACAAAAAACCTTTCTGACATGAGAAAAAAATAGGCCCTGATGAGTGCACTCCAGAGGTGCCTATGTCTCTTCCTTGGTATGGGAAGAAAAAGAAAAGATTAATTTATACTGAGAACCAAACTTTAAGATGGCTCATGCTGGCAGAGAGGACTGCTGCTCCTGATGACTAAAACTGCTCCATATCAGGAAGATACAGGATATATTCTATGCAAAAGATTGTGTGGTTGTACAGCAACTCAGAAGCAATCAAAAAAAAAAATTTCCTGCAGAAGAATCTGGAAGGAACCTGGTTCTCAGTAGATGGTGTCCACAATAGCCTCTAACCGTGACATTCCTAGAAAGTGGCTGCATAAAATCTCAAGGCTGAATTTTGCCTCTGCCTAACTTTTCATACTAAGTAGTGCCAAATATTTTCGCTTTATACAACTAATTATAATTTCAGTTATTATTCAAACAGGCTTTTTTCCTTCACAAACATACTACTGCCATGGTCCAGTCAGTCATGCTGGTGCTTGGAGTTGTGCCACTTTGTGCTGATTGACCTTGACAGACTTTGCCACCAGAAGATGCAAGGAGAAAGAATTTCCATATTCAGCACTTTTGAGGAGAAACTCTGCCTTGAGATTTAATAGCCACAGCCTGAAGTTGAACCTTCACTGCTGTGTATCTATGTGTGATCACTTAATCAGGCAGGTTTTATTTTTGCATGGCTAGCTCCTGGTTATTGAACAAACTTAAGAATACCTAAGATGGAAGTGATTTCCTTGGTAGTCACTACTGTCATTAGTGTGCTCTCACAATCCTCTCCATTTTGAAGTGCAATATTCTGTTGTCTATCCTATGCCTTTCTAGGTTTAGGGCCACACTGTATATACTTCTTCCACAGATGATTTACAAAGGCATGTGTTGGGCCAAAGCCCCTAGGACTAACCCAATGCTAAGCAGAACTTCTGGTCTTAGTATCCAACCCCGACAGACAGAATGACAGAGGTGCAGAATATATATTTACCTGAATACCAACCATCAGAGCACATCACCATGTGCGTTGGAAGGGAATCTACTGCCCACCATAGAAGGTAGTAGCAGCAGCCAAGCAACTTCTATGCACTTTTGGACAAGGATGGCTGGCTTGCTGTGCCCCCCGCTTGAGGTTCCTGTCCAGAGACACCAGAAAGTCTGGCATGCACACCATCATGAAACAAGGCTTTTCAAGCTGTGCACCTCAAGACTGAAGTTCCCAGCTCTAGTTTGGTCTTTACTCCAGGAGCACATGCCCAGAGACTTTCTGTGCCGATCTGCCAGAAGGCTGCTAGGTCCCTTGGGGGCTGGACAGCCATGCCCTACTCCCCTGCCAAGCATGGTTAGATCTGGCCAGGCTCAGTCTCAGACTCTCTAAGAACAAACGTGAGACCCTTCAGGAGATCTCTGGATCTTTTTCTCATATGACAAATGCTTCTTGTGGTGTCTTAACATGCTCCATTCCTGCTCTCAGCTGCCCCCCAAGGTGTGACAAGCTCTGGTAGAGAACCGAACAGATGCTGGTGCCTTTCTGGATCTGGGGTTCTGCTGGTGCTTGGCCCAGGAGAGAAAATGCCTGGTAGAAAGAGAAAAAGCCTGAACAATCAGGAGACCACTGGTTTTCTTTATTTCCCAGAAAATGCTGGAATAGCCAATACCACATTATTAATTTACAACTGCCTGCTCTGAAATGCATTTGCAAATTTTGTAATATGCATGTTTGTTTCTTCATGTATCTTGTTTCAACTCAGGTTTCCCCAGTATACCCATGGATACCTTCAAGCCCAACTCCCACTGACATTAACCTCCTGTGAAGCTGCAAAGAGAGGTCTCAATGAGGTCATAAATAATGATGATAGCCTCTGTGAGGCTCTTTCTCACTGCCATGGCTGTGTGAAGTCACATGAGTAGCCTCAGTGTACCTTGTCTAGTCCTGTTCACGTTCACAAGCACTGGCAAGCAATGTCGGTGCGTTAACCTGTTTTTCACCTGTGAAACACTTGGGTTTGAATTTCGCCTTTCTTTTATTCTGCATTAAATACAGAAACATGAAAGGTAGATGTTCACTATTTTTGTTGCTGCTACCCCTTTTGATTGTTCTTAGTTTGTATAAACCTACAGAAGATGTTTTTCATGTATCCTGGTATTTCTATTTACCTAAAAATACCTCAGGGTTATGTATTTTTTCCAAAAGCAATGGAAAAACCCCACAAAAACATAACATCTACTTAAATGCATTCTGATTTATGTTCTGGTGGGCCCTGTGCTGTTTGGAAGGATACACTTTCCTCTCACTGGCTGGACTATTTTCAACATGCATCATCCAATTACATAGTTCTCTCATGTACATCACATATTTTATGCCTTTTACTCTCAACAGCTTTGTAGTGTGACTGTGGTTTATTAAATATCACATAAAATAGATATTAAACAGATACTTTATTTTGTACAAACAAGGATTTTATTTCACTGGTGAACTGATTTAAAGAAAAATACATCAAAACCCTTAACCTGGGCAATAAAAAAAAATAAATGACAAATCCCTACAGGACACTTGCATTTACCTGAGTATAAATCCAAAAGAATCCAAAGGCATTTCAGAAGATCCAATTCCATTAACATAGTTACACAAATAAAACTACTGGGGTTGGTTTTGCTCCACCTTGTATTTCCTATAGCTGTTTTGGTCTCTGAGAGAAGCTGCAAAGTGCTTCTCCTCTCACCCGGGAGTATTTTAATGTAGTGCCTAAAACCTCCAACGCTCGTGTTGTTAGAGAGACTGGCGTAGTGTCCCTGACAGAGTAAAATGAAATAGCATCAGACTGGAAAAAATGTGAAGCACAGAATGAAATCAGTTGGTTCTAGGTTGCAGGGGAGTCACCTCATACACATGCAGAATATTATGAGCACTTTTACCATAGCTCTATCCAAATAAAATAGTCTTCCAGCTACATGATGCTACATGTAAGGCAAGGTAAGTTGGCTTTGGTATCGGGATGAAATCAGCTCTAATATCACACATTACTTTTGAAATCAAGGCAAGTGTTACAAAAATAAATGAGGTTATGCTCCGAAATAAATGGCTAATAGCTCTTCGAGGCAAGGTTTGTGTCTCTATTGTTACTTTCTGAGTTACATATTTCTTTTCTGCTATGGACAGGGAAATACAGTCTAGCAGTCGGTCAAATTTAATGAGGTTTTTGGGTTGCTGGTTTTTTTGCAATTTTTTTTTTGCATATGTCATTTTTCTTAAGCATCAAAACAACCTGATTTTTGCAGTCGAGGGGAAGAATGTCAGGTTGTTCTACATGGTGGCAATTACAATACAAATTGCAGGCAGCAAGCAAAATCTGACCTGTGCAGTCTGGAAGTGAGGACTGTTAATGTCCTGTCTGAAAAAATACAGATATTATGCAATATTTTATTAATTGATCTTGAAATATTTATTAATTGTATTGATTGTACACACCATAAACCATGCTTTCTACCTACTGACTGCGTGCTCAATGTGTGTGTGTGTGTGGGGGGGGTGGGCAGAACCTGAGCCTTTGATAATCTAGGGGGGGAGCTGAAATTTTGTAATAGAGAGCACCCAAATTAGACACAAAACCCTTCAGAGAAGAACTAATTGCTGGAAGTTGAAGCCAGACAAGTTCAAGCCAGAAATAAAATCAAAGCGTTTTAGTGTTTTAACAATGGGGACAGTTGCTGAGGTTCGACACTGAGGGCTTATGATGAATTCTCCACCACTGGAAAGATGATTGATTGGTGTTTTTTAAAAGAAAAGATATGCTCTATTTCAAGTACTGATGTGGGGTCTAAGGAAAGAGGTTTTTTTTTTTTAGTGAGTCCTAAGACCTGTATTACTTACACAGGACTTCAGACCAAGTGATCACTGTGGAGCCATCTGAATTTAAAATCTATGAATCTTCATGTTGAAACAGCTTTGGAATCAGTGTGCAGGTAGGCGCTTGTCCCAGGTAGGTGCTGAGAGTTCTGGAGTAATTTACATTTTGACCCTTTTCCTAGATTTAGAGCTTCTGCTGGAGAATACTCTCATGACCCACTTTTGCTGTTGTCTCCATTTCTGACAACAGCTGCATCTTCTCATAGTCTTTTCTCTCGCTTGCAGTTGAGATGTTGTTGTGCAAGGTGAACTTTGAAGAGGCAGTCTAGATTCAGAAGCTGCTCTTCAGCTGTCTAGCAAGAAAAATGCCTGTGGGCTGAAAATAGAACGGTTAATCTAGATCCAGCTGATAGATTGGTTACACTACGGATATCTCAGCTGATCCTCACATACAGAACAAGGGCAAGACTGATAAAAGAGCATTGATTAGGAAAGCCTGCAAGGGGAAAGAAATGGCAACAGAGAGGAGATCAGAGGCAGCAGGTAGCACAGAATTCTTGTCTACAGCTATAACTGCTCTGCCTTCACCATCTTGTTAGATGTGTGGGTTTTGTATCTTTTTTGACAGATGGGCTAGAAAGACAAAGCCTACAGAAAGATCTGAATTACCAAACAGAACTGTCAACGTTGTGTGTCACTCATGTGTGACTGGAGATTCCTGGAGATCCAAACAGTTAATTTCCTTCACATCAAGAATGAGTCTCACCAGCCCATTTTCACGGCTTGTAGTGTTTAGGACATGAACCCATTCTTCTGCAGTCAAGGTCATAATTGCTTTTTGAAGAAGTTGCCTGTGCTTGACAGATTCTTTCATATTGCACTTGAAAAGGGTACCCCATATGTTGTGAAAAAGTCTGCAGGAACCGTCAAAGACTTCTTGGTATTACTAAATGGAGTAAGAAACCTTAACTGTAGTACACAGTCTGTTTACCCACAAAGACCTCACTCTTTGCAGAGCACTGCTCCACAAGCATGCTCCTCTATCCCTTCAGTCCACACCTCCCCACCCACACTGTGCACTGACTTGACACAGGCAGGCTGTGGCCAATACTGAATTCCCTCATCGCCCCCTCAATCTCAGCACATCTCCTTACCACAGCCTTTCCCTTCTCCTGGCTTCCAGCACTGTCTGTAACAACATCAAAGTCTGCAAAGGCTCAAAAATGACAAGATG
Organism: Porphyrio hochstetteri; assembly: GCA_020800305.1. Taxonomy (NCBI): domain Eukaryota; kingdom Metazoa; phylum Chordata; class Aves; order Gruiformes; family Rallidae; genus Porphyrio; species Porphyrio hochstetteri. Next base: position 31,180,055 of record CM036905.1, on the reverse strand, counting down.
GGGCAATGACAACCTGAGGAGGCAAAATCTCAGGCAGTTGAGGTTGGGGGAAATGGTGAGGGCTTGCCATGGATGTGCAAAGATGCTCTCTCCACAGCACTTCTGAGGGGGAAGCCCTACAGAGGCTTGCAGCACTGCTATTCTTACCCAGGGCACTACTGAAATTCATGTCATTCTCAAAGGAAACATGCAGTCCTTAAAGTTACAAAGATAATTTTTTTGCAAGCATAGACTATATGTGCTATGAACTAATGATTAAGAAGTGGGTATCAAATTAGTGATTTGAAAGGGATTTTCAAAGATGCAGATTTTAGAAAGGTAATTTTGTTGATCCTGTGCAACATCACTGGGAACAGCACAGCAAAGTCACGTTTCCTAATTAGAGCTGGGTGAAGAGCACATTTGTTTCAAGATATGCCAGGACTATGCTGGTATTGAGCACTCCCATTTGGGGCATAGAGAATTCCATGTTTGCCGTAATGTCTGGTACTTAGGAGTCAGTCTCATACCAGGTCCTTCTTCTACTATGAAAAAAGATGTTCTGTCTACTTTCCTGGGATCTATATCAAAATGGAAATTACCTTCAAAATCACTACAGGAGAGGAAAATGGCAGTTCTGACATTTTATGAGCCATATGGGAAAGAAGGGCTTAAGCCTAGTGCTTCTGTTTCTTTCTCTCAACTAAAGATGACAGTAGTCTGGTTGTTTTTCCAGTTTCTACATTAAAGCTTGCTTATATCTAGGAGAAAAAAAAAGCCCAAACCAACCAACCCTTGTATGACATGTCTGGCCTAAGCTGACAAGCACACTGCATGGGTGATTTATATTTAGAGCAAGGCCCAGAGGTGTCTAAAACAATCTACTTTCAAAAGTAGAAGTTGTCATGTTCCAAATCTGCTCTTAAAGCTGGCCCTCTGTGTTATTTTCTGTTTAAAATATACAATACTCAGAAGAAAGGGCAATGTTTGAGAACAAACGTGATGTCTAGAGTTTAGCGAGGGACCTGATTTGGGGATGCTTTATACATACAGATGAATGGCCAAAGAAATTTTGCTTTAATTCCTGAATTGCATGAATGGCGTTTGTGCCACTGATAGATATTGTTACACGAGTTACTGGCAACTGCACTGGCTGCTGACAGCTGGCTTTTGGGGAATTATCTTTGCCTTCCTCCATGCGATGCTCATGGCAGAGGTTCTGCATTAGGTCCTGTTTTGTAAGTCGATGTCTTCCTCAAGCTGCTGGAACCGCAGCATGTCCCCAGGGCATGTTCTCTGCCTGAGACTCTGTCTTATGCAGCTACTGTCATTTCAAAGACTTCACATCACAGCGATTGGGGGAGATGGGAAATGAAAAGGCCTCCTTGTGGGAGGTTTGATTGCTTGAGGTTAACTTTTGGTTCTGTTTCCCAAGCAAATGTTTCTTCTCAACTGGAGGTGTTCAAAGATTGTCATGTTTCACGGCTGAGAGACTCTGTTGGTCCTCCAGTTATCCTTTCACATAGGTTATGGGGGATTGTGGTCCACAGTAGCAAAGAATGTGTTCAAATTTTCATGAGGATAGGTCAACAATCAAGGAAGTTTATCTCTCCGCGCTAATCTGCACACCAAACTTCTAAACTCCTGGCTTTCTCTGCAAAGAGCATGAAGCTGTCGGGTGTTATGCCTGATGTTGATGGTCCCTCTGAACGGCCTTCTTGTCAAGCAAGCTCCCATCCTCTGCTATTAGCTCCCCAAAAGTGAGCTGTAGCATCTCTTATATTCAGCTGATGTTGTTACAGCACACCTAATGCTATGGCAGTTGAGTATTTACCAAGAAGCCTCATTTTCTCAGGAGATCAATGTGTTTTAATCATTTATCTTTCCATTTAAAAAATAAAATGTACAGATTTTGAACAATTATCTTCCTCTGTGCATACTTCTTTGCACTCCAACTTTCAGCCTAAAAAAACCTCTTTTGAACTGAGTGACATGAGAAAACTCAAGAAAATGAACCAAGAGACTTTGTGTCCTCACAGTATTTTGGAAAAGCTGTGGATTTTCTACCTTAAGTCTTGGAAACAGCAACTACAACTGTGGCTAAAAGCCAAAAGAGGAAAATTATTTAAAAAAATAAAATTAAAAAAACCCAGCTATCCTTGGAAGAAGTGTGCTCCCTTCTTATCAGCCTCTGTGCCTCCAGTCCTCTGGTTTGCTTCCTGTGGCTCTGGCTTTGTGCCAGTACAGACTTTAATCTCAAAAAAACCCCCAACAAGTTAGTCGCACACATTTATACTGAATTACTTCATAAAGAGAAACACCCCACAGAGGAGTATTTACTTTGGAAAAAATGTTCCAACATTCTTTTTGGCGCAGTGTTCAGCGGCACTAGTCAGCTGCCGAAGATGTCTTAGTTAGACCCGAGCTTTAACCTCACATCACACACCGCCTGTGTTACCTCTCAGAACATTTAGTACATTCCTTTGAAACTCCAATTTAGCTACAGTTGCCAGTCTGGCAGCCCAGTAAAGCTTCCAGGAGAAGACACACATTTCTTTTCACATCTTTTTGCTGCCTGAATGAATCTTTATGTATCCAGTGGTTAAGGAATCCATCCTTTTGACCTCGCCATTTTGAGGTGCCATTAGGTTCAGAAGCAATGAATTTTTGTCAACTTACCATAAGCATTTTCCAGGAATCTGGAGACCATCATGCTACACAGGTTATATGCCACGGTGACAAGAAGCTTGGTATGCCTTACTGAGCATTTTAAGTCTGTGATGAAAATCTTACCCAAAAAACTAATTGTGAAGGTGTTACTGCAAACACAAATACCTGACTGCCATGATACCATTCATTTTGTTGCCCTCCATGAAAATAAAAAGCATAGCAGTGGAACAGGAGGATCTCAGCAGATGGGAAGAACTCACCCCTGCAATTTCCAACTGGATAGACCCATCAAGTTGGAGGCATGGGAAGGAAGGGACAAGAAATAAATGGAAAATGGTATGAAATACAGATTTAGCAAAAAACTGATTGACCTGAACCTAATGAGCAATCAAGAAGGCAGTTCCTTAGAAAATGTTTGGGGTTTGATTTATCTATCAGGCCCCAATTCCCTTTCCAATAGGCAGCCACTAGCTGGGCACCCATCCCCCTGTGCTCCCTTGTGCTGCAGCTACTCTCATGGGTAAGTGCCCCAGCCAGAAATTCTGCAGTTGTAGGGGCAGGACGAGCATAGAGCCCTCAGCAAAGCAGCTGAGGAAATGGTGAGCTATTTCCACTCAGGGACATCCCTGAAACTGTGCCCACTGATCCTGCCCAGTCACCCTCTCATACTCCCAGCTCTCCTTTCTCCTAGCCAATGCCTTTTGGAGACCAGGACTCCTATCTTCACCCATTCTTATTCCTGGAAGGGAGAAGGCTTCGGATGGCTGGCATGGCAGTGCAGGGTTGTGGTCCATCTGCAGTCTTGCCACTGACTGAAAGACAGTGCCAGGAGAGCAAAGACAAGAAGGAGAGACAAAAGGTTGCCTTAAAAAGGGAGAGCACAAGAGGAAGCAACACTGAATGGAGAGACAGAAAAAGTGAAAGATCACTCTCCCAGGAACATAATGCCAAAAAATAAAAGATGATTATGTTTTGCTTCTTAGCTTCATCCTCTTTCTATGTGGCTTTCCATAATCTATTTCATGTTAGCTTCCCTATCCTATATTGTCTTCCCTTCCTGCCTTTTACACATTTACTGCCTGTTTTTCAGTGTGTTTTCTGTTTACAGAAATAAATCGTTAGCCTTGACAAACTGAAGTTAAACTCTGTTTGAAAATAATCATTCTGATTCCAAATGCTGACAAAAACTTAGCACATTGCATGCCTGGGGAGGTAGAATATAACTCTGTTGCAGGCAACATTCAAAAAATCACTCTTAAAGTCTAACCTCACAGCAACATTTTTTTTCTTCTTTACTCAATTCCTCTTCTGTCAGTCATTGTCTCTCTGGCTCAGTGAGTCATGAATTCCTGTTTCCAGATTCAGCAGACTGTAGTTTGTTGCACACCTTCAGAGACCGAAGGTTGAAGGTACTGAACTGTCCCAAATGGGTGGTTTTGCCATTAGTTTATTGTACAGAAGGGGACTCCCCAGTGACAGTAACTCTTTTTCTTGAAAAAATATGCAGACAACATCTCCAGAAGATGTTCTTGAGCTGGCCAGCTTGTCCAGGGTGGTATTCTGGTCACCCGTGGTTTGTCTGTCTGCCTTCACATCACTTTGCAGCACACTTTTCCAAGCACAGGACTGAGCATTGGTACCTATATTTCTGCCAGACGTGATTTCCTTTTATGATCTAGGCACTTATTAGACCTAGCACCAAGCATTCAACGTTATCCATTTCACACACAACTAAATGTGGTTATAGGGAGTTACCTGTAGGTTGCAACCTCTGCCTTTCTGCAAATTAAAATTAAAATTACAGCTAAGCAAATAGTTTGTAATATAATTTAAAGCCCAGATCCTAATCCCAGGTGCAACTGTGTGTGAACACTGGCTCTCATGTCACTTGACTGTGGAACTGAGTGTGGAACTGTCCTTTTGAAATCAGTGGGATTCATTTTACCAACAGAGTAGGACACATACTGAAGTGTTCCATTGCTCCTCTTTTTCTCTCTCTTTTTTTTGTTGCTTCTTTTCTCTGTTTGTAGAACATCTGCAGGAATTCTCCTTTGTTTACTTGATTTTCCAAATTATACAATGATTTTATGTTGCAATTGTCTGAATTGATTGTGAAGTGTTTGTGTGTTAACGTGCACATTTATTTCTTTGGAAGGAGATTACAAATGATGATAGTGAATTAAAGCCTCTGTTTCATTTTCACATCATGTATTTGCTATTTTTCTTCTTCTCCTCTTCATATCTGAACAGATACCCACCAAGCAATCATGAAGCAATCTAAATAAGAGGCTGGGTAGCTTAGGGTACTTCCACACTAATGGGCCAGTATTAGGGTACCAAAGGGGGCACTGGGGACTCTAAACTTTCACTCTTAACTTTCCCTCCCTGACATAAATGTATGCCTGCAGATCCTTCCTTGTTACTCACATATCAGTCTCACCATGCCTGCTGAAAATATGTTTTACACTCTCCAGAAAGATGGAGAAGGGTAAGGAGGCTCATTACTGAAGAAAAATGTACTCTGCTCCTCTTTTCATGTGCATTCAACAGAGGTAGTCTGTGTTTCCCAAGGTAAGTCCGTGTAGGGCTGAGACCCTGTGGAATGGGAAGCTAAAGAACTCTCCACAACTGTCTGATACTTTCAGCTCCTGCTTTGAGCAGAGCTCGGTTTAATTCAGTACATCAGGCTGGTTCTTTTCTTGTTGCCTTAACAAACCTTGATTATATTTTAATGAGAAAGCTCTTCCCTAGCATGTAGCCTTAAATTTGCTTTTCAGCAGGTGGCTCATGGTTTAACTCAAAAGTCACTATGCAAATCCCAACAGTAGAATACACTGGTTAATAATATAGCACTCAAACCCTGGGACTTAATCTTAATGATTCATTTTCCTTTTATTATTAATAAATTCTGCCCAGAGAAACCCTGGGTGAGGAAAACCACTTGGTCAGAGTTCTTTCTGGATTCTGAGTTCCTCTGACCCATTATCTTTTAATTATGTCTCACTTTTGTACTTTTGTAGAGCAGTGAATTTAATGATTTTAATGAGCTTTATCACAAGTGAGTAAGATATGTAATTTCTCAATTTCGGTGCACCCTGTGAGATACTGGACTCCCTGACTCAGGGGAGCTGAAACCTATCAGCACCTGACAGAATTAAATCCCAGCCTCTACGAAACGCTGCTGTGTAGAGTAACTGATTCCCATAAACCCTTTAAAGTTAAGGCTCTTTCAGTTTCACATGTGGGATTGGACAAGCAAAGATTACCAGGGTTTCAACAGCTGGGACTAACCCTGTGTGTGAACAGCTGGTTTTGAAACTGAGTAGCCCACAGAATGAGTGCAAGGAGGATTACACCGACTTTCTATATTGACTTTCAGGGTGGTTAGAAAAGGAAACCAAATTCAGAGAATGACACAACGTTTAACACGTTTGTGGTTTCTCTCTGAGACAATTTGGTAGAAATCTTATCATCCGCATACTAAACTTGTAGTAAGTTATTTCGTGGGGCTTTTTTAGGAAAGACCTACATTCAAGTGACTTTTAAATGAAGTATTTGCAATTATCCTATCTATCTCCCTTGTTTGCATAGCTGGGGGAATGGAGGAGCTTCACAGATGAGGTGGGAAAGGTCCACAAAAGAAAAAGAGCCAACAAAACAGATAATTTCCTTCATTTCCTGTTCCAGAGGTTCACTTTTTTTCTGAGTACATAAAGAAAGGTGTGCTGGGAGATGAAAAGAATTAGCCACCATTAGGCTTTTTCCCTGAGATTAGTTTGAGAGTAATGCTACTCCACTGACTCCATCAGCATTGCTTCTACTGTATGAGAGAGGAAAACAGGAACTTTTCTCCTCCCATTACACGTGGTGGGAGTTTACACAAAGGAGTAATTCTGATGTTCTAGTATTTATGCTATAAGAATCCAGAAATTATATAGAAAATATATAATACAGAGACTCAGAAACATTGGCATGGTCTGGAGAAAAGTGAAAGCATTTTCCTTAATAAGAAATTTACCAGCACTAAAATACAAATAATACTAATGCCATTACTACTTAATAGATTGTGAGATAATCTCTCATAAAATCGCTGTAACAGTATAAGAATAAAAAAATTACTCATATGCTGGCAGACTCATAGGATCTTGAAGTATCTCTTCAGGTAGTACTCACTGACCACTAAAACATCCTTTGTTGTCTCTCAGTACTGCAATAGAAGTAGTGGTTTATGTGTTCCTAAACAGCAGAAGGAGCAAACCATTGAACGGAAAATAAAGTTTAGCCTCAGCAGAACAGACACTGGAATAAAGGCCAACAGACATCTGAACCTAGCAAGCCAGTTTAGTGTCACATACCCTCATGTCAGCCTGAATATGTACCAGCAAACTGATCTGTGGCAGTGATTCTCTGCTCTCTTGCTCTGAATACATAAGCTCATTTTTTATAATGGCACTGAAATACAATTTTATCTTAAGCTGCATGTGATATCTTACTGGGATTTTTTTCTTTCTTCTTTTTTTTTTTTTTTCTGGGGAGGATAAAGAGAGGGTGGAGCTGCAAACCTTACATGTGTAGCACACAGTGAGGTGCACGTTTGAGAGCCAGTCGAGCCCTGACCTGTGTGCTTTCCATCCACAATGCTAGCTTTTGTGCCTTGCTATATTTTGAAGTGCTTACACTGTTCTCAGCACGATTTTGCTGAAAGACCACATTGTAGCATACACAGTCCTGCTCATGCCTAAATTATCCACAACACATCAATGAGAACTTGGTGCTGATTGTGTTCAGGCCCTCCTGAGGCAACCACTTACTGGGTTTAAGGGTTTGCTTTCAAAATAGGGATTATTGGCTGAGACAACAGGCTTGAACCTATCTCTAATTGATGGTGAGATGTATCCTAAGTGTTTAAATGTCTCCAGCTCAGTATCTACAGCCTGCTTCACAAAACAAAGGGAAAAATAATATATTTTTATATGGCTTAGGTCCTAGGACATTTTAAAATATATTGAGAGTGAGAATAGATTCTTTCTTATGCAAATTCTGCTTAGTATGAGAGAATGATTAAAAAGTGGCAGAAAACCACATTTTTACTTTCTTTGTTCTAGGCTTGTCTTATCTCTCCCTGTCATAGAATCATTTAGGTTGGAAAGACCCTTAAGATCATAAAATCCAACCATTAGCCTATCTCTACCAAGTCTACCACTAAACCATGTCCCTAAGTGCCACATCCTCCGTCCCCATCATATCTTTGAGGAGCCTTGTATTTATCTACAGGCAAAATAGTTTGCTGTGCCCTGTGAGAACAGTCAGAGCATAGCAAGGTGCTGAGCACCTGCTGCACCCGTCACTGTGGGAGCCCCCAAAGTCACCACCTCAGCTTTGGACACGCATGGCTTCTCAGGAATTCCCTGGTGTCTGACCACATAAGCGTTTGATAATACCACAGTGGCAGAGGTGCTGTGTGACTGACCAGACTCTCATGCCCTACAACTACATACCAAAGCCCCATATAATTAAACCCTAGCCAGCTTCCACCTTGCAGAGGTAAGGACACTGACAGAAGGGATTTCACAGCGATGCTAAGGAGGTACGGTGCTTTAACAGGACAACTAGGTAGCAACTGGGTCCCAAGGCATCCTGGCAAAACAGACCTCAGCAACCCCTCACAGTTTGTTTGAAATTAGTATCTGCCTTGGCCACGGGCCCTGACCAAACGGCTCAAGAAGCATAGTGTGCTCTGCATCTCTCCTCACTGTAATAGCATTATTATCTTCAACAATGCATTTTAATGTACTACGTGGGCAGGAATACTTTTAGACAAGGTTTTACAGATAACATTTTATTCTAGACTATTCTGGTTCTGGTTTTGATTGGGTTTTTTTAAATGAATTTTAATCTTCTAATACAAATTTAACCACTTTATTTTTACCAAATAGTTAATTTTTGTTTTAGAGCACTTTATACAGTTTATCACAGGATGATACATGTTACATCCCAACCTAAGCCTCTTCAAGACAGCTGCAGCAAGCAGGCTTCTGATCCCATCTGCACTTCCAACCACTGACCTCTTCACTTCCTTGCTTAGGTGGCCACTGTGATGCAGAACCAGTACCGCTTGTGTCCCGCTGAGTTGGCACCTTCTGGCCTGCAGGCCTGTTTGGGTACCCATCTGGAAAGGAAGTTTTCAAATATTCATTTTAAAAACACATACTTTGATGACACTACCTTACAAGAACCTTTTGTGTAGTCTGACATGAAGACTCAGTGGATTTGTTTGCAAGAAAGGGAAGACTAATCTTCTGTCATTACAGGTTAGTTCACACTTTTGGGTAATAAAAGCTGAGGGAGAGGGAAAAAGATCAAGAAAACCCTGCTTCATGTTGCTCTAATTTCTGAGCACTGTACACTTTCTCCAGTCATGTGCCTAATATGTATTTCTGTCCTGGGACCTGAAGTCTGTTGATCTCATCTTGTGTAGAGGTCTGGAAAGTGTTGATGTGTGTGTACAGTTGGCCAGTATCAGAAAGCAGAAAGTTTTGCGGCCGTTCAGCAGGACATAGTTCAGATTCCTGAGTGCAACATTTGGCAGAAAAGAATTAATCTTTGCTTTGTCTTTGAATATTTAGGTTTTGCTTTTGTCTTCTCTTTGTAGATCAGCAACTATGGTTTTTGAAGAAGGCTGTTAAAGGCACTGCTACTTGCAGCCAAGGTATTTTACAGTTTTATTAGCATGTTCCTCCCCTCTGTCAACCTAAATCCTGCCTGAAAGAGACTTTTAAACTGAAGTTTCTTGTCTTGCATTCAGAAGGAATCAAGACGGGCTTGCCCTCATCTTGAGTTCCACTTCAGTCTCCATCAGGTACTACCCTTGACAGCAGCTGCCAGGATGGATTGCAGATGGAGAAAGAGATGGAGAGAGAAAGAGAGGCATCTAGGCAGGCCCAAGCCCACCCTGAGGCTTAAAGACTAATGCTGACAGCTTACAGTATGCACAGTTTTAGAAAAGAAATACCTGGACAGGTACCGATGTAATGTGTTTCCAATGACTTAATTAAAAGGTTGATTACGATGTGACAGACTAACTCCATTTTTCACACCATTTTTCAGAGTGGTCCACAACTGATCAAACTGTGGAAGGCATATTGCAAATGGTATACCTGACTGGAAAGGGGTTGAAACAGGACACTTAACAGGCTTTCTCTTATCTCTATGTTTTGTTGTAACTAACCCCAGAACATGCATGAAGCCATCTGTGACTTTGAGAGAGGATACCTCATTTAAGATGAAGTAAGAATTCCCGCAAGCCTTGCAGAAAGATAACTGATATCAACTTCAAGGTTTTTTTATCTAGCTTGAAAGTGAACAGGCTCCTTCCCCCTTCCCCTCCTTAGACTAACTTGGAAACTATCTTTTTCTTGACCATTCCTTAGACATCTGAGGTAACTCTCAATGAAGACTAATGTTATCACGTGGTTTGTTTTTCTCATGCTTTCGATGTGCATGTGCTGCTTGGGAAAATACAGAGAGTAATCAGAAAACAGCAGTTATACACATGGCAGCCAAGGAGAAGGGACACTGGGAGTGCCTGTGGACATCTGGGGGGATACTGAGGAAGACAAAGGCTTCTTTCTGCTACACTGAAGGGAAAAGATTAGGTGGGCGTGGGTGGGAGAAGGTAGGATTGTTTTCTCTGCATGACAGGAGGGGCTAAGGAAATTGTTTATTTCTTTGAACCAGAACAGGAAACGTCTTTGTTTATGCATGTATCTGTGGCACTGGAAGAGGCAAAGTCTTGCTCTCTGGCAGCAGGGATGGATTTTTTCTTTTTCTTTTCTTTTCTTTTTCTTTTTTTCCCTAGGCATAGGAAAGAAGGGAGGTTTATTTTTCTGTGTTCTTCTGGGGAAGGAGATGAAGGGTGCTCTGCCTACATATCTACCAGCTGTTTCAAAAAGGAAAATAGGCATGGTCTGCACAGACTTCAAAAAGGGTTGCGCGTAGGTAGGAGAGTTCATTTCAACGCTGTCCCAAGCTGAGCAAATGTTCAGATATCTATTTTTGGCTCTAATGACGTTCAGACTGACAAACCACGGATTCAAAGCGTTGTGCTCCACAAAGCACGTTGTAGTTTGGAAAATAAGGCAAATAACGCCCCCCCCCCCGCACTCTCACTTCCCTCATTCCAGCTCCAGGCACTTACGACTCCAGGGCAATCCCGAAAGCTCCTTCCCCTCACTGCTATATTGTTCTGTTTTTTAAGTTTTCATCCCATTACGCGTTTCAAGTTATTTATCCTCCCTCCCACGGTGCCATCTTTGTCCCTCCAGTCTGACACAAGTGACCCCCGCTGCCCGAGGAGCTGGCGGCCCCCCTCCTCCCGCGACTTCTCTCTCCCTCTCTCTCTCCCCCTCCCCGACTCCCACACGCTCCGATTTCCCTCCTCGCCGCACACACACCGGCGCAGTGGGGGCGAGGGGCCGGGGGGGCGGCCTGCCCCTGCCCGCCCAGGCCGGGGGGGCCCGGGAGAGGCGCAGGCTGCCTGCCGGCCGCCAAGATGGCTGTGACCCGCGGGGGTGACCGGCGGCCCGGCGGGGACGCGCGCCCCCGCCCTGGCGGCCGTTGGGGGGACAACGACCGGGCGCGCTCCCCAGCAAGCGCTGAGAGAACGTATGAGCGCCCAGGGGGAGCGCCGGGCCGCGCCGCCGCGGCGCGGGGCGGTAGGCGAAGGGGGGGCGGTGGCAGGGAGCGGGGGGGCGGAGGGAGGGGAGGTGGCCGACGGGGCGGGGACTGTCGCTCCAGTGTGCTGTTTGTCCCTGTTCCGCCGCGCGAGGAGGAGGGCCCTGTCCGGCCGCCTTCTGCTGCCCCCTCCTCCGCGTGAGGGGACCGGGGCGACCGGGGCGGGGGCGGGGGAGGTGATGAGCTTGGGCCGGGGGCTGCGGCGGCGGCGCGGCTGCTGCTGCTGCTGCTGCGGCGGGAGGCGACGGCGGGCCGTTGGAGGGTCTGTCCGGCCAGCCCGGGGCCAAGGGGATGCAGCGGAGGACGTGTCTGGGTCTGGGTGTAGCTGATCGGAGAAGAGAGGCAGCCGCCGACCGGAGAGGCCGAGGAGCAGCGGAGGAGAGCCACCTTGACATGTCTTTTCCTCTCCCTCCTCTCCAGCGGCCATGTTAACCAGAAAACCCTCAGCTAGCGCCGCCGCTGGTGCTGCCTACCCAGCCGGTAAGGAGGGGGCCGCCGCGATCACCCCCGCGCAGGGCTGCGGGCTCCCCGCGCCGCCCCAGCCGCGCTTGGCCGGGCCGCGCCGGGCCGTGCGGCGCAGGGGAGGAGGGTGGGGAGGTGGCTTGGCCACTCCGCCGCTGCCCCCGCAGCTGTCGCCGCAGAGGGGCCGTGCGCGTCGGAACAATGATCCACCTTCCCCCCGGGCAGCCGAGCCCGGAGGGCCGGCGGGGGGCTGGCTGTGTGTTCGGCCCCGGCGTGCTGTTGTTACGTGGGATGGCGAGTTCGTCTCAGGGAATGCCGGGCGGGGGGGGTGGGCTGAGGAGAAATCACTTAGGCAAACGACCCGGGAAATACTGGGAATCGCTGCGTTTGCCGGAGAGGCCGCGTTTGACAGGGGGCAGCGGTGACCGTCTCCTCTTCCCCCTGCAGACTTGCCGAACTCCTGCCGGGTCCCCGGCGGCGCCGGGATCTCGCCGGGCCAGACGGCTCGGGGCGGGTCGGGCCGGCCGTCCAGCCCCGAGGCGTGTGCGGGGCAGAGCCTGCTCGTTCTCCCGGTTAGGCGCCTGTCGGTGGCGGGTTAATCTCGGATGAAGGGTTTAGCCGGGCGAGCGTAGCCCGCCCGCGCTATTAGCCGGATCGGTGCGTGTGTGCGCCGCGGCGGTGATTAGCTTTTAATGGCTTCTGCCTGAAGCAAGACGGACGGGCGGCGGTGCCGGCGAAACGCCGGGGCCGCTGGCCGCCGCCGCCCCGACGGCCGCGCTGCCGGAGGGGCCGCCGCTGCCCTCCGCGCTCACCCCTCTGCTCTTCGCAGGCAGGGCAGGGGACAGCGGCCGCCCGCTACAGTCTTCCCCGGGCACAGGAGCCGTGGTCTCCCGGGCAGGAGCTGGGACCGGCCCGCCGTCGCCCCTCGCATTGCCGCCGCTCAGGGTCAGCAACGCCTCCCACACGGTGAGCCCGGGCACGGGGCGGGGAGCCGGGGCGAGGAGGGGAGGGGGGAGGAAGGGGGGAGCCGGGAAGAGGCGTTTGGCCCTGGGGGCTTGCTGCACCGCCACCGCTCTCCTTTCGCCAGCCCTCACGGGCATCCCGCGGCGGGAGGGGACAGAGGTCCTAACGCCGCGGGCACCTCGTCCCGCCTAACGACGTGCTTAGTCCGTAAGCAAAGCGCATTTAATTTCTGCAGGCTCCGAGCAAATGTGCGTGTTTGTTGTGAGGCCGGGACCCTGTGACTGCACTGAGAAGCAGTTTACTCCCCCTCCCGCCCTCCCCTCCCCCATTCCTCAGCGACCCTTCAATCTGGTTTGGTGTCTCATTTTCAGTGACAAATTCGACCTTCCACATTCGCACAGAGGAGCTGTTCTGGTAAATGCATTTTTTAGATGACATTATTTTGGCAATGAGGTTAGTCACTGTGATTAAAGGGTCGCATGAATTGTGGTGAAAAATGAAGGCTGTTCTTCCCTTATATGTCTGATTAGCTCAGGCTGATAGCTGTCGTCCCTAGAAATAGCTATCGCTGTACTCAGGAACAATGATTGGATGAATCTGACTTTATTGCTGCAGTAGTTTACCTAAAGAAATAAGCACTGGTGGTATGAAAAGGATGTTATTTTCCGGTTCTGTGGTATCTCACATTATCTCCCACTCCTAGTTAATCTACCAGGAATGAAACTTCCCAAGTATGCCACTATATATGGATGAGAGAGGGTATCTCTTGTCCTGAAGGCGTGACAGAGTAGAGAGAGAGGGTCTATATGCTGTCATGTTAATACTGAATATTTGAAATTTTTATTGCATACATTTCCTTTTAAATTATGAAAGATATTATACTGACCCTGAAAGGCATTGATGGCATACTTTTCTTAGAATTAATGAGGTTTTCATGGATGCTCACGTACTATCTTTGTAAACATATGGCAGGGCTTTAAATGGTAATGTGATTATGGGCTAGTGGAAGGTGAAACTATGCATTTAGATGTTAGTGTTTCTGTGACTTTCTGTGTAGCTTCAGGGGTAAAACCATCTTACACAAATCCATTTATAGAAAGAGTTGGCTTAAATGAAAAAAAAATTGGTATGTTTAGGATGTTCTCAAAAGGAATGATGAATATTCTGTAAATTCAAGGTGGAGCTGCACGCTTGAGTTCAATGTCATTGTATATTTATGTAGCTAGGGTCTGTATCTGAATTGTTCATTAGTTTCAAGGGCCAAGTCTTTCACATTTATGTATCGGTTTAAGTGTTGGTTGGTTTTTTAGAGTTGCAGCAGAGGCTTAGTTTTTTTTTTTTTTTACAAAGGCAGAAAAAAAGGGAACATAGTACAAGCAGCTTGGACACCCATCGTGAAACTGCACATAGAGAGGGGCCCACAAATAACAGGGGCCCACATGTAACAGACCCCAGGCTCAATTTAGGATTTCTGAAAGCACAGTGGTCCAGCTATTATCTGAGACTACTTACTAATTTTGGAAGCACAGAACTTTGGTATTTTTATGCATAGATTTATATGTGTTTGTATGTTATAGATAGTGTCTGCATATATGCATATATATATAAAGATGAAGTCTTTATTAAAACATGCAAGGGGTGTTCAAGCACTACATTTTTCTAATTCAAGTAATTTTATACATATATCTTGTATGCAAGCATGTTTATATATAGCATATATGCATGTATATATACTTACACCTAAAGATGAAATACTTTTGAAGCACACAGGGATGATCCCCTAGATACTGACTGTTGCAATCTCTCTTTCCTTTGTGATACAGAACCTACTCTATAGTATTTATTGAGCCTTGGGTACTGTTACAGAAATACCTCAGGCTGCCTTTCTGAATTTTAGGTGGTTATTTTGTGGTTGGCTAGCACAACTTTTAGTGGTAAGGTTTAGATGTGACATCAGAATGCTGAATTTTAACCTAAAAAAAAAGAGAGCTATATCTGTTACGTGATCTTTCCATAAACTTCAGGCTTACTGACCTCAGCTGACACCGACTGATTGAAACCATTGGTTTTGCATCTCACTATTTCTCCAGTTGGATCTATTTAAAATGGAACTTTTCCATTTTCTTCAACCATTTTCCTTCTTTGTGTTCATCTGCCTATTCTGTTGTTTCTGAGAGACTTCTGTAATAGCTAAAAATTGAGAGTATTTGTGTTTCAGACTTTCAGGAGGTATAGTTTGCTTACATGGTTGAACTTGGTGGTGGCTAGATGTAAGCAAGTGGATTATATATACACTTGTGAAGAGAGACTGAGATTGAATATAGTTTTTCATTAAAGCCAAAAAGTTTTTTCTTTTATTTCAGACAGAGGAGACCTCCACTACCTGTTGTATTTCTTGCAGCAGTGAGTTGTGACATCTAACCTCTTGTCTCCTAACTTTCAAGTGAAGTTTCATTGTTTGGTAGAATATGGATGAGCATGGGAGAGAGCATGGGTAGAAGGGGGGAAGATGCTGTTTTACACAGGCTTTGTGTAACAGGGCAGAGGTTTTGTCTGCAGTCTGCAATCACAGCAACCTTTGTTGCTAAGGAGGCTGGTGTGTATTGTACCAGGGAAAGGTTTTGTTTATTTTTTTAAAAAGAATCGTGGCTTCATTCTAGACTTACTGGTGTCTGCTTCCATTCCTGACTATCTTTTTGGCTCGTGGTGAACATTAACTTATTTCCAGCCCCTTGTGTTTCATTTTCCTCTCCAAAGTCATTGCATTCTCTTTTGAAGCCTTAAGTTCTTGCCTTGATGATTGGAACCTTTTTCTATTCACTCTTTCCTGTTTCATTATGGTGTTCTTACATCCACTTGACATGCTGCAGGAGAGATTATCTTGCTTGCCTGCTGCTCAGCTCGTGTAAATCCCCACCCATCTGTGAGTCCCTCTCCCAGACTCTTGTCTCAGTCTTCTGCCTACCTCCATCTCTGTTCTCTCTTATTTGGCACGTGTCCCTGCATTCTGCACTCTTCCTGTTTCTCTTACAGAAAAGCAGTTATAATCTTCTCCTCCTGTCTGGTACTGTAACAAGAACCCATTTACAGTGTATGATTCAGTGCTCTCCCTCTTCAAGCCCTTTCTAAGGATTCCCTACAGCAACCCTGGGTTTTTTGCCACCACAGGGATGAATGTCTATCCATATACTCTTGCATCAGTCATTCAGTCTTAATCTTAAAAATTTGAAATGTAAAAATGTTTCAAAATTAATTTACATTGTAATGGATCAGAGATTCTGGATTCTGTTGACATGAAGATCTGGTGGGTCACATGCTGCAAATTTTTGTTGTGAGCAGCAGCTTTAAAGCAGGTAAAACCAAAGAAAATACCTTCCTATTGTGGTGTTTTCATGTAATAAATTGCCACAAAAATGCTGTCTTGATTGAGTGGAAATAACTTTATAGTGATGACCTAGACTTTGTTATATCTAGGTTTCTTTCAGTGTTTCTTTTTCTACATAAAACTTGCGTCTAAGGGGAATATGAAGCTATTTTAACTTTTAATGGTGTGCTCTGAACATTGGGCTGCAACAGTTGGTGCCTGTACTACAGGGACTGGAGTACATTTGGGCACATCTCTCATATGTGTACATGTCAGTTTACCTAAAGGGTTCAATTTACTGTGAATTGACTGTCTTTGGTTTCAACATGTGTAATACATGCTGGGTGTCCTAGAAATATTCAGGCTCATTGTGCCTGCATAGTCCTGACAGAAGGGAAAAAAAATGCATCAGCATCAGATCTTGAGGCAAACAGTTCTGTCTGTGAAAATATTTGCTGTATAAAGTCAAAGTTAACTTTTAAAAAAATAAGCTTATATGGACCAAATACGACAGCAGCAAAAAATCCAAATGGTGTGTTTTTTCTACAGCTCTTGTTGAGCCACAAGCTAGTTAGGACAAGGACTTAGTCTTTCGGTGTATAAAACCCATATTCATAATAAAACCATTATGATAATCCTGCATGATTGTTATCATACTAATTGGTAGCTATTTTTAGTTCTGAACAAGAGGAATGCTGTTGAATTCATTTATCAAGGAAGAAAAAAAAGGCCTTTTGTACATTTGCTCAGGCTGTAGTCCACAAAATAGGCAGTGAAGCATGCTACACCTGATACCATATGCCTCTAGCATGTTCAGCATGATAGGGCTGAAGCTGTCATGCCCAGAAATGCTGTAAAGAGAGGGATATGTAGTCTAGCATTTATTGTTTTAACTCGGTTTCCACTTTGGAACACTTTTACCCTAGTCCTCATCTATGCAAAGTACTAGAAGATAAAGACATCTTATTCATATGCAGTATTTCAGCAGGCCGTCACAATTGCTTTATTATTAAGATTCATTTCATAAACCTTTTTAGATTCTGATTGACAGCATTTTTTTATCCTGGGGTTTTGCTCGAAATAAAATGATAATATATAGCTGAAACATGTGTCTGTCTTGAATAGTTTTATAGGGTGCTAGTATCACACCAAGTGACTTTTGCAAAGATGCAGTAAGATAACAACTACATAATGTATTGATGCTTTTGGAAGATGTATGTGCTCTGGCAGTGTTGAATCCTATAGTCACAGTCTTGCAGGTGGTCTTGGGATAGACCACTGCGTTGACTGTTACTGCAAAGGAATTGTCAGTTGGTTTCCCTTCTTGTTAGCAGGGTGGACTCAGTTTTATGCTAGTTTTATGTTGTTACAGGTCTGTAGTTTAAGTTTAGTAAGTTGGCGGACAGTAAGTTGTCCATGAACCAGCAGTGTGTCCTTGTGGACAAGGCCAGTGGTGCGCTGGAGTATATTAAGAAGAACATGGCGAGCAGGTCCAGGGGGGTTGTCCTCTGCTCTGCTGTGCCCTGGTGAGGCTACATCTGGAGCTCTCTGTCCAGTTCTGGGCTCCCCAGTTCAAGACAGACAGGGAACTGCTGGAGAGAGTCCAGAGGAGGGCTATGAGGTTGATGAGGGGACCGGAGCATCTCTTGTATGAGGAAAGGCTGAGAGAGCTGGGGCTGTTTAGTCTGGAGAAGACTGAAGGGGGATCTCCTTGATGCTTATAAATATCTAAAGGGTGGATGTGGAGAGCATGGGGCCAGACTTTTCAGTGGTGCCCAGTGACAGGACAAGGGGCAGTGGGGACAAGCTGGAACATGGGAAGTTCCACCTGAACTTGAGGAAAAACTTCACTCTGGGACAGGCTGCCCAGAGAGGCTGTGGAGTCTCCTTCTCTGGAGATACTCAAAACCCACCTGGACACAATCCTGTGCAACCTGCTTGTAGGTGATCCTGCTTAAGCAGGGGGTTGGACTAGCTGATCTCCAGAGGTCCCTTCCAACCCCTATCATTCTGTGATTCTGTTCTACTGTCCCTAAACCCATTTATGAAAACAAAAGCATCCAAACACTCCCATCTCCCCAAAAATAGTGGGTTCGCCTGTTTTGCCATGTGTCTCTACTTTAAAGGTTAGGTGAATGTTTTTGACATAGCCATCAACTTCCATAAACTGAGCAAACCAAAGTTAAAGCAAAATTGTAGCTGGTAGAAGTTAAGAAAAACTACTGAGAGAAAAAACCCCCCGACATTGTAACATTTGCTGCTTTGTAATTGATATTGCCAGAAGATTCAGGAAGATTAGTTCTTTGAGTTCAAGCTTAGCTGTTATTACAATATGTTTTATGGAGAATGTGCACATCAGTAAGTTTTTGAAGATGTCTGCTATAAAAGTATGTAAATCTTAAAGGTATAGATGGATCTGAGTACAGACAGTAAAATATATAACAAGCAAGCTGCAGAAGTGCATGCAGGTTGATAGCACTGTAGGTTGGTCCTGGAATTTACAGGCCCTCTGCAGAAGCAAAAGGGTGACACGTTGTAAACCTCTGAGGCTTATGGTTTCTGATGAAAGGCTGATGGACCTTCCGTGTGCCATGAACAGTTTGGTACTAGTTAGACTAAGAAGTCTGTAGTCCTTTGTAGCTTCCCAAGCCCATTAGTTGTGGTTCAGGGATCTTACAGCGTCACTGGTGAAGCCTGTGGAGCTTGTAAGCAATGCAAGCCTGAACTTGACAGTAGTCTCAGATGCCTGGTAGCCAGAAGTAGATAGGCAGAGCAAAGGGCTGGTAAGAATCCAACCCTCCTCCAGGTTGTAAATAGAAGAGGTGGTGGTTCTTGTGCTTGCTGTACCCTGTAATGGGGAAGGTCCATTTTTCTTAATGACTTTGTGGCGTGTCTGATAACTCTGAAACTCCTGTTGGGGTTTTTGAAAGAAAAGTGAGCTCTCTTCTCCCCCCACAGCTTTTGGAATAGAGCCTGTGCCTTTTCTTCCACAAAGAAAGCCATTACTACTGTCTGCATCTACATTTGCATTCCCAAGCTGCAGCTGACTGAAACTGGCAAAACCGGTCACTTGGATTTGGGGAAAAGCTGGGATAATGCTGGTGATTTCATTCTGCTGCTTGGAAAAAAATAAACAAACCTGTGAGCAGCAAGAGAAACCACGAGGCTGCCTGAAGGTGCAGGAAGCAGAGCTACATGGTTTACACTTCGGAATGTGTTTGCAAACATGCTTTTAAGAAAAAGAACCCTTTAGTTTCTCTGGAGAGTGCAGACATGATTTTTTTTTCAGCAAATAACTGAAGTTCGAAGGATTTCCCAATCCAGCATTTAGGAAGCACAGGAAATAGTTAGCTCTGAAAACAGGTGACTCAAGTGGAAAAGAAAAAAGCCCAGAGAAATTAAAGATGTGAACTGTGGCAATGAGTACTTCAGTTAAGAAGTTCTTAAATATGTTTTTCCTCCTCTGTGCTCTTTTTTCTTCATTTTCTGTACATCAGTATTGTTTACTACTGATTTGTCCAGGTACATTCTTTGTTACTGAACCAGTGCCACAGGAGAAACGTTTTTGCCTGGAGTTTTCTAGTTTGAGTTCTTGTCTGTACAGTTACTCAGCTGCTTCCTTGTAAATTCTCACACAGTTTTGCAACACTGCATGTGCTGAACCTCTGACACATCTGCTTCTTCTGCGATGTGTTGTGGAGCAGCTCTTGGGGCAGAATTTTCTTCTTTTTTTTTCAGTAACTGCTGTTTATGTAGAGAATCAGGGGAGCCTTAAGGAAACTGCTACTGCAGTGTGCTTCGGACTTGATCTGAAGGAATTCTCTGTGGGTATAATAGGCCTGTTGAGTACCCTTGATAATTTAATTCCTGGTGCTTTTGAGATGCCAAACTAGGAAGGGAATTAATGTGGATACCCAGTATATCTTCACTATGCTGAAATGTTAAAAATGCCTTTGCTCTGAATTGCAGCTGTGTGGCAACACTTTCTGTCAGATTGATCAGATTTGATAGTTTAAGCCCAAACTGCTCTGCAAATACATGTACACAGTCAAACAGCAGTGATGAAATAAAATAAACTGGTTATTCAACATGAGTCAAAATGGAATCAGAAGAGCCATGAACCCAGGACACTCAGCCCCTGGGAGCTCTTGTTTGTATGTTGTATGAGTTTCAGAGCTGCAGATTTCAAAATGCTTTCCGAAGGTGAAGCTGCTGTCCAGCTGGCTAACTCCTTAGGAGCAAGTTACTGAATTTACAAAAACATGCTTCTCCAACATCAGACTGATAGCTTAACACAAGCTCAAGGCACGCTAGAGTCTGCGTTGTATGTCCTGGTGTTCTCATTAGGAAGCACTTCTGCCGCTGCAGCACAGATTTCATCGCCTCAATCCACAGCACACAACTGTCATTTTCTGATTTCATTTCAGCAACCTTAAGTGCACGGGGAATGTGTTTTCCTTGGCTGCCTAGAAAAAAAAAGGTTCAGATTAAAAGTGCTCTCAACCCTGTCTTGATCATCTGTCTGACAGTATCAGTGAACTTTTGGCTAGTAATTTGGCATAAATATTAAGAGTAGTGAATCAGCTGAAGAGACAGCAGGGGAGTTCTTCCCACGTTTGTATAAGACCAGGCAGAAGACAAACTAATTATCCTCTACTTGAGAGCAAACGAAGAATTCTAAGGACAGCTATTTTAGTGGCAAGTGTATGCTTGTAAATTTCTCGATTCTCCTTAAAAATAACAGGTTTTGAGCAATAGTTGTTTTCACACCCCACTACTTTCAGTGTTTCTTTGCTTGGAGATGCTGAATGCTGCTGATTATTCCCTTGTGAAAACTCTCAAGAACAAATGTAATTTCTAAAATCAATGTAATTTTTTGCCATTCCTCTATGCTTGTGTGTTCTTCAAGGCAGCGGTTTTCTTTTCTGCTCAAGTCTGTATCAGGCTCCAAATCTCATCTTGGTTAAAAATTATTTTAAGTCTGTTTTGGGAAAGTGCTAAAAGATATGCTTATGCTTCACTGATTTGAATACTGTGCTTAATAGTGACTATAGTGCAAGCAGTGAATGACATCTATTGAACCTCAGAAATGCACCCTTTTTTGCCTTTTTGTGCATATCACAGTACATTCCTTATTGCTTGACATTGTATCTGGGGTTTTCGATACACATCAAATTTAGGAACAAGTAAAAATTTTTTGATACACATCAAATTTAGGAACAAGTAAAAATTTTGATTTCAGAGAACAGTTTACTGGGACACCTGTAGCCATCTAAGTTCTAGCAAGTGTTACAAAGTGATCTCCAGCATCCATAAAACTGCTGCTATGTTCTGTAAAGCCTGATTTAATATCCCTCAAGCATACCTCGTGATGTTACAGGACTGATGCCTTGAAGATTCCTTGGAGGAATTGTAAGCTTATCGTGGTAGCGCATCTGTGATTGCCTTGTTGCGAACATTTTAAAGAGTCGGGAAAGTGGCATTTGAGATACAAGGATCTGGAAAATGTAATAGCTTCTAGCAGTATCACAGTATATATGCTGTATTTTTTACATTATCTGTAGACAGGTGATTCGTAAGAAGATACTTCGTTTTGAGGTGTTGTAGGCAGGATGGCAGGTTGCAGAATGAGTGGTGAAGCACAGAGTTCATGCTTTTCGTGTTAACTGGGTATGTATTTATTTTCAATTTTAGGTTGGAGGCAGTAAGCACACAATGAATGAGCACCTCCATGTTGGTAGCCATGGACAAATCCAGGTTCAGCAGCTGTTTGAAGATAACAGTAACAAGAGGACGGTTCTGACGACACAGCCAAATGGACTTACAACGCTAGGCAAATCTGGATTGCCAGTGGTTCAGGACAGACAGTCAGAGAGTGCTCACAGACGACAAGGGAGCTCCAGCTCTTTAAAATCTACAGAAGGAACAGGGAAGGTGAAAGCCTCTGTTATGACACCAGAGCAGGCAATGAAGCAATACATGCAAAAATTAACAGCTTTTGAGCATCACGAGATTTTTAGCTACCCTGAAATATACTTTTTGGGTCCAAATGCAAAGAAGCGGCAAGGCGTGATTGGTGGTTCCAACAACTGTGGGTATGATGATGACCAAGGGTCTTACATACAAGTACCCCATGATCATATTGCGTACAGGTATGAAGTCCTGAAAGTCATAGGGAAAGGAAGCTTTGGGCAGGTGGTGAAGGCCTATGATCACAAGATGCATCAGCATGTGGCACTAAAAATGGTGAGAAATGAAAAACGTTTCCACCGCCAAGCTGCGGAAGAAATCAAGATCCTGGAGCATCTCCGGAAGCAAGATAAGGATAACAACATGAATGTTATTCACATGTTGGAAAACTTCACATTCCGCAGCCATATCTGCATGACATTTGAATTGCTGAGCATGAACCTGTATGAATTAATAAAGAAAAACAAGTTTCAGGGTTTTAGCCTGCCTTTGGTCCGCAAGTTTGCCCACTCAATTTTACAGTGCTTGGATGCTTTGCACAAAAACAGAATCATTCACTGTGACCTTAAACCTGAGAACATTCTGTTGAAGCAGCAGGGTAGAAGTGGTATTAAAGTGATTGATTTTGGCTCAAGTTGTTATGAACATCAGCGTGTCTACACTTACATTCAGTCACGTTTTTACCGTGCACCTGAAGTCATCCTTGGTGCTCGTTATGGGATGCCCATAGATATGTGGAGCTTGGGCTGTATTCTAGCAGAGCTTCTCACCGGTTATCCACTTTTACCTGGAGAAGATGAAGGAGACCAGCTGGCTTGTATGATTGAGCTATTGGGCATGCCTTCTCCAAAACTCTTAGATTCATCCAAGCGAGCCAAAAACTTTGTGAGCTCTAAGGGTTATCCCCGCTATTGCAGCATCACAACCTTGTCTGATGGCTCCGTAATACTTAACGGTGGGCGCTCTCGGAGGGGAAAACTACGTGGCCCACCAGAAAGCAGAGAATGGGGCAATGCATTGAAGGGATGTGATGATCCCCTGTTCCTTGACTTCTTAAAACAGTGTTTAGAATGGGATCCTGCTATCCGTATGACACCCAGCCAGGCTTTGCGGCATCCCTGGCTAAGGAGACGATTGCCAAAGCCTCCGACTGGGGAAAAGGCCTCGGCGAAGAGAATTACAGAAAGCACTGGTGCTATAACATCGATTTCCAAGTTACCTCCAACTTCAAGCTCAGCTTCAAAACTGAGGACTAATTTGGCACAGATGACAGATGCCAATGGAAATATTCAGCAAAGAACAGTGTTGCCAAAACTCGTTAGCTGAGTTTAATAAAAACCCAATGCTGTTAATATGAGAGATACAATGTGGCTGAGCCTTATTTGTATGAAAAAGTAGCTCAGATATACGTTTTTATTTGCTCAATAACTTTATTCATTTGTATCTTTCAGCACTCATTTTAAATGTAAGAAACGTTGATTTTGTTTTTATAAAAACACGGGGACAATGCTTTAAGTTTTTATACTTATTTTTTAAAATGTTTGTCTTCTACAGTACAATTAGCCTTACTGTAACTAGTGTGACACAGTAGTAAACATCAGTGGCAGGCCACTGGTTACAACATGACTGTCATGCATTGCAGCGTGGTGTCAAAGCTATTAAACCTTTCTCTCCCATGGTTCATACTAGGTTTCACCAGGGGTAAATTTGTAAGACTCTACCTTTTGGATTTTATGGGTATTGGTCTTGATTCTGCAAACACTCACACTTACCCGTGACTGGACTCCCCGGAGAATAC
Source organism: Porphyrio hochstetteri (assembly GCA_020800305.1). Taxonomy (NCBI): domain Eukaryota; kingdom Metazoa; phylum Chordata; class Aves; order Gruiformes; family Rallidae; genus Porphyrio; species Porphyrio hochstetteri. The sequence continues at coordinate 31,156,116 of CM036905.1, read as the reverse complement.
TCAAAAATACAGTTAAGCACCAGTAAACTTGTAGTTTGAAGTGGAGCCACAGCATGTTGCGTGGTCATTCTCAGTATGGTAGCCCAGAGAAAGTAGTGGTGTCGCTAATGATACGGTCACTTCCTGGGGAATGCTTTCTCTATTCCAAAGTAATGGTTTTTTGATTAAAATGACCATTTAAATACGATGCAAAAAATAAGAGCGTCCAGGGCTAACATGACTATTACCATGCATGCCACATGGTAGTGTGAGAGGAACAGGCAGTGTCAGAAAGAATGGAGATGGAAGTATGTCTGCTCCTCTAAATCTGAAAGTGACTAATGAGTTGGTAAAGCAAAACATTCTGCACTTCATTTCAGGTTTATAACATTGAGCGTTCACACTGGGCTTCTCTCTTTTTTTTTTTCTTTATTTTATTTTCTCCTCTCCTGTTTTCTCTCCTAACGTGCATCTTGGTCTCCCTGAATGGCATAGGCAGAAATGCTTGTTCTGTCAGTTTTACACTGTAACTCCCAGGCTGTTTGTTATGCTACGTGGATTTTACAGATTGCTTTTATTTCTTCTGACAACGTTTGTCTGAGCGACTGACCTCTCTGGTACATTTACACTTCAGATTCAATCTGCATGTAGGGGCAAACCCTATGTTACTACATTGCTTCCCATAGAAAAGTGCTTCACCTTAGATAGCACAACTGCAGATGGAAAGATCCTCAGTGGAAAGCTCTTCAGTTGGCAGACGCCATCCTAGGTACTTTCAGAGGAAAGTGAAATGGTTGGAATTTGATTTAATCTTTGGCATTTGTAGAGGAAAATTAACTTTGAAGGAAGTTAGGGGTGTGTGTAGGTTTGTTCACGTGTGTGTGTGTGTGTGTGTGTGCTAATGCTTTGGTTTTTCTGTTTTACTTTTAACTGCATTCATGGAAGAAAGATGGTCTTCACTGAGGAATACTGTCTAGACTTATGAAAGAAATATTCACACGTTGTAGCATGTTTTCAACAGGAACAGTTTGAAATCCAAGATTGATATTTCATCACATACAATAGCTGTGGTCTACGTTGGATGTATAAAACATACAAAAAGGGAATTTTAAACACAGTGAAACACAACTTAGATAGGTTTATGGATGGTAGAACAAGACATACTAGACTGGATTGCATTAAACCTCAATAACTCTAATAAAAGCAACATTTATATACACAGATTTTACTGAGTTACTTGTACAAATTATGAAAAACACTTAAAGCATGGTCCCCTGAGAGGCCAAGAAAGTTTCCGGTTAAGTTCTCCTTCATTACTTTACCAGTTACAGCTTTATTTTTTTTTGGTTGGTTGGTTGGTTGGCTTATTTTTAATTTAATGTAAGACTGGGGGAGGGATATAAATGCAAAATGACAGAATTCTCAGGAAACATATCTCTTAACTTCTTGCCAAAAAGTCAACACCTAAAGAAGCTCCAAAAATCGTTTCTGAATAGAGGGTGGTATTTGTTGATTGATAAATGTAGAAATTAGAGCATCAATCAACCATTTTTCTAACTTTTTTTTCTAAAAAAAAAATTGTTTCCTGCCTCTAGTAAAATTAAATTATTTAGTGTTAAATGTTCACCACTTTATACAACGTGTGTAAGTGCAATATGTAAACATGTATGAAATCATGTTGAAAATGAAATATAGTAATACAGCTAAGAAATGTGGCTTTTGGGATATGAATATACAGTAAGTTATGGTCAGTAAATTCTAAGTCTGGAAAAGAGATCTATTAATTTTCATATAAAATTAATTGACTGTGGGAATACAATACTGAGTATTTTTCTACAGTAACTGGGAATCTTTACTTCCTCCACCTACTTGGCTTTACCACTCCCTTCTACCTTAACTCTTCTTGCAAAAGTTAAGAAATAGTGAAGCTTATGTTAGGGGTGGAAGAAGAATCACCTCCCTTAATATATTTTCAAGGGAACACCAATACATGTTCCTGCCATTCTTGGCAATTTAAGGTGAAAACGTTCAAAATGTTCATGGGTCATGTTAATGGGCTAAAACCACTAAATTTTCTTTTCCATGTCACCAGTTCTTAATGCCAATACTGCATTTATGATCCACCTTCATAAATGCTACCGGAAACTTTAAGGCCAAAATACAGTGTGCAGAGCTATTTTTTTAACCCAGATACAGTGCAACTTCCTCTATACTGAAGGAGCAGCCTCATCAAGGTTTTTAAGTGATGTTGCTGCTTTTTATTGTAGCTTATTTATACCTGTAAAAAAAGGGGCGGGGGGGGGGCGGAGAGAAGGACGTTGCCTCTTGCTTTGATGTGATTTTATTCTAAGGGCTCTGATAATTAGGCTGAGAGAAGTTGGCTTGGAAACAGTGCTTAGTCTCACATGTTACCATTGTCTGGGGATGTCTGAGCTATTTTCAGATCTAGTAATAGCACAGTGTTGTCTTGTCTTCGGTTGCAGTCTCCCTTGGCTCAGTTTCTTGCACCACTGGAGTGTTCATTACCACTTAAGTGTATTGGAACAACAGAATGATGCAAGATGTGTAGATTAACAATAGAGGATGGATTGTGCCCTTGGTGTTAACAATGTGCCTTTTGTTACAAATGCAGTGTTGTGGGGCATGCATCTTGGCCTCTTTAACCCTTTGGATACCGGATAGTAGGGATGTAATCTATTTTTAAATGCTATACCTGTCTTAAAACATCCTGTAGATAGATGATCGAGGCCTTAATAGACACAGTAAGGCAATCACACTGCTGAGGTGGAGAGGACACTCTGTATGACGTCTCATTAAGGGGTTAAAGATGGCCCTTCCTCATTGGTTGTATTTTAACATCAAATTGGGTTTTTTTAAAATCATTTTTTGTTATGGTGACACTAGAGAGAAATCAACTGTATTTGTAAAAATTTACCTCAAGCTCTTTAGTTTTATAGTGTGATTTAATCCCAGGGCATTTGGTATGAACCAAAGTGCATTCCTTTTATATGTGCCTGGCTCTTATAAAGGTGGCCAGGGATTTTTACAATTTGGGTGCAAGGCACTTAAGCCACTTTTAACTTGGTGGGTGGTTTGGAGTTATAAATGACTTCATGGGAATGTTGAAAACACTAGACATAAGTAGCATCGGGCAATATTAGAATCTTTAGGAAAGGGTGTGCATTATTTAATGCTCTCCATTTTTTTAGTATTCTTTTTTCCATCAATAATATTTGTGATAAGTACAGAAAGGACCCTTTTTCCAGCCAGGAAAGATTAGAATATTGCCCAGTTTAATGCTACGGTAGCATTTAAATAAAATAACATTTGTGAACTATTGTTTCTAGGGGCTTGTACATCTCTGCTACAAATTGTAATTAACTCAGTTCAACTGCTACAATTACGTGGGAGCAGTAGCTTGGGTTTTTATTGGGCAACGCGTTAGACACGTGTCTGTAATATGCTGCAACTGTGTGTACTGAAAACATGTGAAAAATGATTGAATGTGGACTGTGTATATATGTATGTATAATTTTCTGTGAGATGCTGCTGTTGCCACTTAACATTAAAGATGTTGTAGTGGGTTTTAATCCTAGTGGCCAGTTTTATGATACTGTATGTATTGTACAGCTGATGGCAGGAGTTAAGACTGTTCTAGTGAATATTTGTTACATTTTATTGTTGTGGCCAGAGATCATTTCAGAATAAAATTTTATGTCCTACTTTACTTCTCTGCGCTGGAGTTTGGGTTTTTTTCTGGTGGTAAAAGAGAGCCCTGGGAGTGCTGGCATTTCTTAAACGTGGAGAGGCCTTCTCCTAGGTTGCTAAAGTCTAAGGCCAGCAGTGCCTTTGTCCCCCCAGCATGCTTACTGGTACCTGTATATAGTAATTGCCGGTTCCTGGGGGATGCCTTTTTTGCTGCTTTATGTGTCCTGACAGCCTTGAATATTGCCCAAAGGCTGCGGGGGTCTCTGAAGTTCTTGGGACTTAGAAAGCAGCATATTTTGTATTTTTATTTGCCCCATACTTGAGTGGAAACCTCTTTGGCAGGAATTTCGCCTGCATGGGTGCTGGGATTTCTTTTAGCTCCTTTTTAAAGATGTTTGAAAATAATAGGTCTGATTTTGTAAGAAATACTTGCTTGAGAACGATGCTGCCTATTTTCTTTTTCTTAAAACTGCTGTAAAAAGCCCAGATTTCTGTGCGGATCTCTGAGTCAGGCTGACTTTTCTGAACTGGTCGGACTTTGTAAAGTCCCAGGATAATGAGCACATACTACACAGAGCTGGTAGGTGAGGCTGAGCTAAATTCTGGTCACATATACACCTGGAGTAATTCCACTGCTGAGCGCAGAACTGTCTTGTGAGTAATTGGCCACGTTCTCTTCTCGGTAATGTCAGCGTGCACCCGGAGCAGTCTCACGGAAAAGCTTTCTGATCCAGGTGAGCCCAGGAGTTGAACTGCCCTTCAGGGTCTCCTTTGCAGTGTAACTGAGAGATTCCAGAGCACAAAACTCATCAGAATTACAAATAAACGCAGTTTACAGCCCCAGAGAGCAGCAAGCCAGAAAGTATATATCCTTGCGGATTAAGCTTGTTTGTTAATTACTCTGTTCTTCTGAGGACAAAAGCTTTTTGCTTTTTTTAAGTTATGCTATTTTTTAATTTTCCTTCTAATTTGTGTCTTGCCCTCTCCTCCAGCCATCTATCCCTCCTGGCAGCTCTTGTACACTTCTGCCACATCTGTTTTTTAGTTCAAAGCAGGGTAGGGATCATCTCACCTGACCTCAGTTGCCTGGAAGTTGGGTTTCGGCCTGTGCCGTTTGCTGAGACACCCAATAGCCCATGGGGACAACTGTGTCTCCTGCCAGCACTGCTCTATCCCTGGTCTCTTAACAGAGAGCTCAGGTCCCTGGCTGGAGCGGACCCTCAGAATCCCACCCTGAATGATGGCCTGTAGTTGCTGCTATCTTCACAGTGCATCCTTTTGCGAAGAAATTGTTGTTTCCTTTGGATGCCAGCTGTGCCTCCCTTGGGTTGTGTTATTTTTTACTGCAAAGTCAGTAAAGAATGTGAGAAGTGTCATTATGATCAGGTACCATGTTCTTCACTTCTAGGTGCTGCTGCTTTTTGGAAGAATCCCTTTTCATCCCCTTTTTTTAAGGTCTCCTTATTGAAAGATCCAGCATAAATTTTACTCCTTGTCCAAATGTAAGAAATTAAAGAGCAGGTAAATTTTAAGGGAAGGATCTGTATAGGGCTGTCTGCAGTCAGGAGCCGGGATGCAGAAGGAAGGTATCTATAAGGCGAATAGGGCCAAATCTAAGGTAAGCCTGATCTTTCCTGGGTTCAGTGAAGGTTCAGTAATTATGGCAAAACTGTGGAAGTCTTAAAGGGAACTCAGTGTCTGAAAGCCATTGATAACCTATTATTTGAGTGGAAAAATACCTTTCTTTGAGAACATGTAATTTGAAACTGTGTTAATAATTAAAGCATAACATTAAAGGGGCTTTTCTGTAGCTAGAAAAGCTACAGAAACATTAAAAACATTGTTTTTAACATTAAAAATATTATTGTGCTTTTTTTTTTTTAAAAAAAAGTTATTTATAACACTATTATACTGCTAGCATGGGCTTGTGGTTTATATATTAATGTTCCTGAGAGGAAGGACATTCCTGTTCTTGTCTTGAGTACATGATACTAGTCGTTTCCCAGCCTTCAGGAATGCAACATGCAGCAGTGTAAAAGTGCCACTGATGGAACTGGTTTCTGTCCCTTCACAGAAATCCTCTGTGACTCTTGGAACTGGGGTTTCTCTGTGTCGTTTACCCTATTTGGTTCTGTCTGCTGTTTGTTTGCTTGTGCATTTGTTTGTTTTTAAGAAGTGTTTTCCAGCCTCTGGCTGTGGTGAGTCTTGGATCTCTGCCGACCATCGAGCACTCTGGGCTAGGGAGTACTGCAAAAATAATGTTTCTTAAGCTCTTTCCCAACAATAAACAGAAAGTCTAGCTTGGTACCAGACTCTAAAGATGGGGAATGTGCATTCGCCTCCAGCTGCCAGGTTCCAGCCTCCACACCAGCCATTAACCTTGTTCTTTAACTTCTATGTGCAGAAATGCCAAGTGCTGCAGAATGAAATGGCTTGTGTCCATCCTGTTGAGGGGGAAGAGGCTACAAAAGCAAGGGCATGACATCTTTCTGGAGAACTGGGGTTAGCTGGAGTTATAGCTGGAATCATGGAGAGGTTCTGCGGAGTTCTTGGACTGGGAGCTCTGCCTGCCACCTGGGGAGGTGGCAGATAGTGTTCCAGCTAACAGAGTGGGAACTGTTTTCCTGTTATTATGGACTGTGTTTTCATTTCTTTGCTTTAGTTTGGTTATCTGCAAGCTGGACATGACTATGCATACCTTACGTACCTAAAGATACTGTCTGGAGTAGCTGCCAAGGATGAACTTTACTTTATAACTAACATGGGTGCTGGGAAAACCAGAGGTTCTTGTTCAGAGACTGTCTGACCTGACAGTGCCGGGTGCATAGCACCCACAGAGTGGACACAAGACTGCCTAAATACTGAAATAGAGGTGCAGTGAAGTATTAAACCTTGATTAAACATAATGTGTGAGAGAAGTGTCCACCAAGCAGAAAAGCGATTGCCATTTGTATTACAAAGACTTCTGGCCAGGCTCAGGTTTCATTTATCGTATTGATTTATTTAATAAGATTGCTTTAATAAAAAAATCTGAATAAAGAGGTAATATCAAGATTTTTACTTCAGCATCAGTGTGACAGTAAAAATTCCACATTGATTTTATTTTTTTTCCAAGTGTGGGGGGTGGCTTGCAGAGAGTACAAATACTCTTCTTGTCTAGGTACAGTGATCTACTCTAATATCATCTCCTGACAGGTGAGCAGGACCTAAAATTAAAGAATGTGCGTACAACATGTGTCTGTGTGTATGTATGTGTGTGTGTGTACATATGTATACGATTCTTCCAAAAACAAACCCAGAATCTCTGCAGGCATTCTTTGAAGTGCCTTACAAAGGAAAGAGATGTGGCTTCGTTTCCCCTTTGCCTCTCTGAAGGTTTGGTATAAGCCGTTTGCTTTATGCAGACTTTCCTGGCTGGTGTCCTGTGTCACCATCGGGATGTGCAGAGCAGACCTCAGCTTTCCTGCTGGAGGCAGAGATGCTTGGTGAGCAGGAGACGGGTGTCACCCCAAGGACTGGCGGTCCTTGTCACTCTTACCAAAGTGGACATTCACCAACAGGAAAGCTGTTTTGTAGCTTACCCTGTGTGGTGACAGAAGTTTCTCCTTTGGGATGAAAGCCCTGAGTCCATGCACTTGGACTGGGTTGGTAAACATCAGCAGACAAGGAAATCCTGAGGTCAAGGCTGAGCTTGTAAAGCCCACAGCTAGAATAAAAACGGGTTTCTAAAGATCCCAGTACTTGTCATGTCCAACTGTGATGCTTGCAAAGGTCTGTGCAGAGACATCCCTGGGCTGATGATGCTGCCTATGCTGCACACAGGTGGCAGTGCCTGTGGCAGCTCCTCACGTGCTTCCAGCACTTCTGGCTTCCTCAGGGTACAAAGAACATTTCATGGGCACAAAAAAGAAAAAAAGAGAAGTGTTGCTAAGGAGAAACTAAACATCTGTGTATCGAGGGCACTGCACACTAGCAATAAGAAGCTGTGCTGCTCTTTGCCTGAGCGTCAGTCCTGTGAGCTGTTTGCAACTGCTGGACCTGCTCCTCCATGGGTAACTCCCAGGCCTGCTGGCACCCATCTGCCTGCCGTGTTGGGGTGGACTGCCAGCCTCATTTCCCCGAGGTAGCTTGTCACTGCTCGTGGCTCTGCCTCCAAATTGTTTGCCAAAGGTGGTGAACTGCTGGTGTGGTGCTTCAAAGATGAAGTTGCTGCCATAGGGTACCAAACAAGATGCCCCAGCCCAGAGGTGGGAGCGGGCCAGAGAGCAGGCTGTGTCTCCACGCGGTGCCCTGTCCTGTCCTGCATGGCTCCTGCAGAACCAAAGGTTGATGTTCAGGTAACACGCTCTGGTGCTGTGGGAAGAGGAAAGTGCTCCCTATCCCAGGACTCGTAGCATCAGGCAAAGCAGCTTAGTGCTTGTCAGGGTGGGATGTGAGAAGGCTGTAACACACTGTTCCGCTGGCACGGGGGAGAATGTTTCCAATCAGAAGCCTTTGCAGATGGCCTGTCTTAATTAGCTTTGACAAGTACCTAAGTTGCTGAAAGTTACACCACAAATGGGATCCTGGAACTTTCGTTTTCTGTCACTTTTAAATAAAGCTTTTTCCCTCCTCCCGGTGCAGCGTTTCCGTTTTTCTTTCCATGTAAGGTTCTTGAGAAGAAATGTGATATTTGCGTAGCCAAGGAGCTATATTTTGATTGACTAAATGATTTATCTTTAGGAGGTAGTTCCTGCCAGGACTCTTCATATGTTGATTGAGAATTGCCTGCGGCAAATCGATGTGGGCAGAGCTGCCAGAAAGGCAGGCTCATGTCTTCTCACAGCAGATACCTTTCAACCTCAAATTTCCTTCTTCCCCTGGTACTGACTCAGACAAATTATTGTTATGGTCACTGACTGCAGGAGTTACAGGGTTGCACTCCCAGGGCCTTCATTGCAATACTTACCCGTGCAGTTATTTATTATCTATTGTGTGGGAATAGCGATGCTGGTAGCCTTTTCAGAGCCTGTGAATGAAGTGTGCATGAAATCAAGCTGAAGGCTAGCATGCCTCTGCCTTTGAAGGATGGTAGTAAGCCACTTGGCCTGCTTGCCATAAAGGTAGCTCTGGGGTGGGCTTACTTGGGGCAAGATTGGAAACAGGAGAGAGATGGCAGCTAAAGAGGGCTTTGAAAACCTGTGTTTGGGGTTTTTTTTCTCCTCTGACAAAACTATAGCATAACAGGCAGTTGGGATGTGCTCACCAGGAAGGAGCTGGGCAGAGGACCAGGATAAGACTCTTTGTTCCCATTTTCTTGGTTTTCCCTTGGCTGAGGTGGGTCTGGCAGTGATAGCAGGCAAACTGCCCTTTTGGCAGAAACTGAGGAAATCATCACAAGCAGCCTCTCTGTCAAGGGGCAGGTTGGAGTGACAAGGAGTGTGGTGCAAAGGAAGGGCAGGAAGCTACAAATCTGGACACAGTACTCCAGGTGATGTCTCACCAGAGCAGAGTAGAGGGGCAGAATCTCCTCTCATTCTGCTGGCCACACTTCTTTTGATGCAGCCCAGGATGCAGTTGGCCTTCTGGGCTGCAGATGCACATTGGGGGCTCATGTTCAGCTTCTCATTCATAAGTACCCCCAAGTCCTTTTCCTCGGGGCTGCTTTCAAGCACATAATCTCCTAACCTGTATGGATAACAGGGATTGTCCTGACCCAGGTGCAGGACCCTCATGAGGTTTACCTGGGCCCACTTCTCCAGCCTGTCCAGGTCCCTCTGGATGGCATCTCATCCCTCTGGCACATTAACTTCACCACTCAGCTTGGTGTCATCAGCAAATGTGCTGAGGGTGCACTCAATCCCACTGTCAATATCATTAATAAAGATACCATGTCATAAAATCCCTTAAGATAAATTTACCAGTTTCATGCTACAGAAGGTGTTAGCCTACTAACACCTACGGCTGCTGTTGGAAGACTTATAAGCCACCATTTCTCTGATGGTTACAAATGCACTTTTAGCTTAAAATAGTTGATGACTTTTTTTCACGCTATTTGTTCTTGTGCCAACATTGTCTTATAGCCTGAACGATGCTTTGGCCCTGCTGGTATTTGGGCATGTATTTATAAAGTGTAACCATATCCTCCTCAGCCTTTCTTGTGCAAGGCTAACCCTATTAAGTTATATTTGTCTCATCAGTAAAACTGACTCCCCGCTCCCATCCTACTAGGTCTCTGCACCTGTTCTAGCATGAGTTTGGCTTTGTTAGAGCTGTGGATGGCATTCTGGTCCCACCAGGGTTATGTACAGTATGAAAAAATACCTCTCCCTGCCCACCATGGTACTTCACCCAGTGCATCCCAGGATTTTTCTCCTCTGTGTCATTCTGGCAGCTCAGGGCGATTCCTCAGCCCTTTGGCTGCTTCCCTACCTCTCCTCCCTCCTGCCCTGGAGAGATGATGAGACACAAGTTACAGCAAACTTTCTCTTGGCTGGTAACTAGCAGCTTGACTTTGTTCTATCAGGTTTCCATCGCCTTATCGTGAGAAACAAAACCCTGTGATTCCCATGAGTGTCTGTAATTTGAGAAGCTGAAGCTTTTAGGAAAACATTAGAAATGATGTGACTGTATGAAAAAATAATCATATTCAGCGTTCATTTTTCAGAGCTGTGCTTCAGGATGTGATGCAGTTGGCTCTAATCAACGCTGGCGGATCAAGGTGTTGCTGTTGCACCAGTAAAAATAGCAAAGATGTTTTGACTGTTTTGCTGCCAGTGCTCATGACTTAAAACTGGTGTTTTTCCTCGGATCCTTGCTCCTAGAATTGTTATTGTACAGTTATGTTTTCTGAACTTTTACTAGAAAAAAAAGAAGATTCTGGTCTCAGAGCTATCTGTGGAAAGAAGTATGTTGTAAACCCCAACTCCAGAGAACAATTTCTATGAACTTCAAGGGAACAGATTGGGAAAAAACCCAACAGATTTAAATTCTAGACTAATGACTTTTTAGGACACATATCAATACTGCTAATGCTTTATGACTGTTAAAGGGTCCTTGATGTTATCAAAACCATGTGAAATATTATGATTTGAAGCAAAAATCCTGATTTTCTACACACTTAATTAAGAGTTACTTCATGGAGAGACATCAAGCCAGATGCGGTGGTACTGTTGTGCCATACCTGGGCATCCTGCATCAAAATGTCTTACACTGAGTGCTCAGGTACACTGTTCTTACTTTTAAAAAGGCAGAGAGTAGGAAGATGGTATTAGTAAAGCATCTGTGGAAGACAGGGACTACTTAAAATTGCTGGAGTGAATTTAATCCCTATAGAGAACTAATAATGCAACAACCTTGTGGGGCATTGTGCTGGTTTGGGCTGGGATGGAGTTAATTTTATTCACAGCAGCTGGTGTGGGGCTGTGGTTTGGATTTGAGCTGGAAACAGCGCTGGTAACACAGGGATGTTTTAGGTACTGCTGAGCAGTGCTTACACAGAGGCAAGGCCTTTCTGCTACTCACCCCACCCCACGAGCAAGGAGGCTGGGGGTGCACAAGGAATTGGGAGAGGACACAGACAGAACAGCTGACCCCAACTGACCAAGGGCAAATTCCATACCATATGATATCATGCTCAGCATGTACAGCTGGGGGAAGAAGAAGGAGCAGGGTGGGGGAGATGTTCACAGTGATGGTGTTTTGTCTTCCCAAGTCACCATTATGGCATGATGGAGCCCTGCTGCCCTGGAGGTGGCTGAACACCTGCCCATGGGACATGGTGAATGAATTCCATGCTTTACTTTGCCTTCTTTTTATGTCAATCCACAAGTTTTCCCACTTTACCCTTACAATTCCCTCCCCCATCCCACCAGGAGAGAGTGAGCAAATGGCTGGGTGGCACTTAGCTGCCAGCAGCAGCTAAACCCTGACAGGCATGTTCTTATCATGGGTCATGAGAAAACGAGACACCTCCTGGCCCCTGCCTTTACCAATTCCAGTGCGTATGCCACTCAAAAGGGTTGCAGCTGGTGAGAGGGGTTGGATGTGCCAACTTGTGGGCTTCAGTAGGATTCACTGCGGAGTTTAAGTCAAGGTTTGAAGGTATGTCTTCAGAGGTGGTATGTTTAGGCTGTGTTGACCCCCAGCGCTAGCTGCTCTGTAACATTTGCATCACAAATGTAGGGATTTCCCTAAAAATAAATAAATAAATAGATGAAAGCCCACAGTGATGATCAGGAAGGAAGCAACAGTGTAAGCCTTCACTACCCATTCTTTTCATTCTGTTTAACAATAAATTCCCTCCTGGACAGAATAATGGAGTTTTCTTGCAAGGAAAGACTTCTGTTTGGGATTGTTTCTGCACTTTCCTTCAATCCAAGGGTTCCTGGACAAGCCAAGGGAATACAGGGAATGGAAGGGCAAGAAAGTGTTATTGATTGGCTGCTCTAATGCTGGAAAAAACGTTTTTCAAACAGATTTTGAATATTTGTTTTGAAATATTGTCAAAAGCATCAATTTTGAGTGTCAGGGTTTGCCTTTGTTTTTCTTTCCACGCTTCACAATTTTTTTCTTTCTTTCTTTCTCAGCACTCACTTATTTTACCAAGGGAACCTGGAGAGAGGGAGAAACCAGATTAAAAATGAAAGAAACCAGCGGAAGTCAATTTACATGTGAAACTGAAAAGGGTGCAAAATTTTTGCTAAGAGCTTTAATTTTCAGGCACACAGAAAATTCACTGGGAAAAAAGATCAGTTAAACAAATTAAACAGACCGACTTGTGGGTTTTCTACGCCCAGAGGTTTTATCCGACTAAAACTTCTATCCTGCAAAGATTTTATTGCCTGTTTATATATATATAAACATTTATTATTATTTCCATGGTGGATTATAAATCATGTTCAAAGTGCTTCTGTGAAGCTTTTAATTGCTCTCAGATCTAACAATAAGGACCTTAATCCCAGCAGAACCCACTTGTGGTGGCTGGAGCATATGACAGTATTACAGCCTGGCCTTGGAGGAATGACTGAGGAAATGGCAACCAAGGGCTGTTGCTGGATAAGTAAACACTCACACCCAAGGATTTGCTTTATTTTTCAAGGAGGGTTTAGGGAGCTGGCACATACGTTTGCTTCTTGATTATGATGTTTGAATTAAGTCAGTTTAGGACAATGCAGTTGTTTTTGAATTAAGTCAGTTTAGGACAATGCAGTTGTTTCTACTTGACAGTGAGCATAGCCAGGTCCCAGTCTGGGATAGGTTTTGGGTTGGTCATTATTCACCCACCTAAACCCACAGAAGTAGCAGCATCTGTTTTTTTTTTCTTTATTGCTGCCTTTCATACTGAGATTATTAGGAAATAAAATCAACCCACTCTCCAAAGTGGGCAAGGGAGCAGGCTCATACAGTAACGTGCTCGAGGAGCTGGTTGGTTTGTCTCAGTTGGGTGATGCAAGCAGCCAAGGCAGAGGAGGAACCTGGTTTGTTTACTGGCAGCTGCTGTCCAGCTGATGTAATTCGGTAATAGCTGGTGACAGGCAGACACTATAGAAGATACAAATGAAAATTCCTTGGGGAGCTCCAGACATAAATAATTCATCAAAATGAATTTTATAGTAGGGGTCAAAAGAAATTGAAGAAAGCCTGAATGTTAACTCTCTGAGGGAGGAATTGACAGGCTGGTTTTCTACAGACTCTGCAGGCAGGGAGGATATATAGGCAAATTAAATGTAAATGAAGAATATGACAATGTTCCTGCTACCTGGAACCTAAGAAAGAGACACACAAAAAAATAAAAAAAGGAAGGATGATTAAGGAGATTTCGGCAACTGAAACTACTGCTGGGTGACTGTGTTGGTCTGAGCTGAGGTGCACCATTGAGCCCTGACCAGAGAGATGCTGGGTAATGGCAGAGAGAGTTGTTACAGGTCCACACTGTCTCACTATATATGTATCAGTCACAAAGAAGTGTGTCTTCTTAGTAATCAGCTCAGTAACTGACCTGTAGTAGAAGCTGATTAATCTCCCCTGAATATTCCACCGAGTAAGGAAGTGCTGCATGGGAAGGACAGAAGTGCTGGTACGGGACATTGTTGTGGCTCCCATAGGTGACATCTGCAAGCGACTAACCCGTGGGGTGGCCAAAGCTGTTCCCCACTGACTGTGCCATGGGCTAGGTCCTCTCACATCACCTGGTGCCATTTGGGGGCTGCATCCCAATGGGAGGGGCTTTGGGATTCCCACAGTGCGGCTTCTGCCTCCAAAAATGCCCTTGGAGGCTGGTTTTCAAGGAGGAGGAAAGCTGTCATCCCCCACACAACTCAGAGTTCCCCGAGGAAAACCAGAGGTGCTTCAACTAAGCAAATGTAAGGTCTGTTTCTCTGGGAACAGTTTTTACAAACACTTTTTTGTGAAGCTCTTTTTGAGCTTGCCTAGCACAAGGTGACTATTTTTCAACATACCAGGCTATAATTCTGCAACTATTTGTGTTTGGGTTTTATGTTTGCCTTAGTTTCTAAACTCTGACCAGTCAAATAACTTCACCCTGACCGAAGAGGGTGTTTTTTTGTCATAGTTGAAGAAACGCTGGCTTAGGAATAAGTGATTATAAGCCTGTGAAAATGGCACGTTACTTATGTGCAGCGCAAAACTTTCCACCCAGGCTTGCATTTTCAGAAACGGCCTCTAATTTTGGATATCCAAATTTAGCCTCCTGGAGGCTGTCTTTCAGAGATATTGCTTGCCCCCAAGTCTGAGCATGTATACTTTACGGCGCCCGGAATAGCTTCATTGCCCAGAGCAGCCCTTGTTTTGTGCTATTCTGGATTCACATTCTGTCATTGTCTGAGAACTGCTAACTCTCCCATAGAAAAATGTAAGTTTTCTGCTCCCTAAATCTGGGAAACTTTCTCTTCCAGGGACTTTGGCATTGCCTTAGTTGCAAAGGCTTCCTTCCTACCTGAACTCAGAAAAAAGCCTGAAAGACTTTATTCTCATGAACACCCATTTGCAGACTGCAACTATGAGAATAAAAGGAGAGAGAGACACTTTAACTACCTCACTTACTTTAAAGCAGAAAGTTGTGGGAGAAAGATCATCCCTTGTTACAAGAATCCATGAGGCTGGCTGGTACCTTACAGTACATGACATCTCAAAAAGTTAGTGAGTTAGTGCTTTAGTGTTAGATTGGTGTTCTTACTCCTATTTAGCTGAAAAACCTGGAGAATCACAGAGTCACAGAATGCGAAGAGTTAGAAGGGACCTCGAAAGATCATCTAGTTCAACCCCCCTGCCAGAGCAGGATCACCTAGACTCAATCACACAGGAACGCATCCAGGTGGGGTTTGAATGTTTCCAGAGAAGGAGACTCCTCAGCCTCTCTGGGCAGTCTGTCCCAGTGCTCTGTCACCCTCACAGTGAAAAACTTTCTCCTTATATTCACATGGAATTTCCTATGCTCCAGCTTGCACCCGTTGCCCCTTGTCCTGTCGCTGGCCATCACTGAGAAGAGCCTGGCTCTGTCCTCCTGACTCTCGCCCTTTACATATTTATAAACATTAATAATGTCACCCCTCAGTCTCCTCTTCTCCAAGCTAAAGAGGCCCAGCTCCCTCAGCCTGTCCTCATAAGGAAGGTGTTTCACTCCCTTCATCATCTTGGTGGCCCTGATCTGGACTCTTCCAAGGAATTCTATGTCCTTCTTGAATTGAGGGGCCCAGAATTGGACACAGTATTTGGGTGCAGTCTCAAAAACCCCTCCTTTAAACATAATGTGGTAAAAGAAATCAGAAAATAAAGCATTTGAAATGTTAAATGGTAAAAGGGGAGTTTACTGCTCTCTTGCTGCGTTTTCCCCTTGCCTTCGTGCACCTTTCCATGGGGAGGCATTTCTTATTTTTCTGATTTGATAACACAACGCAAAGTCCTCTCTCATGTGCAGAGGCTTTGCTGTGATTCAGGGAAAAAGGATGTATATGTGGTATTACAACAGTTTCAGAAAATAAATAGAAGGATATCCTGGTGAAAAGTGCTGATCATAGGATTGGTGGTCTCTCTTATTCCTGGATTCATGCTGGGTGCAGGTAGCATTAAAGGAGCTGAAAAGCCACAAGGGACTCTGTAGTTTTGTGGTTTGGTTGCTTTTTTTTTTTTTTTCTTCAAGGTAAAAAGTCCTGCCTCTCCTGTCAGTTATCCTGCAACTGCCAGAGCTGGATGAGAATCACAGAATCACAGAATCGTAGGGGTTGGAAGGGACCTCGAGAGATCATCGGGTCCAACCCCCCTGCCAAAGCAGCTCCCTAGCACATGTTGCACAGATAGGCGTCCAGACGAGTCTTGAATATCTCCAGAGAAGGAGACTCCACCACCTCCCTGGGCAGCCTGTCCCAGGGCTCTGTCACCCTCACTGTGTAAAAGTTCTTCCGCATGTTGGTGCAGAACTTCCTGTGCTCCAATTTACAGCCATTGCCCCTTGTCCTGTCTCCACAGACCACTGAAAAGGGGTTGGCCAATTCCCCCTGCATCCCATACTTAAGATATTTATAAACATTAATTAGGTCCCCCCTCAGTCTTCTTTTCTCCAGGCTGAACAGCCCCAGCTCACTCAGCCTTTCCTCATACGGGAAGCAATGACACGGTAAATAAATGCCCTGTGGCACATGACAGGACCAGTCCATGGCTGGATGTTGGCTTCTGTCCAGGCCATTTCTACAGCTGGAGCACCTGAGCAGCCCCTTTTACTCCGAATGCTTCAAAATCACTGCTGTTAATCTACAAGGTAAAGGCCATGCTTGTAATAGTGGGCACCACTTTCAAAGTGGTACAGCCTTGAAAGGGAGGAAGCAGGAAAAGATGCTGCACTGCTTTTGAGAAGGGAAGAGGAGGCTGAGCCCCGTGCAAGGAGAGCTCCTTTGTTGCCGAAGAGGAGCACGTTTTTTTCACTGAGCAAGCAGCGTGTGAGAAGCAGAGTGCTTACACAAGGCTGCTTGCTGGGAACATACCAGTGAGCATTTCTCACGTTCTCTTGTGCAACAGACCCAGCATTGATTGACAATTTTGCAGATGCACATGAGGATCAAGAAGGGAAACGTTCAGCTCCTCAGGCATGAGGCAGCACCATGCCAGCTTTTACCCATCTCCTGCGATGCCCAGTGGCCTCTGTTGCTGTCTGCCCCCGTTAATTCGCTCTCCCTTTGAAGAACAAGGGCTGAGGTTAGAAATCATGGTGCAGCCCTGATGGAGCACGGTGTGGTGGCAGTACCCCACAGTGTATGGGGTGGGGGGCAGGGGCCAAGGTCCCCCCCAACAGCTGCTCCCATTGCTGTAAGACTGAGCACAGTCTCAGGCCATTGAGCGCAGAGGCTGGCAGGCACTAAACCACTGCTTGTACATGCCCTGAACCAAACCAAGGAGAAATAAGCCAGGAGTGTGAGCCAGAGAGGGAAAAGGGGTTTCCTTTGCACAAGGTCTCGAGTGAGCAGTGGCAGGCAGAGAGATGCTCTTGCAGTGCGTGTGAGGCAGGTGTCCTCCCACCAAGACCCCCACATACATGTGCAGGGAGGCCTGGAGGACATGGACTATCCATGTCTGGTCCACAGTAAAACCCCCAAAGGCTTATAATATGGGCATAGGATTCCCAGCAGCACCGGGTTACTGCTGGACCATGGCAGTTTCACCCACAAATTAATAAAAGAGAAAAAGAGGATTTTTCTCATTTTGCCTCCCCATTCCTGGACAATCTTTCCTGCCCTTGTAGTGAGAAAATACAGTGCTGCTCTTCCTTGTCAGGGCCAGGCTCATGGTTATGTGCTAGTGTCTCCCTAGCTGCACCATACAATGCATCTCACATTGTTTTATAAGTCTGCCTTGCTGTCAGCTGTCCAACTTTCAGTGTCGGCACAGAGATGTCAGCAGGTGCCACTGTCCCCACCAGAGCTACTATAGCATTACCCATGCAAAATGCCTTTGAAGTGGGGAACTTCAGTCTGGAGTCCCAGTACAAGGGTGCCTATCAAAAACCTGGCACTCCCCTGAATAAATCCCTCACTGCACTCTGCTCTCGCTGCTGGGGTAGCTAAACAATGGATGCTACAAACCTTTTCCCTATGCGGGGGTTTAAACAAGCTGTCCACTTGCTGACAGTATTTGAACATTACTGGAGGGCAATTTTGCTCATCTGATTCTCCAGAGAGAGATTTGTTCAATAAGTTGGTGCTCAAAAGGGGTGTTTGCTTTGATTTTTGTGCACTGAGACCATGCCAGCTGCTCTGCGAAGTGTTAAGTGCTTTAATAATTTGTGCGGGTGTTGCTTTTCCCCATACATTTGTCAAGATAACATTAATTTCCATTATTTCCGCTGAAACAGAGGATTAACCTGTAGCAAATTTTTATAGCACAACTCCACTCCAAAACAGGGGTGTCCGGTTGTTTAGATACAAGTGCATTGGCAACGTGATACACTGAGGCATAGTATAATGATGCAGTCGCATGAATTGCTGTCCATAAAGCCTGTCTAAGCCTGTATTCCCGGTATTGATCCTGGGAGTGACAAATTCCATCTGAGGAAGGCAGCACTTTGAGATATTAAAGTGTAATTTATGGATTCATTTACTGGGGTCCCAGAATTGATTTCCTTAAATGTTATGGAGCATATCGAATGCAAATCCCCTGGGATTTGGAACAATATTGCAAAATACCATCAATTCCTAGTTCCCATTGTAATCATTTAATGAAACCAGAATGTCCTTTTCTAAACGGGCCCTTTCATCCTCTGGGTGAATTAGGTGCAATTATAATTAAACTTTCGTTTAGAATTGGAGCTAAATTAAAATCATATAAATAACCGAATCTTCAGGATCGCTATTCCTAATTAATAAGGTAACCGTTCTTGCTGGAATAGACTTTTTATGATGCATTAATAACTCCCAATTCCTATTACATATTTATCTAAGGCAATATATTATATTTCAAATGTTTAACGGAAGACTCCCATAAGGAAGGGTTTAATAAAGTACTCTGTTAGATATCGAGTCGTTTTAACTGCGCAGCAGATCCCCCCAGTGCCTCCCGCTGCTTCTGAAAGATGAGACAATAAAATCCGCATTGCAATGTGGTGCAACATTTTATCTGAAACTGGGTGAGGTTCTTGGAGTGCCGCGCAGAGTGCTAACACGCTGGCTTGGGTGACCTGAACACGCACACACACACATGCACCCATCAAATGGCATCATTTCACGACTTCTTCCCCACCCCGGGCTAGTTTGATATGTGCTTCAGAGGATTTGCATATCATTCTGCAAAGTAGTCAGTGCCAAGGGTTTAGGATTTGAATTGCATTTCTGAGAAATGCAGGAGTTACTGTACTGTCTTTTGCTGGTCCTTTTGTAAGTATTTATCTGTTAAATCAGAGTCCTCCACCACTACCATGCGCAGCAGTGCTTGCTTTCAGTGTGGAGAGAAAGTACGTCATGTGGAGCTATAGCTACGCGACAACCAACTTACGCTTACCTCCTCCTTCATCTCTGTAGTACTGCCAACAGCTCCGTGGTGCCTCGGGGTGACAGACAGCACGAGAACTTGGATAGGCTCCACTTGCTCCACTTGCAACCCTCCAAGGCCCAGCATTTACCTTCAGCTTCCCCGAGTCCTGCCAAACCCAACTGGGTGACCTGCAATCACCCCAAGTGACTGTGGCTTCTCTGGTATAAATACATGTGGGCCTCAGTCAAAAAGAGAGGAGGATGTAACACAACAGCAGAAGTCATGGCAATAATCATCATTAGGATATAACTGTAGGAAGCGAATATAATCCTCTCATAGGAGAAGATAAGAAAAGGGGAAGCAAAATTATAAAGGTGTTAACCACTTTTTGAAGATGTTTTGATGATAAGGCTAGTACAAAAAAAAAACCCTCATATGGAATATAATTCTCTGCTGACAAGAAGCAATTTTGGACACCTTTCAATCATTCTGATATCTAGCTGCTCATTACTCTCTCACGTAAAATGCATCACAATTATTCCACTGAATGTTGTATAGTTTACATAACTACATTTGTGCAATCTGCCTTGATACCTTGATGTGTTGTACAATAATAGAAAGTCATCACCAAGAAAACAATAGCCCTCTCTGATTTACTCAAATGTGCAGAACTATAGAATTTTCATGAGAAAGTACAGCTGATAAAGTTGTTTTTCACCAAGCTCAGGCCTTCCTACGAGGAGATACACTCTTGACCAGTACAACGTGAATCCAATGTCAATAACAATGGACCCAAGAAAACCAAAATCTGATGGCTTTTTGTCGCTGTGAATTCCTACTTATGCTCAGGATATGTTGCTTCAGGAGACATTGAATAGAGACAAGCTTTTAGGAATGGTGCAAAATGAAGTTAATCTTTTTGTGTTCTCACTTACCAAACCGATTTTGAGTAAGTGAACTGCAAATCTGCTTCACAGATTGATATAATTTAAGGTTTATATAGTTTAATTAATATATTAATAGTGAATAATGAGTGGAATTGGAGCAGAATATGAGACAGTGGCACGGAACAACTTCTGGTTTTGAGACTCCTTAATTGCAGAAGAAAAAAAAATGCTCTCTGAGCACTGTGATCATTTCAGCAGCTGAGCTGGATCATTGGAGGGTGTTGAGTGCAATAAAATAACGCTGTGGTTTGCTTTAACTACTCAGATCAAGGTCCCAGTTTGCTTTCTGGCACAGACCTGCTGGAATGGATTTCATCATCCAGGGGCTGCAATCAAGGCATTTAATAACTGCAACTCTGTGAGTCCTGTACATAATTTCACATGTGTTGTTATAACACTTGCATTGCTGATCCTTCGCTTTGGAGGTAAGAAATACCGGCTGTGACCAGGGGAGAAAAATAGGCAGTGGGCATTAAAATAACAATCCCTTTGGTCAAAACCACCTAGCATTTTGCAGTGATTTCTGCACAGATGTTCCTTTATGACTGCAAGTTGACATACTCATGCAAAGAAAAACAGAAAATGGCATAATGGCATATTTAAAACTAAATCCTAACCCTCCTTTCAATCTTCACTAACTGTATACAACAAAGCAGAGGCTCAGCGCTGAAGGTGCAGGATGTCTCTCTGCTGCTTGCCCTTTGCAAAGGAGAGAAGCCATGTCAAAATGGACATGGACTCTTAAAAAAAATCTTACTAAGTTTCCCTCTCATTTGGAGCATTCGCACCCCTCCAACCCATGCCCCCCCTCACCCCCCCACACACACACCCCACACCCCTCCCTTTACTGTAGAAAATAGGATAAATTGGTTCCTGGTTAATAGTCCCTTAGGTCTTCTCCAAATCAATAGGTCAAGATGCTGCTTTTCCAGAGATGTTGGGTAACCACATTTTGGCAGAATTTGTGCTTGGTCAAATTTTGTGGCATGTTGGAGAGGGAGGTGTACTCCCTGGTTTGGTGTACTCCTCTCATGTGGAGTCTCATCTCAGCATCCCAGATGTGATAGCTGAAGGAGTTTCCTCCTTTTGCGACCCCCTCCTTCCTATCCATGTTTTTAATGAGAGGCAGTGACTTACACAATCAATACAACATTGCAGACACCTTCCCATCAGCATTCATGCTCTGTAATAGCTTAAAATTTTTTATTTTTAAAAATGTTAATTCTTGATTCTCCCACCTGGCATAGTTTTTATTTGTTTCACCACAGTTGCATGGAGCTGATGATTTTCATTCGGCCGTGCCCAGCATACTCAGATCTTGTATTATTGAGATAATAAAAACAATGCTAGGTTGAACTTGGTTTGGAAAGAACAATGCAAAAGCTTCAATACAGCTGTGAACTCTGCATTTCTGCTGCTGATATGGTGTCCTGCATCTATTTGTTCATAGCATCGTTCCCTTCCCCTGTCCCTGCAGTAATGTGGGGTACAGCGGTGCACTCCATCTGCTCTGGAATCTGGTGAGAAGAAGGGGAGGAGGCTGCCACTACTGCCTGCCTCCCTCCCCAGCCCACCACCCCAGTCCCTCACTTGGTGGCTCTACAGTCCATCTTCCCTGGGGTGCTGGTTGAGCTGCTCTACCACCACGCTGATTTGCTGTCATTCATGGCATCTCCCAGGCTCTGAGTTCCTTTTCAGCTTCTCCAGAGTATACCGGGGTATACAACTGAGCAAGGGGAAGACCTGCCTGGATGGATTCTGACAACAGCCATGTCTGGTTTAGAGGTCTATGGAAAAATACCAAAATTCACTCTATCTGACATAATCTTTCAATCTTTCTGGAAAAAGTAGCTGCCTTTGGGCTGGATAAGTGTTCTCTAATGTTGAGCCTATCCAGAGTACAGGAAAGCTCCAATATCCCCTAAGTTGTCTGCTTTAAGCCTAGGTGATTTTATCATGAGTCTTTAAGTAATTGCAGTAGAATTATGGAATCACAGAATAATTTATGTTGGATGGCACCACAGGAGATTATCTGAACCAATCCCCTGCTCCAAGCAGGGTCCCTGGAGAAGGGATCCTGCTTAGATCACATTGCTCAGGGCTGCGTTTGGTTTGGTTTTGAATATCTTCCAGGATAAAGACTCCATGGCCTCTCCTGACACCTGCTCCAGTGTTTGTTCATCTTAGTGGTGATTTTTTTTTTTGTCCTAACGTCAAATTTGAATTTCTATTGTAGCAGCTCATGTCTACTGTCTGGATAAACTTACTGGATGAAAAACCTTCATGCAATGGGACATCAGGCTCCATTTGCTGTGTCTGTGCTGGTGAAATGAAAAGTTCTTTAACAGTAGGGCTACTTGGACTATTTGAAATCAGTTGCTGGTCTCAGTCCAGTAATGGCACCTGCGTCACAGAGCTGCCAAGGTCATTTGAACAGCTTGTCAACCTGTCTAGCACAGTGAATGAAGAAGATAAGGACTGAAAGGACAGACAAAACCACCCCCTTCATGCCCAACAGAGCCCTTTCCAGACAGGCTTAAAGGACACTTGCCAGCAGCCACCAGTGCTTTGCTGGTGTCTGCCCCGAGTTTCATCTCTTGCTAAGGAGAGGAGTGCCTCTTGCCAGGGCGGTCACTGAAGCACCCTCTGTGAACGCCAGAGGCTGGCTCTCTGTGCTCACTGAGCTCCAGTGACTGCTGCCAAACTGGTGCTCCGCGACACAGCCCGTTCTCCCAGCCCATCTGTCTCCTCCATCAGGCCTAGCGCTAGCCCTGAGCTAGCACGATGTTGGCAATGTGCTCCCCATCCCATCACACGCACCTCTGTGCAGTGAAGGGAATGGAACAGTTGCAGTCCCGGTGTGAAACCCATCTACCCAGCAGCCCACCTTCTGCAAAGCATGGGTATTCTCATTTGCTCTTCTGAGGAGTGCCAGGAACAACACACCATCAGATTCTGGCTCGTTTTAACTATTGCAGGTGCCTCATCTTGTAGATTATTGAAGGGTGGACCAGCCTTCTTGGCCCAAACTTCATATCTCAATATTTTCACCTTTAACCACCTGGACATGCAGGGTCCATAGAGACAGCTATCAGTGCTAACTCTACAGAACAACTGCGTTTAACTCTATTTTTATTTTCCCATAGCAGAGTTGAGTCTCATTTATTTGGCTACTAACTTCCTTGTTCTTTGTCTTGACTAGAAGAAGACTTTCATTGATGCAAAACAGGAAACACAAGCGATGGGACACCCTAATCATGGTAGTGTAGTGCTATAAAATTTAAAAATGTGTAGAAAATAATTGAGGGATATGAGAAGGTGGTGTGCCAACAGCCATTGCAGTATGGCAGATACATGAGGAGCTGTTGAGTAAATATTTGGTGCCTATACAGAAAGAAGTTACTCCAGCAGCGATGACCTTCTTATCCAGAAAAAAAAAAAAAGAGACTGTCCAGAGATATTTTCATCTATTCATCTGTAAAGCTTTCCCTCATAAGGCCCTGATCCTGCTCTGACAGCACAGGCTTTGTAGGTGCAGGATATCTCTCTGCCGCTTGCTCTTTGCAGAAAGGTGTCTTTTTAGATTGCCTGGAGACCCCTTCCCACCTTTGGATGGTATTAAAAACCTCTCTGGGCAGACACCCTTGGGGCCTAATGCCAATCAATTTGTGTTCATTGCTGAGGGCTGAGACAGAGACAGAAAGTGTCCTTGATTTCAAGCATTCCTGTTGTCATAGACATGTCTTTAAAGAGAGGCTGTGCTGCTGCCTTGTCAACCTTCAAGCCACAAAAATGATCAGACTAATTTTTTTTTCTCAGAGACATCTTTCTTCTGGAGGGGTGCGGTGGGATGGAGGGTTGGTTAGGGAATGGAGGCAGGCTTTCCAATTCTGGTTTTTTGGGGTGGGGTTTTTTTGAAAAAAACTTCTCTGACAGATAAATATGTGGCTAATCTTGCTTGATAGCTGCCAGTGTTGTCTTCTAGTTCTTTGCTTTAGCTAACATTTTTCCATCTCTTTCTGACCCTCTGTACTTAAAACTTCACCAAGTCTAAATCAGAGACCAAATCCTATATGCTAATCATCAGCAGAGATGGACAGTTCTCAGGGCAACAAGGGCACGAGAAAATCAGAGCACTGTTTTCACTGAAATGCTTCTCTTATTAGAGAAGGGAAGAAAAACACGATGGTTGCCCATGTCTTGGCTGGGTTTTTTTAGCTAAAGCCTCTGCATGCCTCTGAAACACTGAAGAGCATTCTGGACATCTTGGTCATGCTGCCAGACCTTGGCTTCTACATAACGGGTCAGACTTCCAGCATACTTGGAACTTACGCTGACTTCAAGGGTGTTGGTAGGCTGGAAATCCAGCTGTACTTCTGAAGCTTAAACACAGACTCAGGAATCCAAATTCAGCTTTGATTTTTTTTGAAAAAGTATGCCTTTAGTCAACAAAGTGATACAGGACTTGGCCTGGCTTTTCTTCAAAAGCCAGGAGCACATTATGCAACTCATGCAGTCTCTGCTCTGCTGTTAGCCCACCTTCAGAAGACTGGCTTTCTCAGATAAATGAAATTTTATCTAATTACTTATATATCAACAGTCCCCATAGAGTGCTGTGCACTGCAAAATTAAATCAGAGGTGTAAGCAGGAAATTAAGCTTCATGCTTTGAAATGGAAGAAGGTATTAACAGATCTGGCAATGACTTGTTTATTTCAGCGTCCCTTCACATAGGCTCTCTGTGATGTTGTTTGACCTCTAGGCTCTGGAAAATAAGTGCAGAAGCCCCAACTCTGCATCTTTTCAGAGGCTGATACCTTCCAGCTACTCACTGTACCCACTCGGCCCCGCAGCAGAGGTGCAGCCCTGCTAAGCCAGAGCCTCAGCTCAGCTTGGAGAAGTCCCTCCCCAGGAAGGATCCAGTCAGAGATGAATCACAAGCCCTTTCACAGCCACTGCTATCTGCCTGATGCAGTCCAGACAACAGCAAATTTGATTGAGTTCACTCAAGACCTCTGCAAGCTGCTCATTTTAGATGGCAAGTCCAAAGGGCGAAGGCTCCCTGTCCTGCTTGCAATCTAGACTGCCACTTAAGCATTTTGCCCCTTTCTTTAAAGGTCAGAATTAAAAAGATAGCTCTTTACCACTTTACAGATAAATGCTCTGATAAGTGAGCTCTCAGCACGGGGTTGAATACAGAATGCAGTAAATATCCCAATAGCCAGATGAGATTTATAAGATATGGGATTGTGCTTGTAATACGGAAGAGGAGGTGAATTTCTGATTGTTAGATTTGTCAAGGGTGGCTCTCTTCTCTCCAAGTTATCTTCTGTGCTGAATGAGTACTGACATAAGAGAGTCAGGCTGCATAACACGTGGAGATTATTAGCATTCCGTAGACACATACTCTTGTGGCTCTCCAGCCCTGGAAATCTGCAGTGAAAATGTTCCCTCTGGCCGAAGAAGGCTCCAGCTGCTGCACTGCCATCAGGAGCCAGAGGTGAGGTCAAGGTATCGCTTAGGGCCTGCCTGCTCCTTGCAATGATGAAGACTTCTCAGGGAACACGAGACCCTCTTTCCCTGAAAAGGCTCCTTGCCAGTAACCAGAATGAACCATGGTTCCTGCTCTCATATATGTTCCCTCTGTATTTCCATGGGGATCTGGGTGTCCATGGAAAGTAGCAAGAGGAAAGCAAAGGAGCTGGCTGTTTGTTAGAGCCACCCAACAATGTTGCAGGAAAACAAAAAAGTTTTGCAGAAAAGTGTCAGCAAACCTCAGCCAAAACACAGCCAGGAACCTGGCTGCCTTTCTGCCAGGCTGCCTCAGATCTCCTAGGATCCTGTGTTCTGAAAGAAAGAGGAAATCAAATTGAATTAAAAAAAAACCCCAAACTAATGGACAAACCATTTTTGCAAATCTAATGAAACACCACACTGCGTGCATTAATTGGCTAATGTCAACACAAACACACCTGGGGCGTGCTGATACCAGGATGCCCATAAAGCTTGCTCAAACTGCTGTCACGTGCATCCCTTCCTATCACACTGCTTTCACAGCAGACCTGGTGTTGAAAGCCTTTGCCCTTCCTCTCCCTTATTAGCTTTCTGGAGGGCCATAAAGAGGGAAGTTCAACACTCAGAGTGCACCTTCCCCAGTCCTTTCACTTACCGGAAGACTTCTGCAAGTTGTTATTCTTTCTATTTGAGAAGTCTTGCTTGCATTCAGTGCTGTATATGAGTTGGTGACTTCAGACAGCCTCTGTACTAAACCATATTTATTGCATTCTGCCATATTACAATTGACTCTACCCTGCCATTCCTCATCTTTATAACAACAATAAACCCTTAAAATTAAAGCAATTTCATTTCAGATAGAAAAATGTAATAAGCCCTAGAGTGAGCCTCTAAAAGGTCACAGTTGTTTTAAATAAATATTAAAATCAATGCGTGATCTTGGTGAATTCTGATGAGAAATCTTTATTAAAACCTGGTCTTATTTTTTAATAAGAGAATCTGTAAGACTAAACATCGAGGGTCATTGTATATATACATGAGCATACACACATATGCCATTGGCACAACAGCGGTGTTGGTTGTGATTCCAAATTCTGAAGTCTTTCACAAACAATAGTTAAGAGAAATATAAATTCTTACTGTGACTTAGATCAAGGTAGCAAGATCATGTAAAAGGCAAGAGGACTTTTTTTTTCTTAGGTCTTGTTACTAGAAATGTACTACTAGTAGTATTTTCACTTGAAGGGACTCACCTGAAGCCAGTCATGGCAGAGGTCTTCTTGTGTGGAGTGTTACACATAGAAAATCATTGCCTCAGCCTTCAAGTACGTGTGATGTGCAAAAGAAAAGGAAGCAGAAAGAGGGGCAGTGTGAACCCTCTTTTCTTCCCATGAGAGTGGAAGCACCAGCTCACTGCATGACCGTCCTTCCTCAGATTGTTTCTTCTGGATAGTTTGTGGGGAAAGTAAGCTTTGAGGTGGGTGGGTGAAAGTTGCTTCTGTGAATGCTGAAAGGGATTTTTCTGATGGTAAAGGGAGAAGTGGCAGAGGGCAAACATAGGTTTGTGGAAGAAATAGAGATTCAGGTGACTGAGAATGCTCCTGGTGATCTAGAAGGGCCTGTAACCTTCTCCAGATGAGATGCCATGACAGGAATTGTTTTCCAAGGGGTTTTAAGAGATACAACAGAAAGCTGGTGGTTGGTGTGGTGGAAGATAAAATCGATGGGTTGACTTGAAGGGGTCAGGAAGGAAGTATAGTAAAAATAGTGTTAGCAACAATATATATTTCTTACAATCATTATTTTTTTAATGCTTGCAATGGTCATATTTCCAAAGGAAAGTACAGCAGGATTTGCCGAACAGTTGCCAGGGAGCATGAGGCAGTATCAGAAAAGAGTGTGGAAGAGGTGAAAATCTGGTAGGATGAGGGGACATGTTTACATGTTTTTGGAGTTAAGCAGGAAGAAACAATAACTGCAAGAGATGGCCTGAACGCTGGGTTTTGGTGGAAGGGACTAGCACAAGATGAAACCAGAACATAGAGCAGAGAAATAGACCATTTTGCTAAAGTCCTTTGCACCTGGAAAGTGAAGAATGAAGCTAAAGCTCAGTGGAATGGGTCCTAAACTGTTGAAGAGCTATATATTTAAAAATACAACAAACCCTCAAAATTTCTCTCAATAGCATTTATTTATCTTTAAGCTTCCCCTCAGCCTCTCTGCCTGGTTGCAAGCAATGAATTTCTGTAGCTCACAGCAGCTCCTGTACGTTTCATGCAGGTCCCTCTGCCAGGCTTGTTCATTATTTCATTGTTGTAGGTTTGCATGGGAAGGTCTTGGTGGAGGAGCAGGGGGTTGCAGGGGTGGCTTCTGCAAGAAGGAGCTAGAAGATTTCTCTAGGCCCAACAGAGCCGATACCAGCTGGGCTCAAGGCCACACCTGCTGGTGACCAAAGCCAAGCCAATCAGCAACGGTCATAATGCCTCCGTGATAATATATTTAAGAAGGAAAAAAAACCCCTTTTTGCTGCCAGAGAAAGGAATGAGAAGATATAAGAAACCCTGCAGACACCAAGGTCAGTGAAGAAGGGGGGCAGGGGGGGAAGAAGGCGCTTCAGGCGCCATAGGAGAGAGTCCCCTGCAGCCTGTGGAGGACCCCATGGTGGAGCAGGTGGAGACACATGAAGGATGCTGTGACATGGTGGGAAGCCCATGCTGGAGCAAGCTCCTGGCAGGACCTGCAGCCCATGGAGAGAGGGGCCTATATAGGGCAGGTTTGCTGGAAGGACTTGTGACCCCACGGGGGACTGGGCTGGAGCAGTCTGGTCCTGAGATATTGCACCCCATAGAAGTGACCCACACTGGGCCAGTTGGGAAAGACCTGGAGCCCAGTGGAAAAGGACTCCTGTTGGAAAAGTTTGCGGAGGATTGTCTCCTGTGGGTGGGACCCCACGCTAGGCAGGGGGAAGGGGTGAGGAATTTTCCCCCTAAGAAGGAAGGACCAGCAGAAACAACTTGTGATGAACTGACTGAAAGCCTTGTTCCCCTGTCTCCTCTGTGACACCTGGGGCATGGGGTGGGACAGAAATCAGGGAAAAAGTTGAGCCCAGGAAGAAGGGAGGCTTTAAGGAAGGAAGGCTTTAAGATCTGGTTGCACTTCTCATTATCCGACTCTGGTTTCACTGTGTGTGTAGTGTAGTGTCA
The DNA here is from genome assembly GCA_020800305.1 of Porphyrio hochstetteri. NCBI lineage: Eukaryota > Metazoa > Chordata > Aves > Gruiformes > Rallidae > Porphyrio > Porphyrio hochstetteri. The sequence goes on along the minus strand of CM036905.1, from coordinate 31,127,310 downwards.
TAAATTAGAGAGTTTTCTTACCTTTATTCTGTGTGGAGTCTGTTTCACCCATGATACTAATTGTGAAATGATCTCTCTGTCCTTATCTCGACTCCTGGGCCTCTCAATATATATTTTCTCCCCTGTCCAGCTGAAAAGGGGGGTGATAGAGCGACTTTGGTGGGCGTCTGGCCTCCAGCCGGAGTTAAACCACCACAATTGTCCATTGCTATTCAGCAGCCTCAGATACTTCCCACTGAAACTGCTCCTTGCCTTTTGCATTTCTTTGCTCAGAATGGTGTTTAAAGTATAGCTTTGGTTATCTTCCTTTTTTTGATACCCTTTCTGCTCCTGCCATAGTGTCACTTATGACACAGTTTACACAATCTAATGAGGGTTATCATTCGGGTGATTAAATTGCTGTGTTTAAACACCCTGTTTGAGCTTATTACCATTGGAACAGACTGTGTGGTTGCTGACATTTTCACAATGGATCCTGCAAAATTGCCTAGTCCTCCTGGGTGTCTGATCTTCTCAGCCCGTGGACCGTGGATTGCATATTCAGAACATGCATTTTGTTGCAGGCAGGATAAGAACATTATTCCATCTCTCACAACCTTAAGAGAACTTGGCCAGAAATGAGAAATGCTGTTGAAAAAGCCTTGCCTTGCAGGAGCTGAGGTTATGACATGGAATAATGAGCACACAAGTTATGGCACATGGTGTGCAGTACACGCCATTACCTGCTCCGCATCTGAAATTACAGAGCGGAAATCAGTCTCGTAATCAGCCCCTGATTATGCTATTTGCTGTTGTTATGCGCTAAAAGAGGAGAGCATCTGCTTCTTCTTTTTAAACACTTGTTTATGAAGCAAGCCTTCCTGCCAAGAATATAAGTGAAGGACAGCTTGTATCCTGGCTGCAGGAGAAAACTGGACTGGAAGATCTATCTAAGGTTCATGCAAGGTGTGGGATCCTCCTGGAGATGAGATGAGGGAATAGGTCTTCATGGCCAGCCCCCTGGGGAAGGGACTGTCATCCACCTTCTACAAGTTTAGAGAAGACTTCACCTGCTTTGCAGCCCATCTTCTGTAGGGGCTTGCTGCTGTGGACACTGGCCCCATCAGCACCAGTCATCTGCAGCTTTTGGCTACCTTGCTGATTGTCCTTACCAACGAAACTTTTCATTGTGGTTTTCTTGCTCTACTTCCATCCTCTGGGACAACCCTTTGACTTGTAGTAGTAATTTGCTGTGTCTCCGCAGTCTTTGAGTTGAAATGGGAAAGCTGGTGTTTCCTTCTTTGTAACTTCCCACATCCCCTCTCTCAGTGGCAGCAAAGAGCCCAGGAGCCTGGCAACGAGGAACAAACTGCCCACTTCAACAACCTCAATCTGCACTTTCTTTCTGGGAAACCAAGCCTGGACATGGGTGTCGTGAGCTCTCCTCTTCGGAGTGCAACTGGGTTTTTCAATTATTCAGTCAGATTTTTAAAGCAATTGAGCCTCTCCTTAGAGCACTAATAATTGTTTGGGATTTTGCTTTTAAAAAAATAATGGAATAATGGCAAGCTACAACATCCAAATAACTTCTAAATTAGTGCGATCTGTGCCAAGCATATCCATGCTAAGCCAAAAATCCAGAGCCTTGGACAACAGATCGTTCAGCTAGTTGATGTATATTCATTAATTGGTAGGGGAGTTGGGAGGGAACAATGCACAAATGGAAATGAATTCTTGGTTTTAGTTTATGTATACAAATATTAAAATGGGGCTGGTTTTGTTTCATTGTTAAATTCCAGAGTTTTTTTCAACACCACACTATTAGTCCCAGCAAACGGTTGGAGAAACAATAGCTAATTTAATTTATCATCTCTTGCATGCACAGCTGTGGATGGGAAGGGAAGCTCTGTTTTGGCATCAAAGACCCTCAAGATCGAGCTTTGCTAGCTTTAAGCCATTTTAAGAAAAACACTTCGTTACTAAGCTTTGTGTGAGGAAATTCAGAGCTCCTCGAAAGCTGGAAAGGCTGAGTTCACAGCTCAAAGTCTGCTCCAGCCTGGGGGCTGGCTCCTGGTGTGTTGCCCTCCACGTTGCTTAGCACTGCCTGTCTTTCACAACATTTAATCACAGGCTTGCAAGACTAGGTGGAGAGCAAGGCTACAAATAGCAGCTCGCAGGGGAAGTCAGCCTCAGGAGGGTTTCCCCTTCTTTCTGAAAGCCATCACTGAACAGTGACAAACTTCATTTAGTGGTTGTCCCTTTCCTGTGATCTTTAAGCTAAAGCCGCCCAATTAAAGGTCTTTCTGAATGTTATTTTACTACTAATTTTGGGTTATGGGGCACGGGGATAAAAAAAGAACAGTGTGCGATTTGTTGCTCGCTAAAGGGGTCACTGGTGGCTCATCTTGTGCTTATGCTCTTAACCTGAAGTTCACTGTAAATCGGTGAGTCCACATGCACCCAGCGAAGTGCAGGTTCAAGCCTGTGAGCCAGATGCCAGCCTCTGCCAGTGTGCATGCACAGAGTGCCAGTGGCTTGGCCTCTACCCTTCCGTGGTTTTCCTGTTCAGGAAGGTGTGAGAGGAGGAAATGGGTGCGATTCATATTTCTACTGCCCTTCTTTTGGTGATGTTGCAGGAGGAAAGTCTCTCTTCCTTCCCTGTGCTGCCAGTTTGATCAAGCTCTCCTAAGGCAAGAGGCAGAATGTGCATGTGGCCATGGAGTACGTGGGTGTGGGGGTACTGAAATCGTGTTTTGGTCTCCCTCTCCCAGCTGGGAGTGCAACACTTTTCAGAGGGGGACCAGAGAGAGCAAAGTTGTGGGGGACAATGGGTCCATGAAAGGGATGTTGCCATTTCTGGTACAGAGTACCAGGATGCTCGGTGCACAGCACAGACAGGAGAAGGAAAGGAGGGAATAAGGGGGAAGGTGACATGCTTCAGTGTGATATCACAGCTTGTCTGCAGCCCTGATACATACGTCCTGTTCTCTGGCAGGCTGTCATGTGTTATGTGTTTACAATAGCCTCTTCAGAGAAGTGGGAGTGAAATGTCAATCCATCACATTTCCTTGATGTGTGGTTTTAGGGCTGGGTGATTAATTCCATGGTGCAGCTCAAGGTGTATTACTGGCGCACACCCTGCAGCACCCATCTGGGGAGACCTGGGTCCACACAGGAGTGCTGAGCACCAGCTGGAAGCCAGGCCTGTGGGTAGGTAATACAGCTTGCTGGCTGGGGGAGGCTGGGGGAGTGTGTTTATGATGCTTTGGCTGGGCATGTATTACTGCTGTATCTGAACTGCTCTTTGACCTGAAAGTGTGGGCTCCTACCTGCTCCCTCGAGCGATGCGATGCCTTCGGCAGGCATGCCATCAGTGAGGATGCCATCGTCAGGGATGCCATTGGTGGGGATGCTGCTTGCAGCAGTGTCTTGACCAGCACTGGCTATCCCAGAAGACCTGGGAAACCTCTGACAGCACTTGTGAGAGGGCCACTCAGCAGCTCAAGGAAAGGCGCAGGGCATGATGAGTGGCCCTCAAATGCAGTAGCTCACAACAGAGTAGAAATAACAGTACCAAAAATGTGCAGGGATGGGTTTGGATGATGAGGGTCAGTAATGAGAGAAACACAAGCATGAATTTCCTGCTGATTTTTTGCTGCTTTGAACATTACTGAATCATATTGCGTGCTGCCACAAAAAGAGATGTTCAGCACAAACTAGCAGCTCAATCTTACTCAGGCTTTTACAACTGCATGCTTTGGAAAGTAAGCACTACAGCCAGCTAAAAACTGCAGCTGGCTAAAGGCTGAGTGAAATAAATGCTAAAGTGACTATTTAAGCCTGAAAATCCATGTCGGGTTTGAGATGACTGTGGTTGTGCTGACTGCAGGTAGCTTCACTTTAGAGCCTGCATCTGTTAGCCAAAATTACTGTGATATGAACAGCAAGAAGTAATTGTGTTATATGGGACAAAGCTGACTAAAATTAAAAAGCTGAGTAGGGGAGTTGCAGATTTTCTTTCAAAGTGTTTTCATCCTAAGTGGAGCTCTTTGAAAAAACAAAACAACAACATCAACAACAACAAACACTTGACCTTTTGGGCTATTCTTTTTAAACGTCCTAGAAAGTATTTCTGCTATAAAAGACTCTCAGAGCTGTGTCCAGATCTCCTTTCAGTGATATTAGCCCAGGCTTTAAAGAAGAACAGAGGAGTTCTTTCTTAATTGTTTTTTAATTGTGATCTCCTTTTAAATTGTTTTAAAAGCCGCTTTGTTTGCAGTAAAGAAGACCACTTCTTCTGTTCCCACCCAGGGAACGACAGCACGATGCAAAGGGGAAAGAAAGCAGAATATTGTATTCCAATACAATGTATTCATTAGCAAGGGATGGAAGTCACTAGTTTGCCCTTGAGATTTAAAAAAAAGAAAAGTGTTGGAGGAACTGAGCCCTGGGCACAGTGTGTGCCCCATCATTTGTGGTATGGGCTCTCTGCAGTGCAGGCTGTGCCCGCAGGCACACTGGGGTAGCATCCTTTCTCCTCCTGGCTCAGCGGGACTCTCTCCACGCATGTCACTTGTCTGCCTTTCTGTGGCAGAGGGCTGTGGGGAAGGGCTGGGAGACGACTCCTGTGGGCATAACTGCTCTGCAAAGCAAGCAGGTTTCCAGCCCACACAAAGGAAGAGCTCATTTTAATTGCTGTATACAACCTTGAAGGTAAAATAGGTTAGCATTACCGGCAAGGCTTGGTGCATGGCGGGAGTCAGGTAGGAGGAATGTGGCTCCAAGTGACTGTATGTCCTCAAGCTTTCTGTAGGTGCTCAGAAGCTTTACCTCAAGGTTTTCACTTTATCTTAATGTAAAAGTATCCAGAGAGCCAAAAAAATTCAAGCCCTCTCTGCACAAGACTCTACATGTTAAATTTCATTCTCACAAAGAGAAAAATCCCACTTCAAAACTGCTGGGAGTTCCAATTGTCCTATCACAATATTAAAAAATGGGATTGTAGGTTGTTTGGGGATTTTCCCCCCTAGAGTTTTCTACTCTTGTGTTAGTTTTTCCTACTTACCAAACAAAGTGTTATTTTCTTCTGGGCTGTTACCAGCAGAAGGAAACCCAAACCTATGGTTAAAGTGCTGGGATATGTATGTACCTGGGGTATATGTGTGCTGGGTTATGTGTGTACCTACATGCTGCTGTACCTGGGATCTGCGCCCCTAAAACTCTTGGTTGAAAGAACAACCCCGTGAATGGGGAGAAGAAAGGAAGTTGCATTATTTCGAGGAAACAGAGTTTCCAGGAACCTAAGGACTTGTCCAACACAGAATCACAGAATCACAGAATTGTAGGGGTTGGAAGGGACCTCGAGAGATCATCGGGTCCAACCCCCCCGCCAAAGCAGGGTCCCTAGCTCATATTGCTCAGATAGGCGTCCAGGCGGGTCTTGAATATCTCCAGTGAAGGAGACTCCACCACCTCCCTGGGCAGCCTGTCCCAGGGCTCTGTCACCCTCACTGTGAAAAAGTTCTTCCGCATGTTGGTGCGGAACTTCCTATGCTCACAACACTCTATTACATATATAATGCAAACAAGCGGTGATTTCCAACCACTGTGTTCATGTGCATGCTTTGCTGGGGCCTCAGCAACTTTTACCAGCAGCTGAAGTGCTATCTGGGAAATCTGGAAGGTGATTTTACCCACAGAGGAATCCCTTCTGTACCTGTGAGGCTGTATCCTCGTAGCACAAGGACCTATGTGACACGGTGTCTTGAGGAGCCTCAGGTACACGAGGTCTGTGACTGAGGGGTTTGTGGGGAGCCGTTAGAAGGCCTGGCCTAAGGAGTGACATGTGGCTTGCAGCTGGGCTCTGTGATGCTCTCTAAAGTATATTTCAATATTATTATCCTTCATTGTCTCTGTCTCGTTTTGTACTGATCTCATTCATAGCTACCCGTCTCATCAATCAGGCATTGCATCTTCACCTCCAGAGCATTTTGGCCAGACTAAAATATGAACCTGATAGACCAGTACTCTGCTTTTTCTACTATCATTTGATCCTGGACTTCAGCTTATGCTTAGCTAGTCTTTAGTTTATGTTTTCTCCTGCTGCCATCTAGAAAAATGCCTCCTTGTCTGCAATACAGTTTTTCTAATCTGCCTGTCACTTCCTGAGCCAGTCTTCAACAAATTACTCAATTTTTTTTGTTCTTGTAGCTAGTGGATACAGCGCCAATTTAAGTTGCTTTTGCCCATTTTTCGTGTGAAATGGACAGCTGCAGAGTCTTTGGAAAACAATTTTAATAGTTTTGTGCCACACTGTGAAAAACACATGAGAATGTACTTTTAAAACTAAACTGAATAAAGATAAAACTTCCGCTTAAAGTAATAATTTACCTTTGCTGCTGTGCCGTTACACTGATTCATCTACTGAAACTCAGAATAAAAAGTGTTCTGGTCCTTAAAGCCCCAGTTATGTTGGGAATTTTGCATATGGTAAGAGGAAATGATTATTGCATCTGATAAATGTCATATCTGCAGCTTGGTATAGAAGAGTGCTGTATTCATAACAGTTCTCTTCAGGGAGAAGAATAAAATAAGCAAAATTCCCATATTGCTTTGTTTTTCATTCAGTTGCATCGTTGGCATTTATACCAATGCCTTAAGCTTATCTCAAAGTCACTTTCATTAAAGCCATCTAATAAATGTCAGTTGTTTTGTTTACTCTCTTTCAATACCAAAAGTTATTTGTGATGGGCATGAAAGTTGTATAAGTCTGTGAGCACAAGCAAAAGGTGGGTTGTTGGTTGGTTTTTTTTTAATCAACAGCCACGAAAATGTTTACTTTTGAATGAGGTTTTAAAAAAAATTATCTGAAAATTAAATTTCACACAAAAACTTTTGCAACAAGTAGGCAACAAACACTTGGGAGTTTCTTTGTTGGAAATATCCTTCCAGCCAGCCCTAGCTCTTCTTTCTCTGTTGCACTATTGGTGATGCAATACAACAATACCCTGCAGTTGACTAGAGGTTGTTTGCTTTTTTTTAAAGCAAGGTTGTTGCCTGGTATGAATCCCCAGGGGTCACATATCCAGGTTTTCCCAGCTCTCACAAGGACAGAGGTTTCCTTGCTTTTCCAGCAGCCCCAGTAAGAGCAGCATAGTGGCTTTCCAGTGAATTTTTGTCCTATGCCAGAGTGGAGCCACAGCGGTTTACAGCCCCAGGCCAGACTGTCCTCACACTCTCTGGGAGCCCTTAGTTATGTATGTAACTCCCTTTGAGCACAGCTGGCATAAGGCTTTGCATGCTTTCGATATCAGCTATGAGGAATAGCACTTAGTTTTTCAAATGAAATCAGTGAGACATTTGCACAGCTCACAGTACTGGGCTGCCAAGGGCTGAGGCTCTGCCCCATTACCCAGCATCTCATCTGGGAAAGGCATTCCTACTCTGGTGTCAGAGCCACCCCTGGTAGGCTCACCAGTTAGCCTTGAGCTTCTCTGGAGGACTCTCCTTTAGTATCATTGTCATAAAGAGCATATAAAGCCTACTGAGAAGGGAGCGTTGTTTGCTTATGGGGCTGGAGTAAGCTTGTTAAGGCTTTAAGTTCCCATGTAAGGCAGCTTTTCATTTGGATTAGATTTAAGTCACGTATTGTCTGCAAATCTAAACCTTTGCAGCAAGCTCCTGCTGTAATTTTTGATGTCAAAGGTGATTGGCCCAGTTCCAATAGGGAAGCAATTTTCAATAATCTCTCCTATCTACACACAAACTGTATAATTCACTGAGCTTTGGCTCCTTCTACAAATAACAGTGCATCACATCAACCATACATACAGATGCCACTTGCACTCTGAACACAAAAATGAGTTCTCATAGCAAAAAGCATATAGTTCTGCATTCCTTTTAATAAAAAGCAGTGTCCGTTTATAGACACTCCTCTTCAAAGTCTGTGAGAGGGATAAACCTGTTCTGCTGCTTTTTGCCCCAAAATACAGTCACTTCCGTTGGAAGAGCCCTGGGGAAGCCGCCTCGTCCATCCAGCTGCTGTGATGGGCTTCATTCCTGGGCAGGCTTTGTGCTGATGGTTTTTGCGGGTGCGGGGACCTGCCACAGCTGAGTAATTAATATATTTAAGTATGGGCCCAGAGGGTGAAAGTCCAAGCAAGTCAGGCTGTGGCTTCCTGGTTCCCACAACTGGTTTTTCCATGACGAAAATGAAGCTTGTTGGCAGGCTCAGGAAGAAAACTGCTTGGTGCCATGCTTTCACTACACTGCATCAAGCTGTAGGTGTCCCTGAAGTGTCCCTGAGGCCTCTCTCTCACACATCATGTAGATTTCAGCTGAGCACAAGCATAAAAAAATAACCTGATGATTGTGGTATTTTACTAGTGATAGGATACAAAAGAGACAATGGCTTCATTTTGTTGCTATCCCTTGAGATGAGAAAGGAATAAAGACAGACCAGAGCGGGCCTGCTCAGGCTGCCATTTCTGTTGAGCTAAGTGTAAACAGGCAGAGCAGTGATACAGTACTGAACACACACACACACACACACACATGTTCGCAGGCTAGTTCTCCATACCATGTGCATTAAATTCAACTCCCTAAGCTACCCTGTTCATGGGCCTGAAGCCTAAAATTGGAGTGTCTGGATATAAGGTTCTGTGCCTGTCAGCCCGGCCTCCCCCAGCTGAGCCCTGTCAGTAAATACGTTGGATTTCTCCACATTTGTGAATTCCAGAAGCAAGGCTGCTGGCCATTGGCTGTAAGTGTAGGAAACAACTTATCCCTAAGATGGTAACACAGCAAACAGGCACCTTTTTTTTCCTAGCAGCATTATCTACCCTCATCAATCACATCTCATACTTGCGAACTAAATTAACAGTTTTCCATGTCAACCGAGTTTTTGTTGCCCAAGCTCAGCTGTGATCACAAAGAAACAATGGAAATGTTTGCACACATAAACATCAGGCACCTAGGCAACAAAACAGAGGAACCTGACCTGCTTGTACAGGATGTGAAACCAGCTACTACTAGGAGACCAGAGACATGGTGGAGCTGCTAAAGTTACCAGGACACACATGTTCAAGGGTAGGCATTGAAGAAACGGAGGTGTAAAGGGAAAAGTGGCTGTCCATGAACCTCAGGGTGGTGGAGCAAGGGATGCTGTAGCTAATAGCTGTTTTTCATCTAAATCATTTTGGGGAAGGAAGTAAAACCTCTAAAACCTCTTTTGGGATACTGCTGAGAACTTACTAAAGGACTTCCATTCCTATCCCAGCCATCACACAATTAAACCTCCAGGCTTAAAGCTTCCTTAGCCACCATTCCTTCTCTTTTCCTCTCTCTTGATGCCTCATGAATATCCACCTGAACTCATCTGCCCAGGTTCTTACTGGATTTCTCTGTATCTTTCACTCCCCAGGCTGAGCAGCCTCTCATTACAGCCTGCAGGTTATAAATAATGCATTGGGAAGCTTCACTCTGTTCACAAAATGTTTGAGCTGGCTGGCAGCATCTGTGTTTCCTGTAGTTGGTGTAATTGCCCAGTTTGTTAAAAAATATGCTGAACCTTGATATTTCAGGAAGGCAAATCTTGGGAGGCAGCTTGAAAGATAATGGGATGCCTTCTCTGCTGAATTGAAAAGATGTTTTCCTTGTGGGAGCAGCAAAGCCTGGCTCTTACTGATGGGCTTAGTGCCAGCATACCTGTGGCCCCTTGTGCACCCATCCTTCTCGACGGCATTGCCAGCACTTCTGTGGAGTCTTGTCATGCCTGGCCAGATGTGCCTCACGCCCTGAGATGGAGCATCCTGCAGGGGCTGCTGCAGAAACATCTTGGCCACCACCTCGGACAAGTTCCATGGCCTTCTTTGTGCTCCATGGTCCTCCATGCAGGATGGACCTGACCTGATGGGAATCACAGTATCCAGCCTCATAGATGGGCTGAGGATTTTTATCCCAGTATTTATACGCTTTTCCATGGTTGTAAGAAGTCTCAGCTCATATGAGGGGGTAGAAAGAGCATTTGGCAATTGGAAAATCTTCCAGACATGGGAGTAACCAAAGGCCCAAGACATTCTAAACACATGTTATACAGACTGCTAATGGTTAAATCCTTCCTATCTGGAACCGGATGGCATTATACCTAATGTGTCTCTTTTGCCCTAACACCCTCTGGAAGACCTTGAGAGTTAAAGTTACCTGCCAGGCTCCACATCCATCGACCATTTCTTACGTCCAAGACTGGCCAAGGTGTGCTTTCTTGTGTCAGTGCAAGAAAGTCCATACAAATCTCTTTCTTGATTTAGGTTATAGTGTTGTAAATGAAAATTCAGGATTTAAAAGGAAAATTGACCAAATAGATTATTCATATAATAATAGAGAACGTAATTTTCCAGGAGTTAAGCCAGGAGACCTCTAAGAACCAAGAAGCACTGTATGTTATGAAGAATAATAATGTGCCTGTGTTAAGTGTCTGTATGATGCAAGGTAAATGAGTGGTTTTAAAATGTCTTAGTATAGATTGAATTGAGATGAATCACCTTAATTTTCAAGGACAGCCTGTGTCTGGCATGGAAAAAGCCAGCCAGTACATCCGAATTCACAAATGTAGGAGTTTGTGTATTCAAGTCTTCACTCTGTCAGGGACTCCTCCGCACAGGATGCCTTTTATGCCTCAGCTGTAGGGATGAAATGGAATTAAAAGGTCAAAATATTCAGCAGTTTAACAAACAATGGCCTGGTGCTCATCTTTCTTGCAGTGTCCCCAGGGAGACCTGCCCAAATCAGCCTTCATCTAGCAGGCTCCAGCACTTGGGAAGGTGGGTAAAGCCTCAGGTATTTAGTGTGTGCTGAACTGTGCGTTTCACCGGCCATGCAGGTACCTGGACCTGCTTTATTCTGGTTACAAAGATGTGAGGGAAACTGAGGGCTGCAAGGTGTTAAAAGGAAAGAGATAATTGCAAACATCTTGGTCTGCTGTGGGTGAGAATTGCAGATGTCTACAGAAGTATGGTTAAGCGAGCACCGTTTAGAATTCTGTTTTATATGTGTTGATCAGCCTGTAATTGCTGTTTCAGTGCAAGGCTGCCTGCTTGAGAGTGGCTGTGGAGCCACAGCAGCACAGCTCAGGGCTCAGCTGTTGCTTCTGTCCTCCTGCAATCATGTTTAGGACTTAGAGGTCTTACTGCTCTCTGAGCGGCCTTCGCGCTACAAATGATGGATTAAGTAAAAACAGCATAGCTAACATTGCTTCCCCTGCCAACAACTTTGAATGAAGCTGATCAGAGAGTCCCAGTGCCTCTACTGACAGAATCTGGCACGATTTGATCGTTAGCTCAGATTTTCCCTTGTCAGTAAACTCAGAGGTGTGTCCCACCAGACCCATCGTCACAGCTCCAGCTGAGCCTTCGCGTGGCAGCTGTGGTTTGGCTGCTGTGCCACCAGTATGCTGATGACATTCTGCCCCTTGTCTTTTTTTACTTTTTTTCAGCAGATCCAGATGGTTTCATTTCCCTTTTTGCTCTGAACCTGGCCAATACAGAGGGCTGCATGAGAATCAGCTGGCAGACAACCTGGCAAAAGGAGCTGCAAGGTGCAAGGTGCAAGGTGCAAGGTGCAAGGTGCAAGGAGATGGGCAAGAGGAGCAGCCTGAAATATGGTTGCAAGTTGTGACTGCACTGTCACAACCCAACTGTGCCCACCTTTGCTGAGGAGTTTGGCCATTTCTAAGTATCTTCAAAATCTGCTGGCTCTCAGTTTCTTCCCAGCAGGTGTCTTCCAACACAACACTACACACAACAGGATGGACCCTGATTTTTTGCGGGATCACCATCAGGTCAGAGTATTGCAAGGTGATGGAAAACTGCCTGAGACAAGTTTGGCGAGGCTTCCTCTAGGAGAGAATCTGGGGGCTGTCTGGCCATGCAGAGGGCATTAGCAATATCTCACCTATTTCCATCTGCATCTACCTAATCTACCTCATCAACTCCATTATAAGATTTGTGCAGTTCTGAGTAACAATTTGAAGCACTCACCAACCTAAGCCTGGGACCAAACATAGCCTGATATTTAAATCAGAATTTTCTGTAGAAAGTTTGGATTTGGCAGCACCACCTTGTTTCATCATTTTTTGTTTGTTTGACTTGGTTTGGGTGGGTTTTACCTAAATTTTGTCCTGGGGAAGCAAGAATGAAAAGAAATGCTTGGACACTCAGAATTCTGCTTAAGCATTCTGAAAGTAGATTGAACTCTTTTTCATATTTGTGAAAAAAACTATCTAAAAAGATCAACATTCAAAACCCAACAAAATGTTGCTTTTCATATGAAATTCTTAGTTATATATATGTGTTTTATATAGTTATATATAAAATTAGGCTTTTCTGGCCTGCTAGTAAGCTTCAGTAGACAAGAAAAGGAGATGAGTGATGGACAGCATAATGCATGAAGTCTACTGAGATGATGACCAACATAAACCTCCCATATGAGGGGATGTTCAACCTGTCTATCTTATATGCTCTGAATTGCCTTAAATGCATAACTAAATGCAAACTACCTTGAAGCAGACAAGGTGATTATTTTCCCTTCAGCGAGAATTTCCAAGAGCCAATGGTAGAGCACTTCATTTCAGAGCTGTAGCTCCAATCTGCACCTTTTTCCTGGTGGCCCAATTCAGTTTACCTTGTGAAGACAGGTATTTTAGATCATGCTTTTGATTTATTGTTGATGAACGCCAGCTGGTAGGTTGGATCGATGTGTAGAGAGGAGTTTGCCACAGTGGAGCTTAACAAGGTGGTGTAGGGTAATCTATTTATTCAATTTATACGGGTAGAGACACACACTGTAGCTACTGGCTTATTTTGACTATAAATAATGTATATTTGTCACTTTCAGTACTGAGGGAACCTGAGCAACAAGAACCTCTATTTATCTGCAACTTTAGCTTCTTTCATGCATCACTGATAGTGGCAATGAAACACAGAAGAAAAAAAAAAAAAGATTAAAACTCTGCCATTAGCTTCAGTGGAGCTTTAACGTACTGCAAGATGTTCCTGCAGGGATTTCCCATCTGCCTTCACCTGCCAGAGCTTCAGGAGTTTGTCCACCCACAGCAGTCACAAAGATAGAAATGTTTTCAGGATGTAAATGCTTCCCTGAGCATTTGGCATTTCTCTAGACCCTGCAAGAGATGCCCTTTATCCAAAGATTTTAGAATTTGGGATGTTGGGTGTCCTACCTTGCAATCTGAAGAAATTGTTTCCATTTCTTGTTTCCTCTTCCACCCATCAATAAAGGAGTGGGAGTCACGACTGCTTAAGAATGGATGCAATGCACTATAAATGATACATTTCTAAACAGTAAATTTTGTGCCAAAGAACTTCGTCCTCTTTCTCCCCATTTTTGTACTGGTAACTGGTTACACTTTGCATCTGCTTTAAAGTTTCCTTCTCTGTGCCTTTTCCATCATGAATTCTGTTTCAGCTGGCCTTTGTGCAGTACAGACTTATAAAGTGTATTTCCCTCTAAACCTCTGAAGAGCTGGGAGTGTGTAAATGAGTGCGTTGGTTGCATGCCCAGAGGGTGCTTTTACAGCTTGGGAAACCACCGCCTGGAGCTGAAAGTCCCAAACGGTGTATTCTCTGAGCTTCCCGGTGTCTGCAGATTGATGGCAAAGGGAGCAGAGATGTTTAATGAGCTAGAGATGATTGGCACTTTGGAGAATGGGCTTTGGACAATAAAAATATGAGGGTAGCAAAAGACTTGTGCCACATTTGTAGGTTTTTTTCAAGCAAACCTGCTGAACCTCTCCGAAGACGTGGATTTCTTCCTTGTAGCTCTGTTGATTGAGTTCCAGGATCTGTGGCTTTGGGGACTCCTGTTAAACTCATACAGTCATGCAGGAAAGATTTAGAAATTAGTAATAAAAACATTGGCAAATAGTTGTAGATGAAATCAACTATTGCTCTCTGAAATAATCTCGCACGCTCTCTCTCCATGGCCTCCACAGTTCAATGCCCTGCAGAGACATGCAAGCCTGCACTGCATGCAAGCTTTGTCTTGCTCATAAAACTAGGATGGGGAGGGTGACTAAAATGACCTCCATGTTGCTTTACATGTCCATTTATGAGCCTAAAACATATTCACAACAAACACTGTCAGCATTTTGTCCCTTCTTGCCCATACCAGATGCTTCTGCATCCTGGTTTGTGGCTGTGAGAGATGGGGGGGACAAGTGGGAATACTCAGTGCTGGTGTCAACTGGAGGTTGGCGTCATTCGGCATTGCACAGTCGTGCGCTTTCGTGAGAAGCCAGTCGGCTTCGCTGACAGCTGATCTGGAGCCAAGACACCAAAAGGTTAAGGCACAGCCTCTCCGTGGCTGCTGCTGCTGCTCAGTTTCCCATGGTGCAGGGAGGGACAATCCTGCAGATCCAGTTTACCCTCTGGAGACCTCCCCGCTGGGCTGCAGTGCCCTACCATATTAGGAGCGTATGGAGCAAAGCCCAGGAGCCAGGATCAGGAGCTCTCCTGTCAATCTGAAGAGCTGCTGCTATATTTAGTAACAGGCACATGGGAATAGCAGCTTAAATGTGGGAGGGGGCTGCTGGAATGCTGAAAAGTGTTTGAATTGACTTGACTCTTGATGGAAGCTCTCAGATTGTGCTATCTTTAGAGGGTCTTGTGCAGAAATAAATCACATTTTCCTATTTTTGTAATAAAAAGAAAAGCAATTCAGCTGATGTATACCTCCACCACAATAGTTCTGATGAACAGCAATTACTGCACAGCAAAATAAAGCCCTCGTTAAGTGTTTATTTACCCCCCTTGTTTCGGTTGCATGCAAACTAATCAGAAAAAGTGTATTGCATTTAAATGTAATTAGAGCAGCCATTAGAATGTGAACAAAACCATTGTGGGTTGGTGGGGTTTTTTCTTTTTTTCTTATTTTCCTGGAGTTACTTGAAGATGAGAGAAAGATTCACCTTGTGTTTTAAAATCCCAAATAGGAAAGTGAGAATCTACTGTAAGGAGCAGGAGGACTTTAATTTACAATTAGCATAGGTATATTCCTTTCTATAAACAAACCAACCCCCTTACATCTAGTGGCCACAAAGCAAGAGAGACCCTCCTAAATGTTTAAGGTAGTAAAGTAGTAGCAGTCAAATGCATCCGATGAAACACACTTTGTTTTAATGGAAATATACAGCTGTTCACCCAGAAAAAGCAGATTTTTCTGGTTGTCAGCAAGAGCAATGTTCTGTGGTTTTTTCTCTCCATTTTCCACCCAGGCTGGGTGTTCTCCATGAAGGTCAAGTGACTCCTACAAGGTCTGGTACTGAGTCAAGAGCTAAATATGGAATCAGGATTCCCCTAGTTCCCACTCATCTGCGAGTCACTCTAAGTAGTAACTACTTAATCTCTAGGAAAAGCATGTGGGGCCAAATCACCTTCAGGGAAGCTGAGGGGGAAATTCAGGTGAAATCCCCTTATGGGGATTGATTTCCTCAATGCATCCAGGGAGGGACAGAAGTTTGACGCTAGTGATCTATGGAGGGATCATTTTCTGCTGAAGTAGGAAAAAACGAGGGTCTAGAGAGTCCTGTGGTCCTTTTCTGGGTCTTGAATGCCCGAAGCCATTGCCCTGCCTCTTGGCAGCACTGCAATGTTATACCCATTCTGCCATAGCTTCCGTCTCCAGCCTTGTCAGCAAGGTGCATAGCAGACTGGAAAATCTGATGCAGATCAAGAAATATGGACACTTTTTTCCCCTAGAAAAGACTATCTGCCTTTGTTTATTTACTGATATTCCTAACTCTTCCAGGTCTACAAGATATACCTACTGCATACAGTCATATATATATATATATGTGTGTGTGTGTGTGTGTGTATGTCCATATGCCTTCAAGGTATAGACACATCCATATACGTACTTGCTTTAGAGCCACCAGCGCCCTTTGTCAAGATTTGCCTATTTTTGTATATTGTTCATTAAAAAATGCCTCTTAATGATTCGATAACTGCATTGTCTGAACAGTATTTCTATGATAATGTTGTGACCCAAGCCAGGGATGCCAGGAAGAACTGTTGCTCACCCTCCCGAGGGCAGAAACATACAGCTCAGGTTAGGTAATGCACGGAAACCTGCCTCATCCCAAGGCATACGCAATTACAGTCATTTGGGAATGACTGGAAATGATGGTACTTCCCATCCATGTTTGGAAGTGCAATAGCTAACTCCTGGGTCCAAGAACCACCATAGGAGAAGTTCCTGGGGACTTTTATTAGACTCTCATCCTCTTGAGTTATGACAGATGCTCCAGCATTATGAAGGGAAGCTGGTTTTGCTAATGTAAATTCATTTCTCTGGCTTTTCCCACTATTTACCTGGCATTTCACAGGTATAATGCTATATCAACATGGAGTTTTCCTGAAAACCTGGAGGTAAATACAGCAAAACAATGAAGACACACCACATCTTCAAAAGGAGTGATCACAATCCCTGGCCTTTGACTTGGCATTAGTTGTTCTCTAAGCAATTTTAGAAAGAAGGTTGTAAGAAGCGTTGTTTCATTTTCCTTATCAGACAAACTGTCCATTTTCTTTCTGTCTGAGCTGCTGCTGAGGAAAATAGCAAACAAAATTATGCTTTGTTTCAAAAATTAGGCTTTTTTTTTGCCAGACACATGCAGTGCTCTGTGAATAACGGGATGCATATTGTGTATGTAGATAAACAATCATCTTCAGAGTCTGTAAATATGCAGTATATACCCAGAATGTGTCCTGAATTTTTTGTTACTGCTGCCAACCAAGCATGCCTCTGTCTGGAACAAGAGCAGCATTGTCCGACGTGGGAAAGCTCGATTGCCTTGCTCAAAATGGGAGCTGTGACGCACTCAAGCACAGAGTAAACACTGCCTTCTCCATCTGTGGGTCTCCAACACGCGCATCACGGTAGGTGAGTAGATGGCTAAGCTTTGGCTCATGGTAACTTAGCATCAAACACAGTTATTAACAGCCAGACCTCTAGAATGAATATACTGCAGGGGTAGGAAGTGGGTGGACAAGGATGGTTAGTCATGCCAAAGGCTTACAGGCTGGGTCTTTGAGGTCTAGAAATAATTAGTAGCTCACGCCCATGGGTGTGTATTACAGCGATGCACTTGCACACTGTGTGTCAGGGTCACTGCCGCTTAAAAGCCACCTGACCCCAGTGGGAGCTCACCCTTGGATGCCACTGGATCTGGGGAGATGGATGGATCCTGAGTAAGGATCCTCTCTGCCAGAACACAGTGCCACAGAGAGGATTAGTGCAGCTATACTCAGAGCAGCAAAATGCAGATTTATAGGTGCAGCCCCTTCTCTTCACCTCTCCTGTACTGCAAGGGATTTTGAAAACAGTATCTCATACATACAACAGTTATGCTATATAAGAACAAATGCTTAAAATTACATATAAGCAAGGAGAAAAATCACTTTGTGTAGGGGATCACTAGTGACAAGCATCTTTCTGTTTTCCTGTGAACCATCACTCTGCTTAGCTCATAGCCAACTACTGCCCTACATCTGTAGACTGCCTATACCTAGAAGCACAAACTGACTTCAAGGATGAACACCTTCTACCAGTTTAGAAAGTCTAACCATCACGTTAAAATGACTTTCAGACAAACAGTTTTGCTCTACTAGACTGATCAGAGGCATAAACATTTCCTGAGCAGGAAGCCCCATAATTCAGCACACAGGAATTTACTGGTTCAGAGGCCTTGATTGGTAAGATATGAAGAAGAGGTTAGAGAGGGATGTTTCAGAGAAGAGAATGTTTCCTTCCTTTGTCACTGTTCAGCCGTCCTTTTCCTCAGAGTATTGACTCCAAAGATCAGAAATTGCCCTGTTCAGAAGTGTTTGCTTGTGTCAGGTATCCAGCTGCTCCTCTATTTGATCTCTGTCTGGATCTGTCTAGGTTTCTGTATCACTTTCATCACGATTATTCCTGCAGATAAATGAACAAATGTAGTTTTAACTTTCATTTGCCTCCCAACAAAAGAAAATTTACAATTCCTCTCTTTGTCTGATAACTGCAACCAGAAGGACTTTTGGAAAGGGTTGTCCTGGAAAACACTCATTTCCAGCTCAGGCAGGGACACTTCTTATCTCTGAGAGAATAGTCCACTGATCTGTTCTCCACTGTGACTCTTCTCAGTCAATGTTAGTCTTGCTTTGCTCAAAATGGCCCAAGATGACTAAGAAGTCTTCGTTTAGCACGTTGAATTGTATCTGTAACTGGTAAGATAGATAATAGAAATACTTGCTGAGAAAACCTGAGCTTTTAAGATTTAGTTGTTGGCCTTTTATTTTAGAAAATCTATGAGATTAAGGAAAAGACTTTAATTATTTCCAGAGGCCTTCAGCTATAGCTGTAAGCATCATGCTGGAAAATGTATGAGTTTTTTTCCCCCTCTGTATTTAGAACTGATCTGAGAAGGAAGATACAATAACCCCCTTAAACACACTCCCAATTGCCTGCTAAGAGGGCACTCTAGGTTTTTCATCCCTTGTTTCAGTGATGAATGTTGCTTCAGACAATTGGTCCCAAAGAGCATGAAGTATAAAGCAAACCAACCCAACTACTTTTTACAGTAGCAGGCACAAGAAGTCTTTAGTTCTAGATAAAATGTTAAAGACATCTCTATGTGTTTTGCTATATAATGTTCTCCCTTCCTGAACAATCAGTCTTCTCTAGGGTGGTAGGGAGGGATGGCCTCACTGTAGCTCCCCACTCTAAATCAGTCTGTGTCATGCCCGGATCAGCATTGCAATTATGCAGACATCAGTCCAAACACTGGCCTCTGTCTTGGTGCCCTGACAGACACTTCTTTGCTTACAGTCCTCTTCCAGCTGTTCTAGAGGAGCCTGCATCTCAGTGGTTTTCCCTTCTGCACTCAGCCTGTTCACAGGTCTTGCATGTAAAAAGATGATAAATATTCAAAAGCTCTTCTGTATTTGTCTTCTGTCAGGTCAAATAATCTCCTCGGTGGCATCTCATGGGCTTTCCTTGAGACAAGGGATAAAGACCAATGATGCCCACTGCTTCCCTTGCTGAACACGGGGTGTGCAGAGTGGCACAGGCATGTGCTCACAAAACCATCAGGATGAAGGTTTTCTCCATCTGCCAGCAAAAAACCTGCCTCACCCAGGACTTGGTCTGTCTCCAGGCTGCAATTTCATGTGCTTCAGCCACAGGCTGCTTGTCTTGCTCTGAGCAACCCCCTGTGGAAAAGTCACATCGCTGTGGAAAAGTCAAACTGGCAAATACTCAGTTGGGATCTGGGATCCCTACCAGAACTAAAGGCTTTGAGAAAGTAGAGATTTGTAAAAGATGTGGAGGTTGAGGACACGGGAGAGAGAAGCAGGGTTTGCCAGAGAAAAGAAATTATTTCATGTGCACTTGAGTGAACGTGAACTGTTCAATCTCAGAGATGACGAATGAGGCTCAAGAAATTTGTTCTTTCCTGTGGAGGTTGCATTAGTTTTTCCTGGGAATCTTCAATTCCCTGCATGTGGAGAACAGAAAGTTTAGGGTTGAAAGTGTAGAGGAATTGTTTGAGGAGAAAGGTCCTTTTTCAAGAGGCATGACTGATAGCTGAAATCCTGGGAACAGTCATCTGTTTGCAGAAAGCTTCCCCACAGTTCACACAGCTAGATTTCTGCCTTCATAAATTTTGTCCTTTCAGGACATATTTGCTAAATCATGTCCAGTTCACCATCATTTGCCAGCCTCGTTTAACTTCATTAGCTCTCTGTCCCAGTTCATATTGTTTAAAATGCATGGTGTTTCTTGGGAATGGCACGTATGAAATTATGCAAACTCTTTAGAATAGCTTCACCCCAAGCATTCAGCATGGGTAAGTTAAAAGGAATTTGAGAGGACTGCATTGTACTGACATGTTTCATTAAGGTCAGTAATTAAGTAATGTGTGTGCATGAATACATGTGTTTGACAGTAAGAGAAACGAATGGTTGTGGGCACCCCGGCTGCCAGTGAAGTGTATCCATGTGTTGTATTTTTGTGTGGCTGGGTTCTGATGGAGGACAGGGGCTGCAGGGGTGGCTTCTGCAAGAAGCAGCCAGAAGCTCTCTGCAGGCCTGACAGAGCAAACACCAGCTGACTCAAGGCTGGAGTCATTGTTGACCAAGGCTGAGCCCATCAGTGATGGTCACAGCGCCTCTGGGAATCACATTTAGGAGAAAAAAAACCACAAGCAGCCACTTTTTTCCACCAGAGAAGGGAGTGAGAAGATGTAAGAAACTCTGCAGGCACCAAGGCCAGGGGGAGGAGGCGCCCCAGGTGCTGGAGAGAAAGATGCCCCTGCAGCCCATGGAGAAACCCATGGTGGAGCAGGTGTCCCCTCGCAGCCCATGGAAAAGGCCAAGACTCCACTTGCAGCCTGTGGAGAGGCTCCAGGCTGGATGGAGCAGGTGGAGACATACAGGAGATGTTGTGACCGGCGTTGGAGCAAGCCTCTGCCAGCACTTGCAGCCTGTGGAGAGAGACAAAGACACAGAGGTGGAGAGAGAGAGAGAGAGCAGGTTTGCTGGGGGAGAGGCTTGTGACCCCGTGGAGGACCAGGCTGGAGCAGTCTGAGCCAGAGTGACTGAGATACCTCCATGATTTTATGACTGCACCCCATAGAACTGACCCACACTGGGGCAGCTGGTGAAGAGCTGAAGCCCCGTGGGAAAGGACTTACGCTGGGGAAGTTCATAAAGGACTGTCTCCTGTGGGTGGGTCCCCATCCTGGAGCAGTGGAAGGGTGTGAGGAATGCCTTCCCTCCCCCGCCCTGCCCCCATGGCTAAGAATGAAAACAACTCGTGAGGAACTGACCGAAACCCCCATTCCCCCATGCCCTGACCCTCCCTGTGCCACAATGGGGGGAAAGAAGGTAGTGAAATAATGAATGAAGCCTCCTAAGAAGGCTGGAGATGGGGGAGGTGCTTTAAGATCTGGTCTCACTTCTCATTATCTGGCTCTGGTCTCACTGTGTGTGTGTACTGTAATAAATCAGAGAGTTTTCTTTCCTTTATTCTGTGTTGAGTCTATTTTGCCCATGATGATGATTGTGGAATGATCTCTCCCTGTCCTTATCTTCTAAGCCTCTTGATATATATTTTTTCCCCTATCCAGCTGAAAAGGGGAGGGATAGAGCAACTTTGGTGGGCATCTGGCCTTTAGCCAGGGTCAAACCACTGCACCATGTAGGGCCAGATTCCTTGCTGTACTGCTGTCTGGTTTGGCAGAGTTAGAGCAGAGCCAAATTTGCCCTTTTTTTTTGTTTCCTGTAGTGACGGCAGACATATACGGACATACTGAGCCCACAGTCATACTGCAGTATTGAAGGGACAACTGTAATTTGGGCAGAATCAGCAGTACTGTATCTGTTGATACGAAATTTGATCTGATCAAATACTCAATAGATATTATCTTTTGGGGTGGCAGGTGGGTGAGCTTATTTTTATTTTTCCAGACTACTCTAGCAGTATCAGAATGATACTGATAAAGTGCATCCATTTTACCAACAGAGAGGAAACAAATAATTTATGAAAAATATAATATGTGTATGCCAGCCAGCAGTTTGGTGGGCCCCATGGGCATTGCCCTGTGCTGCGCAGGGAAGACTGGCTGCTCACAGATGACCCTGAACACAGTCAGGGCTGGAAAGGAGCTCAGGCCCTGTGAACCAGGCCATTACCCGGCTCTTAACTCACTTCTGGGCACAAGGAATAATCGCTGTGGTGGATTGTTCCCTTGCAGTTACAAATACAGTAGAGGACTGTGCTCAGCTTTCAAATGCTAGAAGTGTTTCATTGTCCCCTGAGAGGTGCAGATCACACCACCACTTCTGTGAGGTGCAATGCCTTCTGAGTCAGCAGCTCCTACCAAACACGCTAATTGTTAAATATCTATAATTACCTTCTAACCTCTCTCCCCCTCTTTTTTTCCCCTTCCTTTTAGCATATTCTTCACTGCTCTCCTACTAATCAAGGTACCTACCTTCATGGGAGTGACTCAGATGGGTTGAGCATCTCCCTTAACTTGCATTAAGTGGTTCAAAAGAGGAAAGCTTGCAGTAACAGACTGTATTCTTCCAGAAAGGGTGTCTTTTATGTCAAAGGATATGCATGTTGTTGTAAAGACTTGAATTAAAAACATTGGGAAATTGTTTATTCTATGAAGCGGAAGGCTGTGCTGGATTCCCTGGCAATACAGCAACAGGTTGAGGCACTGGGGTGTGATCCAATGCTCTCCTTCCCCTAAAGCCTAAGCACCAGCCAGGGCCATGGTGTGAGACTGTCTCGGGTTCCCATAGCCAGGGCAGGATGAGCTACCTGCACCCAATGATGGATTCTCACAGGGAGGGTAGGAAGTGCAATAGCATCTCCAGGCTGTTTAGGCATCCTGAGAGATTTCTTCCCTAGGAAAACCTGGCTGAAACAGCACGACTCACTCTGCAAAGCTACACAAGCCAATGTTCAGAGTAGGGGACTTCGCTTCACCAGAGTGCAACTTATCCCTAAATAATACCATATTCTGCGAGCTTTCTCTCCCTCCCCCCTTTTTTCTTAAATGCTCTGTTTCTGTGTGTTTCATCTGTGGAGGTAGCAGTAACTGGAATAAATTATGCAGTTGACCACTTTTTCTCATCCCATTGTGTTTCAGAATATGATGCTCCTGCACAAAAGGCTCTGCTTACATTTCAGTCATCTGCTGACATGTGAAATGTTTTGGACGCCTTCTGTTGGTGATTTACAAAGCAATAAATGAAATAAAAATAAAGAAGGAACTGCCACGAATGCCCATGCCACATCTCTCTCTCTGGCTGTCTCTCACACTTTATTGGTATAATTATAGCCCATCTCCCCATGTTCCCTTAGCAACAGATGAGGAGGTGGCTGGCTGCCTGTCCACACCGCTGCCTTGCACGGAGGACGTGGCAAATGGTGCTGCTCTGCCTCCTGCCCCATGGTGAGATGCTGCCAGAAGGGGAGCTGCTGCGGGAAGGCCCACAGCCATAAGTACTCAGAGAAGTGTTTTGAAGTACCAAATGGGACTCAGGTGGGTTTTTCAGATGATGTACTGAAATTCTTTTGGCACTTCTGTTTGAGTTTTACAAGAAACACACAGGCACTGTTGCCAGTTTTTGCTCACTGTGCTGGTTTTGGCTGGGAGAGAGTTAACTTTCTTCATAATAGCTGGTATGGGGCTGTGTTTTGGATTTGTGCTGAAAATAGCTTGATAATATAGAGATGTTTTTGTTGAGCAGTGCTTACACAGAGTCAAGGCCCCTTCTACTTCTCACCCCACCCCACCAGTGAGTAAGTATATTTTACACCATATGATGTCAAGCTCAGCATGTACAGCTGGGGGAAGAAGAATGAAGGGGGGCACATTGGGAGTGATGGTGTTTTATCTTCCTAAGCCACTGTTAGGCATTTCCTGGAGACTGCTGAACACCTGCCTGTGATGGGAAGTGGGGAATGAATTCCTTCATTTGCATTGTGTACTTCAGCTATTAAACTGTCTTTATCTCAACACACGAACTTTCTCACTACTACTCTTCCCATTCTCTCCCCCGTCCCGCCAGTGGGGAGTGAGCAAGCAGCTGCGTGGTGCTTAGCTGTCGGCTGGGGTTAAGCCATGACACACACTATATTGTATAACTATGTTCCAGATCAGAACAGTTTGTTTTTAAAATCTGCTGCCGCTAGCACAAGGGCCTGGCTTAGGTCAGCTGGAGAAGGGCCAGCAGTTTCCTACACCTCCTTCCAACAGAAGGCAGCAGCTGAGCTCACTTCTTGGGCCTCCATGGCTACCAAAACAAGGTGATCCCATTTCCAGCTCCTCAGACACCTCCTACCTGGCAGGTGCTGGTTTGGGGTTGGAGCAGCTTGCTTCTGCAGCATCCCTGCCTGGCAAGGCTCCTGGCAGAGGGCTGCCCAGACCTGGCAGAAAATCTGGGCCCCAGATTTGTCTCACTGCCTTTGTAGTACAGTCAAATATTGTTTTCTTCATCATGTCACGAAGGAGTCCACCTGCATCTGTAGTGTGCTTCCCTGGAAGTCCTGGCAGAGCATGACCTGGATCAGCGTTTTATGCTCTTTGGTACTGACAGCCAGGAAAATTGTGAAGTAACAAACAAGGTGATTCAAGGCCATCTATGCTGTTCAAGCAAAAGGGAGGTAGGAAAAGGGAGTAGGAGCAGGCAGACACCAGATATTTTATCACATTCCTAAGCCCCTCAACTGTGTATCCCTCTCTATTTGTTGTCATCTTTAGGGGCAGAAGTTTGGTCACCACACCTGCATGACTGTGTCCACATCCACTCGGAGATGTGTGGGTTGGGGAGAAAGCTGTTAGGCTCAGGCACAGAAAGCAGACATGAAACATGGTGCCCTGTAGCTTTATACGGGGTGACATTGTGTGGACCGAATGGATACAGAATCAGAAGTGCCCTAGGTGAAAAGCTCCCTACACAAAATTGCCTTTCTTAAAACACGTAACTGATACTGTATCATACATCCCAGTCACTGGGGACAAAGCCCAGCATCCTCCTGTGGCCAAGTCCTGCTCGGAACAGGAGCTGAGAGGCCATCTGAGACTCATCCATTACACCAGTCTGTGCATCCAGCATGGCCATGGTTTGTATTGACTGCAGCCCCTGTGACATCTGAGAGGAACAAGAGATGTGTCCTGCAGGTCCTATCACCCCCCACCACCCTGAATGTTTCAGGAGATTCCCAGCTGGCTGGCTAGAGCCAAAACCTGGCTCCTCTGCATATCCACTAGACTGGGCTGAGGCTTGACTGTTCTCCAACCGGTATGTCCTTGGCTAGAGCTCTGTATTTACTATGTCTGCTTGCAGAACAAAGCTCCTTGTTTGGCAAGGGAACGTGATTGAAATAAAGGCCCAGATGTGTTCAGAAAACCCTAGTGTGAGGGAAATGCTTTGTCAGTCTCATTCTGTCAAGTTTAGCAAGATAAAGCCACTTGCACTGGAAGGAGCCTTGTCAAATCAAATAAAACCTATTCTGCTCTGTATGAAAATGAATCATCCCAGTTTATACTGGAACTATCGCGTATGCTGCCTGAGACTTATTTCATGTTCCCCTCTCAGATTTAAAGGCAGTTGTCTGCTGTGTAATTCCATGCAAACCATGGGCTTGGGCTTCAGTTCTGCATGTGCAAGGGCTTATTAGAGATGCAAGAGTTTGGGACATGCCAAGCTGAAAGGATGTTGTGGTTTAGCCCCAGCCAACAGCTAAGCACCACGTGGCTGCTTGCTCACTCCTCAACCCCCTCCCCTCACCCCCGCTGGGGTGGGGAGGAGAATCAGAGAAATTAATAGTGAAAATTAACCCCATCCCAACTGAAAACCAGGACAAGAGAGAAAAAAACAGACTTCAAATAGATAGATGTCCAAGTAAATGAGTTACCTCAGAAAGGTGCTTTGTCTTCTTCAGAAATGCCCAAATCGTTCTTGCTTTTGCAGGCCTGAGCACCAGTCCTGCTTTCTTGTAGCATGGCAGTATATGGGTCAGTGGTGGGGCATGCCTCTTCTGCCTGGTATGTGTCTCTGGGTGTCCAAAACAGGAAGGTCTCTTGCTCTTGAGAAGGTAACATAGTTATGTGACTGTGGGAGGCTGGAGGAAATGTTTCCAAACTTCTCCTAAAGTGACCTTAATAGAAAGTCTCATTCGTTTATAATGCAGGGTGTGCTGCAATGCTCCTCCCCCCAGACTTCTTCTCTGTGTCTGCTCAGTGTCATTACTGCTAGCTAAAGCCCACCTACAGTCATAGGGAGGGAGTAGCCTTTAGCTGTAGACCAGGGCTGAAAGGAAGGGGAAAGTTTGGTCAACCCTTTTGTTTCTGTTTTACTCACTGGGGTGAAATTTAGAAGACCTAAATTCAGCTGGGCTTTGCAAGTGTGAACAGACAGGCTCCAAGCATAGGCCCTGAAAACAGGATAGGATGGAGCTCAGAGCAGGGTGACCCTGGAGAAGCACAAGGTGGTTGCTTTCCAGGGAGGAGAGGTGCACACAAGGTAGGTTACTCTGTTTGTCTACTCGCTCTGTTTCCTGGATGGTTTGGAAACAGGTTTCTCCCAACTACAAATGCTTGTGGGCAGAACTGAACCCCTTCCTGAGTGTCCACCAGAGTCAGACTGGGGTAAATACGGACCCAAAATAGACCAGTGCTGGCAGTCTATTGACTGAACAGAAACTATCAGCTATCAACAGTACAAAAACTATTTAAAAAGGTGCAACTTGGCTCCTTCCCTCCACCATGAGTGACAGCTGTTGAGAGGTCTTTGGAGAGGCAGAGAGTGCCTTTCCTATTTCCAGAAACAAAACCTGCCTTGGCTGATCCTGACTGAGGGCTGTACTGATTTACATGTCAAATGCTCTGTCCAAAATACTTGTTTGTTCTCAGACAGGGCATAAAAAGATACGGGTTAGTTATGATAAACTGTGGATCCCAGCCACTTCTTTCTACTTCAGCTCTTCCAAGAGACTCAGGGAGTGTGTCCATTTGTCTTCAATGGACAAACTGAACTGCTCTTCTGTACTCAACACCAGG
The DNA here is from genome assembly GCA_020800305.1 of Porphyrio hochstetteri. Classification (NCBI taxonomy): domain Eukaryota; kingdom Metazoa; phylum Chordata; class Aves; order Gruiformes; family Rallidae; genus Porphyrio; species Porphyrio hochstetteri. Next base: position 31,100,702 of record CM036905.1, on the reverse strand, counting down.
CAATGGTGCTAGTGCTGGTCAACAAGATCCCATACAGTCACACTGAGTAACTCCAACAACGTAGACCTTTCTGCCTTTGGGAGAACCTCACCATTCCCCAGGGAGGTTGAGAGACCCAATGAAAGGTATTGTGGGTTTTCACCAGCCAACTGCACTGACAGAAGCACCAGTTCGCAGTACTTGGACTTGGAAGTGGGTAGAAATCAAGGTATCTCTTAGAAAGCTGAAGCACCTGTCCCCTTGATACTGAGCTGTCTCACACTCTGCTCTGACAAGAGCTCCAGGGCACTAAAAGACAGCCCTCACCCCTTTCCAGGCTGTGTCAGCATTTGAGCAAAGTCTTTGTCTACATTGTGGGAAATATTTTTTCCCTGGGTTCAGCCATAATTCTTCATTGTTCCCACCCTCAGAACTTCTGAGAGACTGAGGCCATAGATTTAAGAAGTATTTGAAAAAAAGTTGCTCTAGGTGCTAACAGAATTTACATCAGGGCCTTAATTTGTGAGTAGTGTAAAATCCTATAGGACCCCTAATCTTAAAAGTGAGTTAAATGGGTAAAGTTTAGTGAACTTTAGATATTTCTGTACCTGCAGAATTGTGCCCAGCTTTTCAGAGTAACACTGATCTCTTTTAGACATCTCAAATGCAGTGCAGTGTTGCAAACTTTGGTCCTCCAACTTTAAACCTCATATTGGATCAAGAAGTGGCTGACTGCTCAGGCTGGAGGCCAAGTTGTTTTTTAAACCCTTTCCTAAGCATCCACAAACAACCAGTCCTGTATATAACCTCTGGGTTTGATGGACTTTGTCCTTTTCTGCTGTTATCTTCTTATGCACATTTAGACAAAGTCACTGACCTGGCTTATGCTGAATAAACTGCCTCAATGGGATTTTATGCAGCATCAGACAGACCCAATTTGACTAAATAAAGCACATGCTGGCCCATAGTTATCTATGTCAGCAGTGCCTAAAGCAACAGCTATTCTTGATAAGGTAACTACTGAAGTACCCTGGCCTATCTTGTATTATAGGTCCGAATTACAGGCCACAGAAGGAGTCAGGAGAAAATCTGAGATTGTGACATTCTTCAGCATAAGGAGTCATTAATAAACCTGGAGGTCTTTAATTCAGTCCCTTCCTGCAAACTACATCCCATCACAGAGTAAGTGGATCTGAAGTAGTCTCCTTTGACCCCTGCTAATACATGTACTTACTTATGCATTCTGCAGGCAGTACAAGAAATACATGCTATTTTCTAACCTACATTTGTGCACCAATGTCTGTACACCTTGTAAAACCCACTTCCATTATGTGTGGGGTCCCAGCCTAGCCCTGCATGTGATATGAAGTCAGACTGCCTTCTCCCCTTCCTTGTTCTGTGGTCAGGTGAAGCAGTATCAGGAAAGAAGGAATCATTGGGATTGCCTTTTAAAATGTTTTTCAGATGTCTCTGTGTTACTGTGACTGGACCTGGGGCAATGCAAGCTATGCCCCAAAAGTCTGCTTGAAATTAAAATGTGTACTACATGTGTCATAGGTCATGACCGTGAATGGCTGGCATTCACACGAAAAGGCCAACTCTCCGGGCTCTCAAGTCTCTGAGACGGATAAAAAATGACTGGTTATATTAGTCAATATAAAGTAAAATCTCTACTTTCTACCTTTGTGTATTGTTTATGTGAGAATATCTATGTATTAATGCTAAGGATGTTGTAGAGTTTGCTGCTTCTCAGCATCTTCTTTGCTTCCCTGTGTACTGGCTGCTCCTACCTCAAGAGCACTGTTTCATGCAGTGCATGCTTAGGCAAAGGAAAACAAAGGCTGCTCTCTTTTGTTTAGATATTCTCATTTCAAACATGGGCTGGTGCCCTGGTTCTGTCCAGGCCAGAGTCAACCTCCCCAAGCAGCCAGCACCAGTGAGCTGAGTTAGCCCAGGCTGTTTTCCACACCACCTGACATCACTCCTCCATAAAAGGGACTGGTTGGGGAGGGGTATTCGGCTTGGTGTTTCCAGAATAGTCTGAGTGTGTCTGGATATTGGTACAGTACTCTGCTATCACTGAGTGTAAGTGAGATTTGCCACAGGCTGTTATTGCTCCCCTTTCATGGTGATTTTGTCAGTACACTGTCCTTATCCTAACCTACAGAGGCTCTGCTTCTCTGGGAGTGAGTGGTATGTGGTGCTCAGCCACTGCCTGGGGCTGAACCGCCACAGCTGGAGTCATGCTTCAGTTGAAAAAGGTAGTGGTAGCCATATAGAAAAACTGACCCTTAAAATTACAGGAATATTCTTAAAACTAGGGAGGGGGTGTCACTTTGCTCAATTTCCTAGTTGTCTACAAGTCATGGGACCATTTTAAATAAGTCATCATAATCTTTTTTCTTACCCTCCAAAATAAGCAAAGGTCCCTACTTTGACCACCCCTCTCAGAAACAGCCCGAGTCTCTCAGCAGAGCTTACCAAACAAGCAGCCATGTAGTTTGACACACTGAACCTATGTGGAAAACCTCAGCTAAAAACTCAGGTGAGGTTCATAAAATAATAAGAGCACATGATCTAATGCTACAGCAATGACTTTTCAAGAGCAGGAACTGGTGAAATAGTTAAGATTTCAAAACAGAAAAGGCTGGACACTGTTGGCATTAGGGGAGTTGGTGAAGGGCAGATACCATGGCCAACTTCCATCATTTTGCCTTTTGTGAGTCCAGGACTTCTCCTTTATTCTGAAATGATGGCATAATTAATATTCTGCTCACAGAATGAATCTCTCTGCAATCAAACCTAAATAATCTGCAGAGATGTGCACTGTACATAGCAGTTTGTGTTGGTGTACTAACAATACTTCTGTGTATACTTCCATGTGTTAGACCTGCTTACTAGCAATGGTATGCTGTAATTAGCCTCCCTGGGAATCCTAATTCCAGAAGGAAAGTCATTGATTTCAGCTCATACTTTTGCCAGCGCGTGTACAGATGTGCACACACACAAATACAATGTTCAGCTGCCAGAACTGTGTGTCTGACTTTGCACACACAACACTTCACAACTGTTTTGAGGGCCTTTCTAATAAAAGATACGATAACCATTAAGTTCGGGAGCAAGATTTCTGAGCTGCTCTTTAACTTCTCGCCCTGTAATTTATGTAATCGTTTTTAAAATGACCATAGTGTGTGTATATGTGTCTTGCTAAGGTTATATGGGATTCCTCATGGATACCAGCGTATAAGCAGCTCTTTGTCCTGGTCAATGTGAATCTCTCAGAGCAGCTGTCCCCATGTACCCAGCAAGGGTTGATGCTCTGTGGCTAATGGATTTCTCCCTGGTAGCTTTTAAATGTGGGATGTGTGTGATGAAAAGTCACGCCACGTCCTGTCTTTGAGCTCAATTCCCTCTTCAGCCTACTTTCTCCGTCTATACTAGTGAGAGATCAATTTCCCTTCTGTCTTCTGGCAGATTAGAGCTCTGTGATTAATATGTAAATTATTTTTGTTCTTTTTATTAGCTTTATCTGAATTATGTTTAACCTATCAACATTCTCCATATTTCCAAACGTGTCATATTCATCCATTCCAAGGATGTAGGGTATTTGCTGACAGAATAATCAAATCCATACCACTGTGTGATAGGAGTAAGTGAAGGGAAGAATGTGATTATGTGACTGGGGTGAGCTACTGGGGCTTGAGTCCTGCAAAACTCTTCTCCTAGACCGGGCAGTGCAATGCAAGGTTTTCCTTTTCATTTCCCAAGCAGCCCTTGTGAGGTAGCCCACTGTTGTCATTGTAGCTATTTCATGGATGGTTCCAATTGCCCTGTTATTTATTTTATAGTCTCTTCCCCAACAGTCAAGGCAGCCTAGGGAGACAAACACAACAAGTCTCAACTTCTAGGGAACAACACTGGCAACTTGCTGCTTCTCCACTGTTCTCCTCACTGACTCTTGTTTTAGATAATTCTCTCGCTGCCCAAATCAATATCTAGAATAATAAGGTCAAGTAACACATGCTGTGTCTCTGTGATGAGCCCACACTTGAGCTCCTTGCCCAGGAGCCACCCAGAACATAAGAATGACCATGCTGCTTCAGACCAAAGGGGGTCCTACACTGGACTAAGGATTTTCACAGCAGCAGGTGCTGAGAGAGAAATAACCGGATTCAGTGTAGGCATCCCCAGCTGAATTAGTCATTTAGGTTCCCTCTTGAGAAAATGTTTCACCTGTGTGAATATTTGATTCACCTACCCTAAAGCAAATGCTTAAAATAGGGCTAATAAATTGCTTCCTGAAATGTGCCTGTTTCTCTCAGTGGAGCATGAAGGGAGCTGGGGTAAGTCAGCTGTCCGCACCTTGGTTATCAGGCAACATAATCACCACTTACACAAAGCTTTAAGGCAAAACTTTAGGTTTCCTCAGGCTTAGTTGTGAGGCAGGAAATAAAGGAAAGAAAACCAGTTTGGGTAAAACCAGTAAATGCATAAAAAATAAAATAAATATATTAACATTTTGCTGTGACCATGCTGATTACTTACACTTTCTGCAATTTGATGTCTTTTTTAACTATTTAAGATGTAGGTTTTGGAGGCATGGACTGCATATCACTGTGTTTATGAACTGACAGAGACAACAGAGGTTAATTTTTATTGGCCTTTTAGGACTCCTGGCATGTGTGTATTTTATTCCAGCAAGCTGCTCTACAGAGAGAGTTGTTGCCTAATAAACAAGCATAGCCTGGAAGAAATAAGATTTTCCAATGGAGCTTCTCTACTGCAGCTATTTTTAGGCATTCTGTTCTATGCATAGAGAATATATAATGGCCTATCTCTGTTTAAGACACTTGTCTTCATGATGAAAGGCAGGAGGGATAATTCAAGCCTGGTGTCTGGTTTCTATTAATTGAATTAAAAATAATGAGCTAAAATATTGTGTTTTCTACCAGCTCTCCCTGAAGCATCAGTCTACATATGAATAGATGTCTAGGTGCTGAAGTTCAACAAATACATATAAAGAAAACCTACGGAAGAAAAAAAAAGGGGAAAAACCTGGAAACTTTAAAAAAAAAATCCAATTTACCTTTTTCAAAAAAAGCTTTCATGAGGTAATCCATGGGATGGGATATTCAGGGCATTTTAATTTTGGTAGGGGAATTCTCAATTACCACCTCTGCATTACTGGCCTAAGTAGGAGACACCAGTAAGTAGATAGTGGTGTAGAATTTACATGGGTTAAGCTTCTTCTAACCCTGGTTTTAGCACTGAGACAAGTCTTCCATGAAAATTATGGGCAAAAACTTGGAATAAATGATAATTCCTTGTTGTTCCTTGTTAATCTCTTTTTTTCTTGTATGCAAGAGAACAGGACAAACTGAAAACCTCAGGTCACTGTGAAAGGCACTGCAACACTTAAAGCACTGTGCTATTACAACCAGTATGAAAAGTATCAAAAATAGGAAGTTAATAAATTATTTTCGTTGTATTAAAAACAGTAATGTGTTTTTTTTGGCTCCTGTCAATTATTTTTTTCTTAGCATAATCTTGGAATATGAAAGGCATATTTCAGTTCCCCAGTTCTGGCAAAGACCTGGGAAACAAACGATGGAAACCAAAGCCATCAAGTATGACTTGGAAGACATGGGTCTGTCTGGCTTCCCTGCAGAAGTGCTTTGCAGCAGCCACTGCTGAGGTGTGTTTGACGTGGTGTGTAAGATATATAGCAGCTTTGCTCTAGTTCCAAGAAGGAGACGTAGGGAAAAATACTTGGCTACAACATGTGGCAGGCCAACTAATAAAAAGAAAGTCAGTCCTTGGAATGTGTTACGAGAAGACAGTCCTATGGCCGAGGTTTTTTATTTTAACTTACTCCAAGGCAGCAAAGCCAAGTATTTTCTCTTACATCTAGTTTCCTGAATTAATGATCACTGGAGGCTTTTGAAGGAGCATGAGTCAGTGGTTTCACTTGAGGGCACCAGACACACTCAAAGTAGAAATGAAGGGAAACTGTCTTTTTAATATGCTTTGAGGATAAATATAAACTAAGAGGAAAACTCATGCTCATCCAGCCATCAGCTTCAAAATGAAAAATAAACAAGAAATGTCAGCCTTTACACTCTTCAACCCTTTTGTGAATCTTTAATATCAGCGTGTGCACTATAGTTGTGTCTATGCAGGCACACTAGCAGAAATAACAAATACATGAAATACACATGTTATATATACATGTGTACTTGTGCGTGGGGAAATCAGGAGTCTCTATAAACTGTGTGGATCACTTTTGACATGCTAAGTTATAAGTTAATTCTCCCTGAGTGTACCAAGATTCCACATAAAGCATGCGTTGTGCTTCCTTTGAATCAGCATGAACACATAAAGGGCCTGGAATTCTAAATGAGCAAATGATCACTTGCCAGTAAATGACAACTCTCTTGTGATCTTATGACAACTGGATGAAACTCATGTAATAGCAAAGAACCATTAAATCAGATGGAAATTTAAAAAAACACAACAAAACCCTTCATGGAGACTGCAAGCTGCTTAATCAGGGTGTTGCTCCTAAAATCTGTCTGCACTTTTATAAAATAATCCTATTAGCATTGCACATCTGGAATACATCTTCCAGGACTTTAAGCTAATGCAATCAGAGATAGAAACAGTATTTCATCCAGCTCAAATCTCTAAATCTGCTTGTCATCTAGAAACGTATGGATGCCACATAATATTTACGGTCTGTGCCACACTAGTAACAAGAGTTAATTATATCTTATTATTGCTGAGTGGCAAACCTTTTCAGTGTGATAAAATATTGAGCAAGCTATTAAAAAGGAAATAATGGCTTATACTAATCTTATCTACTGTGATGCTTTGCAGCGGTTATAAAGCTATCCACCTCCCATCTATCAGTGAGCCTGGTGATTACTTATCAATAGAAATTGAGCTGCAAAGTTCTTCCTGGGGAGGAATAAAAATCTGCAGAGACCCAACGATCCGCATCAGGCTGTTCGCTGTGGGCAGCTGGTGGGTTTTCAGACACAGGGCTCACTGTGGCCAGCACTGTGGTTGTAAGGAGGGAAAAGGGAGCAGGAGGTGTGCAAGAATGTGTGCCACACAGACAGCAGTTTTTTACACTCCAGCCAATATCGAGTCGATACTTGGCAAGGAGCTCCACTCCACAAGGAATGTAAGCATGTGCTTAGCTTCAAGCAAATGAATAATGTACTTCAGCCCAACCCATGGTGTTATTGGAAAGCTCCATAAGCATTTCACCATTCACGGTCATCTTGGCAGAATTTCTTTATGTTTCTGAATTTTCTTTATATACACATTCTTTGTATATTCTTTGCCTCTTAAACTTACACAACCAAGCAAGAGTTTTGCAAAATGAGAACGTTTGTGGCTGGATGTCCCATGCACTAATTATTGCTAATCATCAGCCTAGTGAATGATTTTGTTGCCACTCAACACAGACTCGGATGTACAGTCCTGTTCTAGCTCTTAGGAGAGTCTGGGGAGCCTTGTTCTTCCTTTCACTCTAGCACACTCTCTATATTAATATATACAGTTGCATAAATTCTTTTACTCCAATTATTTAGAATAATCTTTTTTTGTACTTCAAAATTTCAGATGTGAAAGCCTGAGGGAAATTGCCCAGTGAAAATAAGCATATTATTGAACCCCCTCTTTTTGAAGATGCTGGTATTCTGCTCTGACAATGGTTCCTGGGCATCAATATGAGTCACGCTTTCAAGTCACTAATGATTTCCTAAATTAATCTCATACAAATAAATTCCCTGTCACTGTTGACCATGAGTATCTCTTTTCCACATGACTGGATTTGGATGGGGAAAAAATGTCCATTGTGAAGTCACTGCCGCACAAAATGTCCACCTATGAGAATTTCCATATTTTTCTGTTCAGTGGAATACAGTCCTCCTGAATCATGACTCTATTTAGAAGAACAAGCCTCCAGTGAAATGCAGGAGTCAGGATGGCTGACAGAACTACCTTTTTGCCATCCCTTTTTTGCTTCCCTGCGTAGCTGTGGACACAGGCTGCTGTGAGAAGGGCAGGGGGATAACAAAGCAGAGTGGAAAGCAGAAGACCTGGTGACTAATCAGTGCTGTGAGGGTCCCTCATCATAGTATTAGGACAGCACGGGCTTCTTTTCCTAACACAAACGGCTGGGTGGTGAGCGTGTACGTTGCTGGCGCTGGCTCCATGCATGAAGCTTTCCTATTTCTACAGCTCTGCAGTTCCACCTGTCCTTCAGGGAAGATGTGAGCTGGTTGCCTTGGTAGTTTCCTAAACAAACCTAATGTGTTCAGAAGAAATTCTCTTCCTGGAGCAGAAGGGACTTGCAGGCTCAGGGAGGAGACGACTGTCCTGCCCTCCATGAGCTGCCCAGGAGTGCAAGCTGGGGAAGGAGCGAGCAAGGGCAGATGATCTGCAGGTACAGTCCAAGGCAGCCCAAAAATCACAAACAGGTAATAAAGTGGTACATTTGTCACTATAATCAGATATCCTTGATTTACACAGAGAAAACTTTTCTAGGGCTCTGGTTGCCAAGGTATTCAGAGACCGGATGTACTGAAAGTGAAAGAAAACCATAAATGGAAAAAAAATTGTTTAAAATTACGTTCTTAGGAATGCATTTAGTAACATTTATTATGAGTGACTAAGAAAAGTATATGTAATCTTTTTTGCAAATACCCAAAGCATTATCTATTGCATATAAAACTTCATTCCATATTCCTTGCAAAGGGACAGGAAGAATCCTAATATTTCTTTTGTTTGTTTCCTACGGCAAAGAAGTTCCTCTTTTCTCTCCTCTTTTCCATTGTAGGCAGAGTCTTACTCCCGAGAGGATGTAAAAGCAAAGATATCATCATGAATATGTTATAAATTCCACCTCAGGACATGTTCCACTTAGGGAAAAGGAGTTATAATGAGAAGTGTTTCTTCAAATAAAAGTGCATGCACTTCATTTTAGAGGTCCTCAGAGTTTTGAACAGCTGTCTGAACTGGGGAAGTGCTGAGGCATAAAGCATCCTAAACGCCTTTGTGGTGTGGGCTTGTGTGAGAGAACATGTAGGTAGCTGTGGGTATGGATGGGGAAATAGTCGCCAGAAGACAGTGGGTTTAGGAGAGGAAACATGTGGTCTGAGGAGGGTGTGAAAGCCCTGAGCGCTGGTGGCCCTGCTGAATCTGCAAGAGCTGAGAAATTCAGGACACCCAGAGTTGCCTGACAGTGTCCAAGGCCACCCCACACACTGGTCATGTGGCTTGGGTCACCTCCACAAAGGCAGCAGCTGATATGTGGAGCAAAAAACATTTATACACCACATGTGAGTAGGCATCCAGAGAGGGGCTGCTCAAACACCCAGCCAGAAGCCAAGGTATGCGAGGGCAATCTCCCATTCTCCAGTAAAAAGCTGGGACTGGTGTCTCCCCACTTGTGCCCCAGCCATGCAGCTGCCTACGGGGGTGTCATCCCCAAGGGCAGGGGCAAAGAGTGGGCGTACTTCCTGAATAAGTCCCTGCTATTAATAGTAATAGCTTGGATTCCATTAGGGATAACACTTTAATTGGTATAAGTTAGTCTACAACTCTTTGTTGGGATCTGTCTCCCCTGACTCAATCCCTAGGAGGGACAACAAAAGGTCAGCACACACATTGTCCTGGTTTCGGCTATGATGGAGTTAAATTTTTTTTTTTAGCAGTGGATGGAATGCCATGTTTGGGTGTTAGCATGAGAATAGTGCTGATAGCACCCTGATGTCTCCGATTTGTTGCCGGGCAATCAAGGACCTTTCTCAGCTCTGCATACTTCCTTACTAGTGAGAAAGGAGGGGACGCAGCCAGGACAGGTGACCCGAATTGGCCAAAGAGGATATTCCATTCCAGTTACGTCATGTTCAGTATAAGGGGGGACTGGGGGGAAGAGGGGGAGACAACGCCAGGACGTGCAGTTTCTGGGGCGGTCGGGTTGTCCGGGACGGCTCTAAGCTGTGCGGCCTGAGTTGTGTGGTTTGGTGAGAAATTGCATTGTGTATCACCAGTTTCATCTATTTTGTGCTTTAAACTTCTGTTATTGTTATATCTGGTTTTCTGTTATTGTTTAGTAAACTATCCTTATCCCAACCTGCGTGGTTCTGGTTTCTAGGTTGTGGTTTATCTTCCTCCTTTCTTCCTTCCCTTTTCCCCTTCCCCCAACTTCCCTTCCCCCTTCCTTTTAAAAGTACAAGCGACTGTGTGGGGTGCGGCCCCCGGCTGGGGCAAAACCACGACACACATGCATCCCTCACAGCGTTCTGATAAACTCCTCCACCAGTGTCCACATCCATCCCTTGATGCCAGGAAGGAGCCACTTCTGGATATCTGATGGAGGGACAGAAGGGAAGATGGGGAGGGGACAATCAGAGACTAGATGGCTTCTAGCTCCCATCCTTCCCTGGGTGCATGCTACCTGTCTCTAGCAAGAGATATACTACTCCAAAGGGAGTCAGATCTGCAAAAATGTGGTTTCTGGTATGTAGATAAAGGACAGACTTCTTTGCACTTACTTGGAACAGAAGTAATTTTTTCCTGGTATTTATAACAAGGTAGACTGTAGCTGCACCTGGTCTTCCCATGTCTAGCTCCTGCTTTGACGTGGGCTTGTGTTATACTAAAAACGATCCAGACATGATTTCTGAATGTCAGCCTGTTCAGCTGAGGAGTTTTAATTTCCCAACCAAGACAAGAAGCTTGAAAACTGATATCCCAGAGGGAAATTGGCTGAAATGCTGTAAACTACAGACTGTGCTAAAAGAAAGCCACCTACAGAGAAGTATATCAGCACTGAACATATGTTTGAAATTGACTTTTAAAATAGATGTAATTGGGGATTAACTACTATCACTGTACTGGCAACTCAGCACCAGTGTCTGCAAAGAGAACGGGGGGATTTTAATCAACTCATTCATTCATGTCAATGTAGCTTATGTCAAAAAAACCCCAAAAAAACCTCTTCCGTGTGTCCCTAAATGCCCCTGACAGCTGAATGTGATCTGATCAAAACACCTCTTCTTCTGAGTGCAACTTCCTCTTCCTTTGAAAACGAATGGCTTTAAAGCATCAGACCTCCTCTAACTTATTTCCACTGCCTTTTTAAAAGAAAAGCTTAACTGAACTCTTTAGCTAAATTAGTTTCTGATTTTGTTCCTACATGCAGAAATAAATCAATGCATACAACCAAATTAAAATGACAACATTAAACATTGATATTCTTAAATATTGATGCTGTGGCTGAAGAGGATTTATTCAGTGCTTTATTACTTATTAGACTCTCCATTGGTGAGCAAAGCATTTACTGCAGACTGAACCTCCTTGATCAGCTGCCTGGGACTTTTGACACCCGGTGGAGAACACCCCCAGAATCACTGATGAGTCTTTTTGCATGAGCACTGACTATTCAGAGGGAGACAATTGGGTCAGGTTTTGTGGCAGAAGAACATTCATTGTGAGGAGGATTTGCAAAGGAATGTGAAGGAGTCTGTCATGTGAGTCTCCTCACCCGTGGGAGTCAATGGGAGTCTGACAATTTCAGCTCACAGGGGAAAAAGGGAAAAAAAAAAAGATTTGGAGAAAATGCTGTCTGTGGCTATGTGGATTTAACCTCCCCAGTCATCGGGACAGCTAATGACCCAGGTCTTGTAACTGCAGGAATTTTGCCAGTTCAGCTGCCAGTGGCAGGAACCATATCAGACGCAGGTGAGAGCCTGGCATAAGCCCTGTGCTTCTCTCCCTCCAGCTTGCCCACACAGAGCCCACCAGTCCAGTTACACCACACATGGAAACACTGCTGTAGAATGAGCACGTGTTTGGCTGTGTAATGTATTTTAGGGAAGTCAGCCCCTAAAATACATTACACAGCAGACTTCCTGCTGCAGCAGGAAAACCACCGCACTTCGCTGCAGGGATGGGGGAGGCAGGTACCTTTGAACATACTGGTGCTTCGATATGGCTTGACTATCCTCAGCCAGAAGTCAGTGGAAAGCTCAGTGTGATTCTATTACTTGTAATACTAAGCACTGCTCCCAAAAATGCATAACCATGTGAGACCTACATAGACATGCCAACCTTTGAGATACAGCACTTAGCAGTAAAGCGATCAAATTGCCAGGACATCAGTCTGCACAGGCGGTATAACATCTTGTCCTGGTTTCAGCTATGATGGAGTTAAATTTTTTTTTAGCAGTGGATGGAATGCCATTTTTGGGTGTTAGCATGAGAATAGTGCTGATAGCACCCTCATGTTTCCGATTTGTTGCCGGGCAATCAAGGACCTTTCTCAGCTCTGCATACTTCCTTACTAGTGAGAAAGGAGGGGACGCAGCCAGGACAGGTGACTCGAATTGGCCAAAGAGGATATTCCATGCCAGTTACGTCATGCGCAGTTTAAGGGGGGACTGGGGGGAAGAGGGGGAGACAACGCCAGGACGTGCAGTTTCTGGGGACGGTTGGGTTGTCCGGGACGGGCTCTAAGCTGTGCGGCCTGAGTTGTGTGGTTTGGTGAGAAATTGCATTGTGTATCACCAGTTTCATCTATTTTGTGCTTTAAACTTATGTTATTGTTATATCTAGTTTTCTGTTATTGTTTAGTAAACTATCCTTATCCCAACCTGCATGGTTCTGGGTTCTAGGTTGTGGTTTCTTTTCCTCCTTTCTTCCTTCCCTTTTCCCCTTCCCCCAACTTTCCTTCCCCCTTCCTTTTAAAAGTACAAGCGACTGTGTGGGGTGCGGCCCCCGGCTGGGGCAAAACCACGACAGTTATTTTGGCGCCCGAACAGGGACACGAACCGTTGGGATAACGGTAGATCTGACCCTAACTATCGCAATTAAGATAAGCACTGTTGTTTAAGCAATCTCTGATCACGATGCTGTGGTATTTATTCACAAGGCTGTGGCATCAAAACCACCCCATGCTGTATACAATCCTGGCAGGATTCTTTACTCTCTCAGGTCTGCTGCTCCCGTATTTGTTCCCATACTTCATTATAGTGTATTTTATGATATCGGTCTATGATACAATAATATCGATGATCATGAGTTTAAGCTGGTACTTGTATGAGGTTTTGCTGTCCTGTCCATTCTTTGGACAGGGAGGGGTTAATAACAGCAGCCGGTATGGTGGGGGCACTGCTTTCTTTTCCTTTGGGCTAAATACAACAGCTCTTAGGGCAGTTTTTGAAAATCTTCAATATCTCTGGGATATTCAAACTAGCATTTTGCTATTGGTAGGTTTGGTGCAGATGGTTCAGTTTTTGTTATATATCAAGCATAGGTTTATGAATACCACTGAAGAGCTTTCTCCGAGACAGAATAATCACGAGTGGCAGGGCATGTGGCAAAGTATGGGCGAGTACCTAGGTACTTTCTCACGCCCGATGGTTTGGAATTTCACTCCTGAACAGTTACAAGACCCCGATCAAGTGACTGCATACCTAAGGAAAAATTGCTGTAGGTTTCCCAGAGATGGACACCTTACTGCACTGTGCTGGGCTCTGGCCACTATTTATCAAACACTGCTTGATAGCAGGCAGCACTGTCAGCACTGTCAGCACTGTCAGGGAGAAGGGAAAGGAAACAGACTGGCAGATACTATAGCTGCTGCAACCACTGGGGCTGACACTGCAGCTACTGCAACCCCTGTGACCGACACTGCAGCTACTGTAATCTCTACAGCAGACACTGCAGATGATGCGAAAAACCAATCCACACCAGTGTCTGTTGCTCCCGTACAAAAGAGGAAAGGCACAAAGAAATCAGTTCGCATAGTGACGGATAAGGATGATGATCAACCAGGATCATCTCGAGGATATCAGGATGAGGCAGAACCAGAGATTGTTACCCAATCCCTGACTCTGAGTGAGCTGCGTGAGGTTCGAAAAGATTTCACTCGCCACCCAAGTGAGCACATTATCACTTGGTTGCTCCGATGCTGGGATCACGGGGCCAGTAGTTTGGAATTAGAAGGCAGAGAGGCCAAGCAGTTGGGATCCCTAGCTAGAGAAGGAGGAATTGACAAAGCAATTGGGAGGAGGCCGGAAATCCTCAGCCTCTGGAGGCGACTACTGTCAAGTGTGCAGGAAAGATATCCCATAAAGGAATATATTACATGCCAGACACCCAAGTGTAACAGCATAGAGACATCTGTCCAGCACCTGAGAGAATTAGCTGTACGGGAGATAATTTATTATGATCTGGACAATTCACGTCTTCCCGCTGATCCCGATGAAGTCCTATGCACTCCAGATATGTGGCGTAAGGTTGTACGAAGTGCACCAGCAGGGTATACCAATTCACTGGCAGCAATTGACTGGAATGATACGGATCCGCCAACCGTAAATGAGATGGCCTGCCGACTCCGGAAATACCAAGACAATGTTTCCCTCTCCATCATTGCAGCAGTAGAGAAACTGGTTCAACGACTTGACAACAATGTGTCCAACTCCCAACCCGTATGGAGCAATGTTGCAGCTACTGGGAGAAAGCGTCCATCGTTCCAAGAGGGAGAATACACACCACGACGTACATTGTGGTTTTACCTGCTTGATCATGGAGAGGACATGAGGAAATGGGATATGCAGCCCACCTCAGCCCTTCGAGCACGAGTAAATGAGCTGCGGGGTAAAACATTCACACAACGAGATTCTGCCAGGAAGAAGGCTGCACCAGTTTCTACTGGGCAGTTCCCTAGACCAACTGGAAGGCCTACCTATATGTCTGATGTGCCTGATCCTTTTGAAGGGACCTCTAAGTCCTTTATGCAACCAGTGGAAAACAAATATGATCAGCAGCAATAGAGGGGCCCTGCCTCCAGCCAGGTGGAGGAGAGGGACAATCGGGTTTATTGGACTGTGTGGATCCGATGGCCTGGCACGTCAGACCCACAAGAGTACAAAGCTCTGGTGGATACTGGTGCCCAGTGTACTCTAATGCCATCGAATCATGAAGGGGTAGAACCTGTTTGTATTTCTGGAGTGACAGGGGGATCCCAACAACTAACTGTGCTAGAGGCTGAGGTGAGCCTAACTGGGAAGGACTGGGAAAAACACCCCATTGTGACTGGTCCAGAAGCTCCATGCATTTTAGGTATAGATTATCTACGTAGAGGGTATTTTAAAGACCCAAAAGGGTACCGATGGGCTTTTGGAATAGCTGCTTTGGAAACAGAAGAAATTGAACAATTGTGTGCCTTGCCTGGACTCTCAGAGGATTCTGCTGTTGTGGGGTTGTTGAAGGGTGAAGAACAGCAAGTGCCAGTTGCTACGACGACGGTGCACAGACGACAATACCGTACTAACCGAGATTCCCTGATTCCCATCCATAAGCTGATTCGTCAACTGGAGGATCAGGGAGTGATCAGCCGAACGCACTCACCCTTTAATAGTCCCATATGGCCAGTGAGGAAGTCCAATGGAGAGTGGAGGCTGACAGTAGATTATCGTGGCCTAAATGAAGTCACTCCAGGTATGAGTGCTGCTGTGCCAGACATGTTAGAGCTCCAGTATGAATTGGAATCAAAGGCAGCCAAGTGGTACGCCACAATCGACATTGCGAATGCTTTCTTCTCGATCCCACTGGCGCCAGAGTGCAGGCCACAGTTTGCTTTCACTTGGAGAGGCATCCAATACACGTGGAATCGTCTGCCCCAGGGGTGGAAACATAGCCCCACCATCTGCCATGGACTAATCCAGAATACACTGGAAAAGGGTGAAGCACCAGAGCACCTGCAGTATATTGATGACATCATTGTATGGGGCAACACAGCAGAGGAAGTTTTTGAAAAAGGAAACAGGGTAATTAAAATCCTTTTAGAAGCCGGTTTTGCTATAAAACGAAGTAAAGTCAAGGGGCCTACGCAAGAAATCCAGTTTTTAGGAATAAAATGGCAGGATGGGCGTCGTCACATCCCAATGGACATTATTAATAAAATAGCAGCTATGTCTCCACCAAGCAACAAAAAGGAAACACAAGCTTTCTTAGGTGTTATAGGTTTTTGGCGAATGCATGTCCCAAACTACAGTCTCATTGTGAGCCCACTCTACCATGTAACTCGAAAGAAGAATGATTTCCAATGGGGCCCTGAGCAACAGCAAGCCTTTGAGCAGATCAAACGCGAGATAGTCCATGCAGTGGCCCTTGGGCCTGTCCGGACAGGGACAGATATTAAAAATGTGCTCTACACTGCAGCTGGGGAGAACGGCCCGACCTGGAGTCTCTGGCAGAAAGCACAAGGGGAGACTCGAGGTCGACCGCTGGGGTTTTGGAGTCGGGCCTACAAAGGATCTGAGGCCAATTATACTCCAACAGAAAAGGAAATACTGGCCGCCTATGAAGGGGTTCGAGCCGCCTCAGAAGTGATTGGAACTGAAGCCCAGCTCCTCCTGGCACCCCGACTGCCGGTGCTGGGCTGGATGTTCAAAGGGAAGGTTCCTTCTACACACCATGCCACTGATGCTACGTGGAGCAAGTGGGTTGCACTAATTACACAGCGGGCTCGAATAGGAAACCCCAATCGCCCAGGAATCGTGGAGGTGATCACAGACTGGCCAGAAGGCAAAGATTTTGGGATGTCACCAGAGGATGAGGAGGTAACACGCACTGAAGAAGCCCCACCCTACAACGAACTGCCAGAGAATGAGAAGCGATATGCCCTGTTCACTGATGGGTCTTGTCGCGTTGTGGGTAAGCATCGGAGATGGAAAGCCGCTGTATGGAATCCTATAAGAAGAGTAGCAGAAGCCACTGAAGGAAAAGGTGAATCAAGCCAGTTCGCTGAGGTGAAGGCCATCCAGTTAGCCCTGGACATTGCTGAGAGAGAAAAGTGGCCAAGGCTCTACCTTTATACTGATTCATGGATGGTGGCGAATGCCCTGTGGGGGTGGTTGCAGCAGTGGAAAAAGAACAACTGGCAGCGTAGAGGCAAACCTATATGGGCTGATGACTTATGGCAAGATATCTCTGCTCGGTTAGAGAAACTTATTGTAAAGGTACGTCATGTCGACGCCCATGTACCTAAGAGTCGGGCCATGGAGGAACATGAAAACAACCATCAGGTAGATAAGGCTGCTAGGATTAAAGTGGCTCAGGTAGATCTAGACTGGCAACGTAAGGGTGAATTATTCATAGCTCGATGGGCTCATGATACCTCGGGTCATCAAGGGAGAGATGCAACATATAGATGGGCTCGGGATCGAGGGGTGGACTTGACCATGGACGCCATCGCACAAGTTGTCCATGAATGTGAGACATGTGCTGCAATCAAGCAAGCTAAGCGGTTAAAGCCCCTTTGGTATGGAGGACGGTGGATGAAATATAAATATGGGGAGGCTTGGCAGATTGATTACATCACCCTCCCACAAACCCGCCATGGCAAACGTTATGTGCTTACAATGGTGGAGGCAACTACCGGCTGGCTAGAAACATATCCCGTACCCCATGCCACTGCTCGAAATACAATTCTGGGCCTTGAAAGGCAAGTCCTCTGGCGACATGGTACTCCAGAAAGAATTGAGTCAGACAATGGGACTCATTTCCGAAACACTCTTATGGACACCTGGGCCAAAGAGCATGGCATTGAGTGGGTGTACCACATTCCTTATCATGCACCGGCCTCTGGGAAAGTTGAACGATATAATGGACTTTTAAAAACTACACTGAAAGCAATGTGTGGTGGGACATTCAAGCATTGGGATACACATTTGGCCCAAGCCACGTGGTTAGTTAACTCTAGGGGATCTACCAATCGGGCTGGCCCTGCCCAGTCAAAATTTCCACGTACTGTAGAGGGAGACAGAGTCCCAGTAGTGCATATGAAGAGTGTATTGGGAAAGAGAGTTTGGGTCATCCCTGCTTCAGGCAAAGGTAAACCCATGTCTGGAATTGTTTTTGCTCAAGGACCTGGCTGTACTTGGTGGGTAATGCAGAGGGATGGAGAAGTTCGATGTGTACCTCAAGGGGATTTGATTTTGGGTGAGAATAGCCAATATAATTAATAAAGTAGAAATTATAATAATTGCCAAATAACCCATTATTGTATATTCATTATCGTTATGATTGCTGTATGTTGTACCATAGCATTATAGCCGGAGTCTTACAAGTTAATGAAGAATGAGTGCCATGATGATGGAACTAAAGCCTGGTCTCTCAAGAACTTTTTTTCTCCCTTTGAAAATAAACTCTGACCCACAGACTATGAGCATGGACCATGCCAGGTGTATCAGTCAAGAGCCTGAGATGCAGCATGCAACGAGCCAATGGAACATACTACTATCCTGAGAAACTGTTACGACAAATGGAGCCTGAAAATCATGGACTAAATGAACTCAACAACTTCAGAGGGATGATTCACAGACTGAGGGAATAAGATCTGTATGCACGTATGTGTGCATACATGTGTACATACATATATGGGTGTGTGAAACACGAAACTGGTTGTACCCAAAGAAAATTGTTGGATCTGGTCATGACGTAAATGGTATGGAATAAGGGGTGGATAATGTCCTGGTTTCAGCTATGATGGAGTTAAATTTTTTTTTAGCAGTGGATGGAATGCCATTTTTGGGTGTTAGCATGAGAATAGTGCTGATAGCACCCTCATGTTTCCGATTTGTTG
The DNA here is from genome assembly GCA_020800305.1 of Porphyrio hochstetteri. NCBI lineage: Eukaryota > Metazoa > Chordata > Aves > Gruiformes > Rallidae > Porphyrio > Porphyrio hochstetteri. The sequence goes on along the minus strand of CM036905.1, from coordinate 31,082,056 downwards.
CCGGGCAATCAAGGACCTTTCTCAGCTCTGCATACTTCCTTACTAGTGAGAAAGGAGGGGACGCAGCCAGGACAGGTGACCCGAATTGGCCAAAGAGGATATTCCATGCCAGTTACGTCATGCGCAGTTTAAGGGGGGACTGGGGGGAAGAGGGGGAGACAACGCCAGGATGTGCAGTTTCTGGGGACGGTTGGGTTGTCCGGGACGGGCTCTAAGCTGTGCGGCCTGAGTTGTGTGGTTTGGTGAGAAATTGAATTGTGTATCACCAGTTTCATCTATTTTGTGCTTTAAACTTCTGTTATTGTTATATCTAGTTTTCTGTTATTGTTTAGTAAACTATCCTTATCCCAACCTGCGTGGTTCTGGTTTCTAGGTTGTGATTTATCTTCCTCCTTTCTTCCTTCCCTTTTCCCCTTCCCCCAACTTCCCTTCCCCCTTCCTTTTAAAAGTACAAGCGACTGTGTGGGGTGCGGCCCCCGGCTGGGGCAAAACCACGACACATCTCAGTCCCTGTGATTAGTGTCTTTTACTGCAAGAAGTACAATATTTTGTGCCTAATGCATTCCTCTGCTCTTATTATGCTTGCCAACATTGATAGTGACTCACAGTAAAACAAAGGTAACACTTGACATCCTTCGCGAACTCCCACTCATCAATTAGAGACCATAAAGCTTCAATGTTTCGATGTGGAAATCAGTGAGTTTCAGTGCTGCCTGGCGTGGCTAATGCACATCCTTCAGCACATAATCGGCTCTGGGCTACTAAGTTAGAAGGGCTCAGATATGGCCAACGATGCTCAGGCAGCGGCTTATTTGAGAAAGCTGCTATTTTTGGAACAGCTGAGCCATATAAAGACTTCCCAGGTTCCCTCCCAAATGGGTCTCATTACTGCAATTCCCAAATGCCAGCAGATGGAGGAGAGTGAGAAGACCATATCAAAGGCCACCACTGTGATTTGGGAAAACTCTCTGCCTGCGAACTCTTGGATGGAGGCTGATGTGGTGGAGCTGCTTTGCCATTCCATGCTCGAGGCAGGCTGAATTGTATACGCTGTCCAGGCAGGACTGATGGAGGGTGGTTAAACCATGCTGGCTGCCCTTCCAAAGGAGCCATGGCACAGCAAACTAGGCAGGGCACAGGGCAGACATGTTTTCCTCCTCTCCTCTGCAAAAAAAAAGGAAAGATAAAGGCTGTGAAATCTGGGCTCAGGAGGACAAGTAGTAATTTAAACTTGCAAAGCATGAGTTAGCTAAGAGAAGAAGCAAGTTTTGCGGGGACAGGAGCAGAGTGCATGTTTTTGTAGCTGAGTAAGAGTCTGGTTTAACTGTTGAACAACCAACAGTTCAGGACACCAGCTGCACACAAGACCGATGGATTGTCTGCCTCCAAAGGGAAACCACACCAGTGCTTGCTGCTGTGTTGGTGTTGGTGTCCCAATCTCCACATCCAGCAAGCCTGGATGTGCTCGGGAGCTCTGACAAAGCATCTCAGACCAAATCTAGCCCTTCATGGTGGCATCTGGTGTGGGCACAGGGGTGATGAAGTTGCCTTGCTTTGCCTGGCACTTACCAAGCCAGATCTTGTGTGTTCACTTGATGTTTTTGCCCCATAGCAGCTGGGAGCAGGCCAGAGGAGGGTTTCTCCAGCTGTGGCATGGATGTTATGCAAGAACATCTCTCATGCTCCTCAGCAGTGTCCCAACAGATGGTAGTGTGGACTGTGTTGGCAGGAGGCTGGGACCAGAGGTCAGTGTCCATCTGTGTGAGGTCTCCCTCCTAGGAGGAGTTAGACATGCCCACCTTTGTGCTCTCCTATTTGTCATTTCTGTCTGAGGTGAACTGCAAGTTTATATGGGAAACCATTGCTAAACCTGACCACATCGCTGCCTGGTGTTTGGGGTTTGCCTTCACCCCATTGTACCCACCGTGTCTTACCTGTGGTCCCTGATAGCCTGTACCATCGTGAAGCCGTAAGTGTCTGCATTTCTGTGCCTGTCCTCCAAGAGTTCCTCGTGCCTCCTGACTTTCCCTGGAGGCTGAGCAGAGGGGGCTCTTTGCACAGGGCTACTGGTGGAGAGTGAGCTGGCAGGGCATGGATCTCCTCTGAAATCATGCTCCTTGTGTGCAGCTGTAGAAAGAAATGTTGGTCCCTCAACTGTGCATGAGCCAGAACATGGCTCTTTTCCAGGGAAACACCTAAAAGCTGACATCTGGCTAGCAGGGCTCTGTTGCAGCAGATGCCACCCAGGGAACATGGAGCTACTGGCCAGAGCCAGCTGAGAAAGCATGGAAAAGCAGCTGATAGCCCAGGGGATGTGCCTGCTGAGGTGAAACTGCTCCCTACCCTCACAGGAACGAAATCTTATGGGAGGAGTTGCATGGAGCGGTGTGGCTCCTTTTGTGTCAGTGCAACTGGCTGATGTCAGTGTAATCCCCAGTGGGTCCCAATCCCTGCCCTCTGGCTCTGGCTTTTCTGTTCCTAGAGCAAAGTCTCCACATCAGCCTCATGTCTTCCCACCCTCTCCTTCCATTTTCCAAGCTGTCTGGCAGCCTTTCTGCAGGGCAGCTTGAGCAAGGCCTCAGGGCACACCAGCAGCTTTCCTGTGCCCGGGGTGTTCACATAACAACAGGCAGGAACACCTCTCACCAGCTGCACAAGGGTGCACTTGCTTCCCTGCTCCCTCCCACTGCAGCAGCCTCTCATGCAAATGTGAGGTTTAGGACTGACAAAGCAAGGCAGAGCAGCGAGCCTGTCACAATGTCTGAGACAGTCATCAGCCCAGGCAAAAGAGCAGGCACAGTAAACCCCTCGCTGCTGCTTGCCCAAAATACTTCATCTCTGAAAGGGATTCCTCCATGATGCACTGCAGCACACAATACCCTCCCCTGCAGGATCGACAGGTATTCCTTGAGCAAGAAGAAAGCCTGCACCACATCATAATGCCTCTCACTCAAAATGAAGGAAGCTGTTGTCACCTACAGCGTCTCTAGTCCTATCAGGAGGTTTCTCTCTCCACGCTGCCCTCGAGCTCCAGCAGCGTTTCAACAAAAACTGAACCTCTGGCCATGTTTCCCAAGGAAAGCAGGGTGTGAAGCCATGAATAGCGGAGCTGCTTGGGTTCACCAGGATAACATTTCATTACAGTCTTTATGCTGCTGCCTGTTTTTCCTTCAGTTGAATGGAGTCACTAATTTCATTGTGCAGAAAGAAAATCTTCCAGCCTGTCTTTTGTGCCAGATGCGGGGCAGTTTGGGCTTTTCTCTTGCCTGTGGAGCACCATCCCAGATTTTCATCTTCCCTTGTCTTCTCCAAGTAAACTCTGGCCCCTCACTCTTCATCCTGACTTTCATCAGTGGCCTTCCCAGCTTTTCAGCTCCTCCCCAGACAGCTGCCAGCTGCCTCTTTTGCTGTCATCGTTTTTTGCCCTATTTGTCCAAAAACCCATAATGACTAGCTGAATTTCTAAAAAAAGATATTTTAAAAGCTAGTCTTAAAAGTACGTTTTCATTTCACGTATCCTTCACTCAGCAGTGGAGAAATCCAAAGTATAAAAACATACTTTACAGAATAGCTGCAAGTAATTGGTGCTGTACAGATTCTTTTTGAATGAATTCATGCAAAAGTCACCTGGTTTCAAGTTTCACTATAAAATTTGTTAACTTGGGGTGAAATTCAGTTCAGCTGGGAGTTAGAAGTTTGGTTTATAGCTGTGGGTTTTTTCATTTAGAAGGACCTGATGAGGCTTAGGACTTTCACATGGTTTTCACATGAGTTCAAGCAAACCTTTGAAGCCAGTAGGTTCAGAGCAGTTGCAGTTTGAGGTTTTGGAGCTGTGAAAAACCCTACACCAACTGTCAATGCGATTTCTGGAGGTGTGAATTGTGCACACTAGACCAAGAAAAGTCTCTGCTGCACCTGCAGTGCTATGCTGGCTGCTTGCCTCGCTGCTGCCAGCTGACGGGCAGGAGAGGAAGATGATGGCTCCAGTCTGGTCTGGTACACCAGTGGTGTGCTGGCAGGAAAGCAGGTGTCAGCAAGCTTCACTCCCATGGGCTACGTCAGTGATCTGCTGCTCTAATGTCTCAGGTGGCATCCTGGGGGCCGTCTTGGTCTTGGAGCTTGTTTTAGAGCTGCAAAAGAACAATGAGGGTGGGCAGCCAGCGGTGAAGCCCTGGGACAGGTTGGGGCTGTGCCCTGAAACAAAGCATGGCAGAGCTAGTATTGTTGTTCCTCTGCATCTCCTTTTCCTCATGCTGACACACATCCCAGTATACCTGCGGTTCCTTGCTGATGTTGGGGAGCTGTGCAAGGAGGATGGGGTACCATGACCTAAGGGTGACATGAGAAGCCCATCTGTGTTGGGCTCTGGGTACAGCTGAGATGCAGCTGAGATGCTCAGCATGTCAGCTTTGAGAATTATGTTCAGCTGTAGGTGAGGCCTTATCCTGACTACCATCTTGCCTCTACCTTTGTGCAATGCAGGCACCAAGGTGCTTGGCAAAGCTCTAGCTGGAAGAAGAAGCTGTGACTCTGTCCAGGATCAGCAATGGCACTACTATTTCTTGCTGTGAGGTGAAAAACCTGATTGAAAGCCTGGTAGATCTGGGATGTCTGCTCTTGCTTTTCCTTCATCCCTGATGATGAGCTCTAACATTTTGCAGCAAAAGGCAGGGTTGTCCCCTAGTTTGATTGCCCAGAGTGCACGACACAACTGGCCTGGCCCTGGTTGCACTTTTTAGTTGCTACTTTAGCACACATCCAAACAGTAAGAAAAACATACTGACCGTATTTAGACAGTGGATGGGGATGAAATGCTGGTTTCTCCCTACACAAGACAATGTAAGCAGTGTAACATAACATAGTGTAACAACAAAATGTGACATGAAAAAATGCAGCATACCGAACGTGTATACATATGCACCTATATTGTATAATAACCTCTCCCTGTGTTGCACTGTGAACAGAGTCACAGAGAAGGGAAGTTCGGGGTTTTTTGCTTAGAATACCTCCAGCTAAGTGCTGGAGACTGCAGAGGAGCGAGGGACAATGACAACTCTGGACTCACACAGAAGCTGATGGGAAGCCTCGAGGGAGCTCTGCTGGTACAGCTGGGGCTTACAGAACCAGGAAAGGGTTTGGAGGAATCCCTGTCCAGGTCTTATGTCTAAATTCCCCTTAACTCTCATTTCCTGGTGGAGAGCAGAGCAGCATACCTCATGCAACCACAGTGAAGAACACACAGTAAGCAGGGAGACAAACTTCAGGCTCCTGTGTCCAAGACAAGCATTTTCCCTCAGGGCCATCCTTTCTTTGTTAAGTCAAAGGTAAGAAAACCACTTCATATAATGCAAATTTTAGAGGAAGTTATCCATGACGCTACAGTTCCCTCCCGAGGGCATAGGAGAACAAGGTTTTATCTGTGTCTTGGTTTGCTCTTCTCTTTCCCCTTGAATTACGACTGCTTAGATTCAGCAAGGCTTATTTGTGTTTCTGGGCAAGGTGGAAAAGCTACTTTGTGTGAGTGGATGTGGGAAGATCAACTGTGTTTAATTTAGGTGCATAACTTTGTCCACCACTGCAATTTCACCTGTTTATCAGAATATAGCGGAGGGAAAATTATCAATAAGAATAAAGCAAGCTAGATGAATCGAATATGTCAACTAGAAGCACCTTAAAGCACCTAACATAGCACACCATGCCAAAGAGTCTTCCTGTGTTACCATGCCAAAGAATCTTCCAGTGTTGACCCCACTGCAGTGTAGCTCCATCTGTGTGCCAGCAGCACAGCAGTACCACCGCTGCTGCCGGTGCTCCTCTTCCTCACCAGCAGCCTGCTCAAGCAAAGCAGAGGGATGCTGAAATCCTGAGCTCCCATGAGGCACCACCAGCTGCTCCTGCCTCGCTTTCAAGTACATACAAAAACCAGGAGGACTTCATGGTCACTTGTGTGAGAAGAAACTTTAACCAGGAAATCTTCCAGAGAGGGACTGCTACCAAGGTGGGAAGGAAGAGTGAGGAGAAACACAGAGCAGAAGAAAGAAAGGGAATGGAAATGTCAAGGAGAAGTAAGCAGAGGAATACAAAAATGAAGCAAAACAGAGCAAAGAATTAGTCACAGTACAAGGAAAATTATCTTTATTTCACCTGTGCTGACTCCAGTCCAAGTGTAGGTGTTCTCAGAAGGTGATCTCCTGCATTTAAGTAAGATGTAAATTGCAACAGTAGAAAAAAAAAGCAGCATTAAAAAAGCAGCATTATGATCCCTTCTTTGTGAGGGGAGGTGTGAAAGATTAGTCCCACAGCTGGGATACCTCTCCGTCCAGTGGCTGGTCCCAGCAGAGATGTGTCTGCAGGTGGAGTCGGCAGAAGGCCCAACACTTCTTCTGTGCATGAAATCTGAGTGCACACACTCTCTTTTTTTCATTTTGGGAGATTTCAAGGCCCCTCCGCTCCCCCCACCCCCCCACCCCAATGTAGTGCCTCTGCTATGCAGTATCAGGAAGATGGTTTCAGGATATGTGCAAATGATACGTTCAGCTTCAAGTTTCAAGCCTGAGCAGCATGGGAAACGGTGTGCGGCCCCAAAAAGCTCACTGTGGGGCAGAAAAGTCTGGGCTTCACCTTGTTCATCACTGAATAGCAGCCTGAGAGGAAGCTGGGCTGGATTCCTCAAAGGTGTGTGACTTTCATGTTTTACATAATACATATTTTCCAAAAAATGCCCTTGGGGTTGGACCAGTGCCACCTTCCATGAAAAGCCCCTGGAAAACTTGCTGTGGCTCAGCAGTAGATCATATTGGCTATTGTCAGCGTGTTAAAATCCTCCTGATGTGGAGGCAAGAGGGAGAACACTCTTGGCAAAGCCACTGCTTGTTTCAGCTAAGGAACTTGGTAAACACAGCTTTGAATAATTGCACCTCTGAAAAGGGATTTGAGAGTAAAATACGAGGAGCTTCATCAAAAGAGAAACAAAGTTTGTTCACATGAGAAGAATGCATTCAGCTTTACTGAGACTCAGGTCTGGGCTGTGTGGCACGTTGTTTGAAGTCCTGTCAGAAGAGATTAGTTTTTTCATGTAGTAATCATAACTAGCATCCTAATGGATTAAAAATACCTCTTTCACCTCCACAATGGAAATTTTCTTTTTGGGTCATCCTAACTTGTCCTGGAATAACTTAGCCCAGGGCCCTTGTGTTGCTCCATCAGACATGCAGGATACCCTGCAAGGAGCAAAACCTGCCCCTGCCTCCTACCTCCAAGAAGAAGTAAACAAAAATAACACTTTTCTTTTTTCTTTTTTTTTTTTAGGAGAAGGGACTGAACCAAACCAGCTCTTTGAAATATCTGCCAACTCAGATGTCAGCTCTCCAGACAAATCACTATAAATGAGTATGTGTGACTAGGCAGTATGACAGCTGGGGCAATTTCCATGAGTGATGCTCATCAGCAATATAATGCGTTTGCAAGTAAAGTTGACAGGGCACTGACATACCTGTAGACCAAGGTTAAGGAGATTCAACTCATACCCCCTCATAAGTCCTGCCATCCTTCCCCTTGGAGTCAGAAATTTTTTTTCCAATGCATATGTCTGATGCCATGTTAATGTAGATTTAGCAAAGTGAAAAATAAATGGAAACTTGGAATGGAAATTAGAGACAGGCATAAGCTAATAATAAGCTAGTAATTCATTGTGATCCAGATATTATTAGTAATGCACTGCACTTCTTACTGTACAGCATGGAACAAAATCTTTCCCTTTTTTTTCTCAGTGAAATTGCTGTGAGAGCTGCAGAGCTGCGCTGCTTGTAAAAGGCCATCCTTTGTCCCCACAAGATACCTGGTGAGACCTTGGGTTCATGGCTCCTCGTGGTCACCCAGAAGCACAGTCAGTGACAGCTGTGCCACAGCCAAAGGGGCCGTGGGCATCTGTACACTGGTGTAACATTCTTGGTTTGTTGTGCAGAGGGGCTTGTGCTAGGCAACAAGATGAGCTTAGCTGCTGACACAGGCTGGTCAGGCTCCTTGGCTCAGCATCACAGCTGGATGGCACAGGACCACACCACGCAGGACACAGACATCCAGCCTTCCTGCCTCTCATGCTGCAAAGCTGCACTGATCCCTCTGATGAAGGCAGAGGAAAGGTAATCTTTGCACAAATAAGATGGATAATCGTGTATTTTTAAATTGCATTCTGTTGTATTCATATTTCTGTCTCCAGCTCTTCTTCATGCTCTGTCTGGTATGGTTTTGGTGTAGTTGACTGTCCTCTCATGCCAGCTTTCCAAACCCATCCAATCAGTTTTATAACTCTGCAGAGAGATAACTAGTGTATCTGCTTGCCAGGATAGAGCAGCAGCTTATAATAGGTTTACTTTTCTGCAAGCTGCATTCTTCAGTAGCTGGCCAGTGGGTTTTACATCAGCTGCACACAGACTTTTGGAAGGCTCCTGGTGGGATTTGTACTGGAGAGCACCTGGGAAAGCAGAGTTCAGCTCAGGAGAGAAATCACACCCATCAGCTTCAGCATCCCCAAGCCAATTGTCTGACTAGGAATCTGCATCACTTTTCAGCTGTTCACATTCTCAACAATTTTGTTTTCAGGCTTAGAAGTATTTTTCAGAGTTCTTCCTCTAAGAATAAAATTGCTATATAATGTATAAGATTTTGAGAGGTAATGCAAGAAAATACTCCTGTTTTCATTTCCTCTGTCTGGTTGGGCTTCCTCTCCTGTTAAACAAGGGTAGAAAAACACCAGCCTGATTACGAGTCAATATAGAGGCTTTGAGGTGCTCTGGCACAGGTTTTAAGACTGGCTTTGTCCTTGGAACAGGTTTATGTCACAGATATGCAAACGAGTTCATGGTTATAAGTTTCATAACATTTAAAATATCCTCCTGATACAATGATGCCTTGAGCTTAGAGCTGATAGTCTGAAAATATAGATGAGCTCCACGGATTAATATCACTCAGTGTTCCAAGGGCACATGAGGAACTGTTTCTCTGGCTATGTATTTGGCATGGGGCAGTCTTTAGGCCAGAAAATGGGTTTAGAGATGCACGGTTTAGCGTTGCAAATACAGATTGAGTCATTTGTCTGTTTGACTGTTCTATTCATGCATACAACTGTATCAGAAATCCAGCGTAAACCTGTTTGAAATGTGTCCCTGGCAGTCAACTAGGCATTTCTAATCTAGCCTGACTCTGGAGCTACCTCCATGCTCCAAAGGGATTACACTGTCACAAATCACTGTGTACCGTTTCCAAATGGTGTCATTGCAAAACCACAGCTGGAGGAAGTGCTGCCTGCTTCCTAATTTATAAAGATTGTTTAAATGAGAATTAGCTCTTTATCATCTGGAAAAAACCAAAGTATTACATGGCAATCTAAATACATCAGAGAAGTAGTGTGTTGACCTGAAGCAAGGCAGAAAACACTAGGAATCTTACGTGCTGTTTTCAGCTTTGTAGAGATTTTTTCTGTGGTTCCTAGAACAAGACCAGTCTCTCTGGTTTGCTATCTATAAAATGCCTATGATGTTATAATTTTACCACTTTCTTAGGTCTATTGGAAGGCTTTATCCTTTAGTGTTTGCAAAATATTTTGAGATTCCCAATGGGACGTGTTCTGCCAATGTAAAATATGCATTATTCATCCCCTTTTTAGAAATGAGTTCTGACTTAAGGAGGAAAAGATTTCCTGTGAGCAAATTGTAGCTGAAATATTATTTATGCTTTTCACAAGACCAGAAACCGGAGGGATTTTATGCTTTTCATATTTTGCTGCATTTTCATTTTATTTAAGGTCCAACTAATGGAGATTTCTTCAAAATCATTCTACAATCAACTCTGGGTGAGCTAGCTACTATGGAATATAGATCCACCAGTGTGGATATTCGCTCGATCAATTTGGTATTTGACTTAGCTAGAAGCGTGTTAGCCCAGATTAATACATTCAGCTGAGTGAAAGCAGCTCGTAGCAGGGACAGCTGGGGTATCTCTGCACAATAATTCCACTGTGCTCTTCAAACTGATTTTGCATGGAGCCAACTTAGGTCTGGAAGGGTTCACTCATCATCACTCAGCCTTGACTCTGTGCTCCAAGCTGGTTACTGCTCTCTCCTGCGCATCAGTCTCGGGGAGGTTTATCAGCCCAGGTTCAGCACAGTGTGGTGGGAGTATCAAATGTCGTTTTGCACCTAAATAAACAAGCCAGCCCAGAGCTTGCTCTGCTGGGGCCGTAATACAGAAACACTCCAGTGTTGCTGCTGCAAACAGCCTGTGTCTGCCAGGGTTACTGCTCCTGGCCCCCTAACGCCTGTGCTGGACCAGTGATGTCTCGGGGCTGTGTTCACCAGGTGTCTCCCCCCAGCACCATACAGCCAGGATGAACCATGCCTGGACACTGGCCAGCAGAGAGCTGACACCATTGTCCTAAATTGCAGAGGATCAAATTCTTGGCTGCTGTGAACTGAGGCAGAGCCTTTGAAACCAGGGGAAACTCTGCAACAGCTTGCACCAGAAAGGACTAGCACAGTGCCTAGATCTCACAAGATCTTCAGTAAATTTTCACTGGTCCTAGAAAGAAATAAAGAAAGGGTAAGAAAGAGACAAGCTGGTTACCTGTTTGCTCATCTGTAACAGCTCGCAATGCTGGAAGCAAGGGCAAAGCCACCACAGGCAGCTCTAAAATAATTTATAGAGTACTGACTGGGAAGTTCATCATGCCACAGGTCTGGTTGAACTTGGCAGCATTACAGGTTTATCTTTTCACACCCAGCTGTTTTTTAATGGCCTTGCAGACAGACTGTACTCGCCCAGCGCTCGCCCGCCCAGCCACCAGCCTTTGTTAGATATTCAGGTGCTCTTCTTGGCAGGGGACCAGCACCAAGGGAATAGATGGCTCCTTTCTCCCCGGAGATGCTGCCTCCCCAGCACCAAATACTGTTTTACATCTAAAAGGCAACCCATTCCTTCTTCCTAAAAGAGCTTTTAATCATAATTGCTGGTAGGTTTTCAAACTGTGAGGCAGGTTCTCTGGTAGATTTGGAATCTTTTGCAGGTTTTCAGGAAATCAGGAGAAAGCTACACCAAGTTTAATGATCTCAGGGAGCCAAATAAACACCTGTTGAATTATTCTATAGAGAAGGTGATCTGTTAGTTTTCATCCAGTGGACTGTCCCAAGTCCCCTTGAGAGCTTTCCCAGGGATAACTGGGAGGGAAGTTGCACAGAAAGGAGGAACTCATTTACAAAGGACATATACAAGGAACAACAAGAAAGATCAGGTCCCAGAATTTAGCTTGCAATAGAAATAAAGGGTAAGAACAAAACAGTCTGCAAGCTGTGTGGCATATAGGAGGCAGTTGGGAAAAGGTTTTGCTTGTCACCCAGTAAGTAGCAGAGATTTCTGGATTTCTGGAAAAGTGGATTTCTCAGTTTTCAGCACCAGGACCAAAGCAAAAAAGTTAAAATATCCATCAGTCTTCCCTAATTGTGATCTGAGGGCAAATAAAACCAACACCACAGAAAAGAAGCAGCACTCAGGTCTAAAATGAAAAGAGTGGGCTCAGCTAAATTAGCTGCTTTGAGATTGTCTCATCCTGATGATGTCCACCTCTGAGCACTGAAGGTGCTGGAAGAGGCTGCATTCCCACACCACCATAGTCCAACTTTGAAGCTATGGCAGTGGCAAAAATCTCAGGTACTCATCTCTGGCCCCTGTACTGTAGTTCAGCCTTCCCTCAGGTATGATCTACAAACTGGACTGATGATATACCTTGGGTTGAAATAATCCTTTGAAGATGAAGGGGTAAAGTGTTAATTTTCTGACTGATAAAATTACAGTACAATTGTACTTACAGAAATGGGGATCGTGAGGAAGTGGTGGCTTCAGGGCAAGAAAAAGTGATGAAGAGACAGGATGGAGAGAGATGGAGAGGCAGTGACAGCGAGAAGCAGGAATTTCTTGCCCCACTTACCCGAAACAGTAACTTGCAAGGCAATTTAAAAGGAATTAACACTTGTCATTGAGAAGTTGCAGTGGACAGAACAGATTGCTGAACCTAGAAAGGAGCAAACACTCTATACACTTAAAAAGGCAAAAAGAAAGCCAAGTAAGCTATAGATCTACCAGACTAAATCTAATTTCTGGAGCAAACAGAGAAAAAAACTATCTATGAGCACCAAGAAGCCACAATTAATACATATTTCTCAAGAACAAAATGTGCCAGAGTGACCTTATTTTCTTCCCAGACAATGCTAAAAGCCCAATGGAAAAGAGAAAAGTGTAAGATGTCAGATAGCATGAGTGTAGTAGGGGTTTTGCCCCCCCTATTTCCCCTGACATTTTTAAAAGCAGGCTATAGTGACATGTTCTTGAAGCAACTGGAAGGTTGCTGCCCGAATTACTGAAAGCCCACTCTCAAGAAATAATTATCAGAGGTTTAGTGTCAAGCCAGAAAAGCATATCAAATGGGGTTCCAGAGGTCTGCCCAAGGTCCAGGACACATCAGTATTTTCTATGCTGCTTGAGATGCAGTAAAACAGAGAAGGGGTACTAATGGGTTGCTGGTGCAGAGCCAGGAGGAGCTGCGAGCACTTTGAAGGCAAGCCTTGGACTTCAGTATGGGCGTGACAAATGGGAGAAATGGCCTGGAAAAGCACGAGGCAATTCTGTAAGAAGTGCAAAGTCAGATAAGCATGTGTCAGTAGTGGTTTACACAGAGGTGAGTTGACCTGGGCCTGCAGGGATGGCTAGGTGACCTACCGAGGTCCCACACAGCTTCTTCTTTCCACTGAGAAGATATTTTAGGATGGGGAAAAAATAAGGAAATGGAAAAGCAGAATGTGCTGCTTGCCTGAGCTGTGTCTGATCCTAGTAACTACAAACAATCTCTTTTAGTACACCTAGTAATATTGCCTAAATAGACTAAATTTTAAGAGACAGTGAAGTAAATTCTGCACCGGTTGAAAATCACTTGATTCTTTCCATGTAAATACATGCAAAATTTGGCCCAAAGCACTTAGTATGGATTACCTTCAACTGCAATAGCTAGCAGGAAATCCAACTATAGACAAAGAGTAGAAGATGAAATATTTTTGAGCTCAGTATTTTCAAGAAAAATATGAAGGAATTAGGAAATTATCAAAGTAAGGTTATGTGCAGTTCTTGGTCATGAACATGACTTCCTTGCACCAATGTTATACCTTAAAATAGATTGGGTAAGTAAAGTCAGAGAAAGAAAAAATAAGCTTTCTCCTCTGCTGTACCTGACACATACAAAGGACTGATTCCACGACTGTGCACTGTGGAAGCACAAAAATGTGCACAGCTGAACTTAGGAGGAAGAGGATGTGCCAGATGCTGTACAGACCCTTCACAGAGATGATCCTGTGCCCGAGGTTTAAGCTGGCAATGCAGAAGACAGAGACAAGCTGACAGGTATGAAAGTGAGCCTGCCTGAGGGCTAGGCTCCAAACATTAGTAGGTCTCCCAAACCTTTGTCTACTGCTTCACCCATGAATCACTTTGGACTAATGGAGGTTTAGACTGGCATTTAATTCTGTGCCTATCGGGTAGACAGGTCTCTGCATCACTAAAATCCCTGCTAACTGGTGCCATAGGTGGCAATAATCACAGAAAGAATATCATATGGAAATACTGTGTGTCCACTCACAAAATAAGGGTGTATGGTTTGCATCCCACTGTCCCAGGCTTACTGGTCCAGCAGCTCACTGGTGTTGTCCACAGGACCAGCACAGGGTGCTGAGTCCTTCACGGGCATTGAACTCACTTGCAGACAGTTTCTGGTACCCGGCATTCTCCTAGCTTAATTCTAGCTTGTAGAATTAAATGCCACATAACAAATTACATTGTCAAAGCAGCCTGAGAAGAAATGAATCTTTCCAGCCTCATTCAGTTAATCCAGAATAAATAATGTGATATTTCTCAGTCCGTTGCACAGGGAACAGACTATGCCAACTGATTTCTTCTCCCTAATTGAGAAGAAATGGCCAGTTAATGTAGCTCAGAGGGAAATGGAGAGGTCTGGCACTTTCCAGTGCTGCAGAGGAAAGTCTCTGGAAACTCTTTTGCTTGGTGACATGTCAGAAAACACCCTTCCCTTTTTGAGTATAGCAAAAAGGGGGGCATTTCTAAGTAGATATTGTAATTTTTATGTTATGCTGATTGACTGCTGCAAAGAAGAGCAGCCTAGGTGTCAAAGCAGACCAGTTAATCACTGGTGTTAGTTAGTCCCCTGCAGCCATGAATAGCCACAGTTGCCACATTACTCTTCTCATGGTGCTGAGAAAGGAATTGTCTGCATCACTTGCAGAGGAATACAAGTGTTTTGTATTTTCCTTCACCACTGAATGCAATATAAAAGAAAAATATGGCCTGGCTGCAAATGCCTGTGGGCTAGAAGTGTTGGCTGTCTTCAGTGGACTATTCTGTCTGCTAAAAAACCTCCTTTCCTGATTGCCAGTGGCTACCAGTGCTTTCAAAATGGATTTGTTTCTCAGGATATAGTTACAGTAGCTGTCTGTGCTGCCTCCTTCTCCTGGTGATGTTTGGAGGCAGGATCCAGGAAAGCTGCTGGTGCTGCTGCCCCACTCCTTGCCTCTGGGTCAGCACCTCCGGGAGAGATGTCCAGAAATATCTCTGGGAGAATATCCAGGTCGGGTGCCAACCAAACCACATCTTACACAGTTCTGAGAATGGATTTTCTACTTCTGATGGATAAGCATTGCACAGCTTTTCTACCTTTGAGGTGAGGACCATATGCCACATCTTCTCTGCAGCTACTTTTATAGTCTGGCTTGCTGCAGAGCGAGCTTATGATGACCTAAGATTAAAGGTGGAACTTGCTGGGCACATGTGCCTTTACAAGAGAAATGGCATCAGCAGGCTGTTACTCTGCAGTTCTTCTGAATTAGAAACAGTTCTGCAATAAAAATGAGATCTACAGCCTTCACTTTCCCAGTGTTTACCGATTTCAAAGTGTAATGAGTCCAGGATATTACCTCTGTGGTCCTGTAATTTCAAGAAATAGAAGACAAAGAATAATACGGCTTAAACGTATACTTTTTTTTCAGTGAACTGGATTATTGATGAAAATGAAAGTTGGTAGAACTTGTGAAGGCCTTTCAGCTACTGGTAGAGATAAATCTATGTGGAAAGGAGTATTATAAATGTACGGTGTGGGTGTGTTGCACACAGAAATGTGGAATAAATCCTGTGCTGATATTGTGCTCATCAGCAGTCTAATATCCCAGTGTGCTCAGTGTCTGTGTCTACACAACTAGCAAAAACACTTTAAAAGCCATTCATACTGAGAAGGAATGTGCATCTGTAGGTATCAGTCACCAGTGAACCCTGTTGGTCATGTTCCTGGGTTTTGGGTTTTGCTGAGCTGCAGTTCACGCAAGGCCAAAGATCAGAGAAAGAGGCTTTCAGCCTGCTTCATGTTCCCAGAATGAAGGCTGATCTGATCCTTATCTTAAAAATAACTTGTGGCCATCTCCAGCTTGTGCCTGCCATCTCAAGGGCTTGTTTTGGAAGGAGGGCTTTGAGCACCTCAGCGGGGCTGGAGCAAAAGATTTTCTTCCCCTCTGGCACATTCGCAGTGTTTGTCAAGGCAGCAGTCTAAGGCCTGGCAAATATTAGAGCTTTCGACAGTTGGTGATACAGGCATGGCCATCACGGTGAGATCAGTAGATCTAAAGAACACAGCCCCTGTAAACCTGGCCTGTCAGGTAGTGGCTGCTCTACTACTCCTTGCATATTTTCTGATGGTCTCCACTGAAGGATGCATTCGAAGAAGGGTCCATGGTGCATCAGCTGCACTGCTACAGCATGCACCTGTCTGGCCAGCAGCTGCTCACTCTGTATCACTGGATGGTAGTCTTAGCACCAGGCACTCAGGACAAGTGGAAACGTGCCCATCTGAAGTAAGTTCCTTGATTAATGCAGACACTGATAAATGACTCAGCTTTGCCTATCTCTGGCAGAGGGGAAAGGTTGTCCTGTGTCAGCTGTTAATATTATGTCTTGCTTTTAATCTGTCTGAAACCCACAAATCTCTCTTCAACCTCCACTCCTCTCCCCAGATTTTTATATTCTGACATCTTCTGGAATCTTCACCCATTGCCTGAAACCATCTTCAGAAAACAAGGTCCTGCTTCAAGGGGCATTTGTGTGCTTTGTGGGACAGGTTGGTGCTGTGATGGAGCATGGTGGGTAACGGGGCTGCTCTGCCAACAGCTCCCACTAGCCAGGACCTTCAGCTGAGCTGGGTGGTGCTCCAGCCCCCCTGGGCACCTGCAAGGAAAACTAGGCTGACTGCTTCTGCCAGCATGTCTGCCTGCCTGTCAAAGGTCATTTTGTTTAGTGTTTCATTGAAAAAAATCACAGCAATCTTGGGGGAAAAAAATCCCATTAAAGCAATAGGTTTTAAAATTTAAAAAAAAAGAAATCCTTATATAAAAAAAGAAATTTAGTTTCAAACCATTTGTATGTTGTTGCAGCTTCTCCCATTCCAGTTAAATGTAAGGCTTTGTATATTATTTTTGCTATTTCTCTATTATTTTGTCATATAAGAATTACTAGTGCATAATCCAGCATTCTGTTATCACATAATAGCTTAGTCAAAATACCTGGCTAATTTACTGCTGACTTTAATAATGAGCTGCTGCTTAACATGGATTAAAACAACCTAATTTCCATAACACAGAGTTTTCTGATGCATAGAGACAACTTGGAAAATCTGTCACAATTTGACTAATAAAATATGAGAATGGCTTGGTTTTATTTGTTCTTTTATAGGTTGTTTAGCTATAACAAGGATGAAACAATAGTGAAAATAAAATAAAATGTTCTGCTCAGAACCAACCAGAAGTTGTCCATAATGATTTTTTTTTTTAAAAAAGAGAAAAGTCTTGCATATTAATAGACCATCTCCATGTTATAGAACACATAAATATTTCATTAGAAGGGAAAAAGTTACCTATGTCTCTGTGCGTGTTTTTCAAAAGGAAAATTTCAATTTGAAATAACTTCAAGTTTTACTGAGGCACCCTTTACATTGAGCAGACTAATTTTAAGGCTTTCCCTTTCAGGGGAACTTTGGGAATCACCCACAGTTACTCTAATGCAGAGCATACCTGGAGGTAAGATGCCAGGGCTCCCCACAATGCCAAGCTTTGGGACTTGGAGCATGCCCACATGGACCTTGTGGGCAGAAAGCATGGACAGACAGGCTGAAAGCTATGCACTGCACAACCCCCGTGGCAGCAAATGTGCCCGTGGGATGGAGAGATGCCTTGTGGGCAGCTTCCTATGCGTCCCACTTGGCCTGGGAGACTCAGAACCCCGGCACACCGCAGACAAGCCCTTTTGACCTAAGCAACTAAAGACACAAGCTGCTGCAGCAAAGCCTTTGCCATTGGTCCATCAGTGGCCAACAAGCAACTGGACAGAGGTGCCCCTGCCACAGAGGTGGCTGCCAGCCCCTCTACTACAGCTCACTGGGACTGCTCCTCACCAACTGCACAAGCCCCAGCTTGCGGCGGCTGTGAGATCTCCAGCCTGCGTTTTGCCTCCGGGTCTTTTCCCAATGCCAAACAAGATCAGTCCCCAGCTTTTATTTGCTTACATTTCGAGCTGAAGGCCACTACAAACAGCTGACTTAGAAAGCGGGGAGGGTTTGGCAGGTACATCCAAGGGATGGGGCTTTAAAAGAATTTGGCAAGGCTCTCAGATGCATGTTGATAATAAGCACAAAATGCAGGTGAAGGTGAAACAGAAAGTGAAGGCTGGACACCTGCTCACGGCAGGAAAACAGACCCAGGAAAAAACCCACAAATGCAATTTGCACTTAGCTTTGAAATTCTGTTCTCTTAAAAAACCTACATCTGATAAAATTCATCGAGTCAGTTCAGGAAGGTGACGTTTGAAATGTGATCCCTTTTCTTCAAAATTAAACTGTTTAATACATGGCTAGAAACAAAGACTGGCCAGCTTTGAGAACTTTCCTTCACTTACAGCCATAATTAATGATGATATTATTTTGGCATAACACTGGACTTGTAGGTGCATGTGGAAGCATACGCTTGTTTACACGACTTCAGCATGAACGTAGCAGGGAATGCATGGCTCACAGGGTTCACTATATTTTGTGCACAAAATGCCCTGAAAATATAAACATTAATGATCTTGGTCAGACCTAAGAAATACAAGAAAAGAGGAAGGGTAAAACAAAGTTGGTCATGACGTTGAGTTCAAAGCGTTCCACAGCATGGGTTAAGAAAGGATTGAAGCAATGCTAGGTCAGGCACCATGCCTTTCAGCTCATCAAGGAAACATCCTCTAAGAGGAAGGCATGAAAAGGGAAAATAACTTATGTAGCAATGTCTCTTGTAATATGAGAGAGAAAAGAAAATATCAGCAAGCTTGAATTATTTGCCAGCCATTAAATGTTTTAAGGAGAACTGTGAACACCAGGAAAGTCAAAGATGAAGCCATATTTTAACAAAATATGTTTTCAGCTTTCATGAATTGACTAATCAATTAGTGGTTTTGTGTACTGATGAAGAATTCATGGTTTAGATATAGAATTATGAGAAGTTCACATTTGATGATTGGATACAGGCTGATTTCTCACACCTTTTTGACCATAGAATTCAAGCAAAATTTATTGCCTACACCCCAGATTTAATCAAAAGGCCATTCAGATGTGTTTTCCTCATTGAGCATGTGTCTGGCTGTCACTTCCATTTTTGTATTATTCTCACTGTTCCTTGGTAATGATTTGCAGACTTACAAAGAGGTATACTGTGAAAAAACTAGCAAATTGGCAAGGGAGTAAGAGCTGAAGGTTCACTTGTATATGTTCCTGGAGTGACAATTTCTTCATCCTGTCTCATGACTGCAAGTAACAAGCACAGATTCTGCCCATGTGGAAACACTGAGCTCTTCTTAGGAAAATCCCTTTCTCATCACTCCTGTTTCGCTTCATACCTCCTTTTTGCTCTGCCTGTACCCTAACTAAATCCTGTGGGAACAGCAGTGTCAGCACAAACCAAAAGCTCCCTTTATCGGCAACGCTGACACTCGTAGTGGCCAGTAAGGGCTGTGCAAGAAAGGATACCAGCAATGGGAGAGGAGAGGGGACCATATGGTCTGCCATCCCCACTCCATCACTACTGGCTCCAGCCAGTCCTGTTGAGTTTACTGTGGCCTTGATGAACTTCCTTCTTTGACTTCTTTCCTTATGATGCTCTACAGCTACCTGAAAGGAAGTTGTAGTGTGGCGGGTGTTGGTCTCTTCTCCATATGACTGGCAATAGGACAGGAGGAAATGGCCTCAAGATGCACCAGGGGAGGTTCAGAGTGGATGTTAGGAAAAATTTCTTCACAGAAAGAGTGGTGAAGCATTGGAACAGGCTGCCCAGCAGTGGAGTCACTACCACAGAATCACAGAATTACAAGGTCGGAAAAAATGTTTAAGATCAAATCCAACCATTCCCATCCTATGCTAAACCATATCCCCAAGTACCTCATCTACCCTTTTTTTAAACACATCCAGGGATGGTGACTCAACCCCCTCCCTGGGCAGCCTGTTCCAGGCCCTGACAACTCTTTCAGTGAAAAATTTTTTCCTAACATCCAATCTAAACCTGCCCTGGCACAGCTTCATGCCATTCCCCCTTGTCCTATCACCTGTCACCTGGCTGAAGAGACCATCGCCCACCTCTCTACAACCTCCTGTCAGGTAGTTGTAGGTGGTGATAAGGTCTCCCCTCAGCCTCCTCTTCTGCAGGTTAAACATCCCCAGCTCCCTCAGCTGCTCCTCATAGGATTTGCCTTCCAGCCCTTTCACTATCTCTAGGGATGTTTAAAAAACAGGTAGATGAGGCACTTTGGGAGATGGCTGAGAGGTTACGGTGGTGTAGGGCTAACGGTTGGAATTAATGACCTTGAAAGTCTTTTCCAACCTTGATGACTTTAAGATTTTATTAATCTAATTGCTTTTAGTATCCAAAACACCCCGTGGCCATTGCTCTATGCTCAGTATTCACATTTCTCGGGGGTAACAAGGAGGAGTGCCTGAATACTTCCCAGCTTGAAAAGAAACAAACATAATCTCAGATGGTAGGATGTGTATCTCCCAAACCATTGCAGCCATCCCTACTATTGTAGCAATATCATTCTAAGTGTTCACTCTACCATAATCTGATGGATTTTTCTGCATTTAAGAACACTATTCTACCTTAGATGAAACAAGAGATTTTGCATGGTCTGTCTCTTTGTCAGGCAAAGGTTCTTAACAGATAGTAGGACAGTATCGTAAAGAGCAGATCTGGACGAGCCATTAACCTGCTGACCACTGCATAATGTTTTGTATATTCCCTGTAATTATAAATTACACTGAAACTGAAAGCAGAAGAATCAAAATGAGTGACATGTGAAAGCTCTGCAAAGATATGAAGGGCAAAAGGGCTTATGAGGTCTAATTTATTTCAAGTAGTCTGTGCTGCTTTGAAAAAATCCTGAGCAAATGATTCATCAGGGTTATCTGAGGAAACTGGCCACCAAAGAAAGAGGTATCTTGTTCGGTCTTTTACAGTTTATCTTCTGCCTGTCTCTGCTCTTCACTATAATCCAGTTAAACAAATATAAAACAGGCAAAGGAATACATTAAGCTAAATGATGATTTAAAGGAACCATGTTGTAGCAAGAAGAGCAGAAGAGGGCTGGCCATGTGAATATGCCCTTAGTGTTTTTCCTGAAGTGAGGCATCATGGTTGAGCAAGCATTCAAAGAGCTAATAAGCTTTCTGCAGGCTCAAAATTCGAGTTGGGATGTTTCAGTCTTATCTAGGATGCAGTTCGATCCCTGAAACACTGTCTAATCCAGAGAAAAGGCACCATCAGTGTCAAACAAAACATAGCCACAGTAAACACGGTTTTTGCATTACTGCATTTACATCTGCCATTGCTTTCTCCCATTTGGCCACAAACTTTAGTGCCCCACTTCTACTGCAGAGGAGCTTAGCACAGAGCTGAACGTCTGGGGCCTAAGGACATCCCTTCAAACCCTGCACAACCCGTCAGTTCTGCCCACCCTTTGCCCAAGAATTTGAGAGCTCCACAGCTGCAGGCACTACTTCACAAGTGACCTGGATGAATGGTCAGAGTGTACCCTCAGCTGGTTTGCTGATGATACAAAGTTGAGAGGAGTGGCTGACACACCAGACGTCTGCGCTGCTGTTCAGCCAGACCTGGACGGGTTGGAGAGCTGGGCAGAGAGGAACCTAAGGAAATTCAACAAAGGCTAGTGTAGGGTCTTGCACTTTGGGAGGAATAACCCCAAGGACCAGCACAGGTTAGGGGCTGACCTAGTGGGAAGCGGCTCTGCAGAGAAGGACCTGGGAGTCCTGGCAGAGAACAAGCTCTGCATGAGGCAGCAATGTATCCTGGTGGTCCAGAAGGGCAATGGTATCCTGGGGCACCAGCAGGTCAAGGGAAGTCATCCTTACCTTCTACTCTGTCCTGCTGAGGCCACATCTGGAATATTGTGTCAGTTCTGGGCTCTCCAGTTCAAGAAAGATGGGGAACTGCTGGAGAAAGTGGTGGAGGACTGCAAGGATGACAAGGGGACTGAAGCATCTCTCATATGAGGAAAGGCTGAGAGAGCTAGGGCTGTTTAGCCTAGAGAGGACTGAGAGGGGATCTCATCAATGCTTATAAATACCTAAAACGTGAGTGTCTAGAGGATGGGCCCAGGCTTTTCAGCGGTGCCCAGTTAAAGAAAAAGGGGTGATGGGAACAAACTGAACACAGGAAGTTTGACGAAAAACTTCTTCCTTCTGAAGGTGTCAGAGCACTGGCACAGGCTCCCAGAGAGGCTGCAGAGTCTTCTCCTCTGGATACACAAAACCCACCTGGACACAATCCTGTGCAACCTGCTGTAGGTGATCCTGCTTTAGCAGGAGGTTGGACTAGATGATCGCCAGGGGTTCCAACCCCTCCCAGTCTGTGATTCTGGGATTTGATGACATTACACGAGAGTCTGCAAAAGAACTCGCACTGTGAAATTTTGGGACAAGTATGCAGGTGTGCTTTAAGGGTGAGCTGGCTGTATCAGATCATGGCAAAGGTAGAAAAGGAAGAGACCCTCCCTCAAATATGCTTTGACCAAATCTTCCTTAGTAAGGTGTCTTTTGTGGACCACTCTTTTTAAACGGGCTGTCACACTGAAGGAGGTATATTTTAACATAGGCAGATTCCTAGAGTTAGTATGGACACAAGTATGTCAGAGTGAGCAGGCCACTGCACATCAGGGCTAAATTTGGCTACGATTTTGGGTGAGTTGTCTGCAGGCAAGAGGTTAATGTCAGTGCTGTCCTTAGGAAAGACTGACTCTTAAAATATCACATTGGAATATATGCTCTTCTCAAGCTACAAAAATCTGTCAGGCCCCTTGCCAGGAGGAATTGGGTTGCAGATGCTGTTGTGGCTTCGGTTCCTTGGTGCTCCTGCAGGATGATCTACACACATATACATTTCCAAATCCAGGACAGTGCTGTTAGCTTTAAACAGCAGCGGGTGCCAAGGCACCCTCCCCCAGCAATCACAGACCCTCTGGATGAACCTGGCATGGTTTCCGTGGGGCTCAGATATCAAGGAGGAAAATTCCTGATTAATAAAATCCACAGTTCGCTCTCCCATCTGGTCTGCACAGCAGCCTGCAAAGGTGTTCCTGAGCACTCAGTCTGCAAGGCTTCAGGCTCACTGCACTGCGTTTAAGTTATTTTGGTGTGCTCTGAAGCCTCAGCTCTTGGTCTGTAGCTTCAGGCAGTCGGCTGAGGCACCTGAGGCTGAAGCAACATCCACCTTGAGCTTCCTCTGCAGCACCGG
Organism: Porphyrio hochstetteri; assembly: GCA_020800305.1. Taxonomy (NCBI): domain Eukaryota; kingdom Metazoa; phylum Chordata; class Aves; order Gruiformes; family Rallidae; genus Porphyrio; species Porphyrio hochstetteri. Next base: position 31,059,137 of record CM036905.1, on the reverse strand, counting down.
AGGCTCGTTTGGATCCTGTTTGCAGAACCATTCCATTTGCACAAGGAAAAAATGTTTCTGGGTGTGCAAAGAGGTGTATGTAAGTGCACTCACATCCTTAGGCTTTCACAGGACAATTTGATGCTGTCTGAAAATGCAGCCTAAGGTATTTAAAAGCAAAAACATGATCTATGGAGAGGAATACTGTACGCTGCTAAAAATGTTGTATGTCTGATCTGGGAATACTTATGGCTTAAGTGGGCTATAAATGAATACTTAACTGTTTTAGTGCTGTGAAGTGATGACCCTCACGTGGCCTTGGGACACGCTGCATGGTCTCCTTTAAGCTGCCACTCCACTGAAAATAATGGGAGCGTGCATAACAGAGCCAGCCTGGAGGGCAAGACTGCCTCCAGGAACTGCCAGAATGTCCTCTGCCTGATATAACACTCTAATGTTTCCATAACAATATAATTCTGCTATCCTAGATGCAATAAATGCTATTTATGAATTCCAAATCAAAAGCACATGTAGGCTGAGCCCCACACTCTAATACCTGGAATAGTACTTCTGTTGCTATACAAATCATAAAACATTTTTGTAAGAAAGAGAAAAGTATTGATCACTGAGCACATAAATCATTTTAGTGCAGTAAGGTTGCACGGCAGAAAAAAACCCCCAACTTATTTCATATCCATTTTTAACAAATAAAAGTGCAATGTTTGGCTTATTCCAATTCATGGTATTTCTTACTGGAAACTATTTGAACAATCCCTGCACGTATTTTTGTCCTTGTAAGCATTGCTAATTTTAGCATGAATGATCATTCATCTAAGAATTCATGCCTGAAATGAAATGCTTCACCATTTGTTATTCTTCTCTCATAAATGTTTGTTACCCTGTCACAAGAGGGAAAGCACAGAGTGGCTGCACACCTCCCTGCACAGCACAAACAGTGAGTAGTAGCAAGAAGCATTCGGCCAGTTTTGGAGATGAACTAAATCAGTCCAAGGCAATATTAGACATAAAGCCTTCTTCATTCCTTTTGCAGTCCACTGGAGAAACAATGTCATCCCCAACTCGGCACAGCTCAGTTCATAGACAGCATCTCAGCTCCACCGCTGAGCTTACTGGAGCTGGTGACAGGATTAGCATCATGCAGCCTCTTCCCCACTGGGCTGAATCAGGGTGTAGAAGATGGACTTCAGGCTCTCCTGCCTGCATTTCCCCATGCCTGTTCTTCCCTTGGCTTGTCAGGTGACGTTGGCTTTGGCTTGTGTCTTCCACCAAGCACCAAACAAACAGCAGGAATTTCAAAATCAGAAATTAAAAACCAAATCAAGCCCTTTAACAGGGATCCAGAGGAGCATGATGGAGACTGAGGGTGTGCTGAGCACCCAAATCATGTCTTTGTGTTCCCCAGCAGCACTCCAGCTCTATTTTCTATCAAAGAGTACTTGAGGAAACACCTATCTCCCTATGCTTTTCAATTCAACATATCTTGCACTGATGGTGTCCCTGAGAGAATTTAGAAATCTGGATTCACCACATCATGTGTGAATCACGTGAAGCACTACTGATCCACTTTACCACTACAGGAACAGTGGAAAGTAGAGGTCAGGCTGCAGCCATCAAGCTGGACCAGTTGGGAAAACTGTGTTTATAACATGAACTTGTAAGTGTAAGAGTAACCAGCATAAAGCAGTTGATGCCTATAGGGAATCTTCAGATCATCTTTGATATCAATTTAATTCCTTGTGTCGTGGTTTTGCCCCGGCCGGGGGCCGCACCCCACACAGTCGCTTGTACTTTTAAAAGGAAGGGGGAAGGAAAGTTGGGGGAGGGGGAAAAGGGAAGGAAGAAAAGAGGGAACGAAACCACAACCTAGAAACCAGAACCACGCAGGTTGGGATAAGGATAGTTTACTAAACAATAACAGAAAACTAGATATAACAATAACATAAGTTTAAAGCACAAAATAGATGAAACTGGTGATACACAATGCAATTTCTCACCAAACCACACAACTCAGGCCGCACAGCTTACAGCCCGTCCCGGACAACCCAACCGTCCCAAGAAGCTGCACGTCCTGGCGTTGTCTCCTCCTCTTCCCCCCAGTCCCCTTTATACTGAGCATGACGTAACTGGCATGGAATATCCTCTTTGGCCAGTTCGGGTCACCTGTCCTGGCTACGTCCCCTCCTTTCTCACTAGTAAGGAAGTATGCAGAGCTGAGAAAGGTCCTTGATTGCCCGGCAACAACTAGAAACATCAGGGTGCTATCAGCACTGTTCTCATCCTAACACCCAAACATGGCATTCCATCCACTGCTAAAAATAATTAACTCCATCATAGCTGAAACCAGGACACCTTGTCCTAAAAGATTTTCTCCTTATCTTTTAATCTTTATTTTCAGTCACAGTGATGTCCTTTTCCATCCTGTGGGGATCCTGTTATTAGTTACACTGAAGCAGTGCCTGCTCATAATCTTTCCTGCTGCTGACCTCCGAGTCCTAAAATGCTTGGTAAAAAGGACATTTTGTTTATGTGACACATCAAACCTACCATTTTTTACACAGCATAAAATAATTTGCCTGGGTTCTGCTAAGCAAACTGTGTATGTGTGTCTAGTATAGACTTGGGCTAGTATAGCCAAAAAAGGCCATAGAAAGGTTCACAGAGAAAAAAAAACCCTGAATTTCCAAGTCCCTGAGTTTGGAGAAAAGGTATGTCAAATGAGAAATAAACAACAGGAGGAAGAGTGATTCAGGATTTAATTGCAATATTGGAATTATTAGTAATTCTGCTACCCAAGAAATAAACCTGTAATTTAAGGTGAATATAATTCATTGCTATCAATTATTGTCCCAAGCAGCTGAGAACGAGGGAAGGTGAGGCAGAGCTTGCACTGTGGTTAACACTGTGGCATCCCAGTCCCCAGCCTTGGCTGGAACCTCCCATGCCGTGTAAATAATTACATGCTCAGGTGGCTTTTGTGACTGGAGCTTTAAAGGTGCATGTGATAATTTAGGCTGCTTTTAAAACGGGTTGTGCTGGTCCTTCAGAGCTGTGGCTGGGGTGGCTACTTATGTTCAAGTTCTTCTATCGTCATACAAGGCTGCGTAAGTGCTCCCTGGTGGAGTTAGTGCCAAGCGGACCAGTGGTGCTCAGGTAGCATGGTCCTACATTGAATATCACTGGCACAGGAGCCCCAGTTCCTCTCTCTGTCCATGTTTTGTGCACCAGTACAATGCCTTCCCTCTCCCTCTGCTTCACCTCCACAAACAAAGGCCCAGAAAAAAGTGATCAATAAATCAGCAGAAATACGATCAGCTTTTCTCCTGTATATTAAGGTGAAGTGAACATCCCATGATTGGCCTTTAAGGCACTTTGCAAAGAACAGAAAGCATCAAAAGACTCTGCTAACTAAATTTCAGTAGCTTCAGGCTTTGCTTTGTTAGAGATTTCCTAGGCTTCCAAGCAAATTCTCCCCTTGGTGCTTTCATCTCATCTCACTTTATTGGTTCATGGTTGACTTACACCTCCTTTGATTAATTTGTGGCCAAATCATTAGCCTTCCCCGGTAAAAGTGTATTTCTGCTAACTAACACCCCCCCCTTTTTTTTTCAACAGTATGCACTTCTAATTACATCTCCTGCCAAAGGTGACCTGAATTTGTGTGTCTCACTGGTCTGCCTGGGAGAGAGTCATTCAGAGCGCAGCAGGTAACAACACCGATCATTCCTATCACTGCCTTAGCTCTGTTCCTTTCTATTTGTAAATTTGAAACCAAAAAGGTTTTCTCAATGTTTTGGGGCCTTACATAAACAGGCCTTAGTGGGAGCCACCTCATTCCAAAATTAAGAGAGCAAGCATCGGGCTCAATCATTTGGAAAGAGCAATTTGTTAAACAAAGCAAAGCACTCGCATTACTTTTGGTCCATCTTTATTGCTTCCAGAAGGCAACACTCTCAGCAAAGTTTTCATGGCCAGATGTTCAGCTTTCCCAGCTGTTGAAATGTTTTTGGAAAGCCCATCAGTCAAGATAATATTACAGGCCACTGGGGATCCGTGCTGACCTTTGCAGGAAGAAGGTGGTTTAGCTCACAGACCAGCCTTCCTGGCCAAAAGTCTGCTTGGAGGTGAGTTCTGTGACATCTCTAATTGGACCTCATTATTCAATCTAATGGCCTTGCTCAAGTCAGTGTATTACCCTGGAGTGCAGGACAGCAGAATCAGAGCCTAGCAGGGCCTGATGTTTTCAACTAATTCATGCACTGATCATTACTGCATGATTACCACTGATTGCTATTTCCCAACAAATAGGTTGTGGATCATCTTACACCACAAATGCAATGTGAGAGGTCCCTGGATATGAGCTGCAGTGCCAAAACCCAGTCCCGCATGATGGCAATCTCATTGCAGCTTGTGAACAGAGGGAAAGCCAACTCTGACATCTCACCTACTCTCACATTGCTGCTCCAGGAGCAGAGAGAAGTTCTCTAGAAGTCCTGTCACATCTGCCAACCCCATGCAAGTGTCCTGGGTGCTTGAAAACTTCTTGAATGGCACTAGGTATGCATGTGTGGGCAGATGAACCTGCTCCTGGTGGGCAACCAGCGGAAGAAGGTTGTCTGTGGGCTAGTGGAAAGCTTCAACTACGTGAACACAGGTTCTAGTTCTGCTGTATAAGCCCCAGACCCTACAAGGAGTGGCAGCACAGACCCTGAAGGTCCTCTGTCACAGCAGTTGGTCCTTTCAGGAGGTCACTGCACCCTGGGTGTTCTAGACAGCAACTCCCTCCTGAGGCAACAGAGCCGAACCATCCATCTTCCCTAGCTGGAAAGACAGCCTGGACACCCAATGCTCAGGCAGGCTACTACGTAGACACTTACACACAGGTTTCTTCGTCTGCAGTCAAATCTCAGTCCTTGTTTTCCAGATGCAAGTGATATTAAATGCTTCCAAACAGTAATGCCTTTGGTCTGCTTGTCAGATTGAGCCAAATTAGCACAGGACACCAGAGGTTCTCCTAAGGAGCTGTGACTGTAGATAACCAGGTGTTTAGTTACTCATTCTGTAACATATCAGCATGTAATTGAAAATTGCAACCTGTACAGGGACAGGGACAATGTACAAAACCTCACCTTCCTGATGAGAAATCATTAACTATTTTATTGTTCTTGGCCATCTTTTTTTTTCCCTCAGGAAGTAACAGTCAGGCATTTTTCCAGTTGGAAGAAATCACAGATTTATACTGAAATAGCACATTTGGTAATTGACGAAAATAGTCACTACTTTTAAGTATTCTTTCATTCAGTTGCAATACTAAGGTGAAGAAAACATTCAGCACGGTTAGGTTAAGCTCTCACCATCAGCATGAGTTGGCCAAGAGCAGAGGCTAGCTGACCCCAGAAGACCTGATTCTAGTGGCTTGTACCTTCTTGTTCCAGCAGCGGTGTCCCTGCATCTCTCAGAAGGAGCCGAATTAGGGATTAACATCTGAAAAGATGTTTTGCTGTGTTTTATACCCTGTTAGTTCTTAGCCAGATACAGCTCAGCCGGAGACTTTGCGGGCTCTAATGCTGGCACATGAAAGACATGGGCACAAGTGAACATGGATCAGCTTAAACCCATCATGAAACCACAATCTTGAAAAATATCTAGCAGTTTTTGAATTTACAGTTTGGGGCAGTAACTACATTTTGCAACACTTGGACTAGGTGAAAACTATTAATAGCTTAAATGCTAAAGCCTTTGTTTTCTCTGCCAAGCAGCAGTGACTGATCAGCAGTCACTCTTGCGTGCTGATCTTGCAAGTCTAACAGTGTTTTCCCCACTGCTGAGTGAATCCCAGATGGTTCATACAGCTATTTGTCCTACATACTTATAAGGATCCATTATCTGGATAGCTGACTCGTGCAGGAAAAGATTTTCCAAGCCAGAGTATTTCCCCTCAGTGCTCTGCGCTATGGTTTTCAGGCACGCACGCAATATTTTAATTAATATATTTATTATTCATTATGGAGTCATTCCTTTAAACAGAAAAGGGGGCATTTCAAGCCGACATCACAACACAGAGAGGACTGAGGTTGTTCCACTGCCGCAGGGCCAGAAATTTAGCAGCTGAGAGAAGCGGAGCACCTGCCTGGCTCATTTTTGGATGGTTATGCCAGCACTGCTAATCTCGCAGATCTAAAAAGCAGGCTGCAGCCCTGATGACAAAAGACAGGAGCTGTCTGGCGGCTTGCAGGGCAGGGCGAGGCTGAGGGAAAAGATGATGCTTGCACTGAGGGAAATGGATTGTTGGGGGTCCTCGTCGTCGTCGTCCCGCAAGCAGTCCAGGAGTTTACATCGCTGACAGCCTCGTCCTTCGGATGTCTTCCGGAGGGCCCAGTGGGAGTGCTAGGACGGGTTTCACCCAGGCAGGAGCCGCAACTCTCCCCGCAAGCAGCCCCCCGCCGAGCCCCGGTCCCCGCTCCCGCGGCGGTGCCGTGCCTCCGGCACAGTGACACCTAGCGCTGCGCCCCGCCGCCGGCGGAGTGACACCCAGCGCAGGCTGCACCCCGCCGCTGGCAGTGACACCACCTAGCGCTGCGCCCCGCCGCCGGCAGAGTGACACCCAGCGCAGGCTGCACCCCGCCGCCGTCGTAGTGACACCACCTAGCGCTCAGGCGGGCAGGCCGGGGCGCGCAGAGGGCAGGCGTTCCCTCCGCTGCAGGGGCTGGGGGTGACTCCGCGGGGCGGAGAGACGCGAAGGTACCGCCTCGGTGCGGCTGTGCCAGGTGAGGGCGTGCAGAGGGTGGCGCGGCCGGCTCATGGAGGCAGACCCCCGGCTGGAGAAATCATCATAGAATCGCCTGGGTTGGAAGAGACTCTTTAGATCATCGAGTCCAACCATAGCCCAACCCTGCCTCGCCCACCTCTACATCATGTCCTTAAGCACTTCATCTACACGCCTTTTAAATACCTCCAGGGATGGTGACTCCACCACCTCCCTGGGCAGCCTGTTCCAATGCCTGACAACCCTTTCAGTAAGGAAATTCTTCCTGACCTCTAATCTAAATCTCCCCGGTGCAATTTCAAGCCATTCCCTCTTGTCCTATTGCTTGTCACCTGAGAGAAGAGACCAACCCTGACATCTCTGCAACTGCCTTGCAGATAGTAGTAGAGAGCGATAAGGATGTCCTCTGGCAAGCCAGCTCAGCTCACCTCTTTCCCTGTAAATGCAAGGAGGGAAGCAATGGCAACCGGTGTGTACAGGGTTGCTTGTGGAGCTCTGTACCTGCTAGTGGGCAGGCTGGGCAGCCCTCAGCTGGGCAGCGTCTCCTTGCACCTCTCTTTCCACTCCATGTGTGCAAAGCAAAGGCAGGGTGTCTGTCAGCTGCCTCCACTATGCACCTCCGCTCTCCAAATATGCCTTGGATTGGGTGTTCTTGTGATGGTTTGGGAACACTTTGAAACAATGGCAGCAGCTTTGTGGTGGTTTTGGCCCTGGCTAGAGGCCAAATACCCACCAAGCCTCTCGCTCACTCCCCCCCTCAGCCAAAAAGGGAAGAAAATACATATTGGGAGGCTTAGGACTCAAGATAAGGACAGAGGCATCACTCTCCAATTAGTGCAATGGGCAAAACAGACTTAGCACAGAATAAAGGAAAGTGATTTATTACTACTACAACTAATACACCCAGTGAACTGGAACGAGATAAGAATGAGAAGTGGCCAGGTCTTAAAGCACCTTCCCCCCCCCAGCTCCCCTTCTTAGCAAACTTAAACCTCATCACGATTTTACTCCCTTCTTCCCAGCCCAACATGGCCCTGGAAGGGGCAGGGAATGGGCAGTGGGGTTCTGGCAATTCCTCACAAGCTGCTTTTCTTCCCCAGATCTCAACACTTCTACTGCCCCCCACCCCTCCCTTCTTCGCACACTTGACTTTAATCATCAATTTGCTCCCTTCTTCCCTCCCATCGCAGCACAGGGAGGGGCAGGGAATGGAGAATGGGGGTTTTCAGTCCGTTCCTCCCGAGTTGTCTTCCGTCTCAGCTGGGGGGGGGGCATTCCACACACACACACACTTCCCCTGTAGTGCTATGGGCTCTCACCCATGGGAGAGTTGTGTCCACAAACTTCTGCAGCGTGAGTCCTCTCTATCGGGGAGTCATCTCCTCACCACAGGCCTATCAGCAGGACTCCCTTCCATAGGGTGCTGACGTTCGGGCCCAGACTCCCCCAGCCGGGTCCCCCGCAAAGTCACAAGTCCCCCAGCAAACGTGCTGAGGCGTGGATTAATCTCTTCACAGGGCATAGATGTCTCTGCTCCCCGTCCTCATCCATGGGCTTTGAGGGGACACCCATTTCACCATGGTCTTCACCACGAGTTGCAGAGGAAACTCTCCACCTTCTTTCCCTCCCCCCAGCCCCCTCTTCTGGCCTGGCCTTGGTGTCTGTGCAGCCTGTTACATCTTCTCACTCCCCGCTCCAGTGGCAAAGTGCACCTGCCAGCAGTTTTTTTTTCTCCTATATGTGATTCACAGAGGCGCTGTGACCAGCTCTGATTGGCTCAGCCTTGAATTTGGCTTTGACTTGACCAATGTTTACAAAATATGGGTCTTGGAGAAAGCTGTAACTGCAGCTTACAAAAGCCACCCAAGCAGCACAGCTACACAAAACTGCAACAAGCTTGTAAAGGAAGGGTAGCATGAGTGCCCATGTCCCGGGTTCAGCTGGGACAGAGTTAATTTCCTTTTTAGTACCTGATGTAGTGCTGTGTTGGGGAGTTAGGATGAGAGCAGGGATGATAACACACTGTTATCCTTAACTGCTATTGCCAAGCAGTCAAGGACTTCCCAGCTTTTCATGCTGCCTTGCTAAGGAGGAGGTGGGGGCACCCAGGGAGCTGGGAAGGGGACACAGCCAGGGCAGCTCACCCAAACTAACCAAAAGAGATGTTCCATACCATGATGTCATGCTCAGCATGAAGGGGAGCTGGTTGGGGAGGAGTGCATGGCTCCAGGACACACAGTTTGGGGACAGTCCAGCTTTGGGAGAGTTCTGAGCTGTATAGTTTGAGTTGTGCGGTTTGGTGAGAAACTACTTTGTGTATCACTAGTTTGGTCTATTTTGCTATGAAGTCCTATTAATGTTATTTCTCCCTCCCTTTGCTGTCCCATTAAACTCTCCTGATCTGAACCCACAAGGTTTGCTTTTGGTTTTCTTCCCTTCACCTGCCACCAACACTCCTGCCCCTCCCCCTGTACTCCCCACCCCTCTGAGACCACATCTGTATAGTGGTCAGCTGTCAGCTGGGGCAAAACTGTGACAGTCCCGATTGCTTTTCACCCAGGGTGGGTACAGACCCAGCCAGAGCATCTCTGCCTGCCAGCACAGGACCAGGCACTTCACTGGCACAACACAGTGCCCGAAAGGAAACATAGCCCTGATGTGTGCTAAAGCAGCTTTACAGCTTCTTGCCCACCACTGGCTCACACATCTGGCCTGGCTGGAGAAGGGCCCAGGCGTGTCCAGAGCCAACACACCCACGCTCTGCAATCTCTGTGGTGCAAGCATTATATTTATGTCCAGTGCATGTGTAGCACCTATAGGGAAGCGTGTGTGTTAGCGTAGCTCAAAATATAATAAACAGTCTCCATGTAGGATAAATAAACAGAGTGGCCTTGCTGAAATTAGGGCTGGTTGTTGCATTGTCCTGCTCCTTGCAGAGCCATTTTCACCTTGGCAAAGGGGAGCTCAGTGATCATTTGGCAACACAGCACTGCCGTTTTTTGCAGCCTGAATCACAGAAACCCACATGACCCAGTGCAAATGTCTAGAAACAGGCACCATGACTCCTCATCACATGCACAACTCAGAGGTCCAGCCAGCACAAGAAAATTATAAGGCAAATATGTTCCTACAGCAGGTGCAACAGCTGCTTAACAATGGATTTTCCTTCTCCTTTTCTGAGCATATTCACTTTTTGGTGAACTTTATACTGGCTTTCTGAGTGTTGGCAGGTTGGGGGGTTGGACCCGATGATCTCTCGAGGTCCCTTCCAACCCCTACAATTCTGTGATTCTGTGATTCTGTGATTCTGGCTTGGCATGCCTTTGAATTATACAGGAATTCTGAACTCCTGCTCAAATACATTTAAACACCCTGTTAGCACAGTACTCCTGCTTAGACTAGTTTAAAAAGGAAAAAAAAAACAAACCAAACCAAACCAAACCACAAAACCAACAATAAATGCTGGAAATGTGCTTTGCCACAGCCTCAGCAGCTACACAGTCACTTGGCGCCTGTCTCCATAAATCAGCTTACAGTCCAGCCGAGATGAGCTTCTTTAAAATGCCCTTTTATTACTTCACAGGGTATTAGCTTTTTGCTATTACAAGCCTGTACTTCCTGGAACTGCTTGGATTCCATCCTCTCTTCTACTTCCAAAACAGAGGTTTGTTTTAAAAAGCACCGTGCTCATTTCAGACAAATTATTTTCTGGAACCTTTTGACCATATGGGGAAGTTAAACACCCTTGGACATGGACAGGTTGCTGACAGGTGCTGAGTGCTAGACTAGGTGGTTCAGCGCATTCTGCCAGGTCTCCGTGTGCTGCACTGGGTGGTCCTGTGTTACATCTGCCACCTCCTTCTTGTCTCAGATTTCCTGTATCATCTCAGGCAGCATGAGAAGTCTCCGTGGACATAGTTGAATCACCCTCTGAGCTCAGGTGTCAAAATCTCTCTGCAAACACTTCAGCTTGATGCTCCAGTCTTGAGCTGAATCTTATCTAATGCAGCTGTGTGGCAGCTAACAGGGCCATTCTGCACAGCAAGGCTTTACTGCACCTCCCCATATGTGTGTGTGGTGGGACAGCCAAGCACCGCAGCACCACATTCAGCCTGCAGCTCCAGGTTTGTGTCCCTGCATCCCTTCTGCTCAGTAGAGGGGTTTTCACTCCTTTTCTCTGTGCACAAACTTTGTCTGTGGACTTCGGGGCCTTGCTGCTGGTCTAGCTGAATGGACTTTGTTGTAGATTGTCCCAAAATAGCTTTGCATGTTGGGCTGATCTGGGCTTTTGCAGTGTTTGTGTCAGCAATGCTATTAGGTGTTGTGATCTTTGGTAGGAAATTGAAATATTTTTCCTGTAGCTGACAGTGGTCTCACTGCTGATACTGCAACCTCAAAAGTGCCCTGGCGCCCTACCACACTCCCTTGGCCCCCTCCCTTTCTCCTACAGCTCTGCAGGAGTTGTGCTGACAGCATTTTTAAAAAATGTCTGTACCCAACATCCCTCAAAAGCAGAATCTCCCAAAATAAAGAGAAAACCCCAGAAGGAGGATCTGCCATGGGCTGGTCAGAGAACAGTAGGTGGAACTCTTGGGATCTACTCTTTCCTAGTCCTACTGGTTCACACCACTGGGCACTGTTTCATTCAATTAAATATTAGGAAAGAGATGCCCCAATCAGAAATCTTTATAAGAAAAAAGAAAAAAAAAAGCACAAGGATCATAAGGATGTGATAAGGATATGACCCAGGCTGAATAAGGAAGCTGTTGGAGCTGTTGAAAAAAAACATTCCTGAAAGACTTCATCTGAATGTTAGATAAAACTCCAGCACCAGAGAGCAGGTATAAGCATGAATGGGATTGGTGAGTTTGAGTCAAGTTACTGTCTTTTTAATGCGTTTATAGAAGTGAAAGATTGGTGGACGACCATCGAATCTCCAGGCATTTGCCACCCACCATGTAGTCTCACCATGAGACCTTTTTTCTTTTTCTGAAAACCTTACTGACAGCCACGTTTAAACATGGCTCTGGGGACCAGCTGCCATACGCCTCCTGTGTCTTCACAGACAAGAGGTGGACTGCGACCTGAGCACCAGGAATGCCAGCAGGTTCAGTCCCTGTAAAGGCCTGCAGTGAGGTTGTCTCTGGATCCATGATCCGTGCTGGAGGGCAAATCATATAAGGAACGGCTGAGGGAGCTGAGGGATCTGGGGATGTTTAACCTGCAGAAGAGGAGGCTGAGGGGAGACCTTATCATCGCCTGACAGGAGGTTGTAGAGAGGTGGGTGATGGTCTCTTCAGCCAGGTGACAGGAGATAGGACAAGAGGAAATGGCACAAAGTTGTGCCAGGGCAGGGTCAGATTAGATGTTAGGAAAAAAATTTTCACTGAAAGCGTTGTCAGGGCCTGGAACAGGCTGCCCAGGGTGGGGGTTGAGTCACCTTCCCTGGATGTGTTTAAAAAAAGGGTAGATGAGGTACTTGGGGATATGGTTTAGCATAGGATGGGATTGGTTGGACTTGATGATCTTAAATGTCATTTCCAACCCAGTGATTCTGTGATTCTGAGCTGGGCTGAAGCAACTCACAGTGCCTGTACAAGAGGTGAGCACTGGGAAGAGTAAAGCTGTGGGGCAGTGTCACTCCTCCCTCTATTCTGCTGAGACAGGCAAGTGCCGGGTGGCACACCAAAATGTCCAGGCAGATGTTGCCCAAGTGTGAGTCACATCATGCTGGCACTTGGACCTTCTACATGAAGCAACATAGGCAGGAATGCCTCCTCCACTGACACATGCAATTGCCCTGCATTATCAGCATCTTCCTCCCCGTTTTATTTCCTCACAGCCCTTCTTGGAATATTTTCTGTTTGGTTTTGTTTACATTGATTTAAAATGCAGAGAAAGGAAAGCAAAGTCGGTTTTTGCTCAGCAACAGCCCAGATCAGGCACATGTATTAAGGAAAATATAAATAACCAAGCTATGGCTAGTTACTCAGAATGACGCCACATACACAAAATATATAATTACTGTCATATGTGACTGGTTTTGTGCCACTTGAATAAAACGAAAGACAAAATAAAATGCTTGCTTCATTGTTTCTACAGACCTGTAGCCCTTGAAGAGGATGTCAAAACAAGAGCTGGACGGGAACTTTTCAATTAAATGTTTTTCACCAGAAAATGCTGCTTCACTGAAACCAAAACTTTTCAAGGAAATCTATATCTGTAGCTGAAACCTTTTTAAGAAAGGTTCTGAGGTTCAGAATCATAGTTCTGATTAAAAGGAGAAAGAGACAAACAGACAGATAATCTCAGTGCACGAGACCAGGCACTGCCTGATTTGATTCCTCTCACCACTCGTCTGAGTGAATCACTACCTTACCAAACGCTTTCGCTCTTTTCCCTCATTTTTTTTTCTTCTGACAAATTTCAACAGCCTTTTTCTAATCAGTGTAACTAAAGTAGCTGTTGAAACCTTCAGAAAATTTTGCAAGCTAGAGTTCTCGTTTCTAGCTTAGCACGACTAATAGCCAAATGTACGGGTCTTCTTGGGATGTCCGTGCAACTCCAGTTCCAGAAAGAGTTAAGCCTACGAAAGACTGAAATAAAAGCATAAACAGAGAAATTTCCACAGGGAACATCAGATATAAGTTCCTGGAACAGGTCTGTGTGGCTCAAAGAGTAGCTAAACACCATCCTTCATTTTCAGGTATGTCCAAAACTGACCTTCAGCAAGTACCCAACGGCTGGTTTTGGGCAGGCAGTCCAAGGTAATCCCCTCGGGGTGTGGTATATCGGACTTGTGAACCAGAAAGTAGCTGTTGTAGCATATGAGTTGCTAGCAAGCTAACTCAGGGGGGTGCTCCTGAGCCCAGAAAGAAAGAACCACTGGTGGGAGCTGGGTATTGCACCCCCAGTCACCAGAGCCTGTGGCCCTTAGCACTGGAAGCCATCCCACCACCACTGCATTCATTTTTAAAATGTTTGGGGTTGCACTTGTCTATGCATCTTCCCTGCTTAGCTTTGTAGGTTGTGCTTCCTGTATTCTCTCTTCCTATGGAAATAAAATGTAAAAGCACACACAACAAAAGCAGGAGGTTTAAGGCACGCAAGCCCTGTGTAATACTTCAGCCAGTTGCTTCTGTTTCATGATCTGACAAATCTCTTTTCCCATGCTGGGAATTCTGACTTAGGAAACACTGCGACTGTGGCAATATGAACCTTGAGGAGCACTGGAGAACCAGCCTGACCCTTAGATACACAGTGATATTTTCAGGAAATTCTGTGGCTTTGTCCATTATCAGCTTTGTTAAGCTTTAGCTGAATTCCTCAGTTTGGATTTTCAAGGGAGTTGCCTTTTCTGCAGTGAGGGTGACAGAGTTTGACCCAGCACTCCTGTGTTGCCTCTGGTCAGCTCTTGCATGCAAAATGGTGTATCACTGCAGGACTCAGCTGATGAGGGATCTGCATCCAGGAGATTAACCGTTGGTTTAATGCAAGCCTCTTACAGCTTGCAGGTGGCAGCAGGCAGGTAAGTAGAACGTCATGATTGATGATCACAACGGCTGGTGATAGACTGGGGAGACCTAACATTGACATCTGACATGAGGCCATTATCCATCACTGCTCCAACCGCTGTCTTCTGATTATGAGTGGGCTGAATTATTGAGCAGACCTAATTCATGGCAAGCTGCCACTTGCATTTCTGGGAAGGGCGAATGTAATGAGAAACAAATGCCTTGACTACAATTTCATATTGTCTCCAAGCCTCTCCCATTGTGATTCCCTGCTGGGTTAAAAAAAAAGGGGGGGGAGAGGGGATGCTTAACTGCATGCTGAATGGCTTTGCATGGCAGTGACAGGTATTCAGAGGTAGTAACACTGTCTGTCTGCAATGAAACAGCACAAAAATAAAACCTCCCGGGGGAATTCAGCACCTCTGAAAAGGAGAAGGCTCCCTTAAAAGCTTGGCAGGATGAAGCCCTCTACTACAGTACTCCCTTGACCCCTCAAAACTCTCAGACCTAGAACATGAACTTCTGAAACTATAACTGAATGTAAAACCATTAGCAACAGTGTGCTCCAGTCACATAGCTTATTTGGATGTGCGTCAGTGTAGAAACTGGCGCTTGCCCCATCTGTGTTCATAGTCCAACTTCTCTGCCATAGAGAGACGGGATCCATGACTTTCAGTCCAAGGGCTTTTCTGAACATTTCAACATTCATCTTTGCCACAAAATCAAAAAGGAAACTTCAGGTTTTCAAGGTCTTTGGCATAGAAGAGCATGGCTGAGCGGCAAAACAAGGTGGACGTGGTGATGCTGGTGATGGTGGATGGAGCTGCCTGTGGGACATGGAGCAGCGCTTGCCTCCAGCTCCGGGCCACATGCTAGGCACTGTGAACATGCCAGGAATCCTGAGGAGGGTGGGATTGGAGATTCAGTGCCAGGGAAGGACGTGCCAGCCTTGCTGCACCCTCCCACAGCCTGGCTCCTGGATTCTTCGAGTCTTTTCCGGTTAAATGAATCAAGTGTTATCAGGAGTAAATGTGATCAAACAACTGATTCGCAAACGTTCACCTGTTTTTTCAAGAGACGGTGAAGTAAAAGTCTGTCCATCAAATTTGTGTAAGAAAACTACCAATGAGGAAATACTGTCCCTGAGTCAGCACAGGAGGAATGAATCGTCCCAATTATCCCTTCCTATAAAATTGACTCCGTTTCGGTCCCTCTTTATGAAAAGTGCCTATAAATCTGCTCTGCATAAGAAAGGAAGCAATAACAAAATCAGCCGCACGCTACAAAGTAATATCTTGTATTTAAAAAGTTCCTAATGGAATATCCCATTTCCTTCTCTTCGGAGACACTTTCAATTATCTTCAAAAATGAGATGCCTGAATGGTGCACCACTCTGCGCTCAGTGATGCTGATACAGTGCCATTAGAGTCAGTGAAACTACACGCATCTGAATGATGGCAGCACACAGCTCTGCGTGTTTATTGCAAACACATTGGTAAAATCTATTCCAAAGGAGAAAAAATGCATAAAAAACCGCAGCCTCTGTAAATATCAGCATTTTTACTGAATGAATGGATGTAGTTTTTTTAATAAATCCTTGCAAACGGAAGTGGATTTCTGAGGTTTTTTCCTTCATTTTGCAAATTTGCGTGGCCAAGCTGTATCTCCCAGTCCTTCACCTGTAACTTCAGCAAAGCATGTGAAGAAAACTCCTGTAAAGTTTCAGTAATAACAACAAGAACTGTAACTGTGTATATGTTTCCGTTTTGAGAATAAAAAGCTCTTTGTATTTTGAATAATTGTATTTGACAGACTAATCTAGGAGCATGAATAGGCTGTATTATAGACTATTAACTCCCTAGCAGACCCAGTGCCGGGAGTGTTTCTAGGGAGGCAGCTCTCCTTTTGATCCTACCAGAGCTTGATGATACTGTTTGTATTAATATTAGCAGTGACATTTTTAAAAATTCAGCATTAATTGAATCTTGATTTCTTCATTATTTTCCACGTATTGTGTTTTTCCATGAGAACCACAGCTCGTGCCAACAAGAGCCCAGAGAAATACCTTCACCTTGTGAGCTACAAAACACATTCTACCATCCAGTTAATTTATGGCAGCAATTTGGAAGTCTGCTGAGCCAGACACAGCTGGCTGGCAATGAATGCATTGTTATTAAATATGAGCAATATGCGACCCTAATATCAAATTAATTTTTGAGAGAAAATGCATGCAAATTGCAATAACCTATAATAACAACAACAACAACAATAATAATAATAATAATAATAATAATGAAGTAAAATAAAATGGTTCAAGAAATATTTTCAAAAGTTCATTTCTGTAGTGGGTTTATACACGTTAATTATTTACTACTAATTTTACTTGGTGATTGATTCAATTAGAACGGAAACAAGTAGAGCCACCTGACTATTGGATGTACCAAGGCTGAAGTCCTTTGCTTGGAGCTGACCTGAGGGGTTGGATACCTGGGATGATATCTCCATTTAGCCAGCTGCAGAAACACCTTCAGGGACCTGAGGTGGATTGTCAAAGCAGCACGTGTTGTTTTGTCAAAACTACTCATGTGAAAACCACAAACTGTCAGGTCTGTACCAGGACTTTACCTTGAATAATGTCCTATAAAGGCTGTGCCTCTGCAAAGCACTGGCTGGGGTTTCCTAACATGCTCTCCAGGGTGGGGAATGCAGAGATCATGCTGTGTTGGAAAGAGAGGACTTCTGCAGAAGGGTTTGGCCTTAAAATGAACGTTGTCTTAATTAGAAGTTTCCATAGGAAACATTGTCTTTTCATGTCAAACTCCATGCATTCAAAATACTTAAAAGCTATTTGCTTTTTGTTATCAGCTCGTAAGCATTTTCCCTTACCAAAACCTGCTGATAATTTGGGGGGTTTCTAGCATTGCTGTTTCAACGAAAAGCATCAAAGTTCAAAGAAAAGATGTATCTTAAGATTTCATTTAATTAAAGTTCCGGTTTATCTTGGAAAAAAGAATACTTTTGATGGAAATGTTTTGGCCTGCCCTTTTGCAGAGAGTAAATCTTGCTGGAAGGTGGTAGAGTAAAACTCCCCAGACCATTGACACCGAAACCTTACAAAACATTATTAGGAAACATAAACCCCATCGAAATCAGTACAAGTCAGCCTCTTAATATTCGTAAGGTTTTCTGTGTGTCATCCTTTTGAAAGGCCTACCTAGCACACCACAAGGTTTTGAGATGAGATGCACATCTGACAGCCGAAGCCTGAAGAGTCAGAAACATCAACCAGCCCCTTAAACTGGTCTGCAAGGGAAGCTGTGGGAGCAGAGTGTGGGGGATGCAGTTTTCTTAAATCCCGGCTGTAGAAGAATGGGAGGTCTGCAAGGCAGGTGTTGGGTTTTTTTTTTAAATTTATAGAGATCCATAGCACATCCTTGGATGAGAAGCGTGTTTTCCTGTGAGTGCTACCACGTCCAGCAAAATCACTGTTTTCCCAGCTGTTCCCCAGCACCAGAATCCCCAAACTTCTGCCCAGACAGTACCCTCCGTGGGCACTAAGCACAGCCAGGGGGAGAAACTGCACATAAAACACGGTACATTTTGCAGACTCTGACTTTACAGCCCTCCCCTGTGCTGCTGTGGCAGTGGGGATACCTCCCACCCAGGGGGACCATGAGAAGAGCAGCCTGGGTGCTTCGGCTGGTCAGGCTCAGGGATCTGGGACATCTCCCGTATGAGGAAAGGCTGAGTGAGCTGGGGCTGTTCAGCCTGGAGAAAAGAAGACTGAGGGGGGACCTAATTAATATTTATAAATATCTTAAGTATGGGATGCAGGGGGAATTGGCCAACCCCTTTTCAGTGGTCTGTGGAGACAGGACAAGGGGCAATGGCTGCAAGTTGGAGCACAGGAAGTTCCACACCAACATGCGGAAGAACTTTTACACAGTGAGGGTGACAGAGCCCTGGGACAGGCTGCCCAGGGAGGTGGTGGAGTCTCCTTCTCTGGAGATATTCAAGACTCGTCTGGACGCCTATCTGTGCAATATGTGCTAGGGAGCTGCTTTGGCAGGGGGGTTGGACCCGATGATCTCTCGAGGTCCCTTCCAACCCCTACGATTCTGTGATTCTGTGATTCTGTGATCTCCACATCCAGCTCATCCTGTTCACATGCAAAATGTGGTTTTGTGCTTGTTTTTCAGGCTTCTTATCCCACAGAAAATTCGCAATGCAGCTGCAAAGACAGGCTGATGTCTGCTATCACCAAAACCTGTGGCAGTTTGTGCAACTGCAATCTGCCCTACATGAGAGCTGTCCTCTTGCTTACCCTCAGCAGCTCTGGGCAGATGTGTCTGAGAAGGTGTGAGACAGTTATGAAGAAAGACAAGCACAAGAAAGCCCAGCTCACTCCGTCTGGCTGCTTGAGATAAACGCTGTGGTTGTTTAAGATGTGCCAGCATGTTGGTCTGCAGAGAATACTTTGTTTATGGAATTAATAATAATAAATTATTTATCATTGCCATTATTTATTGACTAAATATAAGTTGGCCATCTCTGTAGGCTGGTCATTAGCACTTCAGAGCTCGCTCTGATTGGAGATGGGCATAACTTACACTGCCTGAGGGTCTCTTGGGTGCATTTTGCTAGGAGGTGTCCTTCCCCCTCTCCCCCGCCTCCCCCCCTTCTTCCCCCCTCTGCCCCGACTCTTCATTCTTCATGATCTCTTGCTTTGTCTGGAGCTAATTTCCTCCTAATCTGTATCCAGCAGTCAATGATGACCTTCTCACACAAAGCCTGGCTTCATTTGCTGGTGAGCCAGGAGATCAACCTGTTCCCACCATAAAGCCTGTCCTGGTCCCTGCATGAGTCTCCTATGGATTAATGTGGTTTATTTGTACTGGGCAGCAAGTCTGGTGGCAATCTTGAGCTCAGAGAGGTATGGAGAGGACACAGAGAGGGTCATTTACAGCCTACAGTGGGGCCAGAAGGGAGCCCATCGCTTCTGCACTCACATGCACAATACCAGCGTGGGGAAGGCATACTCCCTCCTGCACAGGGATGGAGGGTGGAGCTCTCCTCCCAGAGCCCCAAATCCTCCTCACTTCCAGCTTTGTGAAGTGCACAGAGCTGACTACATCCTATCAGGAACAATTTAAGTCAGGAAAAAAAGGTGCAGAACAAAGTGCTGATGTGGTTTATTCACGATCAGGGAAGCCTCAGTACAGAGTTTTGTCATTTTAAAGTTAGAAATTGTTTTCCACCATTAAGTATGCCAGGCGTAGCTCCTGTTCTACTCTTAAGTCCACTTTCCCAGGGCAACAAAGCTGACACCTATCCCTTGGTCAGTATGTTTCTCACTGTTTGTCTCACAATAATTTTAGCCCTTATGGCCAATTTTATCCAGCTTTTGTGTCAGGGCACAGACCTCATTGCACACATGGGGGCTTGGAAGAGAAGATAAACTCTGTAAAAGAGGAGTTAGATACCAGGGAGAGCTGTGCTGGCCAGCAAGCTTCACAAGGAGTGCTGCCAATGAAATCACACAGGGTTTTACTTACCCTCATCCAGCTTGTCTGGCAGGTACTCACTGCCAAGCGGGCATTTTGCTTTTCTCCCAGCCCCATGAGGTGCATGGCCATAAAGGTGGCCTCGTTAGAAGGAGAAAATTACTGAAGGGAAGAAATGGTCTGCTGATAAATATGGACAGAGAAAGGGTGGCCAGCCTGGCCCTGCGAGCCTGAGGATGGAGCCTGTGAACCAGAAACATCACTGAAAAGGGTCCCAAGAAACCAGAGAGATCCTGAGATACCACTGGTAAACAGAAAAACAAGGGATTGTAACAGCAGTTAATGATCTGAGAAGGTGGAAAACAGTCTGGGAAAATAAAATTGCTCTGAAAGAACAGAAATCATCATGTGTTGGCCAATATAGGTGAAAATCATACGTTAACAGCATCTACTGGCTGCTCAAAGTAGGATGTCATGCACCCTCTTGTGTCCCTATGTTATAAAAAAGTCTTATTTTTTATCCAGAATGGAATTCCCACTCCCACCCCTCCCTCCTTCCCTCTTTGAGAGCTTCCTGGTTGAATCCCACGCATACTTCCTGCAGGACCTCAGGCTTTCTCTGGGGATGCCTGGCTGGCCCCAGACTCTGGAAATGAGACTGTTAGCTTGATGGTTCAGTCTGTCAGCGCCACTTTTGAGGATGGCTGGGTGAGTTGTTCCCACCCAGGACTGGTTCACCACCCCCCCCCTTTTTTGGGATGGTTTGCCTCATTCTGAAACATAATTCCCTTTGTATTGACATTATATATATTTGTTTAAATGATCTATCATAAGTATATCTGCTGCTATATTGTTGCTAAGTTTGCTTTGCTAATGACAACTTGTGGTGCCTTCTGATAATACGTAACTACTGCGTTGTCGCTGGCTTTGGCTGTACTACATCACTAATTGGTGTTATTCTTGATTGATACTGTAATTTTGATTGACACTAAATTGATTGCTGCTAATTATTTGCAATAGCTTGATATATATTCATTCATAGTCACTTTATTAATCACATGTATATTTGCTGTGGTGATTTTTGTGGTATTTATAGTAGTCTGTAAAGAAGTACAGGCATTTAGAGGAGAGGACCAACGTGTCCCCATGTATTATGCAATACTCTGAACCCATGGTCATGAACTCTGCACTAATCCCTTAGGTTGTGACAGCCCATGAGGACCCTGGTATCTCCTCAGTGTGGGGGATGTGCCATCTATGCACTGAGCGGGAGAGGTCTCAGCCTATGGGGTCCCTGCAAGAGGCAGGGCTGGGGAAGCAGCTGCCCCCAACAGCGGTTTGAACTCTGCAAAAGGAAGAGAGAGGAAAACAATTCAATGTTTTCAGATTTGACCAAGAAGTGACTGTCCAGCAGGTGACATTTTTCTAAACACACTTTATGTTGAAGCAGAGAGTAATTTCTAATTTTTCTTCTTTCTCAGTAGGTTGCTTTTTAAATGGTAGCAGTGGTGACCACAGATCAAAGCAGACTCTCTGATATGTTGTGGATGGTGCATCATCCTTTGAAATATACCTGCCAGGGATGAGTACTGCTGGACACACAGCAGTTTGATTCCCTTTGGGTCCTATAGAAATCTGTCTAATAAGAATAACAGTTATTTTTTCCATAGACTTTCATTGCAGTGTCTTGGCACTGTGAGGGGCTGGGGAGCTTTGCTCCTGAATTCTCAAGGCAGAGGCACTGGATCGCTGTGCACAGAAGACAGGCACGCTCCATGCAGAAACACGGGTGATCTGAGCTCTGCTCTCACAGCTCACTTTTCAGATGACTCCTATGTAATACTCCTATGGAAATACCATAAGCCAGAGCAATCATTTGTGAGTTTTCTTCTCTGTGCTGTGCTGCTTGATGACTCCAGCTACTTGGCAACTGTAGTGTGTAAATTCTGAAGCCAATTAAATGGCAAGGGGATGTTCTCCCCACCACACCCCTTCCCCGGTTTATTCTATTCATGTGATTTTCTCAGGGATTCAGAAATTTTTCTTGCATGAGCACAGGCTCAAAGAGAAAAATATCTGTGTGCATAGAAGGGCAAAGCTGCCTGAAAGGAAAAATACTCTTAATTCCTCTACCCGAGAGTCTGATATTAAGAAATGCTGGGCATCCACAGCCTCATAGCTACTGAACTCAGCGGCAACTGCCAGTGCTCAGCTGCTCCCAAAAGCTAAAGCTCCCAAACCTAAAAGCTCCCAAACCTAAAAGCTCCCTACAGAAATACATTGCTGGTCTGAAGGGACTTGGGCTGAAAGGCTCTAGACAAGTACATGGGTGGCCAAGCTGGGGGGATTTTAGAAAGCTGCAAACACATAACCTTCCAGCCAAGGGTGGCAAATCTACTCTTGGATAAGTTGCAGGTAAATGAATCATGTTTCAAAGGCCCATTGGTGTGAGCTTGCTAGCTTACATGCAACTGCCACAAAACAGCCTGCAGTGGGCTTATCAGGGCTAGACTCATCCCGATGCAAAACAAAGTGATCTTGTGATCAAGTCCTGTGCAGTGGGAGGTCTTTTTGTCTTGGGCTACAAGACAGGGAGATGATGGCTGCTGAAGAGCCAACGCCACAACTCTCTGCTCCCTGGGATTGTGCCCAGAAGGGCAGTGGTGGCCTGGCACTGGCAATGCGGCACTGCAGCAGGAGGGAGGAAACCCCAGTTCCTGCAGCACCAACATCCCTTCAAGGTACTGCACTAAAGTAACTTGCTTTCACAGCACCTCATGGCACTGGTCCATCTCAGACTCCAAGGACACAGCAAAGCACAGTCACATTGTAAGCGGGACAGAAGAGCAGCTTGGAGAGCTAGGGTCTGATTTTGAGGTGGCTGCTGCACTGCATGGGGCCTTGGGAACCTCCAACAGGGACCTTAAATCTGACCTGAAAGATGTGAACCAGTACCTGAACAGAAAGAGGACCTGAGTGAGGAAGCATAGAGAGGAAAACACCTTATGGCATCAATCAGAAGTTGAAGAGAAGCTCCAAGGATCTATCCCAGGCTTTTGCCTCTACTCTCTCCTGCTTCGTCACAACTTTTCTCCTCTCCTCCACCACACTGTCTGTCCATTTTTCATCCATGTGCTTTGAAATAGCAGTGTTGTTTTCACTTGCTTTGTTTGATAGACTTTTATATACATTTAAATCAATATAAATTAAACCTGTCTTCTCTGGAAGTGCATATCGATAACATGATGATGGCAACATATGTATGCTGTATATGATATGCATTACACATACGCTATATATGTTAATATATATCAATATGTTATTTATATAAAATAGTCTAGATATGTGTATACTGGGGGGGAAGGGGGGAGGAAGGTTACAGCCCACAGCTATACTGGCTTTGCTTCCAAACCCTATCAACACAGTTAATCTTTTCTATTATTGGTTTAACTGGGATTTATTAACAATGATTACTGCTGGTAAGTTAAGTAAGCAGCTGATTTTACTAGGGCAGGGCTTCCATTAGCTTTTTACTTGCATTTTCTACCCTGTTAAACATCACAGCTGCAGTTAAATCAATCAGCACCATCTGTCCAGATGACTATTTTCAGTTGCCTATCGGTAGAACCTAATCACAGCTAATGTTTCAGCTCACGCTTCAAGTTATCTACCAGACTGCATAGAGCATTTCCAATTCCCTTTCAAAATGTCAGCATAAAGCAAAAACTGAATGGTATCTCCAGCGACACTATTTTTTCCCTAAAGGAAGCAGCAGTAGCAGAGCAGACCTGTGCCCTTTGAGATGCTCTGCATTCCCTGCAGAGCTGTGCACAGCAAGAGCCATTCACATACCCCCAGGAGTAAGCCAGCTCTTGTCTTGGGGTACAGTGGGTAATGTGGAAAGATGGAGAACAGGAGCAAAATTTTCCACATGATGAGGTAAAGGCTTATTTTACATTACCTGTAAGAGAGCCAAAATGTTATGTATGATTTGTTTTTCTGGAGGTACCGAGCACTGAAGTCACGGAGAACCTCAGCAAATGAGGCCCAAAGAGCATCATTACAGAGAGAGCATCTGTGCAGGCGCTAAGTAGGGCGATAAACTGTAGTGAGCGTACAAGTTGCCACCCAGCACTAACAGACTTCCAGGCCTGTGCAAAAGAGCTGTCTGTGTTTATTCCAAGATGCCTAGGGAGGGAGGGCTGCTTCCCATCCAGCCCAGATCAAGCGTGTCCACAAAACTGTAGCACAAGGGGCACATGCTCATGGCCTCAGCCTCCTGTCTGCATGGAGACCTCACAGACACCTCCGGACCACCAGCTGAACACATCCTATCAGGGTGTGCCCTGCTCTGCCCCACTGTGCTAAGGCAGCATTAAATCCACAGCTGAGCCCCAGCTTTTTGAGAGGCCCCACCCATGAGGGCAGCTTTGCTTGTTCGCATTTGCAGAATTGCTGCCTGCCAGGACAAGACTGAGGCCACTCTTGAAGCAGCGTGGGGACCTTCTGCCACCTGGTACCTGTCCCTCCCATGGGCCTGCTCTCCTGCAGACCCCCTCAGGACTGGACACAACTACTTCTGTCTTTGCACAGCACGCAGCAGAGGGGCATCCTAGGGCTCCTCAGCCCGTTGCCATCAGGCAAACAACAGCAACTTTGTACAATGTACTCCTTACACTTTAACTGATTTCAGAAAAGAGGTTGGACACACAGTGCTAGGAAAAGCCTCGGGCAGGGTAAAATAAGGCTGATCCTTGGTGCCCCACTGCACGGTGAGGATTCAGTGAGCTGAGCAAGCAGGCGCAGCAGTCTGAAGGCACTTCCTGTTTTCTATGCACATTTCCCTTAGCATTTTGCAGAGAAAGTCTTTTTTTTTTCCAAAATGAGACGTGAACAGAAGTTTTACTAACTCAAACTGCAAGTCCTCACTTTTTACAAGGATCTTTCTGAGAAAGAGAGAAGCATTGAATCAGGGTGAAGAAAAGAAAAGAAAAAAAAAAGCCTAACTCTTCACCAGAGCCCTGAGAGCAAGTGGTAGAAATCACCAATTCCTGCTGAAGGTGAGCTGAATTGATTTGCAACCAGATGGAACTGCTTAGCTGTGCAGAAAGGCTTGATCCTGCTATGCTGACTCAGGCAAATCTACTTCTTAAACACGCCGCCCAACACTTCAGATAAGGTATTTTTCTACTGCTCAAGATCTCTAGTTAAAATTAGAGCAATGACTCCATACCCCGCGCTTAGCAACATGTGCGCACGTGTGTCCATCTCTGTGGTGAAGCAGAAGTGGGCTTCTCCTGGCCATGGGACAGCTGCACAACAGGCAGTCTGACTTTTTAAAGACACGTGTCTGCAGTCATAGGCTCTGTGCACAACTCAGAAATAACCACTGGGCTTTTCAAAGGTACCTGAACAATCCAAGTCAGCCATGTCATTGTGCCCACAGGCACTGAGGCAGTTCCTCTGAACAGGGTTGTACTGTACGTTAAGATGGCCTAGAGACTGCCCTCCAACCCATACCCCTTGCAAAAAATTGGTCACCCAAAATTTCATGGATTAGGGTCACGAAGCAGAATAATTATTTTTCCTAATGGAAAGACCATTAGGAAAATGGTCCCATCTGTAGGCCTCCACAGATGTTTACTAGGACTCATGTAGTTTCTGAGATGTGGAGTGACCTGGAGTGGGGATGGGATAGTAGCAAAAGTTGGAGGTGACACCAAATTATTTGGCATGCTTAAGCCTGACTTTGGAGACCTACAAAAATATTTTGTGGTGCTGAGTGACAGGGTAATAAGCGAAAGAAAAAATAAAGATAAACTGATAAGCCATTTTAAAAGCTGATAAGCTTTTAAACATGCTTACAACAAAAAAGATGTACAGGATGACAGGCCTGAACTGCTACCACTCAGGAAAGCAGCTTTGACATCACTGTGGAAAGTTATCTGGAAATTTCTGTCTACGCTCAGGAACTGTTAGAAGGCTAATCAAATGTTAAGAACTACAAAATCATAGAACCATAGAATGTGTTAGCTTGGAAGGGACCTATGAAGGTCATCTAGTCCAACCCCTCTGCAGAAAGCAGGGACATCTTCACTAGATCAGGTCAATCAGAGCCCCATAAAGCCTGACCTTGAATATCTCCTGGGATGGGGCCTCCATTACGTCTCTGGGCTACCAGGTTCACCACCCTCACTGTGAAGAATTTTTTCCTAATATCCAACCTAAATCTACCCTTTTTCAGTTTAAAACTATTACCCCTCATCCTACTGCTACATGTCCTTGTGAACAGTTCTTCCACTAGACCAGGCTGCCCAAAGCCCCATCCAGCCCGGCCTTGAACACTGCCAGGGAAGGGGCAGCCACAGCTTCTCTGGGTAACCTGTGCCAGGGCCTCATGGCCTTCACAATAAAGAATTTATTCCTTGTATCTAATCTATATCTACAATTGTTTTTAGTTTAAAGCAATTACCCCTTGTCCTATCACTATCTGCTCTCCTGACCAGTCCCTCCCCAGCTTTCTTGTAGGTTCCCTTCATGTACTGGAAGGCTGCTACAAGGTCCCCCCTGGAACCTTCTCTTCTCCAGGCTGAACAAGCCCAAATCTCTCAGCCTGTCTTCATAGCAGAGGTGCTCTAGCCCTTTGATCATTTTTGTGGCCCTCCTCTGGACACACTTCAACAGGTCCATGTCCTTCTTGTGCTTAGGGCTTCAGAGCTGGACACAGTATTCCAGGTAAGGTCTCACCAGAGAAGAGTAGAGGGGCAGAATCACCTCTCTAGATCTCCTGGCCACACTCCTTTTGATGCAGCCCAAGACACACCTCATGTTGAGCTTTACATAAATCAACACCCCTAACTCTTTCTCCTCAGGGCTGCTCTCAATGAATTCTTCACCCAGCCTGTAGTTGTGCTTGGGATTGCCCCGCCCCATGTGCAGGACCTTGCACTTGGCCTTGTTGAACTTCATGTAGTTCCCATGGGCCCACTTCTCAAGCCTGTCAAGGTCCCTCTAGATGGCATCCCCTCCCTCAGGCATGTTGACTGCACCACACAGCTTGGTGTTGCTGGGAAACTTGCTGAGAGTGCACTAGATCCCACTGTCCATGTCTCTGACAAAGATGTTAAACAGTGCCAGTACCACTACTGCCTCCATATCACACATATTATGTCCCTTTCAAGGCAACTGGGCTACCACAGGTGATCATCACTCTCTGGTGGAGTACCTGTTGATGGGTAAAATTGTGGTCTACTTCTTTAAGCAGTCTGTTAGTTTCAGTTTGAAATTTGTTTTGCTTATTTGAGATAACAGCATGGGTGCCTATAAAATTACCAGTATTTTGTGTTTGAAAGGTACATTTTTTCTCCCTAATGTATCAGGGTAACTTTTGTAATGCTGCAGGTTTTGATAAAATGTGTAAATATAGCTGCCAAGAAAGCTGCTTGTTTCATTTTTTATTAATGGTGCTGGTTTATCTCTACTGATCTGGACAAAGACACTCACTGCTCTTTTGCACAAAAATACACAGAGAAAAAAATAAATTGGGGAGCACAAATAACATGGTCTTTCACTTGTAGACTCAGTGAGGGGCTGTGATGTGCACTGAGCCCCCTCCTGCCCCACACACTTTGCTTTATATGTAAAATCAACATCAGCTGAGAGCAAGCTATTCCCAGTAAAAAAGTGCTTTAAACACCTTCTTTTTCATTTCCATTGGGTGACTTAAGGAGCAGAATCATAGAATATACTGAGTTGGAAGGGACCCATAAGGATCACCAAGTCCAACTCCTGGATCCACGCAGGGAGAAGCCTCTTCATTGCTGGTCAGAAGTGTGTTGTTGCTCAGCAAAGTGTCAGTTCATTGTCAGCTACAGCTTTTTTAGAAAAACCTCTAAAATACAGCATCTTGGGTCAGGACATGACTGGTCTGCTTCAGAAAGTGCTGTTGGCACAATTTGGTTTCTCAGTTTCTCAGCGGTAGCCCAAGTGCATCTTCCCTGCTGGTCTAAGAACGTTCACCTTAGCAGAAGTAATCCACAACCTGCTATCTACCCCTCTCCCTTTGTGGGGTATTGCACTGGGTTGTAGCAGAGCAAGCAGCAGAAAGGTCGTCCCAGTGGAAACTACCCCCATGTGCTACTGGATACTGAAAAGTGTGGTGTCCTCAACCTGTGCTCCTGGATTGACCGTAGGCAGTTACTTTTAAGAAAGATTGTTCATGGCTTTTGGAATAATATAAGGTGTAAAACCCATGGTTAATCAGCGGAAGATATTATGTAAGGGCGGGGTAAGCTTGGCTTGTAGCAAGCACGTGGGTTTATGCAAACAGAGCATTAAGTGTGGTGCAGTACTCGTAAGAATGGACTGGGGCTGGTAGAGGTTTCTCACTTTAACGCTCTTGCTTTGGGTGTACAAACTACCTGTAAGTTCAGCCACCGCAGCTTCTAGAAACCATCTCTCACACCTTCCCACTGCTGTACCCACTTGTCACCAAATGCCTCAGTGCCCCTTTCCTGCTCTAGGCCCAGGCATTAAGCAGAAAACATGTCGTGTGTGTATGGTAACGGCTTACTCATAGGAAAACTCTGACGAGCCCAGGAAACACTCACCAATTTGAAAAATTTGAAAGGTGATGGGAGAGGAGTGAGCAATCCCCTACGTCACTCCACCTCTTCTCATCACAGAATAAGAAAAGTGCTTCACAGAAGATCATGTGCCTCCTAAAGGCTCGCTGCAGTGTGCAAAGGAATGTCTGTTTCGGGAAATATTTTCACCCTCTGTGCGCTGGAGGCAGCGGCGTCAAGAACCCCCGTGAAACACCGATGTGAATTCCATGGGGGCCTGGGCAAAGGAGGGCAGAGGGGGCTGGCGCGGGGGCTGCAGGTCATGGGAAGGCGCCCACAAACCTAGAGAAGGGAATCTGTCACAAAAGTCCCAGGGACTGCGTTACTTTCATTATATCCCCGACTGCAGGAAAGTTTTGCTAGAAACCCCATGCAGTGACTCACACACACCCCCTCCCCATAGGCACTTTGCTCTCTGGTGCTTGTACATGTTGCAGTTCTGTGCCTCTTGAGCCAGAAACATGTGTGCATCCCAGCAGAAAGCAGTGAGCTGAGGTAGCATGGAAAGCCAACAGTCGCATCCCAGCAGAAAGCAGTGAGCTGAGGTAGCATGGAAAGCCAACAGTCTCACGAGAGCAGCCAGAACATTTGCTGTGCTGAGCAGCGACTCCCTGAAGCTGCTTTGGTGGTGCCCGCCACAGCATGAGGCAGCACTGATGGGGAAATAAGGCCAGGGACACAGGGTGGGAATGGCCCTGAGAGGCCACCAGCCCAGCCATGCCCAGCCCCATGTTTGCACTGTCCAGTGACAGTGGGAGTGGTGTTTAAGAGAAGAACAAGTTGTACAGATGTTGGAATAAATGTGACCTCCCTTTCTGAATGCCGAAGCTGGCACCGTTGCACGCAAGCAGATGCCCAGGGTCGCAGCACTTGTGTATGGCCAGCAAAAACACTGAGGAGTGGCATGGAGCTACCAACCTGTCCCAGTTCTGTCCAGGCCAGAGTTAACCTCCCCAGGCCAGAATTAACCTCCCCAAGCAGCAGGTGAGCTGAGTTAGCCTGGGCTGTTTTCCACACCACATGACATCACTCCCTCTTAAAAGTGGCTCAAATAGACCTTGATTGCCAATGTAAGGGCAAATTATTTATAGCTCACTGGGCCCATGTCACCTCAGGCCATCAAGGAAGAGATGCCACATATAGATGGGCTTGTGATTGAGGGGTGGGTTTGACCATGGACACTATCTCACAGGTCATCCATGAATGTCAAACATGTGCCTCGATCAAGCAAGCCAAGTGGTAAAAACCTCTGTGCTATGGAGAACGATGGCTGAAATACAAATATGGCCACAGCCCTGGGATTAAGAGTCTCATGCTCTCCCAGCTGAGCTATCCAGGCTTTCAGGTGTGTCTCCAAATTTTTTTAGCCAGAATGTTTCTGAAAACCAAAACCTGAACTTGGACTGAAGCCGTGATGTTGTTCTGCTTTCTGTTCTTTTGGAAGAGAATGTTTTGTTCTTTTTATTCATCGAGCTGCTAAATGACATTTAATTCTAATTTACTCCGAAAAATCCCACAACTTTTATTTAACTGTTTGTGAATTGCAAACAGTGACCCACAAAATGACAAAACAGAGAGATGATGGTGGCCACTTCAGCAACTTCATCACACACGTACTCTTTGCAGGGCCATGATCATCTTTTCTTGCCTGGTGACATCTGCCATGGTAATTAGGGCAGACCATGCTTGGCACCAGACATCCGTGCTGCACTCTGGGCTTGCTCCACGCTAAGAGATACACTTTCCTACCAAGCCAACAAGGATTAATGGGGAAGAAAATAGTGTTCCTTAGCTAAGAGTAGAGAAAGAAATGGGATTTTCCCACTTTGTCGGTCACAAACTCTTCCACCTTTAGAAGGCCCAGTACAACTTCTCAATTCCCAGGCTGCATTTACATCAAGAGCAGCCTATGATGGGGCTGGTTGGGAATTTTCTCTTGGAATGACTTCTTTCCAAATATACAGTTTTTTTTATAAGCTGTCAGAGAAAATAAAACAAGCACCAGCTGCTACACTGCATGCCCCAGGGATTGTTCCTGAGCTGGCATGGGTGACCTCTCCCAAGCTCTCTTCCCCACGGCAGCATGGTATCCCCAGGTTTTGGGGATGGAAGGCAGCTCCCTGCCTGCATGCAGGGCAGTGGGATGTGTGAGCACCCCAGTGCCTGTGGGAAAGCTAGCCTCACTGCTCAGCTTCCTGCGGAGAAATGTGGCTTCTACCCATCTTGCAATGAGCTTGTGAGGTGACAGCAAGGGTAGGGCTGCTAACCCCAGCCCAGTGAGAGTCAACAAGTGCAGAAAACTGGGAAAGGGGCAGCTGCTTCTTGCTGTCATTGCACCAATGCTATTCCTGATGGCAAACTTCCTAAAAGTGTAGCTTTCTGAATGGGAAATTCTTGTTTGTGTTTTGGTTTTCTTCCACTTCAGAGAACCTCTGAGATTTGGATCTTTCACCAGTTTGAGCGGTTTGATTTGCAGCTTATCTAGAAAACTGGGCAGGAAAACACATACAGCTATTTTCTTCTTGCTTCAGTTTTGCTGCAGATTTTGAGCAGCTGAGGTCATTCACTTTACCCTAAGCTGCTGATATGCCAAAATACCACAGAGAACCTATCAGCATCCCCAAAAACAGGAAGTAGTAGAAATTTCTGGAGTGAGATTGTTCTTGTGACCATTCCAGGTCATCTTCAGAAATTCACCAGTATAAAGTTCACATGCAGGTCAAATATTTCTTGAACAGCATTATTTGCACTTACTCATTGCTAGGTCTTTATAGCACAAGAGGTGTTGGCTGCCTCTTTATTTTATGTTCTTTGGTTATCCCTACCTTATGCAATAGCATCTCATCCATGCTCCCGTTTACAAGGATATCTAGTCCCAAAAGGTCAGGCACATAGCAGATCTCCCAGGCTTATCTTAAATACATTCCTCAGGACAGGGAGTATGCCCTGGTCCTGAACAACTTCTAAGGAAACAGCTGGCAAGGGGGATGGAAGTATGCAGACTATGGGGTTTGGTATGCTTATGCCCTGCTGTATAAGTCTCTTCCCTATTTTTCTCAACATTCATGATTTCAAGCAATGATTCTTGCAAATATCTGTTGAGAGGCTTTTTTTCAGTTCCTCTTTTGGATATAAATAGCAGCTGACTTACCTGAAAATGGCCCCTCAATCATACAGCTTCTGAGAAAGTTACCTAGCAATTGTCCATTGATCTTTTCATTCAGAAAATTCTCCCCAGGGCTCCAAAGTGTGGCAATCTGTTTAGAAGATATTTGGTCCTTCCATGGTGGCCACAATATTACTTGTGAAAAACACAAAGAAGTGGAAATATTAGAACAAAGAAAACCAAGCTTGTCACTAAGCTGAGGATGCTGTATAAAGAAAGGGTTGTTAGGAAAATTTCCCACCTATCTGGTAGCTACTGTCAGGAAATAAACTCCACAAATTAATTTATGCCTGTGTGGCTATGACAACGCAGTCAGCAGGGAGGAATCACTCACAGTCCCTAGGCATTGTTTCCCTTCCGAGGACAGGAGGATTTGGTATCTTTGATGCACATTGCTCAAAACACAGGAAGAGGCAAGATGATCAGAGGACTGGAGAACCTTCCCTACAAGGACAGGATGAGAGAGTTGGGGTTGTTCAGCCCGGAGAAGAGAAGGCTCTGGTGAGACCTTATAATGGTGTTCCAGTACCTGAAGGGGCCTACGGGAAAGCTGGGGAGGGACTTTTTACAAGGGCATGTAACAATAGGATGTGGGGTAACAGCTATAAATGGGAAGAGGGTAGATTTAGACTAGGAAGAAATTTTTCACTGGGAAGGAGGTGAGGCCCTGGCACAGGCTGCCCAGAGAAGCTGTGGCTGCCCCCTCCCTGGCACTGTTCAAGGCCAGGCTGGATGGGGCCTCGAGCAACCTTGTCTGGTGGGAGGTGTCCTTACCCATAGCAGGGGTGTTGGAACTAGATGATCTCTAAGGTCCCTTCCAACCCAAAGCATTCTGTGATTCCATGATTCTATGAAAATTTCTCTCTTTGGGCTTTCCTCTCTGTCACCACCTCACCTGTCAGGGTGGTGTGTCACACTGCCTTTTCTCTTGCTTCTGAAGGGTTTCTTCTCCTCCCTCCCTTTTCAGGCAGTGATGGCCTTTCATCCATCACACTTAAGCCATGACTGACTTTTCCAGCCTGCTTAGCTTTGGAAAGTGACTTTTGCCTCTACTTAGTATGGGAGATGAGATTTACAGCATTAAGTAGTATTCCTTTTCCATGACCTGGGAGATTTTGACTAGTTTATCAGGCTTTTTATGTTGATGATTTTGCAACTGAATATATTGCTGTACACTGGACCTCTTCAAACAGTGTCTTTTCAATGAACTGCTAAACATTTTCCTCATCCTTTCAAGTCTGCAGTTTTACTAAAGCAATTTCTGCCCATATATCCATCTGATTCTTGTACATTCAGAAAATCAATCTGGAAAGATTTTAACTGTATGAGTGAAACACTGGATAAGAATATTTTGATCAAGCTTTTTGTTGCATTCCTTTCATCCTTCTAATGTCAAGAAGAATTATTTCTGCCTTAGGAAAAAAAGCCTTAAAGAAAGTCCTGGGGTGTGTGGGAGGGACCCAAACAAACAAATAAACAAACAAAATCCCTACCAAAAAAAAAAGAAGAAAAAAGTAAACTATAAAAAAGGAAAATAGGAAGGGAACATCTAAAGAACACTGAATACATATTTTATCACAAGAGGGCAGTGCATATTAACAAGTGAGGAAATAATTCACGTCTCACAGAGGGCTAATCCTTTTCTTTTTTAAAAAAATTAAAAGCTTTGCTATCAGTGCTAATGTAAAAAAAGAAAACAGCAGAAAAATGCTAACATGCAATGGTAAACAGTGCCTTGTAAAGTTTGTTGTTCACTAGGACTGCAGGAACCTCCACCTGCTACAGGGTGCTGTATCTTTGTAATAGAAGTGAAAGAGCTATAGGTGGCACAGAAGCCACTGGTTATCCTCGTTTTGCTGTTTCCTTGGCAGTCAGCAATGGCACCTGGTGAATGGTGATTTTGCTGGTGTGTCATTACACCTGCAGAATGAACGCTCTCACATCAGATGTAGTTATCCTGGCAGCAGAGAAAGAAATTATATTTGTTCCCCTTTCAGAAAGCAGGATTTCAAGCACAGGCACACAGCAGCAAGGTGCCAACTTCTGCAGTTGCCAGACAATGTTTTAAATCCAAGTGTCTGTTTTTCTTAAGGGAAAATTAAGCTGGTTTTACCTCTGAAAAAATGACAAGAGACTCACTGTGGAGGCTTATAATGCCAGGAGGATGGGACCTGCACTCTTTGCAGGTTTTTTTCCCAAGAGACTCCAGCAGCCACAGAAACAAACCATTAATCCTGAAAACAGTGAATTTGGCTAAAAGAAGGAAGTGTCCAAATTCCTGTCCCATCAGTGTTTCTGGGCAGCTCGGCCTGAAAATCAGATGCCTACAATCAGAAGTATGAATGATGCCCCTAGCATGACATAGTGAGAAAACATCATCGCTTCCAGCAATGCTTATATTTCATCCACACACAGTCCACACAACTCTTTTTGCACCATAGACACTTAAATTGTTTTGGCCTGAAAGGTCTTGATGTTTTAACCACATTTCTAGAGATAAAACTATTACCCAGTCATCTGACTCGCAAACGCCATCAGGGTGCCAAAAGCAGTCCATCCCAGCTGATGTTACCCTCCAAGGCAGCTCCCTGCTGGCCCCCAGCCCAAGATGGGGTGAGCCTTCACCCTGTCCCTGTGTGCTGTCAACTTTTGGCCACTGACTGCAGAGCTACAAACCCCTGTGCTGGTGCCTGTAGATGGCCCTGCAGTGTGAATGCATTGCTGATGCCATAAAGCACCTTGTTTTAGAGATCTACCTGAGGAGGAGTTGAGCTGAACTCAAAGAGTGCTTTTTCTTTCTGATTTGATGGTAGAAATTTTGATGGTTAGGCCATGTATACGTAAGGAGAAACCCACCCCACTCTCCTTTCCTTGCATGAGAATTGTGCTGGGGGAGTGGAGATTTAATTGCATGTTGAACCCCCACTAGCTCTTCTACCTATTTAACTGTATGTGGGAGGGAAAAAACACATGCTTTTTCAATGTACCTTTTGTAGTTACACTCTGGAGGGTCACCCAGGCTACAAGATACACAAGAAATTATCTTGTATCTTAAATGTTTTATCTTTATCTTGTATCCTGTATCTTTTCTTATATTGTGTGTATTGTATTCTATTGTCTGTGTGTTCCTAGATGTGGGATTTAGATAGCATTTTGCCTTCCCATCCACCTTTATGAGGGATCTGAGAGGAGGAAGTGCTGTGCAGCCTAAGGGTATGCTATAATGGGTCCCACTGGCCAACAGGAGGGAAAGCTGAAACGTGTCCTTCCCTGGCTGGTCCTATGGGTCTTCCCCCTTTTGACAATGCAGCCACCCTCCCAGGACTCACCATGGAGTCACCATGAATGTTTGCTGACCTTTCCATCTAGCCATATCCCCACATACCCAGCACTTGCTTTGGAGAGGAGCATGTTTTGGAGAAGGGCCCATAGCCATGAGCCTTCCACAGCTGGGTTGTTGGAGACAAACAGAGGAAACATCTGAGTCTTAAAATCCTCCTCTGAAGACAGGGAGATTCGGCTCAGCATTATGTCAGCTATCATAAGTGGAGATGGTGTCATACAAATGCATGACCCCAAAGGTGAAATTTGCACCTCAGTGTCTCTGATCACTTTCTTCTCTTTAATTTGCAATGTGCAGGATGAGCTAGATTTTCCTAGAAATGTATGGCTGCTTCTTTGCTACATTGTCTCCATGTTTTTAGAGGACATGTTAAGCAAGCCAATCTGTGCCTGCTCAAGGGTCTCCTCTCTTCAAGTGTGAGGAATCATACACAAGTACTTTCAGGGAAAGATGAACAGGTTTGAAGGAACTACAGAAAAGCATCGAGTAACTTTGCCAGCAGCTGTTTAAGGGTCAGACAACTCCGATCCTGACCCTTTACAGTTACTTCTATTTGCCCCAGAACAACAAACTTGTACAGTGAAGAGCTGACTGCTCAACAAGGGTGTTACTGTCAAAAGTTGCCACTCTTTCTCATACTCATGCAGAAGTTGCAAGGCATGCACCCAGTGCTGCTGCCAGCCACATCTGGGACCTGAGAGCCTGCAGCTGTGCAGGACTCGATAAATTGTCCCTCTTAAACCCTTCCGAGCTTGTGTTTAGGAGCTTTTTGGTATTTGATTGTGAAACAGGATGGGTACAGTACAAAGTGATATGCTTGGTTCAGCATGGAACATCCACAGGCTCGCACCAAGTACACTGCTTCCTAAGCTTTTTATCAAGAAAACAGAAACACAAACCCAAGAACAGATTTAAAGGCTTTCCTAAGAAGGGAGTGTCTCTATTAAAGAAGATTGTGTAAGTGAAATCACAGAGGCAAAAGAATATACATTCATCCATTCACAGGCCATTCTCATACTTAATCTAAAAGAACGTTATTCAGCATCAAGAGTTAAAAGGGCACTCTGTGTGCCTTGGGACCATGCAGTGCAGCCAGCTTCTGGCTGATGAGCAGCATCGTCCTCTTTTGGGGAATGAACATCCTGCATCAGATGCATGCTGCAGTGCAGCCAGCTAAAATAGCCTTATGGCTTCAACCAGGCTAAAAGAATTTTTACTGGCCTCTGTTTTAAAACTGACAATCCTGATAATGTAATTTATGTCAAAATCATATCTCAAAACACTTTCAGATACTTAGAGGCTCAGTGGTGCAGTGATGCTCCTCTAAGGAGCATTAAAAACCAAAGTTTATATTTGACAAGCAGATAAAGGAAACTACGTAGCAGACAATACAAACCAAAGCTCTTAAGATTTAGAGCATAGGGGAATCTAAAGAGAAGTCTGACAGATTCCAATGCAATAAAAGGGATAAGTATTAATATGAAATCAACCAACATAGCTGATGGAGATAGTAAAGTGGTTAGAAATTATAAAGAAAAGGAAAACCTCAGTAAATATTTCTGTCGCATTGCAACAGGGAAAAGAAATTATACACTTGACTACATGAGTGTTGTGGTTTTGCCCCCAGCTGGGAGCTGATGAATTTTCCAGTCCTTAAATATAAAAAACATCAAATCACAGTCCTCAGATTTTCTAAATAAAAAAGTGGCAAGAAAATGACAGGAAGTGGTTTTATTATCAGAAGATATGTCTATAAGAATGAATACAGTGCCCACAATTTTGGCAGTGATAAAATGAAAAGAACCATGACAAAACATCTTTGAGTGAGCAAATCAGAGTACAAAAATCTGCTTAGATTATAAAAATGAAATTGAAAAGTGACTCTATGAAGATAAGTAGTAAACTTCTTAGGGGAAAAAAAGGGTAATTAAGTTCTTGCTCACAGAGAAGAACGTCAAGAGAGATCATCCAGTAGTTTATCTGGCTTTACAGCTTCTGAATATAAAACTTGCCAACTTTTGTGGCAGAAATTGTTCTTTCACATTGCAGCTATTGTTTGCCAACTGACCGTGTCCAGTCTAAGTTCACTAGATTCCCGTACAACTAGCACATAAATATTGATAAAAGAATATTCATTTCCCCTATTAGACATCTGTCATAGGACAGGATGGATCACTGCTGTAGATTCCTCTACAATCTAGAGTATTGCCTTCATTGTAGTTTCACTGCGGGTATGTTGTGGATTTAGTGTAGATTAATCTACACTGTGGAAGGCCAATACCGCAGGAACGTGAATCATGGCCTCATGCACTGTCAGCAGTGCTTCAGGACAGGCACTGCTCAGACCACGACTGTCATTGAAGTATGCCATGGGATTTGAAGAATTCCTGCAAGGAGGGACAGCCAAAGAGACCAACCAGCCCTCGCAGACAGAAGCATCCTGTCCCCACTGAGATGATTATCCTTTGTCTGAGGAAACCTGAGAGTAAAGCAGAAACCGAGCATGATAAAAAGTGTGAAGAAAATGTGGTGGGAACAAGCTGTTTAGAAGTCACAGGAACATCTCTGAAAGTGACTGGCGATTCTAGATGTTTCAGCCTTTGGGCAGCCAACTTTGAGGTGCATGCTAGGAAGCCATGCGATAGAAGCCAAACCTTTGGGTAGACAAAACCAGCACCACGTAGACTAGCCACAAAGAAACTGAATCAAATCCCTGCCTGCTTCAGGGATTAAAAAGTATCTGCTAATTTGGTTCTGTTCCTTTTTCAACATTAATGTGAGTGAAGGAAGGATTATTTTACTGATGACAGCTGTGATATAAATAATACAAGTATGCTATCTGGATTTGATAGATTGCTTATGCTCGGTGTTGACACTGGTGAAGGTCTTCAGACCACACACTGCACTGTGCTATATTGCCATATAAAAGAGGTGTTTGTTTTAGAAAAACCCACATTTCCTATGTGTGCATGCTAAGTATGCCCTCCTAGCAAGTTGTTCATTTGCAGTAAGAAAGTTCTTTTT
Organism: Porphyrio hochstetteri; assembly: GCA_020800305.1. Taxonomy (NCBI): domain Eukaryota; kingdom Metazoa; phylum Chordata; class Aves; order Gruiformes; family Rallidae; genus Porphyrio; species Porphyrio hochstetteri. The sequence goes on along the minus strand of CM036905.1, from coordinate 31,021,199 downwards.
ACAGTCTTCGTGTTACCCATGATAGACTTCTCAGTTGCTAATTATTACAGAGGTATTTTCCAAGAGAAGGGCAGAGGAGGAGACTAGCTTTCCACATCTCTCCTTTACATTAAAGATTTCTGCATTTGTAATATTGAGCTTACTTAGCTTCTGCTTCTCCTCAAAGATTTCAAAGGAAATGCTAATACTTGTTAGATCACTTTACCCTGTTGAGAAGAATGATAATTTCTACTTTAAATAAGATGAGAGGTACTCAACATTTACACAAGATCTATCATGGAACTCTTGGAAGAAATTTGAATAATATTAATGGATTTTGAAATACACTCACCTGACAAATCACTGATCTTTATCTCCTGGGTAATCCACATAAATATATATTTACCTGTTTATTTTTTTCATTCCAGAAACATACTGCAAGTCCAAAAGCATTGCTCCTAGGTATTTATTCTGCCCAGGAAAGCCCTTAAATTGTATTGTTGACCATTCAGTTCCTATTGACTGGCAATTAATTGAATGAAAGTTTGAATAATCTTAACAGAGTATGTTGTTCTTCTGTATTTTGTCTTTCAAATTTATTAATTATCATCAAGGTGGACACTTACACCTTGTGTTTGCATAGTCACTTAATTTGCACAAGTATTCTCACAAGTGGTGGTGCCATATTGCCCACAGAAAATTCAATCATCAGATGAAGAGCATGAGCTAAATTTGGGCTGCCTTCCATCAGTGGTTTTCCACTTTTAATAAAGTACGGTGAAGACTAGAAGCCTGTCTCGATCCTGTCTAAAAAGACAGGGTCACATTTGTGGCAAAAAATGTCTTTTTTTCTGAATCCCAGCATGAAGCTTTGTCTTGGCCTGAGAGCCAGGATATTTTCCCCTCTGCTGCTGGATTCCCATGGTTTATTCTACCTAGAGCTGAAACAATCTTGAAACACATAATACGGTTGTCTATGTCTTACCTGCTCTAGGGGGGCTCCTCAGAAAACCCAGGGAGAAGTTTCATTACAGATCCCCATTCATTACTGAGGGCTAATTTCCAAGTGATAATCAGGTCAAGCCCCATCTTTCTCAAAGACTGAATAGAGTGCAGGTGCCACCACAAGAGCTGTGCTACTCTGTTCCATGACAGAACACAGAAGCCCAGAACAAAGTGCTGGAAAGCTACAGAAGAAGCATTTTTGATCAAAACTTCACAGGATAATGAAATGAAACCGATCTGTACATCTTTAGAAGAAGAATTTTGACATAATTTTAAAATTTGCATCCAGAAACCAGTTGTTGGAAAGAAAGCAAACAAACACTCCAAAATGTGGGGAGTGGGGGGATTTGCAATGAAAACCAACCAAATAAATAGAGAAAAATGCTGATGCCCCTTTGCACACACATGTGCACACCACTTTCTTAACTGAGTTTTTCCCTAAATGAAGTTGCAGAGATTCTGGGGAGACCTGGAATTGGACACCCTGCATTGAGTGTCCAAGTGTTTGCTGCCGCTACATATTTTTCCTGTGAAGATGCTCAAATACCATCACGATCAGCTGGAGAATAAAACCCTGAGACAGATGGAAGAGAGAGATACTGTAGTTATACAGGACATGGTTTGCTGAAGTGAAGCGTGGTTATTTGTTGTTTAAAAAATTATACTTGACCCAGTTTAATTAACTGTGGGTTGCGGTTCAACATTTGAGAATTGGTTACTAAGAAATTATACTGCTTTAAAAAGACCAATATAAACCAATCTTTTTTGTGGTCTATTCTCAAAGTAGCAGCTAGGATTAAGCCACTCAAACATGTGTACTGCATTTCCTTAAAGGCAGCGGTGCTAAAAACACAGTGGGTTTAATACTCCACTTTAACCAGAAGGTGTTAACTGCATGTCACTTAGGCTAAGAGAGTGAATGTCTCTCTAAAGCAGGTAGCGTTTCAGCACCGTTTCATTCTTCATGGGTAAATTCTCCTTCCATGCCTACAAGAACGTCTACTGTACCTGGTGAAAGCAAGTGTTCACTTAGATCTTAATTTTACAGAACTCGTCTTTAAATTTATGCTTAAGTACAACTTCAGCTGACAGCTTTAGCTAACAAAAAGCTAACCTAATAAATGCAAGTGACTTCCACCATGAGGTCTGTCTGTGACTAGTCACAACACACAACCTTATAAACTAAACCCAACATATTCTGATCATTACCAGTGCAGTTCAGGTGTTAACTAATGACAACTCTATGTCTGAGCCAGAAGTTGTAAGCAGCAACAGGTTGTTTGGTGGTCAGTCAGACAGTAAAGAGTCACTTCATGAGCTGTTTTCCTCTAGAGTGATCACATTAGATGTCAGTCTTGGGTCTGAGGACTGGAAGGGTATGGAAAGGGCATGGAAAGGGCCTTGGGATGTTTCTGAATGTGTTGCACCCACACCAGTTGACTCAAACCACTGATCTGCAGATTTTGTCTCTGCACTGATTACCCGTGAAAGGCCAGATTTCATAGCATCTGCTCCATTTCTCTAAGCCACAGGACCCTTGTCTCAAACACAGTTCATCACAGGCTTTGTAGGCAACAAGGCCACATCATGAAGGCAAGGAATCCATTTGGGAAAAATAAATCAGGCTAGTTGGGTAAGTATAAGAAGAACAACTGGGTTCACAGCATGACACGTTCTTTATGGACTTCTAGTACTTTCTACCACGGTTCAGCACTGATATTTTGAAATCAGGGCTGCTAAACTGGTGTACCTTGTCCAAAAGTTTCAAAAGCAGAAAGTGCAGGTGCATGTCCAGAACCTCACCTCAGTTCTAAACACTGGCATGAGGAAATACATTTGGATCAGGCTTGGAAGAAGTGAGCTATTGATGGGGCAGACTGCCTCACAATGAGAAGGATAATTCCCTAGATAGCAGACATTTTAGAATCACTGAATTAATTTGGACTTACATAATGGTAAACTTGAAAACACAGCAATTTTAATGGTTTGTGAGAAATCAAACACAGTGATTACCAGGAACTCTGAAACATACCTTTAAAAAAAAAAAAAAGAAATTCTTAAAGGTATAGAGCATTTATTGTTATAGCTTTTGCTAAAACATCCAAGTCTAGTACATCATTCTTATGTTAGTTGAATGTAACTTTGTGAGATCATTTTTATGAATTAAACTTGCCCAGAGTCTTTAGCCCCATCATGGTGTTCTGGTCCAGTTTTATCCAAGTTCAAATTCATTGAAAGAAATTCAATGAGATGAGGAATCTGAGGGGATTTATTTTGTGGGGATGGGATTTCCTCCCCCAGAGAATAAGACCTTCTTCAAGATCTCCCTTTCAGACTTCATCCTGAAATCTTTGCAGGGTTTGGGAAAGTTTCTAAAAGAAACAGGGTCTACTTCCTGTTAGTCATGGTCAGTTCCACTATCAAAAGAGCAAGAAGAAATGCCAAGCCCCATCAGACACCTCCTCTGAACATGTAAAAGTTAGTTGCTGCCTGATATTCATCACTTTCTAGATGCCATCTCTAGATGCCATCATGTGTCACTTAATTCTGAACCTTTAAATTTAGAATAGTTGGTCAGTTGCTTCCTCAGGGCCACTATTTTATATCTATAGATTAACAGTATAACGTCCATCGAACCCGTAAGTCTCCTCAGCCTGAATTGTATTTTGCCTTCCATAACTACTAAAAAGGCAAAGTGTCTTTATAAGTAAGAATGTCATATCTCTTATCTACCATAGCAAATGCAATTTGAAACCCCACTTTAAATGTGGGTGGAATGAGTTTTTCTGTAAGTCTGCAGTAGATGAACAAAGCTTAGGAAAAAAGCTCTTTTAAGATAAGATCCAAGTGCAGTTTCAAGATTTGAATCTCCTTAGTGAGATAAGACTGCAACCAAATACATGCTGGTATTAGATCAAAAGTAACTGCTCACTCATTTCTGAAAGCTTAATTCTAATCAAGGACACATAAGACTCTTTCCTGTGGGTCTCAGCTGAAACAACAGAGGGTAAGGTGTGTTAGTAATCAGCAGGTTTTGGATGGTGTAGAACAGTACATACCATACATAATCTGATGTGAACAGTTGTCCTTAGCCATATTAAATAAACTCTAATTTATATAACTTGACCTCACAGCACTACTTTGTTTGCATGTCCTCTCCATTTTTTGTGGCATGTTAACAGACCTAAAGGATGAAGCTGTCTGCACTTGTATGTTTCTATATCTGTGCACGTTATGTTTCTTTTTAACCCCTACTAGGTGCATTAACTATGATGGTATTTCGAAACTTTCATATGGTTTAGGAGCCCAAAATAGAAATGTTATTTCTTATCGCAAGAGAGCAATGCTTTGCAAAGGTGCAAAAACAGCAATGCTGCACTTGTGGTTTGGTGTACAGTGCTCCTGGATGTATAATTAATTTTCAGATGGGACAAGCTTTAAGATAATTAGTAGAGTTGCCATTACAGCACTTGGAGCCCTTCCAGGATATGCAGCACCTCAAGCTTGTCTTGTGATGAGGGAACAGAGAGGGCATCCACTGAGGACTCACTGCAGGGCCCAAACCTGAAGAGCTGCCCCCCTTCTTCATGACCCCACAATGACCTCCTTCTCCTCCCAGCTTCTCTGGGTGACAGTGCTCCCTCCCTGACCAGCCAAGCTGTGCTGCTTGCAGGAGCAGATGGGCTCCCTCCAGCGCTCAATTTCCTTCAGTTCCTCACAATCACCCAGCAGAGTGCTTAGTGCCACCGTGAAAGCCACCTCTAAAATGAGCATTGTGCAAGTGAGCCAGTGTCCACAGGAGTAGAGGAAGGTTGAGGGTATGAGTCAGCTTGGCCTTCCCAATAAACACAGATGGGCTGATGTCCTGGTTTTGGCTGGAATAAATCTTCTTCCTAGCAGAGGGTATACTGCTCTGTTTTGAATTTAGGATGAGAATATTGATAACACACTGATATTTTAGTTGTTTCTAGACATTGTTTACGATAAGCCAAAGACTTTTCAGCTTCTCATTACTGCCTTACCAGCAAGGAGGATGGGAGTGCACAAGAAGCTTTGAGGGGACATGGCCAGGGCAGCTGACCCAAACTGGCCAAAGACACATCCCACACCATATGATGTCATACTCAATGTGTAACTTGAGGGAAATTCAACAGGAGGGTTTAGACTGTGGCTTAGGAACTAGCTGAGCATTGGTGGTCTGCAGGTGGCAACCAATTGTGCTGTGCATCACTTCTTTTCTATATTTTATTATTGTTATCACTTTTTAGTATTTTTTTTTATTATTGTTTGATTCTGACTGGAGGCCAGATGCCCACCGAAGTCGATCTATCACTCCCCTTTTCAGCTGTACAGGGGAGAAAATATATATCAAGAGGCTTATGAGAAAAGGACAGGGAAAGATCATTCTGCCTTTGGCATCATGAGCAGAACAGATTCAACACAGAATTAAAAAAAAAGAAAAAGAAAACTATCATCTAACTTATTACACTACACCACACACACACAGGGAAACCTGCACCTGGAGCACCTCCTCCCCTGCTTCTTCACTGACCTTGGCATCTGCAGAGTTCCTCACATCTTCCCACTCCCTTCTCTGGTGGCAAAAAGCAGTTGCTAGCATTTTTTTCTTTTAAATGTGATTCACAGAGGCTCTATGACCATCACTGATAGGCTCGGCCTTGGTCAACAATGACTCCAGCCTTGGTCCAGCTGGTGTTTACTCTGTCGGGCCTGAGCTGAAACTTCTAGCTGCTTCTGATACATTCTACCATGGCACTGCAGCAGGGTGGAAGCGAGCAAACATCTGTGTGGTCATTTTAGCTGCCTGCCAGGTTAAAACATGACAGCTAGTATTTTTTTTCCTTAAATTTCTTTTAAAATTACACTTAGTGTGCTGTGTTGTTTGTACGTGTGGTTCTTAGTGCAGGTGTGTGTATATAAATACATGTACACATGTTCATACCTGTGACAAGACTGCTTAACTGCTAGGCTTTTAAATTTGATTTAGTTGCAAAGGTGAGGTTTGCCTTTTCCATCAGGGTTTTGCCCTTTTGCAGCTTTTGGCAAAGACAAGGTAGAAACTGTTTAAACAGGAGGTGTGGGCAGAGTCTTTTCCAGCTGGTTGTAAGACTGTCAGAGGTCAAAAGCCTGAAACAGTCCACATTGCCCTGAGAATTTATGTCAAGATGAAAAACCATTTCTCTTGACCTCCTGGTTTTATGAAGTTGAACTTGGCTACTCCTTCTCATGTGAATTTGGCTTGAATAGTATCAAATCATGACACAGAGGTTTGTCTTTCAATATTTTCCTTTGCTTCCCTTCTACCTAGGTTCAGCACATTTTTCTTGTGGTACCGCACCTGTAGAGGAATGAGGTTTCACTCTTGACAACCTTGGCTGGTGTTAGTACACTTTCATTTGCCAGTGTATACATAACAAATATAACACTTCTGTTAGCCAACCCTTAAACCAAACCTGTGACCATCTGTGTGCAATAAACAGCTTAACCAGGACATTTTCCACCTGACTGACTCTGGTTGAAAGAAGAAATTTTAACCTTCCCCCCACCCCCTTGCTTTGCCCTTCAAATACTTCTCTTACAAGAGCTTTTCCCCTCCCTCCATCAGTGAGCCTGAGCAGGCTGCAGAGAGATGATTAACCTCTGCCTGCGAAAACATCAGGTAGTTAATAACTAGCTCTTCAAGACTTCAGATGGGTTTAGCTCAGAAGCCCTTCCTTTGACAGCAAACCTTCCATATCCACTGCCAGGGGCACGCACAGACCCATTTCTGAACATCCTGCTGGCATGGTAGGCTCTGCACTTACACATCCCATTACACAGATGAACTGCTGTTCTGCATCAGGATGATAAATACTGGAATGGAACAGCACAGAATATTTCAATTGGAAAAGGCCTACAACGATCATCTAGTCCAACTGCCTGACCATTTAGTATGAAAGTAGAGTAACAGCTAATTACACTCACACCCAGTGATAACACAGAGTACCTTACTGACCTGACATTACAGAGTGCTACACAATGCAAGGGACAACCCAACATCCCAGCCATACTGCCCTGGAGGCACCCAGGAGCACCCCTTCTCAACCAGGCCCTTCTATGGGGGATTGATGTCAGGTGGTGTGGAAAACTCAGTTCAGCTGTGCTGGCTGCTTGGGGAGGTTAACTCTGGCCTGGGCAGAATCAGGACAGTGGGGTGAGGAGATCTTTCAGAAAAATAAGGATAAATGTATCTGAAAGGGTGCAGATCCCTCAGGCTGGTTGCTGCAGAGTTAAAAGAGTTACAAAGGCTTCTGGTCTGGAGAGTACAATGCTGCACAAGGTCTGGTGAAGAAATTTCTCTCCCATCAGAAAATGTCACAAGTTCTGTTTCCCAAGGTAGAAATGACAAAGAAGTTTTTGAACAAGCTGGTCTTTTCCATTGTCTTTAATTTAAAAACTAACTAATAATCTTTTAATCTCTTATAATGTTTTATAATGCATCCCAAGAAATTGTCTGAAAATTCCCCTATGTATTTTTCTCTATGGCTGGAAGGAAAATCAATATTACGATTTTAGTTAGCTGAAAGATGATCTCAGGTGAGGAACATTTGCTGAAGAAAGAGGTTACTTCTTAAAGATGCTTTATATCATAGAAAGAACTTTAGCAACTTCATAAAGATAAAAACGCTGCAGAAAATTTGCTCAGCAGCAAAGCCAAGGCTTTGCTCCCATGTTTTGCTGTAAGTTCTACATTTCATCCAGTAGCAACCTCAGCTTATTTCATCCAGGGGGCATTTGCCACAGCTTTTTAATCAGACAAAACTGCTCCAGATTTGTCAGTGTTTTGGTTTATGCAAGGCATTTCTGTTTTGAAAGCATTATACATGAACTCCACAATGCTTTAAATAACTAACTGCACATGTTGCCTTATCAAACATTTTAGCAGTACTGTTCTTGATGGCAAATTCCAAATTACCAAACTAAAAGAATATTACACTTTATTACAGCCAGGTTGCCAAGCATAGGAAATGCTACAGCTCAGGATATGTACACATCTGTCATTTGTCCCTTCTGTCTATACTTCATAATATAGAATCATAGAATCATTTTGGCTGGAAAAGACCCTTAAGATCATCAAGTTCAACTATAAAGCTAACACGACCAAGTCCAACCATGAAACCATGTCCCTAAGCACCATGTCTACATTCTAATGCCTACAAACCTTTCAGTTAAGAAATTTTTCCTAATATCAAATCTAAACCTCCCCTGGCAAAATTTGAGTCTGTTTCCTCTTGTCCTATCACTTCTTACTTGGGAAAAGAGACAAACATCCCTGGCTACAGCCTCATTTGGGGAAGCTGTAGAGAATGCTAAGGTCTCTCCTCAGCCTCCCTTTCTCCAAGCTAAACAACCCCAGCTCCCTCAGCCACTCCTCATCAGACTTGTTCTCTAGACCTTTCACCAGCTTTGTTGTGCTTCTTTAGGCATGCTCCAGCACCTCAACGTCTATGTTGTAGTGAGGGGCCCAAAACTGATCACAGTATTCAAGGTAATCATAATAATCTGCAATTAGATGACAGCCCATTTTAATCTTTCTACCCATAGGATTCCAGGTCAAGTGGGGCAGAGGAAGGGCAATAAGCTGAGGATGACTCTGAGGTGCATAGTGAACACTCCTGCTTGTAAGACCTTTATTTCCCTTGTGATGAAAGTCAGAAAATGTGTAGTACATGGAGAAAAAAGGATTTCAGAAAGAGCAAGAGCCTGATTTAGGCCACACTACAGTATCTTTAAGGAATACCCCTACCAGAGAGATCCCTTTGGATGGCAGGGAAGCAGCAGAGAGCTTTACAGAGAGCAGTGAACTCTGGGCTGTTCTTTTAGCAGAGTTGGGTTTTTTAACTGTCCATAAGACCATTCACAAGCAACAATGCAGTAGAGCATAATTATTTCAGAGGTTCATAGAAGGTAAAGCTTTGTAGGTTCCAAGCAACACAGAAACACCAAGAAAGCCACAAGTTACTAATAAAAAGATAGTAGGAGGTAAGTTACAAATTATAGCTGTAACCACAGATATTAGATAATTGCATTGAAACAAAGGTATTCGAGAATTTGTCAGATGCCCCAAGTGAGATTAATTTCATTTTCTGTTTTCAATGAAATTCAATATGAATAAGGAAAGTGCGAAAGAGTGAAGCTCTACACTCTCAAATTATTTTTCAGGTTGCAAATATTATAGGACTTTACAAACCTCTCAAATATTTTTAACTCATCATCATATTTAGTTACCATTAGTGTTATAAAAAATAGTAATACAGTATTTTCCTCAAAAGAAACAGATTGGGGTGGCTGACACGCAGGAACACTGCGCTGCCATCCAGCGAGACCTGGACAGGCTGGAGAGCTGGGCAGGGAGAAACCAGATGAGGTTTAATAAAAGCAAGTGTAAAGTCTTGCACCTGGGGAGGAATAACCGTCTGTATCAGTACAGGCTGGGGGATGACCTGCTGGAGAAGAGCTCTGTGGAGAAGGACCTGGGGGTCCTGGTTGATGACAGGTTGGCTATGAGCCAGCAGTGTGCCCTGGTGGCTAAGAAGGACAATGGGATCCTGGGATGCATCAGGAAGAGTGTGGCCAGCAGGGCTAAGGAGGTGATCCTCCCCCTCTACTCTGCCCTGCTCAGGCCCCACCTGGAGTATTGTGTCCAGTTCTGGGCTCCCTGGTATAAAAAGGACAGGGATCTCCTTGAGAGAATCCAGAGAAGGGCTACGAAGATGATTAAGGGCCTAGAGCATCTCCCCTATGAGGAAAGGCTGAGTGAGCTGGGCTGTTCAGCCTGGAGAAAAGAAGACTAAGGGGGGACCTAATTAATGTTTATAAATATCTTAAGTATGGGATGCAGGGGGAATTGGCCAACCCCTTTTCAGTTGTCTGTGGAGACAGGACAAGGGGCAATGGCTGTAAACTGGAGCACAGGAAGTTCCGCACCAACATGCGGAAGAACTTTTACACAGTGAGGGTGACAGAGCCCTGGGACAGGCTGCCCAGGGAGGTGGTGGAGTCTCCTTCTCTGGAGATATTCAAGACTCATCTGGACGCCTATCTGTGCAATATGTGCTAGGGAGCTGCTTTGGCAGGGGGGTTGGACCCGATGATCTCTCGAGGTCCCTTCCAACCCCTACGATTCTGTGATTCTGTGAGATTAATATAATCTACATAAACTATATAATCTATGTAATTTACATAATCTGTACTTAAACTATATAAAGTAATCAATACCTAAAAGAAATTGGGACATTTTCCAAATGAAAGAAAAATCTGTCTTTCTTCCTCCAATAATATTCTATGCTTGGTCAAATGATCATGCTATTTCACTGTTTTGGGGACAGGAAAACTTGCTCCACAGAGTCCGTTTAGCAGGATCAGATATTCTCCGTCTACTACAGGGTTTATGCGCCACTTGCTACAGTCTATCTGGTAATTTGGGTTGGGCAATAGTAACTGTTCTCAACAAAATGAAAACTTTCACAGTTTTTAAATGAAAATTGCAAATTTTCCTTGTCTATTTGCTGTTTCCATTCCCAGTGCCTCTGTGTGTGTATGTGTTTTCAGTTCCCCAGCAGGCACAGCTGCCTGGCTTGCAATAAAAACCTTGAGGCAGCCTGGTCTAGTGAGAGGTGTCCCTGCCCACAGCAGGGGGGTTGGAACTTGATGATCTTTAAGGTCCCTTCCAACCCTAGCCATTCTATGTTGCTCTGGTTATACCTGGCTCCAGGTTTCTCAGCAATGAGAGCAAATACTGAAGTTGGTCATGCTGAAGAGGACTGCTGCTGCCATAGGACTCAGAGGGGCAGGAGGAAGCTCACACTGAAAAGGGCAAAGAGGGAAGACCTGTGAATGCAAGATGTCAGTAATGATTCACATCAACAAGGCCAAGAGTCCTGCACCTGGGTCAAGGTATCAGTACAGACTGGAGGAAGATGTAAATTGAGAGTAGCCCTGCAAAGAAGGACTTTGAAATTGTGGTGGTTCAGCCCCAACCAGTGGCTGAGAACCACACACTACTCGCTCGCTCACTAAGGAGGAACAGGCAGAGCCTCCATGGGTTGGGATAAGGACAGTTTATTGACTAAAATCTCCATGAAAGAAGAACAATAACAGTCTACAGTAAATTTCACTTACACTCGGTGATAACAGAGTACTGCAAGATATAAAGACTGGCCTGACAACCCAGCTGCACTCAGACTGCCCTGGAGGCAGCCAGGAGTGCTCCTTCCCAACCAGCCCTTTATGGGGAAGTGATGTCAGGTAGTGTGGAAAACAGCCCAGGATAACTCAGTTCACCTGTGCTGGCTGCTTGAAGAGGTTGACCCTGACCAGAACCAGGACAAAGATAATGGTGGATAAAAAAAATATATTGAGTATTAGTTGCAGCTGAGAAACTAAATCATACCCTGGGCTACATAAGAAGAAGCATGGCCAGCAGGTTGGGGAGGTGATTTTTTTTATCTTATTTGAGTACTGTGTCCAGTTCTGGGGCCTTGGGGGAGTTGAAAAAAGGACCTACTGGAGTGAGTCCAGAGGAAGGGGAAATTATCAGGGGGCTGGAGCACCTCTCCCATAAAGAAAAGCTGACAGAGTTGGGATTGTTCAATCTGGAGAAAAGAAGTCTCCAGGCTGCCTTTCAATATATGAAGAGGGCTTATAAGAAAGACAGAGGAGCTGCATATAAAGATGACTTTTTTTTATGTTGAGGATAGTGAGACACTGGCACACGTCCAGAGAAGCTGTGGCTGCCCCCTCCCTGTCAGTGTTCCAGGCCAGGCTGGATGGGGCTTTGGGCAACCTGGTCTAGTGGAGGGTGTCCCTGCCCATGGCAGGGGGGTTGGAACTACATGGTCTTTAATGTTCCTTCCAACCTAAACCATTTTGTGATCCTATGATTCTAACTCTTCCTGGCAGGTGCTTGTCCAGTCATACTGCTTGAGAATTTATGCTTTAGTGATGCGTTAAAAGAACGTTAGCTAATTTAGAAGGTCAAGCATTAAAAACCTAGGAAAAGGCAGATTTAAAATTGCCCATGCAAGATAGTCTTGCTGGATAGTCAGTGTGGTGCAGTTAAAGATCATCCTTATTGTGTACCACACATCTCATTTATGCTGTAGATCCATGGTATGATGCTTATCTGATAAGTACTCAGCAGACTCTTTGGTGCTTAATGTAGCCTTAAGCCAGTTGTATGGCATACTACTTGAATCCTGCTCTAAAAACAACATTCCTAATGTCTTTGTGGGTTTTTTACTTACCCATTGGAAAAGAAGACTATATTAACCTTACTTTAAAATGAGGATAATGAAATGAAGAGAGATTTCACCGCAGGGCAGTCATGGACTGCTACCCGTTGCATGGAACATGAGGCAGATGTCTCGTTGACAGGTTTCACAGCCTCTCTGACTACAGTACCAAGAGGCCAGGCCTTTTTCTTGGGAAAAAGATGCTGACTGTCTTCATCTGCATACCAGCTGCTTAACTCAGACCCACCTCCAAATTGTTGCTTCCAAGGAAGCCAAGCTTTTGGAGGGAAACAGCAACTATAAGAGCAGAGACTGGAGTTTAGTGGTCAGAGTGTTTTTAATATCCGACTAACAGCAGCATATGAAGCTAGCTGCCTGATAATGTATCTTGCACTAACAGAGATACTATTTTACAAGGGAAACTGTTCCAGGAAGTGTTTTGCCTCTGTTTTATCTTGGTATTTTCACAAGTGTATTGATATGAAGCCAAGGTGATTTTGATTTCCTTGGAATGTAGCGGTGAGAGGGAGAAATAATACTTTTCCATATCAGGTAATCACTAAATCATATAATCTGTAATCCATGAAGGGTAAGAAAGAAATACAAGTGACCTCAGTTTACACTGAGCGCAGGGGTTGATGTGGAAGGCAAATGCCTGTCCCCCCTCTGTTGCATGAGACTGGACATAGCCAACAGGAGAAAAGTGTTTAAGATACTTAGGCAGATCACTGAATGCTTTTCTCCAAATGAGAGACATTCTGTCTTTTTTCTGAGTAAACTGAGTCTCATGGATGTGATTCAGGCTTTTAATTTCTCTCCTTCTCAGACAAACTCTACCCTCAGATGCAGCCCCTCAACCAGAGGTTGTGCAAGCTGAGTGTGATGCTGTCTAATGGCTCCAGTATCCCCAACTTGGGTAGTAATCAAACTGGGGTTTGATGAAGGGTACCCTTCACCCTATGCATGGAGGAAGTGGCTGGAAAGGGCCCTCTTTAGCACGTTTTTCAGATCAGTGATACAATGTGTAGTTTGGGCTCATCGCATGTGTAGTTTGCCCCAGAAAAAAGAACTCTGTGCATCTCTCTGAGGACGGAAAGTTTCTTGGTCCTTGTTCGGTACAATCAGATGGTGGTATAAGCCATTCCAGCATAAAAAGGCATGGGCCATACACATTTTCTGACCAGGATTCATGCATTGCTCATAAACTGCTTGAACAAACAATAAAGAAAGGCTTCTTTTAATACATTGGATGCAATAAAAGCTGCCTAAGCATTTTAGTATTAATGTTTGATTTCTTACTTGTGAAAGAGAAATACTTTTTCGCTGTGCCATCTAAACCATACAGCTTTTTTTTTTTTTTTAGATTTTTTTTTAGATTTATGTGGTTTATAGGTGCAAATAATGTCTAGCACTTACAAAAGTTTTGTAATCGGCCAACAGGCTGCTGGGAAAAGGAACATACTGAAAATGACAGCACAGGGACAAACCATATACGCAAAATGGAAAATGAAATTGAGTGTTGGGAAATAGCGTGCTATAGTTTACATTATTTATCATCTTGGGATCTAATATATCATATTTAATTAACACTTTGCTTTCCAAGTACTGCCGAAGCTTTGGAATCTATATTTTTGAAAACTTAAAGCAAAGCATGGATCTACCAAGTGACGAAGCTTGACTTCAGCCCGCTGTTTTTAAAGCCGGTGTATATTTTAATTTTTGAAACGTACTTCACACCTTTTGTATGGAAGTGGTCTTTGTCTCACGTACGCACACACGCACACACTCATAGTAACCTGCTCAAAAATCCCCGGCTTTAAGAAACTGCATATCAAGCAGAACCTAAGCACAGGTTAGAAATCTTCATTTCTTCAGAGAGCAGAGAACAGCTCTTGCTAGGTGACACGTGCTGCTTCTCTGTCAGTACATGCCAATGTAATGTTGGCGGGTTTTGGATTATTACTTTTTATTTGAGCAAAAAGTAAGTCTGATGCCAGATGGGTTGGTTACCATAAAGCTCCAATTCCTGGTAAAGGAATATTACTGAGCTCTCTTCACATTTTTCCACTTAAAATCACAGGAATCACATGTGCAACACTTAAGGCAGAGCAGGTCGTACTACCTCATGTTTACTTTGCTGGAGTCTTCCCAGTGGAAGATTGTTTCAATGGTTTATAACCCAGTCAAACTTAAACTGTTCAGATTTTCCATGCTAGAAGTCCAATCCAGGGTAATTTTAATTTTTTTTTAATAATTTCTCAAAAATACTATTTAATCACTTCCAAGAAAATGCTAGGGGGAAAAAAACATTGTTCAGCTGGTGTTAACAGAACCTGCTGACCTTTCTGACAGCTTTTATGTTTCTTTGCCAGATGAAACGTAGTAGTGTGTACACTATCTCAGGATTCCTTTCTCCTGCTGCTTTGAGAGCTAGACCAACTGTAGCCAAGACATAAACACTTCAAGAAACAGTGACTTACAAATGGTCAAGATAGGGCAGTTTCCTTCAGTGTAAGAAACTTCCATTTTAGTAGACAAAAGATGTGACTGACATTTCTCCCCACTGAGCACTCTGCAACCTCTTAGTCCTTCCATCTCCGAGCAAGCCATGCATGCACCCACCTTCTCAGAGCTCTTGCAGGTAGCAGGGCTTGAGATGTGCCATGGTCACAGAGCAGCTAAGCGGGTTTCTCCTGGTTACAGGTCAAAAGACAGTAGCAGGAGGTTCTCTGTAACAGTTGTTTCTAGCTCCTCCAAGCTAAGACAAAGCTCAAGACTAAAAGTTCCTCCAGCTGATTCGCTGAGGTCATTGGAAGTAGACTTGTGATAAAAAGCAGTTTTGGCAGAAATGTTTCAAACTTTCAAGTTAAAATTCTTTGCAGAAACTATTCAGCTTCTGCAAATATGCAGGGGAGCTCAGAGGAGATTCCAACAGGATCTGAGATGTCTGACTAGATTCTTCTAAGATGACAAGAAGATCTCTGTCACTAGCTCTGTTCCAACCAACAGGGTTGTATTCTATTTTGGGAACAGCGGCACAGGTATCTCCAAACCTTGTTCTTGCAGGACTTTTATTTGGCCAGCATTGTCACGTTCTTGGCTTTCTGTTCTGATTCAAAATGATCTGTTTCTGGAAGCCCAGCTTTTCACAGCTGCATTTAATGTTTCCATGACCTGGGGTGCCTGGTTCAGTGGGGTGCGAGCAAAAGGAGCAAAAGCCAGAACAGAGAGAAAGAGTAGGTGGGAAAGCAATACAGTAAGGTGGGAGATGAGAGGGGCAAAGCCATTAGTTGTAGTATAGAAATGAGAGAGTGGGGAGGAGGGGAAGAGATCAGAACTATTGTGCAAAAAGGAAACCAGAAAGAGAAGGAATTAATTGCGCATGAAGCTGGAGACTGCAAGGAATGGTGGGAAGATGGAAAGACACTAAGGTTTGATGAAGAAAGACTGACTGGAGAGGGAAAACAGGAGGCAAATTGTCGAGAACAGGAACATACATTGAGGACAAAGGGACATACAAGAGGAGAAATGAAACCAGATGGACAAGGAGAGCAGGACAGCAAGTTATTGTAGGAGAAAACAGACTGAGAGTGACACATGGCACAGTCCAAGTAACATGACTGGAAATGGGCTGACTCTGAAAATGAGCACAGAAAAGAAAGATGCATATGAGGTACACCAGGAAGGACAGGGAGGTGGCACTCATAATTCTGGGACAAGGCTTGGGAAGAGCAGGCAGAGCAGCCTACTCATGAGTGCACACATCCCACCAGAGTCCCTCCCCAAGCCTGTTGGCAAATGCCTGCTCTGTCCCCTCAAACCTTATTTCACACAGAGGATGGTAGCACACTACCACCATTGGTTACTTGGTTAGGCCTGACAGCAAAGGTCTGTCTTGGGTCGAAAAGATAATTACTGTCTCCTTTGTGGCCATCACCTGTGTGTTTATTGCCATTGAAGACTGGAGCTGACTTCAAAACCCATCACATCCTAACCAGTTAAAAGACAAATGCTGAATTTGCCAGGCCAACATGGTACCTGTCTCCCAGTAATGGAAGTCATGAGTGCAAAGAGGAGGGTTCAGCTTCCTTTTTGATAAGGCTAGTAAAAGACATCCCTCTTTTTAAGCTACCTAGTTAAAAGTATTCATTTAACATGGTAAAAATCAAAGGTTACCAGATACCCAGGCTAGGGCTGTGTATGGCTTCTCCTTGACTGCACAAAGGGACCTATTTGAGCTTAATCAGGATTGGTAGAGAAGGAGATATGTGGGCACAGGAGATACATCTCGGTGCATAAACTGGAAGGTAGCTGGGAACTTGTGATCTTAGGAAAGAAAAAAGGAGTAAAAGAATTTTGCATTCAGTACGTAAAAGGCACAACAGTGCACAGGGTTTTTTATCCCCCTATGTCTCTGCTGGAGAGGTTCCTGTGTGAATTTAGACATGTCACTTAAACCAAAATTTTCACAGTTGGTCACTAGTTGTGTTTCTCCTTTTTGTATGTGCTGTCCTCAGTGTTGGTGTTGCAATCTGCAGAAGCACCACTCATCCCACGGGCACAGATTTATGGCTGCACTCCAGGAAAGATGGACTCAAACGTGTGAAGAGCTACTGTATCGTACTTTGTAATCCAGAAGGTTCAGTCACTGCAAACTGAAATTATCATAATAACAATAATGAAATTATCATAGTATCTCTTGGCCTCAGATTCTAATCTGTAAAATGCAGAGAAAGCCCACCTATTATCTACTTTGCAGAGCAGTTGTGAGGATTTATTAGTTTGTTATGTGTGTGTGAGATGCCGCCGGTGATGCAGCAGCAAATAGAAAGACTGCAAGTAGTGCTGGGGTCTGGCACAATAGGGTACATTGTGCCAAGAGGAGGGAAGTGGGTGCTGATGGCTGCTCATGGCTGGAACATTGCTTTGGGCCAGGAGGAGCTGGTCCAGACCACCAGACCCAGCAGGGAAAGTGGGGGATGAGGATGATTGGCTGCACAACCATCTCACTGCTTGGAGCTCACCAGGGAGGCTGCTGTCAGTCCAGTGGTTCCCTCCCTCTTTCCTGGGACTTTGTGTTTGTATAGCACATGATGCAGGTCCATGGGCACTACTGCCCCTAGCCCTGCCACAGGGAAGCGGTGGAACAGGAGCACTGCACAGATGGAGCCACACCTCAGCAGGGGGTTTTGATGAAAAAGTGAAAAATAGCGACCAAACAATCTCCTTTTCCTCTTATTCAGACACAGGTAATAGTGATTTGAGTCATATGTTCCAGATACGGGAAAGCACATCCTCCACTTGCTTTTAGCAGCTCAAAGTTGAGTTTACAATGATTTTGGTATCTTGACCTTAAAAATAACCAGAATGGTGCTTAGGAGTTGACTTAAAAATCTGAAGTCCATCCAAAGGGTAATCCGCACTGAAAAGTGACTTCTGTGGGCAACTATTTGCTTTCTTCCAAGACAACACACACTTAGTGCCGAACAGGTGTCAGCAGCTTATCCTGTTGAAGTCACTACCTAAGCACTACTTACTGCCAGACAGAATTTCTAATACTTATGCTCCCACTAGTCTGTCCTCCTACTAGTTTTACCAGTAAATACCATCTCCTTCTTAGTCCAAACTTAGTTTCCATGGGCCAATTTATACCTTAACTACAAAGCAGTCCACTATTTCCAAAGGATTTAAGGACTCTACAGCAAATGGAATTATTTAGGAGATATTTCTCATTCTGCATTATTTGTAATCACAGAATCACAGAATAACAATGTTGGAAAAGACCTTTAAGATCATCAAGTCCAACCATTCGCATCCTAAACTAAACCATATCCCTAAGTACTTCATCTACCTTTTTTTTGAACACATCCAGGGAAGGTGACTCAACCACCTCCCTGGGCAGCCTGTTCCAGGCCCTGACAACTCTTTCAGTAAAAATTTTTTTTCTAACATCCAATCTAAACCTGCCCTGGCACAGCTTCATGCCACTCCCCCTTGTCCTATCACCTGTCACCTGGCTGAAGAGACCATCACCTATCTCTCTATAACCTCCCTTCAGATAGTTGTAGGTGGTGATAAGGTCTCCCCTCAGCCTCCTCTTCTCTAAGCTAAACATCCCCAGCTCCCTCAGCCGCTCCTCAATAGGCAGTATTGGTGTCCCAAATCATGTTATTTCTAGGTTATATCCTAACTACAGGTTCCCCTGAGCCAAAATAGAAAGTATTAGTGCAGGGTCCAGCAGTAGTACTCCTGTGGCAAGCCAGCCAGGCTCCAGCAGTGGTACTGTCACCCTTAAAAAACTTGTTATAGGCAAACAGGAAGTTCATTTTATCTGTAAAGGTTAGAAATTATTGTTGGTGTAATTGAAATCTTAACAGCATAATCAAAGTATATTAACACGGATTTAATTATTATGGCAAAAGAGAGAAAAAGTAAATGAAGAGAAGGATTCTGTTACAGAGGAGAAAGTTCCAATACAAACTATACACTTAAAATTACTATACCAATAGATCCCGGCTGTTACCCCTTTCTCAGGTGTTGTGCTCATCCTCCCACTGCCCCTCAGGGTCCTAATATTGATGGCTTTGGCCTAGAGGAGGGGAGGGATATGGCAAGTCGTCCCCAGCCCAAGTCTGTTTCAGGGAGTGATACAGTGCTGGTGTCAATGGCTTTTTCTTCCTTGCTTCAGGATCTGCTTGGAGTTATTTTCATATTCTACATGTTGCTCTTCCTTCACTTGTCTGCAAGTCCACATTAAGTCTGGTTTTACCACAATGGTATATTTTGCATGTGTTAGATGATTTTTGTTGTTGTTTTTCTTATTGTCTTGGTTATCCCTAAAGTGAGTTTTGACCAGCTCCAGGCCTGCATTTCTTTACCTGCCCTTTGGTGAGCTGCTTACAACCATGGGGTCTCCAGTGCCAGGTGTTATTGCCAAGTCCTGAACTCCTTAGCACTTCTCTCTGTGTCCACACGTCCCCACATGTCACTGCCATACCAGGCCTGTGTTTCTCCATATGCCATATTATGTTAGTCACAAACACCCCATCCTACACAAAATAACTGCATGTAACTACTGCCTCTATAAAATGATGATTGCATCATATGAACATAAGAAAATGGAAAGAAATGAAAGGCATAGAATCATAAGATCACAGAATGGTTTGGATTGGAAAGGACTTTTAAAGATCATTGAGTCCAAATATCCCAGCATGGGCAGGGACACCCTCCACTAGACCAGGTTTCCCAATGCCCTAACCAACCTGACCTTGAATGCTGCCAGGGATGGAACATT
Organism: Porphyrio hochstetteri; assembly: GCA_020800305.1. Classification (NCBI taxonomy): domain Eukaryota; kingdom Metazoa; phylum Chordata; class Aves; order Gruiformes; family Rallidae; genus Porphyrio; species Porphyrio hochstetteri. Next base: position 31,001,627 of record CM036905.1, on the reverse strand, counting down.
CACAGTTTCTCTGGGTGACCTGTTCCAGTCCCTCACCAGCCTCAACACAAAACAATGTCTTCCTTATATGCAGTCTAAACCTTCCCTCTTTCAGTTACCCCTTGTCCTGACACTACAGGCCTTGGTAAAGAGTCTCTCTGTCTTTCTTACAAGCCCCCTTTACATATTGTAGGGCCATAACAAAGTCTCCCTGGGCCATTCTCCAAGTTGAACAATCCCAACTCTCTTCATCTTTCTTTATGGGTAAGGTGTTCCAGCCCTCTGACCATTTTTGTGGCCCTCTTCTGGACCTGCTCTAACAGGGAGGGCCCCAGAGCTAGGCAAAGTACTCCAAGTGGGGTCTTATGATAGTGGAGTAGAGGGGGAAAACTATCTTCCTTGACCTGCTGGCCACACTTCTTCTTATGCAGCCCAGGGTATGATTTGCTTTCTCAGATGCAAGCACACATTGCTGGCTCATGCCCAGTTTATATCCACCATTCTCTCCAAACCCTTCTTTTCAGGGCTGCTCTCAATTAATTCTTCACCCAATCCATACTGATACTCCAACCCAGGTGCAGGACTTCATACCTGGTCATGTTGAACTTCATGAGGTTCACATGGTCCCCTCCTCAAGCTTGTCAAGGTCCTTTTGGATGGCAATCCCTTCCTCTAGCGTATCAGCTCTACCACTCAACTTGGTGTCACATGCAAAATTTCTGAGGGTGCACTGAACCCCGTTGTCCATGTCATTACTAAAGATACTGAACAGTAGCAGTCCCAATACACACCCCTGATGAACACCACTTGTAATTGATCTCCATTTGGGTATTGAGCCATTGACAGCAACTCTTTGCATGTGCCCACCCAGACAATTCCTTATCCATCAGACAGTCCATCCCTCAAACCCACATCTCTCCAGTTTAGTGGCTAGAATATTGTGTGGGACCATGTCAAAGACTACATGAGTTCAGGTGATGACATCAGTAGCTCTTTCCTTGCCCAATGATGCAATTGCTCCATTGTAGAAAGCTACTAGATTAGTCAGACATGATTTGCCCTTAGTGAATCCATATTGTTTGTCTTTTATCACCTCCCTGTCGTATTTTCTAGGAGGATCTGTCCCATGATCTTACTTGGCACAGAGGTGAGTCTGACTGTTTGGTATTTCCCAGGGTCCTCCTTTTTAAAAAATGAATGTGATGTTTCCCTTTTTCCAGTTACTGGGAACTTCACCTGACTGCCATGACTTTTCAAATGTGGTGGAGAGCAAATACATCTGCCAGTTTGGTCAGGATCCTGTGAGGGTCTCATGGACTTGTGCATGTTCAGGTTCCTCAGATGGTTTCAAACCTGATCTTCTCTTACAATAGGTGTGTCTTCATTGCCCCTGTCCCTGTCTTGAGATTCAGGGGCTCAAGAGATGTGGGGAAGTCAATTGCCATTGAAAACTGAAGAAAAAAAAAAAAAAAGATAAAGCATGTGAAAATTAAGCTTCAGGCCAGACAAAACATGTCCTGAGGCTTTGTATACTGTGGCCTGTTCCTAGGAGCGGCAATACTGTATGTACAGAGCTGCAGGGCCACACTAAAACAAGGGCCTCTGCAACAGGGTTCATTAAACAAGGGCCTCTGCAACAGGGTCAGCCTAAAAGTATTTCCCCATGCAGTCCTGCATGTCCAGAGAACCTTTTTGCTTTGCATCATTACCTGAGAAGGTCCAATGCTCATGTAGCTCACATACCCACTCAGAAGACCCGCTGAAGTCAGCAGCAAAATTAGCCATTAATTTGTATAATTTTTGATTCTTGGTGCAGTAATGCCATCAGAGTCAGAAGTGAATCTTGAGGGAATGAACATGCCTCCTACACACGAGGCACTTCCCTGTGCCTACAGACAAAAGCTTGTACAAGAGGTTAAAAAGCTGTGCTGCCCACAGGGCGCGTCCTGCCCTTGCTAAAAGCAAAGGAGAAGAACTCAGGTACACTCATTTAAAAATAACAACAATAATGGTGGTGGTGATGACAACAACAGCAACTGCCAGGGTATTTTCATTTTGCAGTAAACTCCTGTCTTTCTGCAAAGATGAGTTCTGCAGCTCCTAACCTGTGGGTAGCTTTAGTCCAAAGCCTTTGAATTTATGGTGAGTAATTTTATTATGATGATGAGGCAGGAACTCGTTTTCAGTGAAACAGATGATGAGTAAGCTGAAATAAGGCAGTTTTCAAGGAAACACCTCAGTCATACATGACCTGGTGTAGGCACGGAGGTATAAATGACTTTGCTGGGCTTCTCAACAAAGATAAACGTGTAACCACAGGAAGCAAGCACCTCATTTCATGTTAAGAGTTTATTCTTTCTGCACCCAAGTACTACAAAGAAGGGACACACAGGGAAAACCAGAGGGTACCCTTTCACAGTGGGTTTTATTTTACAGTAAAGAAGAACTAAGAAGTCCGAACCCAGCAGAAGGAGGTTCCATGTGAACATAAGAAAAAGCTAGTTCATTGTGAAGGCGTCAGGACACTGGAACAGACTGCCCAGAGAGGTTGTGGCATCTCCTTCTCTGGAGACATTAAAAACTCACCTGGACATGTTCTTGTGTTACCTAGGTGATCCTGCACTGGTGGGGGAGTTGGACTAGATGATCCTTCAAGGTCCCTTCCAACTCCTAACACTTTGTGATTCTGTGAAAGTAAAGCCCCTGCCTTTGTGTCTTCAGCTGCTGTTGAAGTTACACTTCTTGCTTATTCCTCCACTCTTGTTTTAACAGAAGTGAAAGAATTTGACAATACAGTAGTAACATGGGAAAGTTGCAGAAGCAAATTATTTTTTAATTATGTTAAATTAGTTTTAATCCCCATGTTTATGCACAAATGTTGGGGTTTTTTTAGGAAAATAAGGAAAATGTCCATTTGAAGCCTGTGGTGCAGATTTCTAGTTGCGCACTCACAGCTCAGAGAGCCTCCAAAAATAATTTCCTTAGATCAAGACCTCACAATCACCATATTAAATCTTTAAGTCTTTTCCCCAGTGTAGGGGAACAAAACCTACCAGCAGCTGCTGTTTCAGAGGGAATGTCATATGGTCTGCTTAAATAGTCCTTGCCACCTCCCCATCCCTGCTGGCCATCCATCAGCTTTTCCCTTGCACTCACGTAACGGCAAGCGCTGGGCTATAGTCCTGGACTGAGACCACTGAGCTGCCTCTCATCTTTTGCTGACTTCCCACTGCTCAGCTCCCAGTCCCCCTAAGTGGATTTCATGGATGTTTCATAGCTATTTGAGGTAGCAATTTACTAGTTGTTTTCTGTTATTCAGATGTTTGTCGTACAGCTGTATCATTCTGGCAGCAAATAGAAGGAGCATGTTAAAATTAAGCAGTGAGAGTCCCCTCCCATGACCTAGCTGTCTCACTAGGAAAGATGAAGAGTTCTTCCACCAGGGAAATACTTGCTGAGGAACTCTACTATTGGTGGCCTGTGAACAGGCTTACCTGATGGCATGCCAAGCTTTCTGACATAGCTGAGAGCACCTTTTCCCAATCTTGACACCTCTTTTCAATGTCTCTTCGTGTCCTGCCAGACAGGAAAGGCAGAGGAAGTCTTTTTGATTAATTCCTGGATCTGGAAGTCATCAGGATGCTCTACCCCGACTCTGTGCCCCAGGCTTCCTGGAGGGTGCCCAGGGTGGCAGGGGAGGATCACCATGCTGGGTGCTTTGCTCAGCCCTCTCTGCACACCCAAGCTCTGCACTGGCAGAACACTGACTGATGGCTTCAGGGCAGTTCTTTCAAACCTTTTTCACTTGTTTCTAGATTAATTTGCCTGTGTACTTCTCTTGAGCAGCTCAGTTTATTAATAATTTTTAATCTGTGGTCTCCTTTCCTAAAATACCCTCTATAAAATCGTATGAGAAAAATCTCCCCCAAAGCTGTATGCAATTTTGCAGAAGCAAATATAAATTACCCCTGGCAGCAGGAAGACATCTCTTCACGCATTTTCCTTCCGGAGGAGCCAGAGAGCTTAAAATGAAAGTAGATAGATGCAGCAGATGGGGAACGTTTCCAGCTTTGCTTTTCTCTCCCAAAGAGGGAGCTAGAAAGCTGTGTGGGCTTTTTTCTAACTAACCTCATAACTGCTGCATCCTATTAATTAAATTAATTTTCCATTGTTTCCTTAAAATAATGAGGGTGGAAATAATTTTACTTGCATTCAGTGGTTCATTTAATCAAGTTCCAAGCTGTCAGAAAAAGAGCTGAGTGGCCAAGTGCTAATGCTAAAAAATTAATGAATTTATGTTTGATTTGACTCAAGGCTTGATTTAAACTTGGCAAATGTGGTGTACTGTAGCATTTTAAGTGGATTTTACATCTAAAAATAATAAGTAGCAACAAGGGAAGATTTCCTAAATTCCCTGCCAGTATTCCCACACTGACACTGAAGGTCACACGTTGCATTTCAGCAGTAACATCCCTACTCCCTCACACCTCAGTAACTCTCAGTCTCTGAGGTGTCAACTTATTGCCAGAAAAATTAAAATAATAGTGTCCTCTTGTCTTGAACACTATATATAGTTCAGATCATGCAATTCTGAGCAAGATGTATTGAAATTGGAATGTGTTCAGAGAACAGCAATCTATGAACATTGCTCATTGCACCCAGGAGGGAAAGTATTATGTAAGGTAAGGAAAATCCTGGTTGAAGAACAAATTGGTAGGAATTGTCTTTAAATGAAATTACCTTAAAAAATTACTCCTAAAATTTAGAGCAGCTTTCAGCTGCACAGGAGAGACAAGATTGTCATTACTTCCCAAATCAAATATCATCATGTATAAGCATTTATGAAGAAGATAGATGTGGTTTCCACCAAAACAGGCACTAGATACAATTATATGAGAAATCTCTTCCAATCTCTATTCATCAAAAGAGGATTTTTATTTTAACCAAACTAATACTAGAATCATGATAAATGAAAGGGTCGTTCCCAAGAGATTTGACTACTGATCTGTACAGATGTCTTTTAACCGTTTATGTAGAATGCTGGTGGTAGTGGTACATGCCAGAGGTGAGCCCACCTTGGTCTTCTAGGATGGACTGTTATTTCTGCATGGAAATTTCTGCCCTAAAGTTGAAATGGAACTTACTAAAAAAGGATATTAATCCACTTTGTTTATTATTCTTACACACCTGTATCCCAGGGAATTTCCTCTGCTATTCCACTGGAGATCCTGGGTTTCATTATAACTGAGGGAGGAAGCTGGAGAAGGCTAATAAATAAAGTATCAATATTTGTTTTGATGGTGGTAACATCAGCGAGCCTGTTGACCCATCCTGTGTTTTCCTCTCTACCTTTTACCAGTTGATTTATACTTTTCTAATTTCTCCTTCTACAGACAGAAGTAATAGCCCCTGCCATCTCCTGTAAAATGCTGTGAGAACTGGCAAAGCAGACTGAGTGTCTGAATGAGAAGTTTCTATTTCCTAGAGCACATCTCTTCAAAGAAAATCCCATCTGTAAGGTGCTGTAGATTTAGTGTCTGATAAAGAATGGCCAAAAGTGTCTGGAATTTTAATGTGGTTCACCTTGAAAGAAATGAAGTGACAGCAAAATCAACCACACTTTTAGGTTTCTTGACTAAGACAGTCAAACACTTCCTCTTTCAGGAATGAGCTATGAACCTGTTCTACTCTCTGTGAGAATCTTCACACCTTCCCCTGAAGAAAAACATGCTTCAAGTGCTTACCTTTCCTGTTGAAACTGCCTGACTTATGTAAGCATTAATCCAGTTTATAATCATCCTCAATCACTTCGTATAAGCCTGCTGTGGTTTTGCATGCTGCTGGGGAATTTTAAAATGGGTTTGAAAGTAGGCTGAGGGAGTTGAATGCCCTGATGAAAGTGAAATTTGTATACTTTATATGGTCCTCTGGAATTAAGGTATTATGGAGAATTATTGAAAAAATTATTACAAAACACTATGAATAATCTGATAAACACACTTGAAGTCTCCCTGCAACTCCACTGGCTTCTATAATGATTTCTCCTGCTGTGGTGGGTTGACCCTGGCTGGAGGCCAGACACCCAACAAAGTCACTATATTGCTCCCCTTCTCAGCTGGATAGGGGAGAAAATATGTCATGAAAGGCTCATGGGTCAAGATAAGAACAGGGAGAGATTATTCACCAATTAACATCACAGGCAAAATGGCCTCAACATGAAATAAAATGCATCTAATTTATTACACACCGATCAAGACAGAGTAGGAGAATGTGAAATAAAACTAAATCTTAAAAGACCTCATCCCACCCTTCCCTTCTTTCCAGGCTCAACTTCACTCCCAATTTCTCTCCCTCCTCCCCATGAGTGGCACAGGGAGATGGGGAATGGGGATTGTGATCAGTTCATCACACATAGTCTCTGCCACTCCTCCTTCCCCAGGGAGAGGACTCCTCTCTCTCTTCCCCTGCTCCAGCATGAGGTCCCTCCCACAGAAGACAGTCCTCCATGAATTTCTCCAACATGATTCCTCCCCATGGGGGCTGCAGTTCTTCACCAACTACCCAACTTCCATGGGGTGCAGACCTTCAGGATCAGCCTGTTGCACACAGGGTCACAAGTCTCCCCAGTAAACCTGCTCCAGTGTGGCCCCCTCTCTCCACAGGCTGCAGGTCCTGCCAGGAGCTTGCCTCAGCACAGGCTTCCCACCAGTTCACAGCATCCTTCATGTGTCTCCACCTGCTCCATTGTGGGGTCCTCCACGGACTGCAGGTGGAATCTCTACTCCCCAACATCTTCCATGGGCTGCAGGGGGACAACCTGCTTTATCATGGTCTTCTTTACGGGCTGCAGTGGAATTTCTCCTCCGGCACCTGGAGAGCCCACTCTCTCTCCTTCTTCACTGACCTCGGTGTCTGCAGAGCTGTTTCTACCACATCTCACTCCTTTTGCTGGAGGCAAAAAGCTGCCACGTGGCATTTTTGGTTTCTCCTTCTTAAATATGTTAACACAGAGGTGCTACCACCATCACTGATGGGCTCAGCCTTGGTCAGCGGTGGATTCATCCTTGAGGTGACTGGCATTGACTCTGTCAAACCTAGGGAAAGCTTCTAGAAGCTTCTTGCAGAAGCCAACCCTGCAGCCCACCACCCCTCCCCCCATCACAACCAAAACCTTCCCATGCAAACCAAAAGCACCAGCACACTCTGTTCTCTGTAAATCTATAGTTTTTGCTGTTAGATTTTATTCATGTTTGATTCAATACAGAGGACATTTCTCTCAGAAAAGCAACATCCAAACACAAAACCAATTCATTGCCCAAAAAGGTATTTCTTTTCTAGAGTAGAGAGAAGCAATTTTTAAGTTTAGGCATGGGGTTCGTTGTACCCCATGTCTGTGACACAAAAAATACTCCTTTTAAAATTAAAAATAAGAAGGTGATTTCTTTTCCATTTTACTATTTATGTCCCTGTTGCATCTTCATTCTGAGCCTGATTCAAAGTTTACAGAAGTAAAGGGATTGCTATGCACTGAAATCAGGAGATATTGGATGGGTCCCTGGTAGATTGAAGAGAAATACAAAACACCTTAATAATGTTCAGCAAACTAAGTAGCTGTCATATATGCCTTTTTTTAGTTAATTAGCACATACTGTTGCTGACACAGAGGCTCCTTGAGACAAAGTCTTTGTTTTTTTTCTCTCTTTGACAAACAAGCTCCTGTATTATAACTTGAGACTACTTGAAGATACCAGATGAGATTTTCCTGCTGCAGTTAACTTGCCCATCTAAAGCAGCCAAAGAGCACAGGGTGTTTCCTCCTCTGGTTGAGAAATTACCCCCCATTTGCAACTGAACTGCTTTGCTCCAGTGAAGCGTAAATATTGCTTGTATGGTACAATGCACTACCTCATACTCATGTGCCCAGTGGCCAAGAAGGCCAATGGCATCCTGGCCTGTATCAGGAACAGTGTGGTCAGCAAGAGTAGGGAAGTGATCCTTCCCCTGTACTCGATGCTGGTGAGGCTGGACCTGGAGTACTGTGTTCAGTTTTGGGCTCTTCCTACAAGAATGACTTTGAGATGCTTGAGTGTGTCCAGAGAAAGGCTATAAAGCTGGTGCAGAGTTTAGAAGACAAGTCTTATGAGGAGTGGCTGAAGGAGCTGGGATTGTTTAGTCTGGAGGAAAGGAGACTGAGGGGAGACATCGCTCTCTACAACTAACTGAAAGGTGGTTGTGAGGTGGGGGTCGGTCTCTTCTCCCTGGTAGCTAGTGACACGACAAGGGGAAATGGTCTGAAGTTGCATCAGGGGAAGTTTAGGTTGGATATTAGGAAGAAGTTCTTTACTGAAAGGGTTGTCAGATACTGGAACAGGCTGCCCAGGGAGGTGGTTGAGTCACCACCCCTGTAGGTGTTTAAAAAAAATAGATGTTGTACTTGGTGACATGGTCTAGTGTTGAACCCAGTAGGGCTGGAGAGATGGTTGGACTCAATAATCTTGTAGGTCTTTTCCAACAAAAACCATTCTATTATTATATGATTATATTCTACAAACAGTGAGAAAAACAACTTAATTGCTGGTCCCAGTATTTGACTGTTTGCATAAGCAAAGTAATTGCATTCCAATTCTTTGTGTGGCTATGAACTGTCTTAAAAGGGGTTTTTGTTTGGTCTTTTTTTTTACATTTAAGGGCTTTTAAATATCTATAATTAGATAACTTCACATATTTAGGAGACAGGAACTCTGACTTCACTTGCAAAGGAGAGAATTATGATCAAGGAAGATGCCCAAAGACATTGCCATTTTAGGAAATGTCAACCCTAGCATTTCTCATCCCCTCTGGCTGGAGAAACCTGTTCCTGTTATCAGGTAGTAGCTGTGGTTAGTATCATATCTATACCATTTTTTGAATGTTTTCTTGGGGAATATCGTTGAGTCGAGCAGTCTTACTCAGCTAGAAAAACTGTTACCTGCCTTTGCATAGCACACACTCATCTAGTACGTTCTGACCTCCTGAGGACCCTATACATCTCAGCCTGTTTTATGCACCGTATGCTGGTTCAGCTAATTGTACGTGAGGTCGTTGCATTCATCTTCTTTATTCTGCCAAGGTCAGGCATGCTGTAGTTCCTCAGTTCACTAAGGCTATTTCCACAAAGTCAATGGGAAAATGCTTCAAATGGATGGTAATCAGGTGAACTGGATTCCACCTGGAAAAGCTGGAGATATAATTGTCAAGAAATCTAATTTTCCACAGAAGTCAATGGGATGGATTACTGGCACATTATGAGTAGCCCAAGCAGGCTACTGGGGGGTTTCTTTTGAGGGGTTAGATTCCCATAGTCAGCAATGGTTTCATGAGGCAACTGCCACCATCTTGTGGTTGCCTTTGGCTGAAGACTTGATGGACATTCATCCCAAAATCCCTCAGCCCTATGTTTACTGGTGCCATCTGGTCTGGTCAGACTCCCTGGACTTCTCCTTTTCACTTAGGCACCCAAATTCCCGCCTTTTCAAAGACAGGTGTGGAATGTGTGCTCCTCAAAGGCAGTTGCCTCGGTCTGTCTTGCAACATCTAGCACCAATTTTATTATAGGGTAACTTAAGCAAAGATTTTTCTCTAATATTGTTCATTGTTTTTTTCTGCGTTGTTATGAATTTGTTTGGTTTTCTTACATTTTAAACTTAATATTTGCCATCATAAATATTCTCATCACAATATCCCAAAATATTATTTACAGTATTCTTGAAGGCCATCACAGGAGAAGTAAGCAAACTAGCTATTTTTAAATATAAGTAGTAGGCAATCTATTTTGCACCTCCTTCCCCTCCCTCACAGATTTTTCCATTAGAAGACTGTCGTGGTTTTGCCCCAGCCGGGGGCCGCACCCCACACAGTCGCTTGTACTTTTAAAAGGAAGGGGGAAGGGAAGTTGGGGGAAGGGGAAAAGGGAAGGAAGAAAGGAGGAAAATAAACCACAACCTAGAAACCAGAACCACGCAGGTTGGGATAAGGATAGTTTACTAAACAATAACAGAAAACTAGATATAACAATAACATAAGTTTAAAGCACAAAATAGATGAAACTGGTGATACACAATGCAATTTCTCACCAAACCACATAACTCAGGCCGCACAGCTTAGAGCCCGTCCCGGACAACCCGACCGCCCCAGAAACTGCACGTCCTGGCGTTGTCTCCCCCTCTTCCCCCCAGTCCCCCCTTATACCGAACATGACGTAACTGGCATGGAATATGCTCTTTGGCCAATTCGAGTCACCTGTCCTGGCTTCGTCCCCTCCTTTCTCACTAGTAAGGAAGTATGCAGAGCTGAGAAAGGTACTTGATTGCCCGGCAACAAATCGGAGACATCAGGGTGCTATCAGCACTATTCTCATGCTAACACCCAAACATGGCATTCCATCCACTGCTAAAAAAAAAGTTTAACTCCATCATAGCTGAAACCAGGACATTATCCACCCCTTATTCCATACCATTTACGTCATGACCAGATCCAACAATTTTCTTTGGGTATAACCAGTTTCGTGTTTCACACACCCATATATGTATGTACACATGTATGCACACATACGTGCATACAGATCTTATTCCCTCAGTCTGTGAATCATCCCTCTGAAGTTGTTGAGTTCATTTAGTCCATGATTTCCAGGCTCCATTTGTCGTAACAGTTTCTCAGGATAGTTGTATGTTCCATTGGCTCGTTGCATGCTGCATCTCAGGCTCTTGACTGATACACCTGGCATGGTCCATGCTCATAGTCTGTGGGTCAGAGTTTATTTTCAACGGGAGCAAAAACGTTCTTGAGAGGCCAGGCTTTAGTTCCATCATCATGGCACTCATTCTTCATTAACTTGTATGACTCCGGCTATAATGCTATGGTACAACATACAGCAATCATAACAACAATGAATATACAATAATGGGTTATTTGGCAATTATTATAATTTCTACTTTATTAATTATATTGGCTATTCTCACCCAAAATCAAATCCCCTTGAGGTACACATCGAACTTCTCCATCCCTCTGCATTACCCACCAAGTACAGCCAGGTCCTTGAGCAAAAACAATTCCAGACATGGGTTTACCTTTGCCTGAAGCAGGGATGACCCAAACTCTCTTTCCCAATACACTCTTCATATCCACTACTGGGACTCTGTCTCCCTCTACAGTACACGGAAATTTTGACTGGGCAGGGCCAGCCCGATTGGTAGATCCCCTAGAGTTAACTAACCACATGGCTTTGGCCAAATGTGTATCCCAATGCTTGAATGTCCCACCACACATTGCTTTCAGTGTAGTTTTTAAAAGTCCATTATATCGTTCAATTTTCCCAGAGGCCGGTGCATGATAAGGAATGTGGTACACCCACTCAATGCCATGCTCTTTGGCCCAGGTGTCTATAAGAGTGTTTCGGAAATGAGTCCCATTGTCTGACTCGATTCTTTCTGGAGTACCATGTCGCCAGAGGACTTGCCTCTCAAGGCCCAGAATTGTATTTCGAGCAGTGGCATGGGGTACGGGATATGTTTCTAGCCAGCCGGTAGTTGCCTCCACCATTGTAAGCACATAACGTTTGCCATGGCGGGTTTGTGGGAGGGTGATGTAATCAATCTGCCAAGCCTCCCCATATTTATATTTCATCCACCGTCCTCCATACCAAAGGGGCTTTAACCGCTTAGCTTGCTTGATTGCAGCACATGTCTCACATTCGTGGACAACTTGTGCGATGGCGTCCATGGTCAAGTCCACCCCTCGATCCCGAGCCCATCTATATGTTGCATCTCTCCCTTGATGACCCGAGGTATCATGAGCCCATCGAGCTATGAATAATTCACCCTTACGTTGCCAGTCTAGATCTACCTGAGCTACTTTAATCCTAGCAGCCTTATCTACCTGATGGTTGTTTTCATGTTCCTCCATGGCCCGACTCTTAGGTACATGGGCGTCGACATGACGTACCTTTACAACAAGTTTCTCTAACCGAGCAGAGATATCTTGCCATAAGTCATCAGCCCATATAGGTTTGCCTCTACGCTGCCAGTTGTTCTTTTTCCACTGCTGCAACCACCCCCACAGGGCATTCGCCACCATCCATGAATCAGTATAAAGGTAGAGCCTTGGCCACTTTTCTCTCTCAGCAATGTCCAGGGCTAACTGGATGGCCTTCACCTCAGCGAACTGGCTTGATTCACCTTTTCCTTCAGTGGCTTCTGCTACTCTTCTTATAGGATTCCATACAGCAGCTTTCCATCTCCGATGCTTACCCACAATGCGACAAGACCCATCAGTGAACAGGGCATATCGCTTCTCATTCTCTGGCAGTTCGTTGTAGGGTGGGGCTTCTTCAGCGCGTGTTACCTCCTCATCCTCTGGTGACATCCCAAAATCTTTGCCTTCTGGCCAGTCTGTGATCACCTCCACGATTCCTGGGCGATTGGGGTTTCCTATTCGAGCCCGCTGTGTAATTAGTGCAACCCACTTGCTCCACGTAGCATCAGTGGCATGGTGTGTAGAAGGAACCTTCCCTTTGAACATCCAGCCCAGCACCGGCAGTCGGGGTGCCAGGAGGAGCTGGGCTTCAGTTCCAATCACTTCTGAGGTGGCTCGAACCCCTTCATAGGCGGCCAGTATTTCCTTTTCTGTTGGAGTATAATTGGCCTCAGATCCTTTGTAGGCCCGACTCCAAAACCCCAGCGGTCGACCTCGAGTCTCCCCTTGTGCTTTCTGCCAGAGACTCCAGGTCGGGCCGTTCTCCCCAGCTGCAGTGTAGAGCACATTTTTAATATCTGTCCCTGTCCAGACAGGCCCAAGGGCCACTGCATGGACTATCTCGCGTTTGATCTGCTCAAAGGCTTGCTGTTGCTCAGGGCCCCATTGGAAATCATTCTTCTTTCGAGTTACATGGTAGAGTGGGCTCACAATGAGACTGTAGTTTGGGACATGCATTCGCCAAAAACCTATAACACCTAAGAAAGCTTGTGTTTCCTTTTTGTTGCTTGGTGGAGACATAGCTGCTATTTTATTAATAATGTCCATTGGGATGTGACGACGCCCATCCTGCCATTTTATTCCTAAAAACTGGATTTCTTGCGTAGGCCCCTTGACTTTACTTCGTTTTATAGCAAAACCGGCTTCTAAAAGGATTTTAATTACCCTGTTTCCTTTTTCAAAAACTTCCTCTGCTGTGTTGCCCCATACAATGATGTCATCAATATACTGCAGGTGCTCTGGTGCTTCACCCTTTTCCAGTGTATTCTGGATTAGTCCATGGCAGATGGTGGGGCTATGTTTCCACCCCTGGGGCAGACGATTCCACGTGTATTGGATGCCTCTCCAAGTGAAAGCAAACTGTGGCCTGCACTCTGGCGCCAGTGGGATCGAGAAGAAAGCATTCGCAATGTCGATTGTGGCGTACCACATGGCTGCCTTCGATTCCAATTCATACTGGAGCTCTAACATGTCTGGCACAGCAGCACTCATACCTGGAGTGACTTCATTTAGGCCACGATAATCTACTGTCAGCCTCCACTCTCCATTGGACTTCCTCACTGGCCATATGGGACTATTAAAGGGTGAGTGGGTTCGGCTGATCACTCCCTGATCCTCCAGTTGACGAATCAGCTTATGGATGGGAATCAGGGAATCTCGGTTAGTACGGTATTGTCGTCTGTTCACCGTCATCGTAGCAACTGGCACTTGCTGTTCTTCACCCTTCAACAACCCCACAACAGCAGAATCCTCCGAGAGTCCAGGCAAGGCACATAATTGTTCAATTTCTTCTGTTTCCAAAGCAGCTATTCCAAAAGCCCATCGGTACCCTTTTGGGTCTTTAAAATACCCTCTACGTAGATAATCTATACCTAAAATGTACGGAGCTTCTGGACCAGTCACAATGGGTGTTTTTCCCAGTCCTTCCCAGTTAGGCTCACCTCAGCCTCTAGCACAGTTAGTTGTTGGGATCCCCCTGTCACTCCAGAAATACAAACAGGTTCTACCCCTTCATGATTCGATGGCATTAGAGTACACTGGGCACCAGTATCCACCAGAGCTTTGTACTCTTGTGGGTCTGACGTGCCAGGCCATCGGATCCACACAGTCCAATAAACCCGATTATCCCTCTCCTCCACCTGGCTGGAGGCAGAGCCCCTCTATTGCTGCTGATCATATTTGTTTTCCACTGGTTGCATAAAGGACTTAGAGGTCCCTTCAAAAGGATCAGGCACATCAGACATATAGGTAGGCCTTCCAGTTGGTCTAGGGAACTGCCCAGTAGAAACTGGTGCAGCCTTCTTCCTGGCAGAATCTCGTTGTGCGAATGTTTTACCCCGCAGCTCATTTACTCGTGCTCGAAGGGCTGAGGTGGGCTGCATATCCCATTTCCTCATGTCCTCTCCATGATCAAGCAGGTAAAACCACAATGTACGTCGTGGTGTGTATTCTCCCTCTTGGAACGATGGACGCTTTCTCCCAGTAGCTGCAACTTTGCTCCATACGGGTTGGGAGTTGGACACATTGTTGTCAAGTCGTTGAACCAGTTTCTCTACTGCTGCAATGACGGAAAGGGAAACATTGTCTTGGTATTTCCGGAGTCGGCAGGCCACCTCATTTACGGTTGGCGGATCCGTATCATTCCAGTCAATTGCTGCCAGTGAATTGGTATACCCTGCTGGTGCACTTCGTACAACCTTACGCCACATATCTGGAGTGCATAGGACTTCATCGGGATCAGCGGGAAGCTGTGAATTGTCCAGATCATAATAAATTATCTCCCGTACAGCTAATTCTCTCAGGTGCTGGACAGCTGTCTCTATGCTGTTACACTTGGGTGTCTGACATGTAATATATTCCTTTATGGGATATCTTTCCTGCACACTTGACAGTAGTCGCCTCCAGAGGCTGAGGATTTCCGGCCTCCTCCCAATTGCTTTGTCAATTCCTCCTTCTCTAGCTAGGGATCCCAACTGCTTGGCCTCTCTGCCTTCTAATTCCAAACTACTGGCCCCGTGATCCCAACATCGGAGCAACCAAGTGATAATGTGCTCACTTGGGTGGCGAGTGAAATCTTTTCGAACCTCACGCAGCTCACTCAGAGTCAGGGATCGGGTAACAATCTCTGGTTCTGCCTCATCCTGATATCCTCGGGATGGTCCCGGTTGATCATCATCCTTATCCGTCACTATACGAACTGATTTCTTTGTGCCTTTCCTCTTTTGTACGGGAGCAACAGACACTGGTGTGGGTTGGTTTTTCGGATCATCTGCAGTGTCTGCTGTAGAGATTACAGTAGCTGCAGTGTCGGTCACAGGGGTTGCAGTAGCTGCAGTGTCAGCCCCAGTGGTTGCAGCAGCTATAGTATCTGCCAGTCTGTTTCCTTTCCCTTCTCCCTGACAGTGCTGACAGTGCTGACAGTGCTGCCTGCTATCAAGCAGTGTTTGATAAATAGTGGCCAGAGCCCAGCACAGTGCAGTAAGGTGTCCATCTCTGGGAAACCTACAGCAATTTTTCCTTAGGTATGCAGTCACTTGATCGGGGTCTTGTAACTGTTCAGGAGTGAAATTCCAAACCATCGGGCGTGAGAAAGTACCTAGGTACTCGCCCATACTTTGCCACATGCCCTGCCACTCGTGATTATTCTGTCTCGGAGAAAGCTCTTCAGTGGTATTCATAAACCTATGCTTGATATATAACAAAAACTGAACCATCTGCACCAAACCTACCAATAGCAAAATGCTAGTTTGAATATCCCAGAGATATTGAAGATTTTCAAAAACTGTCCTAAGAGCTGTTGTATTTAGCCCAAAGGAAAAGGAAGCAGTGCCCCCACCATACCGGCTGCTGTTATTAACCCCTCCCTGTCCAAAGAATGGCCAGGACAGCAAAACCTCATACAAGTACCAGCTTAAGCTCATGATCATCGATATTATTGTATCATAGACCGATATCATAAAATACACTATAATGAAGTATGGGAACAAATACAGGAGCCGCAGACCTGAGAGAGTAAAGAATCCTGCCAGGATTGTATACAGCATGCGGTGGTTTTGATGCCACAGCCTTGTGAATAAATACCACAGCATCGTGACCAGAGATTGCTTAAACAACAGTGCTTATCTTAATTGCGATAGTTAGGGTCAGATCTACCGTTATCCCAACCGTTCGTGTCCCTGTTCGGGCGCCAAAATAACTGTCGTGGTTTTGCCCCAGCCGGGGGCCGCACCCCACACAGTCGCTTGTACTTTTAAAAGGAAGGGGGAAGGGAAGTTGGGGGAAGGGGAAAAGGGAAGGAAGAAAGGAGGAAAATAAACCACAACCTAGAAACCAGAACCACGCAGGTTGGGATAAGGATAGTTTACTAAACAATAACAGAAAACTAGATATAACAATAACATAAGTTTAAAGCACAAAATAGATGAAACTGGTGATACACAATGCAATTTCTCACCAAACCACATAACTCAGGCCGCACAGCTTAGAGCCCGTCCCGGACAACCCGACCACCCCAGAAACTGCACGTCCTGGCGTTGTCTCCCCCTCTTCCCCCCAGTCCCCCCTTATACCGAACATGACGTAACTGGCATGGAATATGCTCTTTGGCCAATTCGAGTCACCTGTCCTGGCTTCGTCCCCTCCTTTCTCACTAGTAAGGAAGTATGCAGAGCTGAGAAAGGTACTTGATTGCCCGGCAACAAATCGGAGACATCAGGGTGCTATCAGCACTGTTCTCATGCTAACACCCAAACATGGCATTCCATCCACTGCTAAAAAAAAAGTTTAACTCCATCATAGCTGAAACCAGGACAAAGACCATGTCCTCAGGGTGCTCAACCTGTATTTTTCACTCCTCGGGCTGGTTTTAGCTCTGAGTCTCAGCTTCACATGTACATATGGCTTTTCTAATGCAGGAGCGGGTCTTCAAGGACCCTGTACCGTTTGTGTTTTGAGGAACTGTGTGTACACATCTGGTCTGCCTCCCTCCCTCTCCTCAGCAACTGTTTTGTATTATTCAAATAGCCAAAGCCATCATACCAAAACAGTGAGAGATATTCTCTGCTCAGGAGACTTTCCCTTGAGAGAAAACACAACCAAATAGGAAAGTAGGTACATAGGGGCAACAGGACCTGGACCACTGAGAATTGTATAGGAATTATCTTTGTATTCCTATATGGAAGTGGGATGTTACAGGGTTTGTGTCCCATGAAGGTACACTTTATGTGAACTATTTTCCATAAAATTAGTCTCAGAGTTGCTTCACTGTAGCATGTAGAAGGTCCCAGGAGCCACCTGTCCATGTGTGCTAATGGGCTTTGGTCACTGTGGGCTTCTGTGGGGACACAGCCTTAAGGGTGCTGCGACACAAGTGAGGGACTGATGACACAAGAAGGGAATAAGGGATGGGTGAGCTAGAAGAGGGAGAAACAATCAGCCAGGAGGAGGTAGACAGTAGTCACGGAGCAATTACATAGCAAAACAACCAATTTACCCCAAGGGCTGGGAGCAGTGTTTGTCCAGAGAGGCCAGAGACAAAAAGAAAAAAAGACATTAATTTGAGGACATATGGGAGGATACTGAGTACTTGGCACATTTGAAGACAGACCACATTAGAAATACGTAGATGATGATGTGAAGGGAAAGAAGCAGCACTGAAACAAAACAGAGTGGCCAAGGGCAATGTAATTAAGGCTAAAAGAGGGAATCTATGAAAGAGGAGAGTCATGATGACATACTGTCTGTCTGCTACCACTTGTGGGTGAGGAGAGCAGCACAGCCATGGTACTGGCAGAGGACCATTTCCCCAGGCGAGCAATGAGAACTTCAGCTTCTGTGACCACCTGGGATGCTCAAAGCTTATGCCTCTCCCAAAGAACAAAGAGGAGCTCTGTTTAACATCTGCACCCAATTTTGGTGTCTGAGCCCAAGGTTAGAAAATACATTTTGGTTTTGAGCCCGTCTCTAGAGCTCTGCTTGTTGCTTTTGGATGAGGTTTGTGGGGAAGAGCACCTCTGCAAAGGAGTGCCCCTAGCTCAGCTTTTTTGCTTTGTGTGCAAGTAGTAAGTCCCACCAGCCCTCAGAGGGCTGTAAGATAATAAAACAAAAGCATCGTTTTCCCCTGCAGTTTAACTTTTTCTACAGTATGTCTTTTTCTTGTGGGAATTTCATTAGAATGTATGGCATTCTTTGGAGGTATAATATACATTTGTTGTGAAAATATTGGGCTTGAAAATCTCTGGTAGAGCCAGGCAGGTTTGTTTCCTGTCATTTATTGCCCTGCTAGTGCTAACGCTCATTTTTTTTTCTAAAGTGTATAGCTTGTGGTCAGCTGCATCTGGTGCTAATACAGAATTACGGTAAATTTACATTTTACCAGCTGAAATTTCCTGTAAGCCTTCTGTGGGCTAGCAATACAAAATGAAACTAAGCAAGCATGTTCTAACTAATGAGAAATATTATTTGATTTGATTTATTTTTGTTTGCTTTACTTTTCCTTACAGCAGCTTGACTGGCTTCTGTCCTACCAGAGCTTGTGCCAAGCATGAAAAGAGCGTACAGCAGATAATAATTTTTAAGGTATTTACAGACATTTTCCTCTGTCACAATAAACCTTGATACTGTGCAGGGCACTATGGGTGCAGATGTTTCTAGTGATCAGTCAGCTCTGAAGGAGTTTGCAAAAGATCTGGTTTGCTCAGTCTATCGGTCTAAGCTGAACATAAGAACAGGAACATCATGGTTTCCTACTCGTTATCTCACACTAGTGTGTGCAGCTCCTAGAGGCACAGTCCCCAGAGCCAAAGCAGTTTACCTTGCATGACTTAAATAGAAGTGGCTGGTGCCATTAGGTGTAGGCAGTATAAGGAAAGAATAAGTATTAGATAGTATATGTAGCTGAAACCTTGTTCTGTAGGGCTTCAACTGTGACTGGAGATTCTCTGTTACATGTAGTGAATAATGATTGTAATGAAAATTCATTTTTTTTCTTTTTTTGCAAGCAAAACTAGAAGGTGATCAGAAATAGCAGCATTCATATTAGTTGATTGTTCATCCATAAAACACTTGCCTATGTCCTCATGTTCTCCCTTCAGAAGAGAAGAGGATTCAGTTTGCTCAACATTTTGCTCTCTGTTGACTAGAGAAGCCAGTGCATTTTTTTTCTTTAATCAGCTGTCAGTCTTTCTTCAAACTGATCTTTCATAATCATGCAGATGAAGATAAGCACTCACAGTGTTGGTCCAGGATGGAGGCAGAATCTCCAGCCATGGGGCTAGCTATGAAATTCACCTGCCTGGTGGGATGAATACAAACACTTGAATTCAGTTTGTGCCCAGGCTGGATGATGTAAAGGGATTGGGGGGCTCACCATTTGACCTTGAGTGGTGCTTTGTGCCATGCTTGGCCAAAGCGTGGGGTAGGTGCTGATTCAATAATCAAATGCAGGAGCTTTGCCTTGGCATTGCATAGGTGGCTGAATCGACAAGCTGTGTGGTGCAGTATAGCCCCACATCACTGCTGAGCAGTTTGCTTTTGCTTTGAGGAAATCGTTTCTGCAGTGTGAAGGTACCTGGGAACACTGCACTTTTTTCTTAAAGGGTGGTGCTTTGCGGCCTGGGCTAGCAGAAAGTCATGTGGTAAAGGCACTGGCGACCTTTTGAGCAGGGTGACAGAAAGTGGGGAGCAAGCAAAACATTCAAAGTACCTTTTTCTTGAGTGTTTTAGATCTCTTTCCAACATGACCTTTTGAAAACCGTATGTTTACACATCCCACACACAGCTAGATCAGCGGTGTGAGGCAGAAAGGGACGGGAGCCAGGCGGGGTATAACCACCACGCTTGCACCACGCCAACCATCCACACCCTCTGCCCAGCCTCCCCGCCTGGCTGCCAGCGGCCAACCCAGTTGCGGAAAGTGGTGGGGCTCCTGCACCCTCCTTGGGGCTAGTGTAGAGGATGTGACCACATGGAACTGTAGTCTAACCTTTGTCATCTCCCAGAAGTTCCCAGCAGCTGTGTGTGACACCTCAGTGCCCCATGGCCTGAGAAAATGTATTTCTTCTCTGCAGTGTCACAGAAACCATATGCATCAAAGAGATTTTGCTGGTAGGAGCCTTCTATAGCTTAGCTGTGCTACTGAAATCCAAGGACAAAGTCATTGTGGGGATATGCATGCACCTATGGGCATATATGAGTGGCCCAGACTCATACCAGTCTCTGCAAGCAAGGACTTTTTTTAATCCCATTCCAAAATTCCCGACTGTGATTTGTTCCAGTAATAGTAATGGACTGTTAGCCATTTAAAGCTGTAGCATTGCTTGAGTGAGGATAGAGCTGCCTCCAAGGTCTGTCAGCGTGGCACACTCTTTCCTTTCCTTGTCACTAGGTGCAACTTCTCAATGTGCAATTAACTTGAAGAGCAGACTTTTATTTTGATTTGGGAGGAAGGAGGAGGCATCTTTAACAAACTAACTGGGGAAGATAAGCTGGGTAAGAGTACTTTTGGAAGGTCATATGTATAAGTAACAGCACAGCAGGGTGACCTGGTCTCAGCAGGCAAAGCAGAAGATGCATCACTATTAAAGCAGAATGGCAGAGTGGTCTGTAAGCAGAGGTGAGAGCTGATAGCTGTCCATTGGCATCCAAAGTTGGTGGAGACCACAGAAGACTAGATAGGAAGTGTTCGGTGGCTCCTTCTGTATTATTTTGTAAACAAATGTAAAAAGGAACTTGGTGAATGCTGGCAACTATGACTGATTTGCACTCCACTTTATCAAGTCTCAAAGGAAGGAACAAATGTCTTCATACCACACCAACAACTACCACTACATACAGTTTGGTATTCAGCATCAAATTAGAAAACACACTTCTACAGTTTACACATTGAGTCGCAATTAAGAAGAACCTGATCCAAGCTCTAGCAGGGTCCTTGTGCCACAGGCAACATGTGCAATATCAGACTGATACTTATATGGAATTAACAAATGTGAAATTTGATTTCACTCGTTCTGAATTTCAATGGCTTTATCCTTCCTCATTTGACTTTCATTTTCACTCATCTCAGTTGATGGTTATCATTCATTCTTAGATTCTCTTTATCTGATATTCCTTTAGTCATGCTTTTCACTTTGTTTCATGCCATATCAGTTAAATTCCTTGAAGGTTGATAAGCCTGGCTTCAGATTTTCCTGAAAAGACATCTGAAGAGATGATCCTATCCACATATGAAACCCATTGGTTTGCTTTGAAAATGTCCACCTTTCCAAGTGATAGACACATCTTCTGCTTCCTGCGCTCCACCGTTGCCAGTCTTTCCTGACTTCTCCCTGGCCAGACTCATAGTATTCCAAACTCAACTTTTTGTCTCAATATCTTGGCTTTTGTGAATCTTCCTTTCCCCACCTGTAGCTTCCATCTGTTTTAGACTGAGGATATTCCTTTTCACCTGCTCCAAAATCTTGCTGTGGCAGTTTCTCAAGCTACATTGCAGATTCCTGTTCTTGCTCTTTTTGGTAGTTTATATCTTTCACTCTTGTTGCTTAACAGTCTCATTCACAGGCAGGCCCTCATCTTCATCTCCGTGCTGAGGAAAATCCACTCCACCCTTTGAACTTGTTTTTTTCTACCCAAATTCCATGTGGTCTCTCAGTGAATGACTAACACCAACCATGGTCAAATGAAGTTGCACTTCTCTTCCAATTCTCTTCCTTCTAGATCCAGGCCTACAAGTCATGTATCTCCTTCAGGCCAACTCTCTTTGAGTGCTTACATCCCAGTTGTCACTGAGTCCTGCAAGTTCTATAGAATCTATAAATACATCACCACCAAACACAACACTACTTCCATAAACACAATTAAAAATTAACAACTAGGGTTTTATTGTATCTTAATTTTCATTCTTGTTCTGCTTCAGCACCCTTTTTTGTCCTTGGGCAATGCAGTCGTCTTGTTTACACTTTTTCAAGAAGTTTCAATCTTAGTTCTCTCAGTGTATCACACTAGCCAGGTTGCCACCCCCACCTGCATACCTTAGCAGATTTCCCTTTCTCCTTTGTGTCAAAAATCTACCTGTATGCATTGGCATGGCTTTTTACCCTCCCTCTCATCTTCTGTGCATTGCAGAGATGTCTTCTATCAGGAGACCATTTCTCTGCTGTTTCACACATTGAACTGTATCATGTTTATACATAATTTATAAGAAAAGATCCATGTTGTTTTAGAACCTGATGGTATCCAGTTTCCAGCAGTATGAGGAAGTGGACAGGAGTATTCTCACTCACCTACACATCTGCTGGCTCAGTATAAATGATCAGAAAATACTGGGTTTACTTTGGGGAGAAAAGTCTTATAGGATCATATGTTTGCTTCAAACGAGTCTTCTAAATTCAGGGCTGCCATGTTTCAGTCATAAGTTGCTGACACAAATGTGTGTGCACAAGCTGGTGAGACCTACCAGGGTCCTTACAGATCATAGGTTAATTTTTCATACATTTTCTTGACATTTTTGGGATCAACTCTCAGGATAAAGCAGATGTGTTCATAATACTAAGTCAGCACTAGCCTCTTGTAAGTGTCTTTGGCCCACAGCCTACTGTATGCTCAAAACTCAGGAGCAGCCTGTAGTTTCACTAGGTAATTTTTTTCTACCAGAAAACCCCCAAGCAGAACTGTAGCCTCTGTTATGGGGAAATTGGTTAGCCTCATATGGCACACCCCGACCATGTTTCCTAACAGCACAAAGCTGAGGCAGAATGCAAAAAATATCTGAATGCAAAAATATTCTAACAGCTTCTAGCTGGAAAGTCCTGTGTCTAAAACTGTATAACATGAGATCAACTTGTTTTTCTCAGGAATTCAAACATTTCCACATGGAATAGAAACTTTCTAGCCAACAGAAATAACCAATTCAGTAAATCCATGATATTTTCTACAACTTTTTCATTAAGAGGGGAGTGGAGAAGTGAGATGCAGCCCCCCCAGGGTTCCTGTTTTACCTATGAATTTCTCTTGTAAATGATCTTGCTAGCCTTGTTATTTTCACTTTGAGATATCTACCTTGATATCCATCTCAAGCAGAATATGAGTGTAATATTACATATCTAACCCTACTGCATAAACAATTTGAAATAAAGTAAGAAATTATCATCCTTCCTGAAAATTATAACAGTGAAACATTGTGGCCCAGGGTTCCAGCTGGGAAAGTCTAAATTCCATCTTAAACGGAAATAAATGATTCCTGCCAGGTAAGCTCTGGCCCAAAATGGAGCTGTTATACTGTGTAAATTAACAAATTCTAAAATTCTGCAAGAGTAATCAAAGTATTCCCATGGCTTCTGCAGTCCAGTGTGTCATCTCTTGGGAAACCTGTTTGCTCACAAACGGGTGTGGTATAGGACAGTAACCCCAATGCTGCAGTGATAATTGCTTAAGAACGTGAAAATGAGTCATTTCCAGCCGAAGTCATACATATAATTACTACTCCAGCTTAACGACAAATGAGTAAACCAGCTTAGAAAATACACAGTTAATTAAATTACATACTTTTTTATTATTAGTGTAAGATATTATGCATGGATAGATCAATGTGTATAGGTTTCCACTTATGGAAACATGTTGCCTTCCTTGGAAAACAGCTGGAGGCAGGAGGGCTTGAGGAGCTGGATGGAAACATTCAATGAATTCAGCCTCTCCTGAGGTAGCAGGCACCAAGTGTGGATGCTGTAGTGTTCCACATGCTCACACACACACTCCATCCTTAGTGACAGGCACTAAAGCTTGGTTGATCTACCCCTCAGCTGTGGAGGTGATGAGTCACCTGCCACATTAAAGGAGATCACGACAATCAGTCCTCACCAGGATGTGACCCTAGAACTTAGGGATGCCTTCTTCAGTGCCCCAGAGAGGGGACCACAGACCTGTTCCTGCACAGGTAGCCTTTCCTGGGTGCGTTCACTCAAGATGTGGTTCTCCATTCACTCACGGCTGTGAGGTGAACACTCACAGTAACTTTGTGCATAAACAGATTTATCTTCAGCCACATTTTCCTTTTCATTCTTCAGCTGACAGTACCCATTTCCATGATGTATATTTGCCCTGCCTTTCTGCATCTGCAATGCAGAAGTGTCTGAGCAATTTTCAATTACCACGAGTAATATACCTTCCAATGCATTTTTTTAAAATTTAATTTTTAAAGAACATGAACATTTTTATTTTTTTGTAAAGCATTATCAAACAATAGTCTCTTTCTATGCCTTTGTAGTAATAATCACCCTTGACTTGACATTAGCCACTCCTTCTCACTGTTTACTGTCTTGGAAAAGTAACCACAAACTGGGTGTTGTTGCCTATATTTTTTATTACTTGATTGTCACTTTACTTTTATGAATCAGCCAGACAGCGTGTTCAATAGCTCTGTGACTAATTTAGTGCTTTTTTTCTCCCAACAGCTACACCAAAGAACGTCTAAATAAGATCATTTAAGCGCTACTTCAATGCATTAATGTTTGAACTCTTGCTCCTTTGCTGCAAACTGTGCTCACTGCTTAGCTTTGACCACAACTGAGTAAGATCACACTGGGATTCATTCCTCTTCTTAATAAAAGTTTGTTCACTTCAGAATTGTTACAGTTGGCTAGATCATCTCTGCTTGCAAGCGGTCCAGCAAGAGCAGGTATGTAACGCTGTATATTAGAGATGCGCCGGGAATCCATGACTCCTTTGAACTGTACCTCACAGTGAGCTATGGCAGCAGTTACCCTCCATTTCACGAGGTATATGGTTTGGTTTTCTGTTGTTTTAGTTGCCTGTGCAAGCTGAAGTCAGGAGGGGGTTGGAGCTGAGCTGTTTGCAATGTTCCTGGCAGGTGCTCTGTTGCTCAGCCCAGAGATGTGTTTTTGTCCACATAGTTCAGCAATGCTTCAAATTGTGTGTTTGGTGGAAAGGAAATTCGGCTTGCCTCTGGCAATCTGAGAGAGATGTGGTGATGCAAACCAGGCTATCAGATGGTGGAAATGCAGTGGACCTTTTCTTCTGAATTTCCTTACAGACCTTCCATTCACCACAGCCTTCTCAAACACATGAAAGCTAGCATTTCCTATTCAACAATTTTATTTAATGGTTAAACTCGCGTGTAGTCCAGGTGCTAAGCAGAAATGAATTAATTCTGGGGCAGAAAAGTTGGTTTTGGGGCAAGTTGCATGAGTGTGTGTATGTCACAGTAAGATAAAATGTTGTGTGCCTGTACTTTGAGGTGACAAAGCAACACTATAGTCAAAAAGAAATTGATTTTTCTTCTTGGGCTAGCCCTCAGTCAGATTTTTTTTTTAAGTCCAAGCCATCTATCTCTTCCCACTCCTCCTTGGAGGTGAAAAACACTAACAGTGCTCATTCTGGTATGTCAGAACAGCAAAAGCTACTTTGATGCTGAATTTGTTGTATGTGTCTTTGTGTATTCCTGTCGTTGGGGAGGTATTGTGCAGGAGGACTCTTCTAACTCAAATAGAGACAAACTGAGAATAGCTACCAGAAAGAAAACAATAACAGTAAAAATGAGCAAAGCCCACAGAATTTCCTATGAAGATAAAATCAATTAGCTACAGGTAAGTAATAGCCAGACAAGTAAAACTCCCACACTGAATTGTTAGACTCATTATTTCTTATGTGGGTGAGTAAGAATCTCTCCAATTAATTAATGCCATAAAAGATGAAAGAGACAGAGCATAACAGTATCAGCTCCACAGAATTAGCTCACAATGTTTGATTGGAGCTCACAAGGTGCTACTAAGTTTCATAAACCCAGGATGCAAGCAAGTGTGATAAAAAAAAAAGAACAGAGACAAGATGAGGACGGTTGTAATAAAGTGAAATAATTATTTTTAGAAACTGCTAAAGTACGTGGCTGAATGATGTGCAGTCTTCTTAAGATACGGGGGCTGAGCGTTAAGAAAGGGTGGTTTGGGCTTTGCTGAAAATAGATGTGCATGTATTAATACAAACACACATACCGTCATCTGATAGAGATTTCCTTTGAACTCAGACACCATTATCTTGGTCACATCTCATGGGAAACAGCAGGTCCTAAAAAGACATCTATAAGAAAGGATGAGGTTTGAGCTTATTTGTAAACTCGGAAGACTGGGCTCTGGAACAGGCCAAGCAGAGTAACAATCAGAGAAATTTCCTGGGACTGGGAAAGAAAAAGGGTCAGATGACCACAGAGAAAAATGTTAAGCTATAAAGAAATCACAAGAAAAAAGTGGAAATTTGAAACAGAAACAAGAACTGAAGAAGAAGGTTAAAAACAGTCCAAAACCTGGCTCATTTTCCTCTCAGAACCAGTAAATGGATGCTAAGCTGTAGCTTGTTCACTGAATATGAGGCCAGAGAAGGTGCTGGGGAGCACAGGCACCAGCAGGAACAAACGTTTCCATGCAGGAAGAGGGACAGAAGCATTTTGGTTTTTGTGCCACCCAAAGGCAAGTGCTGACTCAAATGGAAATCCTGACTTAGTGTCACAGAATCACAGAATTACAAAGTTGGAAAAGACCTTTAAGATCATCAAGTCCAACTGTTCCTGTCCTGCGCTAAACCATATCCCTAAGTACTTCATCTATCCATCTTTTAGACACATCCAGGGATGGTAACTCAGCCCCCTCCCTGGGCAGCCTGTTCCAGGCCCTGACAACTCTTTCAGTGAAAAATTTTTTCCTAACATCTAATCTGACCCTGCCCTGGCACAGCTTCATGCCATTCCCCCTTGTCCTATCGCCTGTCACCTGGCTGAAGAGACCATCACCCACCTCTCTACAACCTCCCTTCAGGTAATTGTAGGCGGTGATAAAGTCTCCCCTCAGCCTCCTCTTCTCTATCACAGAATCACAGAATCACAGAATTATCAAGGCTGGAAAAGACCTAGAAGATCATCCAGTACAACCATTCACCTATTACTACTCTAGGCTAAACAGCCCCAGCTCCCTCAGCCGCTCCTCATAGGATTTGCCCTCCAGCCCCTTCACCAGCCTGATTGCCCTTCTCTGGACATGCTCAAGGACCTCCATGTCCTTCTTGTGGTGAGGAGCCCAGAACTGGACACAGTACTCAAGGTGTGGCCTCACCAATGCCGAGTACAGGGGCACAATCACCTCCCTAGACCTACTGGCCACACTGTTTTTGATACAAGCCAAGATGGCATTGGCCTTCTTGGCCGCCTGAGCACACTGCTGACTCATATTCAGTCTGCAGTCAACCAACACCCCCAGGTCCTTCTCTGCCTGACAGCTCTCCAGCCAGTCCCCCCCAAGCCTGTAGCGCTGCATGGGGTTATTATGTCCCATGTGCAGCACTCTACACTTGGCCTTGTTAAACTTCATCCCATTGGTCTCAGCCCATTGGTCCAGTCTGTTCAGATCCCTCTGAAGAGCCTCCCTACCCTCAGGCAGATCAACACTTCCTCCTAGTTTACTGAGGGAGCATTCAATCCCTTCGTCGAGATCATTGATAAAGATGTTGAACAAGACTGGACCCAGGACTCAGCCCTGGGGGACGCCACTCGTGACCGGCCTCCAGCTGGATTTTGTTCCATTCACCACCACCCTTTGAGCACGGCCATCCAGCCAATTTTTAACCCAGCTGAGGGTCCACCTGTCCAGGCCAGTGGCAGCCAGTTTCTCAGTCAGAATGCTGTGAGAAACGGTGTCAAAGGTTTTACTGAAGTTCAGGTAGATCACATCCACAGCCTTCCCCTCATCCATTAAGCGGGTCACCTTGTCATAGAAGGTGATCAGGTTAGTACTAGCCCTCACTGCATTGCACTTTCAAAAATGACCCACAGAAACATCATGAAACACTACAATAGTTTAGGGACCTTAAAGGTCATCTATTTCCAATCCCCCCTGCCATGAGCAGCACCAACCTCCACTGGACCATGTTGTCCAAAGTCCCATCCACCCTGGACAACACTGCCAGGGAGGGGGCAGCCACAGCTTCTCTGAGAAACCTGCACCAGTGTCTCACCACCCTTCTAGAGAAGAATCTCTAAGTAATGTTTCAGTTTAAGTCCATTACCCCTAGTCCAATCACTACTTGCCCTTGTAATCAGTACCTCTCCAGCTTTCTTGTAGGTCCTCTTCAGGTACTGGAAGGCTGCTAGAAGGTCTTCCCAGAGACTTCTTAATGCTAAATTAGTTGAAGTCTCTCAGCCTGTCTTTGTAGGAGAAGTGCTCCAGCCCTCTGATCATCTTTGTGGCCCTCCTGTGGACCTGCTCCAACAGCTTAAAGCCTTTCTTGTAGCAGGGACCCCAGAGCTGGATGCAGTACTCCAGGTGGGGTTTCACCAGAGCAGAGTGGAGGGACAGAATCACCTCTCTTGACCTGCTAGTTACACTTTTGATGCAGCCCAGGGTATGGTTGGCTTTCTGGGCTGCAAGCACACATTGCCAGCTCATTTTGAGCTTTACATCAATCAACAACTCCAAGTCTTGCACTTGACTTTGTTGAACTTCATGCAGTTCCCAGTGGCCCACCTCTCAAACCTGACAAGGTCCTCTGGATGGCATCCCTTCCCTCCAGCATGTCAACTGCACCACACAGCTTGGTGTCATAGGAAAATTTGTTGGGAGTGCACCCAATTCCACTGACCATGTTGCCAAGAAAGATGTTAAACAGAACCCAGTCCCAATATTGACCTCAGAGGAAAACCACTCATCATTGCGCACACAAGAACCTCATCCTGGAAATGATAGATCATGCTGACAAATAAGTAAAAATTAAGTCTAGCCATTATTAAAACATCTTCTTGAAAATTCTTCTTCTGTATTGTCAGCTATTTTATCACACAGTTTCAGAAAGTTTATCAGAAAAGGCACTTGGGACTAGAAGATTACCTAGCTGCCTGTGAAAATATGTGAATTGATGTTTTATATGGTCTAACAAAATTTAAAAATATGTGAAATTAGTGCTGTGTGGATAAATAGTGTCTCTAGGCTATTAAACAACTGTAGAAATTGGACAAACCTTCATCCTAGAGCTATTCCTTGGCACTTGTTAGAATCTAGAGATCAGACAGCACTTCCCACATTTTCAGAGAGCACCTGTGGTTTGAAACAGGGCTTTCAGTAGGTGGGTTTGATGGATAGTCAAGTATCATTTCTATTAAAAATTTAAATTAAATTATATTTTGGGTTGTAAATATTTTTAAAGGTTTGTTTTTTGGTGGGGTATTTTATGTCAGGTGAAACACTTATTGGGAAGAAACTCCTGTGCTGGATAGAAACTACTTAGTCAAAGTGACTTTTACTCTTCATCCAAGGCACTCTATTTTTCTCTGTGTAGGGTAAGGGATATCTATTTTGTCCATCTGTGTACAGTTTATTTTGGAGGTACTGGCACAAGTGCACGAGAATGTCTTCTTTTAGTTGTTGTTCTGTCCCTACAGTGTGTTCATGTAGCACTTGTACAGTTGGTCTACATGTAATTTTAGAATACATAAGAACATCCTGTAAATGGATAGCTAGCTTACTAATACAGGTTTGAGGTTTTAAAATGAATAAATTTTTCCATTTATATCCATGTCACTAGCCACTTGTGATAAATATCATCTCGGAAGTGGACCAAGCTAATTTTCTTAGTGCTGAAGAAACAAATAATTTTTACAAAGTCTATGGAAAAAAAAAATCAAACCCAAAGAACAGCTGCTGAAAGACAGCATGAACTTTACCAGTTGGGTAGCACATAGGGACTTTCATCACTGCTTGTTTATTTCAGATGAGGAATCTCAACCATTTGTTAATTCACACAAGCACATGAAAGGCATAGGGCAAGTGACAGCATTTTATGTATTTTCTCCAATCTCTGAAAAGTGCTGTACACATTTTAATTTAATTGTTTTTTCTGGTATATTACATACCTTGAGAATTTTGTTGTTCATCAATAAATTACGGCCCTTCCATACTTTCACAGACCTTTTATTCCAAACAGTCTTCTACTGGGCTAACTGAGAAAAGGGACTTCAGCACACTAACTTGTAATGAAAAGCAAAATAGTTTAGCTTTACAGTGTGTAATAAAATCTTTCCAGCATTAAGTAAAAGGTGTTCCCTCAGTGGCCAAATGAAAGGTGTGATTCAGGAACCAAAAGACTGCAAGGCCACACCATCTAAGTTAAATAGTGTCCACGGTGTGTAGTGGGGTTCTGATGATGTAAAGCAACCCACATTCTTCATACTTCTCAAGACTGTACACCAGATGTAAATGTGAGGAATTTTGAAACTGTTCAGGGAAAATAAGAATAATCTCAGCAAATAATGTGAACACTGGTGGTTCTTTTTGATAAAATTCATGGAAGTGCAAGGTCTATACTAAAGTCTCAAACTCTTCTATACTCTTCCACTTATAAGAGTTATTTGTGTGGGTCCACTACTCAAAGTAAACATTAAAAAAAAAAAAAAGCTTTATATAGATATCCAGAATTCATTTGCCCAATTCAAATCACTTTTAAATCAAAATGGATCTTTCTAATTACTTTTGTGAATTTTTAAATCATTCATCCTGTAACAGAAACCTGAAGCAGCACCAGCTGCACAAGGAATTATATACATCAAGTGAAGAGCATCCAACTGGCTTTTCACTAGAGATGGTAAAGAACTGCATGTGGCCATTGCAATAAATTGGGTAAGACTGAATTCCTTAGCATTTGTTTAGCCTGGTAGCCAAGTTTTCAGTTAAGGTAAGTATTTTAAACATTAGTTGCAATTTAGCATCATGGTTCCTTGAAATACTGCAGTCATGTAAATACAGCTTTAGTGGGGAGGAAATATTTTATAAATCCTTGAAAAGCATTATTTGCATAGTGTTTCTGTTCAATGGTCCTTCTAAAGATGAAGCTAAAATGGGAAATCTAAATTTGTTCTTATAAGAACATAAATCATTGTCGTGGTTTTGCCCCAGCCGAGGGCCGCACCC
Source organism: Porphyrio hochstetteri (assembly GCA_020800305.1). Classification (NCBI taxonomy): domain Eukaryota; kingdom Metazoa; phylum Chordata; class Aves; order Gruiformes; family Rallidae; genus Porphyrio; species Porphyrio hochstetteri. The sequence continues at coordinate 30,970,686 of CM036905.1, read as the reverse complement.
CACACAGTCGCTTGTACTTTTAAAAGGAAGGGGGAAGGAAAGTTGGGGGAAGGGGAAAAGGGAAGGAAGAAAGGAGGAAAATAAACCACAACCTAGAAACCAGAACCCCGCAGGTTGGGATAAGGATAGTTTACTAAACAATAACAGAAAACTAGATATAACAATAACAGGAGTTTAAAGCACAAAATAGATGAAACTGGTGATACACAATGCAGTTTCTCACCAAACCACACAACTCAGGCCGCACAGCTTAGAGCCCGTCCCGGACAACCCGACCGTCCCCAGAAACTGCACATCCTGGCGTTGTCTCCTCCTCTTCCCCCCAGTCCCCCTTTATACTGAGCATGACATAACTGGCATGGAATATCCTCTTTGGCCAATTCGGGTCACCTGTCCTGGCTGTGTCCTCTCCTTTCTCATTAGTAAGGAAGTATGCAGAGCTGAGAAAGGTCCTTGATTGCCCGGCAACAACTAGAAACATCAGGGTGCTATCAGCACTGTTCTCATCCTAACTCCCAAACATGGCATTCCATCCACTGCTAAAAAAAATTGACTCCATCATAGCTGAAACCAGGACAATCATTTAGACCCACAGTCTTTGAGGGTGCAACCAGAAATCTATGGGGGAGGACACAGGATGATAATACAGGGAGACATTAAAGTGAACTGAGGACAGAGTTGTGCATGGCTTGCTTAGAGGTAGAGATGCCTGTGAGCAGCATCAGTTGTTTGACCTTCAAGAGCCTACAAGAGTGAGTGTGGGGGAGTTTCTTTACCACTGCTGACATTAACAACCTCAGGATAACAAAACTGTAAGTTGTGGAATGACTTTCCTTCAGTGTGTCATTGGCTTATGTTCACTGTATATGTTGATACAGTCTTTAAGAATACTTTTCTGTAGAAATGATTATGCAAATAGATACATTTCACTGCATCTTGTTTAATAACATAGATCCAGTCTAAGTACTGAGTGTCATTTACTCCTGTTAATAGCATCTTACAGAAAACTGCCAGTTCCTTACGAGCATGATCCTACAAGCAACAGACTGAAAAGAGTAGTATGTCCAGCCATGAACACAGAGAAATCCTCAGTCATTTCCCAACAATATATTCCTGTATGTATCATTGACCAAAGCCTGTATATTGTATCACATATGCATGCCATATAACTCCACATACTCAGCAGATACAACACTGAAAGGTGTTGGAGTGGCAATAGCTCATAGCCCTGGGTTGATTTAGAGACCCTGTTTACCCAACTGGCTTGCTTTCTGTTTTGTAAGGTCAAGGTCATCTTAGACTTGCAAATTAGAGGGAAATCTCTTAAATGGTATGTTTGCCTGTGAAGTAACAGTGAGAATGGAGCCATGCAAGAGGTTCCTACCTACTTTGTGTGATGCGGAGCTGTGCACTCCATTTTGATTTTGCTCTGGCATAATGTGACCACCATACAGCCAAAGCTGTTTTTTCCATGGATCAAGGAATTACCCTGCTTACTTCTGCAGGCAAATTTTTGTCATAGACCTTCCTTACTGCGTCCCAGGAAGAGTTTGCCTGCTGTGGGGAATCTTGAAAAGAGTAAAAGAGGAAGCTGAAAGATGGGTGGCCTTATTTTGCTATCTCGTATCAGGAGCCATGCTACATAGTGAACCCAGAAGTTATACTTGTTGCTGATGCTAGACTGTTACCCTGCTCCTCACCTACTTCAGTAGCCGGCGTAGATCCCATGCCTTGCAGAAGGTGTTGTTATCACTTCTCTGTCTCATGCAAGACAGCAGGGAGGTGACAGGTTTTGCATAAATATCTATTTTGGTCTGAAAATCCGACACCTGTCTGACAGGTTTAGGTTTCTCCCACCTCCAGACATTCTTTAGACTGTTTTATTATCCCTACTTCTCACAGACCGTGGTCTCTCTGGAGGAAGATGACCACAAGGAAGGATTTGAGCTGACAACCTTTACCCAGTAGTCCTGTGGGACTCAAGAATGAAACAGCTAAACTACAGACTGCAGGTGTATGTGGGGATGTAACTTGCCCTTGTGTCTGTCCCTACACCAAGGATGCACAAAGTGGGCTTACAAGCTGTTAATTTTCTAAAAGGCTTCAGATGAATCCCATAAAACTGCAAACTAGTAGTAGTTGACATCCCTACCATGCAATACTGAGACAATGGGTCCATAGGCAAATGTGGTGCACAGGAGAATGTAAATGTAAAGGTTCAATTGTTACAGGATGTAAATGAAAACGTAAAAATGTCATCTGTGACAGGATATACCACAACTCTTGGTTATGCTAGTGCTTACTGAAGAGCCAGTGAATAGAGAGACAAGGGGGAGCCAAAAGGGCATCATGTCTTAGATCTTCAAAAGAATCTCTGCAGACTCCTACTGTAAAGCTGCCAAAAATTTAAGCTTTTTTGTATAATAAAGTCCTCACATAACTATGCAACTGGTTAAAAGATAAGAAATAAAGGATGGGAAAGGGGTTTTGCAATTAATTGGTTTCAGTCATGAGAGGGCCCGTACCATTTAACGTAGCCAACAGCAATTTGGGAAAGGAGGTGAGCTGTGAAGTGATTAAGTTTGCTGATGCACTAAGTTACTGAGGACCAGAGAGGAGGTCCAACCACAAACAAGTACAGGACTTCAAAATACTGACTGACAAGGCAATAAAATGGCAGATTAAAATCAGTGCTGATAAAATACAAGAATAGAGAGTAAGGGCAGAATCAATATGCTGCAGAAGTGACGCATAAGCAGCAGTGACTTTCTGAGACAATGCTGCCTTTTCTTTTGATTTTTCCCCCTTTCTAATTTTAACTACTAGATAGCAGATAATACGTTTTCAATCCTGCGCATGTGCATCTATTAACTGTATTTCTTGGGTTGCATTGCTGGAAAAAAAATGTGCTGACCTTCAGCAAGGTTGTTCAATGCTTCTGTTATGTTTCTCTTTGAAAAATATTTAGGGTAGCAATTAAAATTCATTTCACACTTAAATTTAGCTTAGCTGGAAATGTCTTCCTCACTTGGATATAGTGAAGAAAGACATAGGATAGGAGATCTAAGACTCCTATGGATGTGAAAGAAGAGGTGATAGGGTTTCATGTTAAACGATTCACCTCATTTGCATGGTATGCAGCTGAGGGAGAAAATGTGTTTTTGTGGAGGCTGACTTTTTTGGTGGTCTTCTACAACACTATTACCACATTAACACAGCAAAGTGAGGAATATTTAGTTCAACAGTTTATCTTGAGGACCCTGTAGAAATGGATCTCACAGGCTTACACTGGGTAGGGAAATCTCAGGGGAGGCCAATAAGAGAAGCAAATTATGTGGATTCCTTTGAGTGGTTAGGTAACTATGGCAGCACTGGTGAAGCTCTGCAATGTCTGGTGTTAGATTTAACATGAAAGGTTTACAGATGCTTGAAAATTTTCCAGTTGGAAATAAAGATACTTTTAGGGGACACAGAGGAACCAACACCACAAACAAACCCACCAAACTGCTGACATCAGAGTGTACAAACACATTTTGCCAGCAGTGCCAGCTGCTACTCCATCTCCTAGCTGCTCAAGGACTCTCTACTTCTCTGTCTCTGCTACCCAGCACTAGGATGAAAAGAATCTGGGAAAGTATGTGACTAAGAAATAGCCTCCCCCCAAAACCTTTGCTGTTTTGAGACAGATTTACCAGGGTAACAACAGGAACGCATGGGACAGCACAGCACAGAAAATGGCACAGGCTTGGGCACAAGCAACTAATGCAGGATGTAAGGGTAAATGTTAATCCTGCTGGATGTCTAGTGATGGCCTTAATTGTTTTTCCCATGGACCTCTTCAGGCAGTTGCAGAAGGACTGTAGACTTGTCAGTTTATAGTCTAATAAGGTAGCTCCTAAGCAGTCCTGGCTTTAAATTTTAAAAATAGCGAATTGATTTAATCAGGACTAGTGGGGAGACTCACTGTCTCACTGCCAATTCCTAATGAAACTTCAACCTTCCCTGCTAGGATTTACATTTTTCCTTTTCCTCTCCTCTCCTCTCCTCTCCTCTCCTCTCCTCTCCTCTCCTCTCCTCTCCTCTCCTCTCTCCGCCTTCTTTTCTCTTTCTTTTTTTCTTTTTCTTTCATTATTTTCTTCTTTCTTTTGTTTGCTTGTTCTGTGGTTTTGGGAGGGCTTTTTGGTTGGTTTGTTGTGGGTTTTCATGTAGTAGAAGTTGCTGCATCTGGATTTGCTTCCTGGGGGGACAGCTAGTCTCTTTTAAGTAATACCTTATGAAAGAGCATGTGCACAGAAGGATAAATTGCCTATGTTAAATGCATACTGAGTCTTGGAACAGGAGAAATCCCATGGCATTATTTCACTTGTATCTCACAAACATGCATGTGTTTGTGATGAGTATAAACAAGAACAGCTGTTTCCTTCAAAATCAATTCAAATTTCCAGGATTACTGAGTCACTTTGTTATGACTTTAACATGAGGATATGAATGAAGGTATCTTGGGAGCAGGAAAGGCTGCAACATGGTACCCTTGGAGGTGTTCAAAAAACTGGTAGACAAGGCACTTCAGGAGATGGTTTAGTGGTTACAGTGGTGTAGGGCTGATGGTTGGGCTTGATGACCTTGAAGGTCTTTTCCAACCTTGATGATTCTATGATTCTAATTACATCTAAGCTGTGGGCCTTATTACAACTGAACTTGGAGGTCAGTGGGTTGCTATTTCTGGAATTTGCTGACTGTGGTAGTTTGATCCTGGGTGGAGGCCAAATGCCCACCGAAGTCACTCTATCACTCCCCTTTTCAGCTGGACAGGAGAGAAAATACATTTCAAGAGGCTCAGGAGCCAAGATAAGGACAGGGAGAGATCATTCTGCAGGTACCATCAATGGACAAAACAGACTCGACACAGAATAAAGGAAAGAAAACTCTAATTTATTACACTACATTACACACACAGAGTGAAACCAGAGTTGGATAATGAGAAGTGCAACCACATCTTAAAGCACTTCCCCCTACCCCTCCCTTCTTAGCAGACTTCACTTTAGTCATGATTTTGCTTCCTTCTTCCCCCCCCACCACTGTGGCACTGGCAGGGTCAGGGAATGGAGGAATGGGGGTTTCGGTCAGGTCCTCACAAGTTGTTTTCATTCTTAGCCAGGGAGGCATTCCTCAGACTCTTCTCCTGCTGCACCATGGGGTCCCACCCACAGGAGACAGTCTTTCATGAACTTCCCTAACATGAGTCCTTTCCCACAGGGCTGCAGAGGTTTCTCTACAGGTTGCAGGGACACTTTTCTCTCTGGCATCTGGGGCACCTCTTCCCCCCACTTAACTGACCTTGGTGTCTGCGCAGTTTCTTACATCTTCTCACTCCCTTCTCTGGTGGCAAAAAGCAGCTGCTTGCAGGGTTTTTTTTCTCCTACATATGATTCCCAGAGGTTCTGTGACCATCACTGATGGGCTCGGCCTTGGTCAGCAGCAACTCCGGCCTTGAGCCGGCTGGTGTTTGCTCTGTCAGGCCTGCAGAGAGCTTCTGGCTGCTTCTTGCAGAAGCCACCCCTGCAACCCCCCTCCTCCACCAGAGCCCAGCCATGCAAAACTGACACTGACACAGCCAAAGTTCAGGGGGGAGTTGGAAGTCTCATGATGGAAGGAATCCCAAGGAAAATCTGCCCCATTTCCCATCAGCCCAACCAGTCTGTCCTCTGTTAATTTCCTTGGAAAACCCCAATTTCAGAGAATTTGGAAGTCATGTCAACTCCTCTGCCCAAATCTAAGCTTCTGAGACCTGGCCAAAGCCTGAGCAGCCCCTGACCTCCAGCTTGTAGCCCTCACAGAGAGTCCAGCAAATGGCCTGACCTCAGTCTAGGCTCCATAACTTGGACTCACAGAGAAATTTGGAAGTGTCTCATTTTGAATCAGAGTAACAAGAAATTTCATAAGATCAGTGCCTTCTTATGAGCAAAATTATGTTTCCTCATCCAAATACAAGAAGAACATTTTAGGGCCTTCTGCTACATTTCTTCAAAACCACTATCCATTCCCAAATCTTGGACAGGCAGGAGAAAATACGGGGTTTTGTCTAGGCAGGGCCATCTTTTGTGACAACATAGAGTAAGATTAGCAGTCTACATTTCACAGAGATTCTGGTGAATAAATATGCAAGCACTGTATTTACTTATTTGGGTTTTATTTAATATACGATTTTCAAAAAGTTTCCATTGAAAAATCCAAAGTTTTAAATAATGTTCTGGTACAAAAATACAGTCCTTTAGATAAAAACTTCCATACTGTTACTTCCAAATAAATAAAATTACATCAGACACATTTAAATGATTCAGTACAAAAAAATACAAAACTTCTTAAAACTTGAGGCTAAATCAGTGCAATAGAGTTAATCATGTTTCCTGGAATTCCTAAGTAGCCCGGTCTCCTGGTAACTTCAGTGCATAACAATAATTACCAGCAATTAATCACCAATCCCCTACTTCAGAAAACTGCTTCAGCATTTGCTTATCTTTAAGCATGTCTATTTGCTTGATTTGGATTTAGATATGCTTAGAAGTAAACAAATACGTGTTTTCCTGAGTACAGAAACTTCTATGAATTGATGCTTGTATTTCCATGCTAAACAGAGGAATGTTGAGACTAATCTTAGAGCATCCCTGTCCCAAGACAGCACCAGATGGAGAACTGGGTACCATATAATGTCATTTCAGGATTTCCATATGGAAACTGGGTAAACATTGCTTCATTCTGTATTTTCAGTTCAACAAACATATAACAGATAGACAATTTTAAGATAAAGTCATTTCTTATATAATAGTAGGAAGTATAAATATTTTGATTGATCTTTTTTTATAAATAATTATTTAAAATACTTAAATATTAATAAATAAATGTATAAAATCTCAATAAAAAACAAATAAAAATGTGCATCATAACAAATTTTGCACAAAAACTCATTACAAAAGGTTATATGCATCTGCATTTCCTCTGAGACTGACTCCTTTTCCTTTTGAGAGAAGTTGGAGAATCCACCAGCTTTTTTAAGACGATGAACAGCTCATTCACGGCTTTGCGTTGAATTTTCAAGTCACTCATCTGTTACAAGTAAGAAACAAATGGAATGAAGGGCATGCCAAGAGCTATAATTATTTACTGATCACATCCTACAGGCTACACTGCTACTGAGCTAAACCAGATGGACATCTGTAATTTCCAACTACTCTACTACTTAATTCCTATAACAACGACCCACTCCATCACAAATTTTTGTTTCCCACTTTCTGTGCTACATTGCAGCATGCCCTACGAAGAGAGGCTGAGGGAGCTGGGCTTGTTCAGTCTGGAGAAGAGAAGGCTGTGGGGGGGACCTCATTGCAGCCTTCCAGTACATGAAGGGAGCTTATAAGCAGGAGGGGATTCAACTTTTTAAAAGGATAGACAATGACAGGACAAAGGGGAATGGATTAAAGCTAAAGGAAGGAAGGTTTAGATTAGATATTAGGGGGAAGTTTTTTACAGAAAGAGTGGTGAGGTGCTGGAACAGGCTGCCCAGAGAGGTGGTGGATGCCCCATCCCTGGAAGTGTTCAAGGCCAGGTTGGATGGGGCCCTGGGCAACCTAGTGTAGATCCAGGCCTGAGGTTGATGGCCCTGCCTGTGGCAGGGGGGTTGGAGCTCTATGATCCTTGGGGTCCCTTCCAACTCATACCATTCTATGATTCTATGATTCTATGGCACAGACCAGCCAATATTCTGTGAAACAGGGCTACTCATTAGTTATAGCAATGATATATATGCTACCCACAAGCAGCTAACTCCACTGGGGTGCTGGCTGTGGAGCTCTGCAGAGGTTAGTGGCTTGTGCCAAGGGCCTCCAAAGCCCACGGAGGCACACTGTAATGGGGTGCACCTTTCCCGTCTAATTTCAAAAGCACCGAGAGCCGTGTCAGTGGCAGCTCTGGTGGGCAGATGATGCAGCAGCACTGCTGGCACCTCTGTGGCAGACTCCAGCAAGACTTGAGGAAGGCAGCCCCCGCACTGACACCCCACGCCACAGACCCGCGGCAGCCCCTGCAGCTGGAAACATTAGGTTTTCCAGTATGAACTGAGGTAAACGGGGGGTTACCAGATGGGTTACTGAAGCATTATTGACTTGAGTCACACTCAAGTCTCAACTGGAAAATATAGTGTCATGAGCCTTGGAGGAAAAGGAAGCTTACCTGAAGCTTTGCCAGGTCCATGAGGTCTTCCATCTTACTGAAGCCATCAGGAAGGCTGTTTTTCAGAGTATAGAGCTCCTCAGATATATGCCTGACATGGTCCTTTGACTTGTCAGCCTTTTCAAGTATTTCCAAGTACATGGAAACAATCTGGCTCAGGATTATCCTTTTTTCATTTCTCTGTTGAAAAACAGTCAGAAAGAAAGGTCTGTGACAGCCCATCGGCAGGAAAATGAACGAAGATAAACCACAGCACACAGGGGTTCCCACTGCTGCTTGAAACAGGATGATAAAGATGCTGTACCTCAGGATCAATTCACGGTGCAGTATAAAGCACCTTGATCCATATGGGAAGCATTTTTGTAGAGATTTTTTTCTCATTTCCAAGCTACCGAAGCAGGCTCTGCTCTTTTTCCTACTACCTCAGATGGTTACACTGGCCCTGGGAGCTGCTTTGTACCAAAAGTGCCCCGCAAAGTGGCTCAGATGCTTTCTCATATCTGATTCTGACTCACCTCTGTCCAGTTTGTCAGTTTTTCTGTAAAAATAGGTCCGCCATCAGCTACATCTGAATGACTTGAGTTCTGCAACAGAGAATAAACGTATGTTATACAAACACTTACCACAAGACAAATTTGTGTTGTCTATTCAAATAAGCAATAAAAACCAGAGAGGTGATTTTTGCACTGCTGGCCTATAGCTATTACAATGCTTTCACTTCTCTAAGCACCAAAATGCATTGGATGACTGCCTAGTACCATAAGCAGCATTGATCTGCTGTTCAATGTCTTCTGCTATGTCTCTGTCTCATCTGAATTGAGACATTTAGCAGCATCTATTTTATCAAACGCTCCTTGCGAGTTTTGGTAGTAACAGCCAAAACCTAAACTTCCTAAGCATAGCAACTGGCTAGAAATTTGTCAGATCTGATCTTGGCATGTTTTCTGGTAAGGCAAAGACCACCAGTGTGTAGTCTGTGGCCTGGAATTGATCCAACCTTAGTAAAATCTCATATGGAACAAGAACAAATTAAGTTTACTATAAAACTACTGTTTGTAGGACTGGAGAACAGCTCAGTATTCCACAGTCAGGCATGGGGATATAGAAGGTTAGTGGGCTACCAAGAGGCTCTCAGGGTTGAAGTTTAACCATCAGATGTTAGCCACACACTGTGACAGATTCTAGGAAACAAAGAGCAATACAATTCTCCTACCAAGGAAAGGTAAACTGAATCATTTCCTCTACTATGTCTTTTTTTTTTTTCTTTTTGTATACAACAGTCACTATTTCCTTTTTTGCCTGCTTGGTAATTTAAATACAGTGAGTACAAAGGGAAAACTTACAGGCTGACAGAAACCTTGTAGCCTGATTGGCTCCCCATGCTGAGCATATTGCCAAACATTGTTTTGCTATTCTTTTGAAAGGTGGGGAACACCTGCTGTGAACCAGAGTTTTTAATGTCAGTGCAAGAAGTTCAAAAGGGCTGAAGATCTCTCTGGCAGAGTTACACATATTCTAGTGAGAATCTCTATGACCTATGCTAACAGCAAATTTAAGATAGCATGCTAATTTTAAAGCCTGTTTTCTACCAATCTTCAGACACTGAAGTATCACACTAGTCTGCTTTGTATGATACTTCAGGGTGATTATTTGATTATTAAATTTCAACTGCACAACTTTTGAAATTTATGCACAAAATTTTGACAAAATCAGAGGGGCATATAGGAGATGACTCTTGCCGTTGCTTTCATACATTTAAGGAACAAACCCAAAATTTATTGAGAATCAAAGTTGTTAATTAGAAGTGACTATTGTAGTTCTCATATCTCTATGACTAAAGTAGTTCCCAGTTAACTGTGAACTACTTTAATGCATTATAGATAAGTATAGGTGAATTAACACTATAGTTATCAAATTATCAAAATTCTTTCTGAAAAAAGGCATCACCATGCCAGATAACATTCCCATGAAAGATCTTTGTTACAGATATGGAACCAGAATGGCTGAAGGATGCAAAAGAGTAATGCAATAGGAAGCATCTTTGGGCAGCACATCACTACTGCTACTGCAAAGTACCAGATGCATTTTTTAAAACAAAAGGTCTTCTCCACTTTGTTTATATGCTAATACTAAATCCCCTATTAACATTACTAACCTTAAACTAAAAAAAGTGTCAGTAAATTGCATCTGAATAGAATTGAGTCAAGATTCATCATTCATCACAAACTGAATTAAGATTTCTTGTTATAAAACATTCCATATAATCAAAGACTGAATGGAGCTAGGAGAAGCTCTTGTGAAAGGAACTCTGCCCCTGAAATAAATGTAAACTACTTCCCAAACTATGTCTGTTGAAGAGCTGAATCACATTAGTGGAAGAAGTTAGCAAAACCAAAGAAATGGTCCATATTATTGTTTGAAAAAAAAAGGTATAACAAAAACTTTGTTCTATGGTTACCCTCTATTGGTACATATTGAGTATGTCAAGCATTGCTCGAGTCTGGACTACTTAGAAACAGAAGGGCACAAACAGAAATGCAGTAGAAGACCATACTTACAAAGTCAGCTTTCAGTTGGTCTATATCATTTTGAAGTTGATTAAGATTTAAGCTATTTCCAAAACGTCCAAAATAAATCATGATGACAGACAGAACAAACAAGCTGTAGGTCTGGCAAGTCATTTTCTTGATGATGGTTCAGTTAAACTGCTCAGATAAATTCTAGTGGATGTCAGTTCTAAGAGCACTGAGCTTCAACTTCTAACAGTTAAATCTTCTATTAGAAGAAAGTAGACGAATGAACTTCATCTGCCTGTCAGTGGTATTTATACCTGGTCTTGAAAATTTTTATTTCGTCATCACAGGCTGTGTATATTTAGACAAGATAGTGTTAGATAAGAACCCTTCGTTTCTGGCTAATCAAGGGAATCCCTCGAAAGCATCTTTCTTACACCGTGGTCCTGGAAAATTTTTCAGTGGTTCGTCAATGGGTAATATTTACGTGGCAAATTCTGAAGTTTCTTTTACACATGGTTGGGGAAAAGGGGGAAATTATGATACTGATTGAGGACTATACATTATGGCTCAAGGATATTCTTACACACTACCTGAAAGAGCCATATCGTGTGTTTAAAGGGTCATTGTAACAGTCAACTCATTTCTGGTGTTCTTTTAAAGTAACCACTGAGATTGCCCTGGCATTCTTCACAGTCACTTAGAAATCTAAACGTTCTTCCTACTGCTGTTCTTTCATGAAATACTATTTGCATTTTTTTTCTATGGTCTAAAGTGAATTTCTGCTGCTTTCTCATTCTTCACCTCCAAATTCAAAATAGACTCAGGGAAAATGACATCCAGTATGGACGCAATGATGCATCATCATATTAGATTCCTCTATGGTTGTCTACTATCTGCAATAGCAGAGTATTTAGTAGTCAAGACACTAATTTCTGCTTGGCAATAATTAAATTTCCCCAGAATTTCTACTTATGTGTGTAAATACAGAAGCAGAATGATATGGACAAAAAAAAAAGCACAGGTGAGGAAGAAAGGCAGGAGGGTCTCCAGGGGTATGCAGACCCCTGAAACATCTGTATTGAGGGTAACTGGGAAAAACATTTTCATATAGGAACTGACCTCTGCTTGATGGAGAAAGAGCTTGAAAGAGCTTATTGTGAAAAGTCTTATGAAGAAATCTGAGAAATTTTAGATTGTAGTATATGAATGCATGGTAGGCAGGAGCCTACAAGCAAAAAAATAAAGGAGCCCATAGGGAAAAAGAAAAGAAAGAGGATCAGGAAGAGGGCACTTGTGAGTTCAGTTCACACAGGTTGCAGCAGATGATGTCTGTAGCTCATCAGAAACAGATGAGAATTAAACTGCCCCCCGAGAGGTATGATTTTTGCTCTCCAGCACAGACCTGGATGGCTCTCTAGGTATTTCTTGCAAGAAGCTGGCCCCTTCCCCAGCAGCACCTCCTATCTCAGCAAACGACCATTAATGCCATCAAACATTATTCACCTTCAGCTTGAAAGAGGACCTCCATCTGTGGAACAGATCTAGTCTGCTACTACCATTGCAAACAGAAAATTGCTATTTTGCAGAGAAATTATCCTTATATCATCAGCAACCACAGGCCTAAAATCTGCATGCTACAGTTCCTTGGGAATAGCATCATAAACAAATGGCATACATCTCACAACAGGTGCTGTACTGCATGAAAATTAGGTCTTTAACCTGCTTGGGATAGTAGAATTATGCAATTCCCATCTTAATTTTAGTTTAGCAAATTTGAACTGGTTAAGCAGTAACATGATTGCTGCAAGTGCTGACATAGAAGTGAGGTAATAATGCTATCCAAGGAGGCTTAAAAGCACTGTAGAAAAAAATGCAGTTATCATGCCTGCCCATGGCAGAGGGGTTAGACTGGACAGTCTTCAAGGATTCCTTCCAAGCCAAACCATTCTGATTCTATACCAGAAATTAGAATCACAGAATTACAGTATCATTTAGATTGGAACCTTAAATAATTGAATCCAGCCAATAACTTAACACTAACAAGTCCACCACTAAATCATGTTCCTAAGCACCACATCTACATGTTCTTTAAATATCTCCATGGATGGTCACAAAAGGGAGGTCTCACCAAGGTTCAAAGTGGACTCACAAATGTCAGCACACTGAACAAACCTGTTGGTAATGTTGATACACCTGGATTGCTTTGCAAGGCAAGCGTAGTCAAACGGCACGTTGTGGCACAGCTACCTGATGCTTTATACATACAGGAAAACCAAACATATTATACAAATACGGGAGACACGTGCTGAGTGAGGCACGTTAATTGGCCATGAGCCTATGGAGAAATTCTTTGGCAAAGTACTTGTCATGGTTTAGCCCCAGGTGGTAGCTGAGCACCTCATGACTGCTCACCCTCTCCCCACCCCGCAGTGGGATGGGGAGGAGAATAGGAAGACAAAGGCAAACATTAAGGTTTGGGATAAGAACAGGTTATTGGGACAGTAACACTGCCCTCCTCTGCAGAGTACTATTCATCCAGTGACTGCTCTGGCTTAGACTGCCTTGGTAAACCTGTCAGACATTCATCTCACCCACAGCTGGCTGCATGTCTCAGGTGATCTCCCTTTGGCCTCCCATTACTACTGAACTTTTAAGAATAACAGATGAAATATCAGAAAGAAATGATTTTTCCAACTCACCTTTTCAAGACTCTGGTTAAAGTTTTGGGGATTTATATGGCTAATTTTATCACTAGATCACCTCACCTTTCAGAGGAGGCCACTGTCAAGCATCCAGTTTTGCAGATAAGAAAATAAAAGCACAGAGCAAAGAGATGGGTGATTCATGATCATTCACCACCTAGGAAAGGCAGATCTAGGAACATAAACAGGGTCTTCCAGTCCCGTTGTAGTCCTTTATCCACTAAGCAGTGCTACAAGTATTATATAATAAACCGAGGCAGAAATTAAGCAAAGAGCAAAATAGAAGAAACCCATGATGTCTGGCTCCATCATGCTGAGTGTCGGCCTGACTTACAGGTACCTTCTCCTGCCTGTGGAGGTTAGATTCAGGCCTTCTACTCGTCTCCACATTCAAATTCTCACACAAAGGGCTGAATGTTCTGTGGTAAATCACCAGCTGGACAGAAATGTATCTAATACAGAAATGAATGGTCCCTTTTCCAAATCCTTTACATTTGAATAAATGGTACCATGATAATGTTGACACACTCATCTCAAAATGTTCTCTTCTACTGACGCACACCGTCACCTCTCTCCAAATAAACAGCTTTCAGCAGATGGTCAGAACATGAGGGTCCTTGATTTTTGGAGGTACTACACCCTTCCCAGCTCTGTTGTGCTTCCCATTCTGCCCCCAAATGATGAAACAGATCACCATTGTCACATTGTCTAGTGTATGTCTTGCTCAAAAGCCATGAACAGCTAAGTTGTGAAGTAGGCTCAGGTTCAGATGACGCCTTTGCACTATGCATCAACATGGTTACAAACAAAATAAGGGATATCTTGCAAGTATCTCCCCTTCACTAGACAGAGCCACGGACCTAAGAGAATCCATTTTTTTATCTTTGTTCCTTAGTAGGTACCTATTAAGTGCATGTTGGAGGGGACTGAAAACTCGGCATTAACACAAGCTCTTTGCCTGAGCTCTAGTTCTAATTTAGCTGAAAAAGGTGCCACAATAGTGTTGGAAAGTCTTGTGCTGAGTAGAGTTGGAGTGGTCCTTCTGTGTGACTCCACACTCACAGCTGGACTGTCAACTGTTCCAAACACAGAAGGAAATGAAACCAAGGCTTTTTTTTTTCATTTTGCTGCCTGGAAGTCATCTGACTCTTCATGCAAAGCAGAGGTTTCACACCCTTTTGTTCATACAACACCTTACACCAAATACCCGATGATACCCTTGCAAAGTCATGTCAGATTTCACTGTGACCATTGACTGAAGGTTTTTCCCTTTCATTTTTTGTTTTGTGCCTACTCCTCAGAGTGCTGGCTGAGTGGTTTGCCAGAAACTACCCTTACCAACCCAGCAAGTCTCTGCCACACTTTTGTTTCTCTAAAAACCCAGTGGCTTCCTCTATTACCACTGCCCAAGGAAAGCAGCTCAGGGGTGGAAAACCCTATCTGCATTGTCATTCTGACCTTATGTCACTTCACCTTTTAGCCTCCCTCTCCTACGAACCAGGAGAAATAATTCTTTCAATTCCTCCTTCACAATGCTTGAGGGAGAATACGGGGTTTAAGTGATTAAAGTTTGCATGTGCCTTGTACCAGTGCTATGTAATTCTTATACCAGTGCTATGTAATTACTAAGTATTGTTATTCGTGTTACCACTATCTGCAAAGTAGATGTCTTGATAATCAGACTTCATGACTTTCCAACTGACCATTACAAACACACTGTAAGAATAAGACTTCTCTCTACCCCAAAAATAACCCAAACAACCAAAACCAACCAACCAAAAAAAAAACCCAAAACTGAAAAAAACCCTAAAAAACAGCACTCTTGTGCAGATATAGATACACATCACAGAAGACATAGCTATCTGCTTCTTGTGACCACCAGATGTCTGTGATTTAGAGGATATTTCCTGTGAACATTAGGGATACGTTTGACATAAAAGAGCTACATTGTTTTATAAGAAAAAAAAAATCAGGGCAGGGGAAAGTTTTGAAATTCACAAAATTAATTCCTTCGACATTTTTCTAAACTGCTAATTCAAAACACTTTTTGGAAATACTATTGTTTGAGAGAACTGGAAAAACAGCTTGTACCATCTGAAATATGACACAAAGAAAACCCTATGGCTTCCACCAGATACTCCTGGCCACATGCAATCAACAATGCAAAAATGTGTATTATTGATTACTCTTTCAACTCACCAAATTTCTCACACGCAGAGGCTACCGAATCTTCCAAAGAAAGGTCAGGAAGAGGAAACTTATACCCAGTGTTGTTAGACATCTAGAGAGACAGATGTCCAGACAGATGATGAAGGAATGGACACAACTTTAAGTCATTAAAGTGTAAATTCAAAATTACGAAAATCACTGTACCTTGACTGACAAAAGACAAACATTTAATCTTTCTCTTCAGAATTCTAATTTGGTAACCCCACGTGAGATGGAAAGAAGTGTACAGGTTGGGAAAACTTGTCCCCAAAAAACACTAATGATTATGTTCTGAATTGGTAAGAGGAAATAGCTGCCCCCTCATGGCCTGAGTACTCACCCATCCTGTAAGAGCCCAAGCTTTTCCTTGCCTAGGAAGAATGGACTGTTGTTCCTCACACACTATTGTGGACTTTTTTGCCACTTCTAACTGTGTGAGTATCAGCTCTGTATTGTCTGGACCACAGTAATAGCATAACGTGACTATTCAGAACTCGTCTTAAAATAATTTACTGGAGCATATGGAGATTATAACAAATATTTTTCTCACAACATCTATCCCCATTAACAGCACTTAATGTCTCTCTTTATAAAACTGAGCATAATGCTGTCTCCCTTTCCTTACAAGACTGTTGAAGTGATGTGTATGAGGAATTCTGAGACTGGACAGAGGGCCCTATAATATACATTTTCTCACTGCCAATTGTGCACAGACAGCAATATGTAAACGGAGACCAAAGGGTCCTCCTTTTTCTCTTGTGCCATATTTCAGGTTGGTTTTACATCTCTTCAAGAAACAGAGTCTGCACGTATGAATGATTAAGAAACTATGAGTAGGACCTAACCATGAGAAAAGGAGATATAATCCTAAAGTGCTTTTATTCTTGTAGTGAAGTATGGAAAACAATGATAGCATTGTAGGAGACAGTAATAGAACAACATGGTATGTGTTTTTACTCTATGCTATATTCAAGTCTTCACATATTCAGCTCTAGGTTAAAATCTTTTACCCATAAAATAGAGGAAGATCCCAAATCTTACTCAATTTTAGTTTAAGTGCATATCAATGTAAAAGTAACACGACTGTTGGCATGACAGCAGCCCAAAGTGTGGCTGGCAGTGCATAAAATACCTCCTGTGCTACAACCACAGTGTCTATGGGTTTTTCCATATAAAACCTTTCATTTTCACCAGTTCTTCTTCATTCTTCCAAGAAGAATAAAACACTTAATCTTGAAAATTTTCTGGTTTCAGCAGCATAATATCCTTTGGAGGTACACTAGTTCTGAGCATTGTATCATGAATCTTACATTTGTTTCCTTTTTTAAAGCCCCAGCTTCTTGGCTTATGTGATTTCATGAACTTCAGGGTCTATTTTTTGGGGTTGGGATTTTTTTCTAATAACATTTTAATCATCATAGTTTCAGGGAAGAGATTTAAAAGATTTCTAAAAGCATAGTAAGCCAAATAGAAAAAAATACAATTTAAACATAATTGTTTCAAGGTTCTTCCTAAAGACTTTCGAAATACCTCTGCCTAGGCTTTGTAGGCCTTGAAGCACCTACAACATTCATACTGTTGATTTTTCATGTTAACTGGACAATGTTATAGATCCAATGTTATTCGTGCAACACACCGATTTCAGATAAGGCATTTTGTGCCTTGGTGGGCATAAAGTCTTCTACAAAATAAAGATATATTTTATTAAATTAGTCTTCCTTAAGTGGTCTTCCAAGGTTTTCTAATTCTTTCCTAATATCTCTGCTCTTCATAAAGCCAACACACTGGTATTTCCATAACCTTTTCCACAAATATTTCCTTTACTTTGAAGGTAGCATTTTAATTCACTTAAAGAGAAATATTTCATTAAGAAAACAACTACACTGCAATGTGGTCTGGCTGTGTTCTGTAGTTCTGACTCTCTGCTGTTTCCTGTGAATATGTGTGCATATGTCTACATTTGCTGTGCATTAATAGATAGAAAAAACATCATGTTTTGCTCACAGCATCTTTCCTCAAGTCCTTGTACACAGGAGCCTGTTTTCCTTTACATATTAACTATCTGTCCAGAGAGACCTCTGATATTTTTCAGAGTCTGGTCTTCAGTTTCATTTTCATAGGATCAGCTCCACCTTCAAAAGAAACCAAAAAGCCATCTGAACTTATGCAATTAGACCTCACGGCACCTTTTCAAAAGGACCGTGTTTTTTTAAAGAGAGAAGACCAAAGGATACTAGTCTTGGATTAGCTGTTGGTATCAGTACATACTGGGTGACTCCAGTTAGGTGTCTTCATTGACCCCATCACGTGCCAGTTTGCAACCTCCTAAAATAGCAGGGCTCTGCTGAAAAATTTCCTGTATATCGGTAACGTTGGAAATCATAGCCCCCTGATCAACATAATATTTCCCATAAATTCTTAATACTATATCCAAATGGTACTTTTCAGTCTTTCAACCTGCCAGTGAGCCAGTCCCACTCATCGTCCTCCCATTATGTTTCTCCATCTGTTTGGGTTTTGTGATTCATTCCTTTTCCTTATGTTGATTTTTCCCAATGCTTTTATTTGCATTGGAATTTTTTTGGTCTAGTTTTTAGCAAGAAATTCAAGCACCATTCAAGTTTTCATTGAACTGTTGCATTTGTTTTCACAGTTTAAGTACCTTTATTGTACAGTCACATTTATTGTTGGACATGAATACGCATATATAAATTTGGAAGAAAACACTAGTGAAAGCAATCCTATAATGTTTTAATTTCTTACAGAGTTTTCTAAGTTGAAATGTGAAAATTTTTTTGAAAAATATGATCATTTTCACATTATCCCTTACACGATTTATAACAGATAATATCACACATGTACTTGCAAACACAAGTGTGTAGGTGTGGGCATATGCTGGAGGCTAACTCTGATCTATTTCAAGCACCAGTAAGAAAATATCCATTAAATATTTCAAATCAGCCTACAGAGTGGGCATTTTTTGTCATAACCATTTGGAAACATCCACAAGAGATTTCTGCTAGGAAATCTCCTGTGTGATGCAATCTTTTCTTCTAAAACAATCCAGGAGACAGTTTGGCGGGGATTCCCCTTTACCACCATTCTCTTTAGAGCCATTCATAATTGTGTGACTAAGCAAGCCAGTCTTCTTTACTCACAGAAAGAAAAAGGCAAATCAGTATGCAGGTTGGGTCCTACCTGTTTCTTTCCTGCCTCCAGAACACTTACGAGCACACCAGAAAATCAGGCCTACAAGCAATCCATCCACGGATGACACTTTACTTAGAACTGGACTTCTTGAGAGCAATTTGCTGGCACAGACTTTCCAGTTAGATTGACAATTTAAAGTGAAAGGAGAAATATGCAAGACCTTTGCTTTTTAGTAGTTAAAAAACGAAGAAATGCTTCACACCCTAAGTACATTTCCTCTTCAACTCCACAGGAAATAAGCCGTATTGGGTCGAGTGTAGTTGCACTTTATTTTAAAGTCACATATCTTCTTTTGTCAAAGATCTGGAACAACGACCATGAAGTGCTCTGAATGGACACCCTCTAGTCAGCTTTAGGTGATATAAAGTTTTGTTTAGCTAGTATTTAATGTTTTAAAGACCAAGAAATAAGAGAACTAAGTTTCTGTTGCTTTTTTGAAGAGGCTAATGAGTCTCTACCCCTAAACTCAAATAAAGCTGGTTTCTAAAAAGACAATAAAAGAAGCAAATGTTGGAGAAGAACATAATACAGTCTCAAGAAGCACACTTTAAAGTAATCAAAGCGCAAGTACTGGGTTGCTTACCTTTTTTCCTAAGGAAATGAAACTTATGCAGTTTCTCTAGCTGTCAGTTCCTTCTTTGTCAGTAACTTTTGAACAGTCAGCAATTTGATCGAAATTTGAGAGTCAAAAGTGTCACAGCTAATTTAGCCTCTGCCACTTTCATTAAAGTTGGCAACTAAGCAACAGCGAGATTGCTTTGCTAATCACGGACCATGTGTTGAAATTTTAAAGTGTCTATATGAGTTAATTGCCATTAAGAGGGGAATAGCTTTCCTAACACAGCTATTTCATTGTTGTGAAAGTATGTTCATTCCAGTAACTACACAAGAGTTAGTTAATGTCTAGGAAAATCCATATGGCAGTTACAAAAGAAATTTTAAAATCCAAAACTTGGAATAAAGAGTTATAAAAGGAACTTTCCTGTCCCACTTAAAATCTTATTATTTCATATTAATGTGTACGGGGCTCTGGACTCTTACTTCATCCTTTTACAATACCTCTGGTTTGCCACATCAGCCTATTCTGTGCATATCTGTGCATCAAAAGTGATGAAAATCTGTAGCATGTGCTACCATAGCTAGGCTTGGGGTTTTTTTCAATCTACTAGTGTGGGTATCAGCAGCACAGAAACTATGATACATGAGGCTTTAGCTATGGTGTACTATCTCTTATCTCCATGTACACCAGATAAACAAGTTGAATTTCAATTGAGAAGGGCTCAAAGTTCAGTGACACCAACTCCAGCTTCTATCAGCACACTTGAGATACTCTCCCCTTTCCATAAAAGATTTTTCTTTTGGAAAACCAGCAATCTTGGTTTGATAGTTGCTAAAAAAAATACCCAAATAACTTTCAGATTACCTAATAATCTTTTCCCTCCTGTATAAGGTAAAACGGCATTTCAGTGAGATATTCTACATTAGTGTCCCATTTGTTCTACACTGGAATTTAAACCCACTGATCGTACTTTGGGTTACATGTGGAAGCATGCTTGGGATCCTGGAAAAATGCTTCCTTTTGACATAAAATAAAACTGGAAGATGTTCTCCAGTTGTTAAACGTAGTTCATGCCATGGGACCAGGCTAGAGCTAGTTAAAAGGAAACTCAAAACAAATGCAGTGTGGAAGATGCGGTCTCAATGTCGGGTTTTTTAACTTACAGATCTCCTCCTATACCATTGCTCCTTCTGCTAATGAAGACATATCTTGCAACATTTTCTGCTATCTTATTTGAAATATTTAAGCACTGAAGCTGAATGGTTTAAGCAATGGGATGCAGGAAGTTAAAACGTTGCTTGCACTAGACCCTGAACCAGAATAATCAGGCACAAGTAGGCAGATAGATGTTCAGAAATAAATATTTGTGGAAGAAAAAATTAAATATTTAAAAGTAGTCATGAATCTTCTCGAACCTGGACACACATGGAAACCTACCTAAAAACTCTATAATTTCTGGCATTGCATCTTGAATTACACTCAAAAGAGACTGTGGTGGGATGCATCTTCTTCCAAGGATATTTTTGCTGTAACTGCATGTCAAGGTGTCAGTGATAATGTAGCCTTGATTAACTGAAAAAGGAATGGATTCGAGTTGTTTTTCTATTTGCCTCAAATTGCAAGGTAATGCTTTGTTGATATTCAAAGACTTAGGAAGTTTGTAGGTCTTAGAGTAACTCCAGAAGTGCTGCAGAAATAATGACAATGAAATAGTGAAGTAGCAGACATGCCTAGAGCACAAGCGACAAAGTTTAGGAAAAGAAGAATTAAAAGCCGAGCTCATGAAAAAATTTTGAATGGCACAGAAGGAACCAATACTGCAAAATTCTTTAGAATTTGCCTCAAAACTAAAGAAGAAATGTCTGAGGAGATATCTTGGAGAAAACAAAAATGTGGCTGGGTAAAATATAGTAAACCGCATTCCTCTGGGGTCTAATCCACTAGTTGGATAAAGATAAAATGTAATAAAATACAGCATGACTGAAAAGGTAGGTCCTACTGGGAAATGTCTCATTATGGTAGATGTTAATTCTCTGAATAGGACTGGGTGTTGTTACATGAGTTGTAACTTTTCAGTTAAACAATGATATTTTCATTTCAAAACGAAACATTTTGAGAAGTTAGAGGAAGCCATCACCGGATTTGAAGGTAAAAGAATTTGCCTCAAAAGCAAAGAAGAAAAATATGGTAGACAGTAGTGAAGGTCTGCTGAAGAGGAATCGAAAGTGCTGGTGGACCGCTGAACGTAAGTGGATTTCATGTTGCAGCAGTAAAGGCAAATGGTATCCTGGGCTGCACCAGCATAACTACAACCTGGGGTCCTGGAATGTCCCACTCTGCTTGGCACCTGTCAGGTCTCACCCAGTATAGTGCACCAAACTTTAATTCCCCCCAGATCAAGAGAGACACTGAAAAACAGGCTGGTTACCCAGTGGCCTCCAATGTGATTAGCGGGCTGAAGACCTCTTCTTGTGAAGACTGAAGGAATTGGGTTTTTTCAAGGAAGAAGGTACAGGAGTATCTAACCACAGCCTTCCCTTTCAGCCTGGGCTTTTCTGTGATCTTATTCAATGCAACCACTCTCTCAAGAATAGCAGGAACACAGCAGGACCCTGTGGCACAGAAAGAAGGACATGTCAGCAGAGATAACTGAATCTTGGATGTCAAAAAGGTGTGCAAAAAAACTTTCCAAAGTCAAACCAAATCAGAAAATAGAAGTATAAAATCAGCAAATCATGCCACCAGCATTTAAAGAGGAGCAGGAAGAAAGAAGTGAGGTTGGTACTGGTTAAGACTATATACTCTGTAGCCAAAAAATTAAATAGGCAATTCAACTCAACTTTTAATATGGCTGGGGACATCAAGAACATTAATGAATGTAGTAGGTGACCAAGATAATTTTGAGAGTTGCTGACACAGAACACAGAAGCAAAGTCAAGATGACTGATAGCGACAGGAGTGGAAATGATCTCCTCTGGGGCAAAAGCAGAAGCAAGAATGGAGACTTAAAGGCTATTCCATCAAGGGAACAAACCAAACAAATGGGTACATAAAAATGCAGTTGCAGTAGGGAGAAATTTTAATCAATCTGTAAAATTTTCAGATCAGAGAACAGAAAATGCAACAGCTGTCATAAAGAAAGGGAGAAATAACAAGTAAGGCAGAAAGAAACATTATCTGACAAGAATGGTGTGCAGGACTTTAGAACAAAGTATGAAATAATCAACCATTAAAGACAAGGAAGAAAAATATTATTATGCAGCCTGGGTTCAATGAAAGGCTGACTGAAGTGAGAACATCGTTTACTTGACTGACTTGAGGATAGACTTAATAAAATAGGGAGAAATATGACTGTACAAGTGCCAGTCCAGGTTTTTGTCTTCTGATCAGAAGAAGCTGGGAGTGCACACTTTGGAGCAGGACTATGGCGCCGTGGTGCCACTGCTCATTGCAGGAAGCATCAATGCAATGCTGTGATGGAAATGGACACTGTGAAGGTTGACTGGGCAAGGTATTTACAGAAGACAAAGGAAGGGAATAATGCCAATGTACAGTTGTGAGTTAACCCTCTGCTACAAAGATGAGTTCAAACTACATATGGTAGAGAGCTCCTGTTTTATAAAAGAAGTCTGGAAGAGATTGGCTTGTTCAGCTGAGAGAAGATGGAATTGTTATCCAAACAACATGAGAGTGGGAAAACAGCAAATTCAGTAAGACTTGTAAGCTAACAGAATAAACTGATACTAGATGAAATGACCATGAGTAAACTTAGGTCAGAAGATGGAAGACATCTGGCAATCACAGCATGAAATTCTGGAAGAGCCTTCACAGAAGAACAAGGAAGAGTGTGTAGGTACAAAACTTCCTCAGAGCATCTCATTCTTTGAGATGGATGCAACTTATCAAAAAATGTACAGTTTCCCTTTACAGTCTTAAAAGTGATCATTTATACCAGTTGGTGTGCTGAATTGCTGTCTTATTGCTAGTTCCAGAGAAACTGGATTTCCTGTTTTTAGTAATGAAGAGTAAAACCTTACTGTGCTTTCTTCCATCTGGCCGGAGAAACCTGGTGTTTCCTATGAAGTCACTTACGTAGATTAACTGCAATCTGGTTGACTTACTTATTATCTTCCCATTCATGTAGAGGACTGAACTGATATCTTTCATGTCTTGTTTCTACCAGACACCACTTTTTGTATAACTCTCCTTTAAATCCTTTGCAATATTTCCATGTTTCAAATAAATTAAAAGTTGAAGTAGACTCAAAAAATCAATAGTGAAACCACTGCTTCCTCTCAGTAATCTTCATTCATGGTTGAATTGAGCATGTATATTCACTCCTGCCACAGTACAACATGGGCCATTTTAACAATTCTTATGTATTTTTTCAGTCACTAAAACATTCATCCTGAGTTTAGGTCTGGGAAATAAACTTTACTAGATAGTAGCCACCCAACACATCAGTGTGGCCTCTTTTCTTCCATCTATAAAACCTCCCTCAGAGATTCATTTTCTCTGTACAGAGGAATAAGAGCCAGGATCTTGCTTTCCATGGTCTGAAATCAGACTGTGCTGAACATATCTATCAGCTGGGCACCATTCATATCAGTGAGATACTCTCCTCAATAATCCTTGGTATCAGCAGGCCTTTTTGGGAATACAGGGCATGCAAGTTGAGGCTTCTGGTCTTGGAGAGACCAAGCCACTGATTCAAACTGCAGTCTGCACCCGACGCTGTGTCACCTCTTTGCAGACATTTGCAGTCCTGTGATTTTCTCCAAACTTTGAATGCCCTTGGCTTTGCTTAAGTGGAATGGGATTTTTTTCTCAAAAACCCCTAATAAGTCATAGAGCATGAAACCCACTCCAGTCCCCACACTGATGTCAAAGTTGCCCCCCAAATGCCAGAAATAGCCTGAAACCAAGAAGCGGCACCGCCACCCCATCAACATCCACATTATGGCTCCACTCATCATGGGGCTGAAGAAGAAAGCGGGGGAGCCTCCCAGGAGCGGGGGCGATGCCTGGTACCCGCCTGAGAAACTCCAAACTGATGACTGGCGTGGGCTGCCCTTCTCCAGCTGCTTCTGCTGAAGTTGTCCACGGGCTTGGGATTCACGTCTGCAAGCCCTCGCGGGGCGTCGTCGTACGTGAAACACTCTTTCCCCTGCTGTGGGTAGAAAAACAGGCTGCCTTTTCCACCGACAGCCTGTGGTTTCTCATTCACAAAAAGATGTTTTTCCTCACATCTAGGAGGCTCGATTGTAAATAGTTTTATCAAGTGACTAATTTACCATGCCTGTGGTTTATCTCTGTGAGCTTTCCTCATCACTTGGAAAGTGCTACTGGTTATTCCCTAATCGTTGTACAGGAACAGAGAAAACATTTACGCTGACATGACAAAATTTGTCTAGGAGACGTCAGTGGGTTCTTCGCTCGTGGTTAGGGACAAGTCAGGCTGGCACAAACCACTTCTGTCGTGTAGGGAGGGAGAAAGCAGAAAATAATTGATGATGCTTTATTAATGATAGACAGGGCTGCTGATCTTCATCTGCAATGATAAAACCACCACGATTTATTTTGCTGTTAACTACTGCTCATTGAAGCTTTAGGAGAAACAAGCTAACAAAACTTGTCTCTGTACCTTTGCTTCTTCGAGGAAGTTGTTTCCTTCTCATGAGCTCGGTCGAAAGTATGGTTGCACCATGAGTACCAAAGGAAGTACATGAGTACATGAGGAAAGTGGAAGAAAAAGCATAGGTCAAATGTCATTAACAAGTGATGCACATTAATAACTCAAAATTCTGTTACTGTGTCATACATGTAAAGGTCTTTGTGAGGCATTTAAAGAGAAGAAAAATATGATAATTGATTAAAAGGTTATTTGAAAAGCAAAACCAAACCTGCCCATACCTCAATATCTTTGTATCTGTAGTATCTATATACAGCTGAGAATCAATATACAACCTCATTCATGGTCTCTTTTCTCTGCAACTCCAGCTGCTGGAAGCTCCACTCCCCACTGTCTTTAAATAGATATTTTTATGTGCAAAATACAGCCACACACTAAGGCCACAGCTGAGAACTGAATAGCCCAGGCTCCTCTACTCACCCATCATAACACTTTTTCTACACTCCCATGCCAGCTTCCTCTGATTGCATCTGCCTTTAATACACCTTCTTTAACTCAGGTATTTATCTCAGAATATTCAAAAATCATGGAATGCTAATCATCTAGCTAATATTTCTTAAATATTTTAGCCTGACATGTTCTTGCACTGCTTTGCCAGGTTGCTGAGCTGCTTTCCCCAACCAGGAAGTGACACATGTCTAGAAAGGGCATCATGACCTGGGGTGAGGAGGGGAGGCACACTGGAGCCAGCCAGACTGAATGACCAAGGAGCAAGGAGCTCTGAATGACCTTCTGAATGACCTTTTTATTACCCACACAAGAAAAACATCCCTGGTGATGTCCATGTCACAAGGAGCAGACCAAGAGCAGGAGCAGAGGTGGTCTGCTTTCCACCCCTTGAGCTTTGGACCAAAAGCCTCAGCATCACTTGTGAGGGGTCTGCAATCTTCTTCAGAAATAACTTACCAAAAGAGAAACATCTGTAACTTCTCATCTCTCTTAATCCTCTTTCAAAATTCATTCAACCCTTTGCTCTTACAGGACATGATGCTTGTCTGCAGCTTGTCATTCATCTCACAGAGACATTTTGTGGCCAGATAGTTGCTTGTGGTTTTCCTTTCTACTATGGAAGCAAAGACCCTTGTCCTTCAATTGCCCTTTTCACAGAGCAACTGAGCCAGCAGTCACTATGGGACTGTTTTTGAGTTAATTACATCTGGAAACCGAGGCGGGTTTGCCAGGGAGATCGAGGCAGCTGCTGGATGTGCACATGTGATGTGCATGGTTTCCTGATGGGAGAGCATCTGCACAGTCCCACTGCTCATTCTGTGGCTGCATCCAGCTCTCTAACGCTTTACCCTGTCCAGAAATGATGTGATGACCCTTTAAAGTCAATCTTCTGGAGCTTCTATCAGAGATTTTCAAGATCCAGTTGTAAGAAGCCCTGGGCAGCATGGGCCAACCTCCTGGTAGATCTTGCTTTGATCAGGCAGTCAGAACAGAGGCCTCCAGAGGCCCCTGCTAGCCTCATTTACCCTGTGGTCCTGGGCAAATGAGGCTTTAAATTATCGTTGCCTTTGAGAGCTGCAACCCCATCCATGGGACTGAAAATCTTTGTCCATAAGGTTTTTCAATTTAGCATTCCAATCTACTCCTGACATATGTCACCAGCATCCATGATAGTCTTCAGCTTCACTTGACGGTATTATTTCCAGTACCTCCCTGCTCCCTCTGGCAATGCTTCTCAGACCTACTGCCTGCCTTTATATTTCTTAATCTCTCTCCAACTGGAGCCAACAGGACAGGAATATCAAGTTAAATAGTGATTTTTAAATGAAAACTGAATTAAAGGGAGACCATTCTCTGCATGTGTTACTGGAGAGTGACTCTCCCATTCCTCAGCAGCTCCTGTTGGTTTTCAGGAGCAGGTACCACCGTGACAGTCTCTATTTACAAGCCGCTTGTCTCTGGAGATGGGATATGATAACGCCACCTCAGCGCTCTGGTCAAGGCCAGGAATTCGCTGTAGATGCTTCTGGTTACAGCAAAAATTACTTATTAGTGGACAGTCTGTGCTCTGAAGATTTCTCACCTCAGAGAAAAAACACACTTCAGGAAAAGAAGTTAAAATTTTTACATCGTCTTGTCTGTGATGGAAATTGTTGTCTTTGCTGACTGCTGCTGTATTATTTACATGACTCCAAAACTGCATGTGCAGCTGCTACTTTCCGCTAGATCAGTGATTTTCAAGAAGTTACAAGCTTTTGACAATTTTAATGCACAGCTACATATGTTTCATTCTTCCCTTGCAGTAACAGTCACAAAATGCCCTTTTTGCCCTATAATAAAAGTTACTACTCCAGAAAAGATGGAAACACTGCCAGAAGCCAGGCCATGCTAAGCAATAGAGACAATGATTAATGCTACATGGCTATCCATTTCCTTCTGAGGATTTGTGTATGCACAGCAAAGACCAATAACTTTGGCAAATAATTGCTTGGCAGTTTTTCCTTTTGACAAATGAGAAGCGTGTCTTAATGGAGCAACTTGCTTACAGTGACATAGGAAGTCTGCAGCAAAAGTGGGGACTGAATTCTTATCTCATTTATAACCCTAGTCTCTGGTTAAATACCCATCTCTCCTCCCTCACATTTTTAACTCCATGTTTGTGCAACTGAATTTAAAAAGAAAACAAAACAAAACAAAAACAACCTTCTAATCCAACTGCATGTCTAACTGTTTTACATCCAAGGAAATTACTTGTGAAACTTGCTCTAACACTTTCTTCACCTAAAGAATCAAACAAACCGGGGCCAACGCGAGTCTTGTTTTCTAAGAGTGACACCTAGAGTTTCATCTGGAAAACTGAAAAGCTCTTTCCTTTCCTCCTACCGTTTTAAAAGGCAATTAGCAATAAACTTCTGTCCATACTTCTTACTTTGAATTGTCAGTTAAATATATTAAGCACTAATTATTTTGCTGGTTTTGTGAAGATACAGCACAATATTTGTTGCTAACTGGCCTGTATATGGCACCTGCCATTAATCACAAGACTTGTCTATTAAATACCGACCTTTATTTTGCAGGTGCTGTATTTTGCCTTTCATTCAAGAGTGTTTAATTGCTTTGGAAATGTGATTTTCATTACTCCATAAGGCATGCACCATGCCTGGTGTGGTGGGTTTACCCTGGCTGGAGGCCAGATGCTCACCAAAGCCTCTCTATCACTGCCCTCCTCAGCTGGACAGGGAAGAGAAAATAAAACAAAAGGTTCATGGACTGAGATAAGGACAGGGAAAGATCACTTACCAGTTACCATCACAGGAAAAGCAGACTCTATTTGGGGAAAATTAATACTAACCAAATCAGAGTCAAGTAATGAGAAACAAAACCAAATCTTAAAAACACCTCCCCCATACCCCTCTCTTCTTCTCGGGCTCAGTTTTATTCCTGATTTCTCTCCCTCCTCCCCTCAAGTGGCACAGAGGGACAGGGAATACAGGTTATGGTCAGTTCATCATGAGTTGTCTCTGTTGGTCCTTCCTCCTCAGAGGGAGGTCTCCTCACATTCTTCCCCTGCTCCAGCATGGGGGTCCCACCCAAGGGAGACAGTCCTCCATGAACTTCTCCAATATGCATCCTTCCCACAGGCTGCAGTTCTTCACCAACTGCCCCAGCATGGGTACCTTCCACAGGGTGCAGACCTTGAGGGACAGACTGTTTCACTGCAGGTCACCTACAAGTGCCCCTATCAAACCTGCTCTGGTATGGGCTCCTCTCTCCATGGGCTGCAGGCTCTACCAAGAGCTTGCTCCAGCATGGGGTCACAGTGTCCTTCAGATGTCTCCCCCTGCTCCACTGTAAGGTCTTCCACAGGCTGCAGGTGGAATTTCTACTCACCATCATCTTCCATGGGCTGCACGGGGACAACCTGCTTCACTACGGTCTTCTCCAGGGGCCACAGGGGAGTCTCTGCTCCAGCACCTGGAGTGCCTCCTCCCGCTCCTTCACTGACCTTGGTGTCTGCAAAATTTTCTCACGTCTTCTCGCTCCTCTCCTTAAACGCGTTATCACAGAGGCGCTACCACCGTCACTGATTGGCTCAGCCTTGATCGGCAGCAGGTCCATCTTGGAGCCAGCTTGTATTGGCTCTGTTGGACCTAGGGGAAGCTTCTAGCAGCCTGTCACAGAAGGCACCTCTGCAGCCCTCCCACTGCTACCAAAACCTTGCCACATACACCCAAAACACCCAGAGACTGACACCCAGGAACACAGCGTGGTGGCTGGACCTGCCCTTCGTTACCCCTCCACCACAGGACACCACACCAGTCACCAGGGAGGAAGGTGCTACTTGCAGGTTGATGCATAATTAGATAAATCACTTAAATCCCGCTGAAATATGTATCCACTTACACCCATTTCAGAGTTCTCCTGTCTCTCTGTGCATCACCTGCGTACCTCTGTGTCCCTCTGAGGGGTGAGCAGTGCTCCTTCTGTAAAATTGCATTTAGCCTCTTTGAACCACAGCACAGCCAAAAACACAAATAACCTACAAACAATCAGTGCAGGCTGCTTCTGGAGTTTTTCAAGTCTGTACATCCACAAGAAGAGAAAAAAGGAAAAAAAAATCCCACTGACAGGATGCAGTACCTCAGGAAAATAAAAAACAAAGAAAATCCTTCAGCAACCTGAATCACCTCAAATCATTGCCCATGGATCCTCTGAATTAAATATTGAAGGTTTTCTGTTTGGAGGTGTCACTGGCCCCCTTCTGCAGCAGAAAAGCAGAAGCCCCTCCTGCTCTTGAAGCCATGGGGGGCAACGGGAGCCTGGGCTGAGTCCCCAGATCCCAGCTACCTGCCAGCAGCAAAGATGGGACAGTGACATCTGATGAAGTCTGTGAAGGCCATGCCCATGGTCACTTTTCCATTCCATACACCTGAGTTTGGACAAAACCCATCAAAACAGAAAGCAAATCTAAATCTCACAAATGGATGGGCTGCATGAACAAATCCAAAAAAAAGGGCAGCATGTTAAATGAAAATTAAATTAGACGATCAAAAAGGCCACAATATTAAATATACCCCCTTTATAAGTGCCCCCCTGATTTACCATTTTGGTTTTAATTGAAAAAAAATCTGTTTTGAATTGCAGCTCCCCTGTATTAGACATCTGCTGCAACGCTCCAAGCTGATGTTGGATATTGACTCTGCAAGATGGTGTGACTTCACTGCAGCTGTCTGTCCACATTTGAAACAGTGGACTTACACTTTTATGGGTGAGCAAGTGACCATACCATCAGCCAGTTACACTCCCTTTCCTCAGGTCCTCCCGCTGCCCAGCTCACCCTGGGGTCCCTCTGCTCACCCTGGAGCGAGCATTGTGTCTTTCACACTCATGCCCCAGCCATGTTTGGCCAGGATGTCTCCTGCCATTTCAGGTGGCAGGATCCTGTGTCTGCCCTGGTATGGAGTAACTGCTGGAGGTGACTTAGAATTTAAACTTATGATCCCACTTTAAGAACAGGTTCAGTGCTGAAGAAACATCCAGGGTGAAGTGCGGCTGATATGCTGACAGACGCTTCCATAAAGGTTCCCTAGGTGATCTTAGAGCTTGGCAACACCCCGGGGAGCTTGATGTGCTAACCCTGAGAGAACAGTACACAGAGGGTAGAGCAGAGTGGAGACACTGCAGCTAGGCTCTGTGATCTATGGGAACCTGTTGTACTGTGGTACTGAGAAGCTGCATTGTTTCCGCCCTGGGTGAGAACTGAACCAGAACTGAGCCAGCAGTTCATCGTTTTCCTGTCTAGATCATGTCCTTTGGGTGAACTTTCCTCATTATAATATCATTATAATACAAAAACACACCTCCATCCCAAAAGTTACCTGACCCCAAGGTGCAACTGCCCCTCGCTGAGCACACACTCTGAATTTTTGTCAGCCTATACCCTTAAAAGCAAAGCAAGGAAAATTTACACCAATCACAACAAAGGTGTGTATGACTAGAGTCACTCAAGCTCCACCTGATAGGTAAGAATAGTATAAAAGTAGCCCCAGAACAGAGGCATGTTAGGGAAGATGCTATTGCAACAAGTCAAGAAAATGCCATCACACACCATCGCTGATTTCTGAGACCAGTCAACGGGCTGAGCCTCTCCCCCACCCCCTTGGGACTAATTTAAACACTAAGTTATCCTAGTGTGGTGGGTTGACCCTGGCTGGAGGCCAGATGCCCACCAAAGTCGCTCTGTCACTCACTTCCTCAAACAGACAGGAGAGAAAATATATATTGAGAGGCTTAGGAGTCAAGATAAGGACAGGGAGAGATCATTCACCAATTAACACCACAGGCAAAACAGCCTCAACATGAAATAAAATGCATCTAATTTATTACACACCAATCAAGACAGAATGGGATAATGAGAAATAACAAATCTTAACACCACACACACACACCCACACCCCTCCTTTCTTCCCAGGCTCAACTTCATTCATGATTTCTCTCTCCACGGAGTGGTATGAGGGGATAGGGAATGGGGAGTGTGGTCAGTTCATCATGAGTTGTGTCTGCTCTTCCTTACTCCCGACAGAGAGGACTCCTCACACTCTTCCCCTGCTCCAGCATGAGGCCCCTCTCACAGGAGACCGTCCTCCATGAACTTCTCCTATGTGAGTCCTTCCCACAGGGCTTCAGCCCTTTGCCAACAGCCGCAGCGTGGGTTCCATGGGGTGCAGACCTTCGGGAACAGTCTGCTCCAGCACAGTCCCTCACAAGGCCACAAGTACCCCCCCAGCAAACCTGCTCCAATACGGGCCCCTCTATCCATAGGCTGCAGGTCCTGCCAGGAGCTTGCTCCAGCACACGCTTCCCACTCGGTCACAATGTCCTTCAGGTGTTTCCACCTGCTCCATTGTGGGGTCCTCCATGGGTTGCAGGTGGGGTCTCTGCTCCCCATCGTCTTCCATGGGTGGCAGGGGGACAACCTGTTCCACCATCCTCTTTTCCATGGGCTGCAGGGGAATCTCTTTCCAGTGCCTGGAGTACCTCCTCCCCCTACTTCTTCACTGACCTTGGTGTCTGCACAGTTTCTTAGAGCTTCTCACTCCTTTCTCTGGAAGTAAAAAGCTGCCACTTGCAGGGGTTTTTATTCTTTCTCAAATATGTCATCACAGAGGCGCTACCAGTACTACAGATTGGCTCAGCCTTGGTCAGTAGCACATCCATCCTTGAACCCGCTGGTATTTACCCTGCTGGACCTGGGGGAAACTTCTAGCAGCTTCTTGCAGAAGCCACTCCTGCAGCACCCCCCACTAGCAAAACCTTGTCACGCAAACCCAAAATCACCGAGAAAAATCAGAAACCTCTATATAGAGTTATTTATGTTACTCACGTAGTTTTATCTGGCTTGGTGTGTAGTTTCATGCTGCCTTTTGTTGCTGTATTTTTTGCACCTGCTTTAGTAGACAGTGTATCCACCACCAGCAATCCAAAGGACCTGCACTCTGTTGTCCCAGTGAACAGCACCAGTCACTCATCTAGCCATGGCAGTTCCTACTGAATGTGACCAGACCTCAAAGCTCCTTCACACTATTTGTGCATCCGTAATCGTGATAGTTCAGTACATAGAACACGACTGGACTTACAGAGCTGAATTGGAAGCCACTCAGAATCTAAGCCCAGCCGCCCCCAGCCCCTCTGGTATCTGAGGACAAGATGGAACGCAAGGAGGTTTATTTTCTGCCAAATTCCTTTACCTGTTTAACACGACACCTGGTCTGTCTCTGCAGCCTCCTGTTAATTAAAGCACTGGGCAGCTTTCCCAGCTCCTTCTCCCTGAATCGCTATTCCGGCAATTACCAGCCTCATGAAATCTGAAGGAGAGAATTAGGACAGCGTTTCCGTGTCATTAGCCTCCTAGGTGTCTCCTCAGGAAGGAATGTTGCAAAATGGCAAAAAAAAAAGGAATGTTATGTTCAGACTTGGTTTGCTTTATAATATAGCTTGCTCAAATAAAATACAATTGCCTGGTAAGGTACTGCCACAAAACCTGGTGTGTTGCATACTGCTACTCCCTCTAGTAATAAAATAACAAATCATGAAACAACATAACATAAAACTACTAAACAGAGGATTAAATTTGTGCCTCACTGCTAAATACACAAGGTGTTCAGCTGGAGCTGGTATTCCTCTGGAATAAGCGATGTAAGGCAGCTTTCTTCACCTCACCTGCTCCTTTTGTATGAATCTATATATGTTTTGAATTGCCAAGTCCCTACCAGGTTTAAGATCGTTGTGTAGGATGGCACATTAGATTTTCAGTCTGTTGGAGTAAGAAAGTATATGCATAACAATGTTTTTTTTTGGTTAGGCATATCTATTCTTGTTCAGGAACAGGTTTAAATGTATAGGGCCAGGGTATTCGGAATGATTTTAGCAGATTACATATTCCTCACTGGTTTGTTCCTTTTATGTGCTTTTTTTCTTGTTGGAATTTTTTGAGAATTATTTGCTGAGTAGCTCTTACAGGGTGCTTTGCAACTGAATTTATCTCACAGAATATTCTCATTCTTCCCTTTTACTCCTACCGTGATCATCCACCTGAGCAATCTGTTCCCAAGCTCTGTCCTTTCATGCCAGCAGCTGAGGAAGTTGGAGATTGAAGATGATGGGAAAATGATACAGGTCACAAAAATATGAACTCCACTGGCAGCTCACCTGGATGATGGCAAATAGCTCATAAACAGTAGTAGTGACCCTTTTATGAGCTCAGGCATGGGAATAGCCAGGCTGCCTCCTACTACAGCTACCACCTGCACAGGGATCCCAGGTAGTTTCTGACTGGCTCCTGAGTGAATAAAAATGAAGGTGAGATGAGCATAACCTGTTCAGGGAGCACATGTAGCTGGACTCTGGAGTCAAAAGGGCACCTGTCAGAGACCAACCAGCACCCCTGAGCTATAAAAGGGCACAACACAGAGGAGAAACTGGCTCAGATCCTTCAGTGTCAGCACAGGGATGTATTCTATGCCCCTGATCATACCAGCACGATGAGGTCTGAGATTTTGTAGAATGTCACCCCCATGGAAGTGCAAACATGCAGATTGAGACTATTTTCACCACCGAGATCGTTTCTTCCAACAAATCTTTAAAAATGTGAGAAAAGTAGAACACCATTTTGTACCATATGAAAGGTATTTTTAAACCTCTACAATCACTGGAATAACAATTTCCCAGAAATCTCTGTCAAAGCATTTTGCAATCCTAGTCAAAAGCAATCCATTTATTGCGCTTTCTGCACTGTGTGATCTCATGGAGAGCACGTGACACCTGAAGACCATGCATGAGTCATAGACCAAAGTTTTACATTAATTGGAGTATATTTATTAGTTATCAATTATTACCTTAAATTATTAATAATCAGCAGTTTATAATTAATTTTCTTATTTATATGTAGAGCAGCTTGTGTCTACCATTCTGTAGCTATAACAAAAACAAACAAACAAAAAAAAAGAAGTATAGCTTAGCGGAGGGATTTTCAAAAGTGGCCCTCGTTGCTATGAGTTGTAATCGCAGGGGGTGGCACAAGGCACAGCCAGATTGTGCCCACAGCACATGGGGCGTTGTATCTGATCCGCACAGCAGCAGATTTCAAATTACACTCCTGCGATGTGTCCAGGGGCTGCCTGTGAGGCAGCTGGCAGGACCAGAATTACATCATCATGCTGCAATTGCTCAGGAGGCTGCCCTTGTACTGCAGGACAGGCGTAGGTGCTATGGCAGGCCAACCGTGAAAGCTCTCGAAAATCCCTCTTTATCCCCCTGTATTACAGAGCCTTTCCTTCAGTGGGACGGAGTTACTGCTAGGCCCGTTGTACTTCTAGCTCTCGGTTCATTTTCAGGCCTTTTGGGTAAGGATCTGTTTAAGCACCGGAGCAGTGTGTTGTCCGTCGCTTCCTCGTTCTTCATACGATGGTTTGTATGTAGGCCTGAATCCAGGGAAGGAGAATATCCAGCTCATGGATGGCCTTGTAGATCCCCTTCTCTCCAAGCTGTCAAGAAGATAAAGATGCTGGAAAAGAAACCACCCACAGCACTTGAACAGTGCAGCTGAGAGCCAGCACCTCCTGCTCTTACCTTAAGAAACGTTTTCTTTAATTTTTTGACAGCAGAAGTTAACCTTGTGGATGGAGCACATGGGAGCTGAAGGGATGAGAAGAAACCAAAAGAGCTTGTTGCAGCAAAGATGCTGAGGTAAAGACGTAGTGATGAGGAAGAGTGCAGCCTGCAACGTGGCACCATGGCACTACTGGTGCACTGTGTGAACTCAGCCTTGTTTCAGCATCGCCTGCCACTACAGATGTGGAGGTTTACCTGTGTGCTTCCCAAGAAGTTGAGCTCACAGGACAAAAACATTATACTACAAGCGCCACTAAGTCTTCTTATTAAACACTTTATCTCAGGGATAATCTCTTCTTATTAAACACTTCATCTCAGTTGCAGTTGCAGCTTTTGTACAGTTCAGCCTAGCTCAGCGATTCAAGGTCCTTTAGCTTTGAACTTCAGAGGTGGAGATGCTAAGGGCCAAAGACTTTTGCACAGCAATCCGTCATATTTCTGCAAACCCTCTAAATAAGTTTATAAAGTTAATTTAAGCTTCCCCCGATTTTCCTGCCCACGCCTCCACCTTTCTGGCTAATCACAGGCTAATCCCGCACCCTTTCATCAAACTAAGTTTTCCTTTAAGATCACCGGGAGTTTTGCCAGCAAAACTCCACCCAGCTCCCAGGCATCCCTCCCAAAGGGGTCGACAAACGTCTTGCTTGCAAGCTCCGGCATCCCACACCCCCCGCTGCGGTATCAGAGACTCGGGCTTACGTTATCACGGCAAGACTGGAGTTAGAAGCTGGTTTTAGGAAGGAAAGAGTCTATCAGTGCAGGACCCGAAGGCTGCCCCTACGGCCCCCGGTTTAACCCAGCCAGCTCAGGGCCGCCCGGGGCGGAGGCACGGGCGCAGCCGGCGGCGGGCTGTGCTGAGGCGCTGCCGGCAGGAGGCGCCCCAGGCCCGGGGAAGCCCCGCGCCGGCTCCGCGCCCGGCGGCCCCGCGGCGCTCAGCCCGGCGCTCCGCACCCAGCTCTGAGGGCCGGCGCTGGCCTTCCAGAACTGGCCCGGCTGGGGGTTTTGTGGGTGAAAGGTGGCTGAGGAGCTCGGCTTGCTGTCTCCCCAGCTGCCCGGGCTTCCCAAGGGGAAGATCCGTGCTTTCAGGGAGACACATGGAGAAACCCGATGTTTGCCAGCCCACGAACAAGGACAACACGCCTGAAAGGGAAACGGCGAAGGGCCTCAGCTCGTACCAAAAGAGATGGCTCTGCTGGAACGCGATGGTTAGTCCCTTCTGCCTCACACAGAGTACTGTAGAAAGGAACGCAGGCGTTTTAGAGTTACCTTCTGTGCTTCTCAAAGTAATCTCGCAGGGTGAAAGTGTATATAGAAGCAACTCTAATTGGTAATCCTTTAAAACTCTTCTAAATAGGGCGGCCCTTTCTCACTTGTGTCCCTTTGTTTTTAGGGGTTTTTTTTAAAGATCAGCTCGTATAATGCAGATTTCCACAGAAACCATTCCATAGCAGAAGGGACTACGCTGGCTTGAGTGGTGATACACGTCATGAACTCTGCTATACCACCATAAAGAGCGAGTAAACAAACGAGCAACTTGGCTGCTTATTGCGAGCAGTGCTGCACTGGTCTGCAAGCTCTACCTATGGCGATGGAGCAGTGAGTAAATGTCCAGCAGTGAATACATTCCCTTTCCACAATTCACTCAAACATGAGGACGAGCTTCCACAATCTGCTGTCGATGTAAGAATGTTAAGTCCGACCTCAGAAGCAACTGTTCTTGGCAGTGTTTCTAAGGCTAGTGGTGCTGCAGGTGCAGGCTCCCAGCAATGTATCTGTTCCCTTTTACCGTGCAGCCTTCACTGCAGAAGAGGGATTTAAAATTTTAGTAGCTATGTGAAAAACAGGACTCAGGCTCCTAAAACATTGGAAAATGTTAATGTTTCCTTGCTTGGACAAAGCCAAGAACTAGCAGGATGAGAATCACAGTAACAATCCTATAGTACAGAGTCTTTGGAAGTGGTTTGGAGACAAATATTACGATTTTTTAAATAGTGTGCATGCCTCTAGCTGGCTGAATTAGAGTCCAAGTTCATGAAGGAATATAGTGTCAGTATGTCTATAAAGGTATCGCTCTTTCCCTCAATTGTATAAAGAATTTTATCCTTGAAAGGTAACGAATTCATTATACAAGTGTATTACCATGGTGGAAACCCCTTCTGATAAACATCTTACAACTCAACATGATAGTAAAAATTAAAGAGTATGTAGATGGATGAAATTTTTTGAGAAATAATATGATGGAGAAATCCCAAACTTGTATTAGCAAAGGATCCGTTCTTTTCATTCTGTTCACAGTTTCTATATTCTTTCCCATGGTTTTGTATTGTTGGCTTTGAGTTAATACAAATACTTCAAAAAATATAACTTTCCAGAAAAGAGATAGCTCCTAGAAAATCATGACAACCCATCATTTCTCAAAGATCTATTGCTTTTCCATTAGCAGAAGAAGTCTTTACTCTCCTACCAGTATTTTTTAAGGTTCAGAAATGTAAATTGTTATGTTTAGATATGTGTCGGGTAAATCACTGGCTCTAATTATGGAAAAGAATTCAGGAGCTTTGAGAAACCTGCAGCATTTTGTCTCCATCAGCACAGCACAGATGTTCTAAGCTATACAGCAAGCTCCAGTCACTGATGGTATTTCAGAATAACCAGTATTCTGAATTCAGCCACAGCTGACTGTCTGAACTCCTCAGGGTGTACTGGCACTTGTATCGGGTGCACTTGCTTTTCCAGACGAGAGTGAAATCTCTGTAAATTCTATTAGAGCATACAATATCTGGAATTTTGACAGACACAGACAACCACAGCAGCATGTTGAATGCTGTAAATAACAACTGTAAATTGCGACTGTTTAGCCTGGTTTTAAATGCAGGACCTGAAAGCATTCTCCCATTGAAATTTGAATCTTTTTACATCATACAAATATTCTAGTTGTGTCTTGAGATCTAACACTGCAAAGAAGAGACCTATGAAGTTTATTTTGCATTGCAAATATTTGTATGCACGTAGAACCAATGTCCTTTTCTTTCATACTACCATACAGTTCAGATTAGACAAAGTTTTGATTCAGTAACTTTTCATTGACTTCTCATCCTGCCCTCACTTTTAAAAAAAATACTATAGACATTTGCCTGGATATCCATGGCTATTATTTCACCCAAAGTCACACTCCACTTTTTGGGCCACTGTGATTTGTGAGGACTGGAGGTTTCTTGAAGGTAAAAAAAATAGCCTATGGGACATAAAGTTTAAGGCACTCCCTGTTGCTATTCATCTACCCTTAAAAGTGAGTTATGACCCACAAGGGACAGTGTCATCTTAGCATCATAATACATTAGCATGCATATTTTGCAGGGGCAAAAGTGTGTTTTCACTGCTGTCCTGCTGCTATTTACAGGGAGGGATGATGGCATAGTGTTGGTAAAAGTGCCTCTTCCCTGGGACGCCTGTGACAGTGGACATTGCCGGTGGGCAGCATCGCTCCCTGACAACCTGCTCCCACTGCAGGCAAAGCTGACACATGGAAACTGTTCCAATGTGCCTCATAGTTGCAGCCCCTGCTTACACATGAGACACCACCAGCTCTTTCAGATTTCAGAGTGGAGGAGCAGAGGTGACATGTGCATAAAGATTACACACATCCCGTGGGAACGCTGTTGAAGAAGGAAAGCCTAGCCAGTGTTACACCACAGAAACTCGAGGAGCCACGTTTGCCCCTGTGATTACCCTCCATTCAGCTTTGGTGCTGAGAGGGCAGCACAAGGCGACATCAGCAGGGAAGTGGCTTGTCTCCATGGTATCTCCACCACCTTGCCCACTCCCCGCAAGCTCACTCTAGGAGGAAATGAGTGGTGTTAAACTTCCCCAGCCCCAGCGGGGAAGCCCTTGGGAGGTTGGGTCCTTTATGATACAGGGCACACCGTGACTCTGAATCACTCTCTTTCTCTGCTGAGTAACTGCAATGGAGCCCTTCCCTATCCTTTCAGCTGGACACAGCTAGTTAGTCTCTTGGGGGTATACTCACACAGGTGTTCATGTTCGCTTGCAGGACCTGGAAGGCACTAGTAACATACAGCTTGTCACTTCCCACTCCAAGATGACTGAAAACATTTTTCACATAGAAGGAGAGGAGCTGGTCTCGAACGCTGCAGTTTGTCTGAAAACAGAGCAGGTAAAGAGTTGCCAAATGAAAACCTCGCAAGTCAACTTCAGCCTAAAACTTC
Organism: Porphyrio hochstetteri; assembly: GCA_020800305.1. Lineage (NCBI taxonomy): Eukaryota > Metazoa > Chordata > Aves > Gruiformes > Rallidae > Porphyrio > Porphyrio hochstetteri. Next base: position 30,931,228 of record CM036905.1, on the reverse strand, counting down.
AGCCTCTTAAAAATGTGCATGTTTAGAAAATGTACAACCAATGGAAACACTTTCATTAATTTTAGTATCTTGTTGGATTGCTTCCTTTCTTTTTAAACAGTTCGGTGTACCCCTGTGGTTTTGGAAGGAACGGCAGGAGAACGCTCTGCTGGCAGCCAAAGGACCATTGGTAAGACCATGAACAAAAGTGGCAACAACAAATTTTTTAACATGCAAAGAATAAATAGAAGATAAAGTGGGGGGTTAAGTCAAACTTGGCCAAACCGTAGGAGTCATTTTGGGTGTCATTGTGCCATTCCTCCGTGTCAGTGTCCCATACCATTTGAGATGCTGTGCCCAGCTGCTGCTCCAGAAGAGACCAGACATCCTGCACAGCCTGTGTTGTATCTTCCTGGCCCAAAGTTAGTTCACATGGCTATATGCCTATTTTTAGGCAATGGAAGGAAGTATCAGGTGTGAAATTCCCTCCAGGAGGGTAATGCAGCAGCAGATTAAGCCATACAAATGCAGGTGTCCATGTGTAAGTTCCAGGCAAGCAAGGACCTTTCACTCCTAAGCAATGATATCCAGGGCAGTCCAAAGGCCAGTAGGTCTCTATTAAGGATAAACTGACTCAGTTTCTCCTGCCAAATAGATCTGTGCATTAAGGAAGCTTAAATATCTCACACACATGTGGTCACTAACAAATAGGCACCCCAAGTTCAGTGTCTCGCTCCAGTGCTAAATTGTACTGGGGAACTTTGATCTCCCTCTCACAGTATACCTGCAGCAGTCAAAGCCCAAAGCAGCTCCTTGGGTGCCCTGGCTGCTCTGCAGCATCCCAGGCTCATCCATAGTACTAGACACCCTCAACAGAAAGTGCCACGGCTGCCCTGTGCCTACCTGCTGTGGTCCTCATGAAGAGGCTGGTGCCTCAAAGCATTTCTGAGGAGGATTGCTCACAGCCAGGTGCTCACAAGAGGAGTAAGTGCTACCACAAGCACGCTCCTCCCCGATGCAGCAAACACCCTTACTCCAACACCCCTGGCAGAGAACCACTGCCATGACCTAGAGAGAAGAGCCTCCAGCCAGGCTTTCCAAATCCACCTCTTCCTCCCCCTACCGAACTCAACTCTCCCTTCGTGTCCCAGGGGAATATCCCTTTCTATGAGGCAGAAATAACACTCTTCCTCTAAGCAGAGGACTTCATTAAATGTACAGCTTTCATAAATATAACGTGCTTCCCAATCAAACACAAGTGATTTTTGTGTTGGCTGTCCTTCCTTTTGGTTATCCATTCCTATCTCTACTGACCGAAGGAAAATCAAAGTTAGAAAATGGAAAGCCAGTAGTATAAATCTTACCATAAACAGCATTTTTGTTGTCTTTTTAAGCAGTCTTGTGTTCTTGATGAGATCCTTCTGCAAAATATAATATATTAATTAACCTAAACAGAGGAAGAGAGATAGAGTTTTAAGTCTGGTTTGTACAAAACTTAGTAATAATCATCATTATCATCATCTTACTCAGCTGCAGGACGAGGACTCAGGAAATCTGTGTTCCAGTCCCATCCTAGCTACAAACTTCTTCCATGGCAAATTCATCCCACCTCTCTATGCATCTTCTTGTTCCCCGTCGTTACAAAAGAAGTAGCGGCGTTACCCTGTCGCTCAGGGCTGTAGAGATCATCCAGCTTATTAAAGTTTCCAGGTGCTCAGTAATGAAGCTGGTAAAGAAGCATCTATAAGGAAAATAAACTTCTCAGGTAGTGGGATCAACTTACAGGAACAGATGATTTTAAACTAGTTGCCTTGATATACAGGTTCTCTGTCACTTGGGAGAGGAGTCCTTTTCGGCAGGTGTGCTTTCCTGTAGGTGGCTTTTTGCCTTCCACCGTGAAAAGACAAAGCAGAACTAAAAAACGCCCAGATCTGAAAATAGAATATACTTTCATCTTCGCTCCCAAATCTTCGTGACTCTACAGTCAGAGCAGTATGTGTGATGCAGCAAGGCTGGTTAGATGACAGAGGTTAACCTAATTTTGTTAACCCTCAAGGCGGCTTCTGCACTGAGATACTCACGTAGATAAGTATTGCTCGTGTGCGGGCTGATCAGTATTGTTGCTGTGCTTTTTTATACATCTTGCTCCACTTTCAACAAATTCGACCACAATCATCTGTGACGTTTTTCTAAGTGGTATCTCCATATTTACTGGCAGCACGGTCAAGGTTTCCAGGAAAGAAGAACTTCCCTCTCATGTGAGAAGTCTTCTTTCATTTAAGTAGTGGTCAAGTGAGGAAAAAGTAGTTGAGTTGGTTAGTTTGGTTTCGCAACAAAGTGTACCAAACGTATGACTTTTTTTTCTGATTTTTCCACAAAACCTTTTGGCAGCAATTTTCTGAAAGGTAATGGCCTGGAGGGAAGGGAAAAAAAAACCCAAAAAACCACCTTTGCTAATTTACCTTAAGAATCATTAGAAAGCCAGTTATCTATAAGGAAGTTGGACTGCACTGCCTTTAAGACTTCACTGTCCAGTCCTTGAAAAGTATTTTCTTTCATGGGTACAGCAGCTAGTAGCAAAGGGGTTTGCTGACTATAATTAAGGTCTGTAATTAGTCTTCTGCCAGGGTAGGATTTGTCCCAGTAGAAGCAGCAGGCTGTTTAGTGTGAAAGGGAGGGCTCCAGGGAGAGGTCTGTTCAAAGTCTAGAGCATACCCGGCTATCGGGTTGTCTCACGAGGCCACTAAGAGCTATGGGACTGGGAAGCGATGTGCAAGGTCCCAGCATACCCACCACAGATGTTGTAAAAGTAAAGCAGTAGAGTCAGATGGTCACTCTTCCACAGAGTTGCTCAGAGATTGGGCAATCTGGGTCTCTGGCCTGTTTCTGTGACAGGCAAATGCTGAGGGTTTCTCAGGCACCACTAACACCAAGGGTAGACCTGGAAATGCTGAAGTGACAGCAGCAATGTGAGGCTGTTAAGCCAGGGAAGAATGTAAGTCACGTGTCAAGATCTGTGGGACTGGCTGAGGTGGATGCAAGAAGAGGAAGAAAGAAGGGGTTTTGGTCCAGCATAGCAATACTTCAGCCTACAGTGATGCCATTTTTGTAGGAAGTAAAAGCAAGCTCTTGAAATGTTCACCCAGGAGAGATTTTTACTTCTTTAATGTTTCAAGAGCAACACTGAAGGGCTTAAACAGATCAGAGGAAATTATTTAAACTACAAAATGATACCACTCAAAGGGACCTTGATTTGCCAGGGCCATTGGTGGAGCTGTATGCCCCTCCATGGCACCCGCAGCATGCCAGTGACATGAGCTAGCTTTGGGAAGAAGAAGGGTGAGATGAAGTGGATAATAAACTCATCCAGCCTTAATCCCACTGGCCATTTACACAAACAAGCATGCATTCAGCCTCCAGGGCAGGCAGGACTTGTGTCCAGCTTCAAGGATCCCACCTGTAACAGCTCTGGGAAATGCATTTTACCACAGGACCATCCACATACCTCAGTAGCTTCACCAGCACTGACGTTCTGATGAGGTCCAGGAACAAAGAGGGCCAAAACTGGGAGGAGAGCTTAGACTTTTGAAAAGTGGAGATGATGGAGACCTGAGGCCCTATGTGCATTTTAGTGCTCATTTGGACTGTGGTCTGTACTCTCTAAATGCTGTCAGGCTTGTCAGATGATGTGCACCAAACCAAACCTCCGAGTACAAGGTACATGGACAGCAGATTAGCCACTTATCCCTAGTTTGTTCCTAGAAAATTATCTTGAGTGGCAGCAAGTGTAGAGTCAATGCAAAACTGCCTTGGGTTCCCCAAGTCATGGTACTCCCTGGTCAACAGTTTTCCACTAAACAGAATAAACGGGTCATGTAGACAGTCTGTAATGACTTTTCACAAGAAAATCAATCATTCTTAACAACTCTGAAACTTCTGATGTTGCTGGAAAACTCTTGAGCCCACAAGTTTCATTTTGTCTGTTCTGTGAGCTCCTGTTACCCTTCTTAGACGGCTGTAGCAGTGATATTGTTGTGCTGGGCTTGAGAGACCTCTACACATGAATCAGCAAACATCTTACTGAATTAGCTAAATTTTCAACTGAGTGGTGTAATGGGATGCAGGTGGATGCAGATGCATGGTGATCATATTTTTATTTTTTTAAAAAATAAGAAGTAAATGAAAAAGAATTGGGGCTTCCCTATCTTTCCTGTCACAGAAGGATGGTGGGTACCATTTAATATCTGATGTTGTGAAACTGAATACACTTCCACCTTTTTTTTTTAATGCTTAATATCAAATATTATTACTAGCATCAAATTTTATTACTAGTATTACAATATAATTGCTAGCCAGAGAATAACTGTCTAGTACTTGTTCATAACAAAGATGGTCTTTTCTTTTGGGGGTCTTGTGTAGCACGTTGTAGACAAGATTTTAATACCACTTTGTCACTTCAGGCATAATTATGGTATAAATAATACAGAACACCGAAGAACCAGCATCATTCAGTATTTAAAAGCCATATAAGGCAGAGGAAGAAATGAACTGAGGGACTTCAGCCCTTTTAGCAATGAAGACAGAAAAGATCTGCAAATCTTTTTGTGGGCAGTTGGTCTGATAATATCTAGAGGCAGCCTGAGGACAACAACAAAACACACCACCAAGCGCATTGACTTCCAGACCTGGGCTGGGAACCACAGCAGCCTGTCCCAGAGAAAATGTGCTCTCTCCATACAGAAAATTTTAGATGTACAGTATCAATGAATGCTTAAGGAACAATGAAATACTGATAACACATGTGAAGTTCATGTGCTACATTAATATAAACTGTGTAAAGTTTGTGATCATCAGAGTGAAAGAGAAAGAAAATAACTAAGAAAAAAGCAATATTAAAAACTAACAGAGCAGCCAATTTTTTTGAGAAGAAAACCTTGCCCTGGTTTACCCCAGCTAGGGACTGAGTTTCCAAGAAGGCTGCATGTGACCTGTACTCCACATGAGCACATGAGTCTGCCAGCCTGGAGAAGATCCTTTCTTCACCATCTTTATTGTGAACCGGGGAATTTTTTTGATCCATATGAGTTCAGTAGATATTACTAAAATGAAATTCTCTTCTTCTATGTAGAATTAACAGATACATCTACCACTGTTGCAAAGTTCAATTAGTCTGCTTAAGGTAACAATCATATCTACTGATGGTTTTCCAGCTTAATTGGCTTTCTCATCTCCATCCATAGAAAAGCCTTGTCTGGTTTCTGAATTCTGAATCTTCTCACCTGTAACATTTTCTGTTTATTTTATTTCCTGTTAGTATAACTAGAACTAAATTACACACATACTTCCTATAAACGTTACTCATATTCGCTTAGCTGCTGCTAATGTTATGCTGTCTCTTAAGACTATTACCTACTATTTCTTTTGTTACCTTATCCTGTTTAGTTCACTTTGGTCTTCTGAAAAGTAATAGGTCTCCATGAAGAACTGCAGTTTTTGTACTCAGAAATGTGATTTGATTAGTAACAATGAAGTCTAGTGACATTTTCCAAAGACTGAGGGTCGTAATACTACTGTAGGACATAAAAAATTTGAGATACCTGAGTGCCTCCACTGGAGAGAGATGTTTGGAGGGCAGAAGCTCCTAGCATTCAAAAACTGTTCTGGAATTTTCTGAGCATGGTTGTAATGAACATAGGCACCTAAGTAAGCAGAAAATACCCACCAGTGTTCAAACACTGTTTCTTGTAACCTTGTATTATTATAACAGGAACCTTTGGAGCTGCTATAGATTCTGTACAATTACTGAAAATTATGAGCCAATTTTTTAGACACAGGCACCTAAATTACCTCTGCACACTCAGCACATAGGCACCTAATGATTCACTGCCATCAGCTCCAAAAGTTATGAAAGACAGGGAACAGCAGAATAGCATTAACAAATGGTACTATCAGGAATAGCATGAACAAATGGTACTAGCAGCTCCTTCTTAAACATTGTCTATACACTGCTCGGTTAGGAAAAACCCTACTTAACTGAAATTGGGACAGTGTAAAGAAAGCTAAAAACATTGAATGCCTAGGATTGGATGAGAGTCTTATGCCTTTCCCACCCCTAACTGCAAAATCCCTATACTTGTTCCCATGACACAGGCGAGTCCAGGTGCCTGTCCAGGTGCTCAACTGCCTTTGTTGAGCAGCAAAGGTTGACGTTGGAAGCAACCTCTGGATATCATATTGTCTAACCCTCCTACTCAAGCAAGGCCACCTAGCGCCAGTTGTGCAGGGTTCTGTCCAGTCAGGTTTTGAATATCTCCAAAGATCACAGAATCACAGAATCACAGAACCGTAGGGGTTGGAAGGGACCTCGAGAGATCATCGGGTCCAACCCCCCAGATCGATGAGAGATGGGACTCCACAATCTCTCTGGGCCACCTGTGCCAATCTTTGGCCACCCTCCCAGTAAAAAAAAAAAAAAAGTCTTATTGTGTTCAGATGGAATTTAATGTATTTTAATTTGTGCCTGTTGTTCTTGTCCTGTCACTGGGCACCACTGAGAGGACTCTGGCTCTCTTCTTTACTCCCCACCAGATATCTATACACATTCATAAGATCTCCTTCACCCTTCTCTTCTCCAGGCTGAACAGTCACACTTCTCTCTGCCCTGCCTCAGGTGAAAGATGCTTCAGTCCCTTAATTATTCCTGCAGCCCTCTATCACCAGAGCCCCATATCCACCACACTTAGAAATTTTTCACTCTATGCCTTAGACAAACTTCATAAAAATTATAAGGCATTAGTGAAGCAGAAATCAGGCTCAAACCTAGATAAAGAAGACAAACTAAACCCCCCTAAAAAACCAAAACAACAAACCTAATTACATTTCCTCCGAGTATTTGCATCTCTTTGCACTTTATGAGTAACATCTTAGTTAAGTCTCAAATGTGAATTGCTATAAAACAGTTAACCTCCTCTCATCTTCAAGAAATGGCACAGACTGGTTCAAGTGGTGTATCTCCCTGTGCTACTGGCCTGGTTCTGTGCTTTGATTTCATGACAGAAAGGCAACAACTGTCTATCGTCAAGCTGGTTTTACTTCATCCATCTGATAGGAAGGTCTCAGCACATTCAGTCTTTTCAGAGATGCACACATTATATTCAGAGTCCAATTTGAAATTACCAAGGTACTAAAACTAAAATTTTCCCTCTGGGCACAGAAAATAGACAAGAGTTTAAGTTTTCAAAGCAGTAGTAATTTTTATGGCCAACGATTAGCTGCTTTGAAAGAACACTCAGCGCTCCCTGAATATCTTCAGATGTCACCAGCTGTGTAATTAAAATCAGTAATCACTTCATGGCTATACAAAGAGCGGAATTTGATATAAAACTTTTAGGATTATAGCCTTTACCCATCACATTCTTGTAGTCTGATAGGTAGACCCCTGTCTGAGAAAAGAGTTTATAAACAAAAGAGAGATGGAAAGGTCTTCGAGCATATTCACATTGTTCCCATCAACCAGTCAAGTGTTCTCACTTAACAATTGTGATTCAGTCCCCAAACTCTTTAGAAAACATTAATCAGCTACCACCAAACTCATGCTAGGAAATCCCTGTGCAGCGGTATTACTGCAGAGTACAGACGTGCTCAGCAGTAACAGACAGCTCAGCTTGCCCACGTAGGCAGATGACTCTTCCAAACTCTTGCGACACAGGCGAGTCTTCAAGAGTCTGTGACCTGCTTTCTTCTGCAATTTCATCATGGCTTTATGAGAAGGTTGTGCTAAAATTATGAAAGGAAAAAGCAAACCGGATGGAAAACCTGGGCCCAGTTCAGGGGGAGGAGGATGCCCACAGCTGCTAGGCTGGTAGAAGTGGGTCAGTTTGCATGGCACCACTCAGACCAAAAAGCTTCTCTCTCCTTCTACCCTTGTGCACCATTTTTAAGTTTTTTCTCCACCCACCCAGCCTCCTTGCAATTTTTTTTTTTACCCTTCTTGCTTGGTTCTTTTTTCAAATTTAATTTGTAATGTTTTTTTCCCCTCTGTTCTCTTATCCCAGGACATCCCTGAGCATCTTGGCAATGCCAACAAAGGGTGACTGTACAGCTCTATGAGTAACGTCAACTGGGAGCTGGGCTAGAAGATTTTGAGTCTGCAGAAACTACAGGCTCCATCACGGAAAGATTTCTTGGTGTTGGAAAAGGATGTTATTTAGGACATGAATTGAGCAGACTGCTCAGAGGTGGCTGCATCACTAAGGTAAAGCCCCATGACAAACAAGTTTTGAAATGTAATTTAGAATAGTAATAAAATAGAATTTCTGGGCAACATTCAGAAACTACAGTGATAAGTTAGGACATACAGAGATATAAGTAACCTAACCAGAGACTGGCATTGAAACTTTCAGCTGGTCTGGCCACATTAGCAGCAGGCAGCAAAACAAACTACATGAAGAAAAAATACAGTTGATCTCTATTGGCAAGAATAGTCTTGCATTTTATAAAGAAAAAAAAATTATGAAGGAAATGTTTGCTTGCTGTGTAGTTCCATAGTTGGACTAGAAAGGCTGCGACCTTGATTCTCCAACAGTAGCACCAGAGAATAAAAGTGCAGTAGACAAGATGATGTTCCAGAGCGTGTTTCCATTGGAAGTGCCATTTTCCTTCCAGTGAACTTAATCCTACTGTCAATAAAGGTGCTTCCCTCAGTTACATTTCCCTTTTAAGTAGTCCTCGAGCCCTGAAAAGTCTGTGACCTTCAGTCAGAGATTTCTGCTAGGTCCCATCTCCCCAGCTTTTGTTCCACAACCCCTTAATGTCTCTGGACTTCACTTCCCACTGCGTATCTGCCTTCTTTGTGAAGTGGTGCTTTCAATGAATCTCATCACTAGGGGCATTTTTTTGTGGAAAATTTCCTTATTTAATTATCAGATATGATCACATCTGGCATTATTTTTTGCTAGAAAATATGTAGGAGCCAAATAATAAATTACTTGTGACAAGTTTGTTTTCCAAAGCATGCACAATCCTGTGCCATAGGCCACATAAATGAGCACTAGAAAAGTACCTACGGGTGGGATAAAATTTGTGTTTCTTGTTGGCAGTGTTTAAAAAAGAGATTGTATTGTAAAGACTCCTAAAATTTATAGGAAAATAAAATATCACAAAATATAGGTAGCACTGTGAGAGAAAGAACAGATGCCACACATCAAAATCTGTATTGAGATTTTCATTTCAGATAGGGAAAATTTTGAGGATTTTTTACAACTAAAATGATGGGGAAACTTTGTGTTGCCATCTAAAAGATAGCATCACTTATTGAAAAGAATATAATTGAACAGATATTAATGATAGTGGTTAGATCCAGAAGCCAAGGAGATAACAATGAAGTTCACATTTACTACGTAGTTTGTAATTTATTTAGAAACTTAGGAAAAAGTAAAATACTGGTTATATTTAACTTTGGATAGCCTGCTGTTTGTACATTTAAGAAAGTTTTTAAGGAATCCTTTTAGGCAAAATTACAATTAGAGATCTGAGTATTGACTTTACAAATTCCCATTAATTATGTAATTGTGACAGAAGTTTAAATCATCTAATATACTTGTAGGAGTGAAGTGAAACTAATTAGAAAGTTGTTGATGTTCTCACATGAAAATGGCTCCTTTCCATTTTTTAAAACATAGACACACAGTTTCCAATGAACAACCAATGAAAACTTCTTTTTCTTTTTTTTTTCCCCCACAATACTGGTCTTTCCAATTTTTGAGTTTCTAGGAGAAAATCAACACTTATGTAGAAAAGCAGCAAACATATTAATTTCTTTGCAAAACCCAATTTTACCTGCAGGGAAAAAAAACCCAACATTGGAAAAAGGCTTCCAGTCTTAATGAAAGCTTCAGATCTACTATTTGCTACAAAAAAAAAAATAAAGGAAATACCCACCCTTTGCCATCATTCTTCTGATTATTTTTGTTTGTTACATAAGCAGAAAGAGGCTAAATCTGTATCCCTCTGTATGGGTTAGGGAAATCACGTGGCAGCCTTGATTGTAATTACTTTTTTTTCCCATCTTTAATAAAAGCTTTCTGTACTTGTACCCATTTGGGAAGAAGCTTTTATCAGTTTCACTGCAAACTTTGACCCAATACCAGACACCAAATAAGCTGTTTAGGGGTTGTAAAAATGTTTCTTCACATATCCAGGTTTAGATTAGATAATTTGAACAGAAATTTTTCCAAGTGGGAACTCCTTTCCAGGAGAATAAGGATTTTCTAGCAGATTTCCTTTTATTCCTTGGCAGTTCCATAAAAATAAGACTCGTTGTCTTGCTACTCATCCAACCTGTTTCAAAGCTTGCAGACAAGCCCTAAAAAGTATTTCAGATCTCAGAAGTTTGCCCAAACTTCTGAACATACTGAGATTTATTTTTACTAATCTGTCGCTTCTGAAAAGCAAACATTTTCTTTATCATATACTCCTGTAACCACACAGCAAAGAACAGGAGATAATTTATCAACCTGCAACCTCTCTCTTATCTCGGTTCTGATAATGAGGTTAGGGCACAAACCTAACTCTCCCAGCCAAAACTTCGTACTGCGGCTCTATGAAATTCTCTGTTTTACTTTTCAGAAGTAAGAAAATATGAGTTGCTCCTTTCTTCCTATTTTCAAAGAAACCTCATATATTTGTCTCAGCTAAAAATGCATTCTTTATAATTTATTCATTTCCAATGTCACTGGGTTACCAACATAAACTGAAGTTCATAGCTGCAAGTACTGTAAAAAGTACTAATGGAAAAAACATTAAGAAATGAAAAATTAAATCTAAAGTCACATTCTTACTGCCAAAAGATTTCCAAAGTAAAATGGCAGAGAGAAAGCTGCTTGTTTCTGGTTCTTTCTCTTGCCAGTAGCTTGACCCATGAGCAACACAACACAACAATTCCACACCTGGAACTGTAGAGGGATGTTGGATCCCTGAGTCTGCGCTCACCACCTGGGGCTGATGGAGGGGACTGAGCCCTCAGAGGACACTTTCTCTCATCTGCCTAACATCCTTGATGCTGATAGAGCTAGAGATGGGCTCCACGTGGACCTTGGGGCAGCAACTAAGAATTGGCTAGCTAGTTTTGTGGCACCAAAGTTAGGGCAGGTGACTCATACAAGGCTATTATCAAAATGAGGAAACTTTGTGGTGTTTTACCTATTCTCAAGAGCAAAGTCTTGGTCACTGATTTGTTTTATGCTCCCTGTCACTGCCCTGAAATCTTTGTCATGTAACAACTGAATTACTGACAGATTAAAAACGAGAGCACGATGCCAAGGCTGAGCAGCTCCCTGTTTTAGAGACTTGAACCCCACGTCTTGAGTTAAACGAGACATTTCATGTGTAAGTAACTGTCATGCATTTCCTGAGACAGACATGGCACCCGTCAAACCAAGATGCTTTTCTGAATTTAATGAAACCTCTGTTACAGGCAGGAGCAATAATCACTGTGTTGAAGTTGACAAGTTAATCCCTACAAAATAACCATATTGTTTGCCAAATGCTGTGCTTGACAAACAAGTAATCTCCTTTTTGGAGATACCAGAGTAAAAATGAGCATCAGAGTTGATAATCCTTAAATCTGGGATTATCTATTTAAAATTTTAGGGGGGCTTTTTGTTTGGGTTTTTTGGTGATAAAATATGAATTTTAAAAAATCTGCATTTTCTTCTCCAATTCAAAACTGGCAGGAGTCACATTATAAAGGATTGCTAAAGGAGGAAGGTTGGCCAAACCAGAAATTTGAGAGACATATTTGATAAGAAGTATTAATCTAAGACAAAGCCTGGAGAGTTTTAGACCAGAAAAAAAAAAAAGGTCACTGCAATGACAAGCTGTGTCTAATCTTTATTTTGGAACCTCTGCTTCTGAAATATATGTTGATACATTGGACTTCCTGGAACAAGCCTTTCATAGGAGCAGTCCAATTCATCACTTCAGTCTTAACATCTGTGTTGAAGTCTTTCTTCTGTTCTTTGTAATATAACGAACTTTATACATGCACAAGCTGCAAACCTGATCTTACACACTTTGAAGTCAATAGGAATTGTCTGTCTTGTGTGGAGCAGGACCAGATGCATGGTGAGCTAATCCTTACACATCAAGTCCCAATGTAGAAGACAAATCAGAAAGTCTGTCTTCACAATTACATAGCTTTGGACTTCACCGCAGACATGTGACTGCCCCGTTCCTCTCACAGTTAATGAACATCACCACCACTCCTTAAATGTGCTGTAGGAGTTGGAAAATACCCTTTTGGAAAACTATAGAACAAAATAAACTTTATATAAGTGAAAGTCTGCAGGTTTTGGAAAATAGTGTAATTTTGTATTCAGTCATTTGAAAATACGGTTACAATTTCCATTTAAGAACGTTACTGGTTTTTGCACAACCAACCATACCACAGTTTCAAGTCAGCTAGTGAAAGGCATATTTTTCAGTCTTTTTTTTCAAAATATTTCAATCTCTTTTCCCTTGAACAGAACAGGAACTGGTTTTAGTTGAGAAGATTTCCCCATTCTCTTTATTCAATCCTAGCAGGGGAAAATGGCCTAATCTTGGAAATATTTAGTGCTATGCCTTAATCCTTTATATTCAGAAAATGCTTACATTTCAGTTTCATGGGCTGAGTTGCTGAAGGTAAAGGAACAGTTATTCTCAAAATAGTATTTTAATTTCTCCTTAGAGGAGGAAAGATACAGGAATATCTTTTCTAAACTATTCATCAGTGAATTCCAGTTTAAATTATAGCAATTGATATCTATAAATTTGGCCAGGGCTTTGGAATTTAAAGGTTAAACAGAATGATTTAGTGATTTCCTAGACTTCAGAAGAAATCTTTTAACTTCGTAATTGTTTAACACTTTTGCTAGTAGTGAAATTCATACAGTTCATCTGATAAGGTCTGTGCTGTGTGTTAACCAAGAAGGTGTTACAAATGTGTATGTATTAAGAAGCATTTGCAGCCCCAGAAGTGCCATCAGTCTTAGCATTGTTTGCATTTCATAATTTAACTCACCCAGGTAAGACATCCTAACAAATTCTTGAACAGCATAGAGTCCTGGTCTGGGTCCTCTGAGGAGCTGCATCACTTTCCATCCTAAATATGTTATTTTATGTAGCATGTTGTTGGGTAGTGGACTGCTTCTGAGTCCCATAGACCTGCACTGTGGGTTTTCCTTTTTGCCTTGGTCATTACCTTCTTCTTGGAAGCATTGTTCATAAGCCTGAGATCAACTGTAATGTTTCTGCCAATCCTGCTGCACGTTAGCAAGCCATTTCTGCTCCAGATGACAATTTTCCAAGCATCCATTGGGTACTGATGATGACTGACTGAAAAGTTTATCAGGCATTTACTGTTGTTCAGTGCAGTCCATACCTTCTTCAAAGCAGCTAATTGTTTAGCTAATTGTTCTTTTAGGCATGGGCAGCATAATCACATGCCCCTGGTTTACCATCAGAATACCTTCAGCTCTTTGCATTGTCTAGAATATACTTCCAGCAGCAAATTGGAAATGTCAATTGTCTGCTGTTCTTGGTCATTTAAGGAGTACATTTTTAGACATTTAATATGTGAATCTCAGAACTGAGTAGCACTCCATGCGATGTGCTTAAGAGACATTTCTTAAACTCTCACCAATACTTTCTCAGCAGGATGTGGAAACTTCTATTCATGCTTTGGGTTCCTCTGTCTTCACAATACAAAGTTTCGGAGGTGGTTTAAATGTTTTAGAGTTATCTATATAGCAAAAATAAAAGTGCCTGTTCTGGTCACCTAATATAAGTGAAGGGGAGGAAGAGCAAATGAAACATAAATTTGGCAGTAGGCAGCTCTGTCAATTTTTGCTTGAGAAGAGGTCCTCCAGACACTACAATGGAGGCATTCTCACTGAAGGATGTGGGGTAGGGGCCTTCCTTAGTAGTACTAGGTTGAGGACCTCTGGGAATTACAAACAGTCCGTGGCTTGGAGGAAGGCTGAGGAAAGGAAAATAGGGCAACGGAAATTAGAATTGCATGAATAACAGAGTTTCTCCCCGGTGACCCAACTGAAAAATTAAACAAAACAAAAAAGAAGAAAAAGTAATTTTGGGTCAGCACAAAGCACTTGTTCAACTCAAAATGAAACAGCTCATTTTACTTTCAAACCCCTTTTCAACCTTTTAAAGAAAATGTACCTAAAGTTCTAAATCAAAACACTATTTTGAAGTGTAAAACTGAAATATTTTATTTAGGAAATGTCAGAACGAAACATCTCAGCATGGCTTTCCTTTTTTGAGTTGTAACTAATGACTGAATTGAAACCCAGCTTGCCTGACTGAAACTACATCTTTATTTTCTTTTGGTCAGTAATAGTTTGTCCCAGACAATTCCTCCAGTTGTAAGAGAAACCTCCTCCAACTTCTACTTCCTTTGTCTGTTCAACTTGACCATCACCCTCCATCCTTCACACCCCCACAAGTCACACGTGCCCTGCAAGAAAAACATATGAAGGAAATCCTGCAAAATTTGCTGTGTGGCTTTTCCAGGGCTCCAGGTGGTGAGGTTTCCATGGTAGAGCCTTCCAGCTGCTGGTTGTCAGGACTGGAGAAGTTAATAAGCATTTGACTTCATTTTTACTCTTTTGTGGACAAATGGGTTTTCATCTGGACTTAGCCCCAGCGTGGAAAGCTTGGGAGATTCATTTGAGATTTCTGGGCAGGGCAGCTCAACAAGGTCAACGTGGAAGGGGCCTAAAGGAAGTATAAGGAGGAAATAATTATCCATTTGTGAAGAGATTATGTCAGTGAGGAACAGCATGTGTGGCTCATGGTCTAGTCTCTGTTTATAATCAAGGAAGAAAACAGGTACTTTTATGGCAAAGTCGTGTTACTCCCTCCACAGGCACAATCTTTATAAACTTTCAGTGTGTCATCTGGGTAATTCCTATTACCCTCCAGAGACTATAAAGGAAACAACTCGGGGATAGGCTGTGTCTGTCAAAGGTCAGTGAGACGAACACCTCATTAGGTGCTTAACTTCCCTCCCTTTGCTGTCAGCTGTCACGAGTTCGAGTGTAAAGATGTTGGCCAACAACTCTTGACAACATCATTGCTTACCCTACAAGAAAGAAAATAAATGTCCTGCTGAACAAAGTACTGTAATGTGCTACCAAATCCTGGCTGGCTGTCACTGTTGGGTCACTTGTGCCTCGACTGAAGCCGTAGGTAACTCATATGTTGTGAGAGGCAAATGAGAGTGTGGAGCTAAGTAAATCATGTTGATTGCATACAGTTTGACAGGTAATGGGCATGCATCACCCAGATGGATCACATGCCAGTCTAGTATGTGAAGTCTCACAAGAAAGTGTAATAACTTCAGTTCACATAAAACCTTGTTCAAATTAAGTATGGATGGACACTTTGATCTCTGGTTCAGGAGTGACATGGGACAGTTTAATCCCACTTTAATGCCATCTAAATTCCACAACTGATGTAACACCTATTGAGACTATTTTTGGACTAACTTTAATTTCTCTTTGAATTTAAGTGATGAAGCTACAAATGTAGATCAAAGTAGATTTCCCGCCAATATTTTCCCCATACTACAGTATCTATTTATCAGGTGTCTTCTAGATATCCTTTTAGCAAGATTTTCCATATGAATGGGCCTGATAAACTGTGTTTGCAAAACCTCACCCTCCTCACCTCCGCTGCCACCCTGAGTCTTTTATTTGAGGGCATATATATATACATATATATATTTTTCTTAGATGTGGACAGGATGCCTTTTGTCCTGATGAACAGGAGCAACACCTTGCTCAAAGTCTTCACCAGTTGCTGTCAATCCACTATTATGTATTTCCTCTGGCTCTCTCACTATTTGGATGCTTTTTATCTCTTTAACCTCAGTCCAGCCACCAATGTCTCTGTCTGAACCAGAGTGATTCCTTTGTCTTTGCCCAGGGGACATTGCTGATAGTGATGGATTAAACTGCTCTTCAGTGACTCTGGGGGGGGTTTTTATGTCAGGGAGACCGCATTGAGAGTAGGCACCAAGCACTTTTCTTCTGAAGTGCTCTCAAATCCCTGATGCTGCAGCTCAGCATCCTATGGGGCAATGAGAACATGGCATTTTCTGTGTTTTCTCTTAGCAACTGCTGCATGACTACTTGGCTCCATCTCATCTGATCCAGGAAGGACAGCTATTCAAGATGGCATCTTGTCTATGGGGCATTTTGAGGCAGAATCAATGAACCAACTCCATGACTCCCAGGAGGGATGTTATTTTTCCCACCACTCCGGGCAAGAAAGGCTGACCCACACACTCCCCACTAAGCCCTGGCCTGTGATAAGTTGTATCAAAGCTGAAATCAGCTTTATGGTGAAGAAGCATGTCGCCAAACCAAGTCACTGGCCCAGCAACCCCACAGGCACAGTATGTGTCATCTCCCTTATGTTTGAGTAAAAGAGAAAAGTTCTGTAAATAGCAATATTTTAGGATCAAAATATTTATTATAATAAATTAAAGAGTAAGCATTTATAAAACAAGCCACTTGCATATAAATACCACACAGCACTTTTAATTATATAGTTCACTTAAAAGCCTCTAGTACAGCTCATAAATACATTTCCTTGGATGTTTTTCAATTAATCTATATAAATAAAATAAAAGTACTGTATAATTATTACTCTTAAATAAGTTACCATTTAAATATGAACAATAAAAATAATCCCTGAATCAGTCTGAAATACCAACTTTTCAGGGAAAGGTCAGAAGGGGGCAACATATGCAAGAGAAATTTCCAAGTAAAAGACTCAAAACGTCCTGGCTATGTATCACTGCCTACCTCCACCAAGGCTGACTCACGTATCTCAGCCTATAAAATAAAGAAGCAGTCGCCTTGTTCCAATGGAGATGAGGAGACCAGGAGTGTGCCTTTGAATACAATCAATGCCCTGTGTTGAAATGGAGCTGCAAACACTGCCCTGGAGTTTTCATTTTCGAAGGCCGCAGCAATACGTCCCTGTCTGTGCCTACCTAGTTCACCTGTTTTTTGGCACAGGTAAAAAATATACTGTGTCTTAGGGGGGGTTGTTCTGCAATAGTTGATCGATCTGAGTTATAGCAAGAGTTTTTTGGAGATATCTCCTCCAGCCTAATCTGTAATTCTTTCAGTTTTTCTTCCTGTTCCCTCCCTTCTTTGGGGCATCAGTACAGGCATTTTCTATGTAGTCAAACAGTAAATCCAGCTCTCCGATGGCTTTAGTCTTTCCATTCTCTCCCAACTAGAAAAGAGCAGAATACAGGTTTTACCATCTCGTTGTTTCTCAGAAAATTGAAATTAGGTTTGTCACAGAAACTGCATTGAGAATTAACTCTCCTTATTCTCTCAGGTAGATTTATTAGAGTCATTACACTGTAAGATATAAACTAGCTTATTCAAATCCAATCTTGCATTATTGTAACAGAGAGTTAACAGGACAAGTGAAGGAGGGCTGGAAGTGGAAACATCACTAATCCCCTCTTTAATGTCCCTGCAGGCTTCACTTCCTAAATAATCTTCAGAGTCTGTTTCATAATTAGTTCAACCTTAATCCCATTTAAAGACTGGGGTTTGGAATTGTGGATGGTTTTTTAATGTTGGGAGGAAAAAATGTACCTTTTCCATTTTGCTCTTCATTTCTTCCAGGTTCTTTTCAATGTGCTCTCTGTGTCCTAAGAATTTCTAAAAAAAGAACAAATCCAGACATAACATTGGCAGCTGTAGGCAACAGTGTGCTTTTTTGTTTTCTTTCTCACACCTTTCTGTCAACCTCCAGTTTGATATCTTTGATCTGAGGTTTCCTTTCATATCACTGCCTTTTGCCACTGTTCACAGCATTCTCAGATTCAGGAGTAATGAGAGTCATGAGAAAGGAAAAAAACCTCAACACTACTCACACATCTGCTCAGCTCCGAGGTCAGGGAAGCCAGGAACTGTGCCACCTCCTCCACGTATGGGTACTGGTCCTTGGCCCCAGTGAGAAGGACATCTTTCACTACAATCTCCACAATCCTTTTCATCATGTAGCAGTGGTTGTTTTCCTGTGTATGGAAGCACGAGGTGACGTTAAATCGTGGCAAGAGATCAACAATTGCTGCAGAAGGATGCAAAAAGCAGGTTCCTGGTTTAAAACTTACCTTGACATTAACATAAAGCTGCTGCCCAATGAGCCTGTTGTCAGTATCCTGGTCTGAGACCCTGGCCTGAGAGGGGAAAAAGGAAAGGTCAGGTGTGAATGGGAATTTTACCTAAAAATTCATAACTACGGTTTTCATCAGTAATAGTGCAGGTGAAATGAGGGAAGGGACACCACAGTCAGCCTGTTACAGGTAGATAAGCTTGGACATTGTGACTGTTTCTCCCCTTAACTGGGTGAGATTCAAGATCAGTACCACCGAAAAATAACCAAGCTGAAGTCTGAATTCCTATCCCCCTCCTACAGGTCAGATGCCGTAGTGGTAACGATGAGTAAACCAGATGCTGCAGGTGGCCGACCTCACAGCGGCCCGCAGCGCTGCTGGGAGGTGCTGCAGCCCTCGGTGCTGTGCATCAAGGGGACCAACTCAGGGTAAGAGCTGCGGTCAGACCTGCCCAAGCTAAGCACTGTGAGATGCCTGAGGAGTTGCCCAGCCATGGCTGGAGTCACAGACAAACTCAGCTCCAAACGGACTGGGCAAACAAGAGACATTTAAGCTCATGTTTCACAGTTGCCCCAGTCTAGCAGCAGCCAATTGAGAGAAGGAGCTGTGCTGTGCCAGGGGCTGCCTTTCCCTTGGTGAGCTGGAAGAGGAGAGGTGGCAGCTTCCCCCAGATACACAACAGTGGGCAACAGACCTGCTTGACATGCCCACACTCCTCCTTACTGCAAATACATGGGGTTTTTTTTCTGGAGAAAGGCATGAGAAAGAGAGGAATGATGGTGAGAAGGCAGGTGACTGGCAGAAGAGGAGGTCCTCAGATCCTGCCATGAAGGATACATGGGTTACTGTACCATTTTAGCCAAGGTGTAGGTGCGATTCCTGATGTAGGGCTGCTGGAAGTTGATTTTCCTGAGCCTGCAGGCATGAAGGGCAGTAGAAGCCAATCCTGCCCCTTTTGGAGGCATAGAGCTGGTGAGAAGAGGGAGACAGCAACAACAGCAGAAGATGACCCATCCTGAGAAGTTTGTGGCCATGGTCTTCAGGGAGGACACGGTTCACGATGCAAAGTCGTCTGTCCCAGCAGATTGCAGCTACAGCACTCTGTGCTGGTGAGAGAATGTAGTGTTAGCATCAGGGAGAGCGGGCAAGGCAAAGTGAGAGAGGCACAAAGGCTGCAAGCCTTACCTTTGCTGTGATTCTTGATGTGCTCTGCAGGAGGTGAGGTGCACCTTATATAGGGCCACCAACACCTCTCTCAGCTGCTTTTTTTTTTGTGTGTGTGCTAGTGGTGAATTAAAAATGACATCAGCAAGTCTCTTACTTTCCAGTATCCTCTTCTGAGAACTACCTAACCACTACAAAACCCACAAATACAACTTTAAGGCCATTGTAGTCTTTAGTTTCTTATAAAATGAACCAAATTTTAATGTGGGGCAAAGCAGGGGCTTTCACCGGGGCAGAAATCCTGAATTCTTTTTGCATACAAATATTTGAGAAGTTTATGGGTTTGTGTGTTCTGTCCTGGGTGCAACATGCTAACTAATTGGATTGGCAATTTGATGGCAGAGAATGTAATTTATATTAATTTTTGTTGGTTGTCTCTGGTAGAAGACAGGCACTGTGCTCATGCTGACTGACAGACACAAGTGGTCAGAGACTGCAACCAGACCTAGAGCACTGACCACCTACACTTCCTACCCTGCAAATACCCTTTCCCACACAGTGTCACAATCACACAGATCTCTCTGAGAGACCAACACTGCACTTATCACATCCCTGATCCCCAGATACCCCTTTTCTAAAAAATTTCTAAGGGGGGACCTTATTAATATTTATAAATACCTTAAGTATGGGATGCAGGGGGAATTGGCCAGCCCCTATTCAGTGGTCTGTGGAGACAGGACAAGGGGCAATGGCTGCAAATTGGAGCACAGGAAGTTCCGCACCAACATGTGGAAGAACTTTTACACAGTGAGGGTGACAGAGCCCTGGGACAGGCTGCCCAGGGAGGTGGTGGAGTCTCCTTCTCTGGAGATATTCAAGACTTGTCTGGACGCCTATCTGTGCAATATGTGCTAGGGAGCTGCTTTGGCAGGGGGGTTGGACCCAATGGTCTCTCGAGGTCCCTTCCAACCCCTATGATTCTATGATTCTATGAATTACGTTTTTTTCAGGCTGTAACCAGGTGTGATGAGCAGAGCTGTGGTCATGCACGTACTCATGCAGGTGATTTCCATGTTCCTGACCCTGTTGAGCTAACGTAAAGGCAGGGCTACACCTTCAGCCTGAAATATTGCGCAGGGTGCTAAAGGGAAACTGTGCTCTCTCTAAAGAGTAATTTGTAACTCAGATGAGATGGTAATGTATGAGGACACAGAACTGGTACAAATGCAAACTCCTACTTGTCCAATGCCTGCAGGGTACGCAGGTAACAAATGCAAAGAGTCTGACCTTGGACAACCATGGCTCCAGCTCTGCCTCTGAGAGTGAGGAGGGGCATCTCTGGCGTCAAGCCTCACAGCTGAGGCTCTCAGGACAAGAGCCATAATCAGCTTTACCTCATGAGCTGAAATGTCCAGCTCTTTCGCTTGCACCTGAAAGGAAGCAGTTACGGGCTGACTGTCACCAGATTTACACTCTAGCCTCCCTTGATGCATCCACAGCATGAATTCATCTCTCCATCAGTTTACCTCAGATACCTGCCACATCAGCTCTGCATAGCTCTGCGGCCTTGAAGCTGCACTCTCTCACCTGGAGCCATCACGACCACCTCCCTTTCTGTGCCCTCTCAGGGTATCCCACCCATTCCCAGCCTCCAACAGCATCCTGACTACAGCAAACAGCAGAAAGCAACTCTGGACCCAGACTCTCCACAGCCTAGTTCGTACCCCAGATGTACCATAGAGCTACCCAAGAACATATTTATAAACACTTTCCCATCATTTTTTCGTATGTCAGGTTAATAGGCTCAGTGGAGTTGCAGGTTAATAAGAAGGGAGGCTGGGTTATATCCAGCCAAAAGACAGACATTAAAAACCAAACCAGGAGAAATTCAGACCAAGAGGCTATTTTGGAGGATTAGCTTCCCCTGAAGTGCAACACCAGAAACAACTCTCCAGGTGCTAAATAAACACAGTCTGACAACCAAAGTCTGCTTCTAACTGAGATTTCTCATACATCTTCACCAGCAGAAGTCTCAACACTGGAACAAAAGCCGTGAAAAGGCATCCAGACCCTCCCCAAGGGGAGATGGCAGACTTTCTGGTCCAGACTCCCTGTCCTCCCACCACTCTGGATCCCACCTCTCCATCCCTTTGATCACTTACTCTTGCCAGACATGGATCCAGCTTGCCTGACCTCTTATTGTAGCTCTGATCCCATGGAAAGGGTAAGCAGGTGGTAAGCAAGTGCTGCGCCACTTGCATCTGTTGAAACCACTGCAAGGACCCCACCTTGGTCCCAAGCTTCCCGCAGCCTCCTGATGGTTATCTAAACACCACCAAGAAAAGGGATGAAGAATTAGGTGCTGAATCTCTCCCCTCTTTTGTGTAGTGATTGCAGGATATCTTCTCTCTGTCTTCTCTGTTATTATAAACTAGGGATATACCCGTTTTTACAGAAAACATTACGTTAGACTTGGTAAGGATCTTTCTCCCATCTTTCTCCCATGTTGTTAGCCCCCTCTCTGAGTCATGCTACTTTCAGCTGTGCCATGATACCCTCCTTCTGGTACTTTAAAAAAGCTTTATCTCATTTTATGTCCTTGCCTCTGGGATGACACTGAGATGCTGAGATCCTCATTGTAAGTTTGTTACTTTTACAAATTCCCTTTTTATGACATTCCTAAGGCTTTCACATAATTCAGACTTTCATTTGCAGCTGTGAGTTCTAACAACCCATCTTCCATCCCTCCAGCTGGCTGTAGGTATGGTCCAGCCCAATGAATGAATATTCCAAGTCTTGCTGGACACTAATGCTAGCGGACTGTAACATCAGTCCACTCCATGCCTCTTCTCATCCACCTTCCATCAGATGGCTGCTGGTCCTGGATGAATCACTGAGCTGTGATGCAGCCACAGCCATGACTGCAGTTATTCCCTGTAACATGTCAAGGGAATTTCTTTAGAAGATGAGATATGGCTCCTGCTCCTAGGGTTTGCTATTTTTGGTATGAGATTGTATTCAATGATGGGCCTGGAACAGGCTGCCCAGGGAGGGGGTTGAGTCACCTTCCCTGGATGTGTTTAAAAAAAGGGTAGATCAGGTACTTAGGGATATGGTTTAGCTTAGGACGGGAACGGTTGGACTTGATGATCTTAAAGGTCTTTTCCAACCTTGTGATTCTGTGAACAACGATGTGACAGGTGGCTGCTGTCACCTCTTCCTAGCTCACCACACGCCGGATGGGAGACATAGAGCTGACATTGTATCTGACGGAAAGATGGGGCTGAAAACCCTCACTACCACTGGGTCTTGCTCCACGCCTCAGCTGCAGTCCAGAGAGGAAGGAAGAAATTGGAGGCTTTTCTGCTGTATTTGAGGAAGAATTCATCTTTTTTCTTGTCTGGGGAAGAAATACAATAAACCTTCAAAAATCAAGGGCTTGAGCCTGCATGAAAAGTGAATCTCAGGGAAATGGCTTACCTAGACAGCCCTCCCCAGACAGGCTGCTCTGAATTGTAGAGCAGGCAGAAGAGATCAGCAGAAGGAAAACTGCATTTATTTTAAAATGAGGTACTCTGGCTGAAATCATCACTGGTGGATCTTACTTTGGGGAGAAAGAATGAAGTGGAAAAAACATGTCTGAAGAACGTGTCTTAAAAGAGCGGCTTTTCTCACCAATTTTGTCCTACGTTAACATTGTCAAGTGTTCCAGTAAGTGGTATGGGAACCAGTAACTTCTCTCTAAGCCTAAACTGCTGATGTCTTGTGATATGTGCTAGTCCCAAGGTTTTCTTGAAAAAACAATGTACTCTTGGGTGGGAGGGAGGAAAAAAAACCACCAAAACCCAATCAAACAAAACAAGACTTCTCCAAGCTCAGGGGAGGAAGAAGAAAAGGAGAAAAATGATTTTTCCTTTTTAATTTTGTAACTTTTTCTCTTTAATGTTATTTTTAATGTTCAAAGCTAGTAACGTTGTTTAAAATACAAAAGTCTTACAAGAAAACACACCTGCTATGCTTTTACTTTAATTAAAAACTACCAAAGACCTCTGAGCTTGTGTAAAGTACCCTCTGCATTTTTTTCAGTAGAATTAATTAAAAAGTAATTCTGAAATTGTTCTCAGATTGTATTTTCTTCCCAGTGCCATCCCACAAGTTAAACGTCTATCCTACCACTGACCTCAGCAATACATTTTTGAAATGTAATTAGATGGAGTTTCCCTAGTTCATTAAGAAACCATAGCGGTTGAACATTCTCGACAATGACTTATTGACCCATATTGAAGACAGGATTTTATGAGGAGGACTGGAACCCTACATCACATCTGCCTCAAAAGCCACAGACACTTCCTTCTTACTTTGAACGAGGCCACAGGTGAATAACCAATACTGTACTTTGATGTTCATCCGCTGTGTACCATCGCCAGCGTGCTCGCATGCAGGAATCACCTTCAGCCATGTACACGTTCAGTCACCTAGACTGAAAGTTCTATTTATTGTTTATATTGCATTATTGGAAACGTCTTCAGGATCAGACACCGGGCTAGAAACTTTGTCAGGAGCAGGCATGTGAAGTGAGCTGGTGTATAGACCTGGGGTCTTTTTCCTGGTGATGAAATTCTCCCCCCCTTAAACATCTGTTCAAATGGACCACAGGTCACAGTGTCTGAAACTGAACAGGTAATGGGTCTGGAGACATCCTCAACTTCCAGGTCACGCTCATCCCCTTCATTCTGTTCCAATTCATTTATGAGCCAGTTCATTGTGTTTTATCTCAGTTGTTCTCTGCTTTTGCTGAGGCTTTCAAGCTTGAAATCATTAAAATGGACTGAAAACATGTTTCAGCTCAAGCTGTGCTTGAGCCTTATTTCAGCCAGGTCTCTGCCCAGCAATGAAAACATCAGCAATGGAAGCCAATTCTTCTTTACAAAACTTGAAAATAAGCTTTTCTGTAATTCAGTCATTCATTATGGAAACAACCTACTGCAGAGGCAAGTGGCTTCTGTGTACAATCATTAGGGATGGCAGAAGGAATTCATTTTCTGTGGAGGAAATTACATCAATGCAGATATTGGGAGACGACATAACAGCATTTCACTGTTTTATTTTTGCTTTTTTTCTACAAGAGGTTTGGTGTTAAGACACTGTGAATATTTTGGAAGTATTATCATTATTTTAAAAATTGCTTAGCCTGGGAGAGTTAGGTGGCTTTGGAAAAGACTCTTGTGTCAGACCTCAGTACAGACACTGCTGACTCAGGCTTTTTGTAGAGGATGTGCAATTCACCTACATCCCCTGACAGTAACACTTTTGTTACAGCGAGTAACACATTTCCTCTGACAGTAACACTTTTGCTTATATATCTATTTCAACAAACATTTTTTCCTGACCTTCACTCAGATCTGCTAGATAACATCTGTGTCTCCTAAGTGTGAGATGCTATATTATAAACTTCATAATATTGGTATTTGTTATCATAAAAATTAATTGAAGTGGAAGGGAACTAACAATTCATTGTGGTCTCAATTTGAAATTACATTCAAGATTAAAACAAACCCCCTTGGTTTAAATAACTATATTCTGTCCTCAGAAATACTGATGTAGAGTTGCTCCAAGAAAAAAACATCTAGAGACACACTGAGACATTATACAGGTGCTACTAACGTTACCACTGCTGCTCCAGGACCACTCAAGTCATAACTTCTTGCAGTGCCAGGAGGATTCAGTAATTCATACGAAACGAAACAGACAAAAAGCCACCCCGGTGTCAATGGAAGGAAGCGCAATAGGTGTTAGTCCGGTGGTCCTGCCTCTGCAGGCAGCAGGGGCCGACATCAGCAAAGCACAAACACAAGTTTTAATAAGCCTTAGTGATAGAAACCATCACTTAAGCTCACACAGCTGGCAGAAAAGGCAATTCAGACCCTCTCAGCACACCACAGGCACCACGATTAACCCTCCCACCAGGCAGCTGGTTCCTTTAATTCAGCGTGTAAAATCACATACACATTGTGAGACACTGACACTTTACGTAGTGACCTACATATGTCCAGCTGTGTCTCGCGAACTGTCACATCAGGTGAACTGAAACTTGTGTGCTTCCTGTTAATGTGGTGTGGTTGCACAGCGGTGACTCACTGACATGGCAAAGTGGAATTACTGACATAGTGTATCTTAAAGAAAACCACTCTAACTGGGAACAACATTTTGCAAGCTCTTTTAGAATCCAAAATTCAGCAACAGACAGTTACTCAGATTAAGAAATAGCCCCAGCATTATGCACCTTGATAAAACCCATCAGTTTATCACACCTTGAACAGTTAGAGCCACTGTGAAAGGAAGCAACATTATTTAAGTTGAAGTACTTGTGCCCAGACACTGCCCATACACCAGCACTTCCACTGAGACTCCGAGCTCAGCATCATCTCCTGACGGGGAACCTCTGGCTGCTCAGTTCTGCAGTATAACAGGGCTGCTAGAGGAGGTGACCGTCCCCCTGTTGTTAACATGAGTCTTCTGGTTAGTATCTGTCCCTAGAAGTCAACAGGCCATGCTCCAGCCCTTCCTCAGCCCAAGGTTATGCCAGTGACCATCTCCCAGGAGAATCTCTCAGTCAGTGAGTTTCCTGCTGGAGTGGGACTACTGTCAAGAAAGTGAGATTTATGGGGACAACAGGAGACCAAGCAGAATAGCTACAACCTAGGAATTAGGATGCTGTTTTCCTGGGTTATCTGTTTTTAGCCACATCATGTAAGCTAAAATACGTAAACAGGCTGCAGCCAGCTTCCCACTGGAAACAGAGAGCACACTGCTCACGCAAGCACTGTGCTGGGAACGCATGGACCCAGGCCAGCTGAGGAGCACCGAACCTTGGCAGGTTTCCCCCAGCCCCACAAGAGAGCTTGGGGTAAGAGTGAGGCACCTGGGTCTCCAGAACGGGGTGCATCTGTAGGTGTCCGTACGTGTGTGCCAGACCAACCCAGCAAGGGACCTAGGAAGGGAGAAACTCAGAGTAGCAGCCTTCTGGGTCCAGTCAGCCATTCCTATTCTGCTTCAAGTGTTGAAGTAGGTCCTTTGGAGACACTCCAGTACATGACAGTATTAAACAGTCACCTTGAAGAAAAACATACATACACACACCCCACATGTATTTATACATGCACAGAGACTACCATACGATATGTGTGTATATCAGATATAAACAGTTAAAACAAAAAGCTTTGAGGCCCACATGAAGGTTTCAAGTGGGCCTCAAAGCTTTTTGTTCAGGAAAGGTAAACTGGCATACATGTAAACCAGTCGCATTTACAAAGCTGACAACATGCTCTCCCAGAAGACTTTATCAAGATCTCTGAAGAAAATAAGGAGTGAGAAGCTTCACTTCTTCCTTCCCCCCCTACTGAAGAAATGTCTGCACTAAGGAGGATGTGCTGCCATGACTGTACCACCATACTCTCCCTGCAAAGAGCAAGCTCATACCAGCAAACAAGTGCTTTTGCTCTTACACTTTCAGCCCAGCACCATGAACGGAATACACAACCCAACAAAAGGTGTGTAAGCTGGAAGCACTATCAGGCATTGCTCTCCTTCCTACAAAGGACTGCCAGGCTCCAGGTGAATCCTGTGCAGTTCTCAGTCCTCCACCCTCACAAGACACTGCAGGACCACTGAGCGCCGTCCTTCAGTTTCTCAGGACTCTTCCCATGTTTGGCAGGCAGAGTTCAGATCTGCTAGGCAGGGCTCAGGCACTCCACGAGTTTCTCTAGAACAGAGCCTGTGAAACAGAAACCTTACAAGGTCAGATCACAGCCGACATGGATGAACTGTAGTAAATACCAGAGTATTCATTCACATTTTTAACATGGAACTCCAGATGTCTGTCCTCCTTCAGCACAGTATTAAACTCACATCAAAAGCAAAACAAAAATTGGATTTCTATGAAACTGGAGTTTTCTATTTAGCTACCATCTACTGTCCTCTCTCCAGCTTTCGCTTTCAGGGTCACCACTGCTATGCGATCAATACTTTTCACCAGGCTTCAGTGCAGAGCAAAGCCAAAGAGCTGACTGCACACCAAAGAGTTAACTGTAGCTCTACTGTCCTCCCTCTCTTTCTCAGGCTCCTGTCTTCGAAGGTTTGAGTAACCACTGGATTCAGGACGTTAATTTAGGTCGCCTCACATGAA
Source organism: Porphyrio hochstetteri (assembly GCA_020800305.1). Classification (NCBI taxonomy): domain Eukaryota; kingdom Metazoa; phylum Chordata; class Aves; order Gruiformes; family Rallidae; genus Porphyrio; species Porphyrio hochstetteri. The sequence continues at coordinate 30,903,695 of CM036905.1, read as the reverse complement.
AATTACCACTCGGCTCGTTTTCTTTATCACACATTTGTGGGTAATGGAACAACTTTGCGTCAGGCTACGCTAAGAATTGGTCAGTGAGGGCACAGCAAAAGTTCCACTTGCATCAGACGGTGATGAGACTCTTTGCTAACAAGTTTTAGCAGACAGCAAGAACTGCTTTGATACCAGAACATGAGATCCCAGCTCAGCCTTGCAGGAACAGATGTAAAGAAGCAATATGCTATCCTGCAAGTAAGCACACACTAAACTGTTCAAAGGAGCTGTGCTTCCTGCCCCATCTTCAAGCACTCCAAATTTGCTCTTTGAGTATTACAGGTAGTATTTGGAAATCTCTTTTTCCTCCACTGCTGTCTGCCAGAGAGCGATGACACCAAAAGTCAGACAAGGAAAACATCTTAGTACCTGGACTCAAAGAATTTGTGACTGAAGGAGAAAGCTGGTGGCTGGTAAGTAATTTCCTTCCACCTTTCTTTCCTTTCACCTTCCTTCTGCACACACTGCTTTCAGGCTGTGGCCCTTATGTCCAGAATTCAGGCTACCCACAAAGCATGGGTCAAGGAAAACCTGTTTTCAGGACATTATCACTCACTACATAGGGATCCATTTTAAACAAATAAGCCTGAAAAATCCTTGTACAACACACCCATAGTAACTTAAGTATCACTGGAAAAGCCTTGGCACTTAATACAGACTGTATATCTGAAATACAGGCCCTCTTGCCTACACCTTCATTAAAAGCAATCTAGCTCTGATGGCTAAAGAAACTTTTACTACTTCGATTTCTCAGGTTAATGACATTGACATACATCACATTATGTTTTAGAACTCACCTCAGTAAGGTGTTAAAATATCACTGCAAAACTAACACATTTTATCAGGATTTTCTTTAACGGGATGGAACTATCTACAATCCCAGATTTTCTCCCAAACTTCCCTGCATAGCTGGAAAGCCTCAACTGATTCAACTATTCAAATCCTGGATTTCAGGGGCATTTCAGCACTGTAAGAAGAGAAGGCTGATGCATCATGAAAGGCACCTGAAAATAAAAGTCTAAGAGGGTAGATTTCGAGTAGGTATTACAAAGAAATTCTTCCCTGTGAGGTCGGTGAGGCCCTGGCACAGGCTGCCCAGAGAAGCTGTGGCTGCCCCGTCCCTGGCAGTGTTCAAGGACAGGCTGGATGGGGCTTTGGGCAACCTGGTCTAGTGGAGGGTGTCCCTGCCTATGGCAGGGGGTTGGAACTACATGGTCTTTGAGGTCCTTTCCAACACAAACCATTCTGTGAGTCTACAAAATTGAGAAAAAAATTGAAGCCCAGAGCCACAAAAGGATGCAAGGATAGAAGGATGCATTCCTAAATATTACCTTGCTGCTACTGTGAGCATTTAGCTAAATTCTCAGAATCCTTTCAAGCCCAGGGGCATCCAAACCTCCCTGGAGGAAGTGCCTAAGTACTGAGAAAGCTGCCTCATCCCTCCTGCTGAAGTCATTCTACTCTGAACAATTTGGCAAGAAAGAGGAGGATGCTACAGCGTGCACAGCTTTATGGTCTTCCTACCCCCTAGGCCAGCAACCATATTATTATAAAACAAAGTTTCAGTAGAAGCAGCTGAGCGCTCTCTCCTGTCACAGACAGTTAACAGACTTCTTATCTGGCAATACATGAAAAATTTGAGAAACAAGGCACAGGAATCAAGCCTCCTCTGTGTGGTCTTGCTTTACTGGCAGGAACAGTGGACAAAGAAAGGATTTTTCCCAGCTGGCAGCAGTCAGGGAGGGAACACCAGCTTATTTACATGGCTGAGAGTTACAAACCCCCAACAGTGGGATTCACCCACAGGTACACACAACTTGGGAACGGGAGCCAAAGACAATCAATTCAACACTTACTGACCAGGCCAATTGTTAATGATGTGCTCGGTCTGCAAATCTTGACCTTGAGTCAACAAGCTCCCAAAGCTGTTTACTCCTTAGATATATCTCCTGTTGGCAACAGCCTTCCTCCTTGTTTAGTAATGTGGTCTCTCCACTTCATGGCTCCTACGATTTCCTTGACAGAAACAATACACATTCACTGTAGAGCACGCACTTGCCATTATTCATAAAGAGTGCACTTTTGAACCTTTTCAGCTTGCATGAAAAGACAAGAGGAAATACATTTGAAGGTTGGTCTGTAACATCCAAAAACTCTTGAACTAGATAAACAAGAGCAGAAAGCAGGCAAAGAATTTATCTGTCTGTAAGACTACAGAAGAGCATCCTTCAGAAGCTGTGCATGAGCATTACTCAAAGAAGCATTCTGTCTACATTTCCACTGATTACTTCTGCCCAAAAAAAAGAAATAGAACATTCCAGGCAAAAACTAAATTTTGCTCAAATGAGGAACGTCATGATGATGGATGTGACACCACAGGCTTCCATTCTCATCTCAAAATTGAGTTTTTACCCCCATGTAACAAAAACTGCCTCCCTCCTTTACCACATCTACGATGTCCCTGGCAGAGATTAATATACGAGTACCATAGAGCACACACCCAAGAAAGCCCAAGCTACGCAGACACCCCAGACTCCTGGTGTGATACCACCAGCAAAATTGGCACATACGCTGTCATATCATCTATGACTTACTGGCCTCAAAATCAGGCCTGCTATTCAGCACTCACTCCTTACATTAACACCTAATTCGTTAGAGACTGGCCCTTCAGGTACTGCAGCCTTCCAGCTGGTGTAACACCTATCTGCTTTGGGTGACGATTCCAACTATCAAAATCTAACTTTAGTAACTTACTCTTTCTGAAGATGAGTTCTGAGGGAACATCTTCTCTTTCAGAAGTCCACACATACTCCAGATGAATAGGTGAAACAGAGAACTATAACAGAGAACTGCCATCATAACAGGGTCTACCAATTTATCTGGCATAACTTGAATAGAAACAAATCAAACAGTCTTTTATTTTCAGTAATATGCATACATAATTGTGTACAAAATTCAAACATAAGCAAGTGTGTACAAAATTCAAATTTTCTTGTATAAAACTTCCAAATAAAGTAATATTACAACTTGAAGCCACATAAGAACAACCAAACTGCCTGCTAGCCACCTACTTCCTCTACGTCATGTTAACTTGTTTGCTTGGAAAGATAGAAGTGATCTGTCAGCATAAATCACATACATTTTTCACTGTGAAAATTGTAACAGTATTCCAATTTTCAAGAAACAGGCAACTAGGAAGAAAGATAATGAAAATGTCAAAGTCAAGAAAAAACATTCTTCTGAGTTTACTTTAAAAGATAAACTTCTAAAAACCTGAGTTGGAAGCGGGGCTGGGGAAGGCCACTGTTTAAGGTGGCTTTTTCTAGAGAAGTTGAAAGGAACACTAAACGTGGATCTTGCTGACAAGAAGACACATGTTCACATCAGTACATCTGACAAACGGCAGTACTATACTTAACAGTCATCCTAGCCAAAAACCTGTGGACAATGAACAAACCCGAAAGCTTAATGTTCTTTTTTCAAACTCTAGTACATTCCAAGTTAGCTTCTTTAAGAAGTAATAGGAATTTTTTTTGTAGTGGGTTAAAAGCTGTAAGCAGTCAAAGTAACTTTTTGTTACAGCACTGTGTTGTACTGACAATTCATACAGTAACAAATACACCACGGTTGCCTTTAAGATAGCTGGTTAAAATCAAGCAACTGAGGTGGCCGGTGAATGATGGTGCTGCTCCTGAATACTGTCCCAGGTCATACTGTGTGACTGCAGCAGAATACCTTGAAAAGTAACACACAGGTTGCATAGAAAGTAATTTTCTCCATTTCAAGAGATACAACTGTGGAAAAAAACCCAAACCCCAAAACTCCACATGGGTGTTGTGACATAATGAATTAAGACATAACTCAGATATGAAAGGACTAAAAGGACCTACATTTTTACCACTGGTTTAAATATTGAAATTGTAAATTGGGATGACAAGTCCTAACACCTGGGTTATATTAGTGCTAAACAAAAGGATGCTGCATAGTATCCACAATCACATTATTTTTACAATATACACTACAAGCTATAAAAAAAATAAATCATTTTACAGAACAGTTTCTACACAACAGTGTAGAGAGAGATTATGTCTTGCCCCAGAAATCCTTCCTCTTCTGAGCTCGTTCCAGAATCTGAGATGCAAGTGAGCTAGATGCTGCTGAGCGAGCAGAAATCTGAGACAGCCTGTCATCTGTGGGGAAAGCAACAAGGGAAAAAAGTAAATAGGAAGATTAAACACACCTTTTTAAAACACAGTATTTTTATGCCCTCTTTCACCATGGATGCGAAAATAGTCCCACATTACACTTTAACTCTATTACTTGCTAACTGACATGCTAGAGAAGAATCCCACTAGAAAGCTACTAGGGTGTTAGGTAAGTTTAAGAGAGCTATGTGCCAAACACTTGAGAAACTCCAGTGAGATCCCTGCTGTCATCTGGGAATTGCCCAAATCTCCACTTCACCTTTATGTTTACTCTTCTGTGTCGGACCTCAGAAATCGCTCCTTGAGCCTCTGTCACTGAACTCTGTACAGACCAGACTCTCCTAACAACACAGTCATGAAAGCAACCCACCACTCCAAGCAAAGTGGACCACCTCAGAACAACATACGACTAAAACACCAAAATCTATGGTGCCAGAAAAGCCTTTCTGTGCCAGAAGCAGCTAATGTGCCACGAGCTGTTAAAAGAAACATGTCTTCTGAAGAAAACAGGAAGTTTAACACAGAGATGAGAAGCATGCTTTGAAAATGTACTTCTGAGACGTCTTCTTCCTTTTGAATACTTTATACCCAGCAGAACTCTTAAAATGAAGCAGCCTGTATACTGCTTCCCAAAAAAAAAGCACATTATACTCATTAACACCACTATTAAAATGTTGCTACAGCTCTGTCAAGAAGCTCTCTATGAAAAATTACCTTGTTTACACTCGCTCTCCTGCAATGGACTGAAAAGAACTGTATCACTACTTCCCAGGCCTGCCCCAAACAAACAAACAAACAAACAAAAGCAACAAAAATATTTCACAACTCAATCCTAACAGGCTCTGGACTTTGTCAATATTTCCATTAACTTTTCAGGAGCATTTCTAAATTCTTGTAATACAGTGATCCAAACAACCCATAACAGGTTCACACACTGCACAAAACAGCTATATTCCCATGTACAAGGACTGGTAAGTGCACTTCTGCAGACATGTCACTGAAGGGACTCCCAGGTTGTTTGCACATGAACAAATATGGAGATATGAAATATCCGTGAGCTGGCACAATGCACCTGTTTCTGAAAGCTCACACAGCATCACTCAGCTCAGAGGGGAAAAAAAACAGCAGTTACAGCATTTAATCTGTGTGCAGCAAGCTTGTGGGAAGCTGCAGAGTACTATTGGATTTTGCATGTTTTGTGTAGACACACAGATGCTTGGCTGAGCCATCTGCACAACCCACACGTTTTCCAGCCAACTACAATGAGTAAAACAGAGAATCGGGCTGAACCTTGGTTAAAACCAAGGAGCAAACAAATACAAGGGGTACAGAAAAAAAGCTTTAGGTTGCTCTGGGGTATAGCTATAAATAAACTGCAATCAGATATCAGTTTGCTCTGCCCATACTCTAATCTGAGCCAAGCACAGGTGATTGCAACTCGCACAGCACCAAACCAAGCTCAACCTCATATACCATGCTAAGAAACAACATGCAGCAGCTCAAGCTCAAGCTAATGAGGCTACAGTGCCTCTGGCTGACTCATACTACTGAAGGAGTTTATTTGTGTCTGCCCACAGAAAGGGCAAGAAGATGCACTGGTGGTCTGTGCACTGGCGGTCTGTGCACTGGCTGCTCCCCAAGCCTAACTTTACAGCAGAGAGCAAAAAGACCAGCCAGAACAGCAATCAGAATAACAGGGTGCCATACGTACCCCTAATGCACCGAGCAAATGAACAGGTGTGAAAATTAAAGTCAGAAGAATCATTTCATGCTGCATATCTGGTGCTGAAGACGCAAGGGCAACATCTTAATATTTTTGGTACCTTTAAAGTTGCATCCAAAGTTGCTGCAGCTGCAACTTGGACAGTTATTTTGCAGTTTGCTTCTGTTGCTGTCAACACAAAGGCTTAAAAAATATGTGGGGAGGAAGCGATTTTAGGTATGGAACTGAACAAGCAGCTACAGTAACCATATCGAGCCACAATGGTCTACTGAATTTTCAGCTGCATTTAATGGTTCCTTCATACTAGAATATACCTTCACATTCATACTTCAGACTGCTAGGATGAACATTTTCAAACTACTCTGATGAAACAGTGCAGCAGTAATTCATGCAAACATATCAACCAGTACTGCCTACTGCATTCAGAAACTTCACATATTAGTACAAAAGTTAAAATTAATCAATATACACATGACAAAAAAATACTTTGGGACAAGAAATACCTTCATCATTGTAGTTTCTTTCCTGCAGGGGTAACTGGAAAGATCTCGCTTTTGTACTGCCAACATTCCCTAAGTCAAAAAGTCAAAGGCACAGCTCTGAATCATTTCAAAATAGACAAAGGATAATACTTCATTTTTAGAACATTTAAAAGTGTTTTTAAATTGCATCCAAAACATGAGTTTTATAAATAGCAACCATACCAAAAGCCCCACAAGACTCATTTAAGCTGAGGTAAAATAAACTTAGTCTACTGTATTCTTCTCAGGGCACCTATCTTTGGTTGCTGCTACAAGTTATTTAGTGAACTATACTCGAGGCACAGAGCTAGAACACAGCACCAATTCTCACCTCCTGCCAAGGAAATTCTCCAGGTTTCATCATCCCACTTAGAACAGAAATACTACTTGAGTTTAGCTAATCTCTACAATGAAATACCAAGAATTGTGGGACTTCAAGCAGCTATAGAAAGACTCTGTAGAACAGAGACTTCAACACATGAACTTTATGTTGACTAAGGGGTGAAGGATTCTTTTCTTTATCATACTTATGTCCTCAGTACCCCTAAACCTCGTTTAAAATCTTTGAAAAGCTCCAGCACAAATTCCTCCTTGGACAAGAAACGACTTTTCTCAAAATCCAGTAAGTCTTTTACAGATGGCTCTTCTTTGTTTCCATATCCTGCAGAAATATTTAAGGAGCTTCTCTCTCAGAAATCCACAACTGCTGCAAAACAATACCACACTATAAAGGTCACCATTTACACAGTGCAACTGGAAAAGTGTCTCAGCATCAGTTGTAGCCTAAAGATTAAAAATTACAACTGTTCATGCTAAACCAAATCATTCTCATAATGAGGAAGTACTTATTGACATTAATAATGCAAAAGAAGGTAACAGACTGCTAGAGTACAGTGGTATTAGTGGAATCTGAAACTAAGGTGGAGAGCTGTGCAAATTCCCTCAGCAAGACTAAACACACAGTAGAAAAGCTTTTGTTTACAAACAACACGTTCTTTCTACAGTCTGTAAGGCAGCAGGCTCAGCACTCTCTTGGCCTGAATGCTGCACAGCAGGCCACTTCCAACCTGCACCACTCTAACACTGGTAGTTAATATACAAAACCCACCATTATGCTGGAATTCTGGATCCTTGAGTGTCCCTTGAATACGACGAGAGGGATTCCAGCAAGGCACAGCGCAGGTTTTGGCTGACTTCAGCACAGGAGGGGTAGAGGAACGCTCTTGATGGGCTGACGCAAAAGGAACTCGCTCATCAGAAACAGTGTTAGGAGACCACTGATCCTGCCTAAGTGGCAGAGGATCCAAAGTTCCCAGCCCAGCAGGTGGAGAGGTAAGGAATGAAACAGCATCTGCTTCCACATTAGGCTAAAACACAATAGAAAGAACAAGAAAGACCAAAACCAAAACCATGAATCTCCAACGTCTCATATACAGCCTTCCAGGAGATCTTAACAGATGCAGCAAATGTTTGCTTTAGACTGTTCACTTTCAAGCTTGAGAGACAGCTTAAAGGAAATCTATTCCTAATAACAAGTGTTTACACGGTCTGAAAGTTCTCTTGTCAAGTCAAAACAAAAGCTTATTTTCTGTACAGCAGAAAACAGTGATCTTAGATTTTAAACCAACTTCTCACAGAACTGTACTGCTTCTAATACAGAACTTACTACAGAGGATGTATGCAGTGAAACACCAGCTGGTTTTGTAGAACACAGACTAAGCGCAACTTGACCAAAACCCCACAATTTTGAGAGGAAGACAGTTAAAAACTTCTAAATGCTTCTATTTTTCTTTTATTAACAGTGCAAGCTGCTAACTAAAAGAAGTACAAAAGTAAAGGGAGAATGAAACTATTATGGCACGTTGACGTATCTTCTACATAGGCACACAACCTCTCCTTCTTAAACTGCATTCAAGTCAAGGAACCTAGAGCTGTGCCCTATGTCAGTGGCAAGCTGCAGTAGCATCAGTAGGGAAAAATCAACAGCTCCTGATCATAGCTTTAAAAAAAAAAAAAAAACCAACTCAATAAAAAACAACAAACCACAACACAAAAAAAACCCACAACAAAAACCAGATCCTGTGCACTCAGCACAAAAGCAAAATGGAGCTCATCCACTCACACTCCAATAGTCTTGATGCTTTTGCTTGACGCCCCAAAAACATGATTTAGTCAGACATCAGCCTTTTTTAGTCACAGATACTGAAAATTCTAGAACAGTAAACGCCACTTCAAGAAAAAGAAGTGTTAAATAAATTGCTCATAATTACTTAAAAAGCACAATCCTAAAATACATAATGTAAGTCTCTTTTCTGGCTCACCTGGAAGGACCTTCTTTTTGAAGCTTCTCTTGCACCTTGCTTAGCTGTTGAAGGGTCCGTTCCTAAACCTCGTGTTCTCTGCTGTGAAGACTTGAATTTAGGAGGAGACACTAGAACCGCACCTCCTATTGTAGTGGAGAAGATGAAAAATGCTTTATTACCTTAAATAACCTACTAAATTAACCCATATGTGTTTTGGTATTTTCTTTAGTTCTTGAAATACTGCTTTGGCATTTGAAAGCTTTTACCAACAGCTGGCGTTGTAAGATCATGATGAGTCCTCTGAGCTCCACCAAGTGCTCTCAGCTGTGGGGTAGGAAGCCTGCCACCTGTCCTGGAGGATACAGATGAAGAATCTGACACAGCTGCAGAAGAATTCAATACTAAGGCACTCTCACTGCAAAAAATGAGAAATCATGAAAGAATTAGCTAAACACTCAGGAGTCTTGCATTTCTAATGCATTCCTACAACAGAGCCTAAGGCAAAACAGTTAGGGCCATAAAACACCAAAAGCCTGTAGCTAAAATATTTGCCTATAACAGGGAGTCCTGGATTCCAGCCCCCAAGCCTCAGTTTTTGTATATTTTTAATGTAACCAGATAAAATACATAAACAATATCAAGATGCACGTTCAGGCTATCTGTCCCAATAAACCTTGAACGTATTGCTGCACAGGAGGAGACTCAACAGGAGAACTAGACAGAGCAGCCACCCAGAAAAAATCTGAACCTCACTGCCACCTTAGAGGTAGGAACCTGGGTTTGACTCTTTTCAGTCAGTGTGGTGGAACTGAAACCAAGTATCCCACATTTGTGTAACTAGTCTAGTTCCAGGGTTATTAAATAAATCAGCATTACCACTTCTGTCCTCCTCCTCCAGATGCATTTCTAACAGAGGTGGTGGTGGCACACCCGCACCGTGTGAGGCGCCTGACCCTGTCAGTGCGTGCTAGGCACACTCTGAGGCAGCCAGGCAGAGAATGACTCCTCTCTAGCACTCAAGCAGGCCTAGATAGCATGCAAATGTTAAGCCGCTCTGTGCGGACAAGTCTAGAGCAGATCTCAGCACACAGCCACATTGCAGGATGACAGAAAACCTTAAATGTCAATCACAGGCATGTTTATGAACTAGGTAACATCTAGAATTAGAAACAAGGTTTTCAGGATGACAGTTTTGAAAGCTGTATTTAATTTCTATCTGAGTCTAGCATCTCAACCTGTCTTTGCTTGGGTTTTCCATACAGGATATTATCCCCAAAGGAGACAATTACAATTCCTCACCTTAGATTCACACTACAACACCAAAGATAAAACCCAGTGAGGAACAGAGAATGCTTAGATGGTATGGTAACAAATGCCAAAGTTATTCAGATTTAAATACCTATTAAACTGCTGTTCTATCAAAAAAATATGCAAAACTTGCACAGGAAAAAGCCAGAGACTTCTGGAACTAGCTATAATTTGGATGTTTCAACTGTCAAATACAGTACTAAGCACCATATTATATACATACTGAATTGATCTCTCACTATTTCTTAACACCTCTCCACCTTTTTCCCACCTGAGCTCAGTAACATAATCACCAGTGATTACTGGCTGCTAGTTATTTTTTTCTCCCAAGTCCTTTATTGTTGTGCATGACTAAGAAAAACAGATGCTTAGGCACAAGATTAGCATGTATTCTATCCTTTCAGTCCTATCAGTCCTAAGCTGTCAGTTTGAAGCAAATTGTGAGCTTTAATTTTCACTACATTTGGCTGCTTTCACTACAGTCTGCTCTGAGAGGCCCAGACTGCAATTTTTAAAGTCTGGGAGGAAAAAAAAAAAAAAGATTGGAATTGTTTATGCTTCTACAAACTTCTGCCTTGCAAGGTAGACATCCAGATACATTTCCACCACCTGTCTTGAAGTTTCTTATTCTTTATAACACTGTTAAAAACAAAAGCAGTGTCACACCAACTTATACTCTGCTAAATAAATCTGATTTGAAAAGAAAAATTAGTTAACCTACATGTTCCTGAGACATTAAAGGAAAACATTATAGATATACACCACAAAAATGTTCACTTTTACCCTTCAATTTTCTTATCTTCACTGACATCCTTATTATTTTCTTCTGACTGCTGAGCCAGGACTGCGGCCTGTTCACCTTGGTTCTCTTCCTCTTCTGTTGATTGCTGATTCTCCCTTTCTTCCATACCTTCCTGTTCACCCCAAACCAAACGCCTTTTGACTGGAACAGTTAAAGCATCTGACAAGCCTTTCTTCTCAGCACTGTCCTGGCGCAGCTGTTGTCTGGAATCAGATTGCTCCAGCAGTTTGGGGCTTGGTACAGTCTCTTTTTCAGAAACTCTAGGGAATAAAGAAAGCAGTGTTTGATACTGTTGATTTGCACAGTATATATGTGTCTCTGTAGAACACATTCATCCAGTTAAGTCCTTTGTCAAAAGTACAGCTCAGATATTAAAAGGTGGTACAGTTGACAGGGTGAATTGAGTTGACTTGGTTAAATTTCCACTGGCTTTAACTAATGTTTAAGTACAACTCACCTGCAAACTAGACTCTCTGAAAACTCTTTCTGGATTACCATTTCCAAAAATGGAATGTAAAATTAGGGGTCTATTTCCAATTGAAACAAGTTAAACTGTCAGAAGTGCTCAAAAAACGTTCCAAGCATAGAGACTGTCTGATGGCACAATTTTGAAAGCCAAGTAGTTCAGGAAACTCCTCTTCAGGCACAACTTTTGAAAGTCTTGAACTCTCAACTGCCCACAGAAATCGGTGTGAATTAGCCCAGTGCACAGAAATGAGATCAGAGAGAGGATCTGTATTTCACATGCAGTGAGTACTTCTCCATGTCATCCCCCAGCCCTAAAGCTACGGTCATGCAAAGGATAGATCTCTCACACACACTAAAGCCTACAACAATCTCAGTGGACTGCAGACAGAGGCATCCACAGCACTGATTTTAAGTATCAGATCCCAGAGAACACACAAATGGCTTTTTGCTTCCTTCTTGCTTCAGCAACAGCCATCTGCCTATTTAACTAAAATAATAATACTGAATTTTCCTAGCAAAAGATTTGTTATCTGCCAATTCTAATGGCCTTCAAAGGAAGGAGGAAATGGATGTACACCATTCCAGTTCCTAAGTCTTCATCTCAGAACTAAACAGTGTCTAAGACTCAAACACAAGATTAATTACATCTGAGAAGGATATTTGTAACATCTTGAGTAGGCAAAATGTATTTCATGTCATCCCAGTGGAGAGAAGACTATTACTTCACTATGACTCAGTGTGAAATTCCTCCAGACTGAATCACAGAATCGTAGGGGTTGGAAGGGACCTCGAGAGATCATCGGGTCCAACCCCCCAAATGGTAAGGCTAAGGTTGCCACACTAAATATGCATTTGTGGACAACTATAAGGGAGTAACTACTTCTTTCAGAAGACTATACTGTGTACTCATTTGTACTCATTTTCAATGGGAGCACAAATCAAAACTGATGTATCTGTGACAAGGTAAATGTTCTGTTGTGAGAATTTACACATCACAAAATCTTAGAACAGCTCTGGTTGGAAGGGTCTTCAAAAAGACCATCCAGTCCAACCTTTCTCAGGGAAACAGAACCTAGCTAAGATTATCTAGCACCCTGTCAAATAGCTTGAATACAGTCAAACACCCCAGATCTCTCAGTTATGCTAAGCCTATTTTCAGCATTTTGCTCTGTCTCTAACCTAGAGAATAACAGGCAGGAATGACCACCTTACCCAGCAAGATCTAGTGCTCTGATGTTGTTGCTGATGCCTTCTTCTGAACTGGAATTTGAGGACAGGTCCCACAGACTGTTATTATCGGACAGGATCTGATTGAGGTGGTACCGGGAGAAGTGGGTTCCCTCTACTTGCTGCCTGTAAGCCTTGGCTCTTTCTCGAAGTTCTTTCACCTGTGTATCAAGGTTTTGTAAGTTGCAAATCTGTTTGAAGATCACTAATAGGCTGTAATATTATTTGCATTAGCTAATAGGAGCTAAAGGAGAAAGGCCAGTTACTCATAATACAGGGTCACCCACAGCACAAACATTGCATGCCACAGTAAATGCAACAAAAGGAAAGCAAAAGTAACAGAAGTGTATACTTAATAAGCATGTTTGAGCCATGAAGCCAAAGCAAAATTGTCAATTACTCATTTCATGGGCACGAAAAGTTATGCAGCAACTACACATAAATTTAGTGCTGGAATCTAGTTCTTCCATCAGTGCTCAGCCATCAGTGCTCTGAACATTGAAACAGGAACTTAGATGCAACCAACCTCCATATACCACAGGGAATTTAGGGTGTTTTGAGATGCCTAAAGAGAGGAATACAGAATTATTTTTAAATTCCTTATTTTTCTCCCAACACTGTATTGTTATTATCACCCTTGTAACTTTATTTCAGTCTAAGTAATAAATTAAATATTAAAAGCCTGCCAACGTAGCTCTATGCTGCCTCCCTGAGATTCAGTAACAAGTTGTAAAAACAAATACATCAGCACTAGTATTTCATCAGTTTTTGCTAAGCTTGATGAAATTAATTTAGATTTCTAAGCCTTAACACTCAAACATGCATTCACTACACACTGATTTATGATTACTACAAGTCAATGGATCTATGTGCATGTGTAACACTGAGTTTGTATGTCTCTACTGCAACTGTCTCTAGCTACATTAGTCTTATCTCAGGAGCATGACAATTACATGAGAACTCTCCATGCTATTGTAGGTAAGACAGAGTATCAAAATCACTCCTTTTAAGTTATCAGTACCTGTAAGAACAAGATGTCAGGTTCAGTCTTTAAAAAAAAGTGGTAAGCCCTCTCTTTCGACATTACACTGCTGATTTTACACTATCAATTTAATGGTTAAAATTATTTCAACACTCACACTGTCTTGTGTCCTTCACCCAAACACAATTAAAGTACAGGAAGAAAAAGAAACAACAAAACTTTGATGTTTCAATGATCAAAAATAACTTTGGGATATTGTTTTGTGAATTCTGGCTCACTGAAATGGTTCACAGGAAGTATTTTGTCAAAGAGCAGGAAAGTAACACTGACACTTCCTCCAACACATTTTCATAGCTTTTCTTATTTATTCTTCTTTCATGCTAGACTTCACATCATTCTTCCTGCAAGGAACAGCGTTAAGTGGGCCAAATTCCACTAAACCCATAAAAAGTAACTGGATGCAGCAGATGGAAATACACCTAGTCCACACCAGCCAGCTTCCCACAAATTTGACCCACTAAACTTCGAAAGAACAGCCCATTAAAAGAAGTATACATGTTTTAAGAGTGGAGTTTAAAGTCTGAGGTGCAAGTGATCTACTAGCTTATTCACTTTAGGTAGAAGAATGAAAAATTAATTAAGATAGCCACCACAGAGGGAACATAAAACCAGAGCAACAGGACACCACAGGGGGAGGAAGAATACTATGTCTCCAGTGAACTGTGAAGAAGTACAAAGGACAACCCTCTCCTTCAGTGACTCAGCAGGCAGCATTATCTCAGCAGGACACAGGCCCCTGAGAGTCCTACTGTGATTATGAATTACCCACATTAATTTTTCAGAAGCATAACTCTAAGAGATTTTTTCATTCAACTGCTGAAAAGCAGCCCTTAATAATACATTGTAGAGTGGCAGTCTAGGAGTAAACACTATGGCTGAGGTCATACCAGAATTCTATTACCATCTTTGCCTGTTTGGGCTCAGAACTTCAAGAAAGTCTGCTCTGGACCGAAGTTATGCAGGTGCAGTCCCAACAAAGGGAGAAACTAGACTGGAATCAGTCAGAATTTATCATCAAATCACGTAAAGTATGTTCTGAAGGCACCTTCAGCAGGGGTGAGTCCCAACAACTCATCATAAGCTGAGGTTAGATACAGCTTTGAAGAACATTTCTCTTCATGTCAGTGAATTTGTCTGGGAACAGGTACGGAATCATGTAGAAACAAAACTGGCTTTTGGGGAGTTGATATTGTGAATAGCTGAAGTCCCTTTGCTGATTTACAATACAATGCACTAGACACTTTTCCCAAGTTATGCATGCTTTCATTAACTTGCTCTTAACCTATCTGTCAAACAGCTTGAGTCTCTCTTACATCTCAACCGTGAATGAAATATTTTATTCTGTTTTCACCCTGCTGGATCCCATCTAAGAACATCCCATGTTCTTAGAACAAAAATACTGATGGATGCTAAAAAAAAGTCTGGCCCAAAGTCAGGTCTATCAGGATTTTTATTCTTCTATTAACATAGGCTTTAAGACTAGAAAATTTCAAGCTTTAATGTTGCTCTTTCTTTTCACTACACCCACAAAAAACTTTTTGAAGAGCTATAACCCATGGTGTTCATATTTCCACATATACCAAGACAAAAGCAAATTAGAAGAATGCTATACAGAAAAAATCCCTCACTATCACATTTACTCAGGTTATAATTCTTTATCTACTAGGTTAATATGCTGTGCTGGTTGTGTCTGGGATGGAGTTAAATGTCTTCAGAGTTGTTTATGTGGGGCTGTGGTTTGGATTTGAGCTGGAAATAGCGCTGGTAACACAGGGATGTTTTAGGTACTGCTGAGCAGTGCTTACACAGAGCCAGGGCCTTCTCTGCTCCTCAGCCCACCAGCGAGGAGGTTGAGGGTGCTCAAGGAGTTGGGAGTGGACGCAACTGGGACAGCTGACCCCCAATGACAAAAGGGCTATTCCATAGCATATGATGTCACGCTCAGCAATAAAAGCTGTAGGAAGGAGGAGGAAGGGGGGGAACATTTGGAACTGTGGTGTTTGTCTTCCCCAAGTAACCATTAGGTGTGATGAAGCCCTGCTTTCCTGGAGATGGCTGAACTGCCTGCCCATGGGATGGAATGAATGGATTCCTTGTTTTGCTTGGCTTCTGTGTGCAGCTTTTGCTTTACCTGTTCAACTGCCCTTATCCCAGCCCTCAAGTATTCTCACTTTACCCTTCTGATCCTCTCCCCACCCCCACTGTGGAGGAGTAAGCAAGCAGCTGGGGGGAACTCAGCTGCCTACAGGGGTTAAACCATGACATGTGCTCACAGGCATATGATTTAACATCTGTGAGAGGGAGGAGAAATTCAGGTAATCCCAACTATAAAAGTCTCTTCGACATGAACTCATATTAGGATCTAATACATAAAAATGTGTACGTAATCTAAGCATGTCTGTCATCAATAAAACACTCCATCATATTCTTATAATGAGTGTGGCTCTTCTAGCCACCCACCACAAATCCTTCATTTAGAAGACCCTAAAAATCCTAATAATTTTTTTTTTTTTTTTACTTCTTCATGCATACTCCCAAGTGATTTCTTTCTAGTTTCCTCTGCAGCTCCCTTGTCAGCAAGCAAATCTCCATGGAAAAGTCAGACATCCAAAATACGTATCTACAGTGTGAGAATTTCTTGGTTTCTCATACACTCTAATTAAATACTGCATACATTTACTTCCTCCACCTCTCAAATATGACCCAAAATGATCCTGCCTGGTAAAGCAGAACACCCATCCTCCACTTGCAGTCTCTGCAGTTCTTCCCTTGACTCTACTGCAGTGACTCCTCCCAGCTGGCTACGCGCCCCAAGCACAATCTACTCCAAGGAAATGCGTCCCTGTCTCTTTACTTGCCTACCAGTCAGTTGCTCTTGAAGCTGACTGTTTGGAATGTTACTGATGCAGCATCCAGGCTGCAGATGAAAGCCTTACATGCCAGAAAAATGACATAATATTCTATGGAAACATTCTGTACACTGCTTGCAGTCAGGCTGCGTGCATATTTCAATTATTCTACTGCCTTGGTGACAGTAGGACTAAGTCTAATGCATATATCAATGCATGTAAAAAAAAAGAAATATTGCTTGGTTTTAGTTCTCCAACATCCTCATGTATGCATACACAAGATCACATTATGAGTTACCTCAAACTGTGATTTACTTTAAACTTTGAGACCTAGTTCTCATTATTTCATATATATTCAACATACATTTCTTTTTGACTAAAAAGGGAAATTAAATTACTTGCTAGACGAAATCCAGTGAGGAAGCATAAAACAGAATGCTACCACACTATTTCTACAATACCCAGATAATGTTACTTCCAAAATCTCAAAGCCCAATGCCCTGGAGACTTCTTCAGTTCTATTTTCCACATCAGCTCGGTCCCAACTGATGAGGAAACTCACATTTCCAAGTACATGCCATACATTAGCGGCACACAGTGTCTCAGGAAGGCTCCCTTTATCAGCTGAAAGAAGCCTAAGTCACTGCAGAGAAACCTGACCACTGCAGAACCAGCTCTACCAGTTTCTTAGCACACTGTCAACAGTTTTGATTTACTTGACTAGCTTAGGAAACTGTACTCAGTAATGCTGCTCAGAAATCCTATGGTCTTGAAGCTGCTCAGCATTTTCAGAGTTCTGCTGAATGAGTCCCTATATAGTGTAATACTGAACACAATTATTGAATAAACTACATGAAAATAGTTAGATTGACTGAAACCTGCATGAGAATTCTTAACTTTGTGTTCTATCTGACAGAATTCAGCTTACTGCTTTGAACAGACTCAGCACAGCAAACTAATAAACTGGTACTATCAAGCTGACCAAGGCTGATACATATTTTGGCCTTTTCCTTTTATTCCCTTGGAATTCCTTATCATCTAATTCTACATTTTGAAAGCTTATGCTTCTTACAATGGGGCTGAACATGAACACGACAATTAACTGCTCCAAGAGACCCTGTTCTGCATGATTATGATTTGTAAGGGAAACAAAACTCCTCCCTCACTTTACACGTCACATTAATATATTCTCTAAGTCATGTGGGGTTATTTTCTCACTACATATTACACTGGCTTTTCAAAACCTAATCTTCTCTGTATAGTCACCTTTGGGAGCTTGAGTCATTAATATTACAATCTCAAAACTCTATCTTGTAAACAGCACAAGTCAAAGCATTTTGTATATAAAATTCAAAGCAGATAACATAATCAGGCTTCAGATTTTTTAAGAATACTCACTTGGTTGGGAACTTTACTCCTGATACAAGACCAAACTCCATCTTTATAGAAATACTGGGCTGGAGACAAAAATTTTGACCCATATTCGGTGTTCATCTTCCTACAAAAATCAAGAATGAAGAGAGGGAAACAAGACAGAAAGAGTAAAATTTGACATCCAGAATACTCTTTAGGAGTTGAATCAACAACCACAAGTATACTTGCACTTAAATGCCAGGCTGAGATTTGAAAAACCCATGCTTTGAAACACAGCTCACCCATCCCAACACGACTAGGGAAGCTGTGAAAGAGCTCATTCACAGTTGGTGGCTCTTCAATTAGTTACTCCTGATGGTTTTTCTTCACAACCCTTCTGTCAGAAGCTTTTACCCTCGCAGCAGAGCATAATACAAGCCGTAGGACTCAATTACTTCAATGCAAAGCGGAGCAAAGTCACTTGATAAAGGTGCATTTAAGCAATGCCTGGTTTGGCACTAAGGTGGTTAGGACATTTCCTTCTATGAACTGCACTCTAAAGGCGCTCTGCATGTGGGTGGTGTGAACTACTGGGGTTACAAACATCCAACTACCAGAACAACAGTCAGTTTAATTCATCTAACTATGTCCTACTGGCTTTGATCTTCAGAAGGCCTCAGTACTCAAAAAGATGGCTTAGTTTTCCCTTCTGCCACACATGTACACACGCAGAAAAATTAACATCATCTAAAGTAAAGCAGGCAATAAGAAATACTTCCAAGTCCTTAAGCAATGAACAGTGGATTTATGAGCTTAAATCTAAAGAGGTTTTTGGTTTTAATCTTGCTTCAAAACATTACTGACTTCATTTTCATATATTCAGTGTTGGCTGAAAAAGCACTGTTTTTTGGTTTTCTTCAGAAATAGATCATAAGAGCCTGAAGCTGGAGAATAAAATGCACCTTGTAAAAAGGAAAATGCCAAGGAAAAAATTCCCTTTATTCAAAATCACCTTCCGTATGTCCCTTTTGTTGGAACTGATAGAACTCCTTCAGCATTGCTGGCAAAACTAGTGGATTAACTAAAAAAACCAACCCCACACATCACTGCTGTGCCTTCATCCCAGTCATTCTGCTGCCTAAGCAGGCCGTGCAACACAGGTTGCATAGAGAGTGACAGTCCCGTCTGCGTATTGAGAGCATTTTGGCAGCTGTTTGCACAGCGACTGTTTTGGAAACTTTCGTCTTGTGCTACCATACTGAAGGCATAAGAGGCAGAAATTTGTCCTTAAATGAAAAAAAGTCAATGATCAAGAATTTCACACACCACTCGCTGAAAAAATTGACCACAATCTACTACTTCAAAGAGCTAGGAAAACCAGAGTTAAAGATTTTAACTACACTACATCCACTCACTTTTTCATAAAGCAGTTTTATTTCATAGTATTTGGGCTGATTATTTTGTAATTACCTCCCAATATCTCTTCTCCCATCTTTAGTGTTGTAACACTGCCAGAAAGTCACGTGAATGAAAGCAATCACTGGGACACAGATTAAGCACAAAGAGAGCAGAGGTGGACCAACCTATGCATTTTAAAAGCTACATCCATTCTTGGCCTATCTCAGATGCATAGGAATTGCAAACATGAGTTCAGTTCATGCAGTGTGGTATGTGGCAGAAGAAAAAGATACTTGCACAGACCTCAGTAACATACAATTTAATTTTATTCCCATGCTTGTCAGATTACCCTAAATCAGATTTATTTCCCCTTACGGTTGCTTTTGCTACTCTGGGGCAGAAAGTGATACTGACTAGGAAAAGCAGACATCAAGTACAATCATCACAGTTTTGATCAAGCACAGGAGATCAGTCTGATGACAACTTCCAAACCACTCGCTGGAAGTTTAGTAGCCGCACTGCACCAAATTAATTTCATTCATGGTAAATTTATGAATATCGTTAGCACTGCATCAGAAGGCTGAACTGAGCAAGTGTGGTTACAAAGCTTCTGCTGCCCAGAGAAAGGGATGTAAGTTAACACCAGGTTTAGATGTGCCCACAGAAAGCTCAGTCCCAGCGCTGCAACGGGGGCATTTGCCCCTGCAACTGTGGCGTGGTGTGGCTAAAGGTCTGTCATCCACCACTCTACATTTAGGCTGCTGTACACCTATGCACTAGGCTAGGTTTTGTTTTTCCTATTTTATACATACCCACGGCTTGTACGTAAAGAGAGGGGCTTTGGACTGATATGTTGCTTATTTTTTTGTTTAGGATGTTTCTGTTCTGATTTCCCTTGTTTTCCTGCATCTTCTGCTGGCTTTTGAAATGGTTCTTCCCTCTTACTCTAAGGCAAAGATAATTTCAAAAATACCACATTAGCTAACAATCTGAAAACCCTCATAGTCCTTCTGACATCAAATTTTTGCAAGAAAAGTTAATTTCATTTTAGTGTTAGCTGTTTTGCATATTTAATACGAGCAAGAATATTACAAACTAGCAAAATGCCAAAGTTAAGATTCCAAGTGCAACACTCAGTTAGTTAGATGATCCAGTTTGTATGCTTTACAAAATTAATTTAATGTGAAACACAGAAATAACGTAATACGGTACCTGTGCATTCTAATCCGAGTTGTGTAAGGCTTAACATGTCTACCTCTGGAATTTGTAATAAATTTTAAAAATTAAAACTCTTATCTTTATAGTCAAGCAATCTAAATGAATTTATAATAAACCAAAGGCAAATTTTTAATCTCCTGCCATTCTGGTTTATAACAGGTCAGATTGGCTTGTTCAGTTTTTACATTAAAGGTATTTTTTTTCTTGCTTATTTTATCCTCTCAGAAATACCATGCATTTCTGATTCTGCTGGAGGTCTTCACAGAAATTATTTAAAAAAAAAAAGATAGAAAAAGAAAAAAAGCCTTCAAAATCCCCCCAAATCTTTTCAAGGTATTAATCAGAAAAGAGATAGCAATATAAACAAAGTGTTTTAGACACTTTCACCAGAATTACCGTCTCATGCCTTCTGTTCCTCCACTTTATTACTCTCTCAAGAAAAACCTAACTTAAATTTCCAATACTAAAAGCAAATGAATACTTCCTGAAAGCTTCATGCCTTTCAAGCTTTCTTCACATCTGCTAGAAGAGGCAAAAGGGGAGAAAAGATTCCTCCTTCCTAGTTGAGATTTAAAGCACTGGGCAGGTCTGAGTTTTAAATGATAAAGTTTTCAAGCCAATAATCATCTTTGAGAACATCAAAAGTACCAACAGCTTAAACTGATCCACAGCCACTTGATGTTAAGTATACTTCTCGCTCAGTAATGGTCCTAGTGAACATGTTGACTGACAATGGCTCTTTCTGTTTATCAGAACAGAGACAGGTACTGAAGAGATTCCTACGTGGTCCTTCTACCTAGAGGATGGTGATCTCCAAGAATTCAGACAATAGAACACCTGCCAGCTAGCTACAGACCACCATATGTCCACCTTGCAAAATAGGTTAGCTGTCATGCAGTCTAAATCACTCTCTCCTATTTTTAGAAGGTCTCAGTCTGAAAAAATTCCATATTTCCTAAAAGTACATTTGTTTGTCCAAACCAACAGCAAGACAAGGAAATGCAAGGCCTCAGAGAGCTGAATTACTACCATAAAAGACATTTTAATATGTTTTGGACTGAGTAACAGAGCCTACACAGGCTACACAATGTCCTGTTAAAGCCCTATACTGAATGCAGTTAATTACTTTTCAACTTATCAAGGCAAAGCCAAATGATTAGTAACCCTTCTTCCACATTTCTTCGAATTACAGCTACTGGGTGAAAGTCAGTTCCAACTGTAGCATCTTCCATACATCAACATATTTTTTTTCTAATTCACATTATGTCTGATTTGAGATCCAAAAACTTGCTGACCTCCCATACAGCCCTCCTGCATACCAAAAGACTACACAGGTACCAAGAAGAGTATAAATTAGAGCTTCTGATTTCAGGAACTATCCCAATGACTAAAACCAAAGTTTCAATAAAAAATAAAAATAAAAAAAGGAAAACCCAAAAGAAAACCCACTTGAAAACTCATAAATTAAGGTAACAGGAAAAACACACTTAAAATGTAATTGTAAACTCAACAAATGCACTACAGAAACTACAAAACCCACTACAGAAACCCCTAAGAGCAAACAGAGCTGCATGATGTTATTTTCAGTGTTTATAGTGAAACCACTACTACCCAAGTCTAGTGTCATCAGCAACAGCTCTAAAATGTTAACTAAAAAATTAATAAACCCATAAACTAAAAAAATAAACCCATGCTCTCATTACTGAAAAGAATGATCAAAATCATATAAGTATATTAATGCCTTTCATTTAGGGAAATATGTACTTGTTCACAAACCAGAAGTTCTTTCTCTTCTGAACCACCTCTCTCTTGTGGACCCTTAACAGGAGGAGACTCTTCAAAATTTCTCTCAGGTGCAGGTTCAGAGGTAATTGCAGGAGATTTAAAAGGAGGTATGGATTTACTTGTGTTGCACATAACCTTTGCGAAAAGAAAACACAGCAACAGAGTGTGATTTGCTTACCTTAGGGCTAAATTTTCAAAATCAGTTAACCAACTCATGCAAATACACTCACATATGAGCAGAGAGACGGTCATGTGTACAAATACAGCATATGCAGACTAATTAACTTCCAGGACAAAGTGGAGGGAACCTTACTTTGATAAAACTGCATTTAAAAGTGACTGAGTCAAACATTTAAACCTGTGGTCAAACGCTGTTCTTACTTAAGGTCACTAACAGAGGTTTTCTTTATTTAGGGAGACAGTTCAAAGGTGTATGTAGGATGATAATTTTAAAATGTTTTCTCATAAAACTGTCCTATTGAGTCCTCAGTACACATCCAGTTCACAAGTAACAGACAACTGTCAGAAATAGATGCTTAGGGCTTGGTAATCTGAGCTGTCTGCTATTTTCCAATCAATACTGTATTGTAACCCAAGGGAGAGAATTTGCTTAATATTGGCCAGGTATCATATCTCCTCAGGAGGTGCTGAATTAAAAGACCATGCCACATATAGCACACATACATTTTCCTTAGCTTCAGTCTGACTTAGAACCTAACTTGGATAACAGAATCTCTTCAAGGGAAAGGTATTGTTAGCATTCAGTACTCTGGTATATTCTCCATCATATCAATTGCAATCAAAAGAAAATCAGTTTGTTAACAACTCTGATCAAGTTTAGAACCTACAAACCTTTACAGCTATTTAGATTTAAGTGCTATTTATCTAAGGATTTATGGTGGCTGCAGAATTATTTTTATGGCTCCTTATTCCATGTAAGCTGTGCAAAAAAATTTGCTATTTTAGATTTCACGTCTGTCTTCTGAAATAGCACAGTGTTCACAAGTGTCAGTAATGACATTATCAGACTGATTTCTAATAGGAATTGGAATGAAATTTTCCTAAGGGGATGTTCTGGGACCTGCTTCCTCCTCAAATGGTCCTTTGGCTTCTATACTATTGTCATCAATTTCAGGAAGCATCTCTCAAAGCAAGGCCACCTGCTTGGCATCCCAACAGGAACAAGACAGGAAGAGTTTTTATAGTGACCAATCCTGGTTACCAACATTTATTGCCTCTGAAAGCTGTTGTTACCTGTGGGTAAAAACTGAGAGTGTACTTCTGCAATAATGCCATTAATGTACACGCTCCTGGTGAAGAAACAGAAGACACAATAAAAGTGGAAGCACCTATTTTATGCTGTGAAATGACCAAAAGATGGACTGAGTCTCCCAAGTTCTGATCCCAGGAACAATGAATTGAAAACACAAAGCAGTCACACCATCGCCTCTAATCAGACCACAATGAGTAGCAACAGCAGCATTTCCTACCCTACAAAGTCCAAGACCTCACTCTATGTATCAAAATGCCACATGAGTGTCTTAAAATCAGAAGATTCCACTTTTAAATATAAGCAGCCCTTAAGAAAGAAAAAACCACTACAAAGATGCATTTTAGGGCCTAGAATTCTATGTGCACAGAAATGGAGACTGAGAATAAGAAACTGTGGTAACCCATAAAAGACCATGAGAATAAATACCGAAACTGGAATGATTTCAGTGGCAAGATGTGTTATTACAATACTCAACACCTGAACATTCATCTGTTGATGAGATCTGTTGATTAGATAATATAAAAATGATAAAAACGAAGTGTAACACTAAGTAGAATCCTAGAACTCTTGAAGTAAATGAATGCAAACAGAAGAAAACTGTTCTGTTAGAAAGGATGGAATACAGCCAGGGAGAACAAGTAATTAGACTGTCCTGGTTTCAGCTAAGATAGAGTTAATTTTTTTTTTAGCAGTGGATGGAATGCCATGTTTGGGTGTTAGGATGAGAACAGTGCTGATAGCACCCTGATGTTTCTAGTTGTTGCCGGGCAATCAAGGACCTTTCTCAGCTCTGCATACTTCCTTACTAACGAGAAAGGAGAGGACGCAGCCAGGACAGGTGACCCGAATTGGCCAAAGAGGATATTCCATGCCAGTTACGTCATGCTCAGTATAAGGGGGGACTGGGGGGAAGAGGAGGAGACAACGCCAGGACGTGCAGTTTCTGGGGACGGTCGGGTTCCGGGACGGCTCTAAGCTGTGCGGCCTGAGTTGTGTGGTTTGGTGAGAAATTGCATTGTGTATCACCAGTTTCATATATTTTGTGCTATAAACTCCTATTATTGTTATATCTAGTTTTCTGCTATTTTTTAGTAAACTATCCTTATCCCAACCTGCGGGGTTCTGGTTTCTAGGTTGTGGTTTCTTTTCCACCTTTCTTTCTTCCCTTTCCCCCCTCCCCCAACTTTCCTTCCCCCTTCCTTTTAAAAGTACAAGCGACTGTGTGGGGTGCGGCCCTCAGCTGGGGCAAAACCACGACATAGACATATAAAGAATCACAGGGAAACAAACCTAACTATACTGAATTTTTGGATACTGGAAGAAAAATTAAAAAAAAAGAACAACCATGTAACAGCATTCAAGTTTGGACCCACACCATGGAAGAAGAAAAGACATCTTGGAAAGCAAGCAACTTCGCTGATACATAAAAGAAACCAATCGTTTACTTTACTTTTTGGATTCTTTATAATTACCTGTTCAGCTGCAAGTATCGGTGACTTTTCATGAGGACTCTTCCAAACAAACTGGCTTTGGTATTCAGAATTTCTAGGGAAAGTATTTAAACGTGAAATATTCATGCCTGCTTTCCTCTGAAGGACTCTGTGAAGCTGACAACATAAGAAAAAAAATAACACTGACTCAAAGATACTTGACTTTCAAAACATTGTAGGACAAGGAACAACACACACCTTCAAACCAATGGTTTGGGGTTTTTGTTGTATGAATGAAGTGAACGCAAAGTACATTTTGTCATTACAGCAAACCACCCCAAAACATCTATAAAATATTGGCTAAATCCTTGTTTAACTAAAATCCATAGGGACAGTATATGAAGGCCAAAATACCTACTGACTTAACTGGAACCAAAATATGGCCTCAAAAATGCTGTTCTCCCAACAGAGAAGCTACAACATAGAACAACATAAAAATACATGGCTAAAGAGAGTTAAGACAACAGTGGCTGGTGTATGTGTATTACTGAAAACATCAGATTGGTACTTTTTATACTGTTTGATTAAAAAATATATATGTATCTTCCCGTACCCCATTACCCATTTCTTCAAACTCCTTTTTTGGAGAGGTAAATGGTGCATTTTGATTTGGCAGAGCAGTAGAGGGCGATCTCTTCATGTTGTTTTCTGCAAGGGCAAGAGCGGTTTCACCTCTAGAATCTACTGACTGCGACCGAACTTTTGGGGGCAGCCTGGGTCCTTCTGGGGTTTCAATTTTTTCCTGATTCATTTCATTGTTGTTATGGTCTGTGTACAGCTCTGCAGTCCCGACAGCTTCGGTTTCAAGTGGATCATTCAAATCACAATCTGCTGTCCATTCAAAAGACTTTGAAATTTGCGGATCACGGTAAGGTACCCTTCTCTTGGAAATGAAGTTTGGTTCTTTTATGATTCCTGAAAAAGACATATTAAGTTTAACAACATTCTACTGAAGACTTAATATCACTCTATTACAAGAGCAAACTGGAAGTTTATCACCCACTCATTATTAGAAAAACGTATTTTAGGATCTTTGAGCAATGCCAGCCTCTAGATTACAGGCATGGCTGTGAAATTTTTCTTTCCTATCTAAAAATGTCTTCTTCCCTTCCACTAAAGAGACACAGGACCATGGTTCTCCAGGACTGTGTTATGTAACACCTTATAAAGCAGATATGGCCACAGTACAACCTTTTGCAAGTTAATTCTGGGAGTTCAACGGCAACAACAAAAACAAGACAGCCAGTTAAAAGAATTCAGTTAACAAGGATCATAGAATGGTTAGGGCTGGAAGAGACCTTAAAGATCAAGTTCAACCCCTCTGCCATGGGCAGGGTCACCTCTCCCTAGACCAGGCTGCTCAAGGCACCATCCAACCTGGCCTTGAATACAGAATAACCAACTGTCAGTGCTAAAAAAAAAAAAAAGCCACAAACATTCCTCATTGCATATGAAGAAAACACCTTGCTGAAAAGGTTTTCACCTACTGTGACCGGACAGTGACAGACCCCTACTGATCTAATACAACCGTGATTTAAAACCATCTCAGATAGCTGGCGACTTTTTATAGTACAAACACAAAAACATTTCAAAATTATAAAGTATGCTATGTAGCAAAAGCAAGTATCGAGTTATTTCGAAGAATTGCTGCCCATTACATGTGCAGATGAAAATAAAATTACCCTATCATTTTAAGAAGGGGATTGAATAACTGAACACATTTAAAGCAGGAAATCATAATCCAACTGCAAGGTGCTTAACTGCAATGGACAAATAAAAGATCCCTAACTGCCTGAAAGAAACAATTTACAGGAGAGAAAAACTCCATGAAAAAGCAACAAAGAGAAAACAACCAACACTGAGAGGTATACGGAATGTCTGGATGTTCAAATACACATACAGGTGGGAGGAAACAATTCCAGTGGAAAAACACTGGAAAAGCAGCAGGAAGGAGCTCAGAGCACCTGCAGCTGTTAACTTTTTGTGGATACAGAATCACAGAATGTGTTAGGTTGAAAGGGACCTTTGGACATCATCTAGTCCAACACCCTGAAGTAAACAGGGACATCTTCACTAGATCAGGTCGCTCAGAGCCCCATCAAGTCTGACCCTGAGGATCTCCAAGGATGGGGCCTCCACTACGTCTCTGGGCAACCTGTTCCAAGTCATTCTTAAAGCTGCTAGCTATGTGTTTCAACAGGAAGAACTCTACCAAAAACAATCTGCAAGTCCTGTGAGGTGTCAAGAGTGATGTTTGAAAATGCACATGGTTACATGGCCAGAAAAGAGGTGGGCGTGCAAAGGAGGAAGAAAACTACACCAAGCACACATACAAACACTACTACAGTGTGAGGAGGAGGTGAAACTGCTGTATTGCTAACTCTATTATGGCTTTACTGCAAATCTAAAATTTGCAGTTTAGTTCAGCTGGAAAGGCAGCATAGCTTGCAATTTAAGGAAGAAATTAATGTGTTTGGATGTTTGGGCATTTCAGAACTTGTGGAAGATATTTTTTTCAATATAGGTGCCCATACACATAGCTGTGTGGAAGCAAGGTTAAAGAAATACATAACTTTGCAGTAATGAAAGAAAGCAGTAATATATATAAAGCATAATGTATGGAATTATTTATTAAAATGTCTAGTATCTCAAGTGAAAACAAACCATCCTTCCAGCAGTTGGTTCTTAATGACCAGGCCATAACTTAGAACACTTATCATACTGTAGAAATACTATACTGGACTCTTAATTACACAGACTGCATAGCGTGGCTGCACCGAGTTACACAGTTTTACTAACCTATATTATGCCACTACAATAATTCCTATTATTTAATGCCCTTTTTCGAAGCATCACACTTGTCATCACTCTGCAGCTTACTCCTTTTCCTCAACTCTCTATGGGTCTTTCAATCCAGAAGCTATTTCCTTTGTCTTCTATGCTCTAATCCCTCATTTTTCCACTGGTAATAATGCTTATAGCTTCTAGACTGCAGCATCATAAGCTTTTTCCATGTAATGCCCATCCTTTCTTTTTTTCTTTCCCTTAGTTAGCTGCCCCTGCACGTCTTCATAAAAATGTTATATTCTATCAAACTTCCACCTAACTTAGTCTCCTCTTAAATATGGAATTTCACTAATTAACCACAGGTGCCTCCTTCTACACACCACGGGTTAACACTGCATCTGTGCTTCATGCTTGAGACTCACCTTAACACTGCAAGTCAGAAACCATGTACTTTTCATGCTTTACTTAAATACCACTAACATTAAAAAGAAAGTCAGCGCAGCCAGAAAGAAAATGGCATTCAAAAACATTCTAACTTACAGCCAAGAATGTACTTCTAACTGTATGAAGCACAACAACCACAAACACCACCAGTTCACTGCGGTCCTGCAATCACAGCAAATCTCTCTAGACCTCCTGCAGCTCAGGCTCATCCTTATCAGAGCCAACTTGGGCAGCACCAGTCTTTGCAATGATGGGGGTGGCTTTCAGGGGCTCTTACCAAACTGATCCGACCGAAGTCCTGCCCACAAGGATTTCTGCTGTTGGGACGGGCTAGAAAACTCTGGGGTTTTCCACTTGAAGTTTCTTTTGTATTCACTCAGTCCCTGCAGGAAACAGAGAGACTGTCAAGCGAGCGGCGCGTATCCTGCTTCACGGCTCCTGCTGGTACCAGATCTCCAGGGGGAAAAACAGGGACGCTGCAGGATTGAGCTACGCTGACAGGTTGCTGAATCAAACCCACCCCTCGCCCCCCATCCAAGAGCAGAAACTACTTGATCGCTGTACGAATAGCGGGAAAGAGCGTGGAGTCATTTCATGCGCCAGAAAGTACGCAAAAACTTTCGGGAACAAATACAGCACGAACCCTCCGTCACCCACACGACCGCGCTCTTTCTGCCTTTACTAGCCAGCGCTCCCCAGCGCAAGGGTCTCCCCTTTGCAGCTTCGCCAGCGGCACCCCAGAAACGGCTGTACTTCTCCTTCTGCCGGGGCCCACAGCGATACCCCCCCGCCTGCTGGGGCCCGTCGGACCCACCGTCCCCCTCAAGCCCGGGGCACCGCCCGCCCGCCCGCCGGTGCAGCGCGGGGCCCGCCGGGCCGCACACGCTCCACAACCCCCTCCGCCAGGGCCGCTGCTCAGGCAGCGCCGCACCGCCTCACCCTGAAGCGCACGGGCATGGCGGAGCGCGGGCCGCCGGGCCACGGCCGTCAACACCGCCGTTCCCCTGGCAAAGGTAGCGGCCCGCCCCGCTTCGCCTCGCCGGGCGCCTGCGCGGTAGCTGGGCCAGCGGGGGAGGGGAGCGCAGCGGCCCACGGCCGGCCGGCATTGCTTCCCCACACGGTGCTGCCGGCGGGGGCCATATTGACCAAGTGCCGTCGCCGCTGCTTCCCTCCGCGGCCCTGCCTTTAGGGGCCGTGTTCTCAGAGTGCTGCCGCCTTGTTATCCATATTAAATGCGTTTACCCCACCTGTGGCAGGATAACGGCGCCGTATTGCTAGTACGGTGTGCCTGGAGGAGATCGACAGGGAGGCGTGTGAGCCCACCAACCTGTCAGTAGTGTGAGGCGCTTAGCAGTTATGCAGCACAAGGACAGGGGAATATTGATGCCTGCCTTAAAAAAAGAACCCCACACCCACGCTTGCAGCATTATGATGGCACAAAAAAAAAAAAAACTTTTATAAAAAGGAGATGTAGGTTCCCTTACCTTTCTGAAGCCTGTGCCACGGTGTGCTGGCTGCCGATTCTCCTTTGCAACCTCACCCGACCTCGTTGCGTGGTCAGGAGATCTTAATCCACCTTCTTGTATAGGTCTTCCCTCAGGGCTTGCTTTTTTGACTGCCTTCCCACTGCTAATCTCCATCCTGAATCTCTTTGTATCAAGAAAAAACAGAAGATGGTAAAAAAGGGCATATGATGCTTAGGCAGTCTGCGTTCCCTCTGCCCGTGGCTGCTGACTCTCTTCTTTGTAAGGCCTATTGCTGACGCCTCTAGTGCAGCATAAGCTGCTTGAGCAACAGCTTTGTCATCTGTTTCTGCAAAGCACCCTTCCAGACACAGGAGGAACGATTCATGCTAGTTCCAATGATAAGCGGAGTTTAGGTCCAGCTTGACCCTGTATAAAAAGTGAGCAACAATTTTTTACTACCTATGCTAGGGAGGAGAGAGCACCAATCTGTAAGGAAAGGCTTGCGAGCAAAGGAAAATGTTCTGCAAGATAAACAGCAGAAAGGAAATGTGCTGCACTGATAGCATTTACAGGTCTCGCACATCTTTATTAATGAATTTTCAGATCCAGACAATAATTTTGTTATCATTAGCTTGCTGATTACACTTGAAACTTCTAGGTCCACCAAATGGTTTGTTTGGGTTTTACAATGGCTTATTTCAGTCAGGTCTAGTTCAGTACATTTTCTAAAGTAATGCACAAACTTGTTACAGAATGTGAAAAGCCAGCTGGCAAGCTCCTAGTTCAAAATACAGATTCTGGGTTTGCCAGGAATCTCTCTTCTTTGATATGTTTGGCAAACCAGGCCAATCATAATTTCAGTATCTTTTAGAGTGTTTTCCAATTAACCAGACTATAATAATGCATTTATAGATGGTTTGGTCTGAATTCAGAGATGGGTTTAATTCTTTAATGCAGAAACATAACATGACACCACACCATCCTGAAATGCAGGATATTGTATTGTTTAACAATTTTATTTTTTTTAAAGATAAAATAAATTATCCTGAAACAATGGCATTCACATTCCTCTATATGCACTGATGGATTGAAATTGCATTTTCAATCTTCTCCTTTTAGCGAGGAGATAGGAATAACTGATGTGGAGGGAGCACTCTACTAAATAACTTCAAACACTGAGCTACTAGGATCTTTACCTCATGCTCTTTATCACCACTGCTCTATGTATACTAGCTACTTCAATGTATGTACACCACTGAACACAGTTATTCGACGTAGTATGATGTAAGAGTGCTAACACGCTTGTGCTGGTAGGAATGTTTTCTTATAAGTGCTGAATAAATAATCAGAAATACGGATCTCTGTGTTGGAAAAGTTACGGTGCATTGACAAACTCATGGTCCTGAAGAGAAGGAAAAAATTGTTTCCCATCTCCTGGAAATTAAGCTAGCTGGGACTGATGTAAATGTGCATTCCTTGGTAACTGGGCTGTATTAATTATTGAATCCCATTTATAAAAAAAAAACCCACTTAAAGCTTGTGTTGCTACAGAAGACATTTAGATGGTTTTGAGTTCAAGTCACTTAACATTCTGTAACACATGAGAACTTGACCATCCTCCACCTTTATTTCTTATAACACAAATGTAAGTATTTTATTTTGCCCGCTACTTACCGATTTAGATCTTCTTGTTGCTGCTCTTCAAATGAATCAACAGATGTGGTTTCTCTTGCTAAACCACGGGTGAAAATTCCTTTTATTTATGTGTATCATTTCAAATGCAGAATTTGTGCCCCGTCTATTTTTCCTTTCACATCGTTTCTTTGCCTGTTAGCTTCGCTACATCTTGCTGCATATCCTGACCCATATATTCGACCTCTTCTGTCATTTGACCTCAGCCGTCTTGAGTCCTGACTTCAAGTGCTTGATTAAGGTAGATTTTCCCTGAGCATCTTTCACTTGAACTGTGAACATCTAACTGTAGCCTGTGAATAGCTGACTGTCTATTACATCTAACTGAATGGAGACCTTTTTATGACCCATTTCTCACTCTGCTTGTAAACTTGCATACCACAGTCAACCCTGCCTTAAAGAATTGGTAACCTGAAGTTTCTTTCTTTTCTTTTGCTTTAACATTGATGAGCTCTCCTGCCAAAACTCAAAGCATGATGTATCAGCAATCCTCCTTCCAGCCAAAGAAGGCTAGACACAGCTTGCCATGGAGCCTGTCAACTCCGTGTGTCAGCCTGAGGGAATCACATAAGAGCAATGAAATGAGTTTTCTACCTCCAGAGCCTGTAGCCTCTGGCACCTACTGCTGTAGGAGCAAAGGAGGAGCAGTAGCACAGCTGGCCTGGCTCAAGTCCCATGGTTTTACCCTTAATGGCAAATATTTCACGTGCAAACTCGTTCCAGCTAATTTTACAACTCGTTTAGAAACTGCAGTGTTAAAACTAATTTTAGTCTTAATTTCAGCCCCTTTCTTCAGTTTACAGAGCTGATCCAGCAGTCATTAAAGGGCATCATTTTGTTGCTTACAGGGATCTGAATTCAAAGATCTCCTGGCTTCATGCCTCAGTAATGGTTCTTGAGCTTGGCAAAAGCATTAGCTGTTATCATCTTAAACTAGTCTGTCCGCCCGATACAATTTCATTCTGAATTGCTGAGGAGCCTATGTAGTTCATCTTTCCAACCGTAAAAGAGGTCATAAAATGAATATGAAATGTGGATAGACAGGTCCAACTCTCAGCCCACCATCCACTTTTTTGTGCAGTGTGTGCTATCTCTTAGGGCAAAACACTGTCAGAAGTGACTGCTGCCTTTGCAGACTTCATCTTTTACCCACCTAAGGCCAGACAGATACTGCAGAGCTTTCCTTAACCAAGGACTGTCCATGACAGCCCAAGGTGATCTTGAAACTGCAGTGTCTTCAGATCAGACCACTTTTGAAGTCAGCATCCTTGGCCTTTCTGTCCTTCTGCCTTCCCTAAAGTGAGAGTTACAAAAGATTCCTAACCATAACCTGGTACCTGCTAATCATGAGCTTATTTTGAGTATAAAAGTATGAGATACTATTTTGAAATTGTAGAATTCATGGTCAGAGAGAGAACAAAGTATCTCAGTGATGCAAGGGCGACAGTGGCTAACTTAATTTCCTGCATTAGAAGAAAAAGGAGAGCGTGAGAGCATGTGCCTTTTTGATCTAATTTTGATCTAACGTTTGCCTGGAGAGCACAGTGAAACTGCAGCTGCTCATCCTTCAGCAAAGAAGCGTACACCCAACTTGCAGCTATAAACAATCATAAGGTCAGTCTCTGTAGGAAGCGCAGGGCATGTCTTTGTGATACTTGTGTGGCTCTGTGTGCTCATTCATTACCAGTCTACATGACTGTTCATCGTGTGGAAATAATCTCCTTTCAGTTTTTAAAGGTGTGTAAGTGTAGGCTACACTGCAGTAGCAAAATTATGCAACACTGGCATAAATAATCTGTTATGACAACCCCTTGGGGAGTAACTCCCGTTGGCAGGATGTGTGTAATCCCAGGATGGTCTGATGCATTGGTAACTGCACCGTAACAATGGAAACATGAGCTTTGCCTCGGGTATCTCACTGCTCAGGTTGGTGGGCTCAGCTGTGTTGGCAAGGTAATGTGGTTCAACTTAAAAAGGGAAGGAGAAAAGGCTAATAGTCACGGTAGAGGGCCATCTGCTAGACAGCCAAAACTCTCTATGATGTATTAAGAAAAGATTTTTGCAAGATACACCCTGAATTTTTTGTTAAATGAAACTTTTGTTACTTTTCATTTCTTACTTTGCCCGCCATCTGTAACAATAATCTGCTGTCACACTATTGGAGCTGTATGCTTACATCAATAACAAATCACACTTCCGTGATGCTGACTTAACAGACAGCCATTTAGAAGGGAAGGCTTATTAAAGGAGTGGGAATTGGTCATACTATCTAAGGCAGATAGTCCTTTTACCTCTCCCTCTTCCCTGGCACTCGTGGGAGTGTCCTTCAGGAGGTGTTCAGACAACAGCCCTGTAGAACAGAGTGAAAATGTTTCAGCAGGTTCAGGTTTTGTACCTCTAGGTCAACACAGAGGCAGATTTTTTTTCATCTGGCAACATTGTGGTGAAGGAACCTCTAAAAATTGTTCTTGCCCTGGTAACAGTGGTCTGTCAGCACACTTTACCATGGTAAGGTACAATATGGTCAAAGGGGAAACAACTTTGGCACTCAGCTACAGGAAGAGCCGCTAGTGGCATTTGCATGTGTCATATATTCCCCTTCATTATCATTAAGTCATTCACTGTAGTACCAGGCATAGTTGGCTTCAGACCGGTAGCTTGTTACCCCCTTTCTCCCTTACTGGTGGGATCTGGAGAAGAAGTTGCATATTGAAGTTGCATATTCCTCTGTAGTATGCATCTGTCTTTTCCCAGTTTCTTGGGTCACCACCACAGTTTTATGGTGATGGCATTTATTCACAGAAAATCATGGAATTATTTTTATGAAGTGGTGGAAGTTCTCAAGATTCTGAGTCATATCAACTAGTGGGAGCTAGTAGTAATAGGTGAATGGTTGGACTGGATGATCTTCTAGGTCTTTTCCAACCTTGATAATTCTGTGATTCTGTGAACTATTTTACCTGACATTTTAGCCATTAACCCTCCAGTAACTGCAATGCAAACGTCCTTGTTGTTCTTTTCACTTTTAGTTAAAATGTCGGCAGACGGCAAGGCTTCGCTGGTACAGCTGGATAATAGGCAGCTTGATCCTAAACACAGACCAGACTTTGATTCATCAGCCTTTCTCACTAGGTGCCTCTTCCCTCCTGACTGCTGCCAGCCCACAGGATTAAGAATAATGCTCCAAAGCAGTTACATATACACACACCTACATTTATCTGCAAGCTACCAGAATTGTTAGATGTTACTGCACCAGCTACATCATGTCTAGGAAACTAGATTTGATGCACACAATTTCTTGTCTAGCTCCAGTGCCTTCTGATAAGGTGATTTGAAGGCACTGATTATCGTAGCATAGCAGAAATTGATCCCAAATTGTGTTAATGCATTCTCCTCAAGTATGTATACTTTGCAGTTGGGTATAGGACCTGCTGTCACTAGTGGTGGCCACCACCTCTGCTGTCACCACTGTCACTGCCAGGGATGGTAGCTGGCTTTAAAAGTTTGTGAAAGCCAGATTTGGAAACGTGTCTCCCCTCAAAGACTGCCAGCAAATGTGGTGAGTAGGACATCTGAATGAGCCCTACTCTAGCTGCCCTCAGTAGATAGCCCAGCACAAATCTGCAAGTAGGCAGGATATTGTAGTCCTGGACTACCGCCAGCCTGAATAGCTCCTCATTCTCCTGGCATTTGTCTGCACTAGACACACACAGCAGCTGATGTAAATATGCCTCTTAGCTGTATTTAGGTATTGCAAGGAATCTTTTACTCTGTACCTGGTCCTGACGGGCTGTTCACAAGGACAGGAGCTTCTGATCACTCCATATAAGCCTTTGTTTACTGCAGCTCAGCTTTTCAGTTCGGATTATATTAGGCAACACACAAGAACGTTTTACCACACTGACTACCAAAACACTGTAGCCTCATGGTGCAAAGTGCTGCAGGCACATGATTTGTGCTGAAAAAGTGTTCCAGTTTATATAGGTCTGAGTATATTCTGTCCATACCCTGACAGTTTTATGCCAGACTGGATACTGTCAGCTTCCCCCCAGACAATATAAAGCCAGTTGAAATACCAAATTGTGTATGCTGCTGGGTAATTCACCAGAAGTGCCATCATGTGTTCCTGCCCCATCTATTTGGACTGGTGATCCCGTGCAACACAAATCCACTCTTAATGATATTGTCAACGTGTCCTTATTAAACCTGAGGTTCTTAACTGTCTCAGCCTCTCTTCTGTCTAGCATACATATGAGCAGAAAGAAATCTAGTATTTACCAGGGCACCTGTTTCCTAGCTCCTTGCCTGTCCGCAGCCCTCCAGAACACCATTTTAATAGAGTTTTGTGTAAAAAGCAGTTGGCAAAAATCCTGAAGTCCCTTCTAAGGTGCATATGGCATCAGTGTGAAACGTGTATCTTGAGTTTCTTCAGAAAATTATTTCCTCCAGATAATGCCCACCTGAGGAAGTTCCTGGAGGGCCTCATCCATCTTTGGCTGAAGATAGTGTCAGCCTTTGCTTAGTGTCAGCTGCATGGGAGATGGATGTGGAGCTACAGGCTGAGCCTGGCTCTACTCCTGGTTATCCCAGGAAGAGGCCCGGTGGTCCCTGTTGCACTTTGTGGACTTGCTAAGCAGGATTTGCTGGGCACAAGATGTGGAGTTGATCCTGTCTCCGTGCTTTTCCAGCTAAAGGAAAGCCACCATGTGGGTGTGGGCTGAGACTGGGCACAGGCATGGTGGGAGCTGTTGCTTCAGCAGGGACCCCCAAGCCTAGGCACCCAGACATGGGTGAGGGGATGTTCTCAGGGCCTTTACAAAATAGGCACAGTGGGCGTTGCCATGTTTATAGCTGATTTGCACAAACATGATGCTTTCTAGTATTTTCTTTCAATCTGTAACAAAATATAAAGTTCCCAATATTGTTGGAAAGAAAGATGCCACCCAACCAGCAATCTGGTCCCTACTGCAGCTGCTCAGTCACAGTGCCCAAAAGTCAAGTTTCAGTTAATTTAGTCTTGGATGGCTTTTCAATTTCAGATAAACCAGAGCCTTCAGTTCTTTAGCTTTTAGAAAATATATGCAATTAAATATGATACATTGGATTCATTTCAAAATACCTGACTTGCAGTGGTGCGCTTCCAAAGATAATTTCATTAGGGTTTTTCTTTCCATGACAGTACCTGGAACCAATTCCTGCAATTAACTTCTAAGTAGCTCCCACTGAAATCAGAGGTACGGTCTGCTGAATGTATCTCTTGTCTTTCCACAGACCAGATTAACTGCCTTGCAGGCCCAATATAGACATAGGGTCATTGGCTGATCATCTCTTCTAAGAAATCTAAAAAGGATTATGTATTACAACCTTTTATGGTCTAGTCAATGGCTTGAACTTGGCCGATGTGAGCAGTAGTTTGTGTCATTTGCAGAAGCAGTCTGTAGCTGTAAATTCTGGCAAAGCTTTTCCTGAAGTAAATAGACTGATGCAGGTACAACTGGAAATCGGGAATGGCATCAAAAGGTTTTGTGAATGAAATGTAGCCTCTCCACCTGTAGATGCTCCAGGCCTCACCATCATCAGCTGGAGTGAGCTCTTAAAATCCAGCCCACTATTACAATATCCTGTGAAGACATAAAGTTGTAACTATCAAGTCCAGAAAGTCCCACTACCGTAAGGACCAGCATTCCTGATGACCTCAAGAGAAAGAGGAGTCGTCCTGTTCTGAAGAAAAGGATACTGAAAGCATTAGTGTAAAGAGCAGTATCATAGTGAGTTAAAACAACAGTGGTGATACTTAAGTGTTTTCAAAGGTTAGTTCAGGCAGGTGTTCCACCACTTCTGGTAGCATAACCGAGGTGAAATTGCCTCAGCAGAACAAAGCATTTCTTCATCCCCACCATGATGTAAACTTTGCAGGAAAGAAGCCATTGTAAGTAGCAGGTAGATTTTTAAATATCCATTTTAAAATAGAAATGTGTAGGGAAAAACAAAAAAAAACCCTAAAAAAACTTAAAAAACCCACCCTTTAAAAATCACCCTTTTGTCTGAATTATGCTAAAAGTTTCCATTTGGGTTTGGATTTGCACATACGAAAAAGTTGGGTTAATATTTTCAGAATATTTCATTGGTCTTCTGTTTTTTTCATGTGTGAATACCTCCCTGACAGCACAGTCTCCAATGTAGCAGCATGGTAAATACAGGCTACTGGTGACTAATTTACAAAGCTGTTGGGGTCTCCAAGGCAAGCAGTAAACTATCTCCACCTTTTATTTGGCAAAAAGTGTCCACAGCAAAGCATTACCATAGTAGTAAATACTTAG
Source organism: Porphyrio hochstetteri (assembly GCA_020800305.1). NCBI lineage: Eukaryota > Metazoa > Chordata > Aves > Gruiformes > Rallidae > Porphyrio > Porphyrio hochstetteri. The sequence continues at coordinate 30,865,979 of CM036905.1, read as the reverse complement.
CTACGTATCCACATGTACCCTCCAATGTGACATTAACCTCCCATGGAGTATTTTCTCTGGTGGATACAATATTATGGGGAAGTATTTGGAAGAGAAATACTTCATGTGAAATCACCTGATGAATAAAGGTTGAAATTTTCCAATTGAAAAGCTTCAAATTTTCCCAAACCTTTACCTTTTTATTGTTGGGGACAAGTAAAAGAAACAGGAGAGTCTCAGTCTGCTCTGGTCTTAACAGAAATTAGACTTTGTAGAAATAATATCAGAAAGAAGTTTGAAAATCATTTGACATGTTAATTGAACAGTAGCAACAGGATCCAAGAAAGCAATCCAGCTTGATTGCATTATCACAGCTGGTGTATTGGTCTTGCTTGAAAAAAATGGGTATTTTTGGTTTTCTTTTCTTTTTGGGTCTCTCCTTTAAGCATGGCTCATGCTGGCAGTCTCTGTGAAGTTGTTCCCTTTTCAAGCTCAGAAAAATTATTTGAGTGTTAATATTTGAATTTTTTTTCCCTGCTTACAGCATTATCTCCCTCCCAGACATAGTCATCCTCAGATAAACATTTTGCTGTTAAAAAAGGTGCTACATTGGTTTCTGTCACAAGATGCTATAACTGTCCTTACTTTAAGATGTAACTCTAATGCAGCAGCTCTTCCAAGTGATTTCCTCCTCAGCTTTTTACATCTGCACTTGCTCCACCCCTGACACTCGCTGAACACTGAAAGCACTGATAAAATGCCTAAAAGCCTTTATTGGCATAATATCACTTCTGTTAGGCTTCAAAGTTGTATTTGCTACCTGGGCACTTTGGCTAACCCCAATGGCAGAAAGGCTTGCTGGAAGAAAGATGCACAGCAGAAAAAAGGACTGGGGACCCCCCATTACATAGGGAGCCGGGACCAACTACTGAGGTGCTGGAGTAATGGTTGCGTGCTAACAAGAGCTTTTATCAACAGTTTCTGTCAGAAGAACTCATAGGGGATGGCAGTATTAATTTAAAGCTAACCTCCTAACAGTTTCCAGGAAAGAGTGGCAGAAGGACCGTGTTTTTCTGTGCTCCTGGGGTGTGACTTGCGAAGCAGCTTGGGGTTTCAGATTGCTTCCTACCTCCTCACCAGGGCGAGTCGAATCTTTGATCTCTGAATGGGGACAATGTAGATTTTATGGCACGACGGTTTCTCTGAAGACTTGAATGCTGACTTTCTTTTCAGCATTGGCTTGAATCCATTACACTGCACATGAATGCACAATACTAGAAATTTTCCACTTTCATTAGAGCTGCAGTCTCTTCTGTGGCTTGCTCAGTGCAAAAAAGATTGAAGCCGGCAATTTCTTCTGTTGTGTTTTGGTCAATAAATCTGCGGGTCCAGATTCATTCCTGGTACAACTCCAGTCCTGTAATGTGGATAGATGTTGCCTTTTTTTTCTCCCTCCCTGAATTAAATACAACCACAAAGATGGGAAATCTTCAAAAGTGCTTCAGTGAGGCTGAAAATGTCATTGAACAGAGACAAATGGAGGAATTTTAATTTAAAATTTACTGCGCGTTAGCTGACAACTGGTTGTTAGGCCCATCTATTCCAGGTTAAGTTTAGACAATAGTCATAAATTAAAGTGAAGAACAAGATCAGTTAAATTAAGCCATTGAGAAACTTTCTTTGTTTTGTTTACGATACACCTTTTAAGGCTTCCAGGGCCCACTGACAGCTGTATGGTGACCGACCTGGGCAGATGAAATGGCAATGTGTGAGAACTACCCTAGTGAAGCACTTCTCTATTCTTCTGTTTTATTACAGCATTGCTTCTGGCTGCAAGATCCAGGCAGGAGGCAGCTGGAGCAGGCAGGTAAATTTACAGATGTTAATGCTTGCCTTTGGCACTTTCATTCACCCAAGTCCGGGGTATTATCTGCAGTCTTCAGGGGCTGCCGTGCAGTTTGGAGGTGAAAGACAAAACTTGCCTGAGCATCCAGGGTACGAATTAATAACCCAGGACATTGTGCTGTATCATTTGAAAGTATACTCTCAGTAGTACTGTGTTCCATGTGTGGATGTGAAACCACCACCTGCGTTGCCGGTGGGACGCGGTGGGACTGTCACCACTAGGTGGCACGAACCTGATGCAGCAGAAGACACATCTGAAAAAAATGCTGAAAAAAATGCTGAAATATTTAATGCTTTGATGAGCAGCTGCAATCCAGCAAGTGAAAAGACTACCACCGCCACCACGCTAGCCATCAGCACAGGACTCCTCTGGAAAGCCCACTTCCTTCTGATTTGCACAAGTCTTCTCTACAACAGGGAAAGGAGGATGTGTTTGGAACAGAACTGCAGCGCTGCCTCCTCCCCCCGGCCAAAATGAAAATGCATTCCTACTAATAACTTTTTTTTTTCTGTATTTCTGCAGCCAGGTATACAAAGCACACGCTGGTTTTTTTTTCTACTTGGAGCTACAGTGATGAGGACAGCTAGCACCACATCAGAAAAATGAGGCTAGCTGGCTGTCATTGCCGACCCGTTCCCTCTGGCCATGGCCACACACCTCAATCGGTGCAACCCTGTGTTTAGATCTCAAGGCTGTAAATTGAAGTGTCCCAGCACTGCTTCACCTCCAGGCCAGTGCTGACACTGCACTGCAGGTCTGGGGAGAGCTGCTGTCATGGCATCCTCTGAGCAGGATGCCAATCTGGAAGCCTTGGATGGCTCTCCAACTAGGTATTAAGGATCCTGAGATACTCCCGGTTAAAGCAAGTGATCCTCAAGGTTTCTTCAGAGATATGCACTCTAATACACTGACATTTTTGGTCCGGATTTGCTAATACCTAATCTGTTATGTTATACACCATCTTTAGATAAATGTAACAATCTCTGAAAGTATAGGAAAACTGGCCTCACTGTTCATAACAAAGGAGACTGAGAGCTACAGAAATATGTAACATTTAGGCTTTTAACTCTTGGCTAAGCTTTTGTAACTTCTTTTTTTTATTTCTACAGCTTCGTAGATGTGGAGGGCGCTTAAAGTGAATACATGCTTTAAATGTAGTAGTATATATGCAGAAGGCACTCAAAGAAAATGGAAGACCCTTGTACTAAAGCACCTATGCTTTAAATGAGATTAAGTGCAGGCTAGGATGACAATAAACAAAAAGCTGGTTGAAAGGCTGGCAATGGTTAACAGTCAGACTTAATAATATGACCATATCTTATTTCCTCTTCAGATTTTTTTTAATACAGTAAATTTATTGTCATAGGATTTCTGGACAGCATCCACTTCGAAAGCCTGCGCAGAGGTTAGCAGTAGAAGACTGGCTGGGAAAAAAACCCGAGGCACGTCAAAGGATTTTAAGGGAGTCTGAAGTTGCAGAAAGCAAAAGATCAGAGACTGTTTCTTTAAAGATACTTCTAAGAATTCCCATTTCTTATACAGACAGCATGTTTTAATACATCACTTTTATATAGGCTCCTGAGTCATTCATGTCAGATGTGAATTTGGTTTGATTTCCTGGAAGTGTGATGATACGGTGGCAGAGGTTATACGCGTTAAGCTAGTCAGAAGATGTGTGCAGGGATAAGAAAGAGTTTCCTTACAGGAAATTTGTTTTTTGGCAGAAAATTAACAAAATCCTCAACTAGCTGGTAAAAAAAGGACATGTTCTCTCTTTTTACATAACACAGAAGAAAGAATTTCTGAGAAAATCATCATTTTGCCCAAACCTAATTTTTCATCAGCACAAGTTTCAGTCAACGATTCTCAAATGTTTCTGAAGCAGCCATGTGAATTCTCACCCTGTGTAAGTCCCTTGCCTGAAAAGGACTGCAGTTTACTTGCATTTGTCAATTACATTCAATTTATCTACAACTTTATTGTGGACAGTGCTTAGAAACACATGACTAATAGCCAAAGAAGCCCTGAAGCTTGCATAGGGGTAGAAGCTCGAGGGTCTTTGCTTGGAGCAGGCTTTCTGCCCAGGCAGAGATGCTTTGCCAGCCTTTTCCCCCGTTTTGTGGTCAGAGCTTGGTCTCACCCTACTTGCCATTGGCAGTTACAGGGGTACAGCCAAAGTAGGGGAACAGCCCAGGGAGCAAACCTTGAAACAGCACCTGCAGAGGCAGAGAGTGAACTACTGGGACTCAGTATTTGTCAAGTATATTTAAAATTTAAAAAAAAAAAAAGAGTGAGCCTACCAGCTCACACCAGGGACATACAATCAGAACTCTGCAAATTCAAGGCATCCAAGATTCACGGTTTTCCTTTCTAAAGTGTGGCTGAGATTTAGGCTATTTCACAGCCTATCCCTGTGTGCTATTTCAGGGCACCAAAAGAGTTGGGCAGAGATACTCATCCTTGCAGCTAGAGCCTGAAAAGCACAGCCCTGGACTTCCTCGCTAAAACCTGCTTTGCCCCTTTGAGCCCAGCCCTTCACGTGCCCCCACCCAGACTGCAAAAAGAGACAGTGTTTCTTTTCTGCACAGCTTTCCTGAGCAAAACAGCCTGCCTGTTATTGTTGGGCTTGTCGCTTTTAGATCTGTGTTACAATCAAAGGAACTAATTTTGACCAGATCTTCTTGGGAGAATCTACGAGCTTATTAGATCTTTTTTTTTTTTTCTAATGTCTGTTTCTTCTAAAAATAGAGAGAGAGAGATCAACAACTGGAAATTTGTTGTCCTAGTAGCAGCAGTTGAATTATTAGTATTTTATTTTCCTGAAGGAAAGTGTTTTCTTTTGTCAAAACATTGCATGATAGTGCTGTCAGAGGTGCTACACAAAACATCTGTACTCGTTTCCATTAACTGCTAGCGCGCTGGATCAATATTCAAACATGGTCATTTGTTCTCTGAGATACCACCACGCATCTAAAAACTGGGTGGTTAATGTGAACCAGGCATTTTTAAATAGATCAGCTGGCCCACCCGTGATTATAAGCCTGAACATAAGGGAGCACGTTTTACAAGGTCAGTTCCAATTAAAACTCCTCTCCCAACCCAAATATCTTTAATCTCCGAAGACTACTTGTATGCATCATTTCACTTATGCAAGTCTGTTTTGTGATTACTCCCAATTACTTCCCTGCCCACGTAGCGTTCTCACCCGCATCCGACACAGTTACGAATACACACGTAAAGATGAAACCAGCCCCAGCGTACTACAGCTGCTTTCCTCGGGTGCTTTTTTGTAGGGCAGCCTTCACGATGTGATTTAATACTTGGGAGCAAGCCAGCACGTGGGGGGAAGGGGAAAGAGCTGCTCGGATGCTGATGCTCAGTAGATCATGTTCCTGCTATTTTAGTTACTAGTTTTACTTTATTCCTCTACGCTTTATATACAAGCATAAAGTTGCAAAAATGCTAAAAAGAGCATGGGAGAGGGTTCTTTTGATAGCAGAAATAGAATGAAATTCTAGTCTTAAATATGGATCAGAGTCAAATCTCCTGATTGCCTGCCTTGGAGGCAAGCTCAAATGTCAAGGGCAGATTTTGATCTTAATTCTCTGCATGGAAATCTGAAGTAGCTCCACACTTTGTCAAATGCAGTGCTTTGTTGGAAACCTCACTGACAGCACAGCTTGAATCAAAGTGTGTCTATTTGGTCTTCAATGTTTTGATTTGGTTTGGAGAAGAAACCCACTTGTGAACTCTGGCGCAATCCAGGACTGAGAACGGAAATTTGTTCCAGTCCATTTTAATTAAAAATATGTTTTTAAAATGTTAATGCTGCAAAGGTCAGTCAGGACACAGACCACTGTATTGTTTGAACAGAGTAGAAAGGCATCTTTCTTCAAACTCTACCAAAATATACTGATTTCTTTCTTACTTTTCAACCGGCGTAAGAAACGATGGGCTTCTGCAACTCTTTCGTTCCAGGAAAGGGGAACGATTCCATCTGATTCAATATTTGCTCCCCTGATTTGTGTCAGCCCAGTAGTGCACAGGGAGGTGGGAAACAGACAGTCTCCTGAGCTGGCTGCCCTCTCTATGGGGAGATTTGGGCACCGAGCTGCCACGCACCCCTCAGTGCACAGGATGAGGAAAGGCGGGGAGGGAGGTGGCTGAGCCCACAGTGCTCCCATGCCAGCTCCTATTCAGTCATGTGGCACACCCACTCCTCAGGAAAGCAAAGCGGTTGTCAGGCTTTTCCAAGATGTGTCTTCCCAAATTGGGCGTGCCAGAAAATCAGGCCCAGTGGATTTATGCCAGTATGCGTGACAGCAAATTAGGGCCCTGGCTCTTTAGTTTCATTGTTTCGTGTTGATGATGCAATATGACTAATTTGTTAGGAATAATAGTGCTGCACTCGGATATGCCCTGCTCAGAAGCAGCTTCCCCACAGGCTCATTAGGGGTAGCCTTTTAAAAATAAAACAAATGCATTTACTTTAGTTCCTGAGAGCAGAATGGCTCTTTAAAATCACAGATACTCCTTTCGAGCTATGCCATCTTGCTGGTGTATTATGTAAAAGTACTAGGTGGCACCGCTCTGCATTTGAATGGTGTTGTTTCTCCAACCCCACCAGAAAAATACATCTAAAAATATAATTTTTAACAGAAATGGCCTCCTTTCTAGCAGACATTTACACCAGTACCCAGGCTTGGGGTTTGCTGGTGTGGGACTGTCACTGCACAGTATGCTGGTAGTACCAAGACCTTGAATTAAAGGTCTGAATTAAAGCAAGCATGTATCTAACAGAAAGGAGAGCCCAAGCGTACACAGAACATTTCTAATCAGTGTCCATAAATACAAGTGATGGTAAAGAAATCCTGCCCTTGAACTGATTGCTCCGATTAGATTTGGTTTTAATTGAGTTCAGATGTAAACGTCATTTATAAAGGAAGCAGTGCTGTAGAAATAATTGGGGTTTGTGTACTTCCAGTTGGGATCAGTGGTGAATTTTGAAATTCCTCTCTGACAGTTCTGTCAAGGATGTGAATTTCTAGAATATTTTCCTTTCTTTCGCATAGGAAGATGACAATGTCTATATTGGTCCACCTCACCCAAACCCAAGGGGCCAGAAAGGCTTTAAATGTGAATGACCTCCTGCAGTTCAGTCTCCATGATTTCTGCGGGTCTAGCAAAACTAGCCCCAGGTGTTAAGTGTGGGTGTCCTAGGTAAGCTGGTGATTGGATGAGCAGGAATAAAAATGGCATAAAATGGAAAATCTTTTGGTACAGGTAAAAGGAATTCCTTTGGACATGGAAATATTTTGGGGAATGCCTGAGAAATTTTCCATTGCCTTCATAACAGTTAATCTGTAAGCTGCCCCATTGCTTTCCACCATATTTCAATTTGAAAAATGTATAAGGTCATATTAGGAAACAAGATGTATTAGGAAAGATATTGTATCAAACTGGAATATTTTTTACACATAGCTAAACAGTGAATTTAGATTTTGAGGAGAAAAGGAGCAAACATACACATTTGAATGAAGCAATATAGTTTACATTTATCATCCAAGTTTGCTGCATTGAGCATGTGTTTTCTACTTCTTAACAAACAGTCTCCCAGACAGGCATGATCTTTGCAGAACTTACTACAAAAATTGGGCTAGCAGGCAAACTGTACCTGAAATGTTATTCCCAATAAGCACCTGTGGTTGGAGACTGTGTGCTTCCTGTCTGCAGGAGCTGCCCATGTTCTGAGGAGTCAGGAATTATACCTGTTTTGACTAAGGTAGACCTTTGGAGCAGATGTTGTATTGATCAGATTTCTAGGACACACATCACTGTAAAGTCCAGGACACCTTAGGCAGCGTATTTCAGAGCTATGTATAAAGAATATTGATTTTTGGCTGCCTATTTCTAAAAGGAGAAAATGCAACATCTGCATCTTTCTCCTCCCTGAGCTTGCACCTGGTATTTCCAGTTCTTTCCATGCAGACTGGCTGTGAAACACTTTCCTGTACCATCCCCTCTGCATGTTTCTAATACCTAATCCCACTGAAGTCCACAGCAGCCAGCTTTGTGTGCACAAGATCAAACCTTGAAGATGTAGGTTTAGACCAAGGTGAGGGAGAGAGGCATATGCTACTTCTGCTTCACAGTTCTACACTGAAAGCCCCTTTCTGCTAGTAAACTGCATATAGTGCTTTGTCCAGATAAAAAATACTTAAGAAGAAGCCCTGCTGTTGCAAAGGATCAGACAGCTTGAGAGGTAGACCCATGCAAATCTCAAGTGCAACAAGGCCAAGTGGATGCTCTCTGCATGGATCGGAGCAGTCCCAAGCACAACTACAAGCTAAGCAGATAATAGATTGAGAGCAGTCCTGAGGAGAAGAGCTTAGGTGTGTTGGTGGAAAAGAAGCTTAGCATGACCCAGCAATGCACACTTGCAGCTCAGAAAGCCAACCATGTCCCAGGCTGCATCAGCAGCAGCTTGACCAGCCCATTGAGCCAGGTGATTCTGCTCCACTCTGCTCTGCTCTGGTGAGACCCCGCCCAGAGTGCTGCAGCCAGCTCTGAGGCCTCCAACATGGGAAGGACATGGAGCTGTTGGAAGGGGTCCTGTGGAGGGTGTGCCTGCCCACGGCAGGGGGTTGGAACTAGGTGATCTTTGAGTACCCTTCCAACCCAAACCATTCTAGTATTCTATGATTATCCTGACCAGTTCATTCTTAACTGACTCCCAGCTAGGCAGTGGGGCATCATCATAGAAATAGAGGACACATTGGAACAAAGTAATGGTCCTGTGAGAAGAAAGGAGGTGTCTCACAGCCCAATCACTTAGATCCCAAGGCAGAAGCAAAGGGTTATGCTGTTATTGGTACCCTCATAACCTTGCCCACCAATATTCAAGAAGGCTTGCCTGAAAATTCTGTTTTTCACCTGTTTTTGCAAGCACGACAAAAAACACAACAATGGAGTAAGTGTAGGTGTAAATTAGCAGTAACTGTGGTGGAGGGGAGACTTGTTACGCGATGGTGCTCGGTGATTCTTGTGAATTAAGATGGTCCCTGCAGGGAGCAAACATTGCACGTGGCCATGTGAAACACACTGTGCTCTGCTTCTTTGAGCAACATAGGCGCATGGCCAGACTCTCTAATACACCCAAAGAGTGGGCCCAGCTTGCCACTCAGAGGTATACAGTGTATTTAAACTTAGTCTCAGATTTTTATCTCTTCTTGAGAACTGCAGAGAAGCTGCTGTTGTAAGCTACGCTGATAGATACTGGGGACTCACATTAAAACCTTGAACCTCGCTGACAGACACAGGCTATTAAACAAGTCTTGCGTTAGTAGCGCTGGAGTTAGATGATGTATGACTAAGTCAGGTGATTGCAGAGAGTCTTTATACTAATTGATTGGTTATGTTCTCTATTAACGTAGGGAGCTCATCCACCATGCTTTAGCTAGACATATGGAAGGTTTTAAAAGTGCCTTTGGCATGAGGAGCTAATATGAAATAAATTGCAGCATGAAGTTGTTTCAGAAGATCTAGCCCTGTTTATCACAGGCAGGTTAGGAAGTCAGGAAAGATTATTTCCATGAGTAAAAGGTGCAGAAATCTGGCCCAATTTTTTATATACTACCCGAATGGGTCTACATGATTGCTGCTGAATTTATTTCTGTTTGTAAGTAAAAGCAAGTTGCTTTCTGTGGGAATTTGAATTGTGCCCTGTGTATTATTTACATGTGTTGAAAGAAGCATTGATGTATGATAGCAGCCAGTATAAGACTGTAGCAGAGGAAAGCTATTAAAGCATATACATGCTGAACTCATTAGCTAGATTTATCTTGTATTATTTTTAGTAAAAGTCCAGATGACTGTGTATCCTCATTACATCTCCCTGGGCTTGTAAATGATCTATTTGTTAATTTAAAAAAAAAAAAAAAGTTTAATAGAAATTTATGGAGTTATCTTTCTTTCAGAAACAAGTTTCATCCACAGTCTAGCACAACATCAAGGGTCCATGGAGGCTGCCTCTGTAGCTCAGTGGTTACAGCTCAGCAGTAGGAAGACCCACATGAAATCCCACCTTCAGCCTGTACGTCCTCCCTCCCCAGCTGAATGCCCTTAATTAAGCCATAGCTACTCTCTGTGTAAGGGAACCTCTGCAACAGAGGAGGCAGTGCAGTAAAATAAGTTGAAAACTGGTGTCTTGCTGGTCTCCAGCAAGGTGTGGAGTAGGGCACCTCCAGAAGGTGTAGAGTAGGGCATCCTCGGGCAGTGGAAGATGACCAGCCTGCACTCACCACATCTTAGACATGTTTCTCTCCAGGAGAAAGAAAGAGATGTTTGCATTGCAGAGTGCCTTAGGAGGACAGACTCCCTACCTGTGGTGGCTTTTATAGCTCTTCTGACCAGGTACCTTATTGTCCCCTCGCTCTGTGCAGTGCCATGGCCCAGAGCTGTGGCTCTAACAGGTGACAGCTGACACTTCACAGAGCATTTCATCTTGCCCTGAAGCAGGGATTTTTCCACACTGCAGTTAAAGTTAAAACTCAGTTCTAATGAGAACACCATTAACTTCTACCCAGACCTCCCAGCTGAACAAAGCCCTCTGCACCAGTGCTTGCTCCACCTCGACATCATACTTGTTTCCCACTGCTCTAGTGTGAAGCACCCTTAGGATACCAATGAGCCAACACCTTCCAGCACCCTTTCCTCTCCTCAGATGCTGTTCACTGCATGTCATTCAAAACCAAAACAGGCAAGAGCACCCTGGCTAATTATGCTTTGTCCCATTGGCTCCTGACGTCTTTACTCTTGGCAAACAATGAGATACTGACTGTGTCTGGGGAAACTGGGACCTGCTGGAGGAGTTTTTCAGCAATTATATCTATTTCAGGATAATTCAGGCACACCTCATTACTTCTGGTGTACCATTGATTTTACTGCAATTAAATCCTGGAGGTTTCAGACTTGGTTGAAATGTCAAATATCAATTAAAAAAAAAAATCTCAGACATTCACAAAACAGATGCTTCCTGGAGATGCTTTAGCAACACTTTTCCCCTCCCCCCCGCCTTTGATCACCAGCTCAAATAAACTTCAAACAGGAATCTTCTTCTGCTGGTGTGAAAATGTTGGCCAAGGTGGCTGGAAATTATTAATACTTCAGCTTTACCAGCTAAATTCATACACCTTGGCCAAGGAGAGGTAGGTACCCAGTTGCCAATGCAGATAAAGGACAGCATGGAAATGAGAAAAATAGGGCTATCATATGGGAGCTACTGCAAGGTCAAATTAAAATGCATAATGGGAGATGCTTCTCAGGAGTCAGGCAAGTTTTGACACAGAGAAAAACATAAGATAGCAGAGATGATGCACTTCTGTCCCTCCTAAGTAGAGCTGGTGTCTCAAAAATGGCCCCATGTGAGCTCTGTGGACGAGCTGTGTTCACTGGAGCTTGCCTGTGGACTTAAGGCCAAAGACCAAAGCCAAGCTCTGGGCTTGGAGGTACCACAGTCCTATTTTTCACCCCCTGACTTTGCTGTGTTGGGCGGGCACATTATCCAGACCCTTCACTGGAAACTAGATCCATGTATTGTGTTTACTTACCCGAGAAGAGCTCATTAGACCAATATCACTATCATGCTCACACAGGAGAATTTGTGCTTGTTCCCAGTGCACATGTGCTACAAATCCCTATTGCATCTTGTCTGCATCCTAGGAACATCTTCCCTTCCTCCTCCTGCTCCTGCCGTGGAGCATTTTCCTAATGCACATGATAAACATCACTGATTACGCTCGAGAGATCTAGAGGGTGAACATTTAAAATACGGTGCTCATTTTATCAGACACTGAAAACATTCTAGGTGGGGATTAATGAAAACCAATAGTTTACTGGCTGTGTTTATTGTTTTCTGATTTAATTAGGGATTTAGCTCTACGTTCCAGTGTCAACAGAGCCAGCGAATATTTAAATGAGGTTGGGGCACTCGTTTCTTCGTTGCTTTGCTGTTGTGGGAGGGGGCACTTTGCTCTCTGTCTCTCCATTTAATACTTTATCGTGAAGCAGCAAAGGCACAGTTTTTCCATCATCCACATCTTTGTGTTGAAAAGGGGCAGGCAGGTAGAAAGCAAGGCAACAGGCACTACTTAGGAGGCTAAAACACCTTGTCCCTGCATTAAATGGGAACACAGGTGGATTATGGCAAACTGATGCCCTAGGCAAAATACAAGAGAACTCCCTGAGGCTTTCTCTGCTCCCCCAAGGACACGCCGTGTCTCCACCCCCACATGGAGCAGCACTGACAGGGGAGTTTGCTTCTCTGGCAAGCAGAGACTTGCCTTCGAGCCACTCCTGGCACTGTGCTAGAAGCCAGGGGGACATCTGACAGCAACTGCTCTGCCTGGGTGGGGTGGCCTGAGATGTCACACTCCTCCAGCAACACTTGCCATCTGGGGAGCAGTCCCTCTTGGCTTTTAGGGTTTGCACTCTAATTTGCCTTGGGCTAGTCTTCCTGGTGCCAGCAGGCTCAGGCATCACTGCATCCATTACACACTCATCACACTTCAAAGATTTTCTTCCTGACCATTGTATCTAGAAATACGTACGAGCTTATGTTCAGATGCAATCACGCAACTTTGGACATGGAAACCAAGGCCTGAAGTACAGCTGGTGGCAGCATATCTGTCATGGGGGGAGTCAGGAGCATTTGCTGTGGACCCATTCTGCAGAGGGTGAGGTATACCCCAGTTATGAACAGTAAATACAGACAACAGCTCTGGCAGACCTTTGTGAGGCTGGGCTTTCTTCCTGGCATGCTGAAAGACTGGGAATGGAAGGCTGCTTCAGATGTAAAGGTAGCATCCATTTGTATTTAATAGCTAGCATTGATTTCCAATTTCATATCTGCTGAACAGTAGCCACCGGCCACATTAAAATTCATCATCGTCTTCACTGCACCTTCCAATTCAGACTCCACCACCACCCTTAATGAATCAATCTGTGTCAGCGTACAATGCATATGTTTTTAAACCATTCTTGGTAGCTTTATGAAGTGAATTCACCTGGACTCGGAGCAGCCTGATTTTAGTTGGTGGGGCTACAAGGGAGATTTAAATATGAAACACTCAAGCAGTCAAATGACATGTTCAATCTATACTGAAAAACTTAGTATTGGACTACTCTCTGTCCTGAAACCACACATGTTTAATGCATGCTAGTAGTGTTTATCCATCATCATGGAGCTTTACTGCTCCTTAAAACAGCATGGAAAACACCGGATCAGCTGTGTTATTCTTTGCCAGTGCTGAAGCGCAGCACTCTGCTTGGCTCACATGATGCACACCCTGAGTATGCACCAGCACAGTCTGCTTGGGGGCTGGGTAATTTGGAAGGAGGAGGGGGATCACACGTCTTGTCCTTCAACCAAGAAAGGGGAACAAACATTTAATTTGGTGGCTCTGTGGCTTTGCAGCCAGTGGTAGGATTTGTTCCTTTGCAAGAGGGCTGCAGAACCAGGCCTTGCTGGTAAGGCTGGAAATGTCAGCGATGCAGAGGGGGGAGACCTGAGGCTTTTCCAGCCTGCAAACAGAAACATGGTGCTTTCGTCCCGGGATCAATACAGCCTGCTGCTTGCTTTGTTTCACACGACCTGGAGCCACCCCTTTTTCACCTTATTACAGGACAGCAGCGAAGCGCATGTTAATGCGTGGTCTCCTCAAGGAAAAGGCACAAATCTTCAGTGGGAAGGCTTGTGAAGCACTCCAGTAACTGACGGCAGTGAACTCACACGATTGCTGGGTGCCACGTTGAAAATGGGGTTTTTGTTTGGGAAAAGGCAGCTCTTCTTGTATCATGTTCTCCTTCAGGAGATTAGTTCTCCCTAGACCTAATGTTAGCACAGTGAGTCCAGAGATATTAGTCATCAATTAAAAATTCAATAAAAATAAGCTGTCATTACCATAATCCTTCATACTGGGACATGTGGAGTTGAGAGCTTTACCATCCTGGCCTCTGACAAAAGCCCCAAAGACTGCCGGCTGGGGTGTTAATTGATTGGTGTCATTTATAAGTAATCTAACAACCCTGAATAATTTATTTCACAGTGACACATGCTGAAAATCTACAGCTGCACAGATATGCTCCCAGCTTCGGAAGGAATGGTGCTAAGCAGGGTGTAAGGCAAAGAGGAAGATTCAGTGATCTCCTTAGGAGCACTTTCTCCTGCGCTCTGCTCTCCGGCACCTTTATTACGGCGGATGTGTATAGGTCTGACAATGGGAGCGTATAGATCTGGGTGGTCGAGACACACAGGCTCGATACTCTCGTTGGCAGCAGATTGCCCATAATGAATTTTAAAAGCGAGGAAGGTGGATGCCAAGCGGGAAATGTGCAGCGATGAGGACAGCCTTGACAAACCACAATAAAAATTGACCACTGTGTTTCCACAACAAGGATGCTGATGATGGGAAAAAGCCTTAACGATCTAATCTCTCTCCAGCCAAAACGGAATACAAATTCTTGCCGTTGAGAGACTGCGGAGCGGGTTTTCCAGGGGTCACGTAGTGGGGAGTGACGCTCATGAATCCACATTGTTTTTACAACTGCATGAATAGCCCCAGCTGATGCACTTTGAAATCTAGAGGAACCACCCCAGAGAGCCAGGAAGACTGCAGAGGCTGGCAGCCAAAGCCGAATCTCTTCTCTTATGGATGCACAAGAGAAAAGTTTGTGTGAGCTTGTACTTGCTCAGGCAAAGCTGATGCTAAAGTCAATGGCTGGTGACCTGGACCTGTTTCAACTCCACGTCACCCCTCGCTCGGGGTGAATCCCACCCTGCATGGGCCAAACCCCACTCCTTTTCAATCCTCTGAAGCGCAGAAAGCTTTCCCTTAGGTTCCATTTTACTGGAACACTTAACTACATTGCTGGGAGTTGCTTTGAAAAATGTTCCAGTGCATTGTAATTGAAAAGTCTAATCCCACACAAGTTTGTAAAAGAACAGGGAAATCAACCCCAAAACACGTGTGATGAAAGGATGGGCTCCTTATGGCATCATTTCTGTGCTGTCATATCAAATTTAAGAAGTAGATAATTAAATTTTTGAGACCTGATTCATGTGGCTAGCTTAAAATTGCATTTGTACACAACATTTGTATTTTAACAAGTGTTGCAGGGCTTGGTTTTTCTTTCAGAACATTAGTTTTTGAAGTGAAGTGATCATGCAAGAATCTTAACTTTTATTTCACAAAGCTTTTAGTTCTTCAATCTGCTGCTGGAACGGAGCCTAAAAATACAACCAGATATAGCTAAATGGCTCAGAAACTAGAATGGCAGAAACAAACAAGCATGCAAACCTTTATTTTAAACTTCTTTTTTCCCCTCCCTCCCAAATTTGACCTTGTTTTGAAGCCCTGAGAGTGCTCCTTTTAACCCTGAGTACAATGAGCTCTGCCTTCTCCACGGGATTTTTCCATCTGCATGACGTTTCCAGAGCTGTGCTCGTTTGAGGGGAATGCTGACTGTAGGCAGTGAATCCCATCTTACTCCAGAGAAGTCAACAGCAGAGCTCCCCCTGACTTCAGTCAATGCTGGATAGCATCCAAAGAGAGCAAGGGCAGGAGGGAATATACTTGTTTTCATTATTCATGTTGATTGTGTAAACAGCGCTCACTTCTGACTGAGAAATATGTGACTTTATTTCTATCATTTTTAGGAGAAAAACCAGAAAACCACACAACAAATGTTTAGCAAGAAAATAATCATTACTACACACTGATTGCTTGTTTTTTTCCGTTGCTCTGCACGTCAGAGCATGCATTGGTACAAATACAACTGATCTGGTTAAGTGTTTTAATACACAGGGGAGTAAATTGTTTGGGATGAAAGAAATTCATTATCCACAGTTTGCAGGGCTGAAAGTCTGGCTGTTTTAATGTTACTGCTGAGTAAAAAATTTAAAAGTGCATGCTGCAACAAGCTGAATACTTCTTTATAGCCTATTCTAGTACAGTAGGCATATTAATTAGATTATTGTTCATTCTTTCAGTAATGCTGAACCCCAACACGGTTAGTAGGATAACTAAAGGTAATCAGCCAAAGAATAGCCAATTTTCCCTAGATTCTTTTCTCATTAATTTAATTCACAATGGGGAAAACTCCTGGTTCCCTCCTGAGATAGGGATGGGGAAAGCTTAAGTGGTAAAGGCAGACTATCTTGAGAGGTCACACCTGAATCCAGGAGATAATGTATTTGCACAGGGAGGCAGGACAGTATATCAGGCTGCGGACTGCAGCAGCCTGTGTGCTCCCACTCCAGGAGATAGAGATTAAAGCCTCTCCTCCCCCTGCAAACAGAGGGCTCCTGTGCACAGCAAACAGCCAGGCCTTATGCAGACCTCTGCTATTTGGACAAGAGATTCTGCGATAAAATTGAAGGACCTCCTCAACTGGGCTTTCACATCAGCATTTTCCTATAGGACCTTTATTTTTATCCATTCTACCTTCCAGCTCCTGTATTGTATAGGAGAGAGAGGCCATATTTATTATTTGTTTATATTTCACCCCTACCTTGGCAAAATTCCGTGATTCGTAAAACTTACCTTGCGCTGGCTGAGGCGATTCCTCTTCATGTATACTGTGGGAGCAACATCTCGGAAAATTAAATGTTTCCCACTCCAGCTTTTGTACAGGGCTGCTGCCAGATCCCCTTTTGAGCCTTGAGGTCAAGACGTTAAAGAGAAATTAATTGCAATTCATTGAAAAGCTTTGTGGGGTGGGATGGCCCATGGTTCATCACAGAGCTCTTTTTGTAAAGTTAGGTGTGCAAGTGCTGAGTTAGTTGGTTTCAAAAGAAATTACGTTATAGGATTTTTTTTAAGTAGCCTCAGTCTGTGGGGTTTGTTTTAGAAAATATCACTAGACTATACAGCCTTAAAGCTACAGCATCGTTGTGCACAGCAGGCACTGGAGGTATAAGCTGCAAGAAGACCCATATACGATTTTTAACTGCCTCAGAAAGCCTACATCACTCTTCAAAAAGGCCCAGACCAAGAAGGCTCCAGCTCTTTGCCTTGCCCTCTGCCAAAATTTGCCATGTCTGCAACAGAGGCAGTCAGGAAGAGACCTGTGCCCATACTGCCATGCTCGGAGCTAAGGCAGGGGGCACAGAGCCCACTCCCAGCTGACAGCAGCCTGGAGGGGCCAGAGGCAATAGTGGGGAGCAGGACCCCCAGCCATGCAGCAGGTTGGGCTGCAGCACCAGAGCAGTCACCGCTCCCAGCCAGCCAGCATCAGCTCTGCACTGGAGGTGACTGCTAACGTCACTACAGAGGGTCTGCCTGCACCTCAGCTGCCCCAGGTTGCAGGCTGGCGTGTAGCACAAAACACAGGAGGAGATAAATTAGCAGCATCACATCCACAGAAGCACCCGCAGCACCGTTACGCTTTGCTGCCTTTCCCAGGCTGCATCCGGCCTGGCGCCTCAGGCTCATCCTGGCTCGAGCTGAGGCCAGGCATGTGCAGATCTGGAGGAGTAAAACTAAAACTAAGCACCCTACAGATATTCCCAAGGCAGCCCCCAGCTACAGTGTTCTGTTTAGGTAGACCCAGTCTTTAACAGCTACCCCAAGGCATGCTGCCTGGAGCTCAGCACCTCTCTGGGCCAAGACCTTCACAGCAGAGCTCCATGCAGGATCACCAGCCCTGCAGCTGAAAGCACCTTGGCAAAGGCGCTGCAAGAACACAAGGTCACTACGTACTCAGGGCATTTCCTTGTGCTGCTTCAGAGTCTCTGACAGTATCACTGCCCAGCCCTGCGGTGGCCTGCGCGCTCGTCTGTGGGGGTCAGGCCTTGGCAGTGGGACTGAGGCGGTGGACAGGGAACGTGTGGTGAACTTCACACCTCTTTTTGCTCCCTTTCTAACTCAAGGGACTGTTTTGCACTTGTGCAGAAGAAAACGACGATAAAACCAACGGAGTGAAAAAACATTAACTTGGATGTGTCACGCCTCCGTTTTTAGATGCCCAAGCGGAGATGCTGAACTGTGCCTGATCAGTCAGGGCCAGGAGCTTGCACCTTTCCAACGGGCATCAGTGGAATGGTGGCGCCTCACAAACCCTACCTGGAAAAACAGGGAAACAATTCAAATTAAGAAACAAAAAGTAGGGGTACCCAAAGCCAGTGGTGATGGCAAAACTGAAGGAGGCTGTGTCTGCTGAGGGCTGCGCGGGTGCTAAGCACAGCGCTTTCAATGAAGGTTACAGAGATGAAAATTTTTGTCATCATTGGTCTCACCAACCAATGGTTTTGGGGTCCTTGGTTATATTTAACTGGAAAGCCTAAGAATCAACAGGTGCAGAAGTGCTTTGCACATATGCCTCAGGCAGATCTTCTTTCTCAGGCCCACACTGAGAAAGTGGGTTTAGGCTAGCAGAGGCAGAGGAGGAAGGGTGTCCTTTCTCCACTGCTGCAATACATTCTCAAAAATCTGCTCTTCCATCTGCCTCTCATCTATGTACTGAAAAATGCAGCAACCTTTGTAATTTCGGTGTGCTGACCTGATACTGCTGGCATTTTTATCTCCACCCACTTGCCCCAAAGGCTTTGGCATTTGCCAACACCAAAGGGTTACAGTCCTGTCCCCAGGGCCCTTCAGCTGGAGAGAAAGGTGCAGGATTTTCTCATTCATGAAGAAAAAAATTAGAAGTTGATAATGCAGCATCTGGTTGGTCTCAGAGCGCTGGCACAGCCACAAGATTACACCATTTTCCCTGGCAGAGCTGTGTGGCCCTTCTTCTATCAGGACCTGTAGCCCTGGCCCTTATCAGGTATTGACCATCGAGGAGGACAATAGTACAAGGAATTTTGTTTGCTTAAGTAATGACAGGCTTTATTATAGAGCAACTGTACCATACCAAACATGTTTAATAATTAAGCAATGAGATATGACAAGAGGCAAATTCCAGCACAATTTTTATATGCCTTGGATTGTATGATAAGGCCAAAGGCCAAGGAATTTTCATTGGAGGATAAACTATTTTGCATTTGAATCACCTATTCTGTCTAGTTTTCTGCACTCTGTAGCACAATGATGATATCCTGTCATAAATATTGTAAGCATAAAATTTCTCCTGGTCTGAGACCTTGGAATCTATTCTCCCAATGATATATGTGTATCACCAGCATGCAGAACGGTGGAATACACCCCTTTGTCCATGATTAAGTCTGGAATTGATTTTCAGAGCTCAGTTAACAGGTCTGAAAAACAGGTTTGCTGATGGAATTGCTGACAGATTAACTACATTGAAGCAAGGGACATCACCTCAGTGCCACGGCTGCTAACCCTCAAATATTTCTCCTTATGCCATAAAAATAAGAAGAACTCGAGATTTCAGGATGATGCTTATTCTTATCTGCCACAAGTTTGATAGGAGTTCTGTTTGCTTCACGCTCACCCCTCTCCTTTAGGGCTCCAGTACATTATTATGAAATGCAGTAATTTCCGCAGAAACGTAACACGAATGCAGCATCGACTCTGAGACTTTAATCCTGTAAAAAACTGTGTGAAGCCAGAGTGAAGATTCTCACAATAGATTTACAACAAGCTCTTTGTGGTGTGTTTTGCAAGGACCTTCTTTACGCAAAGAACATAATACTGGGCAGCATGACGTGCTGTACAGCAAATATTTATTTTTGAGATAAGCATGGAGGCTTGAAAGGTCTAATGAGCTAATTGAAATAAATAAGGCTCTGCTGGAGTTCAGGGATGGACATATGTGGAGGTGATGAGGAAGCTGCCCAGCTGCTCTACTGTTACTTCTCTCAAGATCAAACTGCTGGTGGGCAAGATGCTACAACTTTAGGCTTCTTACCCCTCCCCGCCTCTGCTCTGGGTAATCCATACCTGCAGGAATAATATAAACGTTCCTGGCATTAATAGGTGTGACATGCTAATATTGAAGGGAGTGCTTACTTGATCAGGCCAATTAAAAGTAGAGTCCTGCTCTTTGTAATGGTCAGAACATATTGTTCCATGGAAAAAGAGCAAACTCAAAAATTAAGTGTTGAATATCCTTCAATATAGTAATATATATATATGTAATATTCATTAGAGACACCAGAAACATAATTGGGATTCCTGTCCTCAAAAGCTGCTGCTTCAGCAGCTGCTGGATGTGGAGAGCCATCGTGCACGGACTGACCGTGGCTGTGGGGCAGGGTAGGTGGAGACAGACCGAGCAGGTAGGTGCTGGATGGTCACCAGGCACTGCCTCAGAGCTGCTCTTGAACAGAGCACAGATGAAGATCTGATTACAATACAGTGAGGCAAGGGTGAGGAAAGAAGGCATCAATTAAGACATGATCATCTGGCTGCACGGTTAGTTATTTGCACATCTTCCTGTGTGCTCAGCCAGCTGTATGTGTGCAACATCTGGAATTAGGAGGGGCAGTACAGCTGGGACACAGTCCCTTCCCGATTCCTGCAGATAATCAGTTTTTGCCCTGAGGCACTACACTTTGTTAACCATCTTTTTCAAATCCAATTTTAAATGGACTGCCAGATCATACTGTAACACCGGCTGGCCAGCACAGCATATAAATGCGTAAGCTCAAGGTATGGCCTGTACATTACAATGCATTTCAGGCACTGGGAAAGTGCAGACAGAAATTTGTTATATTGAAAAAGACAACAGCATTCTTTCTACATGGGTATTCTTTTTATTAGATTAGATATCTAGATTTTTACCATTTTCCTGAAGAAGTAAGGGCTGTATCACAGAAGCTTCAGGGAAATGGCTGCATTTTAATACAGTCTAATTGACTTTTATGGTTATCTCTGAGGAGCCCTGGTCATAAAAGCTAATTAAATTATACTGATCTACATATTCAAGAACCATTCTATTTCTCACCCTTAGAAAAAAAAAAGGAAAAACTGGAAGCTCATACACATGATTAGGACATGTTACAATCTCCTGACACCCTTCTTTTTGCAGTTTGATTTGCTCAGTGTTGCAGGATATATTTAACCTTCCTGAGCAAGTGACTGTCCTTACTGGTTTTAAGAACGTCGGTGACGTTATTTCAGATCTCTTGCTCTGCAAATACGTAGAAAGATCTATAAACTCAATTTACAATTCCACATTCATCTACATAAGTCTCTAGAGAAAAGGTAACACACACCAAGAAAAAAAAAAAGATAAAACAAAAGTAAATCATCTGAATTAGCATGATGGGGCTTTATAAAGCTGACTTTCTGCATTTTCTATATTCATTTCTTTTTTTAGGTGACTGGTTTTTGTTTCTACTTTTTAGTTCCACTCACCTTGTGAGAGATTCTGACTTTGTTGTGATAACAGTTTAACAGCATGACAACCCTGATATTGTAAAAAACAGCATTGCTGGTTTTTAATCTGAACTCCCATTATTTTCCTGTATTTATTACCCACAGTGTGTCAGATTTCCAAGATATTTAAGTGCCAAACAAATCAGACATGTGCCAAGTAAAATTTTATGAAACAGACAACATTTCTGAAAGTCTTAGTAAATGTCTATCTATTCAGCACCTAAACACCTCTCAAAACCCAGCCTAAGGCAGTAAGCAACATTCCAAATTAGAGTTATGGCCATTTGCCTTGACAAAATTTGCAGAAACCAGTTCCTCTAGAGTTACTACCAACATATTTCAACCAACTCTTTTAAAAAGCCTTCTCACACAATGCACCATACAAATCTCCATCCAAATGCCTTAATCCAGCTAACACTAAATACTTACCAATAATTGCTCAGTGGCAGCAGGAGCTCAGAGCCCAGTAGGCTCCCTCGTGCTTGTACCCACCCTACCAGAGGGCTGAAGTGCTCTAGATGCTGGCAGTGAAGTGGTAACATACCCCTTTTGCTCTTCTATTACGGATCGACCAAACAGCTCTGACCATCTCTTTCACCCTCGACCTGCCTGTCCCATCTCCTCTCAACTTCTTTGGCTCCCAGTATCCTGGGGACAGTTGGTAACATCTTCTGGTTTATGTCTCAGAACTGGCAATCCAGTGGACAAGCATTATCACTTCTACCTCTTCTCCTTACTGTTGACCCACTCCTTTTTCCCCATCTCCAAGGAGCTTTTAAAAGCACCCATAATATGATTTTTAAAAAGTTAGTTTGCTAAACATGAAGCAGTAGGGGAAGGCATCAAGGAACCAATGCAATTGACACCTGTAATTATCAGCACCAGCAAATCCCTCTGAGAAGACTCTTAGTACTGTGGGACTTTGTAATGAACATGAAAATCTGAAGGTCCCTTCCATGTGGGAAAAAGAAAAAAGAGGAGCTGATTTGTCAAAAACCCTTACCTTTTTCTACAAAGTAACACCAAAATTACCAAAGGTTGTCCAAATGTCTATGAACTTCCATAGGAAAGCGTGTGAAGAAAAGCAGGTAGGACTTCTTGCTGATTTAACCACATTGTGAAAGAGACAGAGAGGGACCAGCCTCAAGACCAGCCACTACCTGTGTTGCATACCCTGTAAAGCAACAGGAGCCACTTCATTATGTCAGCAGCTGTTAACCACCTATTACCCACGTTAGGCAGAAGAGCTGGGGGCCTCCATTTCTTCAGCAAGGACAGACCGGTAACAAAGCCTCATTGTGCTGCTGCCTAGGAGTCCTGTGTTGTGTGATGGAGAGGTTTCGATGCCAAGTTACTAGCTAAGGATCAGATTGCAAAAGAGAAAATCCCTTTGGGGAGAGAAACTGTACAAAGCAAGGGCATTGTGAGACAAAGAATAAGGGCTCCCATCAAAACAGGCACCTCGTGTGTTCTTGTTGTCATGCTCATACAGCACCTCGGTGAAAACAGAGCCACATGCTCCACATTGCTTCCTTGGCCCTGAATTACATGAAATTCAGGGTCCTGGGCACTGTCTGAGAACCAACCAGCTAAATCGGGTATCTGCAGATGCAGGATGTTCCTGTGTACACAGATCCTACCCAGCAATGCTTCCCTGAGCACAGCTGCAATCAAGCAGAGGAGTTGCAGTCCCATGCTTCAGGGACCTTTGCCAGGGTGCTGCCTGGACCAGCACCTGCTTGGGGACAGCGGACTACAGAGACTCACCAATGGGATGGACAGGGCAGGACTTCACTCCAGGCTGTGTGACAGTTGGGTTCAACCAAGAGTCCAGATCATCAGGTACCATTGTGGTGTTGAAGGCCAAGGTCAAGTCAGAAAGTCAGTCCACAGGCCAGGATCAAGGGAGTCTGTGGCTGGGCACATCACAGCTCAGATGGAGGTCTAAAGGCCAGACCACAATGGGGTCTGTGGGTAGAGGTTTGGTCCCTGATGAGGCTGGGTAGGGCCAGTGAGGCTGTCAGTGCACCCACCACCCTGAGATGCTCAGTAAGAAAACTGCTTACTCGGCTGTTTTTAAGGTCCTGTTGTCTTCATGCCTTTCCTGTCTTTCCAGGATTTCTGTGATCTTTCTTGCTGCATTCCCTACAGGCACACAGAGGAACAACTGAGACTGTATCTCCTGCTCTGTCATCTTGCATCAGTGAGCCCTTTCGGCATTTCTACTCCAGCTACACTGTGACTTTGGTCAGGGCAGGAGTCCCTCCCATTCCAGGTGAGCTGGTGGCTTTTTTAGGTTTATCCTGATGGGAAAGCAGTTGATATGCTCACCAAGTTTAACCCAATCCAGAAAAATATTAGCAGGGACCAGGCAGTCTCAGGTACTGTCTTAGCTTTGTTTGCATAGCACCAAGCCCCTCAGCTACTAACAAACAGTAACATTTCAAGGGTCAGGTTTCATTGGCAAGTTTGTGCACTTAAAGTGAAGTGATATTGTCTCTGCAAGGGGTCTGGTAATGTGTAACGGGTTTGTTTTTACCTGGGAAATGTGACCTCCAGCTTGGTACTTGGCAGGGCTGGGCTGCGGGTGCTGCTGGCAGCGGTAGCTGGGTGTGCAGCGCCTCTCAAGCGATTCCCAGTGACCTGAGCAGGCAGGTCAATAAATATGGCTGATGTATTTTAATTGAGTAGTTTCACGGACCGGTTATGTCCTTGTTCATAGATGGATTGCTGGGGTAGAGATTCACAACTTTTCTTATTGAAAGTGAAGCTGTTTGCCACCGCTGCCGTAACTCAGGAGGAAACTGCCCCAGCTGGACCTTCTTCTTTTTAGCAGAGTCACCCATCTGTGGATATTTGATCTAAGGACTGTTATATAGTATTAGCGGGCAGGATCTGATAAGCAGGGTGGACAATAAGATTAGAGCCTGTGGTGTTGACAGAAACATGGTCCATCCACAAAAACCTGCACGGTGCTTAGCAAGGATTCAGAGAATCAGTTCCCCAGGGACCATATCCTGCTTATACCTCCCACCCACCCTCACCCACCATTCTATTTCACTGTTGTCTCCTTCCCACAAAGCACCATAGTTTCTATAACTATTGACTTTTATGACTCAAATACTTTTCCGAATGCAAAACTCGTTGGAGAAGAACTGGTGAGGCAATTACAGCCTATGTTTTGGGCTCTTCCAGAGATGTCTTCTCATGCACCCCTCAGAAGAAAGGGAAGTATACCCTTTTAGCATAAGGGCTGTAATGCAACTACGAAGTATCTTGGTCTTTCAGGAAAGCTGTATATTATCCATTAATGAAAGTGATACGAATTCTCAGACTACTGTTTGTATTATACCTGAGTGACCAGAGAACACCAGGCTATTTGGAAGCCTTCCTTCCCATTGGAATTTGTGTATAACAGTCACTTAAATAGGAGTTAGGAGACTAAATGTCATTTAGGGTCTAGTCCTCATCTGCTGCTCCTCAGATGATGGCCTGCCCACAGGGATGCTGGGCATGGGTTTGCCACTAAATTAATCCTGAAGCTGGGTATGGAGGTGATGAACAGGATTCTGGGCAAGAGAGATATGCCTACTGCATCATCTGGGCTGTTAAAAGGACACCAAACCATGGTTCATCTCTTCTCTCTGGACCTTAATAGCCCTTGTTAAGACTTTCATCTTGATCATAAGGATGCTTCTAGGGATAGACCTAAATCTAGAAAAATCTGAATCTAATATATTAACAGCTGCCACAGCTGATTTGTATTGTGCTGGAGAGCCAAGAGATGTTCATACCAGGAATGTCAGTCTTTGTATGAGGCCTTGATAAAACAGCACATGAGAAGATAGTCCTGTCCCCCAAAATTTACAGTTTAAAGTCAGGAAAAAAAAACAACAGCAGATAGGTAGAAAAGCAGAGAGGAGAACAAGCCTGAGGAAGTGAGGAAAGAAGTATTTGTCAATCTAGTAGGTCTCATGCAAACTGATGGAGGCAGTGTGGCAAAAGGAGAGCTCCAAGGGAGGACTGAAGAAAGATTATGAGACAGCTCTGTTTACAGAGACCTTCTCCAGAGACTGTACTGGGGACAGCGTGAGACAGAGCATTTAAAGCACGTCTTCAAAGAGCTAGCAGGAGGCAATAAGCATTGATACCATGGGCTGGAGGAAGGCAGGAGTCATCCTCTAAGCACTGAAAGAAGTGGCAGGTAGGAAGAGGAAAAGCCATGCATCTCCCCTGCCACCCCCACTCAGGCACAGAGGGAAGGTACCCACAGAGGCACTCCTTTACAGCATTACAAATACTGTCTGTCAACAACCAGAAAGCCCCCCTTTTCTTTTTGACCTGCCATGAGGCAAAAGTAACTAATAGATGGATGGATGACTGCTGAGGAAAAGGACTTTGCAAAGGCGCTATAAACATGCACACAGTGTTTTTCAGTGTTTTTCAAACAGCTTTTTCTCTGGTTACAGTTCAATAAGAAGATACTGGAGGTACCTTCTGATGTTAGTACAGGGTTATCTACAATTTGAGAGTAAAGTCTTATTCCCTCACTTATCCTTTGGCTGGTTTATACTTATTTTTATAGATCTTCCTTACCACACTGTTTGTATTTGCTAACATTCAGCAACTACTTTTTGCTTCAGCTGCACTTTTTTAGATCAGTGTAACCACTTTTCTCATTTTTCTCATGGTCCCTTGGTTTGTTCTCTGCTTTGTTTGGATTAAAAAAGGACTTGCACTTGCAGTCCCACCAATTGCTCCTTGAATATTTACCAGGACCTACTTGTAAATTCCTGAAAGTTTTAGTGAATTTTCCATAATTGTTCTGACTATTATCTCTGTTGCCTTTTATGAAGGAGAACTTGTGCCAGAGTCACCACTATTCTGTATTCTTCCAGCTCCAGAAAGAACCCTTAAATCAGATCCGATGATCGATGCCTGGATTTGACTCTGCAAGCCTGGGTATCTTTGCCAGATGTCCAGGTTAAATCATAGCCCAGAACTATTTAATCATAAGTAGGAGGGAACCAGAGTTGCAAGGAAGAGACAACCTCACCTTGTTACAGCAAGGACACCACATTCAGTATGCATTTCTCTCTCTCAGAAACAGAAGAAATCTACCTGACACCACCAAGGTCTCTGCTCTCTCTAGGTGGAGCTCCACAGGGGTGAGACTCAGGCAGGATGCTAGCCTGAAGAAAGTTGTGTTGAAGTACAGGCACAGATGGATCTAAAAAAATCCCCCAGCCTACAACTGTCCTGAGTACAGCATTGTTACCTCCCACACAAAGATTGCCAGCCCTTTCTTCTCTTCATTCTTCTATTATAGTCACCTTAAAAGACTATTGGAACATGCAAGCAAAAAAAAAATCCCAAATTAACTTTAAAATTTGTTCCTTCGTGACTCTTTTGGACTAGCTGATCTCTACCATCTGTGCAGTGCATGGATATTTTTAGCAATTGTAAACTATAGTGATGGGCAAGAAACATGCAGCTTAGTGCATTTCAGTCAGAATCTGAAACTGTGCCATTTGGGTCAACCACAGGCGATGTGAGTATTCATAGTAAGTCATCTACATCAGCAGTGTATTTGTCCTCTATTAAAAATCATATTATGTAGATCAAAGTACCATAGTTCCTGGGTTTTATGAACTGACTGGGAACTCTACATCCAATGGCTCATAAAGGAGCCTGCTCTCACTGGTCTGTGTCTAGGTACTTATATTTAGCTAGTATTGCTTTAACTACAGCATTTCAAAGGGCAGTATTTAAAAATGACTTAGTCGCTTCGTGGCTTTTTGATCTACTGATGATGCTTTATGCATAACCTACAAATAACACAGAAGGAGGAAAGTCGGGTTCAGAAGTAGATGACAGTGAGATCCCTCACTATGTTTCAGTCCCTTCATGCCACATACAGTACTGACAGCACAACAAAAGAGGTGCACAGAATTCGCAGCAGGAAATACTGCTTTGGTTAAAGCACTGCCAAAGGCAATAGTAAAACCTGGACGACTGGGCCACTGCTGCCACAGGGCAATGCTAGGAAGGGGACCAGGGGCAAGGGTGTCTCTTGGTTGTATTGGGGCCATTTGGTTTAAGCTGCTTTGAAATGTCCAGTGCATGCTGCTGATGGTGTACAATTAGGAGAATGCCCCCAGGCCTGTGACATTTGTACTGTACGTCCCGGAGACGCAGTACAGCATTTTGCCTGTGCAGTTTGGAAAGCTGCTACACAACACTGACAAACAGCTGAATTATTTGTTACGAAGGATGAGGAAGAAAATGGTCCAGCTGTTATCGACTGGGAAGCAGGAGTCAGGACGGATGGGTTATGTCCCGGCTCTGTCTTTTAAAACGGCTGCTAAATTAGATAACTCTTAACATATATGGACATTGTCATGTCCATCTTTTAAATAATAATGCTTATCTGCTGAGAAGCTTACATCATTTCTAAGAAAGTCATTTAGATACTTGGATGACAGAAGCTCAGAGCATTATTACAGGCCCATGTGGCTATCTTCATTGAAACACTAAGCAATGATCTGATTGATTCTCCTTATGACTTCTTGAACTGAGCCATTACCCAGAGTTAGATGTCTTCTTTGCTGATTTGACAAGAAGGCTTGGAGAGTGTCCTAGGTCTCTCTCCATTTCTGAACACCTTAAAAAGACACATTTTCGTACCTAGAAATTTACTGAACAAGTCGCCATTCTGCTGCCTGTGGGTGAAGGAACAGCTCTCTGTGCTAGGCTCTTCTCAGGGCTTGTTCAAGCCATGCCCTTGCTTTTTTTTCTCTCTCCAATTCTGTCACTTTGCTGCCAGGTTGGGAGAAGGTTATCATTGCTTCCATCTGTTAAACATATTTACTTTCCAAAAGGCTCACACTGACTTTATGTGGGCCTTTCTTGTAGGTGATACCGTCTTTTTTTTTTTTTTCACATGTACAAAGCCCTGGTTTTAAAGTTCTCCATCTTCAGCAAGGTGCAGCCTTACACACAACATATGCTTAACAGTGTAAAAGGCCCTTTTTTATCCCCTGCAGTATTCCCACTGACTGCAGTAAAACTCCCTGCAAACCGAGATCAAAATTTGCCCTGCATTTGGGAGTGCCTTGACTTCACTGATAGCAGAGCCACTGTTTTTCAAATAAATATTTACATTTGTGTTTTATTTGTGGTTGAGTCTATGGGAAACAATTAAATGGGTTATTTTCCCAACTAAATCGGAATGATTCATATTTGGGGCTAAAGGGTTCATTGTGTGATTTTTTTACTTGCTTTGCTATATTTTTATTGCTAAATTTGTTATGTTGAAGAATCATGTGTGTCAGAAGTAGTCAGCAGGCAACTTAATTAGTCATGAGTATACATTTCTGAATGTCACATGGATCATCTGGAATAAAGTGCAGACAGCATCAGAAGAAAGCCGGCAGCATCAGAAAACGTTCCTCTAAACAACTGGGAACTTTCAGGACAGATAAAGGGTTTTCATACTTAAAAATAACCTCCTAGATAATTGTTCTGCCCGTCTGTTGAAGGGCTGCTGCTTTGTCATTTCCTTATGTTTGTTTAGTTTATATATTATTACATGCAGTGTGAAGATAGATTATGGACTGTTTTCCTGACTTCAAAACTCTGAAGTTTCACCTAGAATTTAAAAGGGAATATTAAAGTTACTTTAAATGGGAAAGAGATACTACTGATATTGAACAGTATGGGCTTTCATGCTTCTGACTCCAAGTGAATGCAAAAATCATTAGACAAGCCACTCTTAATGTTGTGCATTTCTCGATGCTCACAGTGATCCCATGAAAGCAGAGGAGTATGACTGCATCATCATTTTGTACAAAAGTTGGCTACAAGAAAGCGCAGTCCAGGGAACACGCACACACACACACACACACACATATGCACACACAATCTAGACACCTCACCCACAGTCCTCTCTCCAAAACCCTGCCAAGGCAGCAGGAAACTCCTGTGCAGACAAATCTAGCAGGTGTGGGCCTTATCTTTGTGCCTTCAGCACATCAACTCTGTTTTCCCAGTTGCAGATGCTTTTGCCTCTCTGACATTTTTTGTATTGAACTATTTTTATTGATACATACCCTATTCAAAAGTGTAACATTTGCATGTGCATTTATTTTATATAATTCCTTACTCTTGGTACAAGAAATGTAGTTTTAAGTGGGTATTAAATTGACCACCTAAGCAATCAGGGCTTTAATTGTGCTTTCAGTGAAGTTTCAGTTTTCAATAGGCACAAGAACAGAGCTGCATTCATGACTGCTTTTTATAATTAAACCAAAAAAAAAAGAGAGGAGCTGCCATTAATGTAATGCAGTTTTCCAAATCAATATTGTGGCTTCTTCCTCCCTGGTCTGCTGAAATACAATTTCAGAAAGGCAGAGCACATCGCAGCTTGGGGGGAGGAAGGTTTGGGGTACCTCATGTCCCCTCAACTGTGAAAAAGTAACATCTACGTTGGTGGACCTTAAAGAAGAGAGGCCAAGGGGGGCTGGTAGAGCTACGCAGTTTTATAAAGCACAGGACATCAGCTTAAGCCACTGTTGTGCCTGTGCTGGTTCCCTGCAGGGGGAAGGTATTATCAACCTCCTCCTTGCTTCCTCATTAGTTATTTTTGGCTCCAGACGAGTCCTTCATTCCTCTTTACCAAGACTGCTAGACTTCCGTCACCATCGTAAGAAGAACAGGGGCAGCAAAACAGTGTGCACGCCTGGGTCTGCTCTGAAGTATGAAGCCCAGGGATAGAAACTGTTGTGACATTTTAACAGAATAAAGAGGCCTTCTAATTTAGCAGCTGCATTTATGTCATAGAATGCTATGCTGACAAAGATATAACATGCTTCGTAAATACATTTTCCAGTGTATTTACCCAGCTTTCCAGAAGTCAGCTCATGCCACACATATTTCATCTTGTCGTTAGGGTTCTCACAAAGCTTGAGAAGTAATGTGAACGTTTCTGAAACAGTGAGGCCTAACGTTGCAAAACAGAGAAACCTGCAGGAGATGACGTTCTGTCAGAGGACCAAGTTTGCAACACTGCAAAGCTGCACCAGCTTTACCTCTTTCTTGTTTGTTTTTTCTAGAAAGAGAGAAAACTGATAAAATCAATTAAGTACTTCAATTAAGAGTAGCTTTTCAGAAAATATTTTGTATGGTTGGGGCAATTTTTTTTTCCATGAGAGTGAAGCTTCCATACTCTCTGTGGGATTCACATCGTGCACCTGCATTGTTTTACATTCTCAGCATCTTCTAGGTCCAGAAACCTTACCCATGTCTAGGGGTTCTTCTGAACTAACATGCATGTCTATACTATGGATGTTTCTGTCTGATTTAGTCATCTAAGCTTTCTGCAGAGCCAATCCCAGTGGGAGAAACAGACCCTTCTAAAGAGTTGGTCAGTCTCATCCCAAACTAGACATCTAAAATAGACCTAATAATCAAGACCATTTAAAGTGCCTTTCTGTCTGCTGATGGTAAAGATAGCTCAAGGCACCTAGCTCAGATGTAGATGTTTGAATTGTAGATGACTCAAGTTAGGTGAGATGAATTCTGCCCCATATGTCTTCTTGATTTTGCAGGCTTTCTTGGAAGCAGAGTCTGGAGTAGGCAGTGAAAATACTGAGACATTTTTGTTCCGTAAACCAGAAAGTTTGGTGTTCCCCAGGCAGGTCTACTCACCATATGTCTTTACA
The DNA here is from genome assembly GCA_020800305.1 of Porphyrio hochstetteri. Lineage (NCBI taxonomy): Eukaryota > Metazoa > Chordata > Aves > Gruiformes > Rallidae > Porphyrio > Porphyrio hochstetteri. Next base: position 30,835,029 of record CM036905.1, on the reverse strand, counting down.
TTTGTTCTGTATCACAAAACTGACTTCTTGTTGCTTGGTTAAATACAACATTTTTAAGAATCTAACATATGGTGGTATCACGCCACTTTTCAGAACTGGGATGCTATGGAGAGTAATGGGGAATTCTGTTTAAAAATTGGTGTTAAGAGCTATCCTCAAAAAATCTCTGCTAAATGAGGAAAAGGAGAAGGTTTCCTTTTTTTTTTTACCAAAAGTACCTCTTCTTAAAATATTGATAAATTACTTAACATACTATGAGTTGGTTGTATGAGAAAATGCTTGTGGCAGTTGTTGAGTACTGCAGGGAAGATTTGGCTCTGTGCATCCAAATGCGTGAAAATTCTTAACACACAGACAGATGTTTAAGATGCAAATACGTTAGAGCTGAACCTGTCAACTCTAAAAAAATCTTTGCTTGCTGTTTTATCAATCTTTCAAGTAACATTCATTTAATTATTATTTTTGTGTTCCAGGGTAAGGAGTAAATAATGTAATGGCAACCAGCTGTCTCACTGGCACCAGTCTCCCTGCCCCCTGAGGCTTTGATGCAGTCAGTAAGTGTCCCATGCTGTGAGAGCCAGCAGAAGAGAGATCAGAGGAAGGAGAGAGTATCGGGAGGAAAAATGTCTCTCTGTTTCAGATTTGGCACGCTTTGGGACAGATTCTTGCCCTCAGGGTACAGAAGGTGGGTCTTCAGACCTGTGGTGCTGCCCAAGGGCAATCCATGTGTAGAGCAATGGTAATAACAGGGACCACGTCTACACAGCTCCAGAAGGATGAGGTTATTTTACAGAAGCTTTCTTAGTGTCGCCGTTTCCCTCTGGATTAGGTGGCACTGAACCATGTCCAGGGATAATGTGGTGGGAGATATCAACAAAGCTGCTTGCTCCTGTGGTGTGATATTCCCTAACTCCAAATACTTCACATAACTAGTGTCATCTCCAGAGCCTTCCACCCACGGCCTTAACCCCCTTACATTTGAGCTGAAGAAGACTCAGCCACAGGATCCTCTATCTGTGCCTATCGCTCCAGACCTTGGGTTCAAAGTACCTGATGTTGTTTCACACGAGCTCCCGAAGCTCTGCTGGCACGCCAGCATCGCCGCTGAATCACTGGCGCGTCTTAGTCAGCCTGCTTAAAATGGCACAGCTCTGAATTGTCTGGGTGCCTCCTCCAAACTGCATCTGACCCTCTGCCAATCCCCACTCGCTTGTTTCTAGGTACTGGCCTCATCTCTGAATTTGCACCCCCATGCTCCTTGAGACGTACATGCTCCAAAAGCCACACGACCATCTGTGGCCCCTTCCTTTGATAAGGTACCAGGGCTTTCCTCCATTTGCACTATCAGACCATAAACCCATCAGCAAGGGCTTATTACATGTTAGGCACTGACCTCTTCCTGTTCTGCACCATGTACACTTACACCACTATCAATTATTTAAAATAGCTCTGCCTTCAGTTCAGCCTCACGCTGAGTTAAGCTCTGTAGCCTTTGGGTAGTTTGCAGCAATTTTATTTTTCTTCCTCAACGTTTCATAAATTGCTTACTGCTCTGTAACACTTGTTACTATTTGCTAAGGGAAATTATATGGTGTATTATCACTTGAGAAAAGTGGTTTTGTGGAGATAGTATTAGCTTTCTTCCCCAAAATTCAGCTATGCCTGCACAGGAATGGAAGCCCAGACTCTACCCCCAAAGGGGCCTTGACTTCATTAGCACTTTCTTTTAGCTCAGACAAGTAATTATTAATATCAACATCCAGTTCTAGCAAATCTAGCTGAATGTGCCACAAGGTGACAAGATGTAATAAACATAAAACAATATAGACTTAAAAGAAGGGAAAGTGTCCCTTTCCATTAACAAGGGACAGACAAGACAGCAACAGCAACAAATGGCAATGCACATAAGTACTTTCATATGTTTGGACTTAATCTTGTCCCCACACACAGTTAATTTTTTAAGGCTTTTTCCCTTGAAGTGTTGGGGACAATTTTAATTATTTACTCAGGTTAATGAAGAAATTAAGCTCTGCCTCCTGAAATATAAATACCAGGATGTTAGATGACACACATACTATTTTTATTGAGCTCAGGAATAGCTGGAGACAAATGCACAGGACACAGGGCAGTGCTGTGGTAGGCAGCTGCCATCAGCTCCAGCCCCACTTCCACTCCACAGGCCCTCACACCTCCAAGTCTACTTACAGCCTTGGGAACCTCATCTCTCCCAGCAGCCCTTCAGCCAGATGATAGAATCCTGCCCATCTTCCCTCCTGTGTGTGCTCACAGCTAAACTAGGAACAACAGGGCCATGACACCCAAGGACATGGAAAGAGCAGGCAGGATGAGAGACCTTTCTTGCACTGTGCACTTGTTTGGTAATGTCCATGAAGAAGAATCCAGGAGCTAGACTTTTATCAGGGGACCATGACTCATGATATAGCCATGAAGAGTGCAAAAATATTATTGTTCCTGTTTTTCTCTCTTCACTCAGGCCTCAGCCTCTAAATAATTAACTTTTTTTTTTTTTTTGGCCACTATGCCAAGCTCATCAGACCATAAGAGTATTGAGCCTCATCACATAAGACACAACTCCACTCCCTTTTATCAGATAAGCCCCAAAATCAAGATGTAGAACAAGTTGCTTAGGCTACTCAGACAACACATGTAGTTAGTAGAATACATGGCAATCCACCTTTTAATGGGAAAGCTCAAGGGAAAAGAAACTATTGTCTGAACAACTTCCCATGGCCTGTAAGTCTGTGCCCAGCCTCCAGCAGTCTCATAGCTGTCACAGGACTTGGGTTTGTTGGGTAGCTAGCTGGCTTTGGAGACAGCCCAAGGAGGCCTACAAAGACTTTCTTAGAGATATGTCTGTGCTGAACATGATCAGCTGTAGCTCAGTCCCAACTCACTAGAAGAAGGGACAAAACCTTAAAGCATAGTTCTAAAATTTCACCTCCATGTCAAAACCTCTGGGTCTGGCAAATTCACACCATGAATTAAAGAGAAATGTCTCAGTCTTTGAGACTTTCTCTAAGATGTAGTAAAGCTGAAGCGGCTCAGGGAAGGGCTCTTTGGGGCATGGGTGACTAACATCGGCTGTGACGCTGCCTGGCTGCATCCTCAAAAGGAGTACAGAGGAAAGAGGAAGAGCCTGAGATATTAGACAGATAAGCCAGACACTTGAATGGTGCTCCCTGAGACTTCTCTGTTTCTTTAGGCCTTTGGCAAGCAGGGCTGTATGTGAAAGGGTGTCATCGTTAGAAGTGTTTTCAAATATCTGACCAAGAAAAACATCCTTCTTGCTGAAATTGAAGCCAGTTTCTTGTTGTCTAACTGGCATACTTTACACTTACATTCTTAAAAGAATATCTTTTTTTTTTCTCCCATGTCTCCAATATCTCAGGTTATTTTTAAATTGTCATCCTTTCCCCCCATGTACTAACAGTCTGTCCTCAAATAGTGTTTTCTGCAAATTTACCAAGTTGTTTTGTCCTCCAAGGTGTTAACAAATGCATTGAATAATACCAGACCCAGAGAAGCGCCTGTCCAAACCTGCTGCACACCTCTTTACAGTCTGTGAGTGAACTATTGATCACTGTTTTCCAGACAAGGTTATACAATGAACTTGGCTAATCATGCTGTGCATTGCTTTCAAGTCCCCAGTAACTTGACTGTCGGTCCAGGGAGGTGACTCAAGTCAAGGTGACTCAAGGTGACTTACCTCTGCGGACATGACTCAAGATTCATCACCAACCTTCAGGGTCACTTCCTCTTCCTTATAAACCCCACACACTTTTGCTGCTTTCCACACTTCCTCCCATCCATCACCTCCCTGACAGAGTCATCACAGCAGTGATTGCCACTGCTGCTCTGAAGAGCAGACACCAGTTGGTGAGGCCACACATGGAAAACACTCAGCCCTACATTTTGTTGAGGGAAGAACATGGAAGTCCTGGAGAAAGAATTAAGAATGGATTAAGAAAGAATTAAGTCAGGCTTGGGGGCGACTGGCTGGAGAGCTGCCAGGCAGAGAAGGACCTGGGGGTGTTGGTTGACTGCAGACTGAATATGAGTCAGCAGTGTGCTCAGGCGGCCAAGAAGGCCAATGCCATCTTGGCTTGTATCAAAAACAGTGTGGCCAGTAGGTCTAGGGAGGTGATTGTGCCCCTGTACTCGGCATTGGTGAGGCCACACCTCGAGTACTGTGTCCAGTTCTGGGCTCCTCACCACAAGAAGGACATTGAGGTCCTGGAGCAAGTCCAGAGAAGGGCAACCAGGCTGGTGAAGGGGCTGGAGGGCAAATCCTATGAGGAGCAGCTGAGGGAGCTGGGGATGTTTAGCCTGGAGAAGAGGAGGCTGAGGGGAGACCTTATCACCGCCTACAACTACCTGAAGGGAGGTTATAGAGAGATAGGTGATGGTCTCTTCAGTCAGGTGACAGGAGATAGGACAAGGGGGAATGGCATGAAGCTGTGCCAGGGCAGGTTTAGATTGGATGTTAGGAAAAAATTTTTTACTGAAAGAGTTGTCAGGGCCTGGAACAGGCTGCCCAGGGAGGTGGTTGAGTCACCTTCCCTGGATGTGTTCAAAAAAAGGGTAGATGAAGTACTTAGGGATATGGTTTAGTTTAGGATGCAAATGGTTGGACTCGATGATCTTAAAGGTCTTTTCCAACCTTGTGATTCTGTGATTCTGTGATTAAGCTTTTACATTTTCACCGCCAGGAATCTGACTCTGGGACCTAAAAGAAGAATTTAACACAAAACAAGATGAGAGACCAGAAATGCTGAAACTTTTCCTTGTCCACAAAGCACATTAAAAAGCCACAGAAGCATGGCAGAAATAAAGCCTCTAAAGGCAACACTATAAAACCCTACCCTTCATTTGACCCGTGGCTCAGAGTTTAGGCACCCTGGGGCCAAAAGGGTGTTCCTGTCCAAGCTTTAAGTAGTGGTGTAGTGGTGCATTTGCCATTTTTCCTATGGCCAACCAAAAAAATCCAGTTGAAACTGCCCACAACTTTTAAAAATTGTTTTTAATTCTTTATTCAGCAAATCCAAGGTTTTACTCATAGTCCCTTAGCTCAAGAAAGGGAGGCAATAAAGGAAAGAGTAAAGAAGTATAAGCTTATGATTTATGTAGATGGCTGGTCTTCAATGTATTCCCCAAATCTCTTTTACTTGCCTATTATGCATAGACTGGTTTCTTACTGGCCCTCTGAAAGACGGGCGTTTCAATGAGGAATTTGAGCAAAGGCAACAGTGGCCTCAGTGATTCCTTAAGGCAATAGCTGCAATAATCTTCTCAGAAGAGAAAATATACATACATTTAACTCGATTAATATTCCACTGCAGGATGTGTTGCTTTCAGAATGACTTTCTTTACATGAATAGCTGAGCATCCTCTAACATTCAGAGTGGTTTTGTGCTAAAAGCAGTGTGCAAGGCAGAGAGCATGACCTTGTCGAGCATGATCCAGTTACAAGGCGCACTGCTGTGAAATACAGGCAGTATCAACACTCACAGGAGCAGTGTCCCGTATGGGTAAAGCTGTATGCCTAAGGCATTTGCTGGGTATAGCCCCACAGCTGCAGCCACAATGGAGGTTGTTTTATGTCCTGTCATTCCAACAGAATGAATAAGCTTTTCCAAGAATAAAATACTACAAACACTGTGTATTTGCTGTCGAATTTGGAGTGACAAAATAATGCTACTCAGAGGCATAATGTGAGGATAATCGGGTGCTGGGAGTGCTTTCCTCAAGCACAAAGTCATTCTTTCTCCTGATTAGGTGCCCATTCAGAAATGACTGGTTTTCAGTGACTCCCAGACTTGCCAAATGCATCCCTCATACCAGAACATACTCTTCAGGTGCATTTCTTTTTTCTTATGTTCCACTTCAGGCAAAATTATTTTACCACGAGTAAGCGCATCCAGACTTGTTACCAAGCGTAACAGAAAGTGGTGGGATGAACAAGCAACTACTACGTGTGCCCAGGCGGCTTGTACTCCTGTTGCTAGCCTGTGCTGTCACATCTTTACTGCTGCTGTTACCAGCATGAAGTACATTAAAATTAACACAGGTAGCTCATAGGTATGTCAAATCTGCCTGGAGCAAATATTTATAGTCTGTGTAGACATATCCAGCTCAAAAGCCAAATAAAGTGGAACAAATGTCTATAAAGACACATTTTTCCTACTCTTTTTTTCTTTTTAGCTTATTAGCAAAGTAAGCTTCCTTTGTGGAAGTTCTTATTATAGTCTTACTTAGAATAGACTGGCAAGTGACGGGCTGAGTCATATTGGGTTTGATCTCCCTTATACGGCAGCAAACCAGGAGTCACTCTGCTCAAGTTCACTGGAATAAAACTAGGCTAAGTGGCATCAGAATCAGGCTCACAAACTTGTGCAAGGGTGTTAGAGGTGCTGATGATGATACATGTATTTTGGAGTTAGCCTTCACCTAATTCATCACCATCATGTGACAGCAGCAAGTTCTTGGAATTGAACAGGAGTCCAAATCCACACGGAAGGGTGTACAGAAAAATGACCTACAGCCCGAGAAAGGGGTTTTGCTTTAGCGTATGATCTATGAGGGTCTCTCAAAAACACACTTGATACTTGCATTCCATAATGGTAATGGGACTAAAAGCATAAGTAAGGGTTACAACATAATCCCTGACATAATTCTACTAATGCTTTACATGAAGGTTTTTTCTGACCCTCTAGACTGTCATATAATTTAAGTATTAAAAACTACTGGGGGATTCCTTGTGATTTAGCTTTAAAAGCTGGTTCATGAACCTCAGGATCTGACTAGTTTAAGATGACATGTAAGCAACATTCTAACAATGTTAAACAGCAAATCATCTCATCTTCAGCTGATTCTTGAGCATTTATTGTTGCTCAGTTGCTTCATGTTTTGTTAGAGAAGATTGTCCTAACTACTTTGCATGGTGTATTCATTTCCAACCATTTTTATTGCGGTCCCTGCTGTTCTTCTTCATTATTTCTATCCTCTATGGGCCATGCACCACTTTGCTGAATCCAATGTCTTTTTCTTAAAAGCCAGTTTTCCTTGCTAAGTTGTTAATGTTTTTTTTTCTATTGGCTTTGATGTCTTTCTTCAGTTTCCCAGTGCATCTTTAGAACTCCAATTCATTTCAGGCTTTTATTTCTGTTGATGCCTGCTCTTTAATTTACTACTACATATACCAGCAATTTACAACTGTCTGATTTCTTTAATTTGAATTTTTCACACAGTAATAAGACACTAAGTCGCTGTAGCACTGTCAACTTAAGGTGAAAAAAAAAAAAGAAAGAAAAGGGGACGTACCAAACATCTTCAGTTGCTTTATGATTCTAAGCCTTCATGGCATTTTTGGTCTCCTAATCTAAAGGTAAGGACAAAGATATGCAAATTGAAAACAACAAAAGTAACCCTGAAGGAAAGTCCAGTGTATTTGAAAACATAATTGAGTTTAGCAATGAAACTAATATACTTGCTTTTTTTTTTCCAAAGCTATTCTAAATTTCCAGCCCAACTGCCCAAGGCCATTTGAAACTCACTTTCAAGAATTGTTTGAAGGTGAACGGCTCTACAGGGCTAAAAAACCCCAGCCCAACTGTGCAGTGCCTGCTCCAAGCCGGTGTTAACACCCGTCATAGGGGGGTACAGAATGGGGAGAAAGCATAGGGGAGGAGGAGGAGAAAAAAGTAGAGGATGAAGGAAGAAAGCAGGTTTACAGAATTAACCTGGTCCCCAGAATACAGTCTACATCCCATCATTCCCCTTTAGTTCAGTACGGGGGACAGAAGTATAATTTCTCTGTGCTTTGTAGTTCACCTTTAGGACCTTTCTCTCCTGAGGATGAACTCCTTATAAAGCTCTGACACAGAATCATTCTGCTCAGCTCACCAGGAACAGGCTTACATTTATGTTGATATAAACTATAAAGGCAGCGATTTCTGTGTGTGGTGAAACAAAGAATGGAGGATTTAGCATGCCTAAATTCACAATGAGAAAACCTGAACATACTCCTAAAGGAAAAAAATGTCAGGCATCATTTGCCTTGTCATGTTCATAAAACCACCATTTCTGTGTGATTTCTTTTATGTTCAAAGCACTGGGTTTTTTAGTAAATGAGACAAGGGGGGAATGGTGAAAACAGCTTCCCTAAGGAAAACTATTCCCCAGTTCTTAAAAACTTTGAATGTATCAAAACCTTTGGGAGATGAAAGCATTTTCCATTATATTTGTGCTTTCCTTCTTGTGTTTTTAAAATTATTTTTACAGAATGTAGCACAGAGAGAAAGGAAAAGATTATTCAGATCCATAAACTAGTTCTTGCTTTGGCTGACACCAGTCTCTTCCTTCTCACAATGTTTTGAAAGGTCTCCCACCATTTTCAGCGGTGTGGCATGGTACCTCTGCTTCCTAGGATGTACGCTCCAGTCCTTCGTTATCCTTACCATTAAGAATCTTCACGAATACCCAGACTGCCTGTTGCACTTGCATTATCCCCCTTGCCACATTTTTTCTGTTCTTATCCAACATGAATATGGAGGCCAGACAATTTCCTGTCCTCTCCCTGGAAAGCCTCAACGTGTCCGAAAAAGACAAGTTTGAAGGCTGACATCATGTCACTCCCCTCTCTTCATTGCTCCACACAAAATAACCTCGGTTCCTCCTGCCCTTCCTCAGTGTCTGTGCCCTCATGATTATTTCTTGAGCTCTGATCGTTCTTGCTGCTTGTCTCATGCAACTCTGCTGTTAGTCCCCTCTCCTCTTCTGAAGTGAGAGATCCAAAACTGGGTTCTGTATAGATGAGAAAAAGACCCCACCCTTATCAGACCCTACCTCTGCAGCTCAGTATGAAATATCAATATGGAAAAGCTTCAACACAGTAGAAACAAAGAGTATTTAAGGGTTTATTAAGCTCAGCTTTCAGGAAATTGCAAATAGGCCTCATTGTATCATTTGCAAGCATTAACAGGCATTAAGGCTAGTACCACACACACTAGTGTGAGTACGTATCCAGAGGGAAGGGAAGTTATAGGTCTTGGATCCTCACATGGAGTTCCCCTAACTGACGTGTAAGGGCCTCCACCACAGCATTCCACTATGAAGGGTCATTTTCCTTCCCCACACACTAAAAAAGAGATGCAGAAAATCTGCAGTGAAAGGGAGAAAGTGCTGAACTGCTGTAACTCAATCGGTGTTGGTACCAAATGATGCTTTCATAGCAGGATTGTATCTTCATTCTCTCCTTCTCTTACAAAGCTCAATCCGGTTCATACTCCATTCGTATAAAGTTTGCTGGAGACTAACTTCTCAGAGTTAATCTCCCAAGAGACTGGTCAGTAGCTTTAATAACAAGAAACCTTGTGCTGTGTAGCTGCCCAGGGCTTCTCTCATGTAGTATTTAGGATTCCATTCAAGAGCAGTTCCCCTTTGTCTGCTGCCTTCATAAATAATGGATACATCTTGCATTAGAGATTAGCAAAGATTGTTAAGCTTCCGTTTTTGCATGTGTAAGATTGGGTAGCTTTTGAAATATTGATATAGTTGTGCAATTTGGTGCACCTATTATATTTTAAGCAAGAATTTTAAAAAAATCAGAGAAGATTAAAATGATGGTAGGTGTAAAAAAGCGGATCTTTGACACTCAAAACCAGGAGAAAATGTGGTCCTTTAAAGTCCGTGGAAAAATAGTTGCATTACTAACTTTTGTAATATTCTTTTAAGAAGACTCTACAGAGATTGCTGTAGGTTTCAAAGCAATTACAGTAGGAGGCCGTGAAAAGCCTTCTGGAAATGCTGCCAAGGTACTGCACCACCTGAAAGGAAGAACACATTGCTGGAAACTTTTCAGATCTGATTGAGAATAGACAAAGGAAGACAAATTTTCAAAGTCCTCTTTACTCATTTCACTAATTTCATTTTTAATGTAACACTTTGCAATTAGATCTTTTATCTGAAAGCACTTTCATGTCTAGCCTTATTTGAATAAAACACAGATAACTCACTTCATGTTTGGTAGGAACCAACTTTATCAAGAGCGGTGACTTCTGTTTTCTCCTTTTGTGTGCATGCCACTGAGTTTAACTGTGTGACATTGTACTTGCTGTTGTGGTTCTTTTTATGCAGTGAAGTCCTATTTCCAGCTCTCTGGCCCATCCCTTCCACGTAGCACACAGACGGGACTCTTAAGTGCAGCTTATTACAGGGACAAGTTAACCAGCAATTTCATTGTGCTCCGTGGCTGGGATCCTGAAATGCAGGCTGCCTAGCCAAAAAAGGGAGGACAAAAACTGAAAGACTGCATTAAATAACCATAAAAGTTACAGGGTCTGATAATACACACAGTTATGGCAAAATCACTGCTTCCATGCTGTGGCCAACTTGCCATTATCCAGAGCTATGGGAGAGGAGGAGAGGAATAAAGGCCTGAAATAACCCAGCTAATGGGAAATTGCAGGCAGTATGGGACCGAGCAGCTTGGTGCCAAGGCGTTTGAATGGTTTGCTGTGAAGTCAGCCAGGATGGCTGGTGCCACATTAGTGCTAATATGAACTTCTGGAACATCTTGATTCCTTCAGGACCACACAAGCGTGGCCTTTTGTCCACACTCCACATTGCCTGGCTGCTCAGGGCTGGCTGAGGAGCACGGTGCAGTTATGTTCCGGGCGCCGTGTGATTTAGCTCAGGTCCAGCTGGACTTCATACCTCAATCTCAGTGTCAGACTTGCTAAACTGAGGCTGGCTTCATGCAAAGCCACCTTGAACCACGGGGTGCTTGGACACCCAAGTTGCCTCTGTGCAGAGCGAGCTTCAGTCAGGCAGGATTAAATGGTTCGGTGTTCAATGCAGAAAATTGGCTGAGCTTCCTCAGAGACGACCTTGCTCTAGATAGAGCATGGCTCTCTATGCAACGCTGCTGAACATACTGAGCCTGGCCAGACCCAAACTGCCACTCTAATCATTACATAATTTAACCTGAAAATACAGATCGCTGAGAATGAGCTGCTTTAAAGACAGATCATCCAAGATACACAAAAGCTGAGAGATTCACTCAAACTTTCGCTGCCTGTCAGTAAACACAGCTGCTAACTATCTCAACTGCTTCCCAACTTCAGGTCTTAGTCCAGGCTACTTTCTGAAAACAAGGCCGGAGTCTCTGTCCTTACCTTCCCCAACCGCAGGGACCAGCGGGGTGAGGAACTCCTAACTCGTGAAGTGGGAACTGCAAGACTGATCATTCAGCAGAGAGAGAGCAGAAATAACAAAACTGAGTCAAAGATTCAGCTTTCAGGACCACACAGCGACAGCGCAAAAACGATCAAGAAAACAAAGCTATTTGGATTGGAAAGCAGGAGACAGGTACCCTATACCCAAACACATTAGCTAAGGCATGATTGGCTAGAATCACATGTGGTGTTTTGGGTTTGTTTTTTTTAAATTACACATTTAGCAGTGCTAGGGATGTGAAGGGATCAGGAGAGACTGACCACACTGTTTTCTTTTGACTCCAAGGCAGACTGTTTGGACTGGAAGCTGATCAGACCTTGTAACGAGCTCTTCACTCTTCTAAGATACATCAGGTTACACACAATGTGTCCAAAAGTGGCTTAGCCTCTCCTCACATCATAAATATGTTATGGAAGAAGAGTGGGAAAATTCATAGAGAAATTACAATATTTGGAACTTTCTTCTCTTTTTATTTTCATCTTGGTGACCTCTATTCACATTCCTCTGGGTTATCATTTGATTCCTCTCTTCCTCCAACTATTCCTATGAAGAAATGTGAAGTAACTCACAGAAATCTTTAAAAACATAGAAACAGGGACACCGAGCCAGGGAACATCAGCACAGCCCAGTATTCCATCTAACAGTGGGCAGCAGTAAATGCCTAGAAAAGATTTTAGGAACAGAGCAAGTGCATGATGTTGTTCCCAAAATATCTATCGAGCACACAGTAATTTGTGGCTCAGAGGATTCCTCAACCAGACATGATTATACTGCATTTAAAAGCCCCCAATGGATTCATCTTTCACTAAGTTGTCTAGTCACTCTGGAACCCCTGCTAATTTTACTCATCTACAGCATTTTGTGGCAAGGGAGAAGAGAAGGCTCTGAGGAGACCTGATTGCAGCTGTCCTATACTTACAGGGGCTTGTAGGACCGATGGGAACAGACCTTTCAGTAGGCCCTGTTGCAATAGGACAAGGGCTAACGGTTTTAAACTAAAACTGGGTAGATTTGGACTACAAGGAAGAAGTTTTTTATAATAAGGGTGGTGAAATACTGGAACAGATTTCACCTACCAGAGAGGTGGTAGATGCCCCATCACTGGAAACACTCGAGGTCAGGCTGGGCAGAGCTTTAAGCAACCTGGTCTAGTTGAAGATGTCCATGCTCATTGCAGGGGGATTTGGACTAGCTAACCATTCAAGGTCCCTTCCAGCCCAAACTATTCTGTGATTCTGTGATCTACAGCATTCTGCCCTTTTCCACGTTGTTGCTTAAGGTTCTTGGGTTTGATATTTGAAGGAGATATTTCAGGAAACATTTCAAGAATTGACAAACTAGGGTTGATCTTTGACCTTGAAATGAAGCGAGGAGATGTGATTCTCCTTCAGAAGATCAGAAAAATGTACTTTTACCTTCAAACAAACTAAAAAAAGGCACAACTGGGCACAACAGTAGCATATGATTTTACACAGTGAAAGTACTTGAGTCTAGTTTCAGCTGCAAGCCTTTCATCATGCATTAGAAAAGTTCTCAAGAAGTAGCTAAACTTGGCTGCATAGTGGAACTGAGCAGATATATTGATTTTTGATAAGTATTGAACCAAATTTATGCTGTGGTGTGGCTAGACAGACTCAGTCCTATGGAGTTTCATAAGCAGCATCTTCTGTTTTCCACCATTTTTTCTTGCCAAAGGAGACAGATCCCTGTGCAATTCTTTATAGCATTCAAAGGAATTCACAACAGAAGTGTGAAGTCTATTGTATACTGAGAAAAAAACAGACCCTTTGTGCCATAAGGTAATGGAGCATATCTAAAATAATACAGCACAAGCATTAAACTCAGCAAGAAAAATTGTGATCTGTTACCACCAGCTTATTGACAGAAAATGAAGCTGAAAAATTTAGCCAAGCATAGTTCTGTATTTTCTTCATGCCTGGTTGTTGTGTTCAAACAAAGGCCTCCTCTTTTCCACACAATATAATGCTTGTTGTTCAAATCTAGAGTTCATAACTTAAAAATTCCTTCCTAGGGAAATTGTTTTATTGTTGTTACTAGTGCTACTGAGAAGAATAAAGAAGTGTTACTAAAGCGCTTGGAATTCTGTATGATGTTAATACAGACAGAAAGAGGGGAAACACTAGAGCACTGAGATGACTTTGGACAACCTGGCTGGCAATGGCTTCTCCACCCTGACGGTGTGCCCAGGGTGACCTGCCATCTGCTTTTGCAATTCAGGGAGGGCAAGGTCTGCTTTCTGTTTCCCTCAGGACAGCAAGGGCCCAGGCCCAGTGGGACAGCAGTGGGGTAAGCAGGCTATGGTCCAGCAATCAGGATTTTCAAAGTGAAGGGTGGGCAACTAGACCACAGGGCTGCTGTTCAACCAAGGGACTGCTTCTCAGCAAGGCAGTGTATGGTGGGAGCTGCAAGCAGCCACGGGGTCACAGCCAGCCAGGGGGAAATCCAGAACTTCCCATGTCTCTCCTGCTGAGAAGCTCACACCGAATGGAGGAGAGAAAATGCCTTCAACTGCTGCACCACCAAGCATCCCACCTGCGCTCCTGCACCCTCACATTGAGTGGATAAATGTTTTGCCCTGAGGAACCGATGTACGCTGTTCTTCAGGCACTGCTGTGTCATGCTGTGCTGTTTGCAGTAAACTTACATTCAAAACAGAGCTGGACTTTTGAACTGGAGGTCCCCAGGGAGGCAGAGCTATGTACCATTACTAAATTTAGACACTTCTACAGGGGAAAATGGTAACATGTTTTGCAAATTGCAAACTTTTCAGGATGCAGTGCAGGAGACTTGTTCCACACAGCCTGGCTGCTACAAACAGAGGACTGGGAAATGGTCAGTCATTAACCTCCTTCTGGAAAGACATATATATTCCTGAACTCTTCACAGATTACTTCAGGTGTATCCAGAATGAAAGGCCTGATTTTTCTTCTTGGCTCCAGTCGCACTGAGTGTTTCACACTGGCACTTCTGCCTAGGAATCACGGTACCCCAAGGAGGCATTTGAATCCCTGCAGAAACAGATGAGTCTATGTAAAAGCTGCCACATTTCCTGACAATATTTGGGAAGGATGTTTTTACCCTATATTTGGCACTTTATTGAGAGGCTTTACAGGTAACATCAAAACTTACAATCTACTGTGTCAGATAATTGTGGTATTTATGGCCTTTATCCCTTTCAGCTCAGTTCAGAGTAGATGGCATCACAGCTGTCATCTATCTAGATTTCTGCAAGGCCTTTGATATGATTCCCCCAAAACATCCTTCTCCCTAAGTTGGAGAGAGGTGGATTTGATGGTGGACTATTCAGTGGATAAGGAATTGGCTGGGTGGGCACATCCAGAGAGTGATGATCAATGGCTCCAAGTCCAGATGGAAGATGGTGGCAAGCGGAGTTCCCTTGAGGAACTGTTTAATATCTTTATTAATGATATTGACAGTGGGATTGAGTGCACCCTCAGCAAATCTGCTGATGACACCAAGCTGAGTGGTGAAGTTAATGTGCTAGAGGGACAGGATGCCATCCAGAGGGACCTGGACAGGCTGGAGAAGTGGGCCCAGGTGAACCACATGCACTGGCATATTTACAAAGACCTGTAAGAAATCTGGCTTTAGATTTCTTGCCTTTTCTGAGAAAGCTCATCCACTGCATTGCATCGCAACATCTGCTCCATGTAACCTCCCTGAAGGTCGCTGAGGTGCAGCACAACAAGCAGTAACTAGAGGTTGGCTTGGCTGGTGAACACAAGTGAAGGTTCATCTGCAGAACCTTCCTGACGAGCGCTGCAGTCACTACGAGGGTCCTGAGTTATTTCCATGGATAGTCAAAACTGTAAGTCTCAAGGGGCTCTTGGGATCTACAAACTGGAATAGATAAAAGGGAACAGAAAAAGCCCAGAGCAATGCTCCTTCCTTTACGTTTTCCTCATTAACAATAGAGAAGCCAGATACAATGAAATAAAATGTCTGTACTTAGACAAGAATGCTTTACTACTTAGGTAACAGAATTATTTAATGGCAAGAGGTAAAATCCTACAAAAATTAGCATATTGCCTCTCTGATATAGAAGCTACCATGCAGGCTGGTGGTTCAGAGTAAAACTGGGATAATAAAGTTGCATGAATTAGGAGACAATATAATTTAAGAGAAAAATGCAATTCTGTTGCAACATCACCTCTTGTTTTAAGTTGCACAGCAGGACAAGGGTTTCCTAAGACAAATTTGATAACCACCACGGAGGTTTTGGTTTTGGTTTTTTTCAGTTGCCTAGTTACAGAGTTTGTAAGCATATATTACAAGGTTAGCCCGTTTGTGAAGTATCCTAAATATGTTAGACCTGAAACTATAGCCTTGGCAACATACCAGAGACTCAAAGGTTTCTTAGAGGAGACTGATATGCATCATTTTCCAACTAAACCTACAGATTAAAATCAGTTTTGGCATCCAAAAAGGTCCAGGCTAGACCCAGATGTACAATGACCCGGTGTTTCTCCATGGGTTAGTCACTAGGCTTCTTTGTGATTCAATCCACTTGATATCTGTAATGTGCAAAACAAAAGTGTGTTTCCTTCATTTCCATAAAGAATTTTGAGATCTAAAAATAAGAGTCATATATCAGAGCCAAATATTATTATCCTGGATAACTCCACTGCTGTGTCTTAAATTGATACATCTATATTCTGTTGAGGCATTGAATTACTGTCTTTTCAGTGGTAGTTTATATAGGTTTTTGTGGTTTGGGGTTTTTAAAAAATATTTTCTGATTTCTTGCTCTAGAATTTGCAAGGATTCACTTTCTGCAGGACTCTGGTCTCAAACTTAAATTGCCATGGTATTTGTCCTCTCCCGTGTGGTCACAAAGGTAACCTTGAAACCGCGATGGCACCATCAACCATCAACCTCTTCCTGACCCTGAAAAAAGTCTGAATTCAGCACAGTAAATCCAGGTGACCATTAGTACACTGTGATTCTGTGGGTAGGGTATGAAATTTGTCTAAGAAGAAACAGTGCTTTTCACATAAAATGTTTCACCTTCTCCAACCTCTTCTCTCCAACACTTTGTTCTCTCCTTTTCTGCCCTACCATAACCTCTCTGAACCTGTCTTTTTCAAACCTCTAGGGACAAATTAATTGGATTAAATGACTCCTCCTTCAACCATCACAAAAGGATGTTAGAGATCCCGTCTGCAGCTCTTCGGGCAGAAAGGCTGCATGCAGGAGGCAGAACTGGGCAGCTCAAGGACCAACATGGAGCTGCTGAAGCCTCCTAGAAGTGACTGCTTTTCTTTAAACAAATGGAAAGGAAAGAAGGTGCTGAATAAACATCAGCCGAGCCAAGACCCAAGGAACAGAGCCTAGCCAAATGAGAGGTGTAATGTAATAAACTCTCCCTCTGATACAACAACCTTTGTTGAGAAAAATCACCAGTTAGTTTCACTGTCAACTTCAGTGACAGCCAGCTGTCAATTAGTCATCACTGATTAGCCATCCTGCTCTCTGTAACTCCTAAAACAGCTCTGCACAAGCCCAGGTCTGGTCAAGAAAGAGATTGGGCCCTTCACAGGGCATTGTGGCTGCCTGGTGGGCATAAGGGTAGCTTTCTGGTTTTTTCTTATTGTATGTCCTTATAGCCTAATTTAGATATGGTTTGTGTTGCATTTTTTTTCCCTTCAAGCCAGGTGTTCACCTCTGTCTTCCCTGACTGCATTTTGCTAGATAATTAGCAACTGTGGGAACCATACTTAGGGGATGAAGGTGGGCATGGAGAGCTGGGAGCAAAGATTAAGGCCTCATTCTTTCACCTTAGAAACAGCATTTTGTTTCAGAAGAGCCCATGAGTGTTGCCATGGCACTTGGGGATTGTTTTTGTGCGCCGGGTTCCACTAAGCGGTGACTTACATAGAGCTTCTTTTAATTTCCTGACATTTTCAGTGATGGGGCTAAACTATAAATTCTCGGATCCCTGAACTTTGCTCCTATTTTGTGGTCTGAGCTCATTTTATTGACTGATAATGATTTTATAATAAGAGAATTGTTTCACTCATTAGCAGCGTGGTGACTGCTGGAGGTCTGTGCCCAGTGTAGATTTCTTAATCCAAGCTGGCCAGATACTTAAATCAGCCGTGCATTTTAGCTGTTTCAAATGAAGACTGTTTTCATTGAGCTGGTTCCTATTAATTTTCACTGCCCTCTGACAGCTGCTGTGTCAGAATTCCTTTTCTGCAATTAGTTCCTGCAAATGTGCATAAGAAATAAACAGTTTTTAAATCCAAAAGGAGCTGATACTGGTGGTGTTCCCACTGCCAAAGCGATTAGCCCAGCAGGAAAATGAGCGTAGTGGGGATAATATGGGGGACCTTACAGAAATGGATTCTTGCCATATGAAATGTCATTTGACATAGTGAAAGGCCACAGAGCCACACAGTGACCATGCAACACCTCCCTTGGCTGCAGCTCACCACAGCCAAGCAACACTTCACGGGAGCAGCTCGCTCAGGCTCACCTGGACCCCCTCTGTCTTGAAGTTAACTCTGCTGATGTGCATTCAGCAGAGACATCTCCAGTGGACGAGCCACTCACCATCCTCCAGCACAGCAGCTTTTCCACTGGCAGTGACAACTTAACCAGGTCTCAACATTTCTTTTAACCTCTCATTTCTGCCCCCACAAGACTCCCTCAGCAGATCAACAAAATTCTGTGACCACCAAATGACCAAAGTGGAGTTAACAAGAGTCCTCCTGGATTTCTCAGCACAATTCACTTCAGCCCCCAACAACAGGCTTCACCAGCTCCAGTCATACGACACTGCAGAGGAGTGAGGAGGCAAGGAAACAAAAGAGCTGCAATTTAATTAAAGCCATCGCTGACAGCAAAGGAAACATCTGTGGAGCCACTGCATCCACACTGACTGCAGAAGGACCAAGCCTCCCCTGGTACTTGTCTCTTTCTGCTGACTACAGAGCCCAGGAGACCTCCTCCAGCTGAACACCTAACTTTGAGATGGTTATAGGCAGATTAAAAAAAACCCCACCCAAAACCTCTCTGGGTCTTTGGTGTTGAAAGCACCACATCCTGATACCTTGTTTGCTAACCATTTTTCAGGTTATCAGACACTTCATCTCTGAACATGCAGCTGCCTTGGTGCCCCCTATCACCTGCTCTTATTTTTCCCCCATCCTTTCAAATTGCATTTTGACCTTTGCTCTTGCTTCTGTTGTACTTCCATTTTCTTTCATGTTTATAATCTTCTTTTTTTTTTTCTTTTCTCCTCTGGTTTCAGCGTTACGTTTCTGTACTTTGTTTTCAGAGCACCGCTGCCTTGTGGGTTGTCACAGTAACACCTCGTCCATAATTAGCTCTGTGCTCTTCAGCCTACTGTCGCGTAGAGATCTAATTGGCCTCTCTGTGCCCCTGCTACAACTCCATGGCCAGGCCAGAGACAGCCTTCATCATCCCTTTCCCTTGGAGCTGATGTACCCCCAGAGCCAGCCAGCTCCCCACTTTGGTAGCTCATCAAAAAATCTGTATTCCTCAAAGCCGAATTTGGAGCTGGCAAGTCCGAAGCTGAGTGTCAGCAGTCAGAGGAACACATCATTTCAGGCTGGTGTCACTGACTTTGGGGAGTTGCACGCGCCAGAACCGCCCGTGGGCCCTCGACACCAAAACCTCCGAACGATGGAAATAGAAATCATTCTGAGAATTGAAGCGAGGGGTGGCTGGGAAGGAGGGGGGGAGGAGGAGCAGACACACTCCTCCGTGTTTGCCAGGAGACAGCTTGCAGTTCAATCTGGTTTATAACCATCAGCTTATAAAGAGGTACTTCTCAGCTCTGCTGCGCAGTAACACCGGAGAGTCAGTGCTCTCCAAGTTGTGAGGGGCCCATGTGCAGCCTGTTGTAACCAAACAGTGCACTTGATACGTTTCCTCCAGGTATTGCCACATATAAAATAAATATCCCAGACTGTTTAGTTCTATTAAAGAAAGCAATTACACTGTTTTCATTCAGCTGGACTGGCAGGCCAGCACCACGGTAAAGGAAATTCATCTTTGGGATCTGCAAATGACAGAGCTGGCTCCCCTGTACAATAAAGCTTACTGCAGCAGCATTAGCTGCAGTACCTTTTGTTACATTCTGCTTACACCGTACAATATTAGGTAACTTGATATTTCTCCAAGTGACATCTAAATTTAAGTCCAGAAGAAAGCCGATTGTCAGCTTTTGTGAAAACATCACGTGAGAATTTTAGCCCCTCGTGTCACTTGATGTAAATCAGCTCTGTATATACAAAGCTAAAACTACCCTCAGACCCCGTAAGGGATGTAATTTTCACATAATTTTGGTGTGATTATTGCTCAGCCATTTATGTGAGACTATGACAAACATACTCCCTTGGAATTAGTCCATTTAAAAACACGTCACCATGATCAGCCTGCCCTTCCTAGCCCTTCTCGACCCTCACTTGATAATTTCTTCTAAGTCATTTTAATCATGTTTTATCATTACAAGGCTTCTTAATAGGACAGTCTAGCCTTCCCTTCTCACTGCATGAAATGCTGCTGCTGGAGCTTGATTTGCATGACCTAAATGATTTCTGCAATCACTGCTCTCCAGTTGTTTGTCCTGGAGGGACAGTGAAGGATTATACTGTTTTAAAAGCATTTCTATTTAGCAAATACCTCATTTGCAATAAGACATCAGCATTTACCACATTCATAATGCAGCTTGTCCTGCTAATAAATTTCATTTCTGCTTCAATTTTCTTGCTTCACAGAAGATCAGAGACAAAGATTGCATAATTGAGATCCGAGAGCAGGTAATAATTCCTTACCCATTACCCCTCCAACTGCAGAGCTGTAAGCTCTTTCAAAACAGTTAACCAGCAGTTTGCACTATCCATTGTACCACAAAGACCCCACACAAGGACCTCAATGTCCCTCTGCATAAAAAGAGGGGAAGCCCACTCCACTGAAGTCTTGAGGTTCTGTTCCTCCTGCTACTTGTTCCCTTCTGCCTCAGTTTCCCTTAATTTAAAAAGAAAAAGAAACTTTAAAAAAGGCTTTTAGCACTCCAAATACTTTGAAACTAAAGATGATGTTTCTTCCATTTGAAGGACTGATCAAATATCAATATGAATCTAATTACAGAGTTAAATCAGTACAAGCCCATTTCTGGGGACAGGGAACAGAAAAGATGAGGTGAGGTGAAGGGATGGTGTTCAAGCCTTCTCCAGCTGCTCTCCCAGATGGGCTATTCTCAGTACCAACAGCTAATGGAGGTAACACTCACCAGGCCAGGAGCTATTAAGCTCGTTTCCTTTGCTGCCACTACACAAATGCACCAAGGAAAAATTAGGTGAGAGGAGGGTCTGAACTTTGCCCATCACACTGCAGCTCTGCGATACAAGAGATATGATTTTCTTCATAACAGTAGGCTAAATGAAATTTTCAGTTGATTAATGACTGTGGCAGAAAAAGAACCAATAGTGAAATCATTTATAAGTCACTGTGTACCTTCCAGTCCAGCAAAGGATTCTTAAATGAACTACTTCATGCAGCGGCTGCTGTTAAAGGGAGGCATTCATCTTGCGTTACTGATTTTGTTTATTCATACAGGTCTTCACTGTAACCACCAATGTCATGTCAAAAGCAGCAATAATGGATTTCCAACATCTTGAGATAGCCTATGTACTTCTTAAAGCAAGGTATATCTCTCTGACACTTCCTGTAGTGACGAGGACATTGATATTGGGCCTATTAAGACCTCATCATGGCAGAAGGAATAATTATTTTATAATCCTTGTAAAAACAGTATCACTCAAGGAAATACTTCCTTTTCTCAGCTCCTATACCTATATGACACATCAACCTCCAGCTCTATAGTTCTTTTCATAAAACAGGGTTTCTGGCAGATGGAAAAAGCTTCTTTGGGGAAAATTCCCCCACACACACACCACCTGTCATCGAATCCAAAACAGCCTCTCCCTCAAGACCACCAGCAACCCAGAATATTGCTGCTTGGAGCAGAGCATGCTTTCCTCTGCACTGCAGGCCTGCCTTTGTCGGGGATAAAAAAGCAGCTGAGCCAGCGGACACTTGTTGAATTCTGAGCATTCTCCATCACCCACCACGAGCGGTGAGGGCAGCTCAGCTGCTGGCTGCAGCAGGAGCCCTTCTGAAGACGTATGAACAGAGCAGACCGTGAGGCACCTTATCAGGTTACACAAACACACAGGAGTACACACACGCACACGCAGAGGCATAGTGACGGCCCAAGAGAGATAAAAGCAATTTAGAAGTTTCCCACCTTGCAGTGCCACAGCAATTGAGGAGACAGACAACTCCCTAAAATGTGGTGAACGGCCATATGTAAGTCTCACTATTAGCAGTCTGTTTCTCTGCTAAATTTGGATTAAAGGGAGAATCAAAATCTGTTGTTGAAAAGAGCAGAATCCCCAGTAGAGCCGGTAACACTCTCAGAGCAGGTGAGGTTCACTGTGAATTGATACAGCTCATGCAACATCAGGCAGTATGAGGTGTCATTTACAAAAAAAACGAGTATTTGGCAGATAAATTCGGGTCTGTTGGCTGAAGCAGAAGAAGCAATCAATACATGTTGGCAATATTTACCCACTTAGAGTACTGCCAAATGTGAATTTGCAGGAATGTATCGGCTGGTTTGAACTGATCTTTGACTTTGTCTCTTCACAGATGAATGTGGACTGAAACTAGAAAAATCCACATTACAGAGAAAGAGATATGGCAGATGTACAGGGTCACCCCTATTATTTGTTCTTGCCGAAGAGTCACTGCTGAAAAAATTAGGTCAGATGCAATTTCCAAAGGGATTAAGTGAGGTAAATCAGATTGATAACTGAATATGATGCTGGAAAAAATAAAATCACTATGTCAGACCTGATCACCCTTCTACCTGGAATAAAACTTCGATATTTGTTAAAAACTGGAACAGAAATTTTGTATTTTAAAAGAATGAGCCCACATCTGGTACATTACATTACCTGTTTCCAGCTCTCTCGCTCTCCCTTCCTCTCTCCCTTCAGGCAGTGCTCTTCAGGTGCATCCCCTCAGAAATACAGACCGAGACACCAATAGTTATATGACGTGCTGCAAGTGGACAGTAAAGACCACCTGAGGGATAGAAAAGCAGGAGAAACATGATTTCTGCATATTTAACTTGATTCACGAATGCTACGACAATCGGAGTGCTACAAAATTTTCACTGGAAAACAGTAATAATTTCAAATATCAGGCCCTAATTAAGAGCAGCGAAAATGTCCCACCAAGTCAAACTAATGATCCATCTCATCCCGTATTCTGTCTTCAACGCTGGCAGTGGAACATGTTGGTCATGGAGAGCATGTGAGCCTAGTAATTTTCTGCAGTCCACTCTGCACAGTCTCCCAACAAGCAGAATCGCTGGTTTAGGGATGGTAGATGGTCTGTTGCTGCCTAGTGATGTTAGCAGGTTTAGTGACATTTTAACTGCAAGTTCGCCTTGTCTCTTTTTGTCCTGCTGATACCATCTGCCTCCCCAATCTCCCATATCACTTGTGTAACACCACAGAGCCTTTCCACTCTCCATCCCCTTCTTCACAAGGAAGGGCCATCTAACTCAGAGCAACAGACCATGGACCGTGAACAACATCAGGCCAGTTCCCTCCTGGAATGACATCTTCCTTCTCACTTTGCAGAGGCCAAGAAAGAGTTTGAAACTGAAGAGCTGGTTCCTGTGGGAGAGCAAAGGCAGGAGAGGAAAGTTATCCATTTATAGCTTGCCAACAGAAAAGAGGGCTCTCCTGGGGTCATATAGAATTTAAAAAAATAAGCAGCAAGCAAGCCTGAGACATGGAATAAATCAAAGCAAAAACTAACTATTGTTCTAGGGGTTTTGCTAGCATTTCTAATTGTGGAAAGAAATGAGAAAACTGTCACATGGAATCTCTTTGATACATCTGCATTAAAGGATAATTTCCATTCCCCGGATGCATGATCTAACTCCTAATGAAAGGTGTGTCCTGTAGGACAGAATTTGGCCTTATGTGAGTCTAATGAACCCAACATCTTTAGCAGGCTTCTCAAATATGCCTTTGTTCTGTAAAGTGCTTTACTGTACTGTTTACATGAAAGAATCTGAACAAAAAAACGAGTCAGATTAAATGCTCTAGGGCCAGATTCCATCTGACCTTCCCATGATACCCCAGTAAAAAATTAAAGGAAGGTCTTGTACAGGGAGTGGGGACAAACATATTTCTTTTTACTATTTGAAGCAGCAGGTCTGCTCCCTCACTGGGAAGGAAGAAAGGCCTCAGGTCTAACTTCCCCCTGCCCTGGAGGAGATACCGATAAATTAAGACAATCTGCATATTTCCACCAGCAGCAAAGCCAAGGAAGAACAGTGCCCACCACTGTAACTTTACCTTTCAATAACATCTGCCTTATAAAAGGATTGTAGCCTTCCCCAAGACTGTGTCTGCAGGGCAGAGCTGCTTACAGCCTGTAGTGTTGAAAGGTGTAGAAGGAAGGTTGATGTAACTGTACAAAGTTGGAAGAAGATTCCAAATAAAATGAAGCCTTTAATGAATCACAAAGCTATTGTCCCAAGCAGGTTATGAATGCTGAATAATTAAGAGCTTCATTTCTCTTACAATTCGTGTGTATTTATTTTTTTTAAATTTCCTGCAGTTGTCCTGATATCACCTTATACTCCATCTACTTCTAAATGACAAATCTGCTTAGATGCCTGGAGGACTAAGGTCAAGAAAGACAGACTTTGGAGGTCCTCTACGATCCTTGGGGAAGGAAAAGTGTTTTAGAGGTGACTTTTAATTTACTGGCAGAACTCTTTAAATGCATGTGGTGGAAAAGGAGATATGTTTTCTGCTGCTCACTTAATAAATTAAGGTTCTGATTTATGTGCACATTCATTAGGAAGGACTGTTAACCTGTAGATAGGGACAGACTCTACTCGGTGGAAAACCTTTTGGGAAGTTAGAGCTCTGTCCCTCCCACCCCCATGTTCACTAACAGCCAGCTTCTGAGGAGCTTTAAAACCACGGATTATACCTCAGCAGCAGAGCAGGAGCGACCATAAGGCCAGACAGAAGGAAATGTTGTAGCACAGCACACTGTGTAGGTGCTGGCTCTGATCTGGGTGGGCTATCCCAGCTGGATCATGCCCTTGTGCCTGGCTTGGGGCACCCAGCCTGGGAGACCCTCCACCATGCCTTGCACTTTCCTGGGCACTGAGGTAAGCAGCCAGATGGACTTCTGTGGCCTCATGGCCATCACAGCAATGCCTCTGGGCTTACACCCCACACATTGCCCTGGTCATCCCTGGAGAGGTCCTGGTATGATATCTAGCAGGATGGAAGGGGCAAGGGTCTCACCAGCCTGATCTTGTGTTAAGCACAACTAGTGTGCAAGTGAGGGGTGGACATGTGGCACTAAATCCTGGGATCACTTCAGACACCAGATCAGTCTTAGACCTGATCTGCTGCTTTCTCACTTGGCTACTGAGACCTAGTAACATTTAAAGGTCCAAAAGAGACTACAGTGCCAGGTGGGGATCAATAGATTGCCTCCGAATTGTGATCCTGCCCTTCCCCATAACTCTGCATATTATGTGCTGTTTCTACTGACAGCTGTGACAGATGCAGGCTGGTATGCATCTGTTTCAGCACTCCCATGTATTAGAAACCACTACTATTTGTTCACAAACTCTTTCCCACACCTTTGAGTTGAGAAAACCACATGGGAAGCCCCATATGATACCCAGTTTAAACATAAAGGGTCACACACTTTGCAGTATAACGCAGTGAAGTACATGACACTAAACTGCTTTACAAGATGGATGTGTGTATGAAAGGAAACATGAGTACAAGAACTAGAACAGAACAAGAAAGAAATAGTTAAAATCTAATATGCAAAAAACATTCAACTATTGGAAAGAAGACAATCACAGACTGGTTTGGGTTGGAAGGGACCTCAAAGACCATCTATTTCCACTATCACACCACCACCCCCCAATCACCCTCCACCTACTGGACACCCTCCACTAGACCAGGTTGCCCAAAGCTCCATCCAGCCTGGCCTGGAACATTGCCAGGAAGGGGGCAGCCACAATTTTCCTGGCAACGGGTTCCAGGGCCTCACCACCCTCACTGTGAAAAATTTTTTCCTTATATCTAATCTAAATGTCCCCTCTTTTAATTTAAAGCCATCACTCCTGTCCTGTCCTTGTCCTGTCTCCAGACTGAACAAGCCCAACTCTCTGCGACTGTCTTCATAGAAGAGGTGCTCCAGCCCTCTGATCATCTTCATGGCCATGCTCTGGACTCGCTACAACAGGTATAAATTTATTTCTTCATCTTTTCCTATGACTTGTCATCATGTTGATAAAACTGTGACTATTTAGTGCCTAGTGTTAGTGGCAAACCTTACTCTTTAAAGGAGCTTTAAAGCATTTTCAGACATGTATTCAGATTTCAGCTGAATAACAGCTGAACAACTTCTAACATAGTCACAAACAGGTCCATAAATGACTATCAAAAGGACCAGGCACCCTCCAACACCCCAAATACAACAGTTCTGGGTACTGAGGGTATATGCAAGGACCGGACCACAGAAAGCATGAGGGCTCACTTGTTCTTCTACCTGGACAATGTCTCCCATCTGTGTAAAAGACAGAATACAGGACTACATGGATTGTTGGTCTGACCTTGTAGGTCTGACCCCAGAGGGCATTTCTTACATGCTTGTGCTCTTAAATCCTTTCCAAAGTGTTGCATTAGATGACAGAATAAAATTCAATTTCAGCTCATAGCCTCACTCTGTCTGTTGTAGTGTCCTAGCTATAAATGCACTGAGGGCATTCAAGAAAGCTTCTGTTCCACTTGGGCAAAAGATTTGGAGAATGGCCACAACAGGCCACACTGCCAAGTTACTCTCTGGTCCAGAGGAATCCTTTCAGCAGATCGACATCTCAGACTGAACGTAGGGAAACCCTGTGGGCGCGTGTGGGCTGGAGAAACCCAGAAGAAATACTGTGACTGTGAAGATTTCTGTGACAGGACAGGAAAAAAGGATAAAGTTTTCATTACTTGGAATCCAGCAGCCAGTTTCTTGCGCCCCTTTTGGCTATTGACATAAATCTGAAAATTCCTTCTCTGCTCGAAAGAGCTGCTGACTAATACCTATGCAGGTTTCATATAGGGCTTTTTCCTTCACACTGCTGAGTATCTTTGGTTTTTGTGTTAATACTTTAAGAGCCAGTAGGAAAGGAGCCAGCACCATTTTACACTTGGCCCACAGGTTCCAGTGTGAGTAAAAGAGTACTCATCATCTCCTACCATTGCACCCAGTAATTATCTTTGGGATAATTAGCATATGTATCCTGGAGATCTCTATCAAGACTCTTCTTTCTATTGTGGACTGTAACTATTAGGTTGGATCTCTCGCTGGTATGAACTGGCGTAGCACCCTTAATTAATATCTTTTCCTCTCCCTCGGAGCTGGGAGGAAGCCTTAGGAATAGATGTTGTTAAGGGATATTCAAGGCAGCTGTGAGCTGAAGATTTGAGTCTCTTAAAATCTGATTATGCATTCCTTGTGCGCTCAGAGCTCTCAAAGTTTTCACTTGGTCATGAATGTGAGATCAGACTCTCAACTTGTTTAAATGGAGGAGTATGTGTTCCACAGACTGCAGGTATTGTTAAACTGGTAAACCTTGCACTGACAGAAACATCTTTTAAAGACTGAACAAATTATCTTCAGACCTTAAAACCTCACAGACAATATCTATGATGCAAAGGTGCTTGGGCTACCATTCTTCTAATTTTAACCAGTATAATTATGATGGATTGCTTTGCATTACTTACACAAGTTCACATATCATCATCTTCCAACCAAAATATCAGTGGCACTTCATGGATCTATCTCAGCTTGAGAACAGCTGAGGTGGTTGTTGTTGTTGCTATTATTATTATTATTATTATTATTATTATTACTCCTCTTTCTTCTGTCTGTTGTAGCTATGGCCTGTTCTGCGTTTGCTGCTGAAACACAACTGCAGCCTATTGTGGCAGTGGGTCTATAAGCAACCTGGGGAGCCGGCAGCGGGAACAGGGAAGTCATGTCCCCACTTCCTTTCTGTGATAAAAGCCTCAGGATAAAATGTCTGTAAAGCTGAGTGCTTCTGAGTGAGCTGTTCAGAGGAGTGGAAGCGGGCTGGGATTGAAGTATAGCTCTTTATCTCTTCCTACTTGTGAGTGTTTGCTCTGGAAAGAGGAGAGGCTTCAGAAGACTCAGTGCTCACAAACCACAGTGTTGGAGCAGAAGCCTTAATGCCTTTCTGTGGCAATGGGTTCTCTTTGTAAAAGCACAGTAACTTCTGCCTGCAGACAAACACTTGCAACATGCACCTCTCCACTTGTGGGGAATCTATAAAATGGGGTTTCTGTGCCTCATAATGTTTCTCTGGATTAAAGTCAGGTGTGAATTTTAATTATGACAACAATTTTGGAGCAGCTATTTCTTCAGGTGCATGTAACCCACTACAGTTATTTTGGTTCATTTTCTCTCTGCAAGTAAGTACCACTAGTAATAGCTAGTATGTTGTTTGTTACAATCCTCTTGTGATCTTTCTCATCACATACGTTAATACACAGTTGTAATTGTTGTTATTACATAGGCCTATATAACTAATCATGTATGTGTAAGTATATGTGTATGATGTTGTTAAAATAATGTGTGTTGTATAAATAAATTGCATGTATTAGTGTATGTGTATGTGCCTTTATATATATATGCACAAGGGAGAAATGGATATTTTGACACAGGGAATATTTTGAATCGCATATGAATAAAAGCTTGAGAAATAAAAAAGGGAGCTATTTTATTTCAAATTAACTAACTGGAGATAAGAGAGAAGATCTAAATAAGACCAGTGCATAAAACACAGCCTAGACATAGATTCTGATGGAAAGTCAGTGCTATAGATATTCTATTAATATCCAGATTGTTCGTGATGAACTATTTCTGAAGACAGAGTAACATAAAACAACCCCAAAAGAAGCATAAAAAAAAGTAATCAACAATCAAATAATATTTTCAATCTTTCCCTCATAGAATGACTTTGATCTTTCCTATATTCAGTTAGATCCCAACATCTAGGAACTTCTGTCAGGCCACTTATCATTCATGGGGAAATATAACAGAACTTGCCTTTCAGTAAATGAAACAGGAACATCTGATATTGCCAGTACAGTATCAGCGCCTTCTCTTCCATATGGATGAAATTTGGAAACATGGTCAGGTCCCAGGCAGCAGAAATAGATGCTGTTAGTGTAATTGTGGCCTCACTTTTGTGGGACAGGCCTTCCAGTTGGAGTTTCCAAGCACTTCATTTCTACTTGGCCAAGCTCCCTGGAGGGTGTGTGTATATATATGTATATATACATGTTTTCTGTCCCAGCAGTTTGATGAGCTATGAACTCCAGGTGTAGTGACGCTGGGTGCATTGCCTCTGCACTTGAGCAGGGGGCAAGTTGCAGGACATACATAGAAAGATTTGGGAGGCAAACACAGAGGGACTAATTGGTGGATGTGTAAAAGGGAGCAAACACACACACTGAAGATACAAAGCTGAGAGGCAAAGAGAGTCATCTTGAAAACACAACAAGCGAGGACAACTGCAAGGCCTCCTGCTCCAGTGGAGTTATCTGTGCGGTGGCCTTGTGAGGATTAGAAGCTCCTCACTCCTTAGATCTGCTCTCTGTCACGACTACAAGCACCAGGACGGCAGCTTGTTTCAAAAAGCTGCTCTGACTAAGTGAAGTGAAGATACCTACTGAGACACCTCTGTTGAGTGTTGTGTCTTCCCCGTGCTACCTTCAGCTGCTGGCAGCTGTTGCCAGCAATAGCCAACACCCAGGCATACATAGATGTCCTGTACTGTCTCTGCACCAGGCACTCAAACACATGAAAAAGGCAGGTAACCCCCTAAGCCTATAAAATAGCTATGAATATATTAACATTTAACTATTGTGACTTAATCAAGATTTGTAAATCTTAGATTTTGATTTTTGATTAGAATGAGTGATACACTCAGTGTCCATTGAAACAAGAGGATGACACGGCACCGAGCTGATAAAGAGCTGAAGATATTCCTCGATGATCTGAAAACTGCACCTATCTACTGCTGATGCTTGGGGCAAATGATTTCTCTAGGCTCAAACAATTAGAGATACCCTTCTGAATGATGTTTATCTAACGTTTCTTTCTTCACAGTGAAGACTCTTAATGCAGCAGTTGAGCAACTCCAGGAAGGCAGAGTTATCCTGAGATAATCAGGAGCCCGAGGGCTCAGAGGCAGTCATCTGTGTTCCCTGCCCCAATTTCATCGGTATATTAAATTAAAGAAAAAAAAAATATTCTGTATGTTAATACATCATGAAGGTCAAACATTCCATTGCAAAGAAGTGTGGAAATTCAAAAATAAGATTCCCAGAGCAACCCTAACTGTATGCTTCCATGTTTATGGGTATGGTGCATTTTCCCAAATATTATCACTGTTGTCCCTCAAAACCTATTGTAAATGTTGGCAAATTATTGGGAAAGTGTTGTCTCAAAGATTGCTTGTTTATTTGCCTCTGCGTATGTGTTTATGAAGTGTGTGGGTAAGCAAATAACCAATTTCACTTCTGATGTGTATTTAACAATATTCTTTGATTAATTTTGTATTTTTTTAATATATTATGTGATTAAATGTATAGGAGGGCAGAATTAACATTGATTTGTCCATCTTACAGAATTCCATAACTACATGGAATTCATTTTATGTGATAACTGGTACCAAATCACAGGACACTGGGTATATATGTTTTTAGCTGTCCTTTAGGGAAATGAGTTTCCATATAGGTTCAGCTGGTGAGCATTTCACCGCTGATGTACTCTGAAAGGTTGAGATTTATTAGTGGTGTTTAAGATACCTAATTATGGCAAAGCCACCTTGAAAATACACTACCAAACTTGAAATGAGCTGTAAGGAGCTGAAAGGCATCTGTATGATAGAATGCTTCATGACTCTGTGGTGAGCAGGTAGCTTATTACAGAGCATTTTTTAAAAAATATACACCTCCAAATATATATATAAAATATATACCTCCAGAGTCTAAATGGGACTGGCACACGTACAGCTTTTCAACACAGGTGTCATGAATGTATGTATGTGGCATTACAGTCATGACACTGTCCTCCCTCGCTATCTGAGAGCCATCTGATCACAGCCCAGCTATGTGAGCAGAAATCCCAGCTGTGGGAAACGCTGAGAAATTACTGGACCAGTGAATTGATGACACTGGATGCTCCCTGTACATTAAATAAAGTGGGCAGCTCTGTTCGATTTCTGGAGTCCCTGTGCCCATGCACTGCAACCCGCACATATGCAGCCTTCGTGAACACCCTAAAGCGTGCACAGAATTTTCCTGGGAGCTAAAAGACAATGTTATGCCTGGAATAGGAAAAATACAAGGAGAGTAGGACATGGGCCAACCTAGGAAAGCCTGAAGCGCCTCAGAAATTCTTCTATAAAAGGAAGAATTCCCTCCTGAAGGCTTTTCCCCCATTACTGAATGCCCAAAGACAGTCAAAAAAAAAATTACTTAAATGATAAACAGCTATTCACAAGCACTGGCTATAAAATTACTGTTATCTCTGAGGCACTGTTCTTTCTCTGAATCCACTGTTATGTACCAAAATTGTTAAATAACATGGTGCTAATCCACGAGCGTTTTCACAGGAAAAGCTACAGTTCTCTAGTTTTATATCATCGGAGGAGCATAAAGAAATAAAGTAAGAGTAAATGCTGATCTCTGAGCATAAATTTCAGTATTATAGTGGATGAAAGGAAATGTAAAGACTATCTTGAAGTTGATTATATCACATAACCCCACCCCAGAACTAACTTGCAATCTTTAAACTGCTGTGTTAAAGTAAAAAAGGAGACAAGATAAAAGATAAAGAGAAGAAGGGGGAGGGGGAACATCGCTGTCTTTCTGTAATGAAATTATGTGTCATAAAACTTAGATGAAATTATATGAGTTGGAGAAATCATGAGATCTGTTACTGCCATTCATTGTGTCCTCACTGGAGTCTGAAACTCCCATGATTTGTTCATTTGTTATGGAAAAGGAAGAATGGAAGGAGGAATGTAGAGAACGAGAAGGGTTAGGAAAAGCAGGGAGCTAAACTAGGAACTCAAGTGGCAATGTGATTAAAAAAAAACCCCAAACAAACAAAACAAGTTTTATTTCATGTTACATTATTAAAATCATGGCCCTGTGGTTTATTTTTGAACTGGATTTGGAAATGGCATGCGGAGCACACAAGCGGGCTGCACAACTAGCATGGCCCGTGGAGTATTACCTTCGCCTGTGAAACACAGCACCAGGGCAACAGGAGGAAAGGCAACACCAGGGCTGCAGCTCCCATTCCATCCCAGATCTTGGGTAGTGATTCACAGGGCTCCTCTTCACCCGGCTTCCTCCGAATGTTAAAATACCGGGTAAAGCTCAAATTAGAATCAATTTCATGCTGCTTGAGGTTGTAATAGAAGATTCTGTGTAGTGCAGAAGTAGTTAAAAGGCTTGGGACCTTGGAGCAATTCTGAATTGGTAAGAAAGGTTTGGAGAGGCCAGCATTGACATTTAAAATACCTAAATTTATTGATAAAAACTGAATATAACAACACAGACATCTCACAGGAATAGGATATTAAGAAATCTTTGATTTGAAAGTCAGCAGAACTGCACGATACAGCCTTAGTGAAAGGAAAGGATTCATAAAATAAAGCTATTACACAAATAATCTATTCAGAACCTCAGGCCAGTTAAGGAACAAGAAGGGATCTGACCCCCAAGTCATTCTGAAAGTGAAGGCAGAAAGGGGCAAGCAGGTTGTAGGCCTATTTGTAGCAGATAAACCACCCTGAATGAGATGAACCAAGCAAGCTGCAAGAAGTATGGCAAGAGGGAGTGAGAGCAGGTGAAACAGGGCATCAACACGTCTCTGCACAGCTCCGATGCTGCTGATTATCACAGCATCCATACGACACAAAAAAAACATCCAAACTTTTCCAGATCAGACTGTATGCCATGGCCTGTGGCAGATGTAGCAACTTGCTTGGAGATGCTTTGAATATACATGCTCATCCAAAATCAGCATGCTCATCAAAATTTTCCTGATTTTATAGTGGTTATTTGAGGGATACAAAGTTTTGCTAAAATACTACCTTCTTGCTAAAACAGAGAGTTGGGCTAGTGGTAAACACTAATTAAATCGCTGTTTGAGGGGTTTACTATTTATGGACTTGCTAAGAACTAAGTAAAACAAAGACATTTTTATCAGCTAAAAAATCCACTATGCATTCTTTTTGCAAAAAGGATTAATAGAAAAAAAAAAAAACTACCCTGCTTTCTGGCTAGTTTTAAAAGGCAAGGAATATGTGTATTCCTTAGTGTAAACTTTAACAATCCTCATTAAGGCCACTCTCCTGACTGTAGTTTCAGCAACAGCTTCCATGGCCAGAGGAAA
Organism: Porphyrio hochstetteri; assembly: GCA_020800305.1. NCBI lineage: Eukaryota > Metazoa > Chordata > Aves > Gruiformes > Rallidae > Porphyrio > Porphyrio hochstetteri. Next base: position 30,802,149 of record CM036905.1, on the reverse strand, counting down.
GATGTGGCAGAACAAGGCCATATCTACAGAGAAAGCTAAGGAGAAAATGATCTTATGAAGTTATGAAATAAATTCTCCTCTCTGTGCTGTACGTTGTGTTCTTCTAACCAAAGTGACCAAAACTAATGAACTACTAACGTAACTAATGATTACAAGAGATCCCCGTGAATGTTTTTGGCCCATTGTGTTAATTAAGGTTTGATTCTGAAGTGGGCAGAAATGAAAGGAAGCAAAGAAAAATCATATCTATATTTCAGTGTAAATTGCTGTGTTAATTGGGATATAATTCTGCTGCTGGGGGAAACGGGACAAAAAACACCAACTATTTTTAGACCTGTCATCATTAAATATACTTGCTCCTGTCTTAATATTGACGTAAACCAGAAGTGAATATATATTTTAAATGCAAGTATTGCTAAATGATGCACATCCCTCAAGGGCTGAATGTAAGTCCTGGTATAAAGCTCATTAAAATCAACAGTAACTTTTCCCCTGCCTTCAGTAGAGTCTGAATCTGGATACAAATGAGTATTCTAGAAAAGAGTAAAAATGAGAAAGAAAATGGAAGAAAGGCATGATAGTTAAAATGTTGGTACTGACATTCAGTTATAATAATAAACGCTCTTTTCCCAAGTCAAAATTCTGTAGTTTCATGTTCTGGTAAAGAGAGTCAAAAGACTTCCCATAGAATTGCTTGGGAATACCACTGCAGTCCCAGTGCTGCCTGTGCTCAGGCTAGCCTGTTACACAATGCGCTATTCTAAAATAATCTGGGAAGAGGGTGAAGAAGGACATTCTTGGGAAGAATTGTAAGTGGCGGAAACTAAGCTTAGTTCAGAAATTTACACTGTTATCTAAATTGCGACTGTATCAGTCATTACCAGTTAACTGCGGTTGCACCCAGGTCTTTTTATGGAAGCCTTTGAAGAACTATCCAGGTTATCACAGGAACTGGTGACTCAGAAGGCAGCAACCTTCCTTCTGCATCATGTGCTGCTAAAAGTGTTCTCCTGGATGAGGAGGGAAATAAAACTTTCAAAGCTTTGAAATTGTTAAAACGTGTGGGGGGTTTTAAGAGAGGTTTTTGCCCATATCCTGGACAGATTCTGCTCCAGGTAATTACATCCCCTCTCTAGTCCCAACTGGACACATTATTCTTCATTTACTCTTTTAAAACACTTTTGTTGCTGCCACAGTCTTGTTCCTTATTTGATCAGCTGGTTGGCCAATGCAATTTGAAAGATCTTTTCAACACAGGATAAAATAAAGTAGGCTTTTCCTTTTACCAAATTAATCCTTATTTTTAAGAATTTAAATTCCACAGCTCAGGGCATTTTCTTGAATGTCTCTGCAATTCAGAGTACTGTGCTTTCACAACAGCCGTGTTGTAAAATCAGCTATTCTTTATCTGAAGAAACTGCAGTGATATAAAAAGTAGATGCTCAAAGACAAGAGAAAATAGATTTTAAAATGAGACCCCTGTAAGTAAATGTTGACATTTGTGATTCAGATTGCAGGAGCCTGTTCTTCCCCAGTTTAGAGAAACAAAGGCATATTTTGCTTCTCAAAGCAGTTATCATGGGGTGGGGAAAGAGACAAATTAAAAGATAAAGGGAGGGATATACTATATGAACAAATAGTAGGATTTGGGGCAGAGAAAAGCCTTAGCCCAGTAAAAGATATTAGCAGACAAACTGTAAGAGTCATGGAACATTTCTAAGAGATAGGAAAAAGTATTAATGTAAGATAGTTTAGAGGAGGAAGAAGAGCAGAGAAGTGACTGAGGGTTTTCCTCAACAATGATGCAAACACATGGAAAGTGAAGACTTGGGGAAAAAATATCTTGGAGTTAAGTTTTAGTCAGGCTTGTGTTAAACCCCTCCTTAAACGACTTTGATTAGTAAATGGCAGTACGTCAAGAAGAGGCAATGAAGAGAGGTTAAGCTGTAGAACTGCATAATGGAACCTATGTCAGAAATGAAGACGATGAACTGTTAGAACTGATAATTACCAGTGTAAAAATCTCAGGCTGAAGCTGTATCAACAGATATGAAGACACAGAGAAATTGCATCGAGTTTGCAGGGGAAGACATGTCTCTGGATTGTCTCAAGGAGCTATACAGGCAGGCGGGTATTCCCTCTCTACATGACTAAATCTTCTGAGTATGGAGAAATACCAAACGAAAATCATGCTGAAGGATAAAAAATGATAAAAGGTAAATTATAGAAACATATATGTCTCAAAAATAACAGACACTTCTCTTTACTCTTGGAGATGTTGTTTGCTTATTGCTCTCAGGATCCAAAGCACATCCTGATCTAGTAAACACTCTCTTGCTGGAACAATTGAGTCTCTGAGCTAAGAATCGACCCTTTTCAGTCCATTCACCAGAAAAGGTGAGAACTTTGCTTTCTCTCTGCAAGCAGAGCATCCTCCTAGATTAACCAAATGACATTTCTTTTCCCTTCAGGACAAATTTTAGAAAAAGTTCACAGCTAGCTGGCATGCAGCCAGCACGACATTCCCTGGCACTGCATGCCCATTAAACTTCAGAGTTTGTTGGCACAAGCCAGCTCTGCATTCTGTCCCAGAGATGGCTGTATTTCAGCAGTAATGAAACTGCAATACACAGAGCCACATTCTTCGTTCCAACACCCATGCAGCTCCAGTGAAAACAATGCAGGCAAAGTTAGAAAAATTATATGGTGGTGAACAAAGGTGACCCTGTCAAGCTTTTATTTTTAAAAAAAAAAAATCCTTTGTTTTCCCCAAACAATTTATCAGCTCCCTCCCCCCAGTAATTCTACTGAACTTTTTAACAAGATCTGTCAATATTTTCCTCCTTCCATCAGAGGGGATCATCTGTGTTACCTTATAGCTGTTCCTTACAACAGGGAATCATAGAATTGTCTTGGCTGGAAGGGACTCTTTAGATCATCAAGTCCAACCATCACCCTAACCTGCCATCCACTAAGCCATGTCCCTCAGCACACATCATCAGACAGCTCACTGTGTTAGCGATGAGCAGGCTGAATTAGCTCCAGCTAAGCACTGGTCATTGAAATAAGAGGTTTTTGAAGTACAGGCAGGAAACTGGTAAATTGGGACACAGAAGTTACAGCCCAAAGGACAAGTGGTACTGTGCTTTGGAAAGCTTTATTTGTCATTAAGGTTTATGGGCATAAACAGGTGTCTTGTTTTTCCATTCGGTGAGCAGGTGGCTGGGTATTCAACCTCCTTCTTTTAAAAACTCCAGATCAGTGCTGGGCACAGGCAGGCCCGCTAAGGAAAGCTGACGCATCTCGCTTGTTCTTACTCAACACAAGAGCACTTTGGCCCTATCTCCCTCATTTACTCTTCATTCCTGGTTCCCTGGGGGGTTGCTCTATCCGAGGGGCACCTCTACACTGGCACAGTTGCTTCAGTGAGCATCAGGCACACGTGAAACACTAAGCAAGCTGAGCAGAACAAGCCATGTGGTGTATCGGGCAAGTACACTTAACAGGCACACTGATTTCTATTCGCTGGTCTGACTGATATGAGTAAAGCTGGTGTAAGAATTTTGCTGAGGATTAGTTAGATGATTCATAGGAAAATCCAAACTTAAGGGGCCAATTTACATTCAAAGTATGTGGCTGAGAAAAGCTGGGAAAAGGAAACTGCCTCTTGCTCAGAATGGATCCTAATTGCCTAATTCTTCTAGTTACAGTGATCAATCTCCAAGAATGTCTAAATTAAGGAAACCATATATGTATATACGTGTATATACACTTCCTTTCAAATACTGAGTTTCACATTCCCCTGTATGAAACTCCAAATGCCAAGATCTGCTCATGGGAGATTCACTCACACTCCCAAAGGCCCTTTCCTGTTTTCTTGTTGGACAGCAAAGAGCAGGATTGGCCCCACTGCCTATAAAACACGGGGCAATTAAAAGCATGCTGTAAAATATTATTACGTGAATGACACACATCTGTTCCTGGAACAGGGCTTATTATTTTGTGATTAATCTCGTTCACCAAAGAAAGTTGTGAGGGCAGAGGATCTATCTTTCTGTTTATCTGTCTCCTCTGTGCAATGAATACTTCTGAGAGCTGACAGTAACACCTACTGACAGAGGAGACTAAGGAAACAGCAATATTTTTCTATCTGGTGATAGAAACAGCTAATAATTACATGAGATGCTCTTATGATTTTTTACTTGAGACTGTATTTTATATATTTTGACATCTCTCATTAATGACTTTTGCCCCACATAGGATGCCCCGCTACGAAAGGACTGGTTTCTACATACTTGATTTCTCACAACACGAGCTCTCTTGCATTATTTCTCATTTACAGGGATTCATTATTAAAGTACTGCACACGGGTTTAAGCCATAAAACACCAGGAGATTTGTCTGGACTTTGAAAGAGATTTTATGACGTTTGGGATTTGGGAGCAATACTCTAAGGAAAAATATTTTTGAAATGTGTCACTTTCTGGATGCCTCGAATCTAGATGAAGATTCTCTTACCAAAGGCAGCTCGTTTCTCAGGTCATTCTTTGACTCTGCTCTGAGCTCTATCTTCTCCCACACATTCATTTGAAGTTGTCTGGTCTCCAAACATTTATAGCAAAGAACTCTCCATCACGCAACTTGGGGAAATATAATCTCCCTCTTTTATTTAATCCCTTTCTATCTCTGTGCTACAAACAGAAAGCCTGTGCTTCCTCCACACCCATTCTCCCTGCCAAAAGCCTTATTGCAACTTCCGGTCATTGGACTTCCTCTAAGTGAGTTTTATCCGAACAACTGATGTTAACTATTTGCTTACTAAGTGTTTCCTAGGAAAAGGCTCATTTATTCAATAATCTTTATCAGTTATTGTAACTGGAAAATATTAGTGGCACTCGGAAAAAAGGAAAAAAGTGACTTACATTATTTAGGACTAAAATAAAGAGAAAGGCAAAGAAATACCATAATTATTTTCAGGCAATGGGCGTCCTGCTTTGTATCAGCAGGGCTAATGATAGGCTGTTCACATCCAGAGGCGTAATAATCCACATAAAACCAGTAGTATGTTGCATTTCTAAAACACCGATCACCACTGGATCTCAAAACCCTTTTAGAAATGTAAGAAATACTGCCCTGGCATTCCAGCTCTTGATGTTCTAAATTAACTTAAAGCAACAACGATCTTTTGATCCACCTCTGAGCTGTAACTAACCTACAGGTCCTACTTGGGACTTGCAGGAAGTTGGGAAGAGCATGACCCAGAGAGAATTTGAGGAGAGAAGGGCTGCGTCATCCCAACGGGTGTGCTGCTATGGAGCACGAGGGGTCTTTGGGAACTCCTGGCAGGGCTGGGGGCGGTGTACCGATCTCAGGCCTGGCAGCTGTGGGCTCGGGAATCCAGCCTTCACACACTTCACCAGCCCCTGGAATAGCACTTTTTGCTCGCGCTCCGAGTGAAGATCTCCCAAGCCGAAAGCAGGAGCGTGGCGATGAGGCCCCGCGCGTCGCGCCCTACTGTCCCCGGCCCCCACGCACCCCGGACCCGGGGAGGTGAGGCCTCCCTCCTTCCCTCCCTCCTTGCCACCACAGGCGGTGGCGGCAGGCCGAGAGAAGCCGCAGAGCCGCACAGCGGGCGGCCCGGCCCGGCCCGCCCCGCCCCAGCGAGGGCATCGCGGCCGGAGCAGCGGCCATCCCTTTCTGCCCTCCCTTTCCTCTCCTCTCCTCTCCTCCGCCCCCGCCACTCCACACCGGGGATGCGCACCCGGGAGGGGGGGTGTGTGTGTCGGGGGGGGGGGTATGCCACTACTCCGCGGGGGCAAGGCCGCCTCCGGGCGCCCAGGCGAGCACACCAACGCGGGGCCCGACGGGCGGGCGGGGAGCGACAGGGGGTGACGGGGGCTCCGGGGAGCAAGGGGGGAGGGGCCGCCTCGCGGCGCCGCGGGGCCGTGCCGCGCGCCTGCGCAGGGGGAGCGGAGCGGCGAGGTCACCCCTCCCCTTCGCACCGCCCCCGCCGCGCCAGAGCGAGGCTGGGCGTGCGGCGTCACGGCGACGGCCCCAAGCCGCGCCCCGGCACAGGCAGCGAGAGGCAGCGGAGCGGGCGGCGGGCGGCGGGCGGAGCGCAGCGGGCTCGGCCGGCGAGGCGGCGGTCGGCGGGGAGCGGAGGCGCTGTCCGGTAGGTTGCGGCGGGAGAGCGCGGGCTGGGCCGCTGTGTCGGTGGGGTGGAGAGCGGCGTGTCTGGTACAGGTGGCGCGGCGGGGCGGGGACGGGCCGGTGGGGGCGGCGGCGGCTGGGTGGGGGGGGAGGTGGCGGGGAGCGACGGCGGGGAGCGGCGCGCTGAGAGGGAAGGGGCACGAGCCTGAAACATGGCGGAGGAGGAACTGGAGCCGCCGCCTCGTCCGGCCTCAGGCACGGGGGGACACCGCGGGGGGGTGGGGGCAGAGAGCGGCGCGCTGAGGGGCAGCCGCTGCCCGCCGGGCCGAGGGCCCGGCCCAGCCCTTCGCCGCCACCCCCTCCCGCCGGTCTCCGGAGCAGAAGTTGGAGCGGAAGCGGAAAGTTGTAACCCCGTCGCTCGGGGCCGCGACGTGGGGCCCGGCCGGGTGCGGGGAGGGGCGGGTGACGCCCGGCTCGGCCCCGCCGCGGGCGGGGAAGGGGACGGTCCCCGGCTGCCGCCGTCGTTGTCAGCGGGAAGTCCGAGCCGGAGCCCCACCTAGTCCGAAGCTGCACGCTCTTTCCGGCCGGTCTGCGGGGGCGAGGCGGGGCGGGGGACGGACGACAGGCCGAGCGCCGGTGCTTGTGCCAGGGGTGGCCACGGAGTGGGACAAGCAGGCAGCGTCGTGGCCAGCGAATTCCCTTCCTGTTTATCACAAAACGAAAAGGAAGAGAGGATGACAGGGACGTTCATCTCGTCTAAACACCCTTCCACCCACCACCCCCCTTGTGTCAAAGCAAATGGAAGAATTTGACTGACACTTCCTGTGCCAAACCCGTCTAATAACCCTGAGATACCTCGTACCCTTCTGCCTGTATTGGTGAAGAAGCCATGAAAGGAAAGCAAAGTTTGTGAAGGGTGGAATGAAACCAAATCTGAGTGCTTCCACACTGGCCTCGAATTACAAAAAGGGGATAATAAACCAAGGTTTCCTGGGGAAAAAAAAAATCAGTGTCCATTTACTCCCATTTCTATCTTAAAAGGATGGGTTGTGCTCTTCAGGATAAAACAAACAAAAAAGTCTTTTCCGTCTGTTTTAGGGTATGACAGTAAGGTAGTAGAGTTACAGAAGAGGGTATTTTAGAGATACACAGCTTGAAAATTGCACAGGCTCTGTGTGTGTGTGCTTGCATTTAGATGTTTTGATAAGTGTAATTTGTTATTTCCAGCATATAACCACTACATCTTACCTCAGTGTGACAGTTTATGACAAAGACTTTCCAGTACTTTCACAGTAAAACATACTTTGAAATTACTGTTATAAAAAAGAGGACAAAAAACACTCTTTCATAAATTAAAAGGCAAAAAATAATCACATTGTCTTATATAGTAACCATTCAAAACCAAATATATTTCCTTTTGGAAAGACGCTATTTTCTCCTCTCTGAGGAAACTTGAAAAATTATACAAATGATTCTTTTGGATGACTTGCATCTGAAATCACAATCGCATTTGGGGTAAAAAAACCAAATAATCTTGCTCCAGTCAAGTATGTTTGATTTCTTTATTCATTGCACCTCTTACTCTTGCTCAAAGTCTATTCTGTAGACTTCATTCTAGCTAAAAATAATGCTGAATTGAATAGCAGAGGGTACCTTGGCTGTTCACATTAAAGGCTCTGCAAATAAACTTTCTAACTAATTAGGTGCAGTGTTTTATTCTTTGGTACCTGCATGTTTCCAGGGATGCTTCTTGTAGTGGTATGAACTACTTTAAGTTCAACTTGCAACTGTAGTGTAAAGCTTTATGATTTTCTGTAGTTAAATAACTAAGGTTTGAGTTGCACTGTACAATATAAATGTCATGTATCTTTTTTGCAGCCAATGTGATCGTACTTGGAGCACCTGTCTGCCTGCGGGTGAAATAATCTGCAAAACAGAGTTGAAAGACTAGAAGTATAAAAACAGAACTTGTATATGGGGAGGAAAAAAAAACCCCAACCCAGTGGTCTTTTAACTGTCTGTAGGTGTGTGTCTTGCTTCTGTTACTACATACATGCACCAGATAAATTTTCTGAGTGGAGTTAAAATTGTGCTATTTTCTTCTGAAGCTCTGCTGCGGGACAGTTAATCAAAAATAAATCTGAAGTGAGCCATGACAGTTCTCTATGTGCTGTGCCAGTTTTGCAGCGTGTAAGTGACTGTCTTTTTAATTGAGAGCCTTTCTGGAGCAGAGGCAAACAGATGGGAATCTAGGTGAGGGCCTACAAAAGGAGAAAGAAATTACTTGTATAGCTGAGGAAGGAAGTGTGCTGAAGACTGCACTGTAGGTTGTGTTCTAATAGTAAATGTGACTGGGAACTAAAACAGTTGTCCACCTAGCATCTGGGATATGGGTAGTGTAAGAGTCAGAAGTACTTGATGCTTACTGTTGTAGTGCCAATCCTGTCATCTGCAGAGCTCTGCTAGCTGCTCGGAGCTAGGTAGAGAGGTGCTCTTGAGGGTGAGAGTATCTTACTGATAAAAACAGGCACTCCATTATCCTTCAGTGTATGGTAAGAGGGTAGGTGGGTCCTTCATGAGTTTACCCATCTGAGCATTGCTTAGGTGACTTTCAGATACCTAACTGACATTTAGGAGTGCTCTCCAGGATAAGCTCAAGTTGTGAGTTTTAATCCAAATTCCTCTCTTAGTAAACACATCACTAAGCATACCCTATACAAGACAAGTTCATGTTTAGCTTGTGGTTGCAAGCACTACCACTCTTTTGCCTCAGAATAAATACAGAAGCAGACTGAAGTGCACTGTGTAACGTCAGTGTCTTGAAACCCTGCTGAGTTGGGGCAGGCTTCTGCTGTGTTCTCTTACATCTAGGTCAGGTAAAGGGATATTTTAGACAGCCTCCTTATTCGGAGATGTTGAAGGAGTATCTGCAGTAATTATACCTTCGTATTTGAAGGCAAACTTTGTTTTCCTGCCCAGACATGGCTAAGATGGTCTGTTTCTATTCTTTTTGCATGAAGCAGAGAAAAAGGAAGGGGTTTTTTGTTACTCGATTGCCATTAATAGGGAATCTGTTTTCAAAGTTGTTCAGCAGTTGACTGCAGTAGAGCTTTAACGTCTTACTGAAAGCATCTAATATTACTTTCTCCTTAGGGCCTGTCAACCATGAGCAAACAGAGTGGGGCAGGCACAGAGGAGATATTCTGATGGAGCTATGGCAGCCTGCTTGTGGAAGGCAAGCACTGTTGGGGGAAAGTCGAAGGCCTTGTCTGCTGGCGCAAACTGTTCCTTCATGGAATGGTTGAATGAGGCTACCTTCAAAAGCAGCAGTAGGTTCTGACTTGAAGCTCTCATCTCTTAAGCTTTAGAATTCCTAAAGAAACCCTGGACAACTGAAACTGGAAATATTTTTTTTTTATTATTGTGTGTGCTGTTTGTGTGCCGTTGTGAGTTCCTGACGTGCTGCATATTCCCTTCCTCCAGCAGCAAGGAAAAGGGAGGAAGGCTATGAATGCCAGGTTGGAAATTTGCCTATTAGGCAACTTTTGAAATCTAAAGTGATTTGGGGGCCCTCTAGCTATTCTTTTTTTTCAAAGAACAGTGTTGTAATAGTAATTTTCATTACTGAAGCAGTAGAACGAAAGTTACTATAAGACCTTACAGCAATGCGTGTAGCAGAGTAATAGGAACTTTTCAGTGTTGAACCAGAAGGAAGAAGAGGCTTTCAATAGTATCTTATACACTGTCCCACTCAGCTTTCCAGATATTAATCCAAGGACTTGATGTTATTGGAAATAAATCCCTGCTATGTAACTGTGAAAAGATACTGCCAGTTATAGGACACATGGTTAGTTCATTCGTGGCCAAGGGAGGAAGGCCAGACCATAGTGCAGGAGTGGGACAGCCTAGCCTTTCTGGAGGACTGGTGTTTGCATCCTGTGACAGAGAAGCAGCATCTCATGTTTCTCTCCAACCTGAGATTCTCTTTAGGGAATGCTAGTTTCTCACATTGTTGTATATCATTCCTGCAGCTGTTGCAACATGGGAAGGTGTCCTAAATCTGAATGATTTGACCAGGTCTTCTGCAAGGATATTGTATGGCACTGTTACTGGTTCATTAAATAATTTCCAGTAAAACTCTGACTGTAGAACTGTGAGAAACTTTGTATCATTAAATTTCTGGATAGTACTGAAGAACAGTAACAGGAAAACAATTTGTTTTCATAACTGAAGACAAAGCAAGGATCTGTAGTTGTAATTCTTGTCTTTTTTCATAGAAATTCAGGAGAATGTGCTTTTTCTGTCAAAATTTTGTTGACATTAAGATGAGTGTTACTCTTACTTGCTTTAATTATAGTAGCTGTTTTAAAATCATAGGTAATCTGGATTAAAGGAAAAAATGCAGTTTAACCATATTTCCTTTATTGTGGTTTACTTCATTACTGTATGTGGAATTAGATAGTGGAAGTTTTTTTCCTGAATTAATTTGCTGTCTGTAGCCCAAATAATTGTGTGCTGGCTAGCCCCTTCCTTCAGTTAATCTAAAATAATTTGTGAACACAGGTAGTTCCTGCTACTGTTTCTTTTTGTTTCTCTGTATTACTTCTCTTAGCTTTTGAAGTCATGCTATTTTTTCCACTTACAGACTGTTTCTGCTACTTAACCAATTGTGCCTTCGTTTTTGTGTTGGTTTGGTTGGGGTTTTTTGTATGTCTGCAGTGAAGGGAAGTTTCTTAAAAGCATTCATCATGTATCAGGAAGAAGCAGTGGGCACCATCGCAGGATGAACTGCAGATGTACGCAGGTTACCTGTGTGGAGTAAAGAGGGAAGGTACAGGAAACAAGCAGGACCTGTATGTTGCTTGGTGTGGCACATCAGCACTACTGAAATCAAAGTCTTTTCAGTAGTTGCAGGGCCAGACCAGCTACTTCTGCTTTTTTTTCCTGAAGGTTTCATGTATGATGATTGCGTTTTTTTAAAGCTAGTATGCTGAACAGCACTTGACTATCAGCCTTGTCTGCAGTCTGAAGCAATCCAAGTTGTGCGGTTGTACAGCCCTTACTTGCAGTTAATCAAACTTCTGTAACATCTGGTCTGATACTTCCCCCTGAAGTGATTAATTAGAAGACTAGTGGAAAGTTTTAACAAGTCTTTGTTTTTTCTGCATGTGGGGAACGTGTAATAGAAGTAATCTATTAAGTGGAAGTTATCTAAGAACCTTATTCTCTGCAGTACAGTATTTTGGACTGGAGTATTTGTTTATGTGACATTTACAATAAGGACTGAGCTGTGCGTGGCTGTGTGTCCAGGCTTATGTTGTTATGTTTGAGGCCAGGCCAGTGATACACAGTGCCAGACCCTATTTTATTAATCTTGCAAATGTGAAGTGGTTGGTGAATTGTTAGACATTGTAAGATGCAGTCAGTAACCCTCCTCTGATCTTTCATTGTGAAGCTACTTAAAGAGAACATTTTGAAAGCTTGATGTACAAGATCACCTATAAGCATAGTCTCCTTGGCTTCATGTGATTGCTTTTTTGCATATGGTATTGTTAAAGGATTGTCTTGCAGTGGGAAAAGTGTATGAGTTAATACTGCATGTAAAATCTTGACTCTCAAACATCTGAAGTTACGTTTTTTTAGTTATGTATAAGGATGTGTCATACTGTCACTGTGACCCTTCTGACTTGCTTAAAATGAGGAATAGGTGGGCAATAGGCATTCTGTGAGTGTGAAGGTGTTGGCCCCATTCAGAGAGTGGTCCTTTTGTTACTGTTTTTATTGGTGCAAGTGTACGGAAAATGCTATGTGTTCATGGATTTTATGATGAGCAGCATCAGAAATGAGATTCTTGGCAAGTGTGACTTCACCTTCAGAGTTACTACACATATTATGCCAGTCCATAAATGAATTTCCAAAATCATTTTATATCAACAGTATTCATTGAATATAAGTATACAATTTGAGATGCCTTGGACTTGTGTTCTTAGTGTGCTGTGAAATGCTGTGTTGAAAAATCCAACTTCTGCTGATATTAGTTACTTGAATATGTTGTGCTTCTAGAAATTGATGTCAAAATTGTCATTTTAGCACCTGGTGGAACATAAGAGACTGTGTAGTAGTCGCGTGGCACAAAGAAGGAGCAATGGAAGAGGCAAGAATAGCTGGCTGTCATGTTGGAGAATCGCTCCTCCATTTTTTGATAGATCTTTTTTGACTTAAGTAGCAGATCAGGTGGGATCTCACCAAAGAGGAGACACTGTTACTTGATGTAGATCACCCTGGGTGTCAAGCAAGTTTGGAGGCCACATGATAATAACCAGGAGGAGGCAATACGATAATAGACATTCATAACTCTTACTTTTTTAACCAGATGCTTGGCCTTCGAATGGTCTTTTTTTTGTGTTGTACAATTTTGTACTTGCTTTTTGTATCTTAATACTAGAGAGAAATAAGCATTTCTTAATTATTCCTATAGTCTTACAGATTATTGTTACCTTTTCATCTTTATATTTGAGTAAGTCCATTGCTTTTTTAATTGATCCTGTTTTGGTTTGGGGTTGGTTTTTTTTTGTTCTGATCTTCTTAAACCTTATTTCAGGAAATGCCCTAAGCTAAATTGAGGTGTAGCTAGAGATCTTGCATGGCAAACTGAAGTATGACAGCTGAAGTTCTGCAAAAACTGAATACCTGAAAGCGAGGTTTTACAAGTAAGTGGTTTAGGCACCTAGGTATGTGCTGGTGCTTGGCATCCTTTTGATCCATGTGTTGCTTTTCATCAAACTATTAAAGAGTAATCTCAGAAGAAAAGTGCTGTATCTATGTGAATAGGAATCTGAGTGAGAAAAACAAGAGTATTTCACATGAAGCCTAGAATGAAAAGGTAGAGTAGGCTGTACAGTTTTATTCTTGATGAACAAAGGAGCTGATTTTTCATCTTCCCTTTCTGCTGGAAATCTGGGCCCTGTCTAGCCAGAAAACTGATGAAGAAGCAGCATTAAGTTTGGACTTAATTTAACTGCAATAACCAAGATTTTGAACAATGTGAAGTCTTGCTAGCTGAAAATACATCCTGCTTCTAGCCAGAGGCAAGATCTTAAGACACACTTTGCAAATACTTTTTTCAAAGACAAATACATCAACCTGAAAATATTTGTGTTTTCAGGTAATTCTTCCATTACTTAATTTTATTGTGGACTACTTCTTGAGTGAAATTCAGTGTTGTTTCATAGAGGAAAGCTGAAGCCCCTTTTCCAAGCTGAATGCTGGATCTGCTGTGATAGAAGTTAAAATAAGTAACCGTTCACAGCCTTATCTACAGAAGCCTGAAGTCATAGAGTCCCAAGAACCTAAACAGAGGATGCACCAGGTAAACTGGGAGCACCCAAAGCAATGTGGAAATACAAGACTGGTTTCATGAAAGATAAACTTGCTTCGCTGGAACAGGGTGGACTGAAAAGTCATTTTTCCACTCGGGCTTTTCCAGCTTGTTTTAAGATGCATGTATTTAATTTGCTGGAAATAAAACTCTTCTTCAGTAAAAGATTTAGGCTGTAGTAGTAACACTTGTTCAAATGATGTGGGGATTGTCATAGAAGACCAGACATACTGGTTTGTATTTAGAAAGCTCTCCCCATCCAAACCTCTGGAGCTGATTTTAAATTTTGGTATGTTTTGGATGTCTTCTGCTACCTTATCACAGTATGTGTTTGTTTTGACTTAACAACAAAGTGAGTTTTAAGGAATGACAGGCCTCTTCAGAAAATGCCAGGTTTTGAAGGTGTGGAAGAACAAAAAATATGGTCTAAACAAGAACTAGTGTGATCTTAAGAAGATTTAAATAGATTCTTGTAGAGACTTGATTAAAACAAGTTTAACCTTCATTAATTTTGGTCTAGTCCATGTAATAAAATGGTGTGGGGATGAGTGTGATTCAAATTCAGTTGGTTAAAATTACTCTTTTTGTGTAGGTGTCATTGTGTCTTATGAGCTCAGGTTTGCAAGTATGAATTACCTTTGGGTTCCTGCTCATAACTGTCAGATTTTTCCCTCTCTCAGAAATTCCTGACCTGTTACAGTAGATTTTAGGGGGGCTAAGATGCTTTAGCTGCTCACAAAGCAGAGACAGAACTGCTCAGTTTGGCATGTTAACATAGGCCAGTATCTAGTTTTGTGTGTTTTTTGAGGAGTGTTGTTTTGGTTCCTTTTTTTGTGTGTGTTTTTAATACCTTCATCAGCTTGTGGCAGTTTGGCAATTGCCTCAGAAACAGCCAAGTTGTCTGTGCATCTGCATATGGGCACAGATATGGAGGTCAACTTCTACAGTTGTCATCATCTAGTCAAGGTACGTTTGTGAGTTGGATATTCTCTGAGGAGCTACCATTCCTAGGCTCAAGATGCTACTGTGTCACTGCCAGAAAAAGAACAAGATGTTCTGAAGACTACGTTTTGGCCACTTCAGCTAAGCATTTCAGACCTTTTGCAAGCCCACCTTTATTGCTGGATTCAGCTACTGAAGTTAACTGTGAAAAGAAGCAGTTATGGTTGCACCCGCATTAGTGCAGAGGTAGGAAAACCAGTGTGGCAGAAGGTGGTAGTTATTGCTGGGTGTTGGTGCATGTTTTTTTTTTTTTTCAGCTTAACCTCAAGACAGATGTCTTGAGCTTTAACAAAAGAACTGTTTGTGAAATTCTGTATAATTTGGGTGACCTGGAGTGATGTTTGCTGCTCACGTTCAAATACTGTGTTTCTATTAGGGGAAGTATTGATTGAGAGGTCAAAACAGACTTGAGTTACAATTACTTGGGACTTTGCTGGTATGGTTCATTTATCATGGAAGAACTAATTTTATTCCTGTTAATGAACGTTAGTAGCTGGTATTCTCAGATTGCATAGATCAGTGTCCTTTCAACAGATAAAACTTCTAATCTTAATTAAAATGACGTATGGGAATTTCTAAGACTGCTCTTAGGCTACCAGCTTGATTTGTAATACAATTACTATAAATTGCTCTGTGGAAGGATACTTTGTATGTAAAAGGGCCTGCACCAGCCAATCTTAAATGGCCAGTAACAAAACCTCGTATAGTGATGAAAGCAATCTATATATGTGCATTGACGATGTGTTAGTAATCTGAACAAACCTAAATTGAAACCAAGCTCTTGAGGACAGTGCAAGTAATGATACTGTGGTATGCAAGCTCTGGCATTGCCAGGGCTGTATGCAATGTGTGGGTTACTGAGAAAAATAGACAGGAGAGACAAAAATTCAGCTGGGACTGGGATTGCAGTTGAACTGAGCATTACCTTATGTTGGTAGAAGGAAACTCAATATGAGGCTTTATTGGTTCAGCACCCAGTGTCACAGTTGGAGTAGAGCGAGGATTGCCAGATGTTAAGCAGATATCACATGGAATTTGAGGGTAGGTCTTTTTTTTTTCCTGCAGCAGAAGTTAAGCTGCCTTTTTCCAAAGAGGAGTATCTTAAGCCAACTGGCAAGTTTATTCTTGAAAAGTAACTTTCAAACTGCACGTGAGTACATTTTTACAAGAGAAGTTTCTTGACCCTGAAAATTTCCATGCCTGCCTTGTAGTCCTGCTGTTTTTAACTGTTTTTGTAGCTTGAAAGATAAAATTTACTGTCACAATTAAGGGAAGAAACAAATGCTTTTAATCAGGAGGATACATATTGGGTAAGGCATGTTGGGTATACCATAATGTGACAGTCCATTTATTGGTAAAAGTTTTAGAGCTAAATACTGATCCTTCTTTGCAGTGACAGTAGAGCCAAATTTAAGGCAGTAAATTGCTGTCTCTGTTCTCAAAACTTGCTGTATGGTCGAATACCTAGCTTATGCCTACAAGATATGATAATGTGGTAATTATGCATTCTCTGAATTTAATAGACTTGTAGTATTTTTAAAATCTGAGTGTTCTTTCTATTTATTGTCTGCCTAGATATTCTGTGCAAGCATAAAAAACCATTTGCAATTCAGTTTCTTCAGGAATTCTGAGATCATTGTTTTAGCTGGAAGTCTTAACTGGTAGAACATGCATAAACAACTTTCATGGGGGATGGTGACTACAGAAACAGGGAGAAAATACAAAACCATGCAAACATAAGATTGCAAAAATAAGAATAAATCTGACAAATGTTACAACCTTCAGCTGTAAATAGATGTTACAGCTTGGGTTTTACAAGGGACCCAAAATTTTGAATTGACACATTTGAATTTTTCACACAAGGCTGAAACTTGAACTCAGTAAGGTTTGAAACATAGCATATATTTTAGTAGATTAAGAATGTTCATTACATCACTTGCTTTGAAATTACTTTATACTTTATATCAAAGTATTGCAAGTTGCACATGTTTGTTAGTGTCTCACATTTGGAAGCTTTCATCTTCATACCAGCAGCTTCAAGCAGACCAGTTTTCATCCTTAGAACATGCATTAAGTTTGTGTTCAGATTTAACTGGGAGTTAACTTTGACTGGAAAAAAACCCCAGATTTTATTAATCTATACTTAATTACAGACAGTGGAACTAGTCTCACAACTTAAGCTCATGTCTGTGTGCAGTATTTATCAAGGTAGCTCCCTTCAATGGAAGGAGGAAAATTTGGCTAAGCTATCTCTATGGATGAGTGCCCCTGTGGGCAGTTCGAGGAGCAGCTTAAACCTCTGTGCCCTGTTTGTGCTGCAGTAACTTGTTCTCAGGTCTCTGCTGCCTTCTTCGGTGGTTAGTGTGATTTCATGTCACTACATAAGCTTAACCGCCCAGGCAGCTTTTTGAAAATACTCTGAAGATTCTCTGGCATCAGTTAAAATATTTGACCATTATTGAAGAAAGACTTTTGTCCAAGAGAAATTACACTATCAGCACCCAGAGTAACTAGCTGTCCAACTGACAAAATACTTGTTTGTCAAGACAAGAAGCTATCAAACCTGGATAAAAGCTAGAAATAAAAATTGCTTCTAGCTTTGTTTACCAAACAGTTGACTTGCTTCCAAAGAGTCTGCATTAGTAATGAAACAGCTCTACTTCCAGGAGTCTTGACTATAAAAGTCTTTAATTAGACCCATCAACTTTTTAGTGTATCTTGTCTTCAGAATTGATTTCTGAATAATATTTTCTATGAAGAAGTGTAGAAGTCAGCTCTCAAGGGTTTTTTTTATTTCTCTTATAAGAGATACTGCTTACCCTGTTGAAAAAGGAGTTGCTTTAATTCCCAAAACATCTAAAAGTTGATGAAAATGAACAGACTTCCACTTTGGGTTATGTTGTCAAGATGCTGCTTAGGTACTGAAACTACTCTGAAAACAAACCAAACCCCCAAGCAAACACAGACATCCTTGGAGTTCAGGGATAAGAATTTAGGACCTCCCCCTACATGTATTTGGGGAACATGAAGAACAGCACACATCCTCTCTCATTAGTTGCTTCCCAAAGGAGGGGTTCTAAACCAGCAGACTCTAAACTTAGAGGAACTTCAACTTGGGTTGGTCCTGTAACTAGAGCTATTTTTCCAAGCGTCTGACCATTGTAGTCTTGTCCATCTCGGGGCTAGTATCCCCTCTGAGAAATGGGGTGCTTTTTTCCTCTCCACTCGCTTTGCTTCATCTGTCATTCTAATGCTTGAAACTTTTCCTTTCTTCATGCAAACGATACTAGTTTAGGAGTGCTATTTCCAAGGTGAATCTAACAAAGTATCTCTTCCAGAGAGGTAAATGTGCTGTGGCAGAAGCATGATGAAAATTTTAGTGAATACGCTGCAACTTCACAAATACGACCAGAATGTTAGGGTCTGAACGAGAAACATGTCTGCAAAATGATGAATAATCACTGTCCCTTCTGAAAATTATAATGCTTCTAGGAGGGACTATTTATTTAATTACAGACCTGAGCAACTGATTCACATGAGCAAGTCTCAGCAATATCGTCAAGCAGTTGGGGGTGAGCTCCCATTACAGCTTAATTTGGTTTAGTATCACTTGGAAACACTGGATTATTAGCTTTCACATTCCTCACACTAGTAAAAAAGTTGAATGAGACACCAGAATTTGAAGCTGAGGTGTTGAAAGAAAACTAGCAAACTCCATTTTACCAAAAAAAACCTCCAAAAAACTAACCCATGTTCATAACTATCATATCAACCCCAATTACTGGTAGTATTGGAACCTTAATGAATTCTTCATTGTGTGATTGTCTTATAGGAAAGCTTTGCAAGCAGAAAGTATGTGGTTTCTTCATTCACTGCTAAAGGAGGGTTTCTTATTCCTCAGTTTTCTTAGCATCATTGCTTTGGTTTGCCTTTTTATGGAGACATACTTAAAGAAATTGTTCAAGAAAGTGTCCAGGAGGCACACTTTCCTCACGGTCTTTGACAGATGTGAAGCTTTTAAAAATGTATTTCTAGTGTGTTGTCTTGTTTAACCTTTCTTCCTTCTGTTCAAATGGTATTTATTCAATGATCTGCTCATCTGTCAAAGGGAGTCTTTATTGGAAGTGTCCATGTGCATTTAAAGCTCTTGCTCATCTAATTTATCAAGTACTTTTGTTTTAAGATGTGTGCCATTCAGAAGTAGAATTAAGAAGTTACACTGATATATATTACACTGATGCTTTAATAAGAAAAATTTGTATGAATAAGCTAATGAGAGGCTGCACAGACGTGGTGCTTTTATGGACTGTTATGTTTCAGGAGGTATGCAAGGCAGTTACTGAAGTGCTGCTCACAGTTAATGGAGCCAACCTGAAAGTGAGCTCTGTTTTTGAGAGATTGTATACTTCAGACAGCACTGGAATCCAGGTCATGTGAGAAAGCTACTCTTCAAGAAACAGCATAGCTAGTTCTGTAGGGTGGCCTTTTCATTATTTCTAGCTAAATCGTGCATTAGACATCTCCAGAGTTCATAGTTGTGTCAGATATCTGTACGTATAAATACTTGACTCAGCTGTTCAAAGTGAGTAGCTGCTCCCATTAAGGGGGGCGGGGGGGAAGGACCTTTTTGTGTGCTTCTGATCTTTTTGCTCTAGTGCCTGCAAGAGACTGTGGTTGACAGTATATTCCTGTCTAAAGATGGAGGAGCAAAAAAATGAGAAAAAGCCATGGAAGTTGGAATTCTTCTCACTCCTTGCAGGTCTGTTACCTTAAAGGTAGCCAGCCTTCAGAGCAAAATAGACTCCA
This sequence comes from Porphyrio hochstetteri, assembly GCA_020800305.1. NCBI lineage: Eukaryota > Metazoa > Chordata > Aves > Gruiformes > Rallidae > Porphyrio > Porphyrio hochstetteri. Next base: position 30,782,814 of record CM036905.1, on the reverse strand, counting down.
TTAAATGAAGAGGAATTCAAACAGGTTATTTGGTTTGTTTGGTAGGAATAAGTTTAAACTTACTTATATTTAATTTTTGGGTGATTTAGTGGATCCTTATCATCAGTTATCTGATATGTATGGGGGGTGCTTATCTGTTACTCAGTTATCATTGTCACTTAATTTCTGTTGTGCCACTTTGAGTAAATCCATTTTACAGCCCTGAGACTGGCTGGTCTGGGGAGTACAGAAAAATGTTGTTGGACTTCATCTTACCCTACTCTGGAAATGTTTGCCATAGTGTGACATACCTGTACCTTTAGAATACTAAGTTTCACATGAGGAAACCCCTAAACCTAATTGTCTCCTTATTTAAGTGGCTGAGACTGTGTGATCCAATGATCATTTTTCCTCCTTTCCAGTTAATACTTTCTGATAGCTTTAGTTCTGAAAAGTAACATTGAAATGACTGGTTAGTGCAGACTGCTGAAAATTACTCTTAAGGTATTACATTGAACTGTGTCTTGACTGTACAAGTGGTTTAATAATTACATACTCTTCCAAAGTTCTTCTAGTAACTTGCGGGAGGGGGAGCAAAATGTGAAATGCAGGGCACAGACATTTATAAGAAGATGTTGTGTGCATTAAGTCCTGTATCTGTTTTACAATGGCTTGAGAAATGTGGTGGGATTTTTTTTTTTTCAGGCAGAAAAGGAAATTCACCAGAAGTTTGAGCTTTCATCTCAGGTTTTATTGTTTGCATCTCTTTCAGCAGTTGAACTTTTTACTTTAATGGCTTGCTTGAAGCTTAATGGCTTTGGTTGTCTCAAATTATGTCAGGTAACTGAGAGGTAGGGTACTTTATGGCTTATACCTCCTCTTTTATGGTTTGTCTTCTTCCTCTGCCCCTTTTTGTTTGCCATAAATGAGTCAAAAGGAAATTGTCAGCAGTGGATGGAGCTGAATGCAGTATTAGTTTCAATCTGAAAAGTAAAGTAAGAAGAAGAGCAAGAGCGAGGTTTAGGATGCACATACTCTCTATAACGCATGGTGGAAAAATGGGTTTGAGCTAGAGCAGAGTCAGGTCATGCTAGTAGCGAATCACTGGAAAGTCAAGTGCAGCCAGGATCAGAGCCCTAACGCAGTCTGGGGCATGCTTACAGACAACAGGCCAGGGAAAAGTGTATGCTGGGCTTTTACTTCACCAAATGTGGCAGTTCGCAACGTTGTAAAGCAGTTCCTAGCTTCCTGGGCTGGTGGGTTGTTTTTTTTTTTTTTAAGTTGAGAAGGAGGTAAAGAACTATAATCAGGAAAGTTCTCTTAGGGAAGTTCTTTTATCTAGGAATTGAGGCTTTCTTGTGTTTGTTTTTTTTCCTGTTAAACAGTAAGAGGAAGATGAAATGGCATCAGGACTGCTGCTCCAAAGCTAAGTAGGGTGGTAAATTTAAGTGGGAGCAGGCTAGCACCAGCAAACTGGTGCTTCTGCCGCATGCTGTGTTAGAGGTGTCCAAGATAGTCTCCAAACTGCTTTAAGAAAGCTGCATTGGTTTATTTCATTCCAAGATGTCATGGCTGGACTACCTGATGATAGACCAGTGCAGAGATGCCAGGCTACCTCTATGCTGTGCAGGCGTGTCTGTATGTAAAGGATTACTGTGTGTCCCTGGTGAGTTGAGGATAATTGTGCAAATGACAAAACAGTTGTCACAGAGAAAGAGGAACTTAGTCCTTATATTGCTTACTGCCTGAGTTTGGAAGGAAGGTCAGAGAAGTGTTTGAGTGTACTGCAGTCTGGCTTTCTCATGTCTTCACAGTTCTTGGTTTTCTGCTTGTGGGCTTCAGAGATTAAAATTGGCAAATCAAGCTGTGTAATAGTGTATATATGTGCTTTAGTTATGTGCCATCAACTAATGTACTGAAATCAGCTCCAGTGTTGTACAGCAATTAGTTATTTAGGGGTGAACTTCCAGATTTGGATGGTGAAAGAAACCTTAATTGTGTTAAATCCCTATTGGAGAGCCAAAATTGAATGTCCACTCTCCAGTTTCACTAAAACAGTTGTTTGCTTCATATTTCAGGATTTGGTAAGAAGTTATAAATTACAGAATCACAGAATTACAAGGTTGTAAAAGACCTTTAAGATCATCAAGTCCAACCATTCCTGTCCTATGCTAAACCATATCCCTAAGTACCTGATCTAGCCTTTTTTTAAACACATCCAGGGAAGGTGACTCAACCACCTCCCTGGGCAGCCTGTTCCAGGCCCTGACAACGCTTTCAGTAAAAAGTTCTTTCCTAACATTTAATCTGACCCTGCCCTGGCACTTTGTGCTTTGTGCCATTTCCTTTTGTCCTATCTCCTGTCACCTGGCTGAAGAGACCATCACCCACCTCTCTACAACCTCCTTGCAGGAAGCTGAAGGCAGTGATAAGGTCTCCCCTCAGCCTCCTCTTCTGTAGGCTAAACAGCCCCAGCTCCCTCAGCCGCTCCTCATAGGATTTGCCCTCCAGCCCCTTCACCAGCCTGGTGAAGTAAGAAAATTAGTAAGAAAAAGTCATAAATATCTCAAACCAGTAGGTAAAACAGATACTTGGCAGCTGCCGATTAAGTTCTGTTCCTTCTAAATTACTGTAAGTGTTCATTATTGATGTCTCCGTATTTAGTTAACGTCAGAGTGAAGTCTGAAAAATTCAGCTTAAACTGTTAAAGATAGTGAAATTGCTGCAGTTCACCCAAATTGCTGTACTTGGATTTCCCCTACACCCACTGCATTTGTGTAACTCCTGTGACATCTTTCCAAAAAACAAAGGCATAACTGAATGTTTGTTTTAAAGAAATGACAGGTCATGTAGTTACAGGCTTAACTTGTCATGGCTTTGAAAAGTACAGTTAGAGGCTGTTTCCTTATGTTTGTGGGAAGGCTGGACAGCTTACTGTTTTGTGGATCTAATTAAGCATTTACAGCAGTGCCAAATAGCTTAAATGTGTGGAGTGAATGGTTCTGGTGGTCTGTGTTTGCAAAAAATCCATGGAGAGAAGGACACACAGTTTTTAAAATCAGGAATTAAAGATTTTCTGCTAGGTGTGAAAATCATGGAGGAGTCTCCAAATTTATTGGTAATAGCAGCCTGTGGAGAGACCTGCTTTGCTGGGCATCAGGTCAGTTATTTGCTATGGGCTTCCTCCTTGGGTTCCTTTTGCTTGCTTAAGGCGCAAGGAACTGTTCAGTGAAGTTGAATCACAGAATCGTAGGGGTTGGAAGGGACCTCGAGAGATCATCGGGTCCAACCCCCCTGCCAAAGCAGCTCCCTAGCACATACTGCACAGATAGGTGTCCAGACGAGTCTTGAGTATCTCCAGAGAAGGAGACTCCACCACCTCCCTGGGCAGCCTGTCCCAGGGCTCTGTCACCCTCACTGTGTAAAAGTTCTTCCGCATGTTGGTGCGGAACTTCCTGTGCTCCAATTTGCAGCCATTGCCCCTTGTCCTGTCTCCACAGACCACTGAAAAGGGGTTGGCCAATTCCCCCTGCATCCCATACTTAAGATATTTATAAACATTAATTAGGTCCCCCCTCAGTCTTCTTTTCTCCAGTCTGAACAGCCCCAGCTCACTCAGCCTTTCCTCATACGGGAGATGCTCCATGCCTTTAATCATCTTTGTGGCCCTTCTCTGGACTCTCTCCAGGAGATCCCTGTCTTTTTTATACCAGGGAGCCCAGAACTGGACACAATACTCCAGGTGGGGCCTGACCAGGGCAGAGTAGAGGGGGAGGATCACCTCCTTCGACCTGCTGGCCACACTCTTCCTGATGCATGAAAGATTGCTTGTTATGTGTTTGCAAGAAGAAAAATAAATAAATAGGACCTGGCCTCTTGATTCTCAGTCTTCTGCCACTGTGGAGTTAATCAGTGATAGCAAAGATGGACACTAACATGGAGGTGCTCTAATTTCTATGTAAATCATCTTAGCGTTCTGTGCTGAACACCTAACAGATGGTGTGTCTCCTGGAGATGCTGTGACATTACTGCTGATGAGAAGGGTCTTCCTTACTTTCCTTCTGCTTCTTACCTTGTACAAGTGCCTTTGTTGAATTCTCTGTGCTTCCCCTCTTTCCCAGCCCCCAAATTACTGGTCATTTGGGGAGGGTTTCATCTTTCCAAGGGGACAAAGAGGAAAGGAAAGATGTAACTCAAACCTGGAAAGTGCAGGAGCCAGTGCAGGAAAGGAAGTGAGACCTTCCTCCCAGGGCAGCAGTAAGAGGTGTTTTCTGGAGCAGTATGACCCAAAGGCACATCCCAAAATCCATGACCTTGTTCTGGTTTTGCTCTGTGAGTTTTCAACAAAGATGAGCAAGCAGATCCGGCAGACTGCTGTAGGCAACCACACCAGCTAGTATGGGACAGGGAACAGGTCTGCCTTGTAGGAGAGGAATGGTCTCAATATTTTTGTTGCCTCCAGTTATTCATGAAACTGCAGTCGTTATAATTGTGATTAGATATCTAGGAAAACTAATAAACTTCCAGGCTTATGCATGGGTATTTTTTTGAATGCTGGTTCCTGGGATCCTGCTGCTCTTTTTGAGAAATGTTTGCTTGCTGAGAAGAGGTTGGTTTAGTTTTCTTAGGCAAGTCTCTGATTCTTTGGCATTTGTGTTAGAGAATAAGAAAATGCATGCTGTATCCTTTTGGATAATTGTTTCTTATCAATAGTAACTGTAGCTTTACTATAGTAGCATTTGTTCAATATTTATTTATGGGAGAACAGTAATGAGGTAGAGGAAATACTGTATCTCATGGTTTGCAGCATTTTGTTTTAGCTGCTTGAGGAGCTGATAGTTTGAAAATGACCACAGTTATGGGTTGGGTTTTTTTAAACACAAAGTCCTTTCATCAAAACCTGCTTAGTCAACTGGATTGTGGTGTCATGGTTGTAGTTTCTGTATATAGATCAAATTTTGGGTCAGTAGATACAAGCTTTGGATGTTATGTCAAGAAAATGACAATACAAATAAAGTAATGCTGTTGCCCAAAGAAGTTTCCCATTCTGTTTTTTTTTAAGCGTGCTCTTGCTTCAGTTCTTCAGAGGAGACTGGAGATACTGCATGTGTATCTGCTTGTATAAGAAAATTATTTATGTGTGTTTATATATGAAATTACAAAAGCTTGTCATGTGAAGTAAGTTTAGGGGATAGATGAGGAGGGGATGTAGTAGTTGTAAAATTTAAGGCATGTTTTTAGAATTACTGGTTTGGTACCATAGATAACAAGTGTTAGCAGATATTTACCTGATAAACCTATTCAGTGCTGTGAATGTAAAACTGCAGGCGCTTTAGGTATCTGTGAGGCTCTTGGGAATATTGGTTTTGGTCTGTTCTTGTAAAATACATAGTGCAAGCAACTCAAGAGTGAAAGAAAGATGTTGAGAAACCTGTGAAATACCTTAGTGCTTGGTGTTACTATAGGTGAAAGGCCCTACAGACTTGTTTGCATGACCACAAAAGATTTTGTAGCTTTCTGGAAACTGTATGAGATGAACACACCTCACCTGATGGTACACTGTAATTGGCCAATCAACTAGAATAAATTAATTTTTGTGCCAGATCCCTCCTTGATATAAATAAAGGAGATTAATCTATTCAGAGGCCTCTGAGGAAGTGATGTGTGCACAGAGGTGTGAGCAGTTCTTCCAGATGCTTGTGTGCTTTCTTTGAAACAGCTGTGATACTTCAGCAAGATCATGATACCAAGGTCTTTATCACAGAGCATCTTAATCTGTTCTTGCCTTTTCTCTAAATTACGGTTTCATGAGATATAAAAAAATCTCAATTTAAAAGACTTTTCCAAGTCTGTACTGTCTTGACTACAAAAGTAACACATGAATAATGGTGGTTCTTTAAATGTTAAAAATCCTTGTAACTAGAAACCTTGGAGGCACTTTATTTGTGCTAGATGGAAAAAGAAGCATCATTCAGCAATGTCTGAATAAATGTCTGCAGTTTGTGTATTGTGTAAATGCCATTAAATGGGCATCCTGCTTATGAGGGTACCTCCCCTGCATTTAGCAGCTGATACAAATATTAACTGTTAATGTCTTGGTTTATATGTAATTTTACAGTGGCTGTAGTAATGCTAAAGTAGTTGTCCTGTTTATCAAAACTGGTGAGGAACTTATTGTGTATTTTTAGGTATTGAGGGTGATTTATCACTTGCATCATGCGTGAATACAAGCTAGTGGTTCTTGGTTCTGGAGGTGTTGGAAAGTCTGCTCTGGTAAGTACTCTGCAAGGCAGTTCACATACATTTTCTTAGGCTTCTCGTGCCCTTTTTCTTCTCCTCTAATATGCTCTCTACTAACCTGTATTTCTTTTATGTAAGTTCGTACAAGTAAACATAAATGTAAGTAATAGCTGCTGAGTTCCTGACTGCAGTAGGTACATTCTTTACTGGGTGTGTCCACATCCATTGGTGCAGTCTCTGGTGTTAATGTTTTGGGTTGGCTGATGGTGTTACCCAGCGAGGCGCATAGCCGCAGCGTTACGAAGGCCGCTGGCTTTGCTGGGTAACCCAGCCGTGGGGCTGGGGCAAAGCAAGCTGCCTCGGGAAGCACAGAACGAACTAGCTTGCCTGTGTCTTGCCTTGGTAACTCCTGTCTCTGTAGTCTTCCAGGTGCTGTTTGCTTAATGTTTGATAGCAGTCACTAAGGCGCTAATATTTTTGATGCAAATACAAATATGTATTTGCAGTTTGTAGGAAGTTTGGCATGTTTTCTCCGTCTTTCTCTGCACGTAGGTATATTGCTCTGGTAGGTAGACAGAAGACTGTAAACTGAAGAGCTCACATGTTTTAGTTAAAGGGTTACAGAAAGGTTTTAGTCTGATCTAGACTAGCACAGAAAAAGTGTACAGAATAGGACATTCTCACTCCACGTAAGAATTTTACATCTTTCAGTTTTAATTGTGCACCATACCACAAAGTAAGGTGTAGGGTTCCACTCTTACCAGGTAAGAACTTCTTACAAAGTGGTTTCTAAAGGAAAATTTGAATGACGAATCAAGTTAGATTGTGAAAGAACTTTTTCCTTCACCTCTGAATTCTTTATCTTACTGCAGCATTTCTGGATTTGAACCTGTCTGCTCTGACTTGGCCATTGAGTCTTAAAGTTCCACTTGACTTGTGCTAAAAACGTCCTACATGCTAGGTACACAGGAATATCCTACTGAGTCTAGTTAAGACTAGTAGATGCTGGCAGTTGTTTTTGGACTAATTTGTGTGCTGGCAGATAAGTAGCAGAAGATGCAGTAGTTCTAAATGCAAATATAAAAGCCATGCAGCTGTACAGTACCTTATTCAACTAAAAACTAATACTGATTCCCGGAGTTAGACAAACCTTAAATCAATGCATGCTTTAATTCCTATGCTTCCAGTGAGAGTGTATAAAAGAAGGTTTAGCATTGCTTTATCTAACAGTACTTAGTTATATAGGCATATACATCTAACTTCTTGTTGTTTCTTATGGTTTATAGTTATGTCACTTGTTTAATCTGCCCTCAGAAATGTAATGGATAACTGAGTATAAACCTAGAACAGTAATTTGTGTACAGTGTTTACAAAATGCTGCTGTAAAGAAGAATCTCACAAGAATTTTTGTGTTGCAGACTGTACAGTTTGTTCAAGGAATATTTGTTGAAAAATACGATCCTACGATAGAAGACTCCTACAGAAAGGTACATGCAAAAGATGTTTAGTGTTACAGAAACTTAAAACTCCAGTACATACTGTCAAACATTTGAGTCATTGCTTGAAAAAGGGTATGTCTGGTCATGCCACGCGATACCAGGTAACTTAACAAGTTTGAAATGTAAAGGTACCCTTACACTCTGCCTAAAAGGAGTAAAGCAAGGGTAGCTTTTCAATCTTTGGGCAATAATACCTTACCTAGCTAGTCAGTAAAAAATGGTAATTTCATTGTCAAGATTGAGGATGTTTGATTCTAAAAAAAAAAAAAAAAAAGCAACTAACTACCATATTTTTTTATTAATATTTATTATTGATTTGTGTGTGTTTAGTATCTGCAGGTAAATTTGGACTTATATATGGAGGTTCTGAGCTTCTTTGCTACTAAGAAAATCTGCTAAAGACAACTTCATGCTCACCTCTAGAACACTGGAGGCATCACCCTGTATTCCTAACAGTTTAACTGATGGCTTGATACGCCTCCATTACAGGGGTTGTTGTTTTATTAATAAGTTAACACAAACCTATCATAAATGAACAAGCACTTACAGTGGCCTGTTAGTTTCTCTCTGCCTATCTTCAGCATGACAGGCTGAAAGATCTGACTCTGCTTGCATCATCGAATCTCCATATTGCTCACTCTTCAGTTTCAGTGGAAACCATGATTAATATTCCAGGCTAAGATAGTTTACGTCTGGACTGCTACCAAAAGAGTTAACCATTTAGTGAAGCAGATTAGGCTTTGGATGTGTCTGTTTTGGTTGGTTTTCTTACTTTTTTTTTTGGTGGCATGTTTTATTTTTGTTCTTTTTCTAACTGAATTGCTTTTTAAATGCATTGATGCTCTGATGTAGATCAGCATATGGCCACAAAAATACTAATGTTTATAGGAGGGAAGCAAAAGATCCACAGAGCCTGGCTGAGAATGGGCAAAACCCGTAGTATATCTCCTTTCAGCACTGGGCTACTTTTGTATTGGAATAAAGAGGCTGCATGAACAGCCTTTGCTGCCTATAGTGTGTGAATCTCTTCTGAACAGAAAAAGGAATTAGTGAGAGAAAAAAGATAATTTAGAACTTGTTTCCTTTGACCTCATAGGAATCTATATGCTGGAAAAATCCTAGTCTTTCTTGAGCGTGTGGGCTTCCAGCCAAAGCTAGAACTCTTACTAAAGAGACAACAGAGAGGAAAAAAAAAAATCCATGCAGCCACTTTTTTTGTGTTAGAGAAACAGGAATTTTGGATCCTCTCCCATTGTGTGGTGCAGGCCTTTGCTGGGTCAGGCCCAATAAATGATTCAAAAATATTCACAAGCTGTACTAAAGTGAAATGTTTCCTTTATTGTATATTTACATTCTTCAGGTCATACTAGATTCATGATGTTTGCTGGGTGAATTTTTCCAAAGACTGTTTCCATGGAGCCTGAAAAAGTAAAACCATCTCAAGAAATTTTGCTTTTTGCTAAGCAATTTTTAGCAAAGATCTTATGTTCCATTCAGGTTTAGTCCTGAAATGACTAGGAATAGCTCTGTATTCTTTTCAAATCTGCCAGATTGTTGAAGTTCTGCTTAAGTCTGGGCAACACTTTATGCAGTCATTTTCTTCTCCTCATTGCTGGTTACAGTTCTAATTTGCTGCTTGACTTGGGTGACTTTAAAATGTCTGGGTTTGGCAGTTGCAATTCTGTACCATCATTGTTAAATTTAATTTTACTGTATTTGAAGTTGATTGCATGTGGCTTTTGAAATATTTTAAGTTTGTCTGGGACTAAATAATTTGAGCATAAAGTCTTGAAACTTCACACCTTGGTTTGCTCCCCAGATATTTCTTCATAAAGAGAATAGATGCTGCCTGATTAGCTGGATAATGTTTCAGCAGTACATGCTAAAATAGTGGCTATTGAAGGAGTCCCAGAATCCCCTTCCTGAGGGGACATAAGAGAAGTGAGAAGAGTGGAAATACACTCCTCTTCCCTGCCCAGCAAACTAGTTACAAAAGAAATCTAGTTACAAAAGAAAAGCTCAAAGCTAAACTAGTGATACTGAATATGTCAGGAACAGGGGACACGAAGTTCTGAGTGCTCATCTGCCAACTAAGAATTTTACATGCAAATGTAAACAAGGGAAGAGTGCCAGTTGCTTGAAAGGAAGGGGGGAAAAAAAGAAAGTGGGTGGCCTGCTTGAAACAGTTTGAGGGCATTTCCATGTCCTTTAATGCCCTCAGGGTCTTTTTTTCTTTGAGTTGGAAACCAAATAGGGGAACTCCAAAACTGAGACAGAAACTGATCCAGCTTCTTCAAACTTCTATTTTTTGCTTTATTTTATCCAAAGCAGGATCAGTTTCTTAATGACTATCACTAAAGGCTTGTTTTGGAGACACTGCTCTTAGTAGTTTTCTTGGTATATCGTTAGCTCTGTTCTACTTCCTCCCTTGTTGACCTAAATTACTATTAAATGAGCATTAGTATGCCCATCCAACTTTCTAGCTTTCACCTGTACTTTTCTTTCATTCTGTGAATGATCACTGAAACAGGTAGGAATTAGTTGTGCTAAGTTGCTGATAACCATCATTACAAATTTAGCAGCTTCCTTTTTAATAATCAAAAATGCCTAATCACTCTGCAGAGTGGTACTTGGCTGCTGACACCGCTTTTGAAAATGTCACTGGGGCTCACTGAAAGGCTTCTTCCTGCTGTTTTCAAAGTGTATATCCACACAAACTTCTTAAGCCATTACGCTGCTTCATGCATTATGAATTTGCTTATAAGAATCACACAATTCCTGGTGTCTTTGGAGAGGAGAGTTAGAAGAGGAAAAACTAACCACATCTTTCTCTTTTGACAGCAAGTTGAAGTAGATGCACAACAGTGTATGCTTGAAATCTTAGATACTGCAGGAACGGTATGTACAACTAGCTTTGCTCCATATTGAGGTACAGTGTTAAAGCCATCAAAAGCTGTAGGAATGTAGATGATGACATGTTTCCTTCCTCGTTCTCTAAAGGGTAACTGTGGTCAGTGTGTTGGATTAAAAGACGTTCTTTAACATACTAGCACTTAAACAAAACTTGGGTATTGCAGCAGAAAGTGAATTGCAAGTTTCCTGTGAGCTCATGTTCTGTAATAGGGGAAACAGGAGGTTGGGAATTCTAAAAGGCGTTGTGCTGCTGTTTCAAGTTTATATTGCCCAGAGGAAAATTTAGGTCTGATGGTTACTTGAATTAGATTTCTGTTGCTGCAGAGAATATGTGTTTTCTCTTCCATTTCTTTTGTTATGATACGTGCTCTGACATTGGGATAAAAATAGTATCACTTTAGTCAGCTTATGTGAACTCAGAGTGCAGGGTTTATGCTGACCCTTTGCATACGGTCAGGTTTTTCTCTGATGTCTTCCAAAATCTACTGAAAGCAGTTACTCCTTTCTTTGATTCCAGTGAACACAAGCTCAAGACCCTTGGAGTGTAGCATGTGCTCTCTGAACTGTACTAGTAATCCGGTACAATAATAATTTATGTACATTCCATATTGGAGTATGGCCATGTAAAGCTATGGAAAGACAGAGTGACCTTTCTCCCAAAACATACTGTGCTTTCTGTCTGACATGCAGCAAGGGACTTAGAGTGATTGATCAGGCACCCGATAGCCAAGTCATCAAAGTAAGAAAGGCAAATCCTGTTCCAGTGGCATACTGGTGAGAGATTTCAAACAGTGAGAGGTCCTAATGTTGCCCTGCAGTGCACCAGTGATTCTTAATAGGCAATATTGTAGTTGTCACTGAAGTCTAGGAAACGTGACAAGTCCATTGAGGGTCTCCATCCTCTATAGTCAGTCTCCTCAAATGAAGATAGAATTTAACATAGGCAAGTGTCCAGACTATAAAATGGAGACTGAAAAGGGGTGGTTGGAGATGGGGTAAAAGGTTTGGTACATAAGAAAGGATTTGTGTGGAATATAACTTCTGTAATCTATACATTGTATTTTCTGCAGCACCTCCTTTCTTCTGAAATTACTTTAGTTTCTGTGTTGTGGGGTTTCTTGGGTTTGGGTTTTTGTGGTTGCCCACTCACAGGGTGTAGCCCTTGGCAATATCTAGATATTGTTCAGCCACCTCAGATTATATTCCAAACCAGATTTAACTAGAAGTAGCTCAGTTTACAGTAATCCTTACAGTCAAGCAGTAAAATATTGGTCAGTTTAAAAAGGAGGAAGGACACAAATACATCATATGCTTCAGGTCGCAAATGGATCACAAGTATGACTATAGATCAAAAGTATGACTTAGGTTTGTGTAAGCAAAGTGCAAATGGACTGCAACATCTGTATCTTTTTATGTATTACAGGAACAGTTTACAGCAATGAGAGACCTATACATGAAAAATGGACAAGGTTTTGCATTAGTATATTCCATCACAGCACAGTCCACATTTAATGATTTACAGGATCTAAGAGAACAGATTCTTCGAGTCAAAGACACTGATGATGTAAGCATCTCTAAAAATGCTTAATACTTACATTTACAGTTTTCATTATAGATGTTGTAATATATGCACTGCAATTGCATAACTTTCACGCTTCAAATTAAGAGACAAAACAACCAGTAGATGCATAGTACAGAAATACAAGACTTAAGGCAAACTGGAGAAACTGTAAATTGTTGTGTAGTATATAAGGAGAATTTTCTTTTTAATATCTTCCTTTAAAATACTCTATTTGAGACTGTACATAACCTTATTCACTGCTACTGCAGACAACATTTCTAAAGCAACTATTCTTACCACAGCTACTATCAATGAAGGTTTTAAAAAAAAGTTGTTTTCCCTTCAGTTACTCCTACTATTCATGGTATTTTAAAGCACAAAATTCTAAGTTCTTACAGGAGACAGTACTGTAAGCTTTAAACTTGCATGTTGCATAGCTTTTTTGTTTTGTATGTGTGCTTGCAAGTAAGTTTGGTCATGCTATTTCAACACAATTTAAGTAAGTGCCTCTCTTAGCAGTATTACAGCTATAAAGAGGCAAAAACGTTCCAGTTTATAATTTATTTTAAAAACACCCCAACTTGGAGTGTTTGTAGGAGTGAATGCTTAGTCCATTAGTAAAAGGAAGGTAGTACTGCTGTTTCACGTCTGAAAAAGTATCCTTTTAAAAGCAACACCTTGTACGTTGTAGCCATCAGAAGGTCTTCCCTGAGAAACAAAAAAGGCAAGTTATGGACAGTTTAAGCGAGCTCATCTCTTTAAACTCTGCTCATGGAGACTTTGATTCCTTCTGTACCGCCTGTGTCCACATACGCATCTGCTGCCAGCAGAGACAGTGTATTAAATGTTTCAATTTCAGGGAAGTTCATGGTGACTCTTGTAATACAAACCACCTTGCACTTAAGCACAAGCATTTGCAGGTCCTGCCTACGTTCAGCAGATGCCTTCTAAAAGTGGCTCATTATCCACTATCACAAGTGTATCTCGGAAGGGTAGTATTTAAGTTGCATGTGCCTTTCCCATCCAGAACCTACTGTGTTACAGGCTTGTTTAGTATCAAATTAATTTTGTAAAATAGATAACCTTGGTTTACGTGCTATTTATGCTAATTAACATAAGCTTTCTGTGGTAGCATTTTGTTAGTGTTTCCTTGGAAATTGTATTTCTCTTTAGAACAGTCGTGTCAGTCTTAAACCATTCCATTCTATCAGAAGAAAGATAATGAGCTTCAAGTTGCAGCTTTAGTTCTCACCAAAATTTACATAAAGTTTTCCTATGACAAAGCTGAGGCATGACTTGCTTTCTCAGTGGGAGGAAAATGAGTGATCAAAATATTGTAAGCCTTCTTTCAACACTGGAATTTGGGAGAAACTTAGTTGTGTCCTTAAATTAGTAAAAGGAATGGGGGATAAAAAACAAACCACTACCACTTTGTATGACTGCCCTTCCTTGCCACAAAGGTCAGTGCAGTGTTTTCTGTAGTTAGTAAATTTGATAGGTTAGCATGTTGCTTTCCTCTGTGTGGATCAGCTTACTAAGAAAAACTGAGTAAACTGCTCTTGCAAGGAGAACAGGTAAACTGGAAGTACAGAAATAGCGAAAGGTGCTTTCTTGTCCTTCATCATGCTGCCCAGTACAGGCCTGTTTTCCAGGATTTCTGAATGTCTAGGAATCCTGTAGCAGATTCTTCAGTAGACTTCTTGATACCTTAAACATCTGCAAATGAAATCTCATTAGGTCTTCTAAAAGATGTGAAATTTTCTCAATTGGCAGTGTACTGAATCTTCAAACCACTCCTCCCGCTGTCCTGTCAAACAGTAGGCAAAAAGTTGCTTTGATTTGAAGATTAAAGTCTCACACAGCTGTAAACTGAAGTGTCTTGTTATAACAGAGTTTGATTATTCTGGAGGTCAGGACCCTCTAAGGATTAGGATGAGGTTTTAGGTGTGTGTTTACATTGTGCCTTTGCAAAACCTTCATGACTTCTTTGTTGGCATTACGTTGTTTTTAGGTGCCTATGATTCTGGTTGGCAATAAGTGTGACTTGGAAGATGAAAGAGTTGTGGGAAAGGAACAAGGTCAGAACCTAGCAAGGCAATGGAATAACTGTGCGTTCTTAGAGTCCTCTGCAAAATCAAAGATAAATGTTAACGAGGTAAGGCCCACTACCGGTGTGGGGAGGGATGGCAGGGAGAGGAGGGTGGGATGCTGTGTTCTGGTAACCAGACATTACCGTTTGTCAAGAAAAAGTAACAAAGTTAGGAATAACATTCAGTATAAGGGACAATACTGTACATAACTACTGTGAGAATTTGTGTGATGTTTCTTTTAAGGGATATGGTTAGCTTTATACTTACAACTTTTTAAAGTTAATGTAATCTTAGTACAATCAGATTTCAAATTTTCTTCATATGAATTTGGGATAAATGCTTTTTTCATGTTGCATTCACTCGTTGATGTCTCTATACACTGACAATGCACTACTAGGCTACTCTTTTTTATTTTTTTAAATACCTTTAAGAGAATTAAATTCTTAAAACTAATTGTTTTAAGTTATTTGGTATTAGAATATTTGTGAAAGTAAGAACACACACTCTTAAGGGTTTAGTCCAAATTAGCAGCTGATTAGAGACCTAAATAAGTGCTCTGTAAAAAGAAAGAAAAACGGGGGAGAAGGGGGCATGTGGTGTGTGTGTTTTGTTTTGTTTTTAAAAGCAAACAGAAAAGCAACCCCAAAAAAAAAATCCTAGCACCCCCCAAAAAAAACCCCCACAAACCCTCTCTCCTTTCTAGCCTGCTTACGTATTTAGCAGGAGCTTGGTGACTGATCACATGCATGCATTTTTGGCACTTGCTGTAGTGCATGTTGCCTTATCCAGTGGGGGTGCCAGCATAAAATGATGCAAAATTTTTTAGTAAAAGAAGCTGTGTTAGTGTTTATGTTTCTGGAACAGCTTCAGTGTTATGATAAAACCTACAATTCATTGTGTCTTCTGGAAAACATTGTTAGCAGCATCAGTCAAGTTGAAAGGGCCTCTGTGTAAGACTTGCATGTAATCAAATGAGTATGGTGGTTTGAAGCACAGTTGATATTTTTTTTAAATGTGTGTTTAATTAGCTGGAAATTTCTGGAAACTATTCTGGTTTTCTTAAATACAAATTAATCAGCTTAGCTATATAAGTCATATGTTTAATAAACTGGAAGTTAACTTCCATCAAATACTAAAAGCCCTTGTTGGAATGTTTACTGCTTTGCAGCCAGTGCTTAAGAAACTGCTAGAATGGCTTTAGTATGAGGACTTCCCTGATTTAGGAGATGCAGAAATAATTAGAACAGTGTCAGTTATGAACAAAACAGATGCTGTTTAATTGTAGTATGTAGATTTGTCTTAAATTAGCCTTTCAACAAAATCATGTTCTAATTAGAATTCTGAGAGGCTCAAAGTGTGAGAGAGTCTCGTACATGCGTTACTTTTCTAGGAAATGTTGCACTTACGTCATGCTGTAGTCCTAGAGAAGCTGCTGAATTAATTCTCTAGACTTCAGTATTTCTAAAAGTATCTGGAAAACCTCTATCTCATTTGAACACAAGAGACTGTTACAGAATATGCAGTGTACCATTAAAATGTGAGGCTAAAACTTATTAGAACTTTATTTAAAAGAATATCTGTAGAGTGATTTGAGTTAGAAAGCTGTGGCCTGTTTCTTGACCTTGGTGCGAAATTGCAGTGTAATAGTAGATCATTGTGACATACATCATGTGTGTTCAAATAAATTTGTCCCAGAGATTAAACAGCTGCAGATTATAGATGCCTTTCCAGTTTCCTTCACTGAAAGTAGAAAACCCTTGACTATTACCTTAAATGGAACATAAACAGGTATTAATTAAGTATAAAATTTAACTTTCTGGCTTTGATAATTAAATATTTACAGGGGTTCTTGAGTATGTGAGCATGTGATGTGTGAAGATTCAAGCCTTAAGGTTATGAGAAGCCTCTTAATTCCAGTAACCAACTGATTTTTATATTCTCAGATCTTTTATGACCTTGTGCGACAAATTAACAGAAAAACTCCAGTGCCTGGAAAAGCACGCAAAAAGTCGTCATGTCAGCTACTTTAATACATAGCTGTACTGTAGCTCTGAGCCAGGTAAATGTGTTAAAATTTTCTCTGTGTTGTGGCTATTGAAACAAGCAAAAATTACTGAGCAGCTGTGGTAGCTGTGGATGCAGCTACTGTAGAAATTTTTATGGTCTCTACTTTGCTATTCCAAAGTCAAAACTACATTATGCACGTGAGATAAACTTGGTATTGGGGTGAAGAGTTTTTTTGAGCTTTAAGGTATTGGTAGAACTCAAATTAAGGATGTTCATTCTGATACTTCAAACCTTCAGCTTTTGGAAACAGGGCTTTCTTTTTGAAAGGTTGACAGGATATACTGCAAGAGCAGAGCTGTTTGGAACACACGCTGTGAAATATTGTGGTTTGCCTGCTAAAGTGTCACTCTTTGCTTTGAACTCTGTCATATATTTGCATGATGTCCTAGGTATTTAGCTTGCTTTCTTTGGACTATATGGATATTTTATTGACAGCATTGTAATTAGTACATGTGGAAGAGAATAGTGAAGTGATCATTGTAACACTCCAAATATTTGACCTGGAGCTACTGGTTATTAGATCAATTTCTTACTCGTTGGCAGTTGGCTAATGTTCTACATGACTGAATGCTGCTGTGAATGAAGGCTCAAGCAAGCTCCACCCTGCTCTTTAGTGAGCCTCTTCAGAAGCTAGTCAGCAGGCACAAACTTCTTTCTGCAGCTTGTTCTTGGGCAGGTTATTTCCCCATTTCTACCTCCGAGCCTTAGTATAGACAGAGATCTCTCTTGATTGACCTGACATCATGCAGGTTGCTTGTTAATCTCTATTCCCTTCAGTTTTACTTGATATACAGTGGTTTGGTTCCTTCAGTCCTATGATCCATTGCTTTTGTGTTTGAGATTTTAGAGGATCCTGGTAGGACGCTTTGCTGTCATAAACTGCAGGCTTTTATTAATATTGAGGTAGCACTATGTTTAACTCGTTTTGGTATCAATATTAAGACTTACTTAATTTGAACAACTTTGATTCAGCTCAAAGTAAACCTGAGAGGGTTCCACAGGCGTTAGCTGGGGATGGCAGAAATGGCTGCAGCATTTCCTTAGCAGGGGTTTTGATTCTGGATCTTTGATCCTTCAAATGTACTTTTGTTTTTAAAGCCACTGGAACTGTCATACTGTAAGCAGAACTAGTCCCACCCATCAAACACCACTTCCACAGTTCAGCTGGGATTGCCATGTGTATCCCAGTCTGGGTTTACTAATTGAGAGAGTCTGTTATTTGTATGTGTACAGGAGAAATTATATTAATAGAGGAGAAATTATGAGGTTATTTTCTGCTTGCTAGGAGCTTTGCTAATTCCTGCTTTAGTTGTTACAACTAGAGAGCAATGACAAATAGCTGTTACTAAAGCTCATGTTTTGTTGTTTCAGGTCTGAAGAACTGTTGCCCAATTCAACAGTGCCAGCATTCCAACTTTATTAAACCTACCAACATCTTAAATGGACTTTCCTGTGGTGGTACCCTTTAAGAAATGGATGAAAGCTACTACATCAGTTTGCACATTCTAATCACTTTCCAGTGTCACAAGAGATTTTTACTTATAAATATTCTAAGTGTATGCAACTGGTAAAACCAGAGCCTACATCCAGTATTACTGATAAGAGACATTGTTCATCCACCAATGTTGTACATGTATGAAAACTGTGTACTGTATACTTCAACAATCCCCACTTTCTATTGGAGAGTACAATAATGTAAATCCTAAAAGCACCACTATTTTAGCATAATAAAAGAAAGTCCAAAGAGCTCCTATATAGACTACTCCAGATAACTTTGCTTCATCGGTATTTGTAGCTTATTGCAACTTTTTTAAAGAAATACAGGATCATCATCATTGTATTGTACAAAAGCGCTTTGATTAACACAACAGCTATATAGTTTTTTAATTTTAGGAAAAACCTGTGGAGACAGTGGTCTAGTCTTTAAGAGTCCTTTCAGTATAATGTCTGACTAAAGACATGGCCTTTAAAATCTGTTGGGAAGGAAATGTCCAGACTTTTCAACCTTTTATTGTATGTTTCCTTTTCCTTGTTTACATAGGGAACAATGTTTATAGTTGTGTGTACAGTGGGGGTCTACAACAAGAAGTGTATATTTTAAAACGATTTTTTAATGATTTAACAATTTTTTGTAAATCATTTTCGGGCTTCTGCAGCTGTAGATTCTCACTGTGAATTCCCTTGCTTGCTCATGCATAAGTGTATTTGCAATACCAAATATGCAGGTTTAGTACTTTTGCCTGTTAGTGATTGTTTTACATGTGTAACGTTTTGGTTGAGATGTTAAATGGTGGAAGAGTACTGTGGATGTGAATGTGGGAAGTAATTTTAATCATGTGTAATTGGTCACAGGGCCTAAGTTGCAGTAATTAACTTTTGCTGATTTATTTAACAATGCCTTGTTGCTTTGTATGCGTTAACGTTTGGGTGTAAAGATTGTGTGTATATCCAACAGGGAGCCACAGTATTTAAATTGACCAACCTAATGTTACAACTGCTTCGAGGTGGCCAAATGTAAACTAAAAGCCTTAATTAAAAGTGGTGCAATTTTGTATGACTTAGCATCAGTAGTTCAATAAATTTGGATTGCCATGCAAGGGCTTGCATTACAGTTATATACTACTCGAATGTTTTGTGCTTTAGTAGTGCTAGTAAATATTGATTTAAGATCTCTTGCACAGTGCAGATTCATGCATCTTAGGATGAAAAGGAACCATTATGACTTTGTCTTCTGACAAACACATGCTGTGGGCATTTCTTCTAATAGCATCCCATGTGCTAAGGTGGATGAATTTCTGACTGAATGACACTTCACTTTACTGTTTTGGACTTGGAATATTCAAAAAAAAAAAAATCTGTCTTCAAAGGTTAGACTGTTAGCGGCTGTTTGGGGAAAACGTGTTGCCTCCTATTTCCATTCTTTCCAGGAAGAATTGTTAAAATTGACTTAGTTAAAAGAAAAAATTACATTGAGAGAAATTTTTCTGCGTGATTAAACCATGTTTGGTTGGTTTTGAGGAAATCTGCAGAAGAGCATTCTTGTAGTATTGAGTGTAGAGTTTTCCAGACTTTAAATATCTGTTAACACTGTTGGGCTGTGAAGTGGAATGTGTGGATTGTGGATGATTTCCTGATCTTGGCTGTGCTGATGAAAATTAATGTCACACCCAAGTACTTGGTACCTCCTGTTTCTCTGGCACAGAATTACCGCAGCTTGTTCTAATCCATTCCTGCAAACTCAATCAGATTAGGTTAGCTAATACCGGTAAGCTTGGAGATCGTTTATGTTGCCCAAAGTGAATTAAGGAGCCCAGCTGATCCTTCCTGCTGGTAATTTCATCAGTCATCACCATTGTTTCATGGAAGTAACATGCTCTTTCACTGTGCAGTCAGACTGATATTCCTCTTCGTTTCTCATTAGAAACCAAAAGATATGGTTGATGGTCCCCACAAGTAGCTCTGGTACTCTGCATCCTGATTGGTCCCAGGAGTAGACGAGTGGAGCATTGGATGCTCTAGTTCTTTTTTCAGTAGGTACCTTCCTCATTGATGAGCTAATCAGTATCTTTCCCCCATTCGCTTTCAACCTCTGCTTATTCAGGTCTTGTAACACTTTTGTGCCCCAATTGTCCTTTTGCCTGTGTTCTTAATGCATTTCTCTTCCAGGCAGCTGTACAGATGGCATTGGGTGGCAGGGAGGGAAAATTCTTTGATGGCATCGGGGTGGGGGGGAGGGGTGGCCTGTTCTGCTTTCTGTCCAGCCAGAGTACTGGTTACAGGGAATGTTAGACTTTGCCCTGAAAGCTCTGGACTGAAGTATTCTCAGTTGCTCTGTGAAATAGTAAATGTACAGTTACTCTGCTGGAGGTAGTCAGTTTGATCAAACACCTGGAAAGTAAAATTTTTAGACACTCCAGGCTTTAACATCTCGGGATTGTGCTGAAAAAAGTGAAATATACTTCCCCCTGCCATATTTAGGACTTGGACCAGATTTGTAAAACCAACACATCACCTAAACCCCAGCATTTTTCTCCTTGAAAACTTAGGCAGGCTTCAAGGGAGCAATGTCCTGTTGGTAAAGGAGAGATGCATGACAAAATGATGCTGAGGTGTAGTGATGGATGTGAAATGTAAGGTGGGGGGAAAAAACCTCACGAAAGAATTTTCTTCATATCTAAATAATTACGGCATAAGAAGCTGTTCCCGCTGCGGAAGCAAACATCCAGTTCCCCACAGGAATTGGAACTATGTAAGCAGTTACCAATTGTAGAAAAGAATCCTGTCTGCTGAATTTTTTGGAACAAACTTTTACATATCTTCAGGATAACCGCTTTGTGTACCGGCACTTAAGAAGTTCACGCTTGAACTGCTTGTACAGACACAGAACACTTCTCAAAGCTTTGGATGAAAACATGCGTTATTCATCTTTTGAGAAGTAATGCAGTAACTTCCCAAATTTTCTGTAAATACATGTGTATTACTGCTTGTAAAGGTAGCTTACGCTTACAGGGCACACAAAGGTTGCAACTGCTTTATTTTTACCCTAATCTGAAATTGGTATATGTCAGTATTGAACTGTCTGAGCTCTCTATGGAAAAAGTAATGTTTATGTCCTGAAATAGAGAAGTATTACCTAATGGAATTGCACTCTTCTTATTAGGGCTCTTTCCTCGCAGTATTTTTATTATATCTTGTTACTGATGTTCTTTCTCAGATGATTCTGTGAAATGAATATTTTCTTGCTTAATTTAAAAGAGTATTTCGTGACTCTGCAAGATGTTTCCTGATGCCCAAACGGACGCACCATAAATGGGAACTAGAATGGCTCTTCTGTGTTACAGAACAGAACTTCTGGAGTGTTATTACAGTTAGATAGTTTTTCATGTGTACTAGTTCTGTGATGCTAGAAAGGGGAGGCGAGAGAGAGGCCCTGCTAGAATTTGAATTAAACTCCACTTTTTTCTTTTCTCATTTTCTGGTGTAACTGGAGTTGCTGTCTCCTCATGGGGGCATCGCTAAGGATGAGGATTTTCTTCTTTTAAAATGCTAAACAAAGTGGTGAGGATTTTTCTCCGAAGATTTTTCTAATCTTTGCCAGTTCTGGAAATAACTTAAGGAGAAATTTTCCTATGATACTGTACTAATTCTCAATAGACTTCAGATATACCAACAATACAAAGTTATTTCTAGATGTGAATGGTCAAAAATAGTTTTTATACAGCTGTCTGCAACAGTTTGGATTGTAATATGAAGGCGCAGCCAAGCATCAGCATAGACAAAAAGCTTTTTGTCTAATGTTAAACAGCCATCCCAACAACATTAGGCTTTACTTCAGTTTATAGCTTTTGTTTTGCCTGTGTATGGAGAGAAGAATAAAAAAGTTGCTCAAATATGTGACAACAGTTCGACTTGATGGTCTTGGGTCTATTCCAAGCTAAATGACTCTATGAAAATGCAGATACATGTAGTTCCCTAAAATACCACTAGAGATGCAGAGCTCTTAATCCGGTTAGGTTCTTGTTTCTGACTTTCGAGCAGCTTATAGTTTTCTTTGGAAGATTTGTGAACAACTTGAAGGTTCTGAAAACCTAATTTAACTTCTCTGTTGTAGACAGTAAAATTCTGGAATGATACCTGTATTTGTCACAGACTTTACATTCATAGTCTGGAACTATAAGCAAAGTTGTTTTACAGTCTTGATTTTGTTCCCGGTGTTGCTTCAAACAACAGATAAATGTGGATTTTTTTTTTTTTTCTCTTGAATACTTTCCAAAACTGTCTTTTTTAGAATTTTGAATCATCAAGCAGAAAGTAGCTTCCTGTTTTCAGTGGGACGCTCCTTAGGAAGAGATTTGTGAATGGAGAAAGGAGTGTCTTCATAATTCCACTGTACTCACTTCGGCCTCAAGACACATTAGTTCTGCCAAACAAGCTCTCCAACTTGTGATTGTTTCTTAAGAAAGTTCATGGCCACCAGGATTTTATTTTTTTTTTCTTTGAGGTTGTGACTGTGGTGAACTACTTCATTTGAAAGACATTGTATTTTCTAATTAATTCCTCTAATGTCTTTTGGCTACCATAAGCTTGGGGGGAGGGGGCATTGCTGTAATCCTGGATACTGAGTGAAATTACAGTAGAAGTTATAGTTCTTTCTTTGGTCAGTATACTTTATCTTTTCATACTGTGTGGCTTTTTTACCTTATACTCCTAAGTCTAGCAGGGAGGAGTCAGTAACTTCACTCCCATACTAAGTACAAAAACAACCTCCATGTGAAACCCCAGCTCCCGTACGCTGGGTTTACTGTTTGTAATGTGCCCAGTACAACAAAGACCCTTGGTACTACTGTCATGATTTTCAGACACAAATAAAATGACAGTTACAAATTTGTCTCTTTCTTCTTCCTTTTTAATAAAAAAGGGGATTTAGGTGAGCTTCCTCAATAGGACTAGGCGTTGGAATCAATTTGCTTTTGGTAAGATGCTCCCAGCAAACATTACTTGGAGAGTTTATGTGGGTATTTGAATACTAAGCAAGCACGTAAACACTTCTGTTAAATTCTTACATTTAAATTAATGTAAAAAAATACATAGAAATATAGAACATGTAAGGTTGGAAGGGACCGTTAAAGGTCATCTAGTTTAACCCCTCTGCAGTAAGCAGGGGCATCTTCACTGGATCAGGTGGCTCAGAGCCCCATCAAGCCTGACCTTGAATATCTCCAGGGATGGGGCCTTCCCTGTGTCTCTGGGCAACCTGTTCCAGCGATCCACCACCCTCATAGTAAAGAATTTTTTCCTAATATCCCACCTAAATCTCCCCTTTTCTAGTTTAAAATCATTACCCCTCGTCCTATTGCTACATGCTGTTGGGAACAGTTCTCCAGCTTCTTATAGGCACCTTTCAGGTACTGGAAGGCCACTATAAGATCTCCCCCGAGCCTTCTCCAAGCTGAACATGCCCAACTCTCTCAGCCTGTCTTCATAGGAGAGATGCTTCCAGGAACGTGTTTCAAGCAAGAGAAGATGGCTTAGAACAGGAAGAAAAGGCAAGGTGTGGAGGAAGTTCCAGGGTTTTTGTTAGTACTGAACGCAGTTGTGCTGCGGTCACACATTGCCCAAGGACTTAGTCATGCTTTTGCTTTTCATAGCTCTGCATTGAGAGTACAGCTTTGTACATGCAGATGTCATGTTTGCAGCTTAGCAGTGCATCAGGGCAATTAATTATTTGTGAGGTATTTTGTACGGGGTAACTGGAGTTCGGGCTAGTTTACTCGTTTAATTTTATTCTGGTATATCCTGAGCATGAACTTCACAGAAAGCTAGTAGGGGGCAGAGGAGTTTTAGGCACTGGCACTAAACCTGCAGTGTTCCTGTGTTAGTCATGCTAGCAGCTGAGTTGTCTTGCTTGTCCTGCCTCCACGTACAGAGCATTACTACCTCTCGTGGTGCTCTGACAGCACGGTTGCACTTAGGATCAGTGTTGATGCAAAAATGTGTAACTTGAAATGGATTTGTAATTTTTAATCATAAATTTAGTCTTTTTCTCTGATGGAAAAGTCTGCATTCCCTTCTGCTTCTTGGAAGTGTAAGATGCTTGCATGGAACTCTCAGTTCTTTATGTCTTTTTTTCCTTTCCCTCTCACACCAGATAAATGTGAAGTGGGACACTAGTGAAATATGCTGCCTGAAAATACACATCCAGGTTTTTGCCTTGTTCCCCTACTATTGCTCCCTTATTGGAGCCAACTTAAAGCCTCTAAGCTGCTTCTCCAGCCTGCCCTTAGAGGCTGTATATACCAAGACAAATTCTGTCAAATCCTTCACACTCTTTTACAGGTTGGTTTGGTTTTATTTAATTTTGGTTTTCTCGGGTTTTTTGGTTTGGCTTTTGTTTTGGTTTGTTTTTAAAGCATGCATGTTGCCCTCTTATTTTTCTTAAGCCTTGTTCTCTTCTGTCATTGCTCTGAATAAACTTGAGGCAGCACCCAAAGGAAGTGTTTTCTGTCTCTCTCTCTCTTTCTCTGTCATCTCTGGTTTGCTTACACTTTTCTGCCCTGAGAAAGGGCTAGCCCAAGAGCTTGAACTGTTGGCAAAGAACTGAACCAGGTATTAATTTGTGCATTGCTCTGTCTGAATTTCCCATCGGGCCACAGAGACAGTAATGCTTTTGTGTGGGTGTGTTGTGAGGTAAATTCTATTAAATACATAGTATGGAATTAGGATAGAATAGCTCCCTTAACATTCTTTTAGTTTTCTGCCATTATGAAGGTTGTTGCCCTCACTGCCCAAACTGCACTTCTGAGTGACCGATGTATTCTCTATGGATGTTCTGCTTGCTTGTGTTACTGCACACCCAATCTTCATCAGGCTTCTCAGCTTTCCTCTTCATGTGAAGCCTTCTGAGGTTAGGCACTCCAGCAGCTTCAAGCTATGGGACTTGAACTTGCAGTTCTGCTGCCTTTTGCAGCTGTTTTCAGATTTCAGATGTATCTGATGTATCTAAGAGAAATTTAAAAGCCTAATTTCCTCAAAGTACCCACCCTTGTAATCCCAAATACACCCAAGTGCTTCCAAGTGTCTTTCAGAACCTGCCTGCCTACACTGAAAATGCAGTTTCGATCATTTTGCACGTACTAGATCACAAGTAAACGAACTATGTCAGTAGCACAGTCGTTTGTACTGACAGGTTACAGACCCGTTTGGGGGAGGAAGGGGAGTGGCAGCGTCCTAACCTTGGTAGTTTGTCCGGGCAGGTAAGGACTGAGTGATCTAGCATGACGGTTACTGCTTTACCTCTTGGTGCTGCTGGTCCGAGTTACACCGGGAGAAACCGGGAAGGATGAGAAAGAGACCCTGGTGTGTGACCTGGTAGAAACGGCCTCATCTTGATAAAGCAAAGGGCGTGAGGGGCGCTGCTCCGGCTCAATGCGTGCAAAGACCTTTTGAGCACTGGGTTAGTTCTCTGTGGAATGAGACTTTTTGGGTTTTTAAGCTTTGCCGCTTAAGCCGGTATCCCTCGGCCCGGGAACTGCGTGAGGAGAGCGGCCCTGGCGGGGCTGCAGCGGCCTCCGGGACAGAGGCGGCAGGACAGACCGATACCCCCGCACCGCCGCCGCGGCCTGGCTTGTCTCAGCAAGGCGGCGGGCCCGCCCTACCTGCCCGGCCGCCTTCAGCTCAGACCGGCCGCTCCCAAGCGCTCCTTCGCGGACTCACACCCAGCCCGACCTGCCGGCGGTGATCAGACCCGCCCAGCCCGACCTGCCAGCGGTGATCAGACCCGGCTCTCGTCCCCGCCCAGCCCGACCTGCCGGCGGTGATCAGACCCGGCTCTCGTCCCCGCCCAGCCCGACCTGCCGGCGGTGATCGGAGCGGCGCAGGCGCAGTGCGGCGGCCCCGCCTCGCGCGGGCGGAAGCTCTCCACTCTCCTTCCGGGACGCGGCCCGGCGCTGGCAGAGGCGGGAACGCCGGAGCCGGGCTTGTGCAGGGCCGGGGGGCGCCATGGAGAGGTGAGAGGCCGGGGTAGGGGGTGGCTGGTGATGGTGGGGTGTCCTGGAGGAGCGGGGACCCCCCGTGGGCATGATATATCATGATGTCGCCCTGTGGCGGCCGCGGAGGAGCGAGGTACTCGTAGTGCGGACTGGCTAAACGCAGCGAGGGTGGGACGGTTCCCGAGCGTTACCAGAGGCTTTTGTGTCCCCTGACAGCTCTACGCCTGAGAGACTCATCCTGGAATATCCTTATAGATGGAACGGGAGTTGTCAATTACGCGGGAGTAATTGAGCCGGGCCCTTGCAGGGGGCTCTACAGGCAGGCCTGCTTGGGCAGCCACAGCTGTGGCCTTCACAGGCCACCCGCACCTTCTCCTCTGGGTTTTAGTGGCTGCCAGCGAGGTGGTTTTCTCCTTCTCTGCGTGACCTGCCTCAGTCTGGTGATTTTGTGTATGTGAGGGACAACATGACACAGTGAAATCATGTTGTACTTTCAATTGAATATTTCAGTTCACAACTTAATATATTGTACAGTTGCGTCTTTTTTTTTTTCTTTTTCTCTTACTAATACAATGTCAGTTGTGGTGTAGGAGGAACGAAGTGTAGCTTTTCAGGCAAGCTAACTTTCCTGAGCTGATGAGCAATACTGTGTGTTCCGTAGAGGAAACTGGATGTCAGTACTAGAATTAAAGGTGACTTACAGTTTAAGTTTCTCAGCTGCAGAGTTACATGAAACAACACAAAGATCTTGTAATATGTGCTGTGTGTATTCACTTGCTTTGCATCTGTGTTGCTGCTCTCTAGAAATGCTTTTGGAGACGTGGCATCGCCCTGCGATACAGAGGTGACCAGACCTGGGTGGAAGAAAAGCTCTCAGAAAAGAGTTTCTAGTATCCTTTTACTGTAAATACTTTTAATCGTTGCTTGCTGTGTTTGCAAAGTTTGTCTATTTTTCCTATTGCTTTGATTTTGAGCATGTTGAGAATGGTTTTCAAATATACAGCAAGTTACTCTGCTTTCTACCTGTTTAAAGTGAGAAATGTATGAATATAATGTGAAATTGTTGTCTGATTTGTGAGTTACTTTGTAGTGAAAATTTTTCTGTTGTACAGTCTCGTGTTTTCCCCCTCTGTGGTCTATTTTCTGTGTGGTATTTTTGTGCATTAAGTTCAGAAGCAAAACTGCGATCGCGCTATCTGAAAACTAGTAGATAGGAATATACTGATGAGTGACTAGGAGATCTGAATGAGTTTAATTTATAAGAACACCATGTTTTCAGCAACATGGGACATTACTTGGCCTTTGCAGAAGAACTGTGGGGTAAGCCAAAAGATGCAATTCTTTGCCTTTTCATGGAATAGTATTTCCTCCGAATGGGATTTTCTTTCTTCTTCTTTTCCCCTCATTGTAGTCTCAAACCATGTCAAAGCTGTTGTAGTGATGACTCAGAACAGATTACTCAGTAGACTTCAGGGAAAATGAAAGATTGTCAAAATGCTTGTTTAGCTAATTCTGGACTACGTTTATATTTATTATTTTGATTGTCATTTAAAAATAATTGTAGGATGGTGCATATCTCCTAAACCTGTGGTGTTACATTTGTGTAGTGTGGTGTTCTGCAGTTTTTCAAGGGCTTAGAAACTCAGGTTGATATCAGCCTAGAGAACTATGTGAGCCATAGCTGACTCCATCTCTGAGATTTTGAAGAAATGAAGTTTTCTTAATTCCATTGTATCTAGAGTTTAGGGTTTTAAGCTCTTTTGCATGTGTTGTGGTATCAAAGTATTGTGGTTATTCAGTGTATTTTAACTTTCTATCTATAGTAATAGCAGGAGGAATACACAGACAGGAGTTTATATTTCCACTTTTTTCCTCTCACTTATTTACAGTAAATACAAAGTAGATAAATACTGTGTAATTTGACATCTAATATAGTGGTAGCTTTCTGGTTATGGTAGCAAAGGAATATAGTACACTTGTTCATCCTTCTGTGTTTTGCAAGCAGAACAAAACTAGTGAGATACTGGCCCTGATTATATTGTCCCTAAGAATCACAATGCTCTTGTACACTGATACAACATAGGATATTAAAACTTTGACACAACTCCTTCTCAGTAAACCACCCCTAGGGCACCAAACCCAACTGCTGACCCTTTTGTTAAACTCCTCAGCACCCTGGAACCAGAAGAGTGAGAACTCTTAATGTTTGAGCTACAGAAAGATATTTTCCCTTTCCAAGTATTCACAGTTGTTTTGGATAAAGCTAAAAACATGTTCAACAGAGTGTTCCTTAACTTACTTATTAATCAGTTTTTACATCCCTGGATGACACTATTGGAAACATGACACCCAGAGCCCCGTTGCTTTCCCGAACTCCTAGTTCATTGCTTCGCCAGCCAGGTAAGACTACTTTCTTGAGCATTTATGTAAAGGAATTGGACTTCTTAATCAATTACAGTTCATAAGGAGAAAGACCTGGATGCATTGTAGCAGGTCCAGTGAAGGACTGCAAAGTTGATTAAAGGATTGGAGTATCTGATGCATGAGGAGATGCTGGCAAGAGCTGGGAGTGTTTAGCCTGGGAATGGGCAGGCTTGGGGGAATCTTGTTGGTGTATATAACTGCCTGGTGGGAGGGAATAAAAAGCCAAGACAAGAGGCAGTAGGCACAACAGGATATACAGGGAATTCTGTTTAAACATAAGAAAAAAAATTTACTGCAAGGGTGTTTGAATGCTAGGACTTGTTGCCCAGATGGTCTGTGTTTGGAGATAACCAAAGCTGACTAGACAAGGTCCTGAACAACCTTTTCTAGTAGACACTGCTTTGGGCAAGGGGGTTGGAGCACATCATTTAGAGGTTCCTTCTAACCTCAACTACTTGCCAATTCTGTGATTCTGAAGTTAAACGTGTTTATAAATATGGAAAAAAACACCTAGTAGCAGTCAACTTCTATATTCACGTTACATATTTATAACAGGTTGAAACTGATTCTTGCCTTGCTAGTCAGCAGTCCAGTTTGTTGTGTTTCCTTCTTTTTTGCTACCTCCTTTTGCTTTTGCAGTAGCTTTGAGTTCTTCAAGATTGTCTTGTGCAGTGTGAAGTACATTTTCCATCCTTGTTTTTGTGGCAAGTTAATATTTCTACCAGTTGTATTTATTGGTTGCATCAGCAAACTACTTCCCTCTCTACTACCAGGAGAAGAAATTAGATGGCACACCTCACAGAAAGGCTGTGGAATCACATGTGGTGGCTAGGGTCAGGTTGCCCTAGAACCTCCCAATCCCAACCCATGTGCTCTGCATCAACAGACCCATATTAGGACCATGTTGGGGGTTATTCCCTCTTTACCACTGTTGACACAGCTCCTGATTTAGCTGTCACTGTCTTGATACAACCAATGATTTTAGATGGCTTCCCAGACTTTGTGATTGATAAGGGGACCAGAGCAGTTACTGTCTTGATGCAAATTCTGTGGTCTTGGGGCTGCATGAAGGTCTGTTATGATGGAGCTCCTTCTTGTCATAGGGTCTGTCAAGATTTGTCATCTGGCAAAGCTGTGTCGCTGTTTTTAACATAGGTCAGATATTCCTGCACACCAGTGCAGTGGCTAGTGTTCCCAGGAATAGCTGGAGCAGGCATAGTGCTTTGAGCAGGCTTGTGGTTGCCTTTTGCTTTAAGGGTTTGGAGACCAATTTCCAAGAAAGAGTGACTGGAGATTTATTGCAGTTTATTCTCATAGTGTGAGCTTACCAGTGAACTCTCCAGTAACTGATGGTGCATCACATGTTGGGTGCATGTGTACACTCAGGTTCAGTGTGGCTTCAACTTTGTCTGGAATGCTGCTGCACGTGAGGAAGAACTGAAATGACAGTAGATGTGCTTTATGTTTCTCCATGCCCTACTTGGAAAACTAGGGCTTGAGTATGCTCTAGACTTGGTTAACAAGGG
Organism: Porphyrio hochstetteri; assembly: GCA_020800305.1. Taxonomy (NCBI): domain Eukaryota; kingdom Metazoa; phylum Chordata; class Aves; order Gruiformes; family Rallidae; genus Porphyrio; species Porphyrio hochstetteri. The sequence continues at coordinate 30,753,027 of CM036905.1, read as the reverse complement.
TTTTGTATAACCTTAGTATATCTAGATGAGTCAGTTATTAAGTTCTATTACTCAGAATTAACAACCGTATTTCTAAGTGTTGTTGAGCCTAAGATTTTATTTGTTTTTATAATTGGCATTTGTGGGTCTGATGCAAGCCTTCTGGTGGAAGGAGAATGAAGATGGACAGGAGCAAGTTACTTCTCAATCAGATCGGTTTGTGTGTTTCTTGTGTGAGCAGGAGTTCATAAATATTTCAGTCTCAGTGGTATTTCCTTTGGAGTTCCTTGATAGCTCATAGTGGCCTTAAATACTTTCTCTTTTCAGAAAAAGCTCTCTCTTTTTCAGCTGTGGCACTAAATCGAAGCTCCATGAAGCCATCAGATATGTCTACCATCCTGGGAGCTGGAGGGAAGTCTCCTCTGATTATACAAAGTCCTGGATTTTTTGCCAATTTGTCAATGGTAAGATGGCTGGAGCACCTTGTCCTTTTCTTGTGAAATTTACAACAAACTACAGGTTTACAATGTTTCAATGGATTTTTGCACAGGGCAAACTGCCAGTGTTACAAGCTTGCTGTTACTATTCCTGCTGCTTGTGACTAGTGATATTATTACTGCAGTGTTCTTTGAGATGATGCAGTGAGGAATAACAGAGGGTTTTAAAGTTTGCTAAATATGCCAGGTGTGTTAGGCTAGTCCTTACAAAGTTACCTTGTGACTACAAAAATCTTCACTTTGCTTGTTCAGAAATCCTTCAAAGACAATTGTTCTTTGTCAGCAAGTTAAACCTTCAGAATATTTCTTATTTTAGCACTCTCCAGTATTAGGCTTCATTTCAAGTTTGGACTTCAAAGAACAAGCTCTTCTGATGATGCCTCAGATGACATTGATTAACTTCTACTGTAATGTTTTGGGAAAAAAACCCAACACTGATAGAAAAACTATCAGTAGGGTATCAGTCTGAAGTATTTTATCTCCATTTATTTTTAAACTAACTCAAAATAAGTTAAGATGTCTTTTTGCGTGTGCATTTTAATTTGTTCTCCATTCTGGTTGTTTCTCTAGTTCATTATAGCCCATTTTTTTCTTCAAATTGAGGCCTAGCTCATCAGCATGTATGCAGCTCTTAGCGGTGGCACTTTTCCACTGATTCAGAGCTTCTTGTCATTCAGTAACCAGGGTTTTGGGGGTGGAATATGTTTTAGGTTAGCATTTAGTGCTGATTTAAATCCAGTTTAGATTAGCAGGGGGAAACTTGGGAATAGACAAAAGCTTTCACCTCAAAGGAATCTGATGGGAAAAGGACTCAAAATTATGTCTTGTGGAAATGTACTTGCTGGTAGATAAGAACACTCATCAGCCCTTTTTGGATTCCCCACATATTCATGGTATGATTTTACTGGAATTGAGTTTCTTTTTATTTTTGCTGAGCCATCGGAGTGTCAGAGCATTCTGTTCTGGTTGGCCAGAGGGTAACAATGGCAGACAGAAATCAGGCAAGAGGAATACTGTAGGTAGAAACTGGGGCTTAAAAGGAAGAATAGCTGGTATGCACCCACAGTTTTTGGATCTGCTTAAGATACTGCTACAGCAATGTCACATGGTTCCCTGTTTGTTCTTGTTTGGGTGAGAGCATTCTAAGGGTCTAGAAAAAAAAATCAACCAGTGACACGTCTCTGGGTCTTTGTGTAGCATTAATTGCTGCTGAGAAAGTAATTGCCATCATGGGAACACCTATAGGAAGTTGTCCTGTCAGTGCAGTGTATGTACAGTCTGTCTTCTATTTTGTCTGTTTTATTGGTTTGGTGTCACAGCATCACAGAACATTAGGAGTTGGAAGGGACCTCGAAAGATCATCTAGTCCAAACCCCCTGCCAGAGCAGGATCACCTAGACTCAATCACACAGGAACACATCTGGGTGGATTTGAATGTCTCCAGAGAAGGAGACTCCACAGCCTCTCTGGGCAGCTTGTGCCAGTGCTGTCACCCTCACAGTGAAAAAGTTCCTCCTTCTATTCACATGGAATTTCCTATGCTCCAGCTTGCACCCGTTGCCTCTTGTCCTGTCGCTGGCCATCACTGAGAAGAGCCTGGCTCTGTCCTCCTGACTCTAGCCCTTTACATATCTATTAACACTAATAAGGTCACCCCTCAGCCTCCTCTTCTCCAAGCTAAAGAGGCCCAGCTCCCTCAGCCTCCGTTCATAAGGAAGGTGCCAGGTTATCAAATACTGGTCCTGATACAACCCCCCCAAAGCATAGGTATATCTTTATTTCCTTGTATTTTGATAGTTGCTATTATTTTAAACACATTTTGCTTCATTTAGTGAAATGGTTTTGAGCAGTTCACAAGAAGGCGAAAAGACTGGTAAATGGTTCCAGTACAAATTTTAACTATTTTGTTTGGTTTCTCCCAGCTGCTTTACAACTTAGTGTTGCTCTGTCTTTTTTTTACCTTGACCAACAAAATGCTAAGTAAACACTTGGCATAATGGAATATGAAACTTTAGGGCGATTTATTTGTTTTAAGAGGAAAAGCAATACCTGGTGGTTTAAGGTAGGCAGTCGTATTAGATTAGCTTCTGCTTTAGTTACTAAGTTATTAAAGCCACATGAATTTCCTTTTTCCAGATTAAAATTTATCTTTTCAGAGTTGTTTGCTAAAGGCATGGTTGCACCTTATCTAAAGGCAGCTATTTCACTATCAGTCTTCAGAATTGCTCTGTTTCTACCATTCATATGGGATTGCTGTTTACTTTCCTTATGTTCCTATTATGCTTTTAGTTGGATGACAGTAACTGGACAACAGCACTCTCACCTCAGCAGTCGGGAATGTTTGCAAATCTGGACGTGTCCAATGTGACAGAAGATGTCACTATGAGCGCTGTTCTGTTGCATGAGGATGATCCTGGGGAAGCTGGTGAGACAGTCTCAAGCTTTCACAATAATTGACCGTGGTTTTTATTCGTAAGATATAAATATGTTCAGTTTGTTTCTTGATTATTTTGCTGGTATTTCTTTGTCAAAACCAGTTTAGTTTAAAGTTTACAAAGTTCACGTCTTCCAGTGATTGGCGTTCAGAGAGTTTGTGTCTTCTGTAGAGCCCAGTGGCACAAACAGGGTGCTCTCACGGTGTAAGACGCAAGCTGGTTTAGTTTTGTGGAAATATGCAAATGAGTTTATTAACAAAACTTTTGCAGGTGACAAGTTTATAGGAAAAGTTTTATAATTATTTGACTTAAGCTCTTAGCTTATTTTAGCTGATAAGGTCTTCTGAGTTCATGGGATATAGTTTATATCATCATTGTCCTCATTCAGATTTCTGAAGGATGAGATGCCTTGTTATCAGAAGGACTTTTTTGGAGTTGTGTCTGACTAATATGCCTGTTTCTTCTGAAATCTGTTCTAGCTACTATGAGCATGTACTCAGATTTTCTGCATTCCTTCCTGAAGCATACATCAACTACGATTTTTGATCTTGTGGATGAGTATGAAAGTATTTGTAACAGTCAGGTAAGTAATCCACTAGTTCTGTATTTTATTTTACAATCCCTTACACAAGTAGTTTTGCTATTTTTCCTTAAACTGAGAAGACACAGTGTTTAACATAGATACTTTAAGTCTTCCAGCTGGTTGCAGCCTTATGAGTCACTGAACACCAGCATTTGGCACAGGAATACCCTTTGTGTAGTTGCTGAATACTAAAAATGTCATCTGGCTGTCATTCCACTGCAAGTGTCAAGTGACAATAAATATGAGCAGATGTATGGATTTTTTTTAATGATGATAAGCTGGATTAAAAAGTACATCTTTCTCGTGGGTATAAATAAATAAGATCATTGTATGATGACCAAATTTTCTGCTACATTACTAACAAGCTGGCAGTAGAGGGCTCAATGTTAGATTTAAGGTGGCTCTGCTTTTAGACAGTTTTTTATCTGATTGGATGTTGACTCATAGTTTGGGATCAGCAGGGATTGACAGTTTGAAAGGAAGAAGTGCTTCTATCAGTAAGTGTTCACCACAAAACAGAGAAGTGGACAGATTTTTTTTTTTTTTTTTAAAAGACTTCATACCTGTGCCTATGTTAAGAAAATATGTTGTTGGTAGAAGGTTTCTGGGCCTGTTTTGTGCAGAGTTGTTGTGTGGACTGAGTTGGAAAATGCTGAGATCTTTAGTGAGGTGTGGACTGCTGTTGTGTTCCCAAGCGGGAAGCAAATGAGGAGGAAAATAAATGTAAGCTTGATGATTTCATGAGATGGTGGACTTCTGAGCTGAAATGGAAAAGAAAGTCTCTTTCATTCCTCCTGTTTGATAATCCAGGTACCATCTACAAGATCATGGAATATTGAGTGACTGGTTTAAGCTGTGTGGCACTGGGGAGGAGTTGTCTGTATATTCCTAAAGACCTAAAAAAGTGGAGTTGAAGGACACTGCTCCAAGGATTGGCTTGATTCTTGCTTATGGGGGTGTGTTGTAGTTCAATCACAGCCAGCAACTAAACAGCACACAGCCACTTGCTTACTGCCCCCACCCCAGTGGGACTGGGAAGAGGGAAAGGTAAAAGGAAGAGAAGATAAGATGCTGCTGATGATGATGATAAAGTATACAGAACAAGTGATGCACAATGCAATTCCTCACCACCCCACTGAGTGATGCTTGGCCCATTCGATCGTCTTTTGTCTCCCAGATTCTGGCCAGCTCCCCCCATCCCATTTGTATATTGAGCATGACATCATATGGTATGGAATATCCTCTTGGCTAGTTTGGGCCAGCTGTCCTGGCCATGCCCCTTCCCAGCTTCTTAAGCACCTCCAGCCTCCTCACTGGCACCGCATGAGAAGCTGAAAAGTCCTTGACTTGGTATAAACTCTGCTTAGTAACAACTGAAACATCAGTGCATTATCAAATGTTATTCTCATCCTAAATCCAAACCACAGCACTGTACCTGCTTTTAGGAAGAAAATTAACTCTATCCCTGCCAAAACCAGGGTGGGGTGGAGGGACAGCCCTGAGGTCTCATGCTGCCTCTCAGCTGTACCCTGAGATAAGCCCAGTGGCTCCTAGCAGCCATGAATGCTTTTTTGTATCTTCTGGGAGGTATGCTTTATTCTTCTCTCCAAATCTCTTGGTCACCTCCCACTTGAAAACTGACGGATGTATCGATGCTTGACAAATTGAGTGCTCCTAAAGTGAAAGAGTTTGGGAGCATTCTCAGAAGTTGTAGGAGCTAGCTCTCTGGAATTAGCTACTGAGGGAGAAGACCTAGACAATAAAGTCTTCTTCATAATAAATAAAGGAAAAGATAATATCATTTCTTTTTGGTGATACTGTAAATTATGTCATAACCAACAGTCTGCGTGTCCTTATTTAAACAGAACTAGAAAGGAGAGGGTATCTGTCAGGCACTGGTAAATGCTGTTGCAAATACCAGTATAGGGCTGACTTTGATGTTGACATGTATGGAAAAAAAGCTGTGGGCTTTGGTGTTTTTTGGTTTGGCCGGGGGGGGGAGGTGTGAGGGGTGTGGTGTGTGTGTTTGTGGGTCAGTGGTTACCTTCTCTCTTCTCTTATGGTCTGGAGTAAAATCTACCCATTTTGAAGAGAAGTCATACTTGGTTGTTGAAAATGTTCGAGATAATGGAAAGATTGCTGTAACAGCCTGGGAAAAAATACAATCATGGGCAATATTAACTATGTATAAATTTATTTCCCTCAGGTGAATATACTGGGGAAAATAGTGTATCGGGCAACTCCTGGGCAGCAAAAGTTTTCAAAAACTGCCAGCGTCTTGTGGCTTCTCAAGCAGGAGATGGTAACTTGGAGACTGTTGTCCTCACTTTATAGGTAATTCTAGTTTTTGCACTGAGCTAACGTTCTTAGATATGTTTGTTATTAATTTATAAATATTGTTTGAAGCATTTAGGTGCCTAATAATAGTAAGTTTATGGAACTAGGTGTTGATATACATGTCTATTATATTTACAAAAGTGAAAGTTGCATAGGGGCCTATTCTTGCTACCTTTGCAACTTCTGGTAATATTTTAAAGAACATTTTTAAAAGGTATTGTTAAGCGCTTTCAGTTACACATTCTGTTGAATTTTCTTAGCTTTATTTTAATCATTAACGCTTTGAATTTTTATTTCTAGAGACAGAATACAGTCTGCACTGGAAGATGAAACTGCATTTGATATAACAGTAAGCTTGGACTTTACTGGGCTTTTTAAAGTAATATAATAAGCAAACTACAAGTGAAATGCTTTATTTTTACAGTCCAGATGTTCAGAACTTAAGCATGAAAGAATGTAAATAAAAAATACACTGATTTGGCTTTTATCAAAACAGATATTACATTATTTCATATATTGTGGAAAGTTAATTTAAATATTCAGTTCTAAAGAGAAAATGCTATGGTAAAAATACTATACACTATACTTTATGTTTCATTTCCTTAAGTTTTCTACATACACTTGGAAAATCCACTAGAAATAATTTTTTGTTTCTTACTAAAAGTTGCATCAGTAGCAGTAATGTTCCCGTAGGTTAGAGATAATTTTGCTTTGTCTAAAAGAAGAACATGTGGTCTCAAGCTGTCTAGCATTTACAATCCTGATTCCAATTTATCTCAAGATAAATCCAAGTTTTTTAGCGTTCTGGTTTCAGCTGTAGTCATCTTGTCTATGTCAATACAGTGCTTCCAGCCTTTGCTGCCAGAATATGCTTAGGAAGACAAAACAATAAGTAAAGTGACTCTGCCTTTGCAAAATTTATGACTGCAGTTGTTTTTTTTCTCAGTCATAAAATAGCTTCCCCTAGGATTCCCACTGTTAAGTTGTCATTGTTAAATTAAACACTATTGTGCCAAAAAAACCAATCTCCTTTTACCTGTGAGGTAGGATTATTTTTTTGTTTGTTTTAAAGAAAATGCATCTTTTGATCTCTTTTTGTTGCAAATGTAATGAAAGCTCAATTAATGCAGGAGAGCAGATAGAAGTAGAGAAGGGTTCTGGAGCTGAGTTGGGATTTTTCATTTGTGTTTTTTGGTTGGGTTTTTTCTTTTGTTCATGTGAAGTGTATATATGCTCTTAGAAAATGTCTTATTTTTACACATACAGTAAAAGAATTTAGGATATATCAGTGGATCTATTATGTAGACTCTTTCTGTGGTCATGCATTTGTTAATAGTATTCTGAATCTCACTTTTACAGTTTTTAGTGTAAAAAGTGCAAAAGAGCATTCAAATAAAACTTGCATAGTGTCACGTGTTCTTAGAGGGATGGGGGAGAGGTAAACATACTGACCTTGTAGAAAGTTTATGGGTTAGTGTGTGTTCAGTTTGGTATTCATGGTTTTGTGGCCAACTTTCTTTTCCATGAGGTAATAACCAGCTCTTTCTTCGACAGGTTTTAACTGCTAGTGAAAAGACAAATGTAGACAACTTGTTTCAGAAGGATTCACTTGTACGACAAAGCCAGGTATGACTGAAAGTTTCTAGGAGGAGAATAGAAATGAATCAGTAGCCACTTAAATGTTTGTAACTCTAGTGCTCTGTGCACTTCATTAAGCTGTTTCCAATAGCTATTTCTTTACTGAAGTGTGTTCTTCTTTGTATGTGTAAAAATAGTGCTCTTTAGTTTCTAAAGATCAGAAATGTTTTGCAGGCTAGCTTGGAGAGGGTGGAAGGCTGAGAGCTGTTTCCATTTAGAGAATCTGTTTACTATTGATGGTGTTTAATAAACTATTAAGTACCACTGTAGTAACTACAGCATCTAGTGAGAAATGGAGATTAAGTGCCTAAACAACCTTCATATTGGATATTTAAAATTAAAGCGGAATAGTCTTCAGGATGTCTATGCCTTTGGTTTCCTTGTCGATAATGAGTAGATCCAGAGATGAGGGGAAGGGAGTTAAAGTATTATTTGGTATATGTTTGGTTTTAAAATGCTTTTTAAATTTTATTCCAGCTGGTGGTAGATTGGCTGGAGAGTATTGCCAAGGATGAAATTGGGGACTTCTCTGATAATATTGAGTTTTATGCAAAATCTGTATATTGGTGAGTTCAGACTTTCTTTGATTATACGCATGCTCCCATAAAGTGTAAGATATACAGGCACAGCCATAGAATCACTTTTAAAAAGAAGTGGATTTTTAAACATTTCATTTCATTCACTTAGATGTAAAAATTGGTATTACCTACCCACCCGCTGAAACATATCTTCTCAAAAGTTAGTTAATGTTTTTGGGAGGCTAAGATGGAAAGAAAACTATCAATGCATCTCAGTTTTATCTTAGCCTGGATGCAGATTTAATTTTTCCTAATAAGGCACACTTTTATTTTGTGTTTCTCCAGTGGTAACTTCTTTGTTTGGCTTTAATTTTTGCCTGTTTACATTCTTGTTATCATTTCATGTCAGTGACGCTTCACCAGAAGCCATTATTGTCATCTTTAACATCAATGATGATGGGTGTTACAGCAGAAAAGAACAGAGACTACCTAGATGCCTAGAATCAGCCTGCTTTAGTGGCCAATGAGTACAGGCTTTTGGAATCATGTGTCTATTCTAAGCTGAGTCTCTGCCCTAGACTGACTTTATAGTGAACACTAATAGGACATTCTGCTCTGCAGAAGTACATGCATAGTTAAATGCGTGAATAATTGAAACAGTGGGTGCTTTTGAAAGGAATCAAAGATATGTAAATTGATTCTAATATTACACTGCTTGTGAAATGTTGTATTTTAACAGCAGTAACACAGCCCATTGATAAACCAGCCAAATCAAGTGTGGCTCTTCTGTAACCGTATTCCATGTAACAAAAAATAGCCTTTCAATATTTGTGTCTTATCAAAAGATGCTTACTAAAAAAATACCAAACATTTTTCTCAAAAACATTTCCCTCCTTTCAGGGAGAACACACTACATAGCCTGAAGCAGCGACAGTTAAGTACATACATTGGCAGTTCTCGAGCTCTGGTAACAGAGTTGGTAAGTGTTATTTAAAAATAATAGTTTTGAAATGGGTTAGAGAGAGCATATATGTTATTTTCAAAGCCTTCCTCCAATTTATAGATAGCTGTGCTATCCAAAAGTAGTTGTACTATCAAAGGGTGGCAAAACATTTAACTTGGAAAAGATTAAAATTTGTACAGAAAATTAGCACAGACAGGACACCTCTGGAGTTCCTTTTTGGGATATGTGGACTTCTGTTTTCTTTCAGCAGCCACTTCCATGCCCACAACCTCCACACCCCCACCCCCCCATCACAAGTACCTGTGGTCTACTTGGTGAAGGAAATGGCTTTATTAATACTTTTTCTGTCCAAAATAAACTTGTGTTCCTAACCAGAAAAGCTTATAAAACTGTTTGGAAGCCGTTGCAGGTGAGGACACGCTGTCTTTGTACAGTAACTAGTACAACAAAACTAAGTCCTGGTGGGATTCCTTGAGAGCTACTATAGTAAAAGCTAATAGGAGAGAAGTCAAGATAAACAAGGACTGTACAATAGAAGGAGGTAATGAACTGTCTTGGTGACAGCGAAGCAGGGGTAGATTAATTCAGTTGAGGAGTGATCTGAGGTATTGATTGACTTGTGAAAATCTGTTTGGATTAAATAGAAGAAAGTACAGTTCTTATGATAAGCCTCAGTTAGAAGGAGGAGAAACAGGTAGAGAGGCAGAAGGGGAAAGATGTTTTAAGGTGAAAAGAGCTGGAAGATGAGAAGTTTGGGGCAAAAAGCAAAGTGTTGGAGTAAACGTTAAAAATTGCAGTGACTCCTTCTGATAGGAACAGTGATAGAAGAGGAATAATAAAAAAGAGAGGAAAGACAGGGAGGTATTGTGGTAGATATGTGAATTGTAGGTTGTTGTGCAAACGTAGAAGAAGTGACTCCAAGTTACGAAACAGGGCAGGGAGTCATCAGAAGGGGCATTTAGGCAACATGTGATGGATGATGACTTTTATTTTCTTGCAGGATCCAGATGCTCCTATAAGACAGAAACTGCCACTTGATGATTTGGACCGAGAAGATGATGCGAGGCTGTTGAGGTACCTCTTCACCCTCATCAGGGCAGGAATGACAGATGAGGCAAGTTGCAGAAAGTTACAGTATCTTCTTGGTTACCTTACTTTAAAGCTAATGGAAAGCTGTGCACACTTGCAACTTTAACTAGAAAGAGAAGTTTGCTGTATGCTTTTCTTAACATTATTTCTAAGTCAGGCAAACTTCACTTGCTCAGCTCCTCTGACGTTCCCTTGTGTATGTGATCTGAGCTGGGTTGAGGAACAGTTTTTAACACCTTGTTGTAAAAACAGTTGCAATGGTACATTTGGAGGTGTGTCCCAGAACTGAGAACTGGGGACTAGGTGCAGAAGCTCCATGGGCTAATACTGCCATCAGAAGAAGTGTAGTTATTTACAGAGGTTGCTCTTCCTAGTTAAATTAGCTTTTTCTTCTTTTCCTACCATTTGTTTTCATACCTTTATTGTTTTCAGGGTCTCCAGCAGTGAAAACTCTGATACACTTTATCTGAGTATTCTAGAAAGCATATTATTATTCTCCATTAACTCTTTTACTATAAGCCTGCTTGTTTCCCCACCTCAGAGAATATACAGTGTGTATACTTTGCATTAATCCTTAGCTGAGTAGCATTCAGGCAATTTCAGTCCTAAAGCTGTTCTGAATAACAATTCCCAGTTGTGAAACGGCTTTCATGATTTAATCATGTAAATACTTGTATTATGGTGCTGTCTAAGGGCCTCAGCTGGAAACTGATTCCCTTACACTAGGCTCTGTGGATATATAAAGATATCTGAGTAATGAGGTGGGGAGAAAGGGACTCAATTCTTGTGCCCAAGACATTAGACTTAGGAATATGGTTATTTGCTAGTATTCTGTTCCACTGTGGTGCACATCTATTCAGTTTTGGATAGTACGAGCACAGGAGCATGTTGCTGTAGGGCAATATGAATAGGAATTTGCAGGCACTCCTATGATGTCCCTACTGTCTGATCAGCAACAAGTGAGTGGCTCGCTACTGAAAGAGTAAGTTAAAATACTTTGAGCTTACTCTGAGTTAAGAATGCACTGTAGTTTCTTTACTGTACGATAGGTAATACACAGCAGTAAGTTAGAACAACTTGCTTGTCCCTTAAATGTGCTGTTTGTCATCATTCCCGAAACAGCTCAATGTCTGCAGCCTTCTGGTGTGAAAGTAACAGAATTTGGCTAAACAAACCAAGACTGAATATTTTGATTTTTCTCACTGTTCATACTGTTCTGTAAGTGCTGGAACAGTACCAGTCAGACTACTTGGGTAATCTTGAGCTGAGGTTTTTCTGTTGGTTTGGGGTGTTTTTGGTTTTGTTTGGGGTTCTTTTTCCCCCCAGGTGTAGGATTGGAAGAACTGTAGGCAAGCTTTTCTTTGCACACTTTCTGTTCTACTTTTGATGCTATTCAAAATAGCTATGAATTAAACCTGTTTGTGCTAGTGCATGGAATATTGAATATCATTATGGGAAAGGTGGGATTGCTATTTTTAGAACTGCATGAGGGGTTTAGAAAGCCAAGTCCACTGAAGAAACTAGAGTTGTGCGTGGACAGATGGATTATACACCTTAGACTAAATTTACCAGAAGGACGTGTTAACACCTGTTTAAGCCAGCAAAGATGAGACTGTAGCATGTTGCTCGCATTGCTATAAATGATGACTGAAAAACTAAAATGTTTAGTGAAAAAAACACTGATGGCAGTTTATTTACTTTCAAATCTTTCAGTTGTTTTTTAAGTTCTCTGTGCATGTTTCTTGCATAGCAGAATCTCAGCACAAATGAACTGTTTTAGTAATGTTCAGATTTTTAAAAGAGAAGCTGTTGGTTTCCCTACCTTGAATTCTGTTGCTGAGAAAATCCTTTATTTTTCAGGCACAGCGCTTATGCAAACGATGTGGTCAGGCCTGGAGAGCTGCAACTTTGGAAGGATGGAAATTGTATCATGATCCCAACATAAATGGAGGTATCTACTTCAAAGTGCATTTGAGACATGTAAAAATAGGGCAGAGGGCTTTCTCTTAATATCTGCCTGTTTTAAAGAGAAATAGCTCTTTCGTTTCACCTTAAGAGCCTTTTTTGCATCTAAAATGTACATGTCTGGACGTGTAAAAACAAATAGGAAATTATTTTTAGATGAAGGTACAAATTGACTGAATCCATTTAAGATCTTATAGTCACTTTCTTTTTGAAAATCAAGCATAATCACTGGGAAATAGGTGTCTTAAGAGTTCCAGACAGATTTTCTCCACCTCCATATAATATTTCAGTCTGTATTTTCTCAACGTCTGACTTGAGCTGCTTAGCAAACATTTTGTTGCTTATGGACTCAAAGTTGGACTCTATATCCAGCTTCAGAAGCGTCTAGCAGGTCTAGAGTTCAACAAATGACAATGCAAGAGAAAGATATGCTTTAAAGCATTTGAAAAATGTTAAATTATGTTTGCTTGGTTATGGAGCTCAGAATCACAGAATTACAAGGTCGGAAAAGACCTTTAAGATCATCAAATCCAACTGTTCCTGTCCTATACTAAACTATATCCCTAAGTACCTCATCTACCCATCTTTTAAACACATCAGGGATGGTGATCCCTGTGCAGCCTGTTCCAGGCCCTGACAACTCTTTCAGTGAAACCTTTTTTCCTAACATCTGATCTGAAGCTCCTTACACATCATCCTGTTTATAACACAGTACCTGGCTTCTCTTTACACTCAGTCTTAAGTAGAATGCTTTCCTACTTTTCAAATCCTGATAGCCTTTTTGTTTTTTTTTTTTTTAAATGGCATGCTTTGCCAGTGTCCTAGCCTTGTTTTGAGTGTCCCTGCCTGCTGTTATGTGTGTGCCCTCATGCAGATGCATGTAGAATGAGTAACAGTGACTTTTAAAGTCTGTATTCCTTAAGATATAAAAATTCCTTTTCTCCTTAACTTTGTGTTTTCCAAATGTAAACATCACAGATACGGTCGAAGCCAATATTTTCTTCAAAGGTAGATAACAGCTAAGGTTTCTAAACACTGAAACTTTAAGATGAGCATTTACTAAACTTCTCAGAAAAGCCACGTTGCCGTCCAGTTGAAAGCATCTAAATGCTTTAGGAAGAGTTGCAGTGGGATTGAAATTGGGTTAGTAACAAAGAATAGGCTTTGCCTTGTTACTGGTTTCTCTTTTTTTTTTTTTTCTCCTTTTTTTCTTCCTTCTTTTTTTTCTTTTTTGAATAGCACTTTTTTTAATTACTGTCATCCTTTGCATGTAGGAAAAGAGCTGGAGCCTGTTCAAGGGAATCCATACCGATGCATTTGGAAAATAAGCTGTTGGCGTATGGCTGAAGAGGTAAGATAATGCTGATTTGGTTGATACTAGTACATAAATTTGAACTTTTTGGAACTCTGTAACATGATTTTAAGTAAACATACCCCCTCTGTTTGCTGCTTACAGGGTTTGCAATTAATGTTTCTAAGGGGCTTCTGAAATAATGTATTTATGTCTTGTAGTGAGAAATCTAGCTAATCAGCACTAACTTTTCAGTCTTAGGAAATATCTGACTTTTTAAATTGGTTTGAAAGTGAAACTGCTAATATTAACTGTGACTTTTACTGTGACTTAATTGAATGGGAAATGAAAAATACTGCTTTCTTGCTGAGTCAATATAAATTTTTCAGATAAATTACAAGGGGAGCTAGTGAAGGGGAAGTCACTTACTATGATTATTTTGACTCCTGATGTGTCATGTGATTTTTTTTTTTTTTTATTATTTTTTTTTCCTAGCTTTTCTTGGAAATACTTAGATGGAACATTTTGTAATGGATTAATCTCTCAAAAAATGTAAACTGGCTAGAGAAAATACATCCTTTGTAATTAAAAATTTAAGGGGTTTTTTTACTGTTTATTTTAGGAACAGTTTAATAGATATGAGAGAGCAATCTATGCAGCACTGAGTGGAAACCTCAAGCAGGTATGTCAAGCCTCCTGGTTAAGTGGTGTTTGGTAGTTGTGTATTTTCCTTCTCGTATATAACATGAGAATATATATTCCTTCTCATATATATCATCAAAAGTACTGCAATGACTGGCTGTTGTACTTTCAAAGATTTAGGAATCTGGACGATAGCAAACACTGCTGCTGTAGTAGACATGCTGTTATTTGGAGTGTTGACATGCCTTAATTAGATATACTCCTATACTTGTGTCCTGGTTCTGGCCTGGCATGCTCAGTTGGTAGAGCATGAGACTCTTAATGTCAGGGTCAAGCCCCACGTTGGGTGCCAAGAAGGTGGTTCAGCCCCAAACTGTTTGGGCGCCACACTCGCTCACCCTCCAGAGGAGAAGAACACAGAGCCTCCATGGATGGGGATAAGGCCAGTTTACTGACAAAATCACTGTGAAAGAGGAACAATAACAGCCTGTGGCAAATTACACTCACACCCAGTGATAACACAGAGTACTTTACCAACCCCAGATAACAGGACATTTAGACTGCCCTGGGGGCACCCAGGCACACCCCTCCCTGACCAACCACTTTTATGGGGAAGTGGTGTCAGGTGGTGTGGAAAACAGCCCGGCCTGACTCAGCTCACCTGTGCTGGCTGCTTGGGAAGGGTAACTGGCCTGGCCAGAACCAGGACAACTTGATAGAGTTTTCTTGATAGTATTCCTGACAACTTTCAGTGCAATCAGCTCTGAAGTTGTTTTAGTTCTCTCTTTTAGTATTACTTCAGAGCTTATATAGTCACCTTCCTGTTCATGCCCAGTACTCTTGCAGACAAGTTGGTGTATCCAAAGAGTATTCTGTACCCAGTTTTCATTATCAATAGGTTTTATGCTGTGTATAAAGCTCACTTTTATCTTTAAGTAGTTTTTTCTCTTTATTAGCATTAATCCTCTGGATGTTTTTGTGCTCTCCCACTCCTAACTAGAGAAATTTTTTATTATTATTATTTTTTTTTAAATGAGGAACATAGCAGACTATTATGAAAGTTTCTTTGCTGTTATGGTAAGCTCCTAACAGGATCTTGATTTCCCAGCCCCTCATCTTATGTGATGTTGTAGAAATAAAGATAACTCAGAAAATAGAGGGGGAACAGGGAATGTGCTCGGCTTTTATTCATTGAAATTTAAAATTTGTTCTTTTACAATGCCTTCTAGAACAGAAGATACTTACCTTTTGTGACAGAGCAAAGAGACAGTTATAAAATTAAATTTCCATAATTTCAGTAAAACTCAGTCATTTTGAAATTACTATGAGACAGAAGTGTTGCATGAGATGCAGTGTCTCCTCTGGAACTCCTCCTCCCAGGGTTTCACTGCTGAAAGAGCCTAGCAAGATTCAGAGAAGAACTGAACAGAAAAATCTTTATAGCACCACGCCAGTGGTACTTCCTTCCTCTGCCCTTCACCACACACTACTGCACTGAGGCTTGTGCAGCTGTGACAAATCAGTGAGGCAAAGTGACCCTGCTGCAAAATGAGCGGGCAGAAAAGTGTGTAGTCTGCATCTGGATTGGTTTTCTGAGGTGGTGGCACACAAGAGGGGAAACTGTCAGCATGGTGCTGCCTCTGGGAGGTGGTTAGGGTGATTGCTACTGAGTACCTTTGATATAAAATACTCAAGGAACAAGTGAATGGATATATTGTATCCTGCTTTGATGAAAGAAAGGCTGTCATTCAAGATGGTTATTAGTCTGTTTTGGTGTCCAGAAATCTGACCCTAATTTACAGTTGCTCTGTTTGGATTCCAAAAGTTCTCCATCTTTTGATAATTGTTGCTTTGTTGTTGTGTTTTTTTTAATATGTAGCTTCTTCCAGTTTGCGACACGTGGGAAGACACAGTTTGGGCCTATTTCAGGGTCATGGTGGACACTCTGGTTGAGCAGGAAATAAGAACCTCAGTGATAACAGCAGAGGAGGTGGAAGACCTTCCTAGAGATTATTTAGAAACAAAGTAAGTTTTAAATAAAATCTTGCTTTTATGCTCAACAAAGGATCCTGTATGATCTGTTTGGAATACCCAAGGTAACTTTTCTCACCTTTTTTCTTTGAAGCTGGACTTCAGAAAAAGTTTTTGAAGAACTTCAGGCTACAGACAAAAAGGTAGATATTAATTACAGTGTTTCACCTCACTGTTTACAATTTATTCACTAGGTTGTACTCTTACAACACTAGTTAACTGCTCAGAAACTGTTTAAATACTCAAATGCACACAGTGACTGATTTATTGTAGGCTTTCTACCTCCGTAGTGTGTAATTTCTCAATTCAGTTAGATATTTCTGTGTGTTGCCACCTTTTAATGATGAAAAAGATACAAGTTTTTTCTAGCCCTATATCTGCCAAACTAGCTAAAGAAATAGCTGACTCTCCAGTGTTGCCAGGCATACAAAGCAGACAGAGTAAATCACCTATTTATCACATTTTTATAAAAGCCTCTGGCTTTTCTCTGTAAAACCTGGCCTGTGACACAGTGTGTGCTACATGCCTCAGGGCAACAGGTTGGGGGCCCTTTCTATCACCCCATTCTTCCAACCCTGGCACGTCATCCTGCTTCTCATCACAGACACTCCTGACAATATTAACCTCTTCCCCTTTTGCATCTAGTTTCAAGCCCTGTCAATCAGTCCCACAAACAACATGCTGCATGTGTTTACATAAGTATTCTGGGTGTTAAAAGAAATAATTAAAGATGGAAGATGTATGTTAATTTTGTAGAGGTTAAGTTGAAAATACACTTCCTTTGATTTGACTGGATAGACACAGAGCCTTTATATTGCTATGACATGTTGAAAGACAGCTTACAGATTGATGCAGTCAGCCACAGACAAACCCAGCTGTATTTGCCTTTCTACCGCAGTCCTTACCTTATAGTAACTTTACAGGTGCATTTGAATTGTATTTCATGCATTAATTTCTCTATTTAAAAAAAATTAAATCTCTCATCAAGTAACTTTGACAGACCTTTTCTTTAAGGATTTATAGGCATTGTTGCTGCTTCTGTGACTTTGTAGAATCTATTCTTTGTAACGTGTTACTTATTCTCCTCTTCGGAGCAAGAAGCCCTTAGTCTTGGATCTCTTCCATCACAGTATTAACTCCACAGATCTATATTCTGGTTCTTTCTTTCAGTTTGTCAATATTCTTGCAATTTGACATTGAGATAGCAAGTGCATTTTCTCCTTCTCTTTATGCAGAATACCCTTTGAAATAGGAGAGCTTTTTTCCCCCTAAGGAACATTTGCTTTATTTATAAGTTTCCTCACTTTATGCTATAAGACTTCATTCAGAGTTTGAACTTTCTCTTTTTTTTCCTCCCCAGAGGGTTATAGAGGAGAATCAAGAACACTATCATGTGATTCAGAAATTCATTATCCTGGGAGATGTGGATGGTGAGCTTTTCTCTAAGTGATTTTTAAATGTCAACCGACTACATTATTTCTAGTGACCTTTCCAGAAACTTACATGTGAATGGATTTTAGTAGCACACAGTAGGTGAATTCCACCTAAAAGCTAAGCTGCTGCTTTAATCAAGAACTGTAGGGACTTTCTGCAGTTTGACAAAGTAGTTCTCAAGGAAATCAGGTAAACGTGTCAGAACAGAGGCAAGATGACTATTGCTGTAACTTCTGAGAAATGACAAACTATGTAACAGTGGATATTTAAGCTAAACAACTGAATCTTTCCAAGACACTTGCTACTCTGCTCTGTTGGGCTTTTGAGGCTAAATTACATTTGTTGAATAAATGTATAACTTTGAAATATTTCTTAGGTGGTTTTTTCCCAGTGATATGGCTAATATCAACATTTCCTTGGTGGCTATAGGTTTGATGGAAGAATTCAGCAGATGGCTTTCCAAAGACAGAACTGTGCTCCCAGGACACCTCCTCCGTTTCATGACCCATCTTATTCTGTTTTTCCGCACTTTGGGGCTGCAGACTAAGGTAAGTTCACTCCTATTTGACTTGTTGCCATAGCAGTAGCTAGACCTTGAAGTAGAAATGCTTGTGTGCAAATATATGAAGTACATACAATGATGGTAAATTACTGCCAGGTTGATGAGGAGCTGCATGCTTAAGTAGTATGTTTGTTGATCTTGGAGCAGACAACAGTCAACATTGGAAAAGAGCATCCTCCTTCCTTCCAGTTCAGCTGAAATTATTTTTTTGAGGATGATGGATTCTACTCATAAGCCCTTTACTGAGAAGAACCTTACTCACACTTCAATGTTAGGCTTGTACATTGAAGCCATGGTGCTTTGAATATAACCTGATCTCACACATATACATTGGAATTGCACCTATAGCTGTAAGCTCATAAGTGTTTTTGCCTTTTCATTGGTACTAGCTGAAACTCACATTTTTCTCAAAATCTATACTAAGTCTAGCCTACTCGCTACCTAGCCGATTTATGGTAAATACCCAGATGGGTCACATAGCTGCAATCAGTCTTTTCTGAGGCAGTCACAAGTAATTAGAAGCTTTCCTTTTCTACTAATTTAAAATTGAGAAGGGCTTATATAAGTTTCTGAATGTAACCTGTTTTAGAAAAAGACAAATGTGTGCTTTCATGAGATGATTTAAATACAACCCTGAGTTGTTGTGTTTTTTCTGCCTCTAATCATTGCTTCATTCCCTTGTTGAAATTTATTTTGAGGACAGTTAACGTTTAGCTAATCAAGGGGAACTTTGTGTGTGTCTGTACAGGCACATTTTTTTATCCAGACTCAAAGTTTGATTAGGCCTTTAAGCCAAGGTATAGTAGAACTAGTTGTTAGCATATATTTAACAGAACGGTGCAGTTTCCAACATAAATTCCATTGTAGGATTGTGAGTAACTGTTGATAATTGCCTCTACTGTTTTGGAGTGGGTGAATTTACTGGAATATTACTCCATCAACCCTCGGTAGACCTCAGAGGAAAGAGGCAGTTGTGCAAGCTTTTATAACGTTCCATATGTGATGTTTGAGTACAATTCCCATAGGTATACGCTTAGATGAAGAATCTCTAATTTCATTTTTATGTATAAAACTAAAATGATATTTCTTCACAGTAACAAAACACTTGAGTCTTAGCTAAAGTAGTCTCAGATGCCTGGACTGTACTTTGGTTGTTTAGTTTGGACTGTTACAGAAGAGCTGGGTGATACCTATGTTCTGTACATAGCTACATTAGAACTGTCTTTAATACAGCAGTGCACGTAGCACACTGCAACAGTCATCTGCTCACTTGACGCTTTATTGATTAATAAAAACATACGATAACATGGAAATATTTGAAAAAACAGTTTAAAAAGTAACTTTAGAGTTAGACCAAAACCTACATTACCTGCTTTCTGAAAAAGAAAATTGTTGGCACACTAAATATTTGAATCAGAAGACATTTTCATTTTTCAATCACTCTTGGAGAGAAACAGTTCTTCCAGGTGAGCCTACTTGAACATGTAGATCACCAAAGCAGGAATAAGCAGATAACCTTGTACCTGTGCCACAGCAGCAGCCTACTGTAAAATGTCTGTCGTCTTTTTATTTTTCTTTTTTTTGTTGTTTTTTTGCCACATTATCTGATTTTAAATTGAACTTATATTTGTTTATAATAAGGAGGAAGTTTCTGTTGAAGTCCTAAAGACCTACATTCAGGTAAGCTTTCAAAAAGACAGTTTGCTTTCTCTGATGTAATTTAGACATGAAGGAGGAAGAAAGGAGACTTTGGGTTACAGGGTGGAAAGAGCTGTGACGCAGTTAATGCTCTGTTCTCAAGAGGTGCATAGAAGCTTGCCTAATGTGTGGGGTTTCTGTCAGCAGGGTTTAAATAAGAGACAGTTTTATTGATCCTTGTTTAGAAGCTGAGAAGTGGAATCTTCCTCTCAGAAAAGTATCAGAAATGTTTCTTAGACTCTTATGCTTTTACATAAAGCATGTTTTTACAGACGTGTGAACACGCCTCTGTGTTTACAAAGAGAAATGTAGTATGTTTTCCTAAATATTTGCTTCCTCTTCTCCAGCGGATGATTTCTGAGAAGCACACAGATTTAATAGCGTTTTATGTCAGCCACTTGCCCCCCGAGCTGGCTGTTGCTCAGTACGCCTTATTTCTCGAAGATGTCACAGAGAGTGATCAACGCCACCACTGCCTTGAATTAGCAAAAGATGCAGGTGAGACACGCTGATACTCCAATTAGCCTTTCATATCCTGGGACATTTTGTCCTTTTTTTGTAGTTTTTAATGCAAGACCTAGCTATGAAGATATTATTTCCTTCCTGTCTCTCTTCATTTTTCAATTAAATAAAATTAATTTCCCAATTACTTATTCAAGTAGCTATAATGTGGTTTTTAACTAACCTGGGATTGCAATTCTTTTTCTGAATTAAACAAAGTGTCACTTTTGCTTCTGGCTTATGTCCAAAGACAGCAGGAAGTAAATGCCAGATGCCTGTCTCAAATACATACTCTGAATCTTGACATAATCGTATTATTCCAGAAGACTAATATAAAAATACATCCCTGTTTGTGGCTTTAGGAAGGTTATGAGTATCTTCACTCAGAATTCACAAAGAAAGAGATTGACTGCAGACTTCAGTGTCTAACTTCAATCATTTTTTTTAAGGTTTTCTTTTAAAAACTTGGCTAAGGTTTCAAAAATAAAACATCCTGCTTCAACATCCGTGAAAGAGCTATTCTGAGCTTTTCCTGGTACACTCCTGTCAATTCACAGTATTGCCATCCCAACTGTAAGATTCCATGAGCTTAGCAAATAGGCCTGTGTGCTGGTCCCCAGCACAGGCTGAAAAACGTCTTGGTTTCCTTGCTCAGTGGTCTCAGTTATCTCAAACATCGTTCTTCTAAAATACCCCCAGTAAATTGCGTATCTCAAAAGCTCTCAATTTGTGAATAGACTGATAAGAATTCCTAGTAGTAAGGAATAAGATCAACAACTGGAGTCTGAAATGCATTTTGTGGCAAGTTTGAACCCGTAGTCGCTCTTACGTAGCTCTCTCTGAACCCAGGTCTGGATGTTGCCACCATAACAAAAACTGTCGTTGAAAACATCCGCAAGAAGGATGCGAGTGAATTCAGTCACCATGACCATATGTTAGAGACAGGCACAACAGAGGTGAGTGTGCTGCCTAAGGCAGGTATTCCTCTTTGCAATCCACTACAAAGTATTTTATCATATATGATCCATATTTCTCTTCCAACAATGGTGTCAGTTTCCTAGAAGAAGCCTGTGAAGGAAATGCACTTTCCATGTGACCAAGCAAAAGCTGAATTGCGCAGATTTGTAACCATCCCTTTTCTGCATCTCCGTGGTCTTCTGAGCTGGGGTGTCTGTACCTCAGCAGCATGTCTAAATGCAAACAATAAGTGAAGATAAAGCCCATGAAATGACTATAACAAATATATTGTAGCTGAGGGTAGGATATTACTGTAGCCTCTAAGGATTATGAGGATTCATACTTTAGGTCTCAGAGGTACCTTACCACAAGTGACATAGTCTAGCTATGACAGACATTGCCTTTACTGCCTGTAAAATCACCCTTTAGTGGCAGTGGGGTACTGCTAATAGCTAGCATTCAAAGTAATGTGTAGGATGTAACTGATAGTTTGCAGACTTGTGATTTTTTTTGCTGTTCAGTGCAAAGTTTAACCTTGCTGTGCCAAATAGGGAGTTTATCTAACACAAGCGTTGAAAAACTCTGGTTGCAAGCTGATTGTGCCCCTGAAGATTATAGCAAGGGTGCCATAAACCATAAAAAGTTTTGAGAACTTATGCTTGGACATTGGTCTGAATATCTTGGGAATGCTTAAAAATGCATTTTTTTAATGTTTCTAGGTTGCAAAGATTGTTTTCTAAGCTTTTGATACTAAAGTTGTGAATAAAGTGATTCTTGTTAGTATGCCCTGATGCTATCCAGAGGGCTCTAGGAACTTGTGTTGACCAGATTTAATGTGTCTGACATCATCTGTGTGTTTGAAGAGTTAGTGAGTCTGTCTGTTGGCTTTTACAGGCAGATCGGCTGAAAATAGATGTGATTGACTGGCTCGTGTTCGATCCTGCACAGAGGGCAGAAGCACTTAAGCAGAGCAATGCAATCATGAGGAAGTTCTTGGGTACTAAACTTCACAAATATTTTAGAATTTTTAAATGTTGGTTTTGTGGTCATTGGCTCCCAGCGCTACGTTTGGTGTAGCTTGGAATCTGGTCTACTAAAAAGCATGGGTTTGTCAGCACATAAAGTGTGGCAATTGCAAAGCTGTTGATACTCAGTTCTCATTCTCACAGCATCCAAGAAACATGAAGCTGCAAAAGATGTCTTTGTGAAGATTCCCCAGGACTCTATAGCAGAAATATATAACCAGTGGGAAGAACAGGGAATGGATACTTCACTCCCAGCTGAAGATGACAATGCTATACGGGAACATTTATGTATTCGGGCATATTTGGTGAGTTTCAGATAAGCTGTGTTCCAAGTTACTCCTTAGAAATGATGGTGGTGCTGCCTTGGTGAAACTTCTAATTCCTGAATGCACTAATTAATGCTGTGCATTTAATGACATTCTTGTTAATGTATGTACATCAACGATCTCCAAATGCTGTTTCCAATGCAATCCAGGAAGCCCACGAAACCTTTAACGAATGGTTTAAACACATGAACTCAGCTCCACAGAAGCCTTCTTTGTTACCACAAGCAAGTTTCACTGAAAAAGTGGCCCATGAACATAAAGAAAGGAAGTATGAAGTAAGTAAAAGTTCAAGTTATTTACTGTAAACATTTACATTCTCTCTTAGGAGGCAGTCTTAGTTCAGCAAGACAGAGTAGAAGACTGCTAATTTGTGTTGCTAAGGCTCTGTTATCAATTATTCTATGTTTTTGATGTTGAGGGAGTGTGAGACAGTGGAATAGTAATGCCACTGCACAGTAATAATTTCTTTATATGACTCAGCCTTACATATAATATTGTAATATAATAGTGAATAGTTATTACAACATGCTAGTTGTCAGTGTTATTAATAAATCTGAGTACTTGATTTTGCTATTAATTTTTTTTTCTTGTATTAGTCACATTTTCTCTTTTCTAAAAGGTGCTGCTGTTTCATTTGTTTTGCCAGAAATTCTTTTTGTGTGTCTAGCCAGCATGAATATACTGTATTTGGCTAATACAAGTGTTTGTTTTACAAACATGGCAGAATAAGTTGTTTAAAATTATCTTCCTCTAGTGGCTTTACTTCTGAACAATCTGTCTGACTCTGGCCAGGGAATGAAGCAAGGATGGAACTAGCTGTTAGCAGCAGGCTTGTAAGTTTTAGCCATGGCTGATGATTTTAAATTGGATTGGAGCTGCACTGGCTGCTGCGTGCTAGGTTGAAGAGTCTGTGTTAAAATAACCTTGGAAATTATCCTGTTCTGCAGCAGTTTGGTTTTTGTGTCTTTGCCAGATGGACTATGGTATTTGGAAAGGCCTCTTGGATGCTCTTACAGCTGATGTGAAAGAGAAGATGTACAACGTGTTGCTTTTTGTTGATGGAGGATGGATGGTTGATGTTAGAGAGGTAAAATTACTTCTTGTATCGCAGCGCAGATGGTACCCGGTTGTCCCTGAGCCACCTTTAGTTCAATACGCTTCTGTTCAGTTGGCTCTGGCCTCGCTGTGACCAGTTACAGACTGCTTCCCCTTCAGTTACCATCTAAGTCGGATCTGACAGCCTGGTCTAGGCTGGTTAGTCCAGTTTATTGCCTCTGACTCTGCTAATGCTGTGGTTGTGCTTTTAAAGGTTGCCTTTTAAATGTAGACGCTCATTGCACTAATACGTTATTTTGCTATGGCAAGGATGCCGAGGATGACCCTGAACGAACGCACCAGATGATTTTCCTGCGAAAGCTGTGTCTGCCAATGATGAGCTTCTTACTGCACACGGTGCTGCACAGCACTGGGCAGTACCAGGAGTGCCTGCGCCTGGCGGACATGGTCGCTTCTGAGCGACACAAGCTTTACACGGTGAGTTAGAGCTGCGGGCAGCTGAGCTTCCATTTAAAAGCTCTGTGGGCTGTCTGCGGAAAAAGCTTCTATATAGAGAGGAAGATGCCATATGTTCCTTATGTCTTTATCTCTTCCTCTTCGCAGCAGTAGTTAAGGGTTTCCTTGTATGCAGGCTTAAGGAATCAGAGAGTTAACTTTGAAACACTGGAGATGATACCAGTGTTTTGACAAGCGGTTCTTCCAAGTTAAGCAGATCTTTAGATGGGGGCTACTGAACTGAAATAAGCTTAACTGCTGTGGACTCGGTGGTCTTAAAGGTCTTTTCTAACCCCTAAACGAGTTCCATGACTGTAAGTTGAACTATAGAATTGTCACAGATGGGGTTTTTTTAATTTAGTTTGTTACATTTCAGAACACTGTATAAGCAGGTTTTGTTTTGGAGCACTGGGTTTACCTAACCTTTCCTTCCAAAAGTGTGACAGTCAACCCCAAGTCTTTCATTGCTTAACTCACCCACTCTCCCACCCCCCCCAAAATCCAACAAAAATCCCCAAACCCAATAAACCCCACCCACCCAAAACCTAAGCCGTAACACACAGGTCCAACCCCCCCCAAGTATTAGAAACCTGAAAACAAACATCAAGGCTCAGAAAAATACTGTGATGCATTCACCTGGGTTGGCTTAAGCGCTGTGCCAGCAATAACAGGAAAATTAAACCTGGCTCTTTACTGATAATCTCTGTAGTAGGTACAAGCCAGAGCTATCTTGAGACAACCTTCAGGTTTGAGATTCTGCTACAAGCTTCCAGTCCTACACTAAATGCCATTCTGAAAGGTCAGATGCTCACACTGTTTTAGAAAGAAAGAAAAAACAAACCAGTAACTTAATTAGCAACCATTTACTTTTATATTAGTGCTATTCATGCAAGTAAATATAACTTCATAATGTTGTGGGGTTTTTATTTATTCTTAGGTATTTTCAAAAGAGGAGCTCCGAAAGCTTCTACAGAAGCTGAGGGAATCTTCTCTGATGCTTCTGGACCAGGATCTTGATCCTTTGGGATATGAAATTCAGTCATAGGATTTTATGTAGATATTGAAAAAACTTATGAACATGGACATTCTGGTTATAAAAAAGAACAAAACCAGGGCTCAAACTTCTGATCTGTTCATGGGAAAACCCAAACCTCAGATTTCAGTTTCAACTTGAAAAATTCTGGCAAACTTCGGAGAGGATATTTGTTATACAACCTTTTTTGTAATGGATTATTTTCTAATAAAAGTGCTTCACAAACAGAAAATGTTTAGTTTATTGTAATGTGGACTATCCTTGTGTGGTGGTTGTATGGCCCCTCTTATTCTCTCTGGCATAAAGCAAAGAGCTGCCTGGAAACATAGCTCAGCAGAAGAGTAAGTGAGGGTACAGTGGAGAGAGAGATGGCAGGAGGATGGATGTGGAAAGCAGTAGAAGAAACAAGATGCAGAGGGCTGGAGGAAAGAAACATTAACAGAAGAGAGAAAGCAAAGGGCTACTCCTAGCCTTTCAGCAGAGAGAAGGGTGATCTCACCTCTCCCCTCCCAAGTTTGAGACTTTGTAATTTATTTAGAAACCTTGTTCTGTCCCTGTGAGTAACCACGGGCGCAGCGGATTTTCCCCTAACGCAAGGGTGATGGGGAGACGGCTGTAGAGCAGCTGGGCGACTGCTTCAGCTCCTTCGCCCACGGCACTCGGAAAAGAAAGCAAAGGGGGCTATACCTCCATGTATGTTTATTTGTACGTAGCCCAGCTGCGGAGAGGAAGCGTGTTTCTGCCCGGGGGCCGGGCAGCGGGGCGGGAGGCGGGGCAGTGCCTGCCCGGGCGCCGATGGGAGGGCCTGCGCTTCCGCGCGGGTGTCCTTAGGGTCGCAGGGCGCGGCCTCTGGTGCGCCTTCCCCCGTGCCTTCTGCTCCCGGCCCCGGTACGGGCGGCCGCACTTTCCCCCCTCTGTCCGGTAGCCCCGAGGGCGGGCGGAGCCGTGTGGCGGCGGGCGGGGAGCCGCGGCTCCGCCCGCGGGGCTGTGCTGGGGCGGGCGGGGCCACCGGAAGGCGCGAGGTCACGTGGCCCGGCGGGGCAGACGGCGGCGGCGGCCCGGCCGGTTCGCGGGCGGCCGGCGGGCTGCCTCAGCCGCTGCTGCCCGGCGCCGCGGGGCGCCATGGGCTGGATGCCGGAACAGGGTCGGCTGGCGGCGGGGTTGTTGGTGAACCTGGCCGCGTCCATATGCATCGTTTTCCTGAACAAGTGGCTGTACGTGCGGCTGGGCTTCCCCAACCTCAGCCTCACGCTGGTCCACTTCGCTATCACCTGGCTCGGCCTCTACCTCTGCCAGGCGCTCGGCGCCTTCTCCCCGAAGAGCCTGCAGCCCTCCCAGGTGCTGCCGCTGGCACTCAGCTTCTGCGGTTTCGTCGTCTTCACCAACCTCTCCCTGCAGAGCAACACCATCGGTACCTACCAGCTGGCTAAAGCCATGACCACGCCGGTCATCGTGGTCATCCAGAGCCTGGCTTACGGAAAGACGTTCCCTCTCCGTATCAAGCTTACCCTGGTGAGAAGGCGGCGGGGCCGAGCGGAGCAGGGAGGGGCGGGCGGGCGGGCGTCGCCTCAGGCCGGGCGGGTGGAAAGGCGGAGGGGGGGCGTGAGGGGTTTCCCGCGCCCCCTCCCTCCGCCTTTCCACCCGCCCGGCCTGAGACGACGCCGAGGCCAGCGGTCTGTTTTAAAACCCTTCCCTCCATCTCCACAGGTCCCCATCACTCTGGGCGTCTTCCTCAACTCCTACTACGACGTGAAGTTCAGCGCCCTCGGGATAGTGTTTGCCACCTTGGGCGTCCTGGTGACCTCCATCTACCAAGTGGTGGGTAATGGCGGGGGGCGGGCGGGAGCGTTGTGGTGGTTGGTCTTCGAGCAGCTGTCCCCCGTTTAGATCAGCTTTAAACAGCACCCGGCCTTCCAGGAAACCCCCTGTACTCAATTGTATATTAAAAATATTAATAGTGATTGTGATAATCTGCCACAACCCTTGGTAAATTGTTGACGGAATTGATCATCCTTGCTGCTAACAATTGACTGTCACCTTTGATGTGGTCACCCATATATTTTGAAGGGATAAAGATCACTTCATGGGTAAAACTCTGGTTTTTTAGAGCATGGATGGATTCTCTCCTTGCTTGCTGAAGCAAATGCTTTGTATTTGGGCCTTTCCCTTGAAAGGACATATTCCACTTCTGCAGTTAATCCAGTGGCTTATCCGTAAACTGCTCACGTTTTGTCAGCATCCTTCAGTGTTCCTTGTACACGGTCTAAGGTGCTTTTGTAGAAGGCACGCTGCCAAACGTAGGCACAGTATGACCTTTCTGTCTGATTATGGTTGAAAAACTAGGTATATCCAAGGGCTGCCTTAGCCCTTCCTGCTGTAATGTTGTGCCAGTAGCTCATTATCGGCCATGATTGTGAAAGCCTCCCAAATTAGTCCACAGTCATGTTGATGTGACAGTCAGCACACACTTAAACATGAATTTCTTTGTAAGAGATGTACTGTGCCTCTAAAAGAAGCTACACTCTTTGACCTGTGTGAGATACATACCAGCCTCTTGTCCCGTTTTGGGGCAGGAGGAGGCGAGTGATGCTGCCTAGTAACTTTAGGTCCGTGTACCCGAGAAGTGACAGTACCTGAGTGAAATTACCCTGTGGCTTTTAAAAAAAAGACTTGGCAAGTTTATATGCTATATAATGGAATCCATATTGCCAGTGATTGTGATTTATGAAGTATTAATGCAAACATCACTCTTCAATATGATACAAAGGCGCATCCTTTTGCTTGTTACTTCTGTCTTTGTGTCCCTAGATAACCAATGTTGTGCCTTAAAGCACAAATTAAATCCAAGTTATAGTCAATTGCACTCAATATTGAAATGAAATACAGTAAATCTAACTGGCAAAAGCAAGCTAGTCATTTACTGGTTTTGTTAGCTTCTGTGTGGAGGACAATTGGAAGGGAAAAAGCAGACGTTTCCTTAGGCAAAGGTGCTCAGCTCCATCATAGACAGGATCTGGAATTCGTCTTGAGAATAAAAGACAGGTGGCATTTTCATCCCACCTCAGCTGTTCTTTTGTTCTTCCTCGAGTATAACACCTTACCCCTAAGCTGTGGTAAAAGGAAAGTTTAGGCACTTAGAGAGTTTTCACTGCCCCTGCATACACTTTCCTTCTCGCATGACTCCACGGAGGCATACAGGTATCTGGTTAGGCAAAGGTGGAAGATGTTTAATACTTCATTTATGTGGTATTGTCCATGAGGCTCCCCCTGTGTTAGCAGCCAGTTTCCTTTTGCTCAAGTATTCAGTTTATTGGGGTTTTTTCCTCATGTTTAACAGCTTTCTCTTTTGGTTTTAGTGGGTAGGAGCTAAGCAGCATGAGTTGCAGGTAAACTCAATGCAGTTGCTGTACTATCAGGCACCAATGTCCTCAGCTATGTTGTTGTTCATCATACCCTTCTTCGAGCCAGTCTTTGGAGAAGGGGGAATATTTGGGCCCTGGACGCTTTCCGCTGTGGTAAGGCTTTTATTGACTTTTCAAAAACAAATAATCGTTATTGATGCAGTTAAATTTGATATTAAGATCTGTTTTTTTATGAAGCTGATTTTTGTGCAGTCATTGACTATGATGGGCATGTGCAAGAGAAACAAACACTTGTGTTGTCTGCCCCGCTTCCTACCAGAGGAGTCTGTCTGTCAACTGATTTGCCTCCTTATTCTTGTTTCTGTTTAGAGGGCATCTGAACAACAGGAAAATCTGACAAAATCCAGAAGCTTCCCCTAGTGTATTAAATTAAAAATATGTAAGTGCCCTAGTTCCAGCTCTTACTGTCCACTCAGAAAAGAGATAAGCATGCTTACTTTCGACATTCTCAACTCCTCTCCTGTGGAAGGATGCCAGCATTGGTTGTCCTCTAGAACTGCTGGTTGACTTTCACCAAGAAGGCTCTAATTTCTCTCTTTATCCTTCTGTCCCTAGAAGAGCCAGTGGTATATTCCTAGCGCAGCTCATCATGCTGCTCAATGATGGGTCATTTCTTGTAGTGCTGGAGTCTGTGAATGGCATAGCAAGCATCTGGGATTATAAAATCACATTATTTTTTCTCCCAAAAATAGTTTTTGTTGTGACCATAAATAAGACTTTGTCCCAAAGGTGAAGAATACAACCTCTGTGTGTATGTGTAGCCAGGTTTTCCAAATCACTCCTGAAAGTTCACTGAGAGTACAGGAGGAAGGGCTGGCGTGTGGGTGTGTGTTTATGGGTGTCGCACCCTGAGCTGCTCACACACATCACAAACCTCTGCGCTGATCCGAAGCGGTTTCTATTTTTGTTCTCCGTATGTTCTTGCCTGATTATCTTGCATTTGAAATCTGAAAGTAAAGGAAGCAAAATAACCTGAAATGTATCTAGGAATGGCCAGGAGTGTTTCAGATCTCTGACTGTCCCTTAATCCACAGATAATGGTACTGCTGTCGGGAGTAATAGCCTTCATGGTAAACTTGTCCATTTACTGGATCATTGGAAATACATCACCTGTCACGTATCCTTTGTAACACGAGTGGTTTATCCCGTTCCCAGGTGAATTATATTAGCATTCTTTTGGGCTGATTTACTGTGGGAAAATTGTTTGGTAACCTGCCTGCTTTATCTTAAATGATGAAGCTGGAAAAGCATGTTCATATTTTAGCACATCTCATTTCTTTGTTCGGGGTTTGTATAGGTAATGGTGGGTTTCCTTCATGCTTACAAAAATATCTACCCACCCTTTGGCTACCTTGAGGAGGTGTTTGTGTGTCAGCTTGTGGTGCGCCATGGGTGAGAGTCTTTAGGTGGAGGTCAGTTCTCACAGCCACAGAGATGTGGGGAAGTTGCTTGAGTTGAAGTCCATTTGGCACACCGTTGCATGTGACTGATGAAGTTCCCAAGTGTTTCTTTTTATGCAAAAGAAGTAATGCTGCTATTTGCTATTATCCTTAACAGAAGTCTAGGTATAACATGTTTGGACATTTCAAGTTCTGCATCACCCTCCTGGGAGGGTGCCTCTTATTTAAGGATCCACTGTCTGTTAATCAAGGCCTTGGGATTCTGTGCACGCTGTTGGGCATTTTAGCTTACACCCACTTCAAGCTTAGCGAGCAGGAAAACAGCAACAGCAAACTGGCTCAGCGTCCGTGAAGCACGGGGTTCTGGGGATTTAATAATATTGTGAAGGAAAACAAGTATTTAAATATGCATTGGTTCTAGAATGCACAAAATTGCCTCGTTCGTGTAGATCTACGTTGTTAGTTCAACTGCCAGGATGGTTATGCTGTAACTACACCAAACAAACTGAATTATGTAAAACCCTGGGGTTCTGCCATCTCAGTCCGTCCTATGGTTTTCATTACATTTCAATGGCAGCATAAGAAAGGCGCACTTTAAATCACTGTGGAAATTGTACTGAAGTAATTATATCTTTTTGCATACCAAATGAGATCATGATGTCTACAGTTATAATACAGAGAAAGAAAAGGAATCCTGTCTTTGTGATCGTGCCAGTATTGCTGTTGTGAAGAAACTTGGAGGTGCTTTTATGCAGATGTTCTGGTATGTGGTGATGCTTCCTCCTTTTTGTCAGGTGAACCATGAAGGGGAAACATACGTTGTTCAGTTTCACAAAAAGGGCCGCCAAGCTCATTCCTACTTGTATGCTTTCTTACTATGTGTGTTTGGCTTCAACATGCTGATAGATTTTTGCCAGAAGAAAGTAGGCAAAATTACAGGTGGAGGGAGACTGGAGGAGATACTGGGACACTTGAAGCCACAGGGCAAGCTGTAGAAGAGTAGGAAGTTGGATTTAAACAATTCATCTCAAATATTTCTTTTGGTCCATCAGGACATTAATGAATCATGTTTTTTAGAAAATTCTGTTACTGCTTTATAATTTTCTCAATGCCAAAACCAAGGCTTTACATGCGATCTTGTGAATTACTTGTGAGCCCAATAAAATCTGCGGCTTTGTGATAATGACCAACTCTTTTGCAAGCCTGGCATGCAGACACCCGTGCTAGAAACACTTTTTGAGAAATCTTGGGAAAGTCGCCATCTGTAATGGACATGAAGGTTGCCTGGTTCTCTCTCCCAGCCTTCAGCTCCTCCTCCCTTGCTCCCACACCTTTGCCCAAGAGCTACTTTAGGTGGGATCTGCAGATTTGTCTGTGGTGGTTTTGGGGGGAGCCCCAGGGGCAGTCTGGGCAGCACTGGGCAGGCAGCGTTTCATCAACAGACAGTCCCCGGAAATGCATCCAGGTGACTGAAGGGTGAGAGGTGGGACCTGCTTCTGCTCTAATTCAGGAATGCTTTGAAAATTATTTTATAACAGTATCCAGCACTGATTTTGACAACGTGGAAGGAAGAAGTCGAGTGCTGTTCTGTTTAAAAAAAGAAAGAAAAAATAGCTGCTTTCAGTAAATCTGGTGAGAACATATGTTCACTAGATTTGCAGGGTTAGACATTATTTGCAGTATCCTAATCCTTTCATTCTGGGGTTTGTTTCATCTTCATCTACCTCTAGCAGTTAAAGAGGGCAGTTAAGTGAATAAAAACAGGCATTTAAGTTTTGTGACCACCAGTGGAACAGAGATTTAATTCCTTGAGCTTCTTACAATATAGGTAACAAGTCTGTAAGAAACAATGCAGATCTTCTTGAGCTTGTAAGTTATTTATTCTGCTACAGAGTTTTTGATTTAAGAAAAAGTTATTTCTCTGTGTAACCTAAGTTTACACCATAATACTCTATATCATTTCAGAGTCAGAATTACCTGAGTAATTTTACATCTTTACCAATGGTGTCTTAGACATTTTACTGGTCCAAGGATATTTTTTTGTATACGTTTTTATAAATCTATATAATCAGTTTAAAAATATAGCCTGGACTACTGAAAAATGTGTTCAGACAGTCAATCTCTGGATGCATATCCTTCAGTACATACACCAAGAAAGCCATTTGCATTAATTTGTGCTGTGCACAAGTTCTTCTAAAATGTAGATAGACCACAAAGACTCTTCCAGATAGAAAATAACTCAATTAGAAGCCTGTACGGCAACAGTATTTGGGATGAGTTTGATGTAAATATATCTGAAGTGGTAGAATGAACAAAATGCCCATGTCTGAAAATACAAAAGACTCCTTGAGGCAAGGAGCAGGTCTGCAAGAGAAAGTTAACACTGTCATTAAAATAAACCATTATAAATTCAGTCTGTTGCTGGAATGTGTAAGTTGTGGAGGTCACTTAAGTGACATGGTTTTTTTCATATGTTGAAGAACTCTCCTGTGAGATTTACCTGTTGTACCTAACAAATAAAGTTATCTTGAACTTTGTCATATGGTTCAAATATTAAATCCAGGAGACTCGTGTAATGGTGGGATAAATAGATCTTTGTACTTGTTTCTTTGGATACCATGTGTAGGGTGGGAATAAATGTTTAATCACTTGACTGATACCTGCTCATTGCAGGGGAGAACAGTTGTTTTTACGTTTTTTTCCTTTCCCAACTTCTGCTTGAATTGCTTCCACTGCAGGCATCTAGGTGTATATAAGACAAAATGGTACCACTGGGATTTCTGTCTATATAAATACTTCAAAAAGTTTGATTGTTTTGGGGCTGAACTTACTACACAAACAAGGGAACTTTTAAACCCTGAGGTAAAATTGGAATCAGTAAAAAATTACTGATGCTACTTCTACTACTGATTCTAGTTTTTGCTATATCACTTTGATATGTTTTCCTGCTAACGAAGTGTATTTCCTTGTTTTGGCTTTCCTGAAAGAGAAATCTGAGGCTTGGCATCTTTAACAACATGCAGTCGACACCCTGTATGTGCCATCATAGTTGGAGCCGTTTATTTTCTGCTTTTCATTTTACTTCACGTTCTCCATATGACTGAACGTGGTAACAGTGAGGACCTTGGTCCTCCTCTGCCATCGAGGGCTTTGCTGCTTGCACTGTCATTCTTTATGTCACCACTGGTGTAGTTCCAGTGGAAAAGCTAGTGTAGGTACTGGGGTGGCATTTAAAAACAGGGGCAGATCCAGGTGATTCTGATTAAAGTATGGGTGACTGGTGGCAAGTTATCTTTGCTAGCCTTTTCCCTGAAAACACTTTAGAACAACATACCAGAGGTCTTGTTTCCCTCCAAAAAATAGGAAATAGGCCTTCACTTACAGGATACTCAGTTCAAAGCTTTGTGTTACATTTAACTTTAGTAACTCAGCTCCTGTTTGACAGATTCTACATCTGGTTTTGTGTGACTTATTAAGTTCTTGCAGGCTGGGGGTGGGAGGTGGGCCACTGGGCCTAGGGAGTTTTCCTGCTGATGGGTGAACAGCTACTCCTCAGGCTTGCGGTTGGAGGAGAGCAGCTTGCTGCTGCTAGACCTATGAAAAGGAGGTTTGTCTTGCAGGAAGCCTACCTCTGAGACAGAGCTGCAATTCAGCAGGAATGTATCCTCTTTCTGTCTCCTTTCCTGAAAATGACCGTTAGACGTTTTTTTAAATGTTAGTGGCTGTCAGTGCTCGCTAGGTATTAAGGTAAAAATACCATTTTTATGATGTCTTGTATAACAGGAGCTTCAGAAGAGTTTTACAGCAATTTAGAGTACAGGCAATGTCTAAGCCATGTCTAGTTTGTCACATCTTCTGCAAAAATCTATCAAAAGCTAATGACAGATTTTGTAACTGGCTGTGTGTACAGTTGGGCTTGCTCTTGAGCGATACCGTGCCACTCAACACTGACGAACTGCTCATGTATTTAGTGGTGATGGGGAACCATCTATACATTAAATTCACTGGCGTGCTCAGGAAAAGAAAAAGAAGGCTCAGTGTGATAGGTGAGAGAACTTCTTATCTTCTTGCTTTTAGCAACAAATGTGAGCTTTGCAGTCAAAGGGAATCTGGAGAGTAAGCCTTAGTGTCGCTCCAATCACCTTTCATAATACAGTTTTTCTCCCAGTATGTCTGGTTTGCTACCACATACATAGCTGGTGTCTTACCTGGATTTTAAAAGAACCGAAGTTTGGATTGCAGCCTCACAGATGTTTGCTTGTGTTTCTTCCTCTTAAAATTGTATGTTAGCCATTCACAGCCCAACTTCCCTGTTTAGTGAGAAAACGAGAAAGGAATGATGAAGACATGAAAGGTAGACTGGATAGACAGTGAAGATGTGTTGTGTTTTGCACAGGACTTTCACTCCACTGTAAAGATTCAGCTCTTTCTGATTGCTTCTCTGCTGTTACGATCGGGTAGATGCACAAAAGCTTTCTGCTCCTTAAAAAATCACCCTCTTCCCACTGGTGTGTCCACTCTGATCATGGTCTTGGTTGTTACAAACAAAGATCATTGGGATGTCAGCTATGGAAGGTTAAGAACATGAAGTGAAAAATGACCAGCAGGAGCTGATACAGCCTTGGGTAATGAGAAATCCTAAAACAGAGACTCTCGCCAAAGAGACTTGTGCTAAGCAAAGCAAAGGTGTGGGGTTATCTCCAGGTAGGTATTGCAAAGAACACAAGAGCTGAATTATATGAATTCTTGCTGTACTGCAGTAACTGACAAGTATAGTTTAAACTAGCTTTTAATAATAAAAAAATTGAAAGTATAAATGTTGTGCAAAAGAAAAACCCAAATAGCAGGATTCAGACTGTATCACGACTTTGCTGCCAGACTTGTCCCACAGCGATGGATAACCTTCCTGAGAGAAGGGAGCTATTGTTCGCCTTCCCCTCTGCCCAGTGATGCTGGGCTCAGTGAAGGAGGGTTTGTGCTCCTGTACACTGGTCTGCTTTTTTTCAACTGTATCAGTTGGTCCAATGAAAACATAGCACCTCTCCCTGCACAGCTTCTCTCGCTGAAGTCGCTGTTTCTGCTTTCACCTTGGATCACGCTCCTATCTTCCTCCAGTAGCTGAAAGGTCTAACAGACCTTGGGGAGCAGAACCTAGTCCTGTTGCCTTGTGTAACTGCAGCCTCTGGTCAGCCCTGCTGTAGGGGATCCAACCCAGCCCAAAGTGCCGTAGTTACAATCCTCAGTGCAAGAAGATCTAAAGAAAGAGGAAATGGGATCTTTTTGCATTGTTTCAGTTGTAAGGCAGTTACTAATCCTTTCAAATGTTAGTTGTTGTCATTTCCCTTCAGTAGGTGCATAAGAAGGCTCCCTTTCCTGTCTCAGTCTGCTCTTTCTGTAGGAAGTATAATTATGCCATATTCTAGGAATTCTGGCATTGAGACAGAAACTGTATTCACTGCTCACATCTGTTGACCTCACCCAGTGCTGCTTTTTTCCCTCTTTTACCTAGGGATCACTGACTACTGCCTTCCAATCTAGAAGAAAAATACTTGCTTAAAATACAGGATGAGTCAGGTTAACTTGGATTAAGAGGCAATTTGCAAGCTGGGAAGTCGCATGTGCTTTCCCAGCTGCAGTAGCTTAGTACCTAATAGACACAATATCCTGCCTTGAAAATGGAAGGGCAGGAACAGACATGGACAGATTAAAGCTAATGAGAGTAAATTATGTATTTGGAAGAAAGCAGTGGGGATGATCCAAAGGTTGGTTGAGGATTAGCATTGCAAAGATATCCTCTTATTTGGTAGTGGATTCACAGGAATATGAGTACGAGCCTTTGATTTGACAGCACATGGCTATATTTAAGGAGCTCCAAGAAGTCCAGCATGACCATGCCAGCTAGTGCATGCAGGATGCTGATGCAGGCTAGCAGTGTGTCAGAAAGCAGGATTATTTTTAGAACCATAGACGGCTGTGTCACATCCAGGAAGTGCAGGGAGGAGATGTCTGGTTGAAGCACAGCATAAGAATGTAATTTTTTATGACCTTGGCACAAAAACAGTTGTTTTTGTGGTGTTTTGGAGGTTTTTTTACTTTCTTACAGAGCAGAGGCTAAGAAGCAAAGTTTTTGGGCGGGGGAAGCACATGGAGTAATCCACAGCTACTGGGACCACAGAACAGAGGTAGATGTGTATTTAAAAAAAAAAAGTGAGACTGGATTAAGAGGCAACTGAGAGAAGCATACAGCACGGATACATCTAGGCAGGTTTTTAAATACAAGGTCTAAGTTTAGATGCTTAACTCCACAATTAGGCATTTGAATAGCGGGGCCAGATGTGTCAGTGTGAACCTCTTCCCTTCTGACTGTACTCCATGGAGAACAGCATGTGCTCAGCGTTTCCAGAAATGAAGCTGCATAGTTGACAAGTTTGACATTTTTTTTGGTCTCCAACTAAATTAGGTATGCCATTTAACAAAGAAACAGTCCTTGTTCTGCTGCTTTACTCTGCCTGAAATGTTTTTTAAGTAAGGCACACTTCTATTTTCTGTTGCACAATTAACTGCAGTGACCTAATACATTTTATTTTACAGTATGTTGGCATTGCATATTAAACACTTTAAGATCTTGTAATTTATCTACACGGGAGCATGTTGATTCCACTTAGTTTTCTGTCTTGGAGCTGAATGGAAAAAGCTGCTCTTGTGTTATACAGCATCAGCTGTTGTGAAATAAAGCGTCTCTCCAAGGAGTGGAAAGGCAATGTTAAGGTCTTCTGGGATCCAAAGTGCTTTACTCGTTAAATGCATGTCTTATGGTGGGTAGTCAAAAATTAGTTTCCTATTTGTTAATCCAGTTGAGAGGAGAAACCCACTCTGGTGTCACATGTCCTTCAGGCAATTATGATACACTTCTGAAAACATGATCTCACTTTTCTGAGCGGTGAAATGATGCTTCTGATCAGGATTAACAATGTCCCATTATTTTTTAGCTATTGTCATTCCCCAGAAACCCACTTGTTCAGCTTTTTTTTCAGGTGTAGTTTGCCTTCATCAGGCATGGATGAATAAGCCTTAATTCTGTGCCCCCAAACGTACAGCCTCAGTGAGGCCCAGCCAAGAGCAGAGTTGGATGGATATGTGGAGGATGGCACTGAGCTGGGCTTGCTCAGCACCCACAGTAAGTTAGTTTTGCAGCACTAGGTGAAAGATTACAGAACCGGCTGTACTTGGGTGTCATTCAAATGTCATCTTAGGTGCCCAAGAGAGAAATTAGAAGACAGGTAACTTGAAAATCAGAACCTTTGGGAAACCAGCAGACTCAGTGAAAGCTGTGCTCTTAGCCCACGAGATGGCAGAGTCGGTGGAACAGCACCTTAATGCTTAAAGGTGTGTGTCCTGCTCCTCCCCATGAAGGAACTTGGGAACTTGATTCTGCCCCTTGGTCTGTCTGAACTGGGGCATTCATCTGGCCCTCTGGTAGGAAGAATAGCCATGAGTGGTTCTGCCAGCCAGTTGCCTTACTGTGACAGCAGGCAACTTCCTGTGCTAGGACAAGGGAGAAGCATGATGCCACATGGCTAGAACCAGGATTAAGGGACAAGGGGCAGAGTAGAGGGCACCTCTTGCAGCAATGCAGAGGTAACATCCCTGTGCCCAGCCTCACAAGGCAGGTTTTGAAGAAGGTGGTTTCACACAGAAAGGGTGAGAAAGCCCTATTTTCATGCACAGCTACCAACCTCTCAGCCAGAAGCCCACAAAGAGTTTCTCAAGCACTCCACAACCTTTTATGTACCTGTAAGTGGTCTTGAAGTCTTTGGGAGACTGGCCCAGCAGCTTATTGCTTGTCTCTGCAGCCTCCCCTGGACTAGCAGCTCTCCATCCTTGGTCCCCTGCATAAATGGGAGATCTTTGGAAGGTTTGTATGTTGGTTCTATTTTTCAGTGTGTTCCATTTAGCTGAACCAGTCCGTGGTACATCAGCTGTTTCTGCTTCTCTGAAGACAGCTTTACTCATTTGAGAGCCTGTAATAATTCACATGGTGTCACACAAATCAGAAATCACTGGGTGGTTATGTTTAAAGGCCAGTGAATTTTCCAATCACTGTTATTTGTCCCTAAGCAAGCTGGGTTTAAATATCTTGTAGCTGAGTATTTTCAGTGTTTTCATTGAGTGTAAAAGTAAGATAAGCAGTCCCCTGATCTCCAGTTTCCTTTTAAAATTGATGTAAGTCAATGCATCTGAAGATACCTAAAGAAATTATTTTAGGATGATTAATGAAATGAAACAAACTTTTACAGAAAGTGGCTTAGTGGGATTGGGTTGTGACAGGACCAGCTACAGACAGCTTTAAAGAGGCCTTCTTGCACTGGAAACTGGAAACCTAGGGAAAATGTGGAGCTGATATGCATATATAAAGTGTAGATAAAACTATAAAGCTTCCTTAGTTTTACTGCAGTCATCATTTTGGTCTTGTGTAAAATAATTGTATGGCTGCATGGACCAAAAATGACAACTCTCATTCCACGTGTACACACTGACAGTGATGGGAGACAGTACTGCTACTTGCAGCTTCTCCCAGAGACAGCAGTCTGTCTCCTGTGTCAGCAAAGAGGAACGCCCATGCCATGCTCTCCCTTGGATGCAATCATCTGAGTAATAGTTTAACATGCCAGGCTGTGACCTGAACCCACTGAGATGTGAGTAGTGATCCCACCGGATTGCTGTGCTGCAAAGGCAGTAATTTGTGCTAAGAAAGGTCTCTCAACAGTGGAGGGAAGTGATGTCTCTTGAGCCGAAACAATTTTATTTGCTAGAGCTGCTTGATCAGTAGTAACAACAGCAAGTCATGCCTGCTAGCAGGCAAAGAAATATCAAGATCATCATTTTGGAACTGTGTGGGGGAAAAGCTTTGAAAGTGTTTGAAAGATGAGCCAACAAAATGAAAGAGGTCTTCCTGGTACTTTATCAAAAAGTTGCCCAAGTAAAATGTGTGTATCTGTAAATGTGTTATCACAAAGGAAATTCCCTTGGTATCTGCACAAGTGGAATGCAAAATACACAGCTGAGGCATACTTCCTACTGATGTCAAGGTCTACATTTCCAAAGAAACATTCACAAAAGAAAACTGGTTCAGCTTGAAGAACAGAGCAAATAAACTGTAGGAAAGCCTGTAAATTACATCAGAAGCTTCTTCAATGGTACAATCAACCTAAGTCATCTTGCAAAGAAAGCTTTCAGCTCCTTTGCAACACAAGAAAAGCTGGCTAGGACTAGATGAAGTCATTAGCAGTGGTAACAACTGCTCCTTACTTCTCCCTAAGTAGCACCTCAGGGAAACTTCTGGGAATTTGGAGCCAGCTCTTTCACAGGAGATACTGCAGGGGTTTATCAGCCCAGGTAATTGATTCAGCAAGTAATGGCAAAACATTCAAGGTGCGGTTAGATGATAAGGGGAAAACCACTGAAGAGCTAGCTCCCTGCCTTCAGAAGGGGTTATTTCCTCATTTCCATCTCCAATTCTCTGCTTCCAGTTGTGTGTTCCTGCTGCTTTCCTTGTGATGTCTCATGTGACTACATGATAAAGCAAGCTGACATACTAGCAGCGAATAAAAGTAAATTTCCTGCTACTGGATCAGCTACATCTATGGGCAAACAAGCCAAAGTCAGCTCAGAGAAATACGTGGCTGGGAATGCAGAGCTCCTGGCAAGGCCAGTGTTTCCATAGGGTGTTAGATGGGCTCAGGACATTGTTTCAGTGAGATATTTGATGGGCTCAGCTGCATCACCTAACCGTGCAAGGTGGCTGAGTCAATCCAACACTGTTTCCAAACAAGGTCTCCCCATCAGAGCTTGCAGTCAGCACTGAGGAGACAAGGAGGAGAACGGGACACCTCTTCCACAGTGGTGTGCTCTGAGATAAGCCAAGCTTTCTGTAAGCTTCACCTTCAGTTGTGCTGCTGCCTAAGCTGGCTGGAGCAGATCCCACCTTTTCCCCTGCCTACCCGTCTGCTACCATTCCAGTGATGTCCAGGCCCAGATGATGTGCAGCTGCTCAGGACTGCCTCAGGGAACTGTTCTGCAGAAAAAATTGCATTATTTCTTAGGTGTCCCAGATCACTCTGTGCCACAGATGCACAAGTATCTGTGCCAGTATAACAGAAGGGGCAGCAAAAGGATGGACGAGGTGGATGGGAACAGATCTCTGTAAAGTAGCATGCTGACCAAGGACAGACATGCTGAATCTTCAGTATCTCACCATTAAACACAACTGCTTTTGTGTGGCTGTGCAGCTGAGTGTGCCGCAGAACTGATGGGCTTCTTTAAACAGAACAGGTATAGTAGATAATGGAATTGATGAGGGATCAGGAAGAGGGTAAAACAGACCCAAGTCAATGAACTCAGTGTTGCCTATATCCTATCTGGTAAGAAACAGGAAATGAGACATTGTGGCATCATCTCCTACACTGAATAAGTTAAAAATCTGGATAGGCAACTATCAGCCAAAAGGAACAGTCTATATTTTACCAGACCTTCTTCAGTAGCTATTGGGGAAAACAAGTGTTCCGTGAATCTTCTTGAAACTGTTTTTCTGGCAATGAAAGCCAGAAGACCTGTGCTCTCAAATATCTTCACTGCACTGCATTTCTGGATATGTTGCATAAGGCTTGTTTACTTATGTGAGAAAACTGCAGCCTGTCTCCTAACAGCCAAGCCACAATGCAGCAATATCTTACAGACCCACAACAGCGGATTTAGGATTTTTCCCTTGCAAGCAATACTACCATGGTGTATTTACAGATTCACAGACTGGAAGGGTCCTCTGGAGATATCTAGTCTAACCACCTGCTAAAGCAGGGTCACCTACAACAGGTTGCACAGGATCGTGTCCAGGTGAGTTTTAAGTATCTCCAGAGAAGGAGACTCCACAAACTGGGCAGCCCGTCCCAGTGTTCTGACACATTTACAGTGAAGACATTTTGTCTCATGTTCAAACACAACTTCCTATGTTCTAATCTGTGCCAAAATTTGTCTGTGTTCTACCATGCTGTCTCCCGTCTGGCCTTGGCTCATATCTGAACAGCATGGTGTTAAGATAAGGAAGGTGGGTCAGAAGTCAAAGCCTGGTATAAGGAAGGTGGGTCAGAAGTCAAAGCCCAGTGCCTGCATATCTCTCCAGGTACACAAAGAAAGGCAGAAGAAACTGCCAAGAAAAATGCACAGAATCAAAGCTACCACAGGATTATTTTTAAACAACAGGGGTGATCCAAACTGAGTCTAAGATGGACCCTGTGAATGAAGGAACGCCAAAAAGTCCATGCACTCGCTCGCTCTGGAGGAAAGAGATAACATATTCATACAGCGGTGCAACCAAAGCACAGTACTGTCACAGCTTCCTCACTGGCAGGCAGAGTTTCGCTTGTGTCCTGCTTTCCCAGTGGCATCAGTGGGTTTGCGGGAGTTTTACCCGTTTATCTCCGAGCCTTTCTCCGAGCTGTAGGTGGAAAACGCCGTTTCTCCACCAGATGGCACAACCGCCACCAAACCTCCACTGACAGGCCTGCTACCAGGCCTGCTGCCAGGGCCAGCGCGGCCGAAGGGAGGCGGCAACGTCTGTCAGACCAGCCAACGCAGCCGGGAAGGGGCAGAAGAACAGGCCTCACGGTACACACATCCTTCACAAGGTCATGTAACATTGGGATCAAACGTTGCCTTCCTGATAAAGACTGCGAGGTTATCCTGATACGTATTGCCTGCTGGTACTTAGAAAGAGGTTTCATTTTGTGGGCAGCTGGGGTGGGTGATTCCCCTTGCATTTCCTGTGCCATGTTTAGCTTAAAAAGATATATTCTGATGGACTTGTCTTGTTCAAGTTTCTTGAGTGCAGCTGGAGCCCCCAGACTCCTCAGGCTACAACACTCCACAGATGTACTGGAAACTAGTACCAGTTGGCTTCCAGGTGGAAGTTCTGAAGAACTGGAAACTTTACAGTAAATTGTAAAGAAGAAAGGCAGAGTATGGGACATGTCCAGAGCCTCAGCCTGGCACGAGGAAATTAATCATTGAGGCTATCACAGCAGAACTTCCCGTTCTTTCTCTGTGGGTCACAGAACTCAGTAATACTCAGCTGTCTTAGTCAGAGTCTGGATGCCTATGCTTAACCATTGCACCAGGTTGTGTAATCTTCCACAGAAGAAGGGTTTTCTCTATGGTAGACTCCCACTGAAGGACAAAAAATTTTTGCAGGGATCTTTAGATCTCTGAGATCTTGGGGGACATTTACCTGTTCTTTTACAGCACAGAAACATTTCCTGCTTTGGTCTCCCTTTTCAGTAATAGTACATTAATTATGGGAGATGAGGTTTAGTCCCTACTGTCCCAGCCCTTTCTTACCAAACATTTGAATAGGAAAATTGAGCTGTGAGTAGCTGAAGAATGGGAAATCTATACAGTTGATGCACTGATGGAGCCTAAATGCTGAGGCTAAGTAGCTGCTTCCCATATTTTAAATAGCCTGTGTGAGAGACACAAACCTTGGGGGTTGATGGGAGGAAGAGGTCAAACAGAGCCATTAGGAACATCAGTGAATAAACAGCATTTATCATGTCTTTTATGTTCATTAATATAATTTTGTCATATTGGTAAAGTACTTGGACAATACCTGGCATACCAAAGGAGAGCAAGATGGCTCGTAATGCTCTTTGTGGAGATGCAAGTACAGAAAAGAGCTATGCATGTGGACTGAAGGAAATCAGCTATACATAAATATGAGGGATGCAAGTTCTGAGAGGTTTCAGATATCTACACCCTCCAATTCCAGCTATTGCTAGAAGAAGAAATCTGGGAAAAGATGACTGAAGATGAAAGTATAATGTGTGTCCCATACAATTGTATCACAATTAGGCTGTCTAGACGTTAAAGCAATTAAAGAAGAACCTCTGTACATGTCATGTGTAAGTGCCCTTTGCTTTGGATCTTTTTAAAATCAGAATACTTATATACCACTGGAAACTGAACACATACCAAATAATAATAATTTCTAAAAAACAAACCACAAACCCTTTAATGCATATTCATCATGCTATGCAAATTTAAAAGATCAGAAGATCACAAGCTTCGAGAAGATTGTCCCTCCAGTATAGCCAGCTTTCTGTGTAAGGCTCAGTCTGCTTGACATGTAAAGCACTGTCTTGCAGACAGCATTGCCAGATAGGTAAAAGGCAAAGTTGGTACAAGTTTGTCTGTAGCTGTCAGGGATTCATTGGTGCACTTATTTTCTACTCTGCCAGCCTGTCATCCTTGCACCAGCTCTTGGTCTAGAAATCCTACATTTTTTTCTGTGCCTTTCCCAGAAGAGTCGTTCAGACAGACCGAACAGAGCCACCATTTTGCAGTGGAAAGTGCAAGAGGATTGAATAACCACTGTCTGGACATAAAGTCACACAGTGATTTGGGTTTGCTCATTTACAAAGAAAGCAATGCAGTGCCTATACAGTCGCTGTTAGGAGCCCATGGATTCATTCCTGCTCTTGGCATGGGTCTCAAGGTGGAGTTCGGTTTGATTTGCTGTGATTCAGGATGCTCCAGGCTCGCTGTGAATGTTGGAGTTTATGGGTTTCACCAGATGGACAAGATGTAAGTTTTGTATATCAGTCAGAAAAAGTCCTCACCACTACAGTCACTTAACAATGACAGGACTAACATGGATACAGCTGCCCTCCCAGTAAAACTGCACCAGTTCCCTCCCATACGTTGTGCTGATGTTAGTGTTTCCTCGACCCGCGGAGAGAATCTTTCTGTTCTGAGATGCTGTTTCATGTTTGTGTTGAAACAAGGACTAATTCAAAGACAGGCAACGGGACACTGTTAAAAATTTTTCTGGCTTGGCAACAAGTAGTTGCATGCCAGCTACAAGGTGGTGAGGTGATATGATCAGGATCCACCTGAGTCAAGGGAAAAACA
Organism: Porphyrio hochstetteri; assembly: GCA_020800305.1. Taxonomy (NCBI): domain Eukaryota; kingdom Metazoa; phylum Chordata; class Aves; order Gruiformes; family Rallidae; genus Porphyrio; species Porphyrio hochstetteri. The sequence goes on along the minus strand of CM036905.1, from coordinate 30,709,190 downwards.
GATTGGGTAACCAGGAAATCAGTGTGGCTTTTCAGAAGGATTATTTAGTCAGGCCCTTCAGTTTACTTCAGGAGGTATATGGAGCCGTGCTTCATTTGGGGGAGATTTAATCCCAAGGAGACATCTCTACTCAGCCAATCTACTCCCAAAGTGGGTTTTGGAATACACATCTAAGATTGGTAACAGCCTTGCTGTGATGGCAAGTAACTCTTGGAGGGAAACAACTCAACCTTCAAGGTTTCCAGTCACGGCTACCCCAGACACTAGTAATGTCTCTAGTATATACTCCAAACTACTTGTCTAGCTCCCAGCATTGTTGCACATGCTGCAAGCTGTATGTGAAAAGCTGTACTGACAGAGCTACGCTCTCAAAAGTAGAGACATTTGATACCAGCAGAAAGGTGACTTTGTAATTCATTAACAAAATCAATTGTATTAGCAAAAGTAAGAGTGCTGAGGCTTCTTGCAGGAACTGATAGCTCATTCTGCATTAAGTAAAATGCAGTAAGGCTGCATCAACCAAGCATTAAATTGTGAGGCAGACCACAAGAAGGGCTGCAAGGGAGGGTGTTACAGAGAGGTTGTGGTCAGCTAGAAAGCAAGCATGGAAGCATGTGGGGAAATGTGCACAACAGGGTTAGTAAGGCTGGGACAATTCCAGGAGATACATGACCAGATGCATGGAATGGGTCTGAGTTAAGAAGCTGCTTGTGTAATGTAACGCCCTGCTGGGGTTTGTTGTTAGTAACAAACAGTTCAAGTAACAGCCAGACAAACAGAATCAATTTTTTGTCTTCTCCTCTAACCCAAATTGCAGCCTGACTGTAATAGTGCCCTTCAGGCCAGACCTCAACATCAGCTGCAGGTCTGTTCCCACATGGCACCCCAAAGAGGCTTGATTTGGATGGCATGCTACATTTGCTCTGGGCTTTCCCAGGATCCAGGTTGTCTCCCAACACACTTCGGAGTGTTTCCTCAAGAGCTTGTGAAAGACATCTCAGTCTTTCAGGGCAGTCTTGTTGAGCTGTGCACAGTCCACACACCCCTCTGGGCCACTCCTTGGAACAGAAACCAGTTTTGTGCCAGACTGAACAGTACATTTGAATGACAAATGAACACTGAATTAAAAGAACAGTTAGTTCTAAACTGAACGGGGTCATCCTAGTTTGCCTAAACAAGACAGATGACCGTTGTTTAACTAAGGCTTTCCCTGAGCTAATAACATGCAATCAAGTACTGCCTCAGGAGATAGCACTGGATTGTTTCATTTTCACAGCTACAGATAAGCAAAGGCGGAAATGTTTACAATCTAGCCCCATACTTCATCCCTGCTTAACAAGAGTTTAAAAAAAAAGGTGTTTCTTCACTCAGTGATGTTCTTAACTGAAACCACTGAGAGTTAGAAGAGCCTTTTCCTGAGATTTTTCCCTTTCAATACTTAAGAATCACTCCATGAACTCCAAAAGCAATCAGAATCAGATCTACTCCAATCAGAAAAGTAGAGGGGAAAAAACCCACCCAAACCTTGCATTCTGTGTTAGATCTTGAGCACTTTCAAGCAAAAGCTCAAGATACTTGCTTTATATTTTTGCCAGCTGGCCTCCCTTCAGAAGGCATATGCTATTGTTTAGTTTTGCTTGTGGCTGATTGAGCTGCTACCAAATAGGAATCAGATCTGGGCAGACAGACTACCAGTGTCTCCCAGATGAACGAAGGACTAAACAAACCCAGAACTGCTCTCTTCTGATGTGGGATCGTTCTAGCTCCAGGTGGTTTTGAAGCAGCTCCTACTTAATGGTCACAAGATCAGGGCATACCTGAACTGAATGCCTGCAAGAGGGAGGTAAGAGCTCATGAACAGCTGCTAGAAAAACATTTTCACTTGAGACCATCTTTGCCAGTTCACCTGAAGTAATTTTACATTTTTCAAAACGAACAAGGTTGAATCTGGAGTTATGGAAATGTAGGAAACTGCTGATCTTGAGTCCAAAGCACCCATAAAACACTGCAGGTCATTTTGCTCAGGGCACACGAGATGAAGCTGCAAAATGCCTGTCACCCAGTCCACAGAGCAGCTAGGGTTGTTGAAAGGGCAGTGCAGCCTTGGGCAGCTCAAAGACACAGCTCCCACGCACCAGAAAAACCCAAGTTTAAAGGCAAAGCATGGCTTAGTGTTCCCTGTTAAACAGCTGCAATAGCATCATGTGTAGTCTTCGGGTTCTCACTGTTGCTACAAGCCCTACTCTTGAGTGCTGCTTGTCATTACTGTCTGTTCTGAACTGCTCTCAGGAAGGCTGCGCCCCCTTTTCGTCTGGTAGAATTTGGGTGTCATTTATGGTAAGAAGTTTCCAGTGGTGGTACGGACAGACCTCTCCATGGGGATAGGTCGTAGCTTATGACTGTGGGTTCTCTGAACCGAATACACTATTAGTGGCTCGGGGATTTCTTATCAATGGGCTTTTTCTTACACAACAGGAATGAATGTTAAGTAAACAACAAAATTCTTTCTCTTGTACAGAAGTGTACTGACCCACTGACTGGCATGGGGGGTCATGGCTGCAGGGGACAGGACTGGCAGAAAGCCCAGTTAAGTCACACATGCCCCAACTGCATTTCAGAATCCTTTTCCCCCTGCTCTTTCATCTTGCAGTGCCTGACAATCTGCAGCATGACTGATTGCAGCTTTGTGTCACACTAATAGAGACGCAGTCAGAGGCTTTGGAAAGGATAAATCAGCACAACATAAGGTCTCAGAGGCTTTTTTTGATTTTTTTTCTTTTTGTCTGGGAGTAGTGGATAGACAGCACCTGAGCGCCACTTAACTGATCGCTAAGAAACAGCAAATGGGTTGGAGATGAGACCTGACAAACCCTGGCCACCCAGACCTCTGATCAGCACCTGGGAACTTGTATGTGCTGGATGCTGACTTGGCACCAGTCAGGAAAAGTTAAGACATGTTGGGAAAAAAACCCCAAACAAACAGAGTTATGGTGAGGAACAAAGATCTGAAATTGAAGTCTTTAATGGTCCATCTGTTTGCTTGAGTTGGGCACCCCTGCAGCACAGCAACCCATCTTTCCTCAGGCAAATGTGCTTATAGCTAGACCAGGTCCATCTCAGAAAAGAATTTAGCTTGCAGGCTGTAAACAGTGAAATGGGTACGGTTATGATCCAAATTATTAATATATTTTGAGTCAGGTATCAATATTTATATTTATAAACATATTATAAAATATAAATACATTCCTAAACAGACATTAAATATTAAAGCATGTCTCACTCCATGTTAGCTAACCTCAATGTAGAGTGGGTGTCTCCAGTTGGGCCACATCTGCTCCAGATTATTTTCTGTAGCAGTATAAATAAAATACACGGGCAGGGGCTTGCCATAGCGATGTCTCCTTTTCTTCCCCTTGAAATTGTGGGGAAGTCAGCTCTCGTAACCACACCACCTTATTACTCACCCTTCAAGTAAAACTTTTGAATTATACTTGTCCAGAATTATCAAGCATAAGAAAATAACTCTGCACGTTGATGACACGGAATGTGCTGTATTGGTGACAAACAGAAGGGATGGTGTGCTACATGTCAAAAAATATCCCCCTATCTCCCTAAGCAAGCACAGACAGCATATTTTATCTACTCACAGCCTCCCCTTGCTTGAGATTAGTCTGTCTGAGAAAAGAGATAAGATTGTCCTTGAAGACTGATAAAAATTCCAGTCAGAAACTGGTTGGGTTTTTTTTTCTTTTTTTATCCTTAGCAGTTAATGAATCGGTAAGAGAAGTTATTATTTAAATCAAATTTAATCTCAAAGTCATTGGTCACAAGACATTTATTGGTTGAGAAGTGAAAAAAGAAAGTCATAGTTATGAGTTTGATAAGTCTGGGATGATAGAAAATTTATTTCTAATTTAAAATGCACCTTAATTTCCAAACAGCCTTAGCAAAATTACATTGTGCTTAAGACAAGGCTCAGTGATGTGATATACTTTTGGGAGAACTACATGAACACTCACGTTTTGTTTTGCCTCAGTTCAGTAAAATGCATTTTGAACAGGTATGAAACAGTTTTCATGCCACAGCAGGACAAGACTGAGCATTGGTAATACTGCTGCTCAGCGTGACATCAACTGAATGTAGCTGTTTGGTTCCATCCTCTCGCATTTTTGTGTAAACAGAATTTTCTCCTAATGATGGACTTAGCCAGGTAAGGATGTCAGTAGCTGGGGTGCTGGGTGGGAATGGGCATGTCTGACTTTGCCTGTGGCAGGACCTTCCACTTAAATTAGATTTCTGTTTGCCTTGAAACCCATGTGAGGACTGGAGGTGAGCATGTTTGCAAAATTGTGGCAGCTTCTCGGCTGTCCCTCACCAGTCCTTGAGCTTTATGCTCTAGAGGGACAACAAGCTCATCTTGAAAATCCGTCATCACACAAATAAACACTGCTGGAATTTTTACAAGGTGCCACAGTTGTAAGAATCTGTATTTCGCCAACGGACAAGTCCAGGCAGTTATCCACTGCTTGTTTGGACAAGTTAGTTGCCATGGAAAATTAGCATTATGCTCACTCAGCTCTAGTGTATCTTTAAACACTATCTGCAGCACTAATGTTCTCTAACAAATCCTTTCACTGTTCAATTTTAGAATGTTACCATGGGCAAAGACAAACCCCTTAAAATTAGAAAAGGGAGTCAGACTAAAAACTACCCAGTTCTACTTGAAGCGTAGCAATTAATAATATCAAAATAATATACTTCCAAATACCCTACACTTAAAAGGCACTCAAAATTATAGAATGGGACATGACAGGAACATAGGACAATATAACAGCACACAAGTCTCTTTGGATGTAAAATTTTCTCCTAGTTTCCTCTACTAAATAACAGTGAAAAAATAACTTTAAAAGCACAAATGAGCATTGCAAATCAAACAAGCATCCAAAGGTGTCATTATCTGCTAGCCAGGCAACCAACACTTTCATTACTGTGTCCCTGAATTGATGTGGACTATAAGCAAGAGCCTCTGCCTTTATTAACCATGAAATAAACTGACATCTATCCTTAACATACGCTGCCTTTATGGCAGTACAAGGTTACCATTCTAAGTCCTGCAGCTGTTCACCCCCAGACAAGGTCTCTCGTTTCGGAACCAGAGCTCACGAAGCTGGGGTCGAGGGCTGCCAGGGGCATGGCTGCCCCTCAAAACTGCCTGGTGTGTCAGAGGGGAAGTCTGACATCAGTCTGCAAACCAACATTGTTAAAATTTTTTTAGCAGAAGCAAGGATCTGTAGGGAACGTTCTCTTTAACCTGTGGTTACCATCAAGCCCTCTCTTCCAGCTCTCCTCAGCGCTCCACAAGCACAAGCCACGACGTTTTGTTTAACCACAACTGTATGGTTTTGGCGGAGTGGCCGTAAACGCAGCCGGGAGGGGACAGAAGGGACGACGGGCAGGGCGAGGAAAGAAAAAGATGAAAGGAAAAGCCGCCGGCAAAGCACAGCGCCAGCGTCCTGCCTCCCGCAGCACCCGGCGCGGGTCTCACCGCGCCTGCTGCTGCTGCCAGGCCTTCGCCCTGTTTGTCCCTCAACCCAGCACCGCTTTTCTGCTCCGCCCGGCGCCGCGGGCCGGGGCTCTGGTTCTCCATGCCCCGGCCCCGGGGACGGGTGGACTGGCGGGCAGGCAGGCCCGGACTCTGTTTCTCCATGCCCCGAGGACGGGCGCACTGGCGGGCACACAGGTCCGGTCGCCGCGCTGCGAGGCGCCGCGTCAGGCCGTTGCACGGCGCTCGGGGGCCGTTGCCCCAAGGCCATTAGGGGGCGCTGGCGAGACCAGCGGGCCGCGCGGTGCGGATGGCCAAAATGGCGGCGTTGGGTGCGGACCGCGCTGCGGCGTGGTAGGGCCCCCGGTCCTTCGCCCGCCGCGGGCCGGGCAGCGGAGCGGGTGCGGCTGGTGGTGCGTGGAGACTCCCGACTCGCTCGGGGACAGGGGCTGAGGGGTCTCTCGGGGCTCGCTTTTAGCGCTTGGCGGTCTCGGTGCTGGGGGAGGGGCGGCCGAAGCGCGGCGGGGCATTCGCTCGGGGCGCGGCCCTGAGGCGAGCGCTGCGTTTGCCGCCTGCAAGGGGAGCGGAGCCTGCGGGGGGGAGGAGGAGGAGGAGGAGGAGGAGGAGGAGGAGGAGGAGGAGGGGGTGTGTGAGGGAACGGGATATGGGACGCGGAGACGTTAATGTTTCTCTACGGTCCCCCCTCCCGCTTCTGGCGGGTGCGCTGACTCAGCGTCGGCCCCCGCCCGCCTGCCCCCCGTGGTGACTCGGCAGCGCCGCCGCTCCCGATCATGCTCAGGCATGTCGGGCCGCGGCCGGCGGAGGAGCTAAGCCCCGACTTGCCTCCTCTTGGCAGTGCTATATAAGGCTATCCCTGGCCCGGCCCGACTCGGCCCAGATACCCGCCGCCGGAGCCCGGCGTGTGGGTTGGACAAAGGCGCCGAGGTGAGTGGGCACCATCGGCGTTGCGGAGGACGGCCCTGCGCCCGCCCCGGGATCTCTGGGGGCGCGGGGGAGGGAACCCGGGTTGTGCAGCTGTGTTACACTTTCTGAGGTTGTCCTCCGCTTAACTGCAGGCAAATGTGCAATACCAAGATGTCCTCCCTCACGGATGCCTCTTCTGTCACCGCTTCGGAGCAAGAGGCGCTGGTCAGTAGTTCTCTCGGGCGCGGGGGTTTTTTACGCTTTTTGCAGAGTTTCGATGTGTTAATTCAGAGGGACCGCTTTGCTCAGCCAGCGATGGTTAGAGAAAAGTCAGGAAATCCGGTGAAGGTGGTCTCATTTTGATCCTGTAATTACGAAGCAAATGTTTCTCATTCGTGGTCGAGAGTTGAGGGTGGTGTTTTAGGTCTAGGCTGTTTCCTGGAGACCTTAAATGGGTTAAATAATTTTAATAAAGGGGATCTTGTGGTCCGATTTGATCATGGTAAGTATTTCTTGGTGGAAATTGGTTAACAGTTCATAGCTGAAGAGTTGTGGAAGATCTCTGTGTCACAAACGTATGCTGTTTGTGAAATAATCCTGTCATTACAACAGAAGGTTTTCCAATTTGGCATTTTCACTTTCTGCTCTATTGGAATTCATAAGCAAATTGTAAAAGAGTCTTTGTGCTTATGGCTTTGCGTATCCATGCTTTCCACGGTACGGTGACAGTTCTGCTGTCCTGGCTCTCTATGTTAAAGTTTTCCTGAGGATGGAAACCTGTGCGTTAGATGTGAGTTAAATTAGATCAGCAGCGTACAATGATGGCTCAACTGGATTACTTCTTGTAGAAGGGCAAAGTTTAAAAGTGTAGACTGATAGCAGAACTTCAGAAAAGTGAAGTAACAGTACAGCAGACAGTTCAAAGTTGATTTTTGTTTGATTGGGTTGGGATTTTTTTAAGTTATAATGTGATACTACCATCTGCTGTCAGGTCTGCGTGGCAGAAGAACTTCTTGCAGGAGTCAGGGAAGAGGGCTGAGGAGTAGTAAGAGCTGAACCCATGGGTCTCGTTGTGGATTCAGAGATCTGAAACCGTGTTTTGCCTCCCTATGCTCAAGCTGTCATTAATAGCTTAATAAGTTACTGTTTGCTTCCTTTATGAAACTAATATATGCTACGTGCTTTAAATAATTCAGCACTTGTGAGGGGAGAATAGGCATCTAACATTGTCCACAAGCTAGTTTATTGGTTTTATTATGTGTGATACTTGCAACTGATACCTTGTTAATGCACTAAAATTCAACATTTATTTTAGCAGATACTTGAAATAGAATGTAGGGAAGTGGAGTCGTGTCCCTGTCCTTCCGTGTGTGTGTGTCCCCAGCATGTATTCCTGGTTTCATTTTACTCATGCTTTCCTACAGAATCTTTCTTTTCCATAGTATTTTTTCTTACTTTAGGCAGTATGTTAGGATAGCTAAATGGAAGCTTGTGCTTCGAATGGTTTCCCTGTTGTTGAAGGGGCAACACTAGAATATAGTGCACGGGGAACGGGTAGTGGCATTTTCTTTGCATTTATGTTGGCTCCTGCACTGGTACTGGCACGGCTGGTTAAGGAAAAAAAATTGGGGGGAGGGGTGTGAATTTTTTTTTTTAAACACTTTTTCTTCTACCTCAGAAAGTAGAAAATTGCCGTAGATTGGCTGCAGATGGGTCTCTGCTGGTACAGTGGGGATGTGGTGGGTCATTGCGGAGGTAGGAGTGAATAAAATACGATGACAGGGACAGAGTGTGCTAATCCCAGCTAAGAAGGCTTCAGAGGCAAAGCACCTCAGCTGGCAAATGCAAACCCACAGCTCCAGGAACTCATAGGAAGAGACCAGGAAGGAGCTGGATCTGTGCTTTAGCTTTGTGACCTGCACTCTGAGCCTGACAGTCCCCAAAGGTCCGTTTGCCTCTCCTGCTCCCTTTGGGAGTCACTGTAATGACTAAAGGAGTGAAGCTGAATTCCCCAGGACCCAGCCTGGTAATTAAAGCCACCAAATGAACCGTGTACCTCAAATCGAGAAATCTGTATGTACCAGTGCAAGGTTGAGGTTTGAGCTGAGATGTACAGCATATGAAAAGTTTAGTGTGTTTGTGTTATTTTCCTTTAACTTTCCACAGTAAAAATCCCTAAACAAGTAAAAAACCAAAGTATAAAACCAAGCTCCTAACAACCCCCTTGGTTTTAATGTAGTGGTGTGTTTGAATATTGGGTCAGTGCAGAAGAAGGATGCCAACCTGTATAAATAGTGTTTTGTTTGGTAAATATTTGATGCATGCTGGTTTTTTTCCCCACACAGGTTAAACCAAAGCCACTATTGTTGAAGTTGTTAAAGTTAGCTGGTGCAGAAAAGGACACTTTTACTATGAAGGAGGTGAGAACTTTTAATCAGTAAAGGTAGATTACAGGGAGTACAGGCAGATTGTTCTTTTGTTTTGGGTGAATGCTGGCAGTGTACTTCACAGTTTATCTAGCAGATACTGGGACAAGGTACTGTTTTTATTTTCCTGCTGACTATGTTAGGTGGTGTGTAGCCAGTTTCTCAAAGTCTAAACAGAAGTATCTGGTGGTCAGTAGAACAGGAGAGTATTTGAGGAATGACAGATGAAAATCAAATGGAATTTCACGTAATGTGAGAAGAGCAAATCTCAATTTAATGTGTTTTCTCTTAAACTTGAAACAACAGAACCCGAGTATTTAATGTCTGTATGTATTTTATTTTGCAGGTAATATTCTATCTTGGACAATATATTATGTCTAAACAATTATATGATGAAAAACAGCAACATATTGTACACTGTGCAAATGATCTCCTGGGGGATTTATTTGGAGTAACAAGCTTTTCAGTAAAAGAACACAGGTAAAATGGGATTCTTTTTTGAGAGTCTGGTTGTGAAGTAATGGAGAGCATGATGCATATGGCCTTTTTAAAGTCTGCATCTTCAAAGATGGTAAGCTCTCTTCTATAGTTACATGTAGCTAACATCTCTGTCTTTATCCCCATCTAAGGAGACTATATTCAATGATTTCCAGAAATCTGATAGCAGTCAATCAACAAGGTAAGATAATTTGAAAGGACATTTTGGGTTTTGTTTGAGAATTAGTAGTAGGGAAAATACATCTTGCATGTAGTGATCAGATAACTGTGATCTTTCCATAATTGGCCTTTTGGCTGTACATACTACTGCCCAGTGTGATTGCAAATAGGGAATCAAAGCAAATGATGTTTCTTCTTGGGGCCAAAAAATAAAAATCTCTCTCAATGTTGGAGAGTTCTGTTGGGCTAGAACCAGGGCAAGCACCAGCAGAGCTAACACAAGAATTAATTGCCAGACCAGTTGCTTGTTTGCATTTCTTGCAGATAAAGCCCTCAACACCATTAAAAAGTTTTTAATATTCAAAATTGGCTTCTTGAACTTGTGCCAGCAATGAAGTCAGGGCAAACGCTTTATATTCTTTCTATTAGTGTTCTGTTTCAGTTTTCAAAACTGAATGTGGAGTGCATTTGGAACTGGGCACACTCAGCTACACTGAGTCTTCTAAAAGGTCTGTGTGTTTAAAAATGTAGCTTTGTGGTAACTTTGTGGATAGCCACTCCATAAGTGGAGTATTATTACATACAGCCATCTTTCCTGCAGTGTAAAAACGCCCAATGTAGCTGTAATTTTTACTACTGCAAGGAGTCAACGAGAAGTTAAACAGTGGAAGCTGTTTCTTAATCCATATTAAAACACTCTTTGTTTCTGATTTGCTCCTAAAGGCAAGTGTTCAGCTGCTGAAGATGGGAAACATGCTCTCTTTGTTATGCTTCCGAACTTAAGGGATGATAACTCAGGGTCTGTCTGGCAGTAAGCATATATAATGACCAGCAGTTAATTTACCTTCTACATGGTGCCTTTTAATTTCAGTGTTCCTGTAAGATGATAGCTGATGAACTATACTTTGGAGATGAAGAAGTGTAAAATACTTCCTGTGTGCAGAGTCCAGCCTAAGGCACTGCCTTCATTTTAAGGCATTCTGGGCTACTGTATAGTTAAAATTTCTTCTCCCTCCCCACTTTCCTACTTGTGTAGGGGTACAGGGGAAGTGCTCCACGCTCCTGAGAAGTAAGGGAGCAGGGGGTTTTGGTGGGGTTTTCTTTTCTATCTTTTCAAAATGTCTGGATTTTAAGTTATGTTCAGAATTTACTTTGTAAATGCTGTGAGCTGTTAACTTCCCTCCCTTACTTTTATTCTCATGTTTTTAAGCCTGAAACTGAATTTGTGCTGTGTTGTGGTTTTTGGTTTGGTTTCAGACTCTGCATTTGCTGACACACCTGAGGATGAGGCCAGATTTCCGCTTCAAGAAGAAAATGCTCTTAAGGTGACTTTTTTTCTTTTTTTCTTTTTTTCTTTTTTTTTTTTTTTTGTAAATCGATGTTCTGAGATATAAGTTCTATTTAGGTTTGCATGACAGTTAGTTGATTCTACCTCATATGCATGCTCAGGCTTACTCCATATTTCTGTTAACCAGGAATCTATACAAGAGTTAGAAGAGAAGCAGGCTCCATCTAATGTGACCTCCCGACCCACTACGTCTTCTAGGAGGAGAACACACAGTGAATCTGGTATGAGCAGATTTATGATGCAGTGTTCAGTAGCATGGCCACTTAGGAACAAAAGTACATTCTGTTGCCTTACTGACTTGAAAGATGCTGACAAATACTATTGATATTTCTCTGTCTAAACCAAAATCTTGAGTACATGATTCCTTGCATTGCTCCAGTTTGGATCTTGAGAACTGTCAGTAAGGTGATGGACTAACTTGTTCCACAGATGTGTTAAACTTGTGCATGTCAGCAGGACTTCATGTTGAGAACACTTATGTTAGTAATAGACTGATGTAGTCAAATTCACATCAGTTCCCTCTGTAGGCAGCCACAAAACGTACCTTTTTTCTTTCTAAAACTGCTTTTCATTGGATTTCAATTGGTGTCAGATGTCCAAGGTCTGTTAGTAACAGGAGATGATTTTGGATATGTTGAGGTACCTGACCACTGACTAAGCACATTTTAAAACATCTGGTGACTTAAGCATCATATTTGTCTCCTCTCTACAGCGGCTATTTGGTAATCGCTGGTGTGGAATGCTACTTGCTGATTATCAGAGGAAACAGAGCTCGCCAGCATAAACCTAAATAACTTTGAAGCTTCTCAGTGGAAGTGTTCTCTACAGTTCTACTTGAATACCATTCTGTGGAATTTCTTAGATTACTTAGATTTGTTCCATCACTTCTGTTACCTGATGACTTGGTAGTTGTAATTACCTGGGCAGTGATAACCCTCTGTCGCTGCATTGAACTTCCTTCAGTTGCTGAGGAACATTTTCAGTTCCTCAGCTTTTGTGGAGCATTTTTTGTGTTCACCATAGGCCACTGTTCTGTTAGTCAGTCCAGAAACTCTGCTGCATTGCTGAGCGGTTTGCACTAAATTAAAAGAACATTTTAATGTTGTAACAAAAACTGGTGAAAGGATGGAAAGTCTCGGTTAAACATCATAACCTGTAATATTTAGGCATGACCCAGAGCACGTAAGGTCCTGTGTTGTGCTTGCTTATTGTAGGTTTGATTGTTAACTCTTGTCTTTGCATCCATTTATTAGTTTGTTACAGCCTTAAAAGTTCTTTTAATATAGTGTTTTTATATACACTTTTTTTCTAATTTATAGGAAATCTTCCTTTTAAACCACTATTCTTGTTAAATTGGGATGGTAGCGGCTCCTTTGGAGCCGCTTATATAGTGTATAGAAACCTTGTGGTGATACAGTATCAGTACAGCATGGAGCCATGACAACTAAATGAGGACAACGATGGACAGGAGCAACCCTTGGGCCTGGGGGCACCAAATTTGGTGGGGCTCTCAGGGCGAAAAAAGAAAAGAGAGGGACTGAGCCAAGAAGCACCAAGGGAAAGTAAGAGAAGTCTCAAAGTATGTACAAGTGTTTTGTTCTTTTCTCTTTTGCAATGAAAGATTCAAGACTTGAAGACTCATGGATTGTTAGGGTGTGTTTTGCAAGGCGAGGGAGAAGCAGGGCAATAGAGGGTGGGTGCAGACGGCACCTGTAGAGGGGCAGCCAGCTATTACTGAGGTCTGTTGAACCAAGTTGTCAGGCCTTTTGGGGACTTTTCACTCCGCTGCACTTGCATACTGACTTTGCAATGCCTTTTTTAGTAAAATTGCTTCTTACCAAACACTCTGAAAGTCAGTGGAGCTGAATTTTGTCTTACCTGCTCCTATAAATGCTGTCCCCTTACTCCTATTGCTGCTGTAGGTGGTTGTTTCAAAACATGAGGTATTTAAAAAGCATTGTCTTTTTGCCTTCAAACCAAGTACGTTTAATAAGTGCAGCTTAAAGCAATGCTTTTAGAGTCTGACTTTTACTTTGTATGCATTGGAGATTTTCTTGCTAGTGTGTGGTCAAAGTCATACTGGTTTGTCACAAAACTCCCGTGGAGTAAATACAGTTATATAGAGCACAACTATTAACTGCTAAATTTGTTGAGGCACCTGAAACTTGCCCCTGAATTTAATCTTGCTTACGGCCTTTGCACGTAGCCGGTGACCTGGGAACAGGTTGCTCTGTCTCCCTGCAAATTCTGGGGTGGACTAGGCAGCCCTCTGAAAGTGCCTTTCTGTCTACTGACTGTAGAGGGAGCTAGGACAATTAAGGTCCTAACTGCATTTCTTAAAATTAGGAGGGGTTTAACGTGTCACATGGGGGTAGAAGTGCTTCCAAATTTGCAGTTATTGTGTTTCCTGCATGTGGAGACTGCCGTTTACAAGCTGTACTGATGGGATAAGTGGGGAAGCCAGCCCTTGAAATACTGGTTTCAGGATCGTTTCATACTTTACATATTTCCCAGTGTTACTGTGTCTTTTTTAAAAAAAATTATATGTTAAGGTTCTTTTAAGAATATTTAAAACTGCATAGATATCTTTAGAATAATACAAATTCTTGAATGTACCCAGAAGAAAACTCTTCAGATGATCCCCATAGTGACAGAAGAAAACGACACAAGTCAGACAGCATTTCGCTGACGTTTGATGAAAGTCTCTCGTGGTGTGTAGTCAGTGGGCTGTGCCGGGAAAGAAGCAATAGCAGTGATTCAGCAGATTCTCTCTCCATTCCTGTAAGTCAAAATATATGTTTATTTTTTTTGTGGTACAAATTTTGCAGATACCACAAGTGCTAGTGTGCACTTCAAAAATGCCGTGCTCTTAATTCAGAGCAGCAGTGCCTTCAGTGGGGTCTGAGGAGAGAATAGGGGCTGTGTGGGTGCAGTTGGGGTCTTTCACAGATCTGCTGACTAAGCTGAAGTTAAGTTAATATTAAAAAATAACAGTAACTTTTATTATTTTGAAAACAGATTCTTACTGCTGGCACAGGGTTGAAAAAATGTCAGATATATTTTTGTCCTTTAGAATAAGCTTTTCCTGGAATGCTAGTAGAGGAAAGCGCTCACAGAGGTTCTGTAATTCAGGATAGCTGGTAGCTACAGGTAATAGTGCCCCAGTGATACACTGTAGTTGTTTTCCAGGCCTTTAGTACTTTTTATTGCTGTTGCCAGCAAACACATTTATCTGTGGTTAGCAAATTTGTCTGAGGAGCTGTGCTGATGGTACTCCTAGTCTCGTACCATATTCTGAATTGACAGAACTAATACTGTGTCTCCACTCTTGCTATTTTATTTCTTTAGCCAGCATCTCAAATTAAGGCTCACAAAGTTGATGAGAATAGATAATTTAATGAATGACATGCAGCCTAAAGAGCATCCTTTAGCAGCTGTTACCTCAGTTATTAGGAGAGCCTTTGTGAAATAGTAGTTGCAGTCTTCGAGTTGGCTGCAGGTGGACTGCAGGCTCTTATTACAGGGCCAACAAAAAGCTTTTACATCTTGCTTTATTATCTACATATAATTCCTTGATCTCAAAAGATGTTCCTATCTTAACAGCAGCTGGTCTCATTTCTTTCATAGCTAATTAATCTGAGTGGTTGGGTTTTATATTACAAGTTACTGTAACAGTAGTGGTTATGGGTATGGACAGGTGAGGCTGAATGTGTACTTCTACCTTCTCTTTTCAGGATCTTGATGCCAGCTCATTAAGCGAAAACTCTGATTGGTTTGACCACAGTTCTGTTTCAGACCAGTTCAGTGTAGAATTTGAAGTTGAGTCTGTTTATTCTGAAGATTATAGCCATAATGAAGAAGGCCAGGAACTCACAGATGAAGATGATGAGGTATGTATTTGGTTTGGTTGGAGAATTTTTTGACTGGATGGCGTGAGAGGGAGAAGGAAACTTACAGGAATAATTCATGTTGAGATTCCACCAAGAAGAAGTAACTCTTCAGGTTTGCTGCAGGACTGTATGTGTGTTTTGGGTTTACATGGCAAGGCTTTGATATTGGGGGGTGAGGGGGCAGGCTGCAGAGGTGGCTTCTGCAAGAAGATGGTAGAAGAAACCCCCAGGTCCAACAGAGTCAGTACCAGCTGCCTCCAAGACTCACCCACTGCTGACCAAGGCTGAGCCAATCATCAACAGTGGTAGCGCCTCTGAGGACATTTAAGAAGAAAAAACCCTGAGCAGCAGATTTTTTTTCAGCCAGAGAAAGAATTGGGAAGATAGGAGAAGCTTTGCAGATGCCAAGGTCAGTGAAGAAGGGTGCAAGAAGGCATGTTAGTGCTGGAGCAGAGATTTCCCTACAACCCCTGGGGAAGACATGGTGAAGCCAGTTGTCCCTCTGCAGCCCATGGGAGGTGATGGGGAGTAGAGATTCCATCTGCAGCCCATGGAGGACCCCATGCTGTAGCAGGTAGATCCACCTGAAAGGTGCTGTGACATGGTGAGAAACCTGGACTGGAGCAAGCTCCTGACAGGACCTGTAGCCCGTGGAGAGAGGAGCCCACACCAGGGCAGGTTTGCTGGGCGGACTTGTGACCCTGTGGGGGATCACTCTGGAGCAGTCTGTTCCTGAAGGTCTGCACTCAATGGAAGAGACCCATGCTGGGACAGGTCATGAAGAACTGCAGCCTGTGGGAAGGACTGGCATCAGAGAAGTTCATGTAGGACCGTCTCCCGTGAGAGACGGTCAGCCTGGAGCAGGGGAAGAGAGCAATGAGACCTCTCCCTGAGGAGGAAGGAGCAGCAGAGACAATGTGTGACAAACTGACCATGGCCGCCATTCCCCATTCCCTGTGCAGCTCAGGGGGGTGAGGTAGAGAAATCAGGGAAAAATTTCAGCCCACAAACTTCAGGAAGGGGTGAGGGGAGGTGCTTGAAGATTTGGTTTAATTTCTCATTCTCCTACTCTGTTTTGATTGGGTAATAAATTAGATGCATTTTCTTCAGTGTTGTCTGTTTTGCAGAATGATCTCTCCCTGTCCTTATCTCAACTCCTGAGCCTCTTAATATATATCTTCTCCCCTGTCCAGCTGAGGAGGGCAGTGATAGAGCGGCTTTGGTGGGCGTCTGGCCTCCAGCCAGGGTCAAACCAACACAATATGTTACATTACAACTGCACCCAGTTGTTCATTGAATCAGACTGTGTGCCAATGCAGTTGGGTCACCATTCCACATGCACCAGAAAGGTGCAAAGGCTTTCTGCAGGCTCTGAAACAGACTCCTGAGAGTCTGGACAAGGCTCTTGTAACTCCCCTCACTAACTGTTGGAGTTGATGGCAGCATGTGTGCTTGGGTCTGTTCCTGCATTTCTAACTACAGAAGTGTGTGTGTGTTAAGCTTTGACAGTACTTCTGATACTGAATGACAACTTCTCTAGTAACTCTTTGCGAAGGCTTCCATGAATATAAATGTTTCATAGAGATGCTGAAACACAGGTCTAGAAACTTTCCATAGGAGGCAGGATGATGTTAAAATTGGGAGTACCATAGTTTTCAAGAGATCTCCATATCTGGAATGTCAGGAGTGAATTGGTAGCTTTCTTTATTTATTTATTTATTAAATGGGTTAGTTTTCTGTTGACCTCGGAGAGGAGAATCAGCTTGTGCCAAGGTTGGTTAACTACCAGAGGCAGAAATCACCAGGGATGTAATATGATTGTGGTAACTTGAGGAGCTGAATGGGACCACCTGTACTGATCACAGGGTTATAGTGCTGTGTATAGCTGCACCCTGAGATAAAGGTGGTGAGTTAGAGGAAGAAAAGATAGAGGTGTGTCCCTGCTCCCAACAACAGTGCTGAGAGTTGTGGAATGGTTATGGTTGGAAGAGGCCTCTAGAGGTCATCTTATTCAATGCCACTGGCTCAAGCAGAGCTGATTGCCCATGAGCGTGTCTGGGCAACTTTATCTCCAAGGATGGAGGCTCCACAGCCGCTCACAGGGCAACCTGCACAGTAAAACAGCATCTCCAGATGTTCAGACAGAACCTCCTGTGTTTTGATTTGTGTCAGTTGCCTGCTGTCCTGTTGCTGACCACCACTGAAAAGAGCATGGCTCTGTCATCTTCACACCTTCTCAGGTATTAACACATCCATAAGATCCACCCCCCAGGCCTTCTCTTTGCCAGGCTGCACAGTCCCAGCTCTCAGCCTTTCCTCATGCAAGAGCACCTACAATCCCCTAATCATCTTAGCGGCGCTTGGCTGGGCTCTGCACTGGCTCCGTATCCCTCGTGTACTGGGGAGCCCAGAGCGGGATGCGCTCTGCACTGGCTCTGTATCTGTCGTGTGCTGGGGACCCCAGAGCGGGATGCACTGTTGCAGGTCTGGCCTCTCCAGCCCTCAGTGGAGGGGAAGGTCTGAACAAAATCATTTCCTCCCAAACCAGTCATCAGATTTTGTGGAGTTACTCGCTAACGTAAATTAACCTGTGTGTGGCTTACCACATTTAACTAAACATCTACAAAAAAAATCTGGCAGATTAAAAATTGGCAAGTTTTCAATTAAATGCCCCAAACCAGGTACATCAATACTTTTTTTTTTTTAATTTAAACCAGGTGTATCAGCTGACTATTTACCAGGATGAAGATAGCGATGCTGATTCGTTTGATGAAGATCCAGAGATTTCTCTAGCTGTGAGTAAAAAGTTGACTGGCAAAGTTGGGTGAATGGCAGAGCAGGTCAAGGCGTAGAGATGAATGCTTCTCAGTGATTTTTTTTTTTTTTTTTTTTACTTATTTTTAAAGAATTAAACCAACTTTTTCTTGGATGTTTGAAAATTCCAAGGCAGTAGTTTAATTATTGAACATGTGATTATTAAGGATCCTTGTTACTAAAGTAAGCTTCCTAATCCACTAAAAAAACCCCACATTTAGAGTTTCACTGACTTAATGGAAGGAAACTTTGGAGCCTAAATCTGACGGAGCCTAAATCTGACTTGTTTCACAAAATAATGTAAATTTGTCTTAGTTGCATACATTAAAAAGCCTCTTCCTGTATCTAGTTTTAGTGTCCAATCTGAATGAAGGGATCTGTAGTGTACAGATGTATGCTACAAAAATGTAACTTGTTTTCACAACAAAATTAATAGATTCTGAGGCTTTTTCTAAATTATTTCACACCATTCCTGAAGCATAGGAAGAAATTCAGGGGGTTGAGGCAAAGTATGTAGACATACATGCAGAAAGCAGACACCTGAATGAAAAAGCAGTGTCTTTTTACTTATGCTTGCTTTTGGCAGTCGAAGCTTGGATAAAGCTGTTGTCCAGAACTCTGTTCCAGTCCCTTCTTGATGGTCTTGCTGGACCGAGGGACTCGGCAATGTGTGTAAAACACATGTGTCGCTGCTGATGTGGGGGAGCATAATGCCTGTATGGTATTTTTAGGCATTAAAATTGGTCTCCGAAGCTTTTCATGTTACTGGTGTTATTTAGGACTCCAACAGAAAAATGCTTCTGAATTAAACTTTGGGTTGTGTTTTGTTTTCATTCACCATACAGCGTGGATTATTTCTCAGTTTCCTTAAAAAGGAAGTGTGTTTAATGAGACAGCGAAGTAGTTTCAGTGTAGCGTTTGGCGTAACGTCTGAGATGGGATTTGCAGCCCTTTTAATGGCAGCTGGCTCTTCTCTGTGCTCCTGCTGTGTCAGAGTGCCCTCACCCGGCCGTTCCGCGCTCCAGCAGCTCCGCGTCCCACAGGTTCAAGGTCCCGTCACTCTTGAAATAGTTTCCATTTCAGAAGTCTGTTGAAAATAATGGGAAGGGTGACCATTTTGTCAGAAGGAAGCTTTTCATGAGGTTCCCTGGAGACTTTTGTGGTCTTGTTTCTTCGGGTTTGCCTAAGAGATAATCAGTTGTATTGTTCTACCTCCTCTTTATTTCACAAAATGTGCTGCAAGAGTAAGTCGGAAAGTCTTTTTAAGGTCAGACTTATTAGTCTGGAAGCATAAAATGGCACCAAACACTAAATAGAACTGTTAAATGATAAATAAGGCTCAAGGTAACTATTATTTTGCAGTAATGCATTGTTTATAACCTGTGACCTGTAAGTGTTCCAAGTGGCTTAAGCTGTTCAACCTTTAATTCACTAAAGGATTATTGGAAGTGTCCTGAATGTAGCGAAATGAATCCTCCGCTGCCGCGCCATTGCCACAGATGCTGGGCCCTTCGTGAGGACTGGCTTCCAGATGAGAAGAGTGATAAACTGGAAAAGAGCAAGTCAGAAAGTTCCTTCCCCTTAGAGGCCGAAGAAGGTTTTGATGTGCCTGACTGCAAGAAAGTGAAAACGACAGAGAATAAAGAACCGGCTGTGGAGGAGAATGAGGATAAAGCAGTACAAATTTCCGAGTCCCAGGAAAGTGAAGATTATTCTCAGCCATCGACATCGAGCAGCATGTTTTATAGCAGTCAGGAGGACTTTAAGGAACCTGAGAAGAGAGAAATGCAAGACAAAGAGGAGAGCATGGAATCCAGCCTCCCCGTTACCAGCATAGAGCCCTGTGTCATATGTCAGAGCCGACCTAAGAATGGCTGCATAGTGCATGGCAAAACGGGACACCTCATGTCGTGTTTTACCTGTGCAAGAAAGCTGAAGAAGAGAAACAAACCCTGCCCCGTGTGCAGACAGCCCATACAGATGATTGTACTGACTTATTTTAGTTAGGTGGATGTTGGCCGGAAAGCAGCAAAAGGACCTTCATAAACTGGTTCAGAGAGCAAGAAGCTATTTTTGTATGCTTATTGGAAAATTAATATGTTGGGAGTTCTTACATTTGGTAAGAAAAGTGAATTGCTGAAATAAATGCACTGAAGTTGTTGAGAGGCTAACATGATAATTGTAAGCCAACTTGAAGAGTTTAAATGCCTCATGACAGAAATAATCAAGGCCTGTAACCTGCCTGCCTCTCCAGGTGTTTTATCTTCCATCCAAGGTAGTGACATTTGTTTTACTGGATTAAATACTCACATTAAAAACCCAAATTCAGTGATTGTGAGAGGAGAGACGTGTTGGAGAGTTTGTTAATGAGGATTCTTCCTCTTAAGAAGATAGGCGATTGTCCTCATTGCAGGATCTGTTGCCTGGTGAAGACACAAGGCTCAATCAGAATCCTCTGAATTAAGTCAATAAAATAAATTAGTAGAATCTTATCTCCCTCATTCTCAAAACTTTTAAATTGTTCCACATAACCAAATTATGGGGAGATGTGATTGGAAATCGTTTAAGGTTTTGGAAATAGAAAAGGATATTGTGTGTCTTATTTTTATGGTGTGCATTGTAAACTTCAGAGCTGTGTGTGTCCTGGGAAGTCATCGATTCCCCTTCAATCTTACGGCTTTGTCTCAAATATCCCAAGAAACTGGCTTTTACAGTACTTGGTGGGTTCGGAGGCCTATACTGGTAGGCAAACTAAAAGGAGGAGATGCTGTGTAATACCAGGTTGGGGGATATTTAGAGACAATCATAGTCTCTCACACTTACTTTTGACTTCAGCAATAGGGCATGCAGCTTGATCGCTCCATTGGCTTGACTAAAAACAGCAAGAGAAAAAAGGTCCATCTCCACCTGCAGAAAGAAATGAGCTGTGTAGTTCTTTACACAGACACTTTAAATTGGGTAGTCTCTCTAGCTTACGCTCTTCTGATCTGTATCGCAGGAATGCTAAAAAGCTGTTGCAAGGAGTTTGGCCAACTCAAAACTGGTCTTGCTGGACCTGTCCTTTGCTTCTTTTAGTTCTCATCTCCTCACTGCACCTTGTCCAAAACTTTGATCATTTTTTCAGTTCCTTAATTGAGGAACCTACTAACTGTCTCCATTCTGTGGTGTGTTCAGAGCAGGTTTTGTGAGTCTTTTGGTAAGCTCAGGTATCTTCAGGGTATAGCTGGTTTACTCATCTGGGCTGATCCTCAGCTGGAGAGTTTCTGTAGCAGTGGGTTGTATTTATTCTTTTGGAAAACCAGATCTTAAGAACAACTGTGTGTTTTAACACCTTCTAATTTTACAAGTAATTGCTGACATGTGCCCAGCAGAGAATGGCAAACGAGGAGTTTCATCGTCAGGGGAAAGCCAGGAGTGGGGATGCAGCCTCAGTGCGGGGACCGTGCTGCGTTGCTGTCCTGCAGGCTGAAGGTGGTCAGCTCGCCTAACACTGCCGGGACAGAACCGCTGATGCCAGCGTGCTATTGCAGCGACTGCTACTGTCCTAATCACCTGCCTGTCAGAGCTCACAGCTGCTGCCGTGTAAAGCGTCTGCAAACCAGGGCTGCCCATGCCTCAACAGGAGGAAGCATCTAGGAAAAGGATGTAAAGTGTTATGAGAGACACTCCATAAGCCCTCGGTCATTACCTGCCTGCAAGGAAATGCCTTATGAGGTAACAGCCATGTTACTGGGATCAGTCCTGAGCTAGTGTTTAAACAATACTTGGGAAAGGTACTGGTTTTATCCTAGTTCATTTTAATTAATCAAAATGTAAGCCCCAGCTGTAAAAGTTTCTTCAAATTCTTATGTGTAAATTTCTCCCCCCTTGCAATTTGTAAAGCAGGTGGCTGGAACTTGGGTCTGCAGCAACCTTTCATGGAGTTTGATAGTATTTCAGCCTGAGATGGAGAAGTCCTCTGGGCAAGTATTTAAGTGTTTTATGTAGGGATGCCTCAAATAGATGGTTACCTGCCTTAATTCACACTGCTTCCTATTTATTTGTTTAATTTTTTTATTTGATAAGTGCAGCGAGGCTTCCAGAGGTTCTTCCACTGCACCTGCAGGTCAGAACCAAACAGCCGTTGCACCGCGGTCTGGAGCCTGCAGCTGGGAGGGTTGTAGCCATGTATATTCAGGAGAGGCGTTGGTAACACAGGGACTGTGCTTAAAAAGCTCTATTACATCATCTGCGGTGTCTTAACGCTTTCCCAGTGCGGTACCTTCTCTCGCTGTTCCTACCCAGTTCCTGCAGGATTGGGTTGTACCGTCCCACACCTGGTATTCTCTTCCCCTCCCTGAGAGCGGGCTCTGTATGTAAAAGAAAAGATCACTCAGCTCTGGGACAGGTCTGCTCAGAGCGATGATCCCTGCTGATCGCAGCCACGCAGCTTTGGGGTTTTCTTCCAAAACCATTTCGTCTCCTCCCTAATGCTTTGCGCTTTGGCAGAGCTGAAGTGAGAGCATGCAGCATAGTGCGTTCTCCTTTTTTTTGATCTAAAACTGTACTTCCCTCACATGTCTTCTGTGCTGGAGGACAGCCCTGGAAATACCCTCTGCTCCATATGGTGCTGGGGAAATGGGCGGTTCTAGTTTCTGCATCTATGGCCAGCTACTGCATCAGAGTAATTCTTTGTTTTGAGTTATATTTTCTGGCTTAATACTAATTCCTAATGACTTCTAGTGAAACGTTGAGGGTTTTGTTTGGCTTTTTTCCCCCCAAAGCACGCCTTGCATGTGAGTGGGGCTGAGCATTGGTGACTGGTCCAGTTCCTGTAGGCGAGGCCGGCGGGCAGGGTGCAAGTGTAGGGCTCAGCGGTGCCTATGTTGTGCTGCGGCCCCAGGCCGAAAGGCTGAAGGCCTTGGGTCTGCCTCTGTGCTGTCACCGTGACCTGCGCTTGGTGACCAGCCTGCTGGTCACTCCCCTGGTGTTTCTGGCCTGCAGACGTGTTTCTGGCCTGGGGTAGCAACATGAAAGTCAGTAAAATTTTAACACAGAAGTTGACAATTGCTCTTACTTGATGAGCTTATTTAATATTGTACACGTTTTAATCTTTAATTTATTGCAGTTTGTAAATATTCGTGTGCTTACAGTTAGTGTCTTGAGCTTTAATTTATTGAATTAGCCTATTGGTACGTGTGTAGATACATCAATGTATGATTTAGTAAATCACAGTCACAAGAGAACTATTTAAGAAATTGTAGCATTAAGATGAAAAGAAATGCTCAGATTCTATTCAGATGGGCACGGGAAGATTCATGGCTTTGTTTCCTTTTTCCCCTTTCCCTTAAAACAAGTTCAGTGTTGAACCTGAACAGCATTTATTGAGTAGAGATGGAGGGTGGTGCAACATCAGCACAGTGCAGAGACTTTGGTGGGGTGTGTTTGTGTCTGGAATAATTTTTGCATCTCTGAGAACAGCTGAGAAGCCACTGGCTGCTTTGTGGTGCTGGGTTGGGGCTGTGGGCAGGGCAGGTTTCAGGGTTAACTGCTGGGGCTGGGATTTGCAGTTGCCTTTGAACACACCTCGAGATGGGTGGGAAGGAGGGGCTGCCAGATACTGGCACAACGTGACAGAACACAGTTTTTGGTGTTTGTCTCAGCCTGGTCCTTTGTGCACCTCAGGTTAGATGATAGTTCTGTACCGATGCTACAAGAACTCACTTTTTAAGTTTTTAATATAAAGTACAATAAACCCACTTTTTGATCAGACATGATTTTCTCACCATGTAGCTACCTAATAGTATTGAAATTCAGCTCGTGACCCAAGGAGGTGAAGTGTCAAGCAAAGTACTCAAAGCAGGTGCTGAAGTGGTGTTTCAGTGCCTGACACTGCTCCAGAAGGCTTGAAGCAGTGAGGATTTAAAGATTTGTAAACCTTTAACCCTATGTTTTCACTTAAGATTTATTAATTACCAACTCTGCTGCTTTTGTCCTTCAAAAACACCTGAAACAGAAGTAGCTGGATTGCTGGTGGTATTGAACGTTCATACCACAAAGATGATGCGTTCTGTTGAGCAGCAGCCCTTCGTTGGTGATCAGTGATAACCAGTGAGTCCACCCAGAGGTATGTGCATCATGGTGCTCAGGGGGCTGTGGGTCCAGTTAGCAGGCAGATTGGGAAAGGGTACAAACCTTCAGCAGAGAAAAGCGTTAGGTTTATTCTGACGGTGTGGTACAATGTCCTCACCCAGGTCTGCTTGCTGGAAAGTTGTTTAAATGTCGCTGACTGTGACCTGCCTGTGTGGGTATGAGGCTGCTGCGCACAAGACACCAGGCTGGTTTTCCCCTTAGGGACTAACGTGAGGGGGAAACAATTCCTGGTCCATGCAGAAAGGGTTAAGAACATTGTTCTTACAGCTGGGAGATTGATTGTGCAAATGACTAGAAGTATAATGGAATGCAGCCCACCTTAATCTAAAGCTGTGAAAGTAGGACATGTCATGCCATGTTCAGCCTAAAAAGGGACGTTGGCTGTTACAGTGCTTCCCCAGCAGAAGGAGCGCTTTAAGAGCATCCATCAGCTCTCCTGGCTGGCAGGTACCTCTTTTCCAGGGGCAGCACCTGCCTTGGCACCTGGACTCTTCTAGCTCCCCCAGACCCCACTCTGAGCATCACTGGAATTGTCATTTAAAGGTTTCATGAACAGTGTGGAGCTAAAAAAAAAAACAACCCCTCCTCTCCCCCCCAAAACACAGGCTTTAGGGATCCTCTTAACAATGAATTGCACTTAGTCAGTGTAAACTGGGGTAGCTTTTACCTACTGTGTGCGTTTTGTTCTTTTATATTTAGCACAGAAAGCCTCAAGTGACAAATGCCTCTGGCGTGTGTATGTGTGTGTGTATCCTGGGGGTAGTGTGTAGGTAGTACTAAAAAAGTGGCACCTCCCCTCTTGAGTAGATGTTGCTTTAACTCAGCAGCCTGACTTCTAAAGGCCAGCTCTTGGTTTGAGCTGCATTAATGTTCATCAGCATGAGAATTACCTAACACCTTAGAATACCAAATAGCTTTTCCAGAAAGCTGTGGGTGTCTCACAACACATAGTTTATGCCCATTACCCAGACTAGTTTCTAGTGAACTCCAGTAACTATGCAATTTTGCTGCTACCCCTTGGTGAACACACTTCCAGGACCTTGTCCTGGTGTATAGCCTCTAGACACCTGGCACATGTACTCCTGCAGTCAGTAACCACTGACATGTGAACGTCCACTCCTGTAGATCCAGTTGCAAGAAAAAAATCTCTCGTATTATTGTGTTTGTCTTTTGGGTTTCAGTTTTCCCCACTAAATAACTATGTTCTGTTACAGAGCTTTAAATAAAGTTGTTTATATACTGTGTGGTGCTCTTTTTTTGTGTTAGTGACTTCTGAGAAGTTGTGGTACTCTGGTTTCATGCAGATCTTTGTGCTGGGAGGCAGCCAGCAGGCTGTGCCCTGTCCAGCGTCTCACAGGTTTCTCCCTTTTTGTGGGGGGGGGATTTTGAATTCAAGGCTCAAGACTCACTGTAGTTCTTCCTCCTGGAAATGAAGAAGGATCAGGTGCAGTTAGTGGATAATTCCTCTACCTGTGAACACTCCAGGGAGAGAAGGTGGAATATGCAAATGGAGATGATGCAAACACCATGTACATTAGGCACACAGCCCTCTTGCTGGGTTGGCAGGGCTGTTTCAGCCCCCAAAGTGTATTTACAACTTTGTCAGTGCACAGCATGTCACCAGCTGGCTGCAGCCTAGCTGCAGGGGCTTGGTGGGACAGGGTTTCAATGGCTGCAGGATGGGTAAGGCAGTGTCTAAGGTGAACTCCATTCCTGCAGTTTTATTTACTGCATACAGGAAAGATGGATGTTTCCAAAGATAGTATCTTCTGGTTACTTTTGAACCTGCTTAAGAAAAGTCCTGACAGATGAAGTTTTAAACTAAACACAGGGAACAGTACATGCTGGTTTTGATAAACTCTAGTGTTTACTGGAAGTGATTTGCACCTGGCCTGGGGGGAGTTAGGGGTCCAGCCTGCAGTACAGGCTGGCCAGGGCCACACCTGATCCAGCCCCTGTAACAGCCTCGGTCTGTGAGATGAGGTACAGCCCAAACGATGCAGTAACAGGGCTGAGAAACTTAAACACTGAAACCATTTCTGACAGCAGCCCTGTTAAAAGATTCTAACTGTAAGCAGCTGTGTTCAGTGCTGACATCAGTAAAATGGACAACAGCAACATTATAAAGCTGTTGATGACTGTTTCTACATTACTTGCATGTTTGTCTTTGAGCAGCACCGTTCTGAGACCCAGGTCACTCTGGTGCAGGTTACTGTCAGGTTTCCAGCAACATGGCCCTTCAGCACATACTTACCCTTCCTTTCCATCTTCATCTCTTCTGTGTTACAGGGCTTCACCTTCCTTCGGCCCTGAATGCTCACCCCTGTGCAGGTAAGAAAGTGGGTGGGTGAAGGAGCCATTCCTCATTTATAGCAGTGGCTTTATTAGGAGAAGCCCGGTGTGAGCTAAGGGCTGACACAGTTGTGCGGGCCAGCGGCTGTGAGTTCACCGGGAGCCCGTGCAGTCTCCAGCATGTATTTCTGCTCAGCACTGGCACGCTGCAGTCCTCTCCACAGGCTGTACAGTATTTATTTAGAGTAAAATATGTAGAAAAATATGATAGTCTGTTATAATTAAAGTGAAACATTTGATTGTCGAGCCAGTATTTTACAAAATACAGTAAACATTATTGTAAATCTGAGAGTTGGGTTTATAAAAACACGTTCTTTTGCATGTACAATTCTTTCTGAAAAGCCCGGTGTGAGCTGGAAGATTTTGCCTGGCCGTGTCCTGGCGTTCCTGACTATTTGAAAATGAGAAGCATAACGGTCAATAAGCCCATGAGATGCAGAGCTGGTTTTACTGCAGGCGATGAAGCCCGTTCAAGCTCTTGGTAGAGGGGAATTTGGGGACATGAAGCAGCTCTTGCTCCGAAAGAGACTTCTGAGAAAGAGAAGTCGTGTTTCAAGGCACTGAAGTTGCCGGTGTTGTCAGGTATTTCCACTGTCTCCAGCATCGACTTAAATCCAGGTACAGTGGCCTAGGAGCAAAGATGAAAGATGCTTTACTTGGTTTGAAAGGCTGAGTTCAACTGTGAAACAAACATCATCTGATAGGCTGCTTTACACCGTGAATACACGGGAAAAGTGTTCTGAACCTAAGTTTGAGAACATAGAATGAGAGCAGCAGTAGGAGTAAACCCCCAAGCCCCTGAGATAAATGTTTATCCATAACACAGGGCATGGCACAGCAAGCTGTACACGAGGCAGAGTCCTGCGACTGCACTTAGTATCAGCCCCTGGCTGGCAGCAGGCAGAGCCTTGGCTGAATGGATGGTCTCTCATACCAGCTGCTGATAAGCTCCACAGAGAAGCCATTTTGACCCAAGGAAATAGCTGTCAGTGATGGCAGCCTCAGCCCATTGTTGCCTGGGGCTCCGGGGATCCCAGCCTCCAGCTCTGTGCCCTTCAAGTGCTCTGCAGTTTGTTTCAAACACCTCGAGCTGAGGTCACCATGGTCACCGCCATGCCTGCTGACTCCAGCATCCAGGTCAGAGTACTTATCTCTAGACCCAGACTGGAGACCTTACCATAGTAACAGAACGATCACAGTTCTGCTGACTCATCTCTCCAGATACTGTGTTCTTTTAAATCTGCTGCAGAGACTTTACAGTCCCTGTATAGGACTTGAGTGGGTTCAGCTCATTTGGCTATAAGGACGCAGCCTCGCGGTGCTCAGGAACTCGATGCAATCAGGGGCAGCAGTTTAGGAAGGCCGCACACTTACATTGATCACGTATGTCCCAGGCAGAAGGAGAAGAAAGTACTCCCCGTGTGCGTTTGTTCTGTAGGGGCAGACATGGGGCCTTCCTTCGGCTTCCACAATGGCGTTGGGGATAGGATTCCCATTCTTATCAGTAACTCGACCCTTCACTCCTATGGAAAAGACGAGGAGAGAAAGGGTGACAGCCTGGAACTGGGCGAGCCTCCCTCTGCACCAAAGTCAGCCTGTTTGTTGCTGGATGCACGCAAAGGCTGTTCCACTGGTTGCAAGGACATCCAGTAAAACCAGCAGTCAGTTCTGGCTTACAGAACACCAGCACCGCCTGCTTATTGAGGGCTTCCCAAGATTCTCACACACCACCTTCAAGGCAGCACTAGTGTGAAGCAGAGATCCAACAGCAGCCTGACACCCTGGGCAACAACACACAAGATAAGCAACAGATTTGTGCAACTCGTCGTGAAGTACCACTGCTTCGCTACGCAGCAGCTCACTTCCAACTGAGACGTCAAGATCCCACCTGGAAAAGCCCTCAAAAATACAAAGCCCAAGCAACAAAGACTCAGGGAATGCTGTCCACATTTAGAAACCTCTGACATAAACAACTGTCCCAAGGCTGCTGCGGAAAGTGGGCTTCCTGAGGGGGTATGGTGGGATGGCCCCAGGGTCCCATCCCTTGCTCTTGTCCCAGCACATTTTAAGGCCCATGCACCCCGGCAGGAATGCCCATTGCCCCCTACCTGTAAGCTCTCCACCCTTACCCATCCCTGGCCTTGTGGCACTTGCTGTTCAGAAGCAACAGCTCTCCAGCTCACATCAGAGCTCCTCACCTGGGAGCACCGACACTGACCCAGGCTGCTGAAGAGCTCCAACTTAGCCCACCGGCCTGGCCTCACCTTAGCTCCCTTCCCCATTCATGCACCCACCTAGATGTACTTGTTTCATGTATTCGATCAGAGCAGCTTTGTTGTCTCTCCAGAACTTTGCCAGCTGGTCTGCTGGGGGATATTTACAGCACGATAGCTCCAGTGTGATTTCAAAACATTGTCCCCAGACGTAGTTGTAATCTTGCATTCCACCTTAAATGTGAAATAAAACAAACTGTTCAGCTGCAAAGAAGCACCAAGCTCAAATTAGAGGAGAGAGCTAAAAAGTTGGTACTTGCCTCCCACCTGAAAGAAATCAGAGAAATGTTTCCTCAGTGCCACCCTTGTATTTACTGACTCTGGTGGGAAACGAACTTAATTACTCTCGTTACACATAGAGTGGTGTTTTCTAAAGCACAGCGGTGTTTGGGAATGAGGACTGTGATGGCTGGGGAAGGGTGGGTCTGTGAATTTCATTCAAGCACTCTCAACTAAACAGGGGCAGAGGAGTTCGCAGGCTGGCATGGAGTTTGCCAGGGCCAGAGCCATCCAAAGAGCCTGTGTAGGGTTTGAATTCAGACTGAAAGCCGCAGGCTGTGCCCCAGTGTGCAGGGCCCTTACCCTGAGGCTGCACACAAACAGTAACAGAAACATCTATTTCAGTCTTCAGACATTAAAATGAATCACAGGATCACAGACTGGTTTGGGTTGGAAGGGACCTCAAAGATCCATCTAGTCCCACACCCCTGCCATGGGCAGGGGCACCCTCCACTAGACCAGGTTGCCCAAACACTGTTCCAGCCAGGCCCAACACTGCCAGGGAGGGGGCAGCCACAGCATCCCTGGGCAGCCTGTGCCAGGGCCTCACTGCCCTCACAATCAATTTTTTTTCCTAATATCTAATCTAAACCACCCCCTCCTTCAGCTTAAGGCCATTACTCCATTACCTACCACCTGCCCTTGTAACCAGCCCTTCTCCAGCTTTCCTACAGGCCCTTTTAGGTACTTGAAGGCTGCTGTAAGGTGACCCCAGAACCTCCTCTTCTGCAGGCTGAACAGGCCCAATTCTCTCAGCCTGTCTTCATAAGAGAGATGCTCCAGCCCTCTGGTCGTATTCATGGCCTTGCTCTGGACCCATTCCAACAGCTCCGTGCCCTTCTTGTACTGGTGATCCCAGAGCTGGACATAGAACTCCAGGTGGGGTCTCACCAGAGCAAAGTAGAGGGGCAAAATCGCCTCCCTCAAGCTGCTAGTCATCTTTCTTTTCATGCAGCCCAGGACACAGTTGGCTTTCTGGGTTGCAAGTACACACTGCTGGCTCCTCTATATCAATCAGTGCCTCAAGTCCTCCTTGTGGCTGCTCTCAATCCACTGTCAACGCAGCCTGTAGTTGTGCTTGGGATTACCCCAACCTACGTGCAGGACCTTGCACTTGCCCTTGTTGAACTTTATGTGGTTCACATGGGCCCACCTCTCAAGCCTGTAAAGGTCCCTCTGGATGGCATCCCTGCCCTTCAGTGTGTCAACTGCACCACACAGCTTGGTGTTGTTAGCAAACTTGCTGAGGGTGCACTAGATCCCACTGTCCATGTCTTTGACAAAGAAGTTAAACAGAGCCAGTTCCAGTACTGACCCCTGAGAAACACCACTTGTCACTGGTCTCAATTTGGACATTGAGCCATTGACCACAACCCTTGAGTGTGACCATCCAGCCAATTTCTTACCCACCCACTGCTTCATCCATCAAATCCATGTCTCTCCAATTTAGAGAGAAGGATATCATGAGGGGCAGCGTCAAGGAAGGATGATACGTGAACAGGAGGATGTTTTTCTTTCTTGAAAGGACAACACCTTGGTGCCACACCAGTGTGTGTGTGTGTAATCCATGCACCTATGCAGACCTTAAGAAAGAGCACAGAAGCAGCCAGACAAGCAAGGACTCCCTCATTCACTTGTGTAACTGCAGAGTCTTCAGCAAACACCCAGTTCCTGCTCAGCCTGAATGGCTAACTCCCTTCATCAGCCTTTTACTCTGGACAAAATTGCAGCCCTTTCATCATCAAAGATGGCAGGAGAAAGTGAGAACATCATATATGAAGCTTCCAAAAAAAAAATATCACTGACATTCTTACCTTCCAGCTGGTACCAAGAATACCCATTGGTGATGCCTTGTGGAAAGGTTTGTCTGTTGTCACACCCCATCCCTTTGTGCATGCTGGCATGGTTGAAAGAGTATGTTTTTGCCAGATGAATAAAGACATCATCATCTGGAGACCTGCTATAGCCTGTCAAAGAGCCGGTAACTGCAGAAGAAAGATAGCCATCATGTAACTCTCCTTACTGGTAAAGCATACAGTGCTGGCTTACATACAGGATGAACAGTGAATTTTGATGGAGTTTTTAAAAGTCTGTTCACTCCAGCTCACAAGCTGGAAGAACCTTGCAGAAATCCTTATAAATTTTACTTTGCTATATTAATATTCCTAAACCACAGGAGCCGTGGGGAAGGGAGTTTGTTACCAGCTTACCTGAGTTCCCATTATCAAAGGTGTAACTGGCAACCAGGGCACCCCCATGCAGGTTTGCTGAAAGAACAAAAGTTTCATTTCTGATCCAGTCCATTACTGCCTGAGTCTCTGGCTGAAGGCTGGCATTGTTCTTTTCAAAGGCATCAGGAAAATTTCTGTTCAGATCTTCTCCGTTCTTGTTGTACCTTGAAAGAGAGAAGACATTGAGAGAAGACACTCCCTTTACTGTTTTGTCCATGGACATTTCCACATCACCAGTCTCCCAGTAGTTAAGGCCTCTGGCATGCTGGTGTCTTTGGGAAATCATAGACCATTGCAAATCTTCTTGAGTAGCAAGATGATGGACTTTCTGGCATAAAACCATTCACTGGTTCCACCTGCAATAATATTTTAACGTGCACATAGCATGCACCCTCCCACACATACATTAAGTAGAAAAACTGAAGCAAGATAAGGAAGATGATGTTCTTCTGTTTGTGTTTTTCATGCTTGTATAGAAGACCAAGGTCACTACGTGATGGCTGTGTCCCTTGTACTGCTGTCCCACTCTGGACACAGAGCCAAAGTTTTAAACACAGGATGTTTTCTCCCTGAACCTGAAAGGTGCAGTCTGTGTAGATACTTTCCTCCTTTTTTACTCAGACAGGTCAGTTCAGAGAGCAGCAAGAGAATTTAGCTTCAGCTGTGTAATTTTTAAACTCAGTTAGTTAAAACTCTCTCTGTTTGACAGTGAGTGGGATAAAAAATACCACCCTCCATAAAGGTCTGATCTATTTGCTGAGGAATACATTTCTTTCCTAATAAAAGGAGGGCCTACACCAGTAACCTGGAGAACTAAACTGCCTAAACTACCTTTTCACTTGTTTCCAACGTTGCCATGGCCAGTGATCTGAGAGAATTTCCAGCTCATGAGTTTACTTTTTCTGCATGTTCCAACTTTGTCCCTTTGGTATTTCTTTCCATTCTCTCACTCTCTCTTATTTTTTCCTCTTCCAACTTGTTAAAAATTTCCTCCCCTTTTTGGTCTCTGCACTACCTACATTAAAGACTGCAAAAATAGCACAGGGTGCAACGCTAGGCTGCATTTTCTTCTGCATAATTCTTCTTCCAAGCACTACTGTTAGCACAGCATCTATTATAGCTACCTCCACTTGTGTAACTCCTCCCTCTTACAAGATCTGCATTCAACATGATCTTTAAACACATTTCTAGAAGTCCATTCAACAAGCTCAGACACACCTTTCTCTCATTAAGGAGGGTTACAGAACTCTCCAAGTGAAATAGATCCCTGTGGGTGGAGCTTTCCTTCTTTTTTTGTAGCACCCTGAAGGTCTAAATAGGTTGTTGTGCTCATATTCCCAGTCTGGGTCTCCTGCCTAACAGCTTAGGTCATTACACCATTCTGACCAATTTTCTCTAGGCACACCACATATAAACAGCAGTCTGACTCGGTCTTCCAAAAACTCTGTGCCACAACAGTGAGTCTTCAGAACAGCACAAACCAAAATTAGCCCCAACACATCCTCTGGGCTATCCTCTCCACCACGTATGATTCAGTCTCTTGGCTATCTGCGATTATTACTCCCCACCCATTTCCTTTACCTACTCCCACCCTCCTAAGCCACCCTTACCTTCCTCGTGTGTAGTAACAGTCAGGCACTTTTGTAGCTTCAAAGCCATCGGGATTCATCGTTGGCATGATATGAATCCGGGTATTATTGAGTAACCGGGTAATAACTGGGTCACGGTTGTAGCTGGTCACCAGGAGGTCTATCAGATGGAGCAGGATTTCTCTCCCAACAGTCTGTGTAAAGAAGAACAGATTTTATTCCATGTCTGCCATGGAGGAAGAAGAGAAAAGAAAACAGGACCCACCACCTTGCACTTACAGGTTTCTCTTACAGGGTTACACAGACATACGAGGCCGGTAAGACCATTCCGGTTAACGCTATTTTATGCTCTTCCCTAAATATATTTCAAGTAGTTTCACAGATCTGAGGAGTCACTGGAGGGTTTCACAAGGGTTTTAAACCCAGACCAAGTGGAGCTTTTTTTCTGTAACAGGAAACTGTGTCAGCTGTGCTGCCTAAACCCTGCACGGACAACGCGCAGCCTGAGCAAAGCCTCAGGCTGCATCGGCTGCTGAGCTCTCCCGGGCCTGGAAATGCTCCGCTGCATTTCTTAGTCGCACGGCAGAGGCAGCTCTGTGCTGATGCCCGAGGGACCCCGGGCAAAAGTGTCATGCTGTGCATCACAGCTTGGCAGTGACGGTTCAGAAGAAAGGAAGGAGACACCTTCTGTGATTCCCAGGGTACTGCAGAGCAGGATTTTTTATTCTTGAACCCCTTCTATGGGCAGTCAGCTTTAATACAGGATCAAGACAGGCCCCACTGACACTTCTGTTCTATTCTCTGTTACATTGCTCTACTTTAATGCCATGAACACGGGCATTGGAGAAACCAAACCCATGTGTACATGAATCCTTAGAAAAAGAGAAGGAAGGACATTTGGATGCACTTTGGATCATGGAGAGGCAATGGGAGAGAAAAAAAACCAAATACATATTTTTGTTCATTTAAGTTCGTACAGGTCATGAAAGCTGGCAGGACATCTCCCTTTAGTCTGCTCTATCAGATTTCAGGCAAAATAGTGCTAAGTTCCAGTGAGTTAAGAACACTCCTGTTCTACCCCAGAAACTACTAGTGCTGTGTTCACTGGACTATACTTCCCAGGAGCGCTCTCTATAGCACTGTGACCCAGGCCTCAAGGGTGCTGTAGGGTTCCTAAGGCCTGGCTCAGGCAGGAACAAATCAAGACTTGCAAGTAGATATGCTCTGGAGATAATTTATCTATACTTTATCTCCCAGAACAAAGCCTGGTGTACCACTGCAGGCTCTAATTCAGAGCTACAGTGCCTCAGGATTTTTTAGAATGAGTCTTGCATCACCAAAGTGGAAATATTGCAAGAATTTTATCTTTTTTTTCTAAAGTGAGGAACATGGAGTGGATGAACCTAGTGTCACAGATGAACATCTCCTTGCTTTCATGCTGGTGCAGGCTAAGGCAAAAGGTAGGTGAAATCAGGCAGGAGAAAATAAGTATTTCTCTACAGCTGTTTGCTGCACTAGCATCTTAAATTTTCACATTGATACATTTTAAGTGTCAAATCCTGCTGTGGGTGTTGAGGTAAGGAGGAACACAGACACTGTCCAGCGGGAGCTCTGCCTGCAGGAGACGATGGGTTGGTACAGGATGGGGCAAGGAGGGCTGGGTGTAACTGTTGTTTGGGCTGGGAGCAAACCAGGTCTTGCCAGTTCGCTGGCAGCTGCTGTTTATCACAGGAGGAACACACAAACACACACACAAACAGCACAGTGCCAAACGTGACTGCCAAACTGAGATCACACCACTCTAAGTGTCATATGTGGAGGCAGCCGTGGTCTCTGAGTTGGTCCTTGAGCAACTCTGCCTGCTGTTTGTACAGGGAAAAGGCAGGATCTCTTCCCACCCCGCCCCCCAGCAGATTCGTTCCTAAATTTTCTAACCCTTGCCTGACAGCTCCTGGTGGTCTCCTACAAGCCATCCAGTAGTCTTAATGTGCCAGGGGATGTGGCATTACACAAATGCACATCCTGTGCCAGTAACTAAGTGGCTCTTTTTCTAGACACTTATCCCCCTTTTCTCAAAGCAAATGGGCTTTGAGAAGGGGGGGAAGTTACCTAATTTCCTCCATCACCAGTAGCTTTCAAAACAGCACCTGAGTATGTGAAAGCAGACTGCTCTGCTGGTTTGATAGATGTACTCTGTAAGATTGAAGAAGGGAGCTCAGTTCCAGTTTGGGATGACAGACATCTTGGGAAGCACATGGAAAAGGAGAGAAGGGGGTGGGGAGAAGAAAGAAGGTGAGAGGAGTCATGGCCCTGGGCACAGGAGATAAAGCTAGCAGACTCAGAAGCAACAAGAAATGGCCCTACCACAGAGGTAGCTAAACTACAGGCAAGACTGGACTGCTCTCTGGAGAAACTGGGAAAGCACCTCACTCCTTCTGTACTCCTCTTCAGTACAAAAAGACATTCAGAAAAGAAAGGGAAGAGAAGCAGGAACAGAAAAGAGAAAAGAAGATAAAGCAAAGCAATAAGAAAAAGTGGTAGAAATGGACAATGTTTACAAAGAATGGAAGATGACCTGTTTATCATAGATGACATTTCTTTGCACTTAAAGTTAAACCCAAACTTACTTACATATACAGTATTTAAAAAACTAACCCTGTGTTACAGGATTCCTTGTAAAGCTATTGTACCTGAGTACAGCAAACAATTCAGCTAATCTCTATCAGAGGATTGGTGCTTTCATCATTCCATGGAGGGCAAAGAGTATATTTATTATGACTCTGTTTTGGTGGGGTGACTTGGTGGGGTGACAGAGGAGTGGCTTTGTTTTGGTCCAGAGTACCCTGTGTTCCTTGAGAAAGGTGTTTGAGAGAAAAGGAAAAGAAAGTTGTTATTTCTGGGGAAATACAACTCAAGTTTTGATCAAGCCCCTAGAGGCCTCTGCTGCCCAGCCAAGCTTTACCCTGTTACTAGAGAGGTCAGCTCCACCCGCAAAGTTATGAGACAATTATTTTTACTTTAGAGCTTCAAATAAAGGATCTAGACAAGGTGGAGGTAGGTTGCTGACAGTAAAGTCAAGGACAGATATCTCAACTTGCCTGTAGTCTAACCAAAGATGTAGCGATCAGGGGACAGCAGCCTTTATGTGCTCTGGATTTGAGAGGACATGATGTCTTCCCAAGGGTGATGCCCAGTGTGTTGTTTTGCAGTAGCTCAGACAAGGAGCAACTCAAAAGTAAAGGAAAACCCTTTATCCCACCTCTAGGGATACAGTTAGACTTTAAGTTTCTCTCTGGAATTTCATCTATCTGTTTCTTTGTGTGCCCCAAAGGGAGAGAGTCAGCAGGAAAGGCTTTTGGTGATCCTCAGGGGAAGTCCTGAATGAAGAAGCATCTATGTGTCAGGGCACAGATCAACGCTGTAGAAAAGGGCGTGACTGCTGTTTCTGTAGACATACCCTTTAAACCCGCTGACTACCACTTCTGGCATGGCTGGGTCAGCACCCTGCTCAGCTGCTGAAGGGCTTACTCAAGAAGCTTTGGTGGCAGCCAGTTAAAAAATTAAGGCTAGCTGCGAATGCACCTGCACAGTAAGGCTTTGCTTCAGCACCCCTGTTTTTAAAACATTTTTGTTACCACATGACAGAGGCTGAATACCCAAGTGACTATGGGTGGATAGACTCTGCCCATTTTTATGATTAAAATTCTTTCCTTAAACATGGCCTGGTTTTTAAGTCGAACTATGTTGAAAGAAGGATCCAAACCATCAGGTAGGACCTGTTTGAGAGCAACGTGGTCTTGCCAGTCTCCTTGCTCTGGTCCTGACTGCTGCACAGACCTAGGGCAGCATACCAGGCACAACCCCGCCTTAAGGAAGCGGAGTTACAGCAGAGAAACCGAGAGTCCATCCTGGTTTGCCACTTAAATGCCATGCTTACAAGGTGTTCTTTTTTAACACTGGTACAGCACTAATCATTATGCAGGGCTGTGACACACCCACTGTGTGTGTCCCTTATTAAAATACACCAGTGGGAAAGCAGCTGTGCTAGAGGAGTTTGGCACATATCCGTTCACTTCTATAGCAGCAATCGGAGTGGAAATACAGGGACTACCACACGTGTGACAGGGAACTGCAGCTCCCTGGTTTGCCACTGAAGGAAATGGCAACATAAAAGCCTGCTTTCGAACTTGCAGCTGGCATATGATGTTAGCCACCTGGACAAATTCCACAGGCTTCAGGCTTCTCAGCACAGTCTTCACGCTGTTGAGAAATGGCTTGCTTTTCCTTATCCTGCTCAGAACAGCATGAGTAAAGATAAGGAAAAGGGTAACTAGGTCAGGGCAACAGCCCTACCTGTGTGGAAAGAGATCTCAGCATCATCCAGCTTTTTTAAAAGTCTCTCATTAGCAGATAGGCTTGGTTGCTTTGACCTTTGAAATCTCTGGTACTTTTGACCTTCTTTACATCACATAGGCTGATACTGAAGCCAGGTGGAAAACAGGTCAGTATACCAGAAATATTTATTTTTAATTCCTTTTTCTAGAGCACATGTGTATTTCCCTGCCACACCACTTCCATACTATATTAGAAAGTACAAAGGACATAGGAATATGTGCCGAGAATTGCTTATAGCAAGTTGTGTAGCATGTGGACACAAGTCTTTTTGCCCAACCTGGTGATAAAAAAAGAAATCCTTTTTTTATAGTGGCATTTTGATAGTGTAAATACAGCTTCCATTCATTTTTTGGAAACAAGAGTGAGAAATTCTACACAAGACTCAGCAGTTTGTTGTTTGGGAGGTTTTTAAGCCCTAATTATATTGATCACAAATAAACCTTGGTCATGCAAGCCCAAATAAGTCACCATATCTCAGGAAACCCTTCTGCGGATATGACTACGTCTATGATGACATGGAAAATAGGATCTAGTTGCTTTAACTTAAATCTCAATATAAGCCAGCAAGATTAAACACATCCTTTCATGTAGGCTGGCTCAGACCTATCAGTACAGGCTTAGCTTCATGTAATTAAAGAGGCAAAATACTATTACACTAAGAAAAGAAAGTGATCGGAAGTGGATGCCTTAAGAGAAAAGGGTTGGTATCAGCATTACCATCCTGGGAAAGAGTTTATCTTGTGATGGCCCAGTTACAAAACAGCAGCAGAACGTTAAAGAAGGGGGCAAACAGAAATGCACAGGTAGTTCCCATTTTGTCCAGACATGCTGTTCCTTACAGGGTTTCCAGCTTGTGATACACAGTGTTTAGGAACAGCCTTCTAACAAGATCCTATAGTTCAGTTGTGTAGGTTAGACTCAAGTCACTGGTACAACTGGTCAAAAGGTGATAGTTCTGCCCCATTTAGGAGTGTTTGGGGGTTTGGCTGTAGTCAATGTTAAGTGGAATGAGTTCTTTCCCTGTGAGTGTACACAGTAAGAAAGAGAAGATCTTTCACGTAAGAGTACAAGCCTGGAACGAGGGAGGCTGCTGCCCAATTCAGCTTGAGAGCTGCCTCAGGACAGCAGACAACCTCTCTCTCACCTTCCTCAGTGCAGACTTTAAAACATTTCACAGGATTAAGCATGATGTGCAGTCTATTAGTGTCATTTTGATTAAAGTCTCCCATTGCTGTAAGTGACTGAACTACCTCTAATACCAGTTTTAGTCTGGCTTGGGTTAAACAAAAAGCACAGCTAAAAATGGTGTCCGGCTTCATACAAAGAGGCACACAAAGAACAGGAGAAGTCTTTTGTTGTCTCTCTGGTGATCTGGAGCAAAAATTCACTCTATTTGGCAATGGGGATCACAACAAAAATAATCAACTCTTAGCTGGTCGTGTCTTACAGTGTTATGAGAAATTAAACTACTTAAAAAAATTCTTCCAATTCTGAAAAAAAAACCCCCTCTCTTCTTAGTATTGTGTAGTCACATTGTTTTATTAGAACTTCCCTGTTGGGCAGCTCTCCAAATAATCCAGGTTTCTTTCAGCAGGATGTGTGAACAACCTATGCACATGCAATTCAGGCTCCATCCCAGCTTTCAGGCTTTAGGAGCAGCCAGCTGGCTGAGTCAAAACAGGAAAGTGTCATTTGTGTTATCATGACAGCTTAGAAGGGCAGCATCACCAGACACCACTGGAGAGCAGAGCTTTGCTCTCTTTGTATTGTTTATGGAAAGCATCACTGAAGCAGAAAAAATAGTCTCACTCCATTTCCTCATAAAATCAACATAACAGGCAGATACTAGGCAGTGATCCAGGTTGCCTGATCTCCAGCAATACCTGACCCTGTGGATATGTAAACAGCACCTGTCTCCGTGGTCAAAATTCCTTGTGCATATCCAGCTGGGCATCGACAAGGGCAGAAGTGCTTCACTGGGGAGGTTTTGTTTGAAGAAGTAGCCCTCTGCAGTCTGGCCACGTTGGCTTTGAGAGCCAGCTGAGACTGTTTCCTGCTCTCCACCTCCTTCCTACCAAACCTGGGTCACCTGTAGCCATAGGTTTGCAATTCATATGGAGCCTCAGTCCCTGGCACTCTGGACTAGCCTTTTGACACACACCAGGTTTCAGGAGTTGCAAACCCTGTCTGGGGTATCCGGTAACACATGCACCCCATTTGAAACCATGAATCAGCTTCCTCCCACAGAGTTACATTCCAAAGCAGTCAGACTCCCAGAAGCACTTTGAGCATAGCCACTGTCAAACAAGGTGAAACTAGTCTAACTCAGGGAAAATTCCTGGCACATAAAGAAAGTCACAGGTGCCTGTAGGCGTGCAAGTGCTCACACATGGTATTGGTAATAGCAATAGCCTGGGATGTTACTCTTCTCATAGGATATACTTCCTACTATAATATTTTGCTTAGTTTTGGAAATTCACAGCCTACCACATGCACACACACACAGAGTTTTGCCATTTCTGTTGAATTATTTACC
This sequence comes from Porphyrio hochstetteri, assembly GCA_020800305.1. Taxonomy (NCBI): domain Eukaryota; kingdom Metazoa; phylum Chordata; class Aves; order Gruiformes; family Rallidae; genus Porphyrio; species Porphyrio hochstetteri. The sequence goes on along the minus strand of CM036905.1, from coordinate 30,669,802 downwards.
CTTCACATTAAAGACTGCTTAGAAATATATTGTGTGGTTTAAACTTATCCTGAACATGACTAATATAAGCAGGTAATGCTAAAGAATAAGGGAAATAAAAAGTAAGAAAAGATTATAGAGAAGAGTGAAGCTTCAAGTCTTTCTGTTCCAGACTCACGTACTACACCAGGAAGGCTCATAATCACTGTTTTCTCCTTTACTGTTAATAAATGGGCTTTCCCTCCAGAGCTAGTTAATCCTGAAATTGCTTTTTGTTGTGTACTCACTCTGTTATCTCAGTGGAATTTAGGTATTCCTAGCTTAAGTTTCCCAAGAGAAATTTTCTTCCTAAAATAAATCATTTGGTGCTTCGCAGGAATTATTACTCAATCTTAAGATGCATTTGAAGAGCTCTATCAGTCATCCTTCGTGCCTAGGCAATAATAATGTACAAGCAAACTAATGTATCTGACTCATTGCCAGGAAAGTTAAAGCCTCTGGGTTTATTCACAAGGAGAAGACAAAGTCCTCTACTTAAGAGAGGTCTTAGGTGTAGGATTGTAGGATTCTTCAGAGTGATGTAAGTAAGGTATCCTAAAGCCCTTCCAACAAAACAAGGGAACTTGATTCTTTAAATTCCTCAAGAAATACACACATATTGGGTCCTCTTTGAGGTGTGTGATACCTCAGTAACAGCCAGCACATGCCTGAAAGAAGTTCACTCTAAACCTCTGGTAAGTGTATTTGGTATAAATGACATTGCAAAAGTTGAAACCTACCTCATCCCCATGCATATTAGCAACATACTTGAACTCTGGAATGCCAATCTTATGATGGGTTGGAAACCTTCCCAGAACAAGAACCCACAGGTCTCTACCTTTAAGAGGGGAAGGGGAAAAGACATTTTTTAAACAGGTGTAAAATCATACAAACCTTAGAGAGAAAAAAAAAAAAGCTCATTAAACTTTTTAAGGTCATTAAGCTGCCCCATCAGTCCTATATATAGCAGATTAAAGTAGCCTGAGTTTTTTTATTCTGTGACAAAATGTGTCTAGTGAAACCTGCAATTTTCAAAAGCATTTAACCAGTGCTAGAAAATAGCTTGGTTTTTTTTTTTGGTAATAAACATTTTTCAAAGCAAGTTCAGCAAGCAAGATCTTGTCAAGCAAAGTCACCAAGCAAATAAAGAGTATTTAAAATAAAATACACTCTTCCCCACAAAATATAAAACCATAAGGGTTTTCTGAAGTACATACAGAAGTTTTCATTGCCACAAAGACCATCTTTTTGTATTAAAGGCAACACAGAAAAGCTAAGCACATTCATGAATTACTGCCCTAGAGGCCAGCAGAAAACAGGAGGTACCAGGCAGAGCTGTATCAGAGACATAATCCAAAAAAAAGTCAGCAGGGAAAGAATTAATAGCTACAGGAAGAGTATTAGTTAGGACCACTGGAGATGCACAGGAAGCTGAACTTTTAAGCAACAAAATAAACAAACATTATGAAGTCCTCATTGGGGGTGGAAATTTTAATATTAATTTTAGAGATATTGTGGCATTTCAGATCTTGTCTGCAAAACTCTGCTTCCCACTGGTCTGCTCAATGAGGTGGAAAGTTCCAGTTTCGGTAGGTGGCAGCAATAAAACTGGATCAGTTCCTTGACAACAGTTACAGCCTACAGACTGCTAACACCCAGACCTCTCATGCGTGCTACCTGTCCCCAGCTCACACGTGGAGCTCGCAGGGACAGCTGTCTCGTTCCTCTGGGCTATCTCAGAGCAGTCCAGACAGCACTCTTCCTTACAGGAACGAAGAACATAGGCACTGCCGTATGCAGTACTATAGAAAGCATTCTTTCCTAAATCTCTGTGGATCAAAAACTCTAGAGCACAACCAATTTCCCATTCTTTGTATAGCTGCAGTGAGCCAGCCACATAGCTAGAAAGGAAATAAAAAATCCTGTGGCAACTGCAGTGCCTTCAGGAATGGGAGAAAAAAATGAAGGGGACATAAAGAACAGTCCAAGATGCACTGAAACAATTGCAAGACAGGCAAAACTGAGGACAGTGGTTACCAAACTAAAGTCTCACTTAACAGGCTGAATCAGAGTCTCAGGCTTAGGATCAAGAAGCAACAAGACAGCACTGAGAGCAGAAAGATTCAAAGAGTGGTCTCAGCATCCCCTAGTTTTACAGTTGCCCCAGAAGACATTGGTGTTCAACCCTTACATCCATATGCTGTGCACAAAGCTGTGAGACGCTGCTACTGACTCTATTGTTAAAGGACAAGGTGAGCAAGTAATCCATACTTTTAAAAGGAAGTTCTTGGTAAGTGCTTTGGTGAGGAAGCTAGTTATTTGGCTTTGTATGCAGAGCTACTGTTTCATTACAAAAGGAAAATAGTTTGACTTCTGTAAGTCTAGACAGGTTACAGAGTGGAGAAACCAGAGATGCTAGCTTTTAAGCACGTCCTTCTTCAAAAAGGAAAAAGAACCACTAATCCCCACCACCCTAGCCCTTCTCCCCTCCAAAACCTCCAAAGGTCCTCAACCATCCTGCAGTTTTTTTGTGAAATAGCTAAGTCTTGCTGCAGTAGTATATGTTTAGAACTGAAAAAAGAAAAAAAATACACTGCTTTTATTGATAATCATGTGTGGATAGCAATATCAACTGAATTTCCATCTCTGTGATGTGTCTCTTCTGCATGGCTGTATCCAGGGGCAACCTGCAATGAAGTACCAAGGAAGTCCTTCCAGAGTGCTCATATGATTCTTTGTCCTTACAGTCTCCAAACCATTCTGCCCAATTCTCCTTCCTTCTACTGGAAGAAGAATTTCAGACATCCCTCCTTGGTTCCCAGCTTGTCACTTGACATATGGATTGCTACACCAAGATGAACATACCTGCTTACAATTGCAATTGCAGGCTTTCTGCCACAACCCAAACTTCAGATGGTTACTGAGCACCTACAGTGTACTGCTTCCCTACCTAGGGATTCATCAGACCGAGCTGCAGTGCCAAAGAACATCCAAGAGACAGGGGTGAAACGGTAAGATTAAGGTAGCAAAGGACCTGCATTGGAGACCTGATGGTGTCACAGCTCTCTCCTACATGGAGGGGGATACAGCTAAGTTGTAAATCACAGTTTCCTACAGAGGAGACATATGCCTTCTACAAGGTTATGAATTCATTCAGCCCTGGGACTGCCCATTATCAGTGTGAGTACCAAGCACACAGGCAGGGCTTCAAGACGTCTCAAAGCCAATGGTTCAGTGAATTATGTGTAAAAAGTCCCTTCAGAGTGAGCGAAATAAGTGCAGATGAAAAGTATTAGCTTCCTCAAATCCTCGATGGTATCCTACACAAGCACAAAGCAGTGACCTAGAAAGCAATATAGCTTAGTGCAGGATCAGGACATTAAACCAACCAATATACTTACTACATTTATATTCCCTTTCTGTTTGAAATTATTATCTAATATATAAAACAATATAAATCACTGTTTTATTTATAAATAAATGTTTTATTTATAAATAAAACAATCACTTTTATTTATAAATAAATGTCTTATTTATAAATAAAACAATCACTGCAGCCAGACAGCATTGCAGTCCCAGAACACGAAGCATCTGCTCTCACCAATAACTAGACGTTAAAGATTAACCCCTGGTTTTATTTGAAAGGAAACAGACCACAAGGGCTACTTCAAATCCAACTGCTAACACTGACAACATTCACATTCCTTGCATAAAGACTTTTTGGACCATCTCATGAGCCAATATAGAACAGCACCATATTTTTTGGCCCCTTACCCCTAGCAGCACTAGCACTGATTCAGTACTATATATACTAAAGCAACAAGAATCCAAGTGCTAGAACGCTATAGTTATTTTTCTGTCACTTAAAACATTCTACAAATAATATTGTGTTCAATTTCAAATTAAAAAGAGAGATTTCCAGTGCCTTGCCACCATCAGTTTTCATTTCTGCTTCTATCACTGTGAAATTGCACTCATGGGAAACTCAAGGATGAGCTAAGTACAGATAAGCATTAAATACTGATTTAAATTGGTCTTTCCAGCTTTAGTGCTCAGACTGCTTATAGTTTGTGTGAGGACCATCTAAATGATAAACACTCCTATGAACTGAGACACCAATTATTTCCTGGCATTTCCAGCTTGTAAGAAGCATTAAACCTACCATTAACAATTAAAATAAATTCCTGGGTCTGCTCAGCTTGCAGTACTGGATAGTGTACCTGTGAGGGATGATGTAAGATTTCTTTCCGTACAGCAGTAATTTACTGCATATAAAAAGATTCAGCATATAGATAAAGTTTCCTTTCATCAGTAAAGTTTAGGTAACTCTGGTTTTGTACCTGAAATGAACAGCTAAGCTACCACCCATGCTTTGAATCAACTGGATGTATATTAAAAAGCCATTTCTCACTGCCAAACCAGAACTGACTTCAACTAATTAGTGAGCTATATTTCAAGTAAGCAAGACAAAGGTGTGCTTCTAACTGTGTCTCAGGACAAGTAACAAGACTGGTACGAGTATCAGAACAAAGCCAGACCACACAGCTTCGAGTAGAATGAGCAGCCTTTTTACAAAATTTCTAGCATTGCCACAGCTCATGGCATAGTATCAGTATTCTAAACAGGTCTGTGAATACTGGGAATTAAGATGGAGAATTGAATATGATCTCCAGATCTAGGAGGAAAGAAACCAAGTGGGCAATGAGGATGGTGAAGCGTCTGGAAGGGAAGTCTTACGAAGAGAGGCTAAAATCCCTTGGTTTGTTCAGCCTGGATAAAAGAAGGCTGAGGGGAGACTTCATTGTGGTCTATGGCTTCCTGATGAGGGGGAGGGAAGGGGCAGGTGCTGATCTCCTCTCTTGGGCGACCAGTGATAGAACGCAAGGGAACAGTATGGAGCTGTGACAGAAGATTTAAGTTGGAGATTAAGAAGTTCTATACTGAGAGGGTGGTTTGGCACTGGAACAGGTTTGCCAAGGAAGTGGTCACAGCACCAAGCTTGACTGAGTTCAAGAAGTGTCTGGACAGCATGTTCAGTCCCACGCTCTGACTTGGCTGGCCCTGTGTTGAGCCAGGAGTTAGACTTGATGATCCTTATGGGTCTCTTCAGCATGTTCTATGATTCTAAGTCATTTGTAGATGTTGCCATCTACATTGCATTCCCTGTTCTGTAATTTATTTCTACTTTTCTTCACAGCTTAATGTATGAAAAAGAACTGTTGCCATTTCAAAAGAAGAGTTCTGGCTAGGAAATGACTGGGCAATGCACCAGATCCACTGCCAGTACTGCTCATGCTGGGCTACTCCTTCAAAAGTTTGCATGGAGGTCTACTTTGACCTAGAAAAAGCAATAGACTGATTACAGTCCTCCTGGGTCGGTCATGTCTTGCACACTAACTTCATGGGTAGGAACTGCAGTAAAGTTGATCCAACTTGAGGGAGTCCCTATCTAGAAAGGCACAGGACAGACAGAAGAGGAAAAAAGATTGACTCTCACTAGAATGCAAGGTCCATGAAAATTTAACCCTAGAAACAAGGACAGAATCAAAGAACAGCCCAGCTTGGAAGGGACCTCAAAAGATTATCTGGTCCAGTCTTTACTAGAAGAATGAGCCTAGAGGAGATTATTGAGCATTCTGTCCAATTACATCTTGAAGACCTCCAGTGATGAGGACTCTTCCACACCCCTGGAGAAGTAGTTCCAATGAATGGTTGTTCTCACTGTAAAAAGTTTTGTTCTTAGGTTAAGTTGAAACCTCTCCCGGTGCAACTGGTATCCATTTCCCCTTGTCTTTTTCCACTTGGTTCTTTGTGAAGAGAGCACCTCCATCCTCTTTGTAGCCACCCTTTAAGTACTAGAATCCTGTGATGAGGTGCCCCCCCGTCCTTTTCCTAAGCATTCACTTCTCCAGGACAAGAGCCTGAACTCCTTCAGCCTTTCATTACAGAGCAGGTTTTCCAGCCCTTTGATCATCTTTGTGGCCCCTTCTTTGGACCCTCTCCAGCCTGACCACATCTTTCTTGAATTGTGGGTAACAGAATTAGACACAGTACTTTATATGCAGCCTGAGTGCACGGAGTGGGGTTATCATGTCTTTATCTTGGCTTTAAATGCCCCTCTGGATGTAACCCAGGACAAAATTTGCCTTTGTTGCTGCAGCATCACACTGTTGATTCATGTTCAGCTTTGTATTTCACCAGGACTTTTCAGGTGCTTTTCCAAGGCCGCTACCCAACCACACAGATCCCAGCCTGCACTGGGCTGTTTGATTATTCCATCCCAGGTGCAGCACTTTGCAGTTGTCTCTGTTAAACATCATACTGTTCTTGCTAGCCCACTCTTCCAGCTTGTCCAGATCTCCCTAAGATGCCTTACCCTTCTGACTTGTCGACCTCACCACCCAGTTTGGTGTCATCAGCAAACATGGCGATTGTCTCGATCATTTATGAACATGTTGAACAGTATAGGGTCTGGTATTGATCTCCGGGGAATCCCACTTGTGACAGGCTGAATGAAAGACACCCATCACCACCCTCTGCGTGTGGCTTGGTAGTCAGTTTTCTTCTTGTGTCACAGGCTACCTACCCAATCTGTATCTTGTCAGTTTGTCCAGGAGAAGGCTGTGGAAAACAGTGTCACAACAGTTTATTCTAGCTCCAGATCTCCTGAATACCTATTTGAACAGTACAGCACTGAATGTAGCTCAGACAAAACTTGCTGTGACACTGTCTAGAAAAACTGAGTTTTTCAATGTCTAAATCCAAGCCTCAGGTATTAATCGATTTGGATCCATTTATGTTGCCTATAAAACTCATAAAGATAGCTTAAAAAACCCAATATAACATTATACCACATCAAAGTAGTGGTCTCAAATAATAACTTTTGAGATTTGATACAGGCTACAACAATTTACTTCTCTTTGTATTTCATATCCTTTTCCTTAAAACTTACCAATTTTTTACTTATTCCTTGTTTGGCAACAAACTCTACAGACCAAGCAGCATATTGTCAGCATGGTTTGCATTCTACCCAGAAAGATGTGGCCCTAAGATGTAGGGAAGGCCACTTTAATAAGAAACGAAGATAGAGAGGAGTTAAATAGAAAGTACAAACAAATGAAAAGTTTTATCATTATTATTCAGATTGTCACTGATGATTGATATTTCAGCAGTCTTAAGAACTCGTCCTATCAGAGCTTTATTCTGTTGTGCTCCACACAAGCTTCTAAAAGATATGTTTCTGACCCCCAAAGCATACATTCCCAGCAGTGCAAAAGAAGGGGGACCAGACGGACAAGATTTTGTTCAATGAGAACATAAGAGGGTGGTGGCTATGCCTTAGGCATAGCTCGTATCAATCCTGCTCAATTCCAGTATAAATAGAAGACATTAAGCCTAGATTCTATGATGAGAACACCAAGTAACAGTAGTGAAATAAACATAGCAGCTGATTTTTAAAACACCTTCCACTGCAAGAGCCACCACTATATAATTATGGTTTGACAGAAGAACAAGAAACTATGCAAATAACCAGCATCTGCATTACTTATACAAAATATTGTGGGGAGACAGGATGGGATGAGAGTCACTCCTTGATAAATTCTTCTGTAGATATGCCACAATTCCCACATCATCTCTCATATGCTCTTTAATCCACTTTAGCATATTAATATTGAAAACATTTCCCTAACTGCATTTGGCAAGAGAGTCTGCCATGCATTGGGATCACAGAATCACAGAATGCTCCATCCTTACTATCTACCTGTAACACTAGTGTAAACCTAAGTTAATTATTACCATGTGAGACACTAAGGTATCTTTACAATTTTCTTTTTTAGTGCAGAACTATGTCAGGGTTCTCCCAGCTGCATCTGACACCTATGTTGTGAGATTTAAGTGTAACTGTGCTTATTACTACACAAATGTCCTTATCTTGAAGGAAGAAAGAGATCAAGAAATCAATCCTGGCTTTATCACTTTTACCTTTCAATTCACATTCGTGTTTAATCTGTTTCTGTGCTCACACAATCCAGGCTTTGGCTTTAATTTTTCTGATCTGTACTTGTATTCCCTGCAAAGCTCAGTACTGTCAGTGTGTAACACAGGAGTAAAATTGCCACCTATGTGCACACACATAGGCAAGAAGATGGGAATACAGAGTTGTACTCCCAAGCTTCAATAGGAAGTGTTAGTTTCTTCATGCTAACAGTGGGGCAACACTCTCTTCCAGCAAAACACTACCACAGCTAATGAAAGACTTCAGGACCAATTCCCTTTTGCTAATCAAGCACCAGCAGCATCCTTGCCCTGCAGTACTCCAATTTGCCAGCACCAATTCAAGCTGGAAAACTAAAGCGATTTTGGAACTTGTCTTCTGCAAGGGGATGTCCAACAGCACACACAGCTTGGTTCAGAATTTGTGTTATCAACACATTATTTATATAACCATAAATGTTTAATCAGAATGACTGATGTAGTAGCACTGCAGAAGTAGCTTTATAAACAGGAACAAATGTGAGCTTAATCTAGCTGGACTATTGAGTAAAGTACCCTCCAGATTATGGTAAGTAGTATAAAACTGTCCTTAGGGAATATAAATTTTGTAAGTTATCAGCAAATAAAGGCAGCTGTCTCTGCTCAGAAAACAGATACTGTAAATAGATAGTTTATACTCAGAATAACCTACATACCTGAAGCTAGGGTAAGATAGATGTCTGTATGAACAACTGTAGTACATCAGATTCTTTTTTGAGAGTTTATCCTCACTTTCAGTATGCCACGTATCCATGGTCTACTGAGACCAAAATTATTATTCTAAAGACTTGGACCAGAATAAAACTTGTAATGAACAAAGTTGGTACCTCAAGAGCAGCTACGATATTTTAAAGATAAGAATGTCTTTCAGGTATTTTGAAGGATTAAAAAGATATAGATACGTTATCCAGACATACCTGTCAATATTCAGCACGGTGCATAGGTTAAGCAGAACAAACCCAAATGAGCCCAAGCATTAGACCACAGGCCTACCACAGCCTCCATCTCCTCCCCAGCCCCGAACTGAGAGGACTTCTTATGTGGGGAGGGGGGCAAAGATTGTACTACTTGTTTTGTTTCACCAAGTATCCTGCTTAAAGAAAGAGCTACTCTAACCACATTGTTCTTAATAAGCTATTGGAAGGAGTGAAAATCATTGATAAGAAAGCAAATGCTTGTTTGAGGATAACAGCAAGAGAGGCCAATTGCTACAGTATCTGTCTGGCATTTTAAAATTTGATTTCAAAGTGTTAGGACTATCTTGTGCTCTGTATTTCCACTTGCAACTTTCTAAGTGCTAATATAAGACAGTCTCACCTCAGACAGTTTGTGTTATTTCTTGAGGTACAAAGGACCAGGATGTTTCAGCACCAGGCGCTCTACCACTGACATAGTTCCTGTGCTGGGGCCACTGCTTAACTTAATACTTCCAGTCTCTTCCCATGTATCCCTTCTTACAAGCATAAAGCCACCTCTTTCTCTCTCTAAAGGGAAAAAAAAATAATAGCAACAACTTTCCACTATGTAATAAGCACCTATCTATTTCCAGGGACTGTACCAGCCAGTCCCTTGTAGATGGCCCATCTCTGGAAACGTTCTATGGTTCAATGCAATTTAGAGTCAGTATGTGATGAGCAGAAGTGCAGTCAGGACCAAGGACTGAAAAAAAACCCAACAAAAAACCAAATCCAAACAAGAACACATAAACAGTATCTAGTTCTGTAAAGCATTTGAGAAGGGAACGGAGTCAAAACAGTTCATGGCCCACATCTTATCTTCCTAATAGTTTATGAATCTTTGGTTGACTGGGACAGCCACTGCTCTTTAGTCACTTTCACAGGACTTGTATTTTAGGAGAATGACAAACCCTTCTTTCCTATGAATATGTGACTCACCACACAGTACCATTTCCAGTTCTCATAATTAAGTTGAGCATGCCCTTTATACACAAAAACATGAAAAATCATCAATCCAGAGCAGTCTTTACAACAGCCCCTTATAGCTTATTTGAACACAAATCAAGAAATAAAAATAAACTTAGAAATACAAACAAAAACAGCACAGAAAGGAATAACATTTTAAAATTAATATACACTAACCTTATTCAGTATTGGTCACCAAGAGGAAGAGCACCACACACAGAATTAGTCTGAACAGGCTTTCCCCACTATTTACACCAACTGGCTCCCAGAAACCAAAGAGATTATTTTTCCTTTTCACTAACTTTTGCTTTTTCACCAACCTTGCTTTCAGCACACCACAGGGTTTTAAACCTAGTTCCAAAATAATCTGTGCTTTATTTTCTGAGAAAGGTATGAAACAGGTATGCATCTAGTGATTTTCAGAAAAGCTAATGTATATATAAAAGACAGAAACATTACTCATTCACAGTGGCACCGCTGGATCATCATGACCAGAGTAACTACATGTAACACAAATCAGGCACAGGGAGGGGGATGGTTTGGTCTTAAGTGCAATTTATCCAGATTCAGTAGTTTTATTTGGCCTACCCTTTTACCCCCAGAAGCAGGGGAGGCCAAAACTATTCCTGCCACTTGAAGGCATGGGAGGGAGTAGAAAACCAAGAGACTACAGGTCATTGCCCCTACATGACTGAGAAGTTACTGGTGCACTTTGAAGATTTCAGTTCCTTGAAGAACCTCATCAAGAGACTTACTATGTATATCCCATAAACACCCTTGTCAGATCCCAGACATTATGTTTGTTCCAAGGACAGGACACTCCAAACAATACACATCGCAACATTGACAAGCACAGTCCTACAAAGTCAGACAGTGAGCAGCTTTTTTAAAATTTATTTTTAAACTGTCTGGAGAGGGGGAAAAAATGAAAGATCTGTTAACTTTTTTAAAGGAAACTAATCCTTATCACCACCCATTTCTGGTTTAAATAATATCATACATTAGTTTGACTAGCTGCTTCCAGATTCTCTCTCAAAATCGCTAGGAATCTGTGTCCTTAGAAGCATTAGTGACTGCCTTTTAAGAAAGGAAACTGTTTAGGAAAGGTAAAAAAATCTTACAAGGAACTAAAATCCAGGCAGTGTTACTACCCACAGAGTAACTCAGCCCTTTGTCTCTTCATGACATGTGTTCTGGTGGCCTTTGCTTCCTCTTAGATTTCAAGATCAGCCTAAATGCAATTGTGTACCAAATTAAGCTTTATATTTTAACATACTTTAGGTCCACCTTGATTAAAAAATATGCTTGTCAGACACAGCCAGGTGTCACATTGCTGGAAGTGCATAATGAGGAAGTGCCTACCCTATTCCCAGAATTTTCTCTAGTTGTTCTTGGACAAAAGAATACTGGGCCAGACTGGACTTTTGAACTGACATTCTAGGACTGTTCTTCATATTTAGAGTACAGTTTGTTTTTATTTTAGCTTGAAGATAAACGTTACATTTGCAAATCTGCTCAAGCTCTGCTTAAATGCCCTAGGTAAATGCAAGACCCATGGATGTGGAACACATTGGCTAGGAACAAACAGGATATGTTACTTAACTATCCTAAACCCACTGTGAGCTCATGTTACAGAGCAGCTACAGTCATGTCATTAAATAACTCCAATGGCCATGGACTGACCTTTCCCATAACAAGTAAACCCCAGACATCAGAGTTGCAGAATCATCTGCTTAGCAGCATCTTCTAACCTTTTCCTCCCATCTGAAACACTGCATAGATTATAAGAGTATCTGTGCCAGAAGTGGAGCCGTTTACAGGGAGGGTAATCTCTCAGCTGGGAGGGGAAGAGAGCTACAGCCAGCCCTATGCATTATTTGTTTCCATCACCAGTAGCTACATAATTAATAAAAAGTTCAGAAAGCAGAACTAGCAACTATGTGCACATCCAGCTTTGATTCAAACTAAAAAATCCAAAAGGCTTAAAAAAAATAACCTAGACCTCTCTTCCATGCATAATCATGCATAGAACAATTGCCTAAGGAACAAATGCTTCAGGGTAAGAAGTCACATACTCCCTATCAACTAATTAATGTATTATGAGTAGGTCTCTTTTTGTACTTACTGAACTAGCTGAAGACAACATGCCATACCATAGCCACACATACTAAAGCTTTAATTAGACAGTCCTGAGAATCAGCAACATTGGTGGCTCCAAGAATCTACAGCCAGAGGTCCTAGGCAGAAAGGCTATCCAGGAGGGATGCAAGGTGCAGTGCTCTTCTTTGGTGAGAAGTGAATAAAAAGCTACTAGAAACGTTTTTCTACTAAAAATCGCCATCCCCTGCAGTGGGATAGAAATGATGTGGCACTGTGCTCTCCTTGTAAGTAACATAGGCAGATTGGTCATCTGGGTAAAACACAGACATGGGAAAGTTGTCTTTTTAAGTAAGTCATCAACTAGAATTTCTTTAAAAATTAACAACATTGTACTGAAAAGGCATTTGAACCCACATTACTGTTCAATAACATCATTATTCACCCAATTTTCCCTGTTCTAGGGAAACATAGGCCCTGTAGCATGACCCAGCATCCAGCAAATGTAGGCTGAGACAGGCTTATAGAGATCGAATCCAGCAGAAGATGACCCTTAACTGAAGGCCATCTTCTCACTAATGGTTATGTTTTACATTCCTTTTTTTTTTTCCTTTATTGGAGAATCTCTTTCTCACCCTGTGCTACTCTACAGCAGCCTGAGGAATTGAATACTTAATTTAGGGCTAGCGTAAGTCAACACTGAATTCCATATAAAAAAGTAATTTGAAGTGAGAATACAGGTTTAATTCTCCCCTTGCAAGCAGCAGACCATAAATTAGAGTTAAACTGTCAGTATAGTTATGAGCTATACAAAGGATCACAAGCCATGTTTCAAGATCTTATTTACACCATTAAAAATTCATGCACTATGCTTCAAAAAACCAGAATCATACATGAAGTGATGGGGAAAAATCCCAGGAATTTACCCATCCATTGCACACTATTCTTAGTGTCCTGAGCTCTGAGTTTTTCAAAAACAGCATCTACATTTTTACTTCCTCCACAGCAGCTAAAGGATTTGGAGACAGACAAGAATCAAAATCTACTAGCTGCAATTGCAGATTCAATGTTACACATTTCCCCCAGCATAGCTCACTTCACTGGTGTGAATGACAACACTGTGCTGGTTTTGGGTGGGGTATAGTTCATTTTCTTCGTAGCAGTTAGTATGTGGCTGTGTGTTGGATTTGTGCTGAAAAATACAGGTTGATAACACAGAGATATTTTTGTTATTGCTGAACAATGCTTTCCAGACTTTCCAGCTTCCCACACCCTGCCAGGTACACAAGAAAGCAGAGAGAGCACAACCAGGACAGCTGACCCACACTGCCCAAAGGGATAGTCCCCACCATAGAATGCCATGCTCTGGATATAACTGGGGAAGCGAGCCAAGAGGCACAATCCTTGCTTGAAAACAGCCTGGGCATTGGTTGGTCTCCCTCCCCCATGAGTGGTAAGCAATTGCATTTGTTTTTGCAGTTTTTAAAATATATATAAACTATTGTTTGTCATACTATTAAACTGCCTTTATCTCAGCTCAAGTTTTTCCCCCCCGTTCTCCTCCTCCATTCCTTGAGGGGGTGGGTTGGTGGGAGGAGTGAGCAAGTGACTGTGTGGTGCTTAGTTGTGAGCTGGGGTTAAACCACCAATGTAGGGCAAATCAGCAGATTTGATTGGAATGGGGTAGATTAAAGTTATTGCCATTCAGCTACAAAGTATCAGGCTTCCCTACTCATCCCTGTATACCCTGTAGCAGAGTCTAGTGGCTGTCAGCAACAATTTCCTTTTGCTTCACTGCTTAGTTGCTGTGCCTGGGAACACTGATAACAGCTACAGTGATGTGCTGGGGCTGGCAGATGGCCAGAGCCACGCTGCTGTACTGGATAGGCTGGAACTCCAATGTGAACCTGAGTTGAAGGGACTATGACCTGTGGATGAGTCCCCATGGGACTAGGTACACCTCAAAGGGTCTGTGGCCATGGTTATGTCTGTACCACAGCAGGTATAGCTCTGGTGGGATTGCGGCCCAGGGATAAGTCCATGCTGGAGAAAGTACACCTCAAAGCATCTGTGGCTGTGCCTAAGATTGTGCTGGAGTACCTCAACACGTGTTGCCACAGATAAGTCCACAATAGGGCACATTTACTTCTGAAGGGACGGCAGCCATGAGTAAGGCCAAGTTGAAGCAGGTTTATTTCTGTGGGACTGTGGCTATGGGTAAGGCTGGAGCAGGTATATCTCTGAAGGCATTGTGGCACATGAAGAAGGCCATGCTCAAATATGTGCACCCCAAAGCAACTGCGGCTGTGGATAAGTCTATGCTGCAGCAGGTATACCCCTGAAGAGACTGAGGCTTATAGATAAGGCTCCACTTGGAGCAGGTACACCCCTGAGGGACTGCAGCCTATAGATAAATCCAAGCTAGAGTAGGGGCAAGGGGAGGAGTCCACTGCAGCATTAAACTTGATGGTCTGGTCCAAAGGGACCAGGGTGGAGACTGTAATGCAAATACCCCTAAACGGTTGTAACCCCTGGTTTGAGCTGCATATTATAGGAATTACTGTAGCAGGAACCACCTGAACCAATGCAGGACAAGTCTTACAAGAAGCAGTGCGAGTGCAGCACTGACCTGACCTGTTTTTGGTGCCCAGCAACTCCACGCAACAGCCAGCCCCTCCTGTCCTGAGTGACCACCATAAGAGATGGGGCCCAAAGTTGTGGGCTAAACAAACTCACTTAATATCCAATCATCAATGCCATCTATATCTAAACAAGCACAGAAAGCTGCCAAGTCTTGCTGTGTGGAAACAGGATGGCTGTGGGCTTAAGACCTTTACTGCTTTGAAGAAAAACCTAACAAATATATGCTGCAACTAGACAACTACAGAGCAAGGGGTAGAAAGGAGGAAGAAGAGCAGATTTTTTTCCCTCAAAATGCACGTTTTAAATAAGTGCTACTCACAGGAGCAGTGGACTGTTTCTAAACAGATCAGATCTTTCCATTTCAAAGTGACAACAAAAGATTCCAGTACTAGGCAGCAGATTTTAACATGAGAAGTCTTTTATTGTCTTTTATTTTTGTTGCTAGGATAGATTCCCTTCAAACAGTGGTTTGAAAAACACTGGGGCAGAAGTCTCCGATACGGCATGTTTCACAGAAAAAGCCTTCCTACAAGTGTGTCTGCAAGAACTGTATTTAAAGTTCCATTTGTGCATGTGGGTGCAGAGAAAACTGCACAACAAATACATACACTTTTTTTTTAGGTGTAGGAGATAACATAGAAGGCAAGAGAAAGATGATCAACCAATTCATACCAAGCATAAAGAAGATTTAAGCAAATTATTATTTTCACTGCAAGAAGAGAATAGGAACATCCTATTTCCAGTTCAGTGACTGGATCTTTTTAACTTATCAGTCTTTTAAGCATCTGACATTGACCAAGCTGTGTGCTTTTAATAGCTTATTTGCATAAGTATAGCCAAACTGACAAGAAAGCAATATTCAGTCATGTTATCATTGGACAAAATCTTAGTAGTTGGCTAACAGAAGACTGATCACACACACACACTGCACGAGTCAAGCTACCACTGCAGAAGGGAGAAGTGCTATGGCTTCTTCCCTTTTAAAAACTACTTCTGGTAACAGAGGAAGCAGTCAGATGAGATATGAAACTATTTCAACATCTTAAGACTTATTAGCTGCAGTTAGGACAAATGGACTTAGAAGTTAAAGCTAATGGGATAAAAGTGAATTCTATTCACACATGGTTTAGAGCAAACTTCAGCTGGAAGCTGAAGATTTTTAAAAATACAGGCTAATACTTCCTGTCTTTAAAGCCATGGTTTAGCCTCGACTAGACAAACCCTGAAGGAGCCAGTCCTTCTCCTGCTGTTTCCCCACCTTCTCACCACAGTGATTCACATAATAGACTGCAGGTAGAATTAAGATCAAGCCCATGTGTGAACCCAAACACCCTTTCAACAATAAAACAAACATATAAGCCTACCTAGAATCTTAACATACATTCAGATGCCACAAGTAATGACAAAGACCAGAACAAAGACGTTTATAAAAAGACCAAAAAGAACAAGTGTCACATAGGAGGGGAAAAATGTATTGAGATAGGTAGGAAAGAACAAGCAAAAGTTTAACCATCACAATGAGTTTTAGGATGACCACTATTAAATGAAACTCTGGAGTGGACCCAAGTGACTTTAATGTACTTTACATGAGGTCCTCAGAGTGGGAAATATCTCATTCATTCTTGTTTCTAAAAACAAGCACTAAAAATATCAATGCTTATATTATCTACTCACGTCATGCTCACACAGTGAGCCTGTAATTCACAGTACTAAGGATATTTGTGAGGTGGTAGATGAGGAGGAAGGAAGGGGAAGCTTTATCAAGGATTGGAGGCAGGAGGAAAGCCACCTGCAGCAGTCATTCAAAAGCATAAACAGAAGGTAATATTCTTCTACACAAACATTCTTTACATCATGTAAGCACAGAAAGATTAATTGCAATATTCTTTTTAAAGACATCACTTTCCCTGTGGATTTTCTTCTAGACAATTTGTTTATTTTCAAGAGGAAAAAAAAGTATCATCTTTATCACCTTTTTTTTCTTCTTCCTTTTTAAATACACTGGCACTTACATTTAGTTTGTACAAATATTTAATAATGGGCAACACTGAGAAACTTAAAGTACACTGGGTTATATATACCCTTCTTATTCTATTTTTATAGAGCACCAGGATGCCTGAAGCTAGCCTGATAAGAGCAATTCTGGTAAAGAGCAAACACTTTATAAATACATATTTAAATTTTGTTTTCTCCAGGAGTAAAACTTTTCTAGTACTTTAAACACAGTAAAACCACCAAAAATATAAGTGTTTACATTACAAACTCAGTAAAATTTACAGTGCATTTTACTACTGATAGTACTACTGATAGTAACCCAAGCTCCTTCCATACTATATCATAAGAAATGTCTGAAGATAAGTTCCTATTTTTCCCCAGCTGAATTTTTCAGCTACATACATGGACTAGCAGCCTAAAGACTAGACAAGTGCAATACTTGGCCTTTTATTGTTAAAGATTTTCCCTGGAGTACAATGAACCTGAAGTTAGCACTCCCTTATTCAATAGCTACCCACTTCCAGTGTGTAAGTATCACACTGTATCAGAAAATTTGGGAGATGTAAATTGATCTCCAGCATACCTTGGGCACGCGTTCCTCTGATGTTTGAGCAGAATGATGTCACAGACAGGTTAATAGAGAACCTAGGCAATTAATGTTATTATCAGGTCATCACATGCTTCCTACTGCACTACCAGAGCCCTGATCCCTAATGTGCCCTTTTGCTGAAGCCACAGCTGCTTATCAGATGGAAGCCTGGGGCATGCACCATTCCCTGCTGTCTTCTGAGGAGAGAAACCTATGAAGGCAGCCAGGAGACGATGAGCTCCAACAGGCATCTCGCCTGAGCCACCTGAGAAACATGGCCTGCTAGCAGCCTTGCTGCATACACCTTCCCTGTAACACATAGTATCTGCTGTGCACAAAACCTTGTGGAAGTTGCAGATGAACTTTAAAAACTGACCCAACCAAGCACACCCCTCCCAGAGCTTGCTTCTCTGTATACAGAGCAGGGACAGCAGAGACTTCCCTTTGCTGGGTTAGTGAAGTTTAGCGAAGTGCTTAAGATTAATGGCTGGAATGTGCTGATTCAAGAGCAACAGAGAGAGCAACTGAATAGTAAGCAGCAAAATTGGGTTATTAAACCACATAGTTCTGACCTAAAACATCTTTCAGGAGAGCCTTTTGCAAGCAGCTATTTCTGAAAATTTCCAAGGAAAGCATAAAAAAAATCTGGTCAGCTTGTTCCGTTTTGCTCTTTGCCTCTCCAATGACAGAATCTGCTAAAGAGGTGTTAATCTATTAAGTCAACTTTGAAGTTCTTTGCTCAATAAGGACAGAGGTACTTTATCCATACACAACTTTTTGCTCAGCCAGCAGGATCTGGCTTAAGGATGACATTTACAATGGTTCCAATTTGACTGGAATTCTAAAAATCCAGACTGGCCTCCAGAAAAGCTAGGTCTAAAGCAAGCTGTAATTGGTGTGCTGTCACTTTATCAGAATCCAGAGCATATCTGAAAAGAGTTTAAGTAGCATGGATCTGCTACAAAAGCCACTCAGCAATTTCAACTGTTGCTTGCTATCATTCTCCTAATAAAGCCATTGGGTCTAGTTATTAGAACCCTCTAGTCTGTTTCCCACCACCCTAATTTTCTTCTAAAACAACAGCAGCACAGTATCTTGAACAATGAAAAGCCACAGATCATACACATACAGAAAAGATTTTATTTTCAAAGAAAAGGCTGTAAGATTTGCTCCCTGAAGAGTCAGTCTGTTTGTCACTGGGTTGGCATTAAGCTGGATAGGTTAATATGATTGCACCATGTCCCATTTTCTAGACTGACGCGGCTCTGCAGCCTCCTCTATTATTAGAGGGGTCACATATTGTACTGAGGTCAGATATGGTACATAATTGAAAGCAAAGCTACTGTCTAAAGTCTTTTATGAGCTTATGCAACAACACACCTGAAAGAATATAAAAGAATCAAGGTATTTTCTGGGTCATCATACATCATGCCTATAAGACCCTATTAGGGGTCTCAAACATACAAGTCACCTACAGGTCTTGAGGTTACCTACTAAATTAGACCAAACACATACCACTCAGTTTTGCCAGCCAACAGGATACATCTTTTTAAGCTCCCTTCTCTCCTTGTTTAATGATAATAGTTTAGCAGACGAGATGTATAATTAAATATATAGCTTCTAGGCCATTGCCAATCTAGCATATATTCTTCCCAGTAATCTAATGCAGGCATTCCAAGTAATCTGGTAGAGAGGCAGTGAATTTCCATATGGCAGTGTAAACCACCCCAAAGTAGATTGCATAGTTTAGTCTGTTTTCCAGTGAAGCTCTTGGTACTGGTTCTGTTACATGCATTGCTGTTATAGGCTAGATATATAAAATAAACACAGTATGCAAATCTTGCCTCAAGTTTATCCATGACAAATCATACTCGACTGCTTGTCTTTTATGCAGAACCATCAGGTTTAGGGGAGAAAGCACTTCATTTCTTTAGTCTTAACCTTAGCAAGGCTTTTAACAGAATCACAGACTCAGTTGGAAGGGATCTTGGGAGGTCATCTGGTCCAATCCCCTGGCTCAAGCAGGGTCACCTATAGCCAGTTGCTTAGGACTGCATCCAGATGGCTTTTTAATATCTCCAAGGATGGAGACTCCACAACCTCCCTCAGTAGCCTGTTTCAGTGCTCAGACACCCTCACAGCATCTTTGTAAACAAGCTGGGAGCACATGGATTAGAGGAGCAGACTTAGTAGCAGTAAAGTCAGAAGCTGGCTGGACCAAGCAATTGGTGGTTCAAGTGACAGCAAGTTATTAACAGCACTCCTCAAGGGTCAGTACTGAAGCTGATACTGCTTAAAATCATCAGGGCCAAGGCTGCTGTTCAGAGGGGTCTTGACAAGCTGAAGGAATTTCTCAGCAGAAAACTTAAGAAGTTTGACAGAGGCAAATGCTAAGTCCTGAACCTGGAACCTGAGAAGAGGTTTGGGCAGGTCAGTTTGTTTAGCCTGGAGGATGAATGATATAGCTAAAACCTTCCACTACCTAAAGGGATATTATGGAGAATACAGAGCCAGACCTTCTCAAGAGTGCACAGCAGAAGGGCAGGTAGCAACTCACAGGAAGGAAAATTCTAATTAGATGCAAAAGTAACTCCCCACATTTCCACAACAAAGGTAATTGAGGGCTGGATCAGGTACCCAGAGACCTAAAGAATCTCCACCCTTGAAGATATTCAAAACTCAGGTGGAGAGGGCCCTGAGTATCATAATCTAACTTTCAAGTTAGCCCTGCTTTAAACAGGAATTCAAACCAGATGGCCTACTGACCTAAATTACTTTGTGATCTGCCTGGAACACATGAGGCTTCCAACATAAAGAGCATTTAGATATTTTTGCTGAAGAACTACACACAATCGTTTTCTGAAGTGGTAAGACACAGGTCTAAATACCGACTTCACATCTGTCATAACCCAAGTCTAGATGGCAGAATACAACAGATTAGATACAAATAGAGTATAACCTAGATGATACTTAAGGATAACAGGGAACAATAACCATTCATGATAACAGTAGAATTATGTCTGGTGGCTTTAGCCACTACTTTGATTCATAGGATTTTGTCTTCATCATCAAGAATTTCCATATCAAGAATGTCAACAGTTTAACAGAAAACTTACCACACCACATCGATGAAAGTTTTATAATGGTTAATGGTTTAACACTGTTAGTGAGACAACTCTAACAAACCCATAAAAGTAAACACACATGCATACACATTCTCATTTGTGTCAGCTTAACTGAGGAATAAAACTTCAGCCCACTGACCAAAACTGAAACTTCCAATTTTGCCATAGTTGTATAACCCCTTTTGTCACAACACTTACTTTTCTTGCTTATACTAAAAGAAAGACCTTATTTCAATATCATTCCCTACCATATTTCAGGGGACTCTAAAGGCACGTTTCCTAGCAGAGGTAGAAATCTTATAACATTTAGAAAAAAGAAAAATAAGAAATAGAGAAACATTAAACTTTTCTCACTGCCATTCTGCTATTGTAGCACTGAGAAAGTTTCTGCTGCCCACCTACTCCATTCAGAGGAATACTGCAGGCACACAGGACATGCAGAAAGCATCTTTTTTGTGAATGACAATGTGTAGCATTGTGAACAGAACACAAGAGCAAGGGAGACCCCACACAATTCTCTTTTCTCACATGGTTTGGCAAAGCAGAAGGCAATATAACAAAATCTGAATGAAGTCTCATTGCATTGCTCAATCTCAATCAAGAGATGAAGCATTTCCAGTTTTCCTGCTGATGGAACTCAGACAAGTTGAACACTTCACGTTATCAACTTTCAGATGTCTAGATATGCAAAAGCCAAAATTTCATATCAGGTTGGATGAAAGGTTTTGTCCTACCTGCATGAAGATGAGCCAGCAGAGATACTACCAGAGAAGTTAGAACCTAGTCACATCATTAAAACATTAGCCAAGTCCCCTCAAGGTAGAAAAACAAGGATACAAATAATTGTTAGTTTGTACTGGAAGGAATTGCACTTAAAGGGACTAGCCTTCTCTTGTGTGGATGAATAACATAATCCAGTACAACTTTTTCCATTGACAAAACAAAGGACACAGTTTACTTTAATATTCCTAGTCTACTTTGAGTATTCCTACTCAATGACACTTTCTAAAAAGTGAGCACAGACAGGTACAAGATGACAGATCTGTAGCAACTTGACAGCTGTTAGATACCTCACCAAAACAAACCCTTCTTTTCTATGATAAAGGTATTGTCCCAGACAAATAGAAGTATATTTAAAACAGTTGAAGACATACATGATAACACAAAGAAGGAGGTTTGAAAAGAAAATACTAGCATTCTTCATTGTCAGCTATGTAAGTATGCAGATGGGTTTTTCTTAAAAACAAGCATAGATTTGACAATAGATGCTACAACTATCTCCTTCCAGTAACATTAAAGGAACAGACAATCTTTCTAAAGAATGCACTTCCCTGTCTAGTTTTACACCTCTTAAGTTGAATTAATTTTCTGAACTGAAATCTACTTAAGTGGGGTGGGTTTTTTTACTTTAAAATTGGACAGATGTATATTAAAGTATTTGTTAAGCTAATAAACACTAAACTTTATCTTCCTAAACATGGAAGAGGTGGTTTTTGCCCCCCCCATTTATTGTAAGAAAATACCATATAGAAGTGTAAGACCAGAAAAGCAATTACAGTTTTTTGTATATTTTCCTGTAAGTTTTGAGACTGAAATCTCATTCTTCATTTAAAGCACAAGAACTTGTATCAGTATGGAATTTGACATCCTTTTTCTAGTCGGTCCAGACTGACTGGAATAATAGGTAAAGCCAAAAGAGAAGATATTTTTAACCTACCCACAAGTTATAAACCACGACTTGTATTACAGCCCCACCTAAAAGGGGCACTTAGCAAACGGGGGTAACACAATTTTTCAGCTCTTTCAAGACAGTGTTTCTGAAATTGCCACGCAGGAGGTTTCCAATTCTCAAGATGAACAAAAAAGAAAAAAACAACCCCAAAAAACAGGCGTCAGGAGAACTTCTACTCCAGCTGAAGCGTCACACATGTCATCAGGGTTTGTTATTCACGCTTAAGCAAAAGGAAACTTCGGAGATTTAGGCAGAGGCACCCGGCGCTTACGGTTAGAGCAGCCCCACCGCAAGCAAAGCGCCCACCAAACCGCCACCCACAAGCCACCTTTACCCCCACCCAAGTTTAAACAGAGCAGAAGAAAGGCTTCGTGTCCGTGAGGTGCGCGTCCCCTCTTACCTTCCACCGAACGCCCGATGCTGTGCAAGTGTGTGAGGGAGGGGTGCGCGGCATGAACCTCCTTCAGGTACGCCTCCAGCTCCTCGGTGTGGTGGTACTTGAAATCCAACGCGGCCGCCACAGAAACCAGGCAAAGGATGACCACCACGTCCTACAAAGGAATAGATGAACCAAACAGCCGTGGGGGCCGGCGGGTTTCGTCGCTACCCCGGCTCTGCCGCCGCTGTTCAGCGGCGGCAGAGCCTGGGCAGCGGCAAACCCGCGGAAGGAACCCTCCCAGCCTCAGCCCGCCTCCTCTCACAGGGAGCAGGTGCCTTCCCCCTCCACCCAGAGCCACCGCTCCTACCCCAGCAGCCGCCCGCATGGTGCCGCCTCTCCTCTACAACTGAGGTCCCAACGCCGGGCGGTGACCGCCATACCCCGGTTCGCCAGCCTCGCCCTACCCCTGACTGACGCGGGCCTCATCCACTCAGGTCCCCCCGGGCCCGCCCAAGGGGCAGAGTTGGGAAGGGGGGAGAAAGAAGGGGAGGGCCCTTATGTCGTCCCCCTTCTCCCCTCCCTCCTTCCCGCCTCAGCAAAGCGTCTCACCTGTGCGCGACATGGCTCCTGTCAGGGCGGCGGGCGGGGCGGGGTTCTCTTATCCCCCGCGGAGGGGACACACACACACCAACCGTCATTCACCGTGTGTCGCTCCCCTGTTGAGAGGAGGGGAAAAGGCTTGAGCACGTCGGCTGGCGACTTCGCCTTGTGACGGCCCCGCTGGCCGGCCCTGGGGCTGCGGGGTGTCCTGAGGAAACAGCGCGGCCGCGGTTTGGCGCGTCCCTGTGGGTTTTGCCTCATTCGTCTTCCCGGAGGAGGTGAGGGGTGTCTGGAGGGGGAGAAAAAAACAGACAACGAAGGGAGCAAAAAGTTCGGATTGTAACTTTTGGTGATTGTTTTGATTCGAGAGAAGAATAAAATAAAAACCACCCTTTTTTTTTTTTTTTTTTTTCCATGGGGGGTGTGTGTGTGTGTGGTGGGGTGTGTGACAGCCGACATGTACCCTTCATACCGCTGCTCTTCCTCAGCGCCTGGGTGGCCCTGGGGTGTGATCAGGGGTGCCAGCACCTGGGCCCCACAGACAAAACCTGCTGTGTGCAGAGGGACTCTGGAGAGAGTTTTTCTCTGCTCAAATCTAAATCTCTTCCTAGCTTTTTTTTTTTTTTTTTCCTTTAGATGAGCTTTTAGTAGGCTTGTGTTCACTTACTGAAAGGACAGGATTATATCTACCAAATTAAATGCTTTTCTTGGTTTTGCTCTAACCACATCGCCTTGGGGATACCCTAGTCTTGGGATTCACCACAAAGATGTTTTCATCACCTTTTGTTGTTTTTAAGATTGGAAAAGACTAAGAGAGGGGGAAAAAAAAAAGAGAAGCTGGCCTCCAGCAACAAAAATTAGGATAGCATCTAAATTTCTTTTAAAATACCACACGGATATAACTGAGTTAGAATACAGCTGTTTGTAAATTCCAGATGATTTTTCTGAGAAAGAAAATGGCAGTTCCCGTCATGGCCAGCAGCAGGATTTCATCTGCCTCCTTCCGAAGCTTGCTGTACTGGACAACATCAGAAAGAGGGTATCCCAAATAACAAGTCCTGCATTCTGAATCGAAGATTCAGAATCTAATAAAAAGTACTTGTTAAATAAAAAGTTACAAATAAATTAAAAGGTAATTTTTTTTCCTCTAACCCCAAAAGCTTTAAGAAAAAACTCCCAATGGCTATATTTTAATGCAAGTATCTGTAGTATCCCAATGTACTGGCAGGATACGCATATAGAAATTATGGTAAGGGACCTACATTTGGACACCTCAAGTATTCTTAGCTGATGGGAGGGATTTCTGTAGCATGTTTGACAAGAGATGTATGCTATGTAGGAGGCTACTTGATTAAAAGAGATATATTGGGCTTCTGTTGAATAGTGTTCCTTCTAGCATGGCGTTTTGAGGCAGGGGACAGCCCAAGAGCCTTTCTCCCATTCACTGACTACACCACATTTTATAACTTGACAAGACATTCTCTTGCCTATCACAAAAGAAAATTCCTGCGAGACCTAAATATGGATGTACTTTACCTGTGAGCTTTACATTTGAATTTGTGAGTTTGAATATGTATATAGGCTCCTTGAAATATGATCCGGAGATACCACTTGAGTGAGGAAGGAAAATAGGTGGTTATCCACCATATACATACTTGGAAACTGTCCCGAGATAATCATATGAAATCAGAGAACTCTGACTCCAAGACAGAGTAGGGTGTTGGCAACAAGGTAAAGATCAGGGAGTGCTGTAAAAACTTATTCTCAGTGAGACATAGCGTTATCTCCTTAGGAAATTACACCACCCTTTAATACAGCCAACATAGTCACAGTTAATGAGAGCATTGCTGTATTTAAGAATGTTCGAAATGATAGATTGTTTTGATGCCAGGCGCTTGCAAGTTTAGACAAGTCAGCCTGTTTGGCAATATTTTAGTTACATGTGACAGAATCAAGGTGCTTTGCCCCTTTTTTTTTTTTTGGTGGTGGTTTTTGGGGTTTTTTCCTAGCCTGCACAAAACTCAGATACCTGTTGCTCTTGAATCACTTTTCAGAAGGTCAGTTTAATGCAATCTGGGAAAATAATATCCTAATATACACAGTGTGGGTAAAAATTGGTATCAAAGACCAAATCCCGCGTGAAATAAAGTCAGCTATAAATCTCCCATCAGCATCAATAATTCAAAGTCAGGGACTACACGTGTTAAGACTGAAACAGACTGCAGCTGTTGTTTTCTAGGCGCTGCGGTGGATAATGACCTCATGAGGAAGCCAGGTAAACAGATAAACCCTACTGCTGGAAACAGCAGTAACTGTTCTCCTCTCAGTGACGCTCAGGCTCGTCCATTCAAAACTATTCAACAAGTAGATAGCTAACACCTGAGCGCGGGTTTTGTAGGGGAAGAAAAAAATCCCCCAACTAAATTTTGACGTGAAATTTTCACCCGTGGGTCGCAGCAGAGCTGCCTGGGAGCATATCGGGGTGGTGCAATGATATGAGTAACTGTGTTGCCCTCTAGTGACAGGTAAAGAAAATCCCATCACAAGCGAAAGGTACGGAAAATTCTTCCGTCGGTAGCTAGGTAGCACCGTGAGACTGAGACTTCACAGCTAAGAGAGCTCTCAGCAGTAAAAAGTGGTTTTGGAGATCCATTCACGCAGGCGATCTTAGAGCTTGAAATCTTGCTCGGTGTTTTGTTGTCTTTTGTGCAGGATTTCTGTGCTTTCCAAAAAATTAGTAAGATAAACAAGCTTCCCACGTTACAACTGAAGCTTCAAAATATTTTTGGCAAGAAATACAAAGAGGTCAGTAAGAAGGATTCAGTTTTTCAAGGGTCACTTGAACTGCTGTTTTTAAAATGTTGTCGTTTGAAATCATGTTCTAGGCATACAGACTACAACTTCATGTTCTTTGCACCCATGTAGCAGTGGGGACCTGACAATCAGATTTCTGGTGTGGGAAAAACACAAGGTAAAGGCTTTCTCAAGAGAGATGGGCCAGACAAGTGAGTTCAGTACAAGTGATGACAGAGACACCTGAATTTGATAGGACAGCACAGTCCTGGATTAGTGTAAACCCAGATACCAATCACATGAATAATTGGCAGTGAAGCCATTCTGGGGTATAGTATCCACACTGATGAATTAACAAGCTGATATTAGTATGGCAAAAGATAGATTCCGTGCATGAAAGAGAACAAAAGCACCAGAAGTCACTCAAGCATTCACCAACTTCTAATTTGTTTCTACCACACAGACAATTCTCAGCTAGGTTTGTGTACTTGGTTCATAAAATCCCCTTGCCTCCATCCCAGCAAGAGGATTACCCCCGGAGAAGAAAGGGATGCCCTGCTGTGTCTGGTAATCTGCAATTAGAATAGGATGCCCTGCTGTGACTGGTAATCTGCAATTAGAATATGATCCCAAGGGAGACTATTAGCAGCTGATACAGTTTAGAGCTGTCCAGACAAGCACTGAATTAGCTGGAGAATCTGGAACCACAACTAGCTGCCTGACAAGCCGCTCACTCACCCCATCTTGCAAACAGCAAAATCTGCATACAGCAGAGGTCTTGAGCTACTGTACAACGATGCACTGGCATGTGCTACAGTGGAACAGGTCAGTTCTGCTCCACAGGAGCTGAAATGTTCTGTGCTCAGTGCTGTCGTGCAGTTGTAAAATGTTTCTGGTTTATCTTTCTCCTCTAAAATTGGCTTATACTTGCCCTTTGGCAGTTCACACAGAATTAGATGTGATTTGAAGATAAATTATCTCTGGAGAGGCAGAATTTAATTTTGCACCTGTGGCATAATGGGTCCCTGGGTAGGTAAGAGCACTGGATGGAGAATGGGGAAAGCCAGGAAGATTTGGAGG
The DNA here is from genome assembly GCA_020800305.1 of Porphyrio hochstetteri. Lineage (NCBI taxonomy): Eukaryota > Metazoa > Chordata > Aves > Gruiformes > Rallidae > Porphyrio > Porphyrio hochstetteri. The sequence goes on along the minus strand of CM036905.1, from coordinate 30,642,795 downwards.
AAAGTTCAGTGGGCTGGGGAGCGATAGATGTTGGGGAAGTAAATGGGAAAAAGGAAGTTGAGGAATGTCCATAGAGGCTTCTAGGAGGTGGGAGGACTGGAGACGAGGGAGAAGGGTCTGGAAGGTGGAAAAGTTACAAATACAGTGAGCAATTGAGAGAATTTGGGCGGGGGGGATGACGTGTCATGTGGGAAAGGACTGAGAGTACTCTTTCTTCTCACTAACATCTCGTTAATGGGACCCCAAGATAACAAAGTCTGTGGGATTTAAAATATTGACATGGCATCTTGTCAGGTCTGGTAATTTGTATATTAAACACATAGCAGTTAATACCATGGAAATTACAGAGATTCTTCATAGCTGATTTCTTGTTGATATTAAGCAATACTTTTGAGTCATCTGAAATTTGTTGCAAGAACTGGACTCCTCTCAGCTTTCATCATTTGGAAAATTTGTCAAGCTTTGGAATATCATTTTGCCATTTTTACTAATTACCTTCAGATCAAAATATCTTCCTAATTGCTACTGTCAAGAACAATGCAACACTCTTACTCACAGTGATGGTTAGTCTGTCTCCTTAAACAAAAAGTTCCTCCAGGCCACTTAACATATCTGTTTCAAGTAAACAATGGTGCCATTTCCTAAACAAGAAATTAAGACATTTTTGGAACTTCATTGTGTAATAAAACAGTTCTCTATTTCTCTGGATGGATTTATGCATAATGTGGGCCTCTACACAGACAACCAAATAAACAGTATGTGCTGAGATCTTGTAATGTTTTGAACTAATCTTTTTCTTTTGGGAGAGAAATGAAAAGGGAGTGTTCTAGATATACAATGTCTATGAATTTGCTGATCAGCAGTTTAAAGACGAATGTTTAGTAACAGTAAAAAAATATGCCACTTGCTTGACCTCACTGAAAGCAGCTGGCAAGTCTTTCCCAGGATTAATCTGTACTGGCTGTGTACTGGTTAGACTCCCATTTATTAAACCATGTGGCTCTGTGAAAGCTCCATTTCTCTGAAGACACAGGTATGTTTTTGTGGCCATCTTAAACCAACCTTTTACAAATGTGAGCTCTCAAGTGGCTGTGCCATCAGTTGGATCAGGGAACTGGTGTATCTGGAAGGTAACCCAAACATACACGTACACAATCCAAAAATTCTCTTCACTTTCACCTCCCTGATCCAGCCTGTACAAGCACAGCCCTTGGCTGAGGGTGCAGAAGGTTAGATGGCTCGTGGAGGGTGAGAATGACCTGAGAGTGAACCACTGGCTAGAGGTAGGGTTGTGATACCACAGGTCAGAGGAGCTTCTTTGTAAGAATGAGCTGTGCTCAGAAGAGAGAGAGTTTTGTGCTGTGCCTCAGCTCTGCTAAAGGCTCGTTCCTTAGAGATAGGCTGGACATGAAATCCCTACTCTCCTACCCCACTAATGATATGGGAAGAGTAATGCTGGATTTAACTGTAGATTAATTAGTGCTTGCCAAGCAGTTTTAAAAATTAGAGAAGGAAAATGTTATTTCAAATATGGCAACCTTAATCTGATACTATGCCTTGCTTATTCTGTATAGAAAGGGATAATATTTGAATAGTTGCTTCAGCCAAATGAGCCTTTTGAGACAACCCGTCACAGCAGAAAGCTTATTATGGTTATCTTGATACAATTTATTTATACAAACACAATAGCCTGCACAAAAGAGCACTGGAAATAATAGCTTTTATTCACAAATGTTTCTAAGTCCATGGAGAAAAGTTGCTCCCATGGTGGTTGTGGAGGCTAGCTAAAGAACAGCTCTTAACAAGATTCAACCTGGGAAAAGAGACTCTTCAGGCTTTGAAAGTAGTTTATTGGGGGGGGTCATAGAATCATAGAACAAATTGTTTTGATTGGAAAAGACCTTTAAGATCATCAAGTCTAACCATTAACTCAGCACTGCCAAGTCCAACCATGAAACCACATCCCTTAGCATGACATCTATGCATCTTTTAAATACCTCCAGGGACAGTGACTTGATCACTTCTGCTGGACAGCTTGTTTCAGTGCTTCACAGCCCTTTAGGTGAACAACCTTTTCCCTAAACCTTCCTTGGGGCAACCTGAGGCCGTTTCCTCTTGGCCTATCACTTGTTACTTGGGAGAAGGAACGAACACCCACCTGGCTACAACCTCCTTTCAGGTATAATCTCATCAGAAAGTAAAAATTCAGGATGAAAAAAGTTGTTGCTGGCACCAGAGAACATTTGTTTTCCCTAGTTCATGTTTTATGGGATGATCAGAAAACTTCAGAAGTAGTCAAGCTTTGGTATGGAGCAAGAAAGACCAGGTGAGCTTTATTTTTGTCTTAGATCATCGAATTTTTATATTATTAAGCTTCTTCTAATGTTACTTATTTGCAAATACTTTTAAGTGATTTATTTCTTTGGAGTTCTTTGTTCTTAAACTAAATCATGTAAGAAGAATTGTTTTGCTGCTACAATGCCTCCGTAAGATAACTGCTCAGCAGTTCTTCCTGCACAGTCAAATCCATGCTCAGAGAAGATGTGTTTGATAGGGGATGCTCTTGTATTCTTGGCACATCCTGGTTCAAAACAACATACATTGCAGCAGCCTTAAGCATGGTCTCAGACACCAAACTGATGTCTGAGCAAACCCCAGATTGGACCAATTTCCCATGCCATCTTCAGAAACAGATGCATCTTCAGGGTCAGATGTCTTTGCTTTTGTTTTGTTAATATATGACTGTGTAACTAAAATGTAAAATTCTCCATTGGGAAGGAGGATTCCAAGTGTTTAAGAAAGAGTAGCCTCATCTAATTTCAATTAGTAATCCTTTTTTGGCAGCCTACCATACAGGAAGCCTGAAAATATACAGAAGACAAACATGAATTCCCCAGAGAGCCTGTGGTAAGGAGATCACTAAATCCAGATAACTTGAAGAATTCATTTCAAAACATCTACTCAGATCTCTGTAAGAGATGTCAAGGCTGAATGTCACATTGCACTGCAAAGCTTGACATATTGCATACCCATATTTGGTTTGCATGGCAAGGCTTTGGTAGCAGGAGTCTAAAGGAGTGGTTTCTCTGAGAAGCTGCTATAAGCTTCACCCATGTCCCATGGAGCCAAAGCCAGCCAGGTCCAAGATGGACCCACCGCTTGTCAAGGCCTAGTCCATCAGCAACAGTGGTAGCACCTTGGGGCATAACATAGTTAAGAAGGGAGGAAAAAAAAAACCCACCAGGAGCATTTGCAGACAGAGAGGAGTGAGAAGATGTGAGAGGAACAGCTCTGCAGACACCATGGTGAAGGAGGGGGAGGAGGTGCTCCAGGTGTTGAAGCAGAGATTCCCCTGCAGCCCACGGAGAAGACCATGGGGAGACAGGCTGTGCCCCTGCAGCCCATGAAAGCTGATGCAGATATCCACCTGCAGCCCATGGAGGAACCCATGCTGGAGGAGAGGGATGTGCCTGAAGGAGGCTGTGACCTGGTGGGATGCAACATAAGCCTGATGTGATTGCGGCCTGACAGACTCGTGGTACAGATCTCAGCTTCATGGTGGCAGACAGATGTTTTACAGGACTGGAATGTTGGCCGGTTCTTCTGTGAACTGAAGAAAGTTCTTGTTTTTATTTTATCTTTAATCATTTTAAATAACAGACAAAACTTAAAGGAGAACTTGAGTTGGCAGAACTTGCATCTTCTCCTGATCCTAGGATGTAAGCTACAGTGATGTAAACTCAGATTTTTTAGTTGTCTTGGTTCCCTTAAAGCCACGTTTCATGAGACTGGACCTCTAAATCTGTACTTTTTACTCTAAATGTAACCAAAAAAGATGGTCACTCTATTATCAGACTTCTTTCTATGTCTTTAAACAAAGGATTATTTCTCTTTACCACATGTCAGGAAAAAAACCCACAACAAAACATGAAAAACCACAACAAAACATGAAAACCCACAGAAGATACTATGCATTGCATAAATTTATATCTAAGACATTATTCCTTATAAAAGGACCAAAATTTATTTTTCTCTCTCCAGCCAGTGTTGTCCTAAAAAATGCCTCTTGGCATTTTTGGTACTTTTGTCCAGATCTAGAATTACAAAAAAGATCTTTATCTCTATCTGTTGACCAGCCTTATCCAGCTGCAAACAGAGAATCTGAGCCAGTAAATCACACAACCATATGTTCAACATCTTTAAACTCATGCCAAAGTTCTCTTGACTTCAATCACATTTAAGCATATTATTAAGATGATGTGTGCTCTCTTGTACAGAGGGAATGGGCTTGGAAACTTTCATAGTTGGGGTTTCTACTGTTCTGGAAATCTGTCTACATTAGTCACTCCAGAGTTTACATTGCTTTTGTATAAAACTAAAGTTGATCCATGGACACACATATCTGTAATTTCTATTGTAACTTCTTTTAAGGATTTGGGCTCAGAAATTTGGTCATCATTAATTCCTTCCATCCTATTTTGAAACAAAATTTTAGCAAGTTTCTAAGCCAATAGTGTTTTCATGGACTCTCCCTGTACCTGTATCAGCATTTTATCTGGTTAAAATATGATACTGTTGTTGATTCTGGTTTGAAGATCTTTTTCTTTCTGTGTTTATCACAGAACCACAGAACATTAGGAGTCGGAAGGAACCTCTAAAGATCATCTAGTCCAACCTCCCTGCCAGAGCAGGATCACCTGGGTTAAATTGCACATTTCCTCCTTATATTCTATTCAGAATATGTTCTTATAGTCTATTCAGAACTGAATAATGTGGAAAAAATCTTAGTCCAGGCTCTTTGAACAGTTAAAGAAGTGGAAATGATTTCTCTTTCTGCTCCATTCGAGATTCTAGACTTGGTTTTGTATTGCCCTGTGTTGCCATTTATGCCCCCAGAAGAGTGTGCCAAAGTGATACATTAGCGTTTTCCATACACTGAGCACTGATGGATTCACTGGGCTGTGGAGAATATGTCTGCTCTCATTTGACATTCTGCTAAGACCATGGGCAAGTAAAATGAGACCAGTTGCTTGCAGAAGCTTTGCACTTATTTAATGGCTGAATTGTCAATGTATACTGTGCTTGCACTTCTGCTGACTTTAGCTGAGCCTGTAGGTAGCAATAGCTCATTCAAAAGGTTTATTGAAAGTGAAAATGCTCTAAAACCAAGGCAACGATGCATGTATGATAAACACAGTAAGAACACTGGTTCATGTGTATGGAGTAACTGATGTTGACTTAGCAGCTACATGACCTTCCACTGAATACAGAGTCCACGGTGAACAGACTTTGCTTCTGGCTGCTGGAAACCCAAACACCACTGTATTATTTTCTGTACATTCTGTTACAGTTTTACTCCTGGTTTTACTACTTGCCACAACGCTGAGGGATGGTTCCAGTATCTAAACGCGAGGTCAGAGGGAATGGAGCCCCTCGTCAGTGGGAAGGACAGGCATTGGAGAGGATGGAGGTGTCTGGGGAGTAAAAGAACCCTTGGATTTTCAGTTAAGGTTGGTCTGTCACCATCTCTTGCTCACTTCCATTCTCTCAATGGTCAGGAATGGCCTCAAAAAATGCCTGTGGGAAAGTGTTATAAAAGTAGATGTATTTCCATTAAATATTTTTTCTTTAATGAGATAGAATATGTGGCTAAAATGCTTTGACAAACTCTGAATTTAACTAATATTGGAAGCTTTTAGTTATATTGTCCACCCAGTTCTGCAAACCTCAGCCGTGATTCTAATTTCAATATGTTTAGAAGTACAAAGGAATAGTTTTTAACATACTATTTTAGTTTCTCCCTTTGAAGTATCTTCTGTTTATGAGTTCATAAAGGTTTATGTAAGATATCTTCCTATGTATAGGACTAAGTTCTCTGAGGAGAATGGATAGTGTGTTGATCTCAGTTTCTGTAGTGATCCTCTACCTGATGTATGCACAGATTTGAAAAAACATTAGCAGAGTTGTAAAAACTAGCATAGAATAAAGTTTTAAAGAATAAATCTAGCATAAAATAAAGATTTCTGTCACAACAGTTACTCTGACCCTTTGTATTATGATATTTATTACATGAACTCTATTTTTTTTCTGTGCCCAGGACTCCTATTGTGGTCAGAGTACACAATAAGTGGTGCACTCAATGAGCATCAATTTGAGATTTTGGTTTATGTTAATTTTTCAGAGGTTGGCCTGTTTTCATTTCAGAGATCAGTCAACATTCAAGATCTTGTGTGTATTCCCTTTAGAAAGGGGGACTAGTGATGAGATCGAGCATTTTGTTAATTCAGTCCCTTTAGTTTATAAAGAATGGACAATCATGAAGATATTATGCTCAACTCAATAGGAGTCAGGCAAGAAGCATTTTTTTTGCCTTACATTTTCAAGCAACACTAGCATTATTCTGCTGCTGGTAGTTTCTGTCCTGCTTCTGCTGTCATCCCCGTCAAACAATACCTTGTTCCTCCAAATAGTGTTCATCTAGACAGGCAGCTCAGCTTCTGATCAACTTTATATATAACTGGTTTTTGCAACTGACTCAGCTTTCAAGAAGTGTAATTTTCCTATTTTGTATTCAGGGTGAACTTTAAAACCAATTTCATTTGCATGATACTGGTACATTTCAATAAAACACCTTTTCACCCATAAATACATTCCAAACCCTGTTAGGAGGACCAAATTCTTCATTTCCTCAGGGTTTTTTTGCATGTTCATGAAAATGGAATATGAGTAATTCACAAGAATTAACATATATTCATAAGCCTCTCTGAAGATTGATGTTATTCTCATTTACAGATGAGGCACTGGAACACAGAAAAAATATGATCAAAATTTTTCATCAGTTTTAGGAGCCAATCTCAAACATCAGCAAACTGATTTTTAGCATTTTATTACTTTCTTCATGCTTAAAAGACAATTATCACTGACTTCAGCTGCAGCTGTAAATACTAGACAGTTTTACAAATTTGACCCCTCTACATCAGTCTAGGTCCCCAAAAATAAGGATCACAGCACATAGAATCACAGAATCACAGACTTGTCTGGGTTGGAAGGGACCTCAAAGACCATCTAGCCTCACCCCCCTGCCATGGGCAGGGACACCCTCCACTAGACCAGGTTGCCCAAAACCCCATCCAGCCTGGCCTTGAACACTGCCAGGGAGGGGGCAGCCACAGCTTCTCTGGGCAGCCTGGGCCAGGGCCTCACTGCCCTCACAATGTTTTTTTCCTAATCTGAATCCTCCCTCCTTCAGCTTAAGGCCATTACCCCCATTACCCACCACCTTCCCTTGTAACCAGCCCTTCTCCAGCTTTCCTATAGGCCCCTTCAGGTACTTGAAGGCTGCTGCAAGGTGACCCCAGAGCCTTCTCTTCCCCAGGCTGAACAAGCCCAACTCTCTCAGCCTGCTCCATCCCTCTGGTCGTATTCATGGCCTTGCTCTGGACCCATTCCAACAGCTCCATGTCCTTCTTGTACTGGAGATCCCAGAGCTGGACGCAGAACTCCAGGTGGGGTCTCACCAGAGCAGAGTGGCAGAATCACCTCCCTCAACCTGCTGGTCATCTTTCTTTTGATGCAACCCAGGACATGGTTGGCTCTCTGAGCTGCAAGCACACGTTGCCAGCTTGTGTTGAGCTTTTCATCAACACCTGCCGCCTGAGTCCTTCTCCTCAGGGTTGCTCTCAGTCCATTCTCTGGTCATCAGGTAAGTAGTTTTATAAAATTGCATCCATGGTGGAGGCAGAGACATAATCCTGTTCATCTGGACAGTATTTACACCTTTAACATGTAACTAAGTGTACTTACTGCACTCTGTGGTCTCTGATAATCCTTCCAGCTTCAGCAGCAAATGAGACTAGACTCAGCCATGATACTTACTTACAGCCTAAATTCAAGTGTCATTAGGTAGGTCTGTTACAGTGCATACAGAGGAAGGGAAGGGACCAGGAAAAGAATGCGTGGACGATCTAGTTTGCAATGCCACTTTTTCAGTGAAGACACTTTTTATCTAATCTCCCATGTGAAAAATTAAGACCAAGTAGAAAGAGCAGGTCTTCAGTCCTGTGAAATGTCATCCTCTATATGGTTCATGAACAAGGTTAGATTTACTTTCTGCCAGTTGAGTTAATGAGATCAGGAATGGCTTATTATCCTTTGTGTCACAGGTACATCTGGGACAATGCCAGCACCTTTAAAATGTATTTGAGGCCACCTTAGGTTTGGGAACCTCAGGGATCTGTTCTTGTCCTGGAGGAAAGCAGAGAAGCTGCTCTCACCAAGCTTGACTTCTCATACCCTCTGCATACCAACATCCTTCTTTTCTGGTCTGATTCATCCTGATGCTTGGCTTCTTTTTCCAGTTCCATTTTCTTTATTAACAAGACTCACTGAAGACATTCCTAGCCCCAGTTTGCCTCCATTTACCTAAAACAGACTATCACATTATGCCTGTATTGTTTCACCCACTGTATTTACTGACTGATTTTTAGCTTTTTTCTGGATATAGAGAAGTCACATACCTCCAACTGAAGCTGACACTGAAAAGCTTGACCACTATAAGTGCTCACCTGCCTCAGTATTATCCCTGTAACATCTTTTCTCTACAGACACCAGCATCAAAAAATATTTTTTTCTGAGTCCAGTAGGTGCTCTCCTCTCTCCATCTTTAAAATTGGGTAGAATTCTTTCCCTCAGTAATTTTTAAAGGTTCTTTGGTGTTACTTCAACTAATATAAGATGTATCAGTCAAATGTTTAAACTGGACAGTTTGGAATTTAAAGAAGGTTAACATTAAAAGCCATTGATATTTTAATTAACCTAGTTCCTTACCTTGGTGGGAATGGACAGTATGTACTGGCAGCTTCAGTCAGTTCTGATTACTTCTGTGAAAGAGACAAAAGTGGAGAGAAACAGACAGGTGAAGCTATTAAAAAGGACTGGGGGAGAAGAGATATGTTAATTTAAAAGGATAAATTATAAGCAAAAAAGAAGGAAGAAAAAAATTTAACTTGAAAACGCCCACTGATAATACACAGAGCATTTTCTGAGTATAGTGTGAACATAGCTCCCCCCACCCTTCAAAATCCAACTACTTTTGCCTTTTTTTTAATGCTCTCATCCATACCTAGAGTTTGGATACACAGTTCTGATTAATGGGAGACCCATAGAACTGGAGACAGCAATCAGGCTGGCAATGAAAGGATCTCAGGTTCTGATTTAATACCCTTCATTCAGCAAAAAATCTGAGCACTGAGGAAACTTCTCAAGAAAACACAAAAAGCATGAGTTGCTAAGCAATTAATGGATGTGAAGGCTTTGATGTATTTATGTACTATCAGCAAAGAGATGGGTCCGATGAACTTTGTATAACTAATTACATAGTTCATGACTAATGACCTAAGTTCCTTGCTGTTCCTTATTCGTTATTCACAAAGAAAGCAGTAGGTCAAACTGTATGAACAGATACAAGCACAATCAAGTTCCTGGGAGACACAGCAAATTGTGTAAGGGCTGAAGTATGTTTTATATATATAGTTAAAGGTTAAAAATATAAGCTTCATAAAGAAGAATGTATTTGGAGTAGAAAGAAAGTCTTCATATTAAATACTGGAATATAAAAAGTGACAGGAGATACACGGAGAAATGGCATTATCAGGACATTAAAACAGAAATACTTAAATATTAACGAAACTAAAATGCTAGAGTGCTATAACCCAAAGCAAAGCCACTACATTCTTTGGAAAGTCATATAAACCGTAAGACTGAATCCAGTCTCAGGACTTGCTGTCTGGACTCATCTTTTTCTCTGCAAAGAGGATAAACCCAAAACTTCATACTTTGAAAAGACTCAAAAATCAGAACCTTAGTTTCACCTCTAGTTATACTTTCAGGCTGTGTATGGAGTAAATTGACAAAAGGCTCATAAATGCATTTAATACTAAGTGATTTTAAAAGTAAATGCAAAATGAAAGAAAAAGAAAATGAAAGAAAATAAAATTTCTTTTATTACTGGAATTGCAGCCTACATTCCCTGGGTCAGGCCCAACAGGCAGGATGCATGATACGGATTCCCTTCAGCCTGCTGTCTCAGTGGAGGTAGAGTATGGGATCCATGTGGCAATGAAGATGCAAGGGTTACTGATGTGCTAGAAGCCATGGAAGTGCTTCAGAATGGTCACATAAGAATTAGGGCTTCTGTCCTCAGAAAGGTGGTGGGATCCAGTAATCCCAACCACAGTGCATCTACACCAATGTGTGCAACGTGGGCAACAAACAGGAGGAGCTGGAAGCCACTGTGCACTGGGAAAAGTATGATAGAGTTGCCATCATAGAAAAATGGTGGGAAGACTCACACAACTGCAGCACTGCAATTGGTGGCTATAAATACTTCAGGAGGGATAGGCAAAGAATGAGAGGTGGTGGGGTAGGTCTGCATGTTCAGGAGTGTTTTGATTGTCTAGAGCTTGATGATGGGGGTGACAGGGTTGAGCATTTATGAGTAAGAATCAAGGGGAAGGCTGAAAAAGCAGAAATCTTGGTGGGAGTCTGTTGCAGACCACCCAACCAGAATGAACAGGCAGATGAAATATTCTATAAGCAGCTGTGAGAAGTCTCACAATCATTAGCCCTTGTTCTCATGGGGGACTTCAACCTGCCAGGTGTCTGCTGGAATTACAACACAGCACAGAGGAAACAGACAGGAAGTTCCTGAAGTGTGTGGAATAGACCTTCCTGACAGCTGGTGAGTGAGCTATCTAGGGAAGGCCCTGCTGGAACACAGAAGGACTTGTGGGTGATGTGATGGTTGGAGGCCATCTTGGGCATAGCAGTCACAAAATAATAGTGGTTTTGATTCTCAGAGAAGTAAGGGGGGTGATTAGCAGAACTGCCAATGTGGACTTACAGAGGGCAGGACTTTGGCCTGTTTAGGAGCCTGTTTGGCAGAGTCCCTTGGGAGGCAGTCCTGAAGGGCAAAGAGGTCCAGGAAGGCTGGGCACTCTTCAAAACAGAAATCTTAAAGGTGCAGAAATAGGCTGTCCCCATGTGCCAAAGGCCAACCTGGCTAAACAGAGCCTTGGCTGGAACTCAGGAGAAAAAAAAAAAGGAGAGTTTATGACTTTTGGAAGAAGAGGCAGGCAATTCATGACTACAAGGATGTTTTGAGGTTATGCAGGGAGAAAAAGGCCCAGGCCCAACTAGAACTTAATCTGGCTACTGCCATAAAAGAGAATGAAATGTGTTTCTGTAAATGCAACAAAAGGAGGGCTAAGGAGAGTCTGCATCTTTTATTGGATACAGGGTGCAGCATCATGTCAAAAGATGAGGAAAAGGCTGACGTACTTATGTCTTCTTTGCCTCAGTCTTTGATAGTAAAACCAGTTGTTCTCCAGATACCCAACCCCCGTGCTGGAACACAGGGACAGGGAGGAGAATATAGCCCCATAATCCAAGGGGAAATGCTCAGTGATCTTCTATACCACTTAGACACACACAAGTCTATGGGGCCCCATGGGATCCACCAAAGGGTACTGAGGGAGCTGGTGGAAGTGCTCACCATGCCAACTCTCCATCATTTACCAGCAGTCCTGGCTAACTGTTGAGGTCTCCATTCACTGGGAATCAGCAGATATGATGCCTATCTACCAGAAGGGCCAGGAGGAAGACCTGGGCAACTACAAGCCAGTCAGTCTGACTTCAGTGCTGGGGAAGATTATGGAAATCACCTTGAGTGTCATTACATGGCATGTACAGGACAACCAGGTGATGATGCCCAGTCAGCATGGGTTTATGAAAAGTAAGTCCTGCTTGGCTAATTTGATCTCTTCTGTGACAATGTGACCCACCTAGTGGATGAGGAAAAGGCTGTTGATGTTGTCTACCTGGACTTTAGTAAAGCCTTTGACACCACTTCCCACAGCATTCTCCTGGAGAAACTGGCTCCTCATGGCTTGGATGAGTGTACTTTTCACTGGGTGGATGGGTCCAAAGGGTTGTGGTGAATGGAGTTAAATCTGGTTGGCAGCTGGTCACAAGTGGTGTTCCCCAGGGCCCCAGAGTACTGGATACAGTTCTCAATATTTTTATCAATGATCTGGAGAGGGGATAGAGTGCACCTTCAGTAAGTTCTCAGATGACACCAAGTTGGGAGGGAGTCCTGTTCTGCGTGATGGCAGGAAGGCTCTGTCAAGGGATCTGGAAAGGCTGGGTTCATGGGACAAGGCCAACTGTATGAGGTTGAACAAGGCTCAGTGCCAGGTCCTGCACTCAGGTCACTCATGGAACACTACAGGCTTGGGACAGAGTTGTTGGAAAGCTGTCCAGCAGAAAATGACCTGGGGCTGTTGGTTTCCAGACTTGTGAGTGCTGGGTTAATAAGGGTTGGTCTTGATGGTCTTAAAAGTCTTATCCAACCTAAATGATTCTACGATTACAGAAGGATACTGTCACTTCATTACAGTCAGAAAAGGCTTTAAATTGAATCACCAAATAAACCACTTACCCTGCTAGTGTATGATTCTTCCAGAGCACAGCTGAGAGTTTACGGCAGCCCTGTTGCACCACTTTCAACTTGTACATGTAAGCAAAGACTTGGTGCTCTGATTGCTTGAAATGTATGTTTTATGGGCATTTCACAATGAACTGCCCGATGCTTCGGGGAAATTAGTCCCCACATTAAAAACCACAAGAAGTATGCAGTGAATCTATGGTGTGGTTACACCATGCAAACAAACCCAGAAGAGGGTAAGTTTACTGTAGTCCTGTATAGAGTGCTGAAAATGCTGCTGTTATCCCTAAACTGCCAGATATTCAATGTTGCCTTATTTCACTGGTACTCCAAACCTTATCCTGTAAGAAATTCTGTAGCCCCACTGGTGTTACTGTAACTCCTCAAAGAGTAAGTGAAAGAAAAAATGCACCCCGGAGCATTAAATGTATCAACACTTATTCAGGAGCTTTTATCCATTTAAAGCTTTGTTACAATTCCCAGAAATAGTGATTACAATTGCAAAGACTATTTGCACTGTAGCACAGGCCCAGGCCCAGATGTGGGAAGCTACGGTGACCCTTCAATTTTACTGGGAGATAGATTGTTAGATCCCCTGTTACACGATGCTATGACTGCTGAGGCTAATGTGGGTAAACCAGGCTCTTGTAAACTACAGTGTGAATAATTCCATGTAATAAATTGAGTGAAGAGTCACACAAGAGCCATCCTGTGTCAGTAAGTGATGATCACTGTCTGCGATGGCCTGTGGGGCTGCCACAGGCTGGTATTAGGTACCACATATCTCTGTAATGCAGAGATAGGCATCATAGGCAGCTTTTTGAACAAGTTTCATGAGAAGATTCACACATCAGGCTTCCTTACCCTTCGCCAGCAGTCTTTCCAAAGTCACCCTGCTTTGCAGGGGTGTTTTTCTATGTTCTGAAAGATTTAATATTGTCTGTGAGCCGCTAACACAGCACTATTGCCTTCTGGTACGAGCTGTTACTGTGTTAGTCCTCTGTATTCACTGAAATAAGTGACAGTGGAGCTGTTGTCCTGCCTTTCTGGGATGCACATCACTCTGAGGCAATCTTGTCCTTTCACTACTGATATCTGGACTGCTCTGAGGTCTGGGACACTGCAGTTTTGTTTCCATTTCTCTGACTATATGCTTTGTAATGCCATTTCCCACCAGCCTGCCCTTTCCATTCTGGTACACAGGAATTTGGACCCAGAATCTCTTTCTTGAGTTGAAGACAAATTTCTACAAAATCTGTCCTGTTACATCACAAACTTATTACTTTGAAAAGCAAGGAAGCTCAGAGGAGTGTTCTGCAATTTCAGGAGAAACTACTGGAGAACAAGCTCAGGAAATCTGGTTCATTATCACCCATCCTCTGGCAGGTATTATTTCTAATACTACGTACATGGTGTTATTAGGTGCAACCAAAACTTCCCCTTCTGATACTCTGCAAACTGCAGGCTCTATCACAAGAACAAAAAGGACACTGCAAACACCCTTTTAGTTAAAGGCTCCTGATCAGGACTGAGAAAAGGTTCTTCAAGGAGTCATCTGTCCTACCTCATAGTGAGTTACAGGCCTGTGGATGCCCTGTAATTCACATCTTTGGTGTCACTAATTTTATGCAAGCATGTCATTTTCATTGGCAAAACAAGTTGCACAGGTGACCAAATCATCATAACAATTAAAATGACAACTGTAAAAGGGACAGGCTGGTTTGAAAACACCTGTACCTGTGGGAAGCCACCATGAGGAGGGATTCCCACCATGGCTGCAAGATGAGCAATCTCCTTGCTGTTCTAACAGGCTGTAATTCCTGGAAAGCTACCTGGCTGACAAATCCAGAAAAGGTTGGCTGTTTTAGCATGTACCTCAGTGGTTTAGGAGGCACCTGACAGCACTAGTTTAAAGCTATCCAACAACTGTCTTTACGTGTGGATATTGATGGCAATTTCTATGCATGTTATGCAATTGTAAGAGACATTTTTGCAATTGTAAAAGACATTTTTGTCCCTGTAGGCTCTGAGAAACTTTGCATATGCAACTGAGCTGTCTGTAAACAATCTATGAGGCCACATATGATTAAGTTAAACTATAAGCAAAAGACAAACCTCTGGTGTGGACCATGTATTTCCTTTCCATCAGTTTCCTCCCCCAGACATGTAGAAATACCCCAATACAGCGCTGCACAAAGTGACTTTTTTCTAACCTTCATGCTGCAAAACTACATGTGATGCTACACAAGCTTTCCAAGTATTTTTCTTTTTACCATAACAAGCATTTCTATATTTAACTGAAAAACCTTTTCTTTTTTATAGTTCTCAACATTTTACAGACCTGAAGTCACGTCTACCTGTAGGTACTTATACATTGACATTGTTCTTTTATGTATTAGTGATCTGTTAGTCATGACTCCTACTAATAATGGATGCACATTTACCCTCACTAAGAGGAGTGGTTTGACATATTTGGAGATGATTAAAGTGGGATCTATTTCTCCCCTCAACTTGTTAATATTTTTTTATTGGTTTTAAGTTCAGCTATAGCAATCTGCCTGATAATAATACATCTTTTCCCTTTCATTGGCACATATATGATAATGTAACCAGAAAAAAACCACACCCCAGTTAAAACAAAGCTAAGCAACCTCTCTCTCCACTGGTGACTTTCTGGTGATTTATTTATCAGTCTTTACTTTGTGTATACTATCCATTGCTTCCATCTCTTCTCTACAACAAAAGATGAACTTCATGGCTTAACTTAAATCAACAGTCCCTCTTTCCATAATCAGAAAAATTGGCTGACTTCTGGCTTTCAAAGCCAACTGTGTCCCTGCTCAATAAGAATATAATTAATTCTCTCTATCTCAAATCTTCAAATACACATGCTGAAATCACAGTCCTCTCAGCTCTTAACCACTTCAGTACCAACAGCACTTTTTCGGGTTCTCACTTTAAACTTCTGTTTCTTTTCTTTCCCCTCCTTACTGTGTAGCTGATGTATATGCTCCTCCAAGATCTCATTCATGTGCATACTCATATATTTACTTGAAAACACATTACTGATTTTTATAATACTGATGTCATTAAGCTTGAACTCTTTTTTATCTTGATACCCCTTAGATTTGCTTACTTTGAATCCCTTATTTTAGTTGCCTTAAATTTGTGAACAACCAGGACCTTTTTTGTGCATTGTTCCCTTTTGCTTTCATAATGGTTTGGAAGCCTTGTTAGAGATTTCACAAATATAAAAACAAATCAGCAAAAGAAAACATAAAAAACACCCCCAACCCTAAGAAAAGAAAATCATGGAATCATGAAATCATAGAATGGTCTGGGTTGGTAGAGACACCAAGGATCATACAGTTCCGACCCTCCTGCCACAGGCAGGGTCACCAACCTCCAGGCCTGGATCTACACTAGGTTGCTAAGGGCCCCATGATCTAGACAAGGTTGCCCAGGGGCATCCACCACTTCTCTGGGCACTTTAACACTCTGTAAAGAACTTCTCCCTAATATCTAATCTAAACCTTCCTTCCTTTAGTTTTAATCCATTCCCCCTTGTCCTGTCATTGTCTATCCTTTTAAAAAGTTGAATCCCCTCCTGCTTATAAGCTCCCTTCAGGGACTGGAAGGCTGCAATGAGGTCCCCCCCACAGCCTTCTCTTCTCCAGGCTGAACAAGCCCAGCTCCCCCAGCCTCTCTTCGTAGGGCAGGTGCTCCAGCCCTCTAATCATCTTCGTGGCCTCCTCTGGACCCTATTCAACAGTTCCACGGGTTCTCTTTTTACTTTTACCTCTTTTTGGTTTTTTTTCCCATTGTAATAGATATGTTGTGTCCAGGCTCCTTCTTTATGCTTCTGGATATGCCAATATCTGGCAGCTAATATCAAGCAATGACCCAATTTTCCACAGCCTCCAAGGACTTCTAGCTCCCTTTTCACCCCATACTTCCACCAGAACGGTCAGCCTTTCACAGTCAAATTGCAAATTTTACTGTGAAGCTCATATTACACTATATATAAACTCTAAATAATTTATTTCTCTGTAGGTTTTCTTTTACCTGGTCATCTTTCTCCAGGCTGGTGCAGCCTTCGTTATTCCTGTTGGTAGTTTCTCTCTTGTGACTTTTGCTCTAGGAACAGGAAATTTAGTTTCTTAAGTTGGAAGGTCTCTGTGTTTAGTGGCAGAGAGCAACCTGCTCAGCACAGGAACAAACCTGATTTTTCATATGAACTACTTTCACCAATTACTACTTAGCTGTTATCCTGGAAGTCACAGCTTTGTAGTTTATTCCATCAGCAGTTGCAAGGAAGACAAATGGGAAACAGCTTTCTAAAACTCACAATCTCTGTGTTTTGGCTTTCAAAGCTAACTCTATTCCCATTCAATTAAGCTATTTTATTATTCATTGTCTCCCTCTTAAACTTTCAAATACACATGTAGCATTTGTAACAGTGCCAGGACTTTTTTGGCTTGGTAAGCCTAGTTCAGAGCTAAAGATGTCCTCTACTCTCTGGACAGCATCTGGCAGTCTTCTCCCAATAAATCTTCCTCTTCTATGTTGCCATAGAGCACATAATTCACAGCAATGAGGAACATATTATATAATTTTTGTTGATACATCTGCAGTTTGAAAAGTTCTGACAGCAGGCATACATGAAACTGTTCCCTGTGCCACTCTGGAAATAAATTATAATTGATAAATTAATTAAGGTTTGCAGGCTTGCTGGAATGCTGAGCAGCACTTCAGAAAAAGAAATAATTTGGGGATTTGCAATCAGGTTTAAAAACAAACAACAAAGTGAGGGCCTATTTTTGTTTAGTGAACCGTTCTAGGTCTGGATTACAGCAGTTCCACATGATGATGTTGGAGTTAGAGGAAGACCTGCCCATGGAATATTATCCAGTTGTGACCAGAGGTTATTCACTCTTTTTAATGAGATTCAGATAAAAGGCAGCCTCAGACAAACTAACCTGATACAGACATAAATAATTTAAACCCTCTCATGTGATGATTCTTCTGCTTTTATTTGCAAATATGTCCCGAGTCGTGCTTCTACGATTGCACAGAATTTTGGTTTCCAGAGCTCCTCATCCCAAAGTCACAGAGGTGAATCTAACGTGCAGAGAGGGTGGAGGCTGTGTCTGCTGTGTCTTTCCAGCATTAAGTAACCAATGCTCCTCATCTTTCTTTGCACATCTTTTACTCCTTTTTGAGCCCTTGGCTGCTAGATGAGCTCCATGTAGCGTACATACATTGCTCCTTCTAATGTACAGCAGTGTTCTGGGTATGGTCATGGTGATCTAGTTGACAAGGCTTTTCCCCATAATGCCTGATGTAATGCCTGTGGCTGAGGGAACCTTCTCTAATTGATAATGTACAGGAAATTATACACTCAGATAGTAAAAGCTGCCCTTAGGCTGCCGCTACGCTTGGCAGCAGAAGCAAAATAAAGCCTCCTTCTGTCCAGCTGGCCATCCACCCTGGTGAGCGCAGCTGGAGGGAGTCCAGGTGGCCCATGTGGTCCAGAAGGATGCACTCTGCCAAGGCCAGATGTCTCTGAATACCCACTTACCTCCAGAGCCTCCATCCAAACCTTCCAGAACACACCAGTGGTGCCTCAAAACTTTAAAAAATGCCACCAAGAAAGTATCTGGTGACAGAAGACTGCTGAAAGATGAGAAGAATGGAGAGTCCTCGTCTCAAACAAGATGTCTGCCAATAAGAGCACCGAGGCTTGGCTGAAAAAAATTATTATAGTCACTTTGGAAATTAAAATCAGTGTCCAACAATCCTGCTAGATGCTACTTCAATTAGTTCTTGGCAACACTACTGGGATGAATGAATGAACCTCAAGGGGGAAATTTGTGGTGGAAGATGAAGTAGAAGAGATCCCTGACCAGATCCAGAAAAATATCTTCCGTACAACTGGACTAGCCAAATCCTGCAGCCCACAAGGAAAGACAAACCCTTAAAACTTGTCTTCCTGCTCCTTGCAAAAATGCTCAGATGTCTGGTGAGTTTAACTAAGGAATATCTTTGCAACTGACTCCAACTGCAAATACCATGTACTGGTATTCATACATCTCAAATTGATTATTAAAAGGAGAAAAATATAACTCAGTGAAAAGAATTGTTTTGGGGATGCCACATTAAAAATTAATAATTTCCCACAATTTAGCAAAGCACATTATTGGACTGTAATCACCCCTTTAAAAAGTAGGAAACCTGCCAGGTGGCAAGGACTTCAGCTTTTTAATGAATTTTCCAGTTCAGCCCTATTTCCAGATCAGCGAGGAGCTGCATCTCTTCCAAATACTACTGGTTTCTAGTCTTTAACTTTTAATAGCTCATCTTCTGCTCGCTGGAAACAGGAGAGTTCCTTCTATTCTCAGTAAGACATCATGAAAAAATGTCAAGTGATATTTCCACCAGTCAACAGAGTGGAAGAAGAGATCAGTACAGGATGATTCACATCACCTGTATGATCACCCACGAACCCGTTCTGTACCCTTCCTATCTTCCCTCCCTTCCTCCTTTCTTCTGGCCCACTCATTCTTCCCTCCCACAGTTTCCATCACCCCACCCTCCCTTTGATTTAGTCCTTCATTCTTCGAGCCCCTTTGCTCAGCTTCACACACCACATGAATCCAGACCTCCCATGCATGAACCTGGAGTGGAATGCTTATAAGAAGAACCCAGTCACTGGACTTATTGTCTGTGCTTTTTGCCTCAGAAGTTTGCAATTTGTCCCAGCAGTTAGATTTTTCCCCTGACAGTTGAATGTTTGATTTGCATGGGGGAAGGAAAGAGACTGCCTGCTTATGAAGAATGGGGAGGACTCTGCTGAACCCTCCCACTCCTCCAGCACATAACATCTCGCTGAGAACACAAGGCTGTTGATAACGGTATTCGGTTTGGCAAACAACAAATCACAGAGCCAGCATAAGAGCCAGGCACATGCTCAGTTAAGGATCGTGCCTGCTGAGTGTGAATCTGCTCGCACAGCGTGCTCGCCACTCAAACACTTAGTTCCTGATGGTGCAGGCGACGTCCAAGAGCAGCAAAAATGCCAGTGAAAGGGTGAGTGCTGCCCAAGGGGCACCTTGGCTCCAGCATCTGCTCCCAGAATAGAGATTTTTGGTTCAATCAGTGCCATAGTAAGTGGTTTTCACTGATGCTGCCTTCCTTGAAATTCGAGTCTCTGATGTCCTTCCTCCCTAGCCAGCACCCCCAGCCACACTGTAGACTGTGACGAGCAAGGTGATGGGGAGGAAGGTGGGCACACTTATCTCTCCTTATAGCCACTGCCAGTTGCTTCTAGTTGCTGATGGTGGCTCACTTGCCAGCGTCCTTCTTCCTTGCTTCCTCCAGCTGTCCCACTGGTGCCAGTGGCATGTCTCAGCCACTGTCTGGAGAAACAGCTGGTTGGTGGGAACTGGTCTCTCTGCAGTATCACAGGCACTGCCTCTAGGGCAGGTTCCCTTCCCATATGAGCCTTATTATGGCTCCTGTATTGCTCATGTACAGCCAAAAGACCAGTAGCATCCCGACCACAAAGCCAGGCTCCCTCTGAGTATTCCTTCAGGCCTCAGAAGTTGTTAATTCTTTTCTTCCCAGGGGCACAGATTCAACTGGAAGGTGGAGTAACTCGCAGACTAGTGGTTAGGCCAGTCTCTGAAAGAGACAGGAGATGTGAAATAGGAGCTGTTAATGCTCCCAGGCAAAGGAAGGAGCTGCAGTTCTGGGGCAGCTCTGTGAAAAAGGAGTGACTGTGCCACACCAGCCAGACCATGACTGAAGTGCAATCAGAAGCCTCCAAGATTGCCTCTCCTGGTCCGTGAGAGAAAGAGAGGCTTTGAGACCTCCTGGAGTAGACCATCTCAGAACCTTCAGCAGAGAAACTCTTGTTTCCTAGTTCTAGCAAGGTGCACACAGCACATGCATGAAGCAGAAAACAATTTGCTGAGTCCTGTCAAAACCAAAGTATTTCTGCACATGGCCAGAGGCTGAACCTTTGGGACCTTTGATAAGCCAACGATTTTAGATGCCTCACAGCATAGGTCATGAGCACTGGTCTGAAGGGTAGCAATTTTGGGTGCTGGTGTTCACAATCAATTATGGGTACCAAAGTCCCTCACATGATCTGGTCTTTCAGCCTTAGGAACAGATGTCATCATCAATATGTGATGTACAATAGCACATTTGAACCCATCTCAGTTACCACCGACAGAATATGTTCCTGCCACAGAAATTAGATACAATCTTGGGCATATTGTGGCTTTGCCTCTGGGTCCTATCTTGCAACTCTGCTTCTGTGAGGAATTATGGAATTGCTCAAGACTTAAATTAGCAATAATAATAATGATTACACGGCTAGGGTATATGTAGCATATACGTATTGGCACCTAGGCTTGTACATGCCAGTAAGAAATTCGGCACAATGATTTAAATACCTACTCACTTCATATATTAAAATGCAGCTTGCTCCCCATACCAGGCCAAGCCTATACCTAGCTTCACATTTGTAGTCCACTTGGCCAAAGATGAGGTTA
This sequence comes from Porphyrio hochstetteri, assembly GCA_020800305.1. NCBI lineage: Eukaryota > Metazoa > Chordata > Aves > Gruiformes > Rallidae > Porphyrio > Porphyrio hochstetteri. The sequence goes on along the minus strand of CM036905.1, from coordinate 30,621,732 downwards.
GTCCTGACAAAAAAGTGCACAACTCTCCACTGCCGTGACATCCTCTGGCTTCACCTGATTGACAAATCACAGCTGCACTGTCACTAGGTGATCCTCATCAAAGTCCTGAGAATCATTATAGGTTCTGCCTTTTAAAAAAATTCATCTTCTGTAGGGCAAACATTGCCAATACATTATTTCAATGACTTCATATGTGTATTCCCTATTGAATGACCAAGAATTTGGTTAAAGACACATTCAGAATTCCCAGAATTCACTTGATTGTATAAGAACTGCCAGTAGCAGTTGGTAAATTCAATTATTAAAAATTGGAGTGCTTGGAAGCATTGAGACTCAGTTGTCAGGGAAGACAGCAGGCCTGCTAGCGGCCTAGCTCTCTTCTCCCAAGATTTAGGCTCTGACAATATCCTCCTGTTCCCATGAGACTGGAAAAGTTACTCATGCTGAGAGTATCTTAATAAGCACATTCTCAAAACACAGCAGCCTTGATGACAGGGGTACAGGCTACCCTAAACCGAGAAGTAGTTATGGGAAGGTACTTGGGAATAATGGAACATGTTAATAACCGACCATAACAAGAGGGTCAAAACACCAGATGTGCAGATGCTTTTAGGCATCAAAGGTAAACTAACGATATTTAGCTATATGTTTATCAGAACTCGTTATAATTACTAACCAATCAGTATGGTGTGAACAGTGTGTGTAACCAATTAGCAGTTTTTTAGCTTGCCACGTTTGCAGTAATAAAGGTATATAATCTGTGTCATTTCACACAATAAATGGCTTCACCTAAAATTCATATCGAATTGCGTGTTGCTCATCGCTGGTCGCCACACTCAGTGCTGATCATTTTCCACATTTAGAAATTTCTGGAGTTTACAAAAATAAAGAGCTATGTTAAAATTCTTTAATTCCGTTTTCAGCACAGGCTGCCAGAGTTGCCAGTTCCCAAAGCTTAAAGGCAGTATACATACTCTTCAAATTTCTCTAAGTCTTGCTCAAAAATCGCTTGTCACTAAATCTCTTTATTCAGTTCTGAAAACATGGTCAGGAAATAAAGATCTACAGGGGTTTGTTACTGCACGGAGGTTTGGTGAGAGAGCGAAAGTTAAGGAGTGTGGAATTGAAGGGTGAATGCTGCTCTTCAGGGAGTAATACTTGGAAATCAATGGGATTTTCCAACGAGTTTCCCTCACACTTAGCTGCCCTTAGGAAGGAGTTTAGGAAGGACTGCACCTCCTGAACTGAAGACTGGCAGCAGCAAACCCACACTTTTAAGCTTGACTTTGTTTTGCTCCCCTTTCACCGGGATAGTCTTGCTTTCTTTAAGCTCTAAGATGTATAGCTGAACCTTTGCTCCACTCAGAAAAAAACTAAGATGCATGGATAGATAGATGGACGGATGGGGTAGATAGATGCATTAAACATTTCACCCTGTACTTGCAAGCTAATGGAAAACACATTTTGTGGCTTTGACAAATCAACAGAGCAGAGCAACCTAGTTTTATATATCACAATCTTATTATTTCCTGTTTTTCTAGTGAGCTTTGGCTTGGAAAGCAAACAGACTTGTGCACAGATGAGTAATATGTTTAGCTTTAGATTTGGCCAGGAAAGAAAATCCCGAAAGATCTTTTTACTTGGATGGAAATAATGCATGTTACTCTGATGCTCCTCTCTGGGATTCAGTTCTGTTGCTGCTTTTATAGCTGACTGCAACGTGCTAATGTGATAGGGCAAAATCTCAAAGGACTTAGATAAATCAGTGGGAGTTCTGAGTAAAATTTAAATTACATCAGAGAAAGGATGTTAAGAATAGGTTTGTCACGAGATTTTCACCCTAAAACCTTTCAAAAAGGGGGAAGTATTTAGGAAGAGCCCTAAACTCTGTGTAACTGAGATTGTTCCTGGAGCACAGACAGGCACTACAGAGAACAGCTGTAGGACTGTCTTCCAGTAACTCCATCAAGTCACGGAGCAAAGGGCATTGCAAGGGCAGAGCAGAGAACAGTATGTCAGGAACACAGTTGTAGGCCACAGCACACAGAGGACAGCCGGTGTCAGACCCATCTGCCTTCCCATGCCGGCCTCTCTCCATTGCTTAGGAAAGGGGGGTATCCATAGAGCAGAATCAGGACTTCAGCATTTCAGAAGAAAGCATCAGGTTTTCTTCTCTCTTGAGCTGAGATTCCATTAATAAAAAGCAGAAACTCGTGTGTTTGGTTTTGTGGGTTTAATTATCATCCCTCAGCAGAAGGTACTGATCAGTTGGACTGGAAGTCCTGGGCCTGAGGCTTCCTGAGGCCCTTGTGCAGTGTAACAGCCCAGCTTTTTCAGTATAAATACAGTCTCATAGTTCCCCTGGGTTGTAACAGTGGTCTCAGTCACTGTCTGTTTGGTTTTTAAGTAGTTGCACTTTTCAATAGATTTCAGGGCTGTGTAGCCAGAACATGTGAACTATATGGATTTAAAACCAGCATACCAACAAAAAGAACATTTACTATTTTTAACCCTCCCTATTTTTAAACTAATCTCATGAATCACTAGGTTCTGTCTCTGGGGTTTTGAAGGGTTGCAATTCACATCACTTCCCAGCTCCAGAGGGTGAGAACTGCTCAGTGTTCTCCTCTCCTCAAAATGTCCATTAAGTATATAGATTACTGTATACTGCCGTGACAGCTTTGTAATCAGACCTTCCTTTCATGAGAAGCTGGCTGGAACCACAGATGTTTCTTGTGTTACATATCATAAAACACTCACCTGAATGTACGAATTCTAGCCATTTTCAGATGAGAATCTGATTTGGGTGTTAGCCAGATGGGCATTTTTGAGGGTCTCTGTTTAATTGGTGGTCCTCATCATTCTCTTCAGCCTTCCACAAATATATACTTACACACATACAACGCTGTTAAAAAACATAATTCAGAATCCTGGTATTTTGAAGCATCAACATGAAGCCCTTGTATGCTTCTGACCTGTACTTCTTCTGTATGCTTCTGACCTGTGCTGCTTCTCCTGAAGAAGACTGGCTCACTGGCACACACCAGTATATACTCACATATTTTTCACACCGAGGAAAGTCAAACACTAGAAAAGGTTTTCCAGAGATGCTGGATGCTGGTGCAGCCTCCATCTTTGGAAGTTCTCAAGATCCAACTGGAAAAAGCCCTAAGTGACCTGGTCTGAGTTCTCAAGATCCAACTGGAAAAAGCCCTAAGTGATCTGGTCTGATCTTGTGGCTGATGTTCAATGGAGTAGGAGGCTGGGCTGCAGACTTGCTGACATCCCTTCCAGTGTTTGTTACCATGTAATGCAGGGGTTCAAGGACTATGCAGTGAGAAGGAAGGCAAGGAGGAGGCAGGCTGGAGGAAGGGAAGGAAGGGAATGGAAAGGAAGGGAGGAATGGAATTTTTCCCAGTGGGTTTGGGGACATTTGTTATCAAATATTAGATAATCTTCAACCTGGTACATTTTTAAGTCCTAGTTGTGTAAGCCAATGACAGTTGGACGTTGTAGAGAGGTGGGCAATGGTCTCTTCAGCCAGGTGACAGGAGATAGGACAAGGGGAAATGGCACAAAGCTGCACCAGGGCAAGGTCAGATTATGCATTAGAAAAAATTCTTCACTGAAAGAGTTGTCGTGGTGAGAACAGGCTGCCCAGGGAGGTGGTTGAGTCACCATCCCTGGATGTGTTTGAAAGATGGGTAGATGAGGTACTTAGAGATATGGTTTAGTAGAGGACAGGTACAGTTGGACTTGATGATCTTAAAGGTCTTTTCCAACCTAGTGATTCTGTGATTCTGTGAAATCAATATAATATCTTGTTTTTCCTTGAAGTTAAAGATTTTGTGGTAATTTTAGCTATTTAAACTAACAACACATAGAGTGTACATATTTTTACAAAACATGTTTAAAAATATGCATTAAGTTTATCTTCCCCCAGCCCTGAAATGTATGGGGAAAATATCTTGTATTTTCCAGTTATCGTAACTGCAAGTTCACACTACATAAGACTAAGGATGCTTTTCACTACAGGTGTACCTGTTCACACGCAGAAGGGCGTGGTAAAAACAGAGATAAATCAGAACAGACAAAAGAATTATGAATGTAATAGAGAATAAACAACATCTGTTGATATATTTCCTCAGTTAAATAGTGTTCATTGCTGTCCTGAGAGTCTCCGTTACCAGTCGTAGACACTGATAATGTACAACTCACACTGATTCCCTTTCAGAAGACACTTCATGACTCTTGTAACATATTTTCTATATTCCCCACTGTTCTCAGGTTCATCTTCCTTCTTTTGTTCCTTTCCACCGCCCTACAAGGACAGGATTTTTCTCCCCTTCTCAGTTTACAACTTCTCAGAGTTCACACCCTTTTCATCCTTTCTCTCAAGAGCTCTCTTAAGCGACCTTACCAGAAAAAATAAACTTATAGATTGCACAATGATTAAAGAGATTATCCACATTAAGCATTCCCCTCGTGAGCATGAACATAACAAAAGCTCATTTAAGAAACTCAAAGCACTCTGCTGTAACTGGGAGATGTATCACATACCTCCTGCAAAATTGGCCCTTTTATTCCTGTTAGATTTAATCAACCACTTGTGTCTGTCAGCCCAGCAAGAAGCCTTTTTGCTTCCTGAGGTTTGTATGAGTTACAAGCCCTGCTGCTAAATCACCAGAACAATTCTATTAGTTTCTAGTTTTTCTTTAGATTTCCTATCTGTTGACCCCGTGCTTAGCCAACTAATAATGAAAAGCTCACACCTATTCATCTAAGGTAGAAGAGCATTAACCAAAATGTCTGAAAGCAAACAGAAACTTCTGCTGTTTCTTCAGGCTGTTTCTCCCTGATGTTCTTCCCACCTCCACCACTGTGACACTGTGTAAGCCAGAGCCAGAAGAAAAGTCCATTTACTAGGAGATTTGACTCCAGGGCCGAGAACTGTCTAAGTCATAAATCTTTTTTTACATAATCACCCCCTTTTTCCAACCAAGTATCCTGTTGTCCCAACAAATTATCTACAGGGCACCATTTGTCCAATAATTTGTTCCTAAGGTAAATATTTTGACATTTTTTCCTCCTTTCAGAAAACACAGGCAATGAGGTGTTTTCAATTAAGGTTAAAGAGTTTGCTGAGGATTTGGGAGATGCTTTTGAAGTTGGGAAAAAATCTGTTGACAACTCTGATCACTTTGGCATAGCACCAAGAATTACAAATGCAAGAAGCCATGTGATTGCCTATTACTGCTGTCTCCAAATGTAAGTGTCACACTGAAGTCTTCCCTCTGGTCTGTTCCTGTTCGTTTCTTATCCTCTTCTGTTAAGTAAATCTCCTTCATTTGGCTTATGGTTGTTAAAGCCATGGTAACAGGAGCACTATCAGTATGCCTACGAGAAGAGAGTCACGTACTCAGGATTTAATTGTTGAGTTTCCCTTAAAAATTAAAGAGAACTGAACAAAAAATGCCAGTAACTGCCATGTCAGTCATGGTCAATATGGTCTTGTTTCAGGTAATATGTGAAATCGAAAAGTATTATAAACTTACTGTTTCTGGTAAGTGCATTAAACACAATATAGAACATTTAGAATGTCTTTTACTTATACAGAAGTAATTCTAGATCATGGAACACCCTTGACTGTATGAGAAAATTTGTATGCTCTCCATAACATATGGAAGTATAACCATATTCATTGTGATCCATGGGCTACATTTCCCTGATAATACAGGGAGAAAATCTCACCTAGTGTGAGATTAAAACTAAGTCAGTGTGTAGCAGCTCAGTGCACAAATTCAGCTTTTTCGCCAGCATTTTACATCATAAGGTCTCAATTTAGTTTTGTGCTACTGTGTGCAAAAGAAGTACAGACTAAATTTTTCCAGCCCCAGATGCTGAGAAAGCTGAAGAACTGGAAAAGAAGCACATGAAGATCGGGGGTAGGCACTGTTTACATGAGTTTCTTTTTCAGAAAACAAATTTCAGTGCATGTTGTGAGGTGTTAGAAACGATACATGCAAATAATGTGTTTAAAAAAATGGTAGAAGCATTTTAACATGAACCTTCCCATAAATCAAGTTGTCAATCTGAGTCATCCAGATTGTTGAAGGGGTCAAAAGCAGAGCATTTACACTGCCTACTGATATGGAGTTGGTAGTGAAACATTTTTTTTCAAGTACTTTTCATAACCTCATAGTACCTGTGGGAGAAATAAAGGACTTCAGATAATTCTGGCAAAGTAGAATCAAACAGTAGGTTCAGTGCATCCATGACAAGTTTATTTTAATTCATCAATCCTTTATGAGCAGGTGAAAAGAATCATTCTAGCTATAAAATCAATATAACCACCATTGTAAGAACATGTTTTCAAGATTATTCTTTCAAGATTATTCTTTCACTTATATATGGTAACAGCTTATATTGAACCATCAACTTTTCAGAGACACATTCCTTAAAGCAGTACCCTGGATCTAAGGATTCTGATCCTGTAATTTCAGATTTGTAGTTTAATGATGTAATTGCAACATCCAATAAGCAAGTTACATATTTAATGTTTCAGTGAAATATATTTAAAAATTATAGCAGCCCAAGGGGGACACTCACCTAGGCATCTAGTTCAGGAGCACCTTGTTAATGGAGTGAGTGAGGCTTCTCTGCAGGTTAGCTCAGGCAATCTCACTTAGAAGCTTATTTCCAACAGTTAATTCAAATAATTACCTTAAATGTGCAGTATATGGAAACCCTCACTAAGTTCCTTTTTAAGACAGGTTCCGTGGAAAGAAGACACCTGTGAAAATAAAGGCGAGTTTTCTCTACTGTATTTCAGGATATAATTTCCTTCAAACTTTGCACAGTAAATGTTTATTTTAAAATAGTCTATGGCAGCTGCTCTTTTTGGAAGAAAAAATACATGCCTGCAGTTTACACTTCTTTATTCAGATTCACTCTTTTACTGTTTCAATTATTTGCTTTATTTGTTCACCATTTCAAATTATGTCTTGAATAGTTTCTCATTTGAGGTTTGCTACGTGATTATTTGTCAAGGTAAGGAAAAAAAATCTTATGAAAAATTTACATTATGAGTATCAGTTCTGAGGATTTTCCTTGATTGCATAAAAGTGTGCTCTCTGCTTTTATTCTGGCAATCCAGTGTACCCTGGCACAAACTTAAATCACAGAAGATTTAGCTTTTGGAAGGGCTTTGTGAGCTCTTTACCAATCTAATAATATATTGCTAAGGCAGCAATGTCTCGTTCTCTCTGGCTTTCAGGTTCAGCTTTTGTTGTCTTTAAATTCCTTTTTGCATAATAGAAAAAGATGTCCTTGCATTATAGGAAGTGCAGCAGCATAATTGGTCTAGTAACACAAACTTAGGGACACATAGATGCCAGTGGAATACAATAAAATATACCAGTGTCCTTTTTGTACTTTTTCTTGAATACTAATGAAAAACCTTACACCTCAAGATCTGGTTTTATTTTCGTTGTGTAGTACTGAAGAAACAAAGGTCCATACATATCCAAAATTATCTTGAAGAAAGCAATGACCCTGATGGAATGCAGTAGCTGCCACAGCTGTATTTCAACATACACTGGACAATAAAACGATACATCACAGGAAGGTTTACATCTCTCATGCTTTCTTGTGCAGTTACTTCTTCCTCTGCCTCTTAGATTTACTTCTCTTTTAAATACATTACCAAGCCAGAGAACTAATTTATTTACAGGTCTATGATTTTTTTTTCAATACACTGGAAAGAAGTTTAGTAACAGCTGGGAATGCCTGAGGTTTGTCTAAAGCAACCGTATTTATTACAGATATTCAGTATTTATGGCCTTTTCCAGAGTATATACAGCTTAACAGCAAAACCTGCTTCAGACCAAGCCTTCATTCTGCAGAAAAACAGAACAACCTAAATACCAATGTAGAGGAATGTGAACTATTTTCTTCAAATGGGATACACAGAACAAAAATGTGTTCTATGTGCATCCAAGATGTAGATATAATCCATATATAATGCAAGTCTCCATTGCAACACTGCCCCTGTGTGAATGAGGTGAAGCTATTTGCTTTATCTGGTCTTTGATTTTGTATTTGGAAATAGGAATAACATTCCTATCCTACTTCCTGGGATATTATGAGAGCACAAGCTGTAAATCATTTTGGGATGCACCAATATTATGGGTATAGGGTCAGATAAACATTCTAGCTCAGATAGATCAAATTAATGTGCAAATACCAAGTATGAGCCATGTTATTCCAAGATGTGATCCTCCCAATTTATAACAAGACATGATTGTTTCAGTTAGCAATAACACATAGTAAGATTAGATCAAGTAGTATGTTGCTGGTGGCAATCCACAGATTTTCACAGAATTTAATGAAGAAAACAAGATGTCTGTGTTTTCAGGTGAAATATTAAAAGGAACAAAAATAAGCCTCTGAGTGGAGAAATGCAAGCAGATGGAAAAACTATTATGCAAATGCATGATTCATAGTTTTCCTAAGGAAATGATTTGACCTGAAAACTCTGAAACTGGAATCTGGCCACAACACAGATGCATGCCAAAGGTCTGATCCTTACTTACTTTGTTGGAATGTTCTTTAAAATTGCACAAAGAATCCCATTATTTAGGGGTTTGGAAGATCCCAGCTCAGCTGACTTCTCACTTGACTTAAGTTATAGTGCCATCTACTGTAGCAGATACTCCAGATGTATTATAAAGTTTCCCTGAGTTAATTTTTCAATTGTTTTCCACTGCAGCTGTAAACAGATCAAGCTATGAATTTGGAAGCACTCAAAATAGCGTCAGATATGAATATAAACAGAAGGGACTTCCGAAGTTACAACACAGTTGGAATGTACTATTAGGAAACCAGACAGATGTACAAACGAAAGCGAAGACTTACTGAGGGTGTATAACTTGCTTTGGAGGTCAGAATAGCCAACTGCCCCTCCACTCCCTGGCCTTTAAATACTAAAATTAGAAGGAAATTTTCCTGCTATTGGATTTTCATACACCTGCCAGGTCTGGAGTTTTTGCAGCTTCTTTTGAAGCTTCTGAGAGTGTGGCTACTCAAGAGGATACCCCAAGAGATGAACCATTCCACTGCAAGAGGGATTCTTTCTGTACTCTGCTCTATTAAATGCACTCACTGCTAACCTTGATTCCTTCCCTCCCCCAAAAGATGGCACAGGGTTGAATTTTACGCCCATCTGCCTGAGCAGGGATGCAAAGTTGTACATTTCCATACATATCCTCCCACAATGCTCCCATGTGATGAGCATATGTAAAATATCACAGGGCTGCTGCTGAGATCTCAGACAGAACTGGGGCTGAGAGTCTTGCCTTTTTGAATACAACTACAACACGCTGCAGAGACAGACACTAGTTAGAGACAGTTCCCCTGATGCAGGCAATGTGGAGACAGATATAGGTAGCCTCCAGAGAGCCTTCTGGCATGTTGGTATCATTACTGGGACACAACCAGCTCTTAGGACAGGGACAGTCAACACAAGGCCCACAGTTTTGCAGCCCATGTATTCACAGTGCAGCTGTAGTCTGGACAGCCCTGCAGAGAAGTCAATGACAAACAAGTATCTCATTTTTCTACAAGCTCGTTAGACCAGAAGGAATTACATTCCAGAGACCCTCTGCTTTGATGCAAATGAAGGAAAAGGTACTAGCCCTACTTCAGTATTGGTGTAATTTTCTAAGTGCAAAGAAAGAAATCTTCACCCCGATGAGTGAGTGAGCATTTGCAGTCTATAATTTCTGTTCAATACTCCAGACAGCATCCACTGATTTGCTGGACCTGTAGCCAGAAAACATTTCGCAGCTTCCTCAAAACCTTTGCATCAGCTTCCAAGTCAAGTCAGGTGGATTCACATCTAAAATGCATCTGGTTGCATCACTGAACATCACATTCAAAACAAGACTATACTGTTTTGCGTCTCAGACTGACGGGGCTCTGTTCTTTTTGTTACCTACTACTGGAAACCAGCCTGCCCTTTCTGCTAGTTCCTCAGACAGTTTTGCAGCTGATGGCTGCACTGCAAAGACAGCGGAGATTTACAGCTGGTTAATTCTCCCTTTCCAGTGAACTGCATTGTATGCCTTCTCTTTTTTGCTTGTGCTGTGAATGATTCCCCTGTTGGAATTTTTATTAAGCAATGGAGAACAAACTTTAAAGAAACACCTGATAGTGCAGCTCACTGAGAGGCCATCTCACATGAGGACTGATTGTCCCCCAGATGGGGCTTCCATGATGGGATTTAACTCCACATCAGCAGGTTGAGTATTTTATTAAACCTGTGTGAAAGCACTTTTACTGCTTGAAGGCACTCTTCTCTGAAAGTCCTTCTTTCAAAACATTTATAGAACTCTTAGCTGAAAAAACTGGCCATTTTTCATTGGGCATGGCACCAGAATGTCTGGAAAAAACCCAACCTTTAACAAACTAAAGGGCAGGCTAAGGTGCAAAGCCAGACCACAGTTTCAGAGTTGTTTGGAACTGGCATAAACCGGAATTGCCACTGAAAGAGGTCACACTGCCCTTCCCCGACCCTTGTGTGCGTGGCCCCTGCCGCTCCCACCTGCTCACACAAATCTTCATACGTTCTCATGTCAGCTTAACTCTTTTTACTGTGGTAATTTTGAGCCAGACCACTGCTCTGACCCAGTTCACCACGGTCTACACGGGTTACGGCTTTATTGCTAATTAAGAGAGTGTCAAGCTGTGCAGAGGGATGTGTAGCTACTCTCTTAACAGCTGGTCACCTCTGGAGAATGGCTGCTTCTGTCCCAGGAAAAAAATGGTCCTTGGTCTTCTACAGATCACACATAGTGCTGTTGTAGCCCCAAGACATAATTACTCTTTTATAGGGTGTTTTTTTCAGTTCAAAGAGTCTGAAAGAATGGTGTGGCTGTGTTGCAGCTTACCAGGAGAGGGGTTTTTTAGTGTGTGAAGCAGTGGGTATGTTGCTTGTTCTGTTATAACATAGGCAGGGTGGGGGTGGATGAGGAAGGGGTAAATTTGGGGGGCTGTGTAGGACAGATGGACACGGAATTAGCAAAGTCTCATTTATCCTGATCAGTCAGGGGGATCCTGAACTACATCATGAGTCTGCCCAGGCACAAAAAGGGGAGGTGCAGGCAGGAGAAGGAAGCATTGCAGGAGGGCAGCTCCCTTTTCCTCCAGTGGCAGTGGCCACTTCCTTCAAGTGCCTGGAGGACTTCAACTGGTCTTGGAAGGACATTGTGTCTCTCCTGGTAATGATGTACACATAAACTGATCTTAGCAAAAGGAATTAAAAGCTGCAGAGACAGCTTTGGCATATGTAAAGAAAGGTGAGAACTGGTGGTTTTTATGCATCAGGGCTCTGGTTTACTGCCCAGGGCAGAGCAGCTGACACTCCGCTGGGAACCAGTTCTTGTCCATAAAAGTTGTTACAGGTCATCTGTGTGAAATTATATGATGGTAATACTGAATCTTTACATGCTCAAGTTTGGGCTGAGAGTATCATAGGAGTGTGTGCCACTAGACAGCAACATTAATGTCCCTGATGAATAAAAAGCAAGCTTATCTTCACAGCCATTCATTTTTAGTTACCATAGAAACAGCCATTAGAGCCATTTTATATCTGGCTGACAAATCCCATGTTTTCTGATCCTGCTTTTCTGATCTCTCTAGCTTTTCTTTCTTCTTCTCTATTTTTGTTCTATCATGTCTAATTTTTATTTCAATGTCTGAAGAAACATAACTTCTACCTGAAACACACATTTACTACTTTTGTCTGTGAAATTCTCCATTACTCCTCATATGTATGTGCTCAGTTCATAATAAAAATACCTATTTCTAGTTAAAAAACAACCAAACAAAAGGAATAAAGACACACACATGAAACAAAATTAGAGTTATGGATACTTTTTCTTTCCTTTTCTGTTGCAATGAAGTGAGTATCAGATTAATATTAGAATGATATCTCCCTTCTAATGAATCTGCTATAGATTCTCATTTATTCTCCTAGTTTGCTCATTTTCAGTCATCCCAGATGGGTTACAAACACAAAGCAGGAGTTTGTATTCACTCGCATTTTATATTGGTCAAATTATATTATTTTTGTGATTGGTTTTATTCATTGAAGTTTTCTTCCAATATTTCTGCAATTTTCTACTTATAGAAATGTAGTTATAAGATATGTAGTCATTAGATACGTAGTCATAACATAACTACATAAGATATATAGTAAGATATCTACATAGGATATGTAGTTATAAGACATGTAGTCATATCTTATGACTTTGCACCTGCAGAAAATCAATGTTTTTAAAAATGTCCACACATTCTGAGTGGCTCAGATACATAAAGGTGCTAAATTCCATCAGTGTTTACTAACTTCAGCTACTACTGCTGCGGCTAGCACTCTAGAATCCAGATTCTCACAAATTCAGTAAGTGGAAATCTGAGTTCAAATGTCTCCTTTGATTAAAGTAAGTATCATGGTAAACCTACATAACCTATAGAGAGTTAATTAATATATTATAACACTTGCAAACTATATAATAAACTTGGATTTAAAGTGTTGTGAAAATGCAAAATAATTATGAGTACTTTGTGTATTTTCTGTAACACAAAATGAAGTTGGGTTAAAACTGATTCAGAATGAGACCTTACACACCAGAATTTAATTATTACATATGAGTATTATTTATTCCTAAAATGCCCTTAACATTTCTAAAGGAATAACCATATTTAGAGAAAGGAATACTTCTGAGCCACTAAGCTGTTAACAGCAGAAGCATGTTCTATTTAGACACGTGAAAACACTGCAGCACTCCCCGAGAACAGCCTTGAAAAAACACGACTTTGCTGCATTACAAGTATTCTGACAGACAGTCTGATGGTGTCAGCTCACCAGTGCACACAGCTTTCATGAATTCATATGGTGCTCATTGGTTCCTCTTTGCTGCTTTAAATCTAAACCTTTGTCCTGTAACAACTGTCAACAGTGCACACGTCATTGTGATTTACGGTACGGACAGTGGTTGAGGGCTCCTCCTCCCCTGTGAACTGCACGGCAGCAAGTTGTCATGGGAGTTAGAGCGGTGATTTATTCTGCAGTCTCCTCAGGACCAAACCCCCTGGCTGCCTGTGCAGCCTCATGCCCTGAGGAACTCTCAGGGGATGTGGGAAGGAAAATATCTGTCTCTGCAGGCAGCATGGCCCCTGGGAGAGCTGCAGATAAGAGCAATCCCTGTTCCCTGGGGCACTTCTGCAAAGGTGCCTGGTGAAGCCCGTCCTGCTGCACCTGCCTGCTGTCCCCCAAAACAGCCACTAGAGATCTTGGTGGTACAGCAGCAAGATAGGAGTTGGGACTTGCCATGCCACAGAAAACGCTGTCCTAGCAGCAGGAGTGATGAGATCCTGGAAGGAACAGACATGGGCATGTCCCCTCTGACCATCTCTAAGTGCTCACATGGACACTGCTCAGCACTGGTGCAACCCAGCCCCAGCATCGCTAAACCCCCATTGTGCACCCAGCTGGCCAGCCCTGTGTACATGGGTGTACACCACCACTGTCTCCCTTTTCCTCCCAACCAGCAAACACTGTCCTGGTTTCTGGCCTGGTATTTGATCAGCCACCAGTGATGCTCAGAATGCATGACAAGAGTGGGAAGCAGAGTGCAGTCTCCTTCCTCCCCTGTGCACTCTGCTTTGGCTCCCTGGTTTCACACCTTCTCTGTCCCTCCCTTTTTATCTCAGTCCTGTGGTGGGGGACATCACAGTACTGGTGTCTGCAGGGGGAACCTGGGGTAACGCTCACAACCAGATGGGTATCTAGTGCAGCCTGATCCCTCAACATAGATCAAAAACAGTGCAGAGAGGTCCACATTCCCCTGGAAGGCATGGCATTTCTTTAGGACTGGGTACTACCAGATGTGCACAGCCCCCTTCATGCTTTCAGCTAAGCCCTACTCACTGCACCAAACCTTGTTCCTCCCAGCTACAGGTGTGGGTATGGCCCATGCACCTCCTCTCTTCTCTCATTTCTTTTTCCCTACAGCACAGTAGCAGAAAATGATCCAAGTCACACACACAGCCTGCATGGATGTGGCCACGGGGTTGCAGATGAGAACATCCTCACTGGGATAGTCCTCAGGACCAATCTAGCGGAGCTGCGTGGATGTGGCTGAGGAGCAGCATGAGACAGGATCAAGTGCTGTTTGAATAGAACTACATTGCTTCCTAGTTCCAGAATAATTCTGGTTATTTATATCAAAGTAATGATAACTATTGCTACTCTTGAAACCTGGAAGTGTAGAAGTTTCAAAAAACCAAACTTGAAGATTACTGAGGAGGCTTCTCTTGTCTGAAGCTGTATCTCTGAATAGCTGAACTTGAAAGAAAGGAAGCTTGGGGGACAGTGTTGTATCAGCCTGTGCTCAATGTGCAGTACAGGATCGAATAGTGAAGTTTCTTTTCAAATTCCGAGTGAATCCTGATATCAAAAGTAAACAGAAATTAAAAAGGAAAATAAAAATCAACAAAAAACTATGCAATTGTTATCCCAGAGCTCAAATTCTTCAAAAATAATCAAAACCATCTGCAACTGACTTTAATATTGCTATTCCCATATTTGCATATATATATATATACATCTCCCATCCAGAAAAAAAACGTTTAATGCATTTACAAGTTTAGGAGGTTGCAGTCTATTTAGAAGGGGAGATTAACTACAGAAAGGTATTGCAAAAAAAAATAGATTAGTGTTCATCTTAAGGGTAAAATTTAATTTTAGGAGAGAGGTTTTTAAAGAAAGAGAAAGCAGAGCTATCAAAAAAAATTAGCATGTGATTTAAAGCTGAAAATTCAGTTTCATACTTCTGGAGGAAAGCAAGCCTTCTTATTAACAGCTCAGACGGAAATAGATTCATACAGGGGAAGCGAATTTATTACCACTTCTTGCATCTAGTGCACCTTCCTCCCTTGAGGGTTGGGAAATCCATGCCATTTGTTAATCATCTCCTAATTCCCCTTAATTTTCAACCTGGCTCTGAACCACAGAGTGAAGAGCTGAAGCAAGAGAACGAGCAGACTGACGGGCAGTTGTAGGGGGAGAAAAAAGATGGCACTCTGTGCTCGTGTGTATGAACCCAGAACAACCGAATACCTACAAAACCAACGCTGGGCAAGAGATGAACAACACCAGCTCTTTTCCTCCAACAGCTGTGCCAGAAGGAGTTCTTGTAGATATGATTCGGATGCAGTTTCATGTTACATTTAATCCAATCTAACTGTGAGGTGCAATGTAAAGAAGAGGAAATATTCCCCCTTTCTCAGGACAGGCTGTTGCCACCATTGTTTGGGAATGGGAACATGACTGTCCCTTTGCTTGTAAGCCTGCAGTTACATTAATTAGAGTTAATAAAACGTGCTTTTTGGGCCTTTGAAATCAAGTACTCAGTCAAAGATTTGTGCCTATTTACCATATCTTTTACTATATATATATATTTGCCATCTCAGTTTTATAAAATGAGGCATTTCAGTGGAAAACACAATTTCTCACAGTTTAGAGTGTACAGACTTTTCCCATTTGTATTATTTTACTGAGAGAAAAACAATAAAAGAACAGGCACAGTGACTCCAGGCAGCTTTTGAAAGCTTCAGGACTACAACTAAAGAAACAAAACATATTCAATGCAGTTTCTTAGTCTGTGAGCCTGAATGGCTCAGACTGTGCCATTCTCAGCCTCAACTCCTCAGGGGAATTTCTAACATATTATGGGGGAATTTCTAACATATTATGAAGATACACATTTCCTGTGTTGTTCCTATAGCAAAAATAGATTACTTTTTAAACACGTTATTATCTTGAAACTGGTTCTGCCACTTTTACCTGCAGAAATATATTTAAGTATATTTTGAAGTAATCACACACAATACAAAGGGGTGGGAAAAGCGCTCTCCTCCCCTTTGTCTGGCAGCAGTAACATCCCAGCAGAAAAGTCTCTGAAGGGCCTTGGAGAGGAAAGTGTGGAGATGTCTTGTGTCATAAGGCTCTTGGAGCACCAGCTGCTGCTTTTTGTATTTAAAATGAGGATTACATTTGAATTTGCATCATTACAGCACAAGAGACCAAAGGAGCAAAATACAAATAAATAAGCTCTTGTGGATCCATGAGAAATGGGGATTTAAGGTACAGGTCACTTTCTTACGTAGACTTGGCAGCGTTCCTTTTTCCTCCTGCTCTTGGTATCAAGGGAGCTGTTGCTGTATGTCAGATGAAAGACTATCCCATGGTGTGAAAGAAGAACTGATGGAAGACACAGGTCATCTGCCACCACTTGTTCTCATGGTGGGCTGTGGGTTTGGAAGGTGTGCAATTACTTCATAACCCATGGCTTTTGCTGGCCCAAACAAACCTTACCAGGACTCTTCTCCCAGACCAAGTTGTATCAACTGATAACTCTTCCTCTCATGACCACATTTCTGTTTCAGCCCATGCTCCATGTCAGCCTTCTGAGCTTTACTGGCTGAAGGCAACATGTGATATAAATAATTTTGATGTGTCCAAAACAGAAAACACTAACATTTTCACTAGAGTGCGTCAACTCTTGAAGTTGCTCCATGGAAAGATAATGATTCACAAAGAAGCTGTCACTGATCACAAGAAAGATAAAGGCATATTTAGTGAGTCTACTCGGGCAAAGAATGAAAACACAGCAGAAAATAAATAGAACAGCTTGCATAATATTTAGTCTCCTACACCGTTTACAGAATTTACTTAATGATATATATACAAGAATAAAAATTATAATAGCCTATTCTGTAAATGGCTGTGGGCAATAAATCTAGCAAGTCAAACTATTAGGAAGGCTCCTAAGTAGGAAAGCTCCCTCAACATGAAACACACTGGGGGGCGGTGGGAGGGCTCTGTGTGTGTCTGTGTGTTGGGGGTGTGTGTGTCCAAGGGCTTCATTGATCATCCTTCATTATCTTAAAGAACAAAGAAGAGGTCCATGGCTTTCTCTGCCTCTTCAAAGACCCCCGGCAGGGTTCTTCAAATGCTAGTGACAATCCCTGAGGTGGTTTTTGAGGTGACAATAATGACTTTCTCATTCATCTTTAATTTCCTTGCCCTTTTAAACATCACAATCTGTGAACAACTATCTCCTGTGAATCTTTTTCTGTTCATTAGGATAGCAAGGGTTAAGTTTTCTTGACTTTACTAACTTGGTTCAGCATGGCCAGAGGTATTGTCACAGTGCTTCTTTCTGGTCTGTAGAAGACTAGTCATTAAATCAGTTCATTGTTAAGCAAATATGTGAATCCAATTAGATCTCAATACTTCAATAGTACCTGTATGGACTATAGGACATCCAGAAGAAAAGTGAAATCTTCCTTGTAAAGTCAACGAATCATTTAATTCACATATGACTTGTGCAGTTGTTGATGTGAAGTTGTACTTTTAACCTGCGGTCAAACAGAGCATTATTAATCATAATTATAACCAATATTGAAAGTTCAATTAAGACTTTTAATTTGCTTGTTCCAACTATCATCTCTAAAATGTTTGTTTTCTCAGGTTTTACTCTGGACTTTTCCAAAGGAACCTACTAGTTCCTCTACCCAGGACACTCCAATAGAGTTGAAAACAAACTCAATGACAGGGTTTCTGTCTTCCAGAATTATTAACACAAGGATCTGCAGCTGATAGATTTTAACACACCACAAGCTTGATAGGAGCCCCAGGTTCAATGCTAAGCATCTCCATGTCTGAGGTATATCTGCTTTCCTGGCACATGTGCTCCACAACACATCCCTTGATGTGGTTCTCTGATTCTTCAGCTCTTTTCTGGTCTGTTCACCTTTTCTTCCAATGGAGACTACAACGTGGGCAGCTAGATAGACAGGGATGGTCTGTACCCAGGTCCTGGACCCAATGTCAAGTCAGGACAGTTTGGGACATGGACACTTATCTAGGAACTGATTCAAAGAAATGTAATCATGCTTAATAGATTGATATAGGTGTAGCTTAAGAGACAATTAATATAAGAATTTTCATGGTTTTAAAAATAGATTAGTTTAGGAGAAAGCTGTAACTGTGTAGGCTACTTGTGAGAGCACCTACAAAACTTAGCCATAACAATGCAACAGCAACAGCCTTGAAGATAAAGAATTTGTGTGTTTTCAGGAATAGATTAGTTTTGGATTTCAGCAGTCATCACATAAGCGGTTTCATGAAAGCGGCTACAAAACTCAGCCATAACAGTGCAACAGCCTTGAAACTCGAGGAAGCAGGAGATAGAGGGGTCATAATTAATAAGACTAATGGCCAATTAGGAGACAGAGTATATCTTATTTTCAGTGAAGCACTAGCTAGTCGGTGCAGGTGTTGGGAGCCCAGATAAGCATGGAGGAGAAACGTAAAGAGCATGCGCTGAGAGCGAGGAAGACGTCGAGTCTTCATCCATGAAGACCACTGGAAGACCCCCTGAGTGTCACTGAGCATGCTCTGTCTGGGAGGGGTTAATGTAAATGACTTCTTAGAAATAATTAGCATAACTCTGCCTTTTCTTAGAAATTATAATGAATATGTATAGTTAATCTGTATAAATATGAGAAATTTGGCTTTAATGGGCGCGATCCCATGTGCCCACCGCTGCAATAAAGGATCCCTGCTTCAAAGTCGCCAAGGCTACTGAGTTTTGATTCCAGTTTTCCAAGGCATCAGAACTGAGAAGTGCTCCCAGACATAGAAAAACAAATTCTGAGTCAAGCTAAAATAAGACTTAGCATTTTTATTCCTTGAAGTGATGTTTTTACATTATTTTAATTCAGTCTGCAAAACACGAGCTTCTTATTGTCAGCTCACAATAAGGTAAAAAAAGCAGCTTTATTTTTGGATGTTCAACATAATGTACAACGCAGAGCATGACCTGTGAGGTAGAACATTATGCACATGGTGCGTTATGTTCCAGGAGGTGCTGCTTTTAAAATCACCTGGAGCTTCAACAAGGATCTGGGTAAGAGGCACATTCGTTCAACACGAATTTGAAGCTCTCTTTTGGAACCCTAACAACTCTGAACGCATTAAAAAAAATAACGCATCTCTCGATTTGACACGAATTGTCATCACTTTGTGTTCAAAGCGAGCTCTGTAACCGCCCGAGTATTTCAGAGTCCGGCTGAACAGGGAACAGCATGTGCTTGTCCACCCGCGTTCCACGCTTCACACCGCGCTCCCGAGCCCAGCGTGCGATCCCCGCTTCATTTCACGGGGGTTAACGGAAGCCCTCGACTGTTAGGCTATCAACGCGCTTCTCACCGGCTAGAGCGCCTTCCTCGGCGCTGAGGCCAACAGAAACACTAGGAAGCACCCAACAGAGCTTACAGGAGCCCCGGAGGCAGGAGAGCCCTGGACAGCCCCTTCGCAGCACACCCCGTTCGAGACGGGCCCGGCACGGCGGGCTCCCGCCGCCCCCTCACACGGTCGAGGCGCCGCGAACCCGCGGCCTAGGACAGCCACGCAGTAAGGAAAGAAGGAAGGAAAGGTGGAGAGGGTGGGAAGCTGCCCGTGCAGACGAGGAGGTGTAAGCGGGCCTCCGTGGGTCGGCCCCGGCGGGGCGGAGCGGAGCGGGGCGGAGCGGAGCGGGGCGGGGCGGGGCGGGGCGGGGCGGGACGGGACGGGACGGGACGGGACGGGACAGCCCTCTCCAGGCAGCCGCCACTTCTGCAGCTGCCGGAAAGCCCCCGACCTCGCGCGGAAGTGACGCCTCGTGCCCCGCCTCCTCCCTCCCTCCATCCATCCTTCCCTCCCTCCCTCCCTCCCCCTCCCGGCGGCGGCGGCTCCGGAGCCGGGCGCGGCTGGCGGCGGCCCGAGGCGCGGCCGGGCGGGATCATGGCGGACGGCGTGGACCACATCGACATCTACGCCGATGTGGGCGAGGAATTCAACCAGGTACGCGCGGCCGGCGGGTACGGCGCGGCCCCTCCCCTCCTTTCCCTTCCCTCGCCCGCCTTCGCCGCCGCGCCTCCTGCAGGGCCCTCGGCGCCGCGGCTGGGCCGCGCCGCCGCCATTGTTCGGCCGGCTCCGCCGCCGGGCTTTCCCGCCGCCGAGCGCGCGGAGCTGCCCCCTCCCCTCGGCGGGATGGGAATGGGGAGGGGAGAGGCCGCGCCTCAGGCTCGGCCCAGCCTGTGAGCGCCCATCGGGGCCCGGCTCGGTGGGGAGCGCCGCGCCGCTCGGCCGCGGTTTCTGAGGGGAGGCTGCTGGCGGGGAGGGAAGGGAGGGAGGCCACAGTGCGCCGGGAGCCAGCGCTTTCCCTCGTTCCCTTGTCGAGTGCCCGTGCAGAGGAGCGGCTCCGGATCCCTCTCCCGCCCCGGCGCAGAGGAGGCCGTAGAGGACGGGACCCTCCCGGATGCGGTGGGGAGAGCAGCGGCTCCTTGCCGGCCGTGACGGCGGAGGGGAAATACTGCCATTGTTCGCAGATGAATAAAGAAGCCGCCGAGCGGTAACAGTTTCTCGGCCGCTCTTTGCGGGGGAGGAAGAACTCGTGCAGCTTTACGCTGTTGGAGAAACTATCTTCCTGTTTTATTTTTTAACATTTTAATTCATTGTTCTCATCTAGCCATTAAAAAAGTCACGCAGCTCTTGTTTAGAGGAGGAGCTCTGTTTTGGTGAGCAAGTGTGGATGGAATAAACAGAACTCCCTGGATTACAAGTAGCCCACTTCTCTAGCGTTTTTTTACCTCTCACCTTTCCCCAAAAGCCGTGTGCCTACTTTCTTACCGAAGCCTGGCATTTATATCAGTTTTGTGTACCATCTGTCGTGTTTTGTGATTTTTGCACTTCTCTGGGTTGTGTTGCCCCAGATTGCATTGTTCCTGCCCTAGAACATAAATAACCGAGAACAACTGCACTTTCACTGCGCTAAGTGATGTCCAACTGTTTGCCTGCCTGCCCTTCAGAGAGCTAGGAAATAAAAGTAATGCGTTATAGAAGTCACGGCTAACTTGGATCGCTTCTTAAAACTATCTCAGGAAACGAATTCTTTATATATTTTTTTGATAAAGTAATTAATATTATTAATTTCATCTATTTTCATTATAAAATAATGCCGTACTAGAAAGTAGGTGGAGAGAGCTGATTTGCTCTTAGGAAATCGTCAAACGTAGACAAACTCCATTATAATTGGAGACCTGTTATATGAATTTAAATGGTGGTGAACCCTAGCACAGTTCCACTGAGTATAAGAGTTTCTTCAGTTTCTTAAATATCTTGTTTTTGTTTAAATCAGTTTACAGGTTAAAGCCTGATAACAAACCAAGCTTTTTTTTTTAATATTATTTGAATCCAGTAGTGTCTGAGTAAGTTCATGTGTACAGAAGGCCTCAGCGTGGTCTTGTGCTAGGAGTATAGTGCAGACAGGTACTGCCAGAACTAAAGCGATGGGGATGCTCCGTTTCACTCGCATAGTCCTGGCCTGCTCAGGTTATGGTTAATATTGATATTACCTATAGCTATAGTGTAAGGAAGGGTGATGAGAGATTTGAGTCTTGTAATAATTTGGTTTAGTTGATTCCAGCAGTCTTGGAACCCGTTTGCTCTTTCCACTGCATTCACTCTGATTGCTTTCCTTGCCGGGGCTGCATTTCTGTAGTCGGTTCTCAGTTTGTGAACCTTGCAAAATACTAGGCAAAAAAAGTGAGAGGAGGGTAGTGCCCCTTTTCTCTCAGCTTAGCTTTGGGGTTTTGGTTTGGTTATTTTTTTTTTGTTGTTGTTGTTGTTTGATTTTTTTTCAAAATTTTGCTGTTTGGTCTTTTCCAAGTTTCATTTTTTTGTGAGTTTCCTTTTGGCTCAGGACTTGTTCAGTTGAACTGTGTTATCTTAAAATCGAAAGTTTTACTGTGAGAGATTGACACCTTTGCACTTTCCCATTTCCTTCGGTCAAGTACAAGAGAAGGCTGGTTGTTGCTGTCTGCAGTATGACTACCTTTAAGTCTGATATACTTGCGATGAGTTCTCTAGAAGCTTCTATTCATGAACTGCTTCCGATTTGAAGCTGAGAGCTTAAATTGATAATATGGGGCATGGCTTTGTGTATTTGTGGATGGTTGAAGATAATTTAGAAAATACTGTAGGGAGAAAGTGATTTGCGTTATTAATTTACGCAGTGGATTGCATTAATTTGTGTTTATTTTACAAACACCATATTGGTGAGGAGAATTTGCTGTATGTTTAAAGCAGTAAGTTACCGGTTTTTGATTGTGCTGCACTTTGACTTATCAACATTCGTTTGAGTTGCACTGTAGAGGAAGCCTTTTCACTAGTTTTGCCAGTCGCGGGGCCTGAAAAATGCACTGCGCAGCTTTGTCATTCTCCGGGGTGCAGTATAACTGTATTTATATACCGAAGCTAGGACAAAACCTTTGTTTGCATCTGTAGTAAATGGGCCATTTAGGACTTGTGGCTGGATGCGCTTCCTTTCATTGTTTAGAGCCTCAAGTACTCATCCCTGAGGCTCTTCAGTGATTTCTTTTTCCCGGAGAGGGGGGCGGGGAGAAGGTAGGGTTTTTCAGCTTGATTAGTGCTAAATGAGCCAGAGGTTCTAAGGGTGAAATAAAAACCACAGAGACATGAGTTTACAGGCTGGCTAAGGTGGATGACAACTGTCTTGCGTTGCATTTAGTGCTGGTTGCGATAAGCTGGCTAACTTGACTTCAAAGTGCGGTCATTTTTAGCGAAAATAAATGCATATTTCCCATTCCATCTGGAGCTCATCAAAAAACTGTCTGTATTGCCTCTTACCCTTTCATTAACTTAGTGTTCATCATAATTATATTCTTTCTTTTCTTTTTTTAATTGTCGTCCCTCCCTTTTTTAAAGAACGTGTTTGAGTCATTTTTCATTTTATTCTTCTAAGCTGGGTTCTGCATCTAGCAGTCGTTTGTATTTATTTCAAGTTTCATTTTGAGATGAGCGTCTCATAAACGTAGTACCTGCATACATTGCTGATGAACTTTAGAAATAGGTATTGCATGTCATATTTTACTTTGACAAGTTACCCTACACGTTATAGGTTTTGCTCTTCGAGAAAGAGATCTGTGCTGTACATGTGAACTGCATTATCTGCATACAAATAGCTGAGGCTGGCATTTTCTTGATGGCAGAAGACCATAGTAGATTGGGGTGCTTTAGCAAATACTAGGATGTGGTTTTGTTCACAAAAACCTAGACCTGAAATAATGTGGAGCCTGTGTTGTGAGGCCAGCTTGGGTCTGACTCAAGGTTGCCTGCAACTTAGGCCAGGAAATTGAGTTAACTTGCCTGCAGTTGTGAAGGTGCGACCATGCTTTGTCAAGTTCTCCGATGCTCTGAACAGTTTTGGATTTCCAAAGTTGTTGGTTTTGTGATTTTTTTTTTAATTATTTTTTTTCCCCTCCACATACACACATGCAAATAATTAAACAATAAACCCCTGTTCTTATATGTGTATATATATAAAAATCCTTCTGACCGAGCAAGGGATGCAAAACAAATGAAGGGTATTTTATTGCTGTGGAAAAGCATTTGTTTTGTTTATGCTCTTAATAGTACACTTGCATAGTTGCATTGTGGATGTGTCCGAACATGCATGTAGTGTTCTAGTTTGATATGTAAATGCTAACAAATTAGAAATGAAAGAGTTTTGATTTTGTATTTTGTAATAGGATAATAAAAGTGATTTACATGGAGTGAGCAGCAAAGGGGCTAATTACCTGGAAACCTCTGTGGCTACAGATTCTTAGGAACGTGTTAGTTACTCTCTTGATTTCCTCTCTGTAACACAGAGAGGAAAATATTTTTGTGTAATAAATAATAAGCTAACACTTAATGGCCACATAAACCATGTTATTAAAAAACACCTTTCTTTGAGGAAGACAATTGCCTCATTATGGGAGGGGATGGACGCATTGTTGTAGATTAAATTTCTACTCAGAAGGGCAGAACTACCCTGGTCATAAGAAACATAAGCTGGCAGACCTGCACGTGTTATAAAATGCACGTTCAATGTCTTGCTGCATATGAATTTCGTCAGTTCTGTGGCCTGCTGGCAGGGGCCTAGGGAAGAGATAACCTTTGTATATTTGCAAATACCAAACTACAAAGAAAACTTGAGACCGTCTCATCTGGTGCTCCTAAGGCTTGTCCTGATGCAAACAGCCATACTGCCTACGTTTATACTTTCAACTGCCTGTGAATTTTTAGTTACTCTATTTAATAGACAGGGGATCAGATTGCATAAATTTTAGTGATGTAGACTTGTAGAGCTGAGAGTGTTGGGCCTGCAGAGAGTAAACGTGAATCTTATGGTCTAAAAAACTTTTCCACCGCTATGGATGTTTGTGCCACAGGCTGTGTGCTATTTTAGAAGCATCAAAGGCCTGCTGTTTTGTTAAGGTTCCAGTCTGTGTGTTCAGAGGGCTAACCGAAACCAGGAAGACTTTTGCTTATCTCTTTAACTTGTTCATCAGGACCCACACACTCTAAAAAAATGAAAATGCTAACATATATCTAGAGTTTTTGACTACAGTTATTGTAACTCAAAGGGAAAAAGAAACAAGGGAGAAGCTGGGTAGTTTGCTTTTTCTTAATTGAATGCTTTTTTCAGAAACAGTATTTTCAGACGCAAAAGGGTTTTTTAATGAAATTTTATTTACATCACTGATATTTTTTTAATGTTTTCTTGGAAGGGTAATTGAACAGAGTTGTGCAGAAAAAACAAGTCTCTGAGATGTATGTAAAGTTTATTGATGCCTTATTTAAAAATCCCAGTAAAGCAGACAGCTGTTCCAAAAAGGTATTTGTAAAGGGAGCAAGCAGTTCTCCTGCAACTTGGAGGAGTATGGCTGCTAAATTCCAAAAACTAATAATACATTTAATTTGTCCCTTCTGGACATGACCGTGATGTTCCATGTGTTTATGGCTTTCATACTTGAATGTTGCAAAACACTGCAAACTACTCTAAATACAAAATATTGAGTAACTGGAAGTGTAACAGCTAGTCTGGCATGAATCTTGGAGAATGTATCTTTTCAGTACCCTTTTTATTCACCAAGTCCTGCTTAATAGCACAGAATGTGGAATTTCCTGAGCAAATAGTTTAGTGTTTCAGACTTTAGTCTAGTTAAAACATGGGCTTTGGAAATCTATAGCTACTCTGAGTCTGCTATAGAGGCGGCCAGAATAATGACACTGACTTTACAGATAAAAATGCTAGGAAATAAAGTTTTGAATTCCTGCAATTGAGCAGAAATAATTTCTCTTGGAACTTGGTGGCCCTCTCTTGAGGAGGAGGTGGAAAAACAATTCCTGATACAAGCAGAGCATTTGTCGAAATAGCTAAGACTAGAGAAGTGAGGCTTCCTGTGTGCTTATTCTTAATCATCTCTATCTGGGAAAGAAGGGTGTGTTTAAGTAAGTTTCCATGGCACCCATGTGAAGGAGGAAGGGCTGCTGGATCTTGTGCAACTGCCATCGGACACCTCTTTTCCGTCTACACTTGCAGTTGCTGACTCAGATCGTTCTTAATCATTTAACCACACACCTTGTTGACAGACTAGTAACTGAATTAATTCTGCACTGGCTGTAAAACCAGCATGATGTAAGAAGAGATTATGATGAGCAACATCAGGTTTTCTGTTGTGTCTTTATGGACTTAAATTAAGGCACTAATGCTATCAGGCATTCTCCCTCCTTCTCCCCCCTCCCCCCCCCCCCCCCCGACTGTGTTGCCCTGATAATTCTCTTCCAACTGTGATGCTGACCTGGAAGCTTGTGTGAACAGAAACTTGATCTGTTTCAGAGGAGTTTGTTACCACTGTGGAGATGCATCAGAGCTGTAGATTGCTGCCTACTGTGGTATTCATAGAATCATAGAATGGTATGAGTTGGAAGGGACCCCAAGGATCACAGCGCTCCAACCCCCCTGCCACAGACAGGGCCACCAACCTCAGGCCTGGATCTACACTAGGTTGCCCAGGGCCCCATCCAACCTGGCCTTGAACACTTCCAGGGACGGGGCATCCACTACCTCTCTGGGCAGCCTGTTCCAGCACCTCACCACTCTTTCTGTAAAAAACTTCCCCCTAATATCTAATCTAAACCTTCCTTCCATTAGTTTTAATCCATTCCCCCTTGTCCTGTCATTGTCTATCCTTTTAAAAAGCTGAATCCCCTCCTGCTTATAAGCTCCCTTCAGGTACTGGAAGGCTGCAGTGAGGTCCCCCCGCAGCCTTCTCTTCTCCAGACTGAACAAGCCCAGCTCCCTCAGCCTCTCTTCATAGGGCAGGTGCTCCAGCCCTCTAATCATCTTTGTGGCCCTCCTCTGAACCCTCTCCAACAGTTCCACATCCTTGTATTGGGGGCCCCAGATTTGGACACAGTACTCCAGATGGGGCCTCACGAGGGCAGAGTAGAGAGGGACGATCACCTCCCTGTCCCTGTTGGCCACCCCTCTTCTAATGGAGCCCAGGATACCATTAGCCTTGTGAGCTGCAAGAGCACACTGCTGGCTCATGTTAAGTTTCTCATCCACCAGAATCCCCAAGTCCTTCTCAGCAGGGCTACTCTCAAGAAGCTCTTCTCCCTGTCTGTATCTCTGTCTGGGATTCTTCCGGCCCAAGTGCAACACCTGATACTTCGCAGTGTTGAACCTCATTAGGTTCACCCGGGCCCATCTCTCCAGCCTGTCAAGATCCCTCTGGATCCCTCTGCCTTCTGGCAATGCTGACCTCACCCTTCTTGGAGAGATGGGTTAGTGTACATCTGCAGTAAGATTGGTGGCTGCTTGTTTGGATCTGTCTACCAAGACTAAATTCCTAACTTCCCTGAAGACATCATCCATACATACAGATGAGAATTACTGCACATTCAGTAGAGGATTTCCTTAATTGCCTTGTGACATCATCTTTAATCTTGCGGTAATATGTCATGTTTCAGCTTGTCCCAGGCAGTTCCTTGAACCTACTTTCATTAGCTATGGTGACAGGAGGAATCAAACTGAGATGAAGAATTGAACAGACTAGGTGAAACTAAAAAACATCCTTAGTTAATTTAAGGATGATAAATTCACCTTGAGTGAAATAATTTTTCTGTTGAATTTTCTGGTGGATGGGTACACTGCAGTTTACTAACAATCAAGTCTTACTTGATTGACAATGCCAAAACTTAGCTTATGTGGGGTGAGTTTTATTTTCTGGGGTTTTTTTTTTGTTTTAAGTTTTTGGTGATTGTTGTGGTTTTGCGTGGTGGGGGTCTGGTGGAGAAGGGGGGCTGCAGCAGTGGTTTCTGCAAGAAGCAGCTAGAAGCTTCCCCCAGGCCCAACAGAGTAAACACCAGCTGGGCTCAAGGCCGGAGGCGCTGAGCCAATCAACGAGGGTCACAACACCTCTGTGAATGACATTTAAGAGGAAAAAAATGCAAGCAGCTGCTTTTTGCCACCAGAGAAGGGAGTGAGATGTACGACATTCTGCAGACACCACAATGCCTTTACAGTGTGAAGAGGGGATGGAGGGGGCACTGGAGAGAGACTCCCCTGCAGCCCCTGGAGAAGACCGTGGTGGAGCAGGTTGTCCCCCTACAGCCCGCAGAGACGTAGAGTGAAGATTCCACATCATCTCCACAGAGATGATGGAGAGTGCAACCTGTGGAGAAGCCCCATGCTGGAGTGGGTGGAGACACGTGGAAGACATTGTTACCCATGTTGGAGCAAGCTCCTGGCAGGACCTGCAGCCTGTGGAGAGAGGCCCATGCCAGAGGAGACTTGCTGGGGTAACTTGTGACTCTGTGAGGGACCATGCTGGAGCACCCCATAGAAGTGACCCATGCGGGGGCAGTTGAAGAGCTGAAGCCCCATGGAAAAGGACTCATTTTGGAGAAGTTCATGGAGGACTGTCTCCTGTGGGTGGGACCCCACGCTGGAGCAGGAATGAGTGTGAGGAATGCCCCCCCTGCTAAGAAAGAATACAACTCATGAAGAACAGACCAAACACCACCACCCTCCCCACCACCCCTTCTCCCCAGCCTTGAGGGGAAGAAGGGAGAGAAATAATGAATAAAGTTCAGCCTGCTAAGAAGGGAGGGGTGGGGTGTTTTCAGACCTGGTTTCACTTCCTATTATCTGACTCTGGTTTCAGTGTGTGTGTAGTGTAATAAGTTAGATGGGGTTTTCTCCTTCCATGTTGTGGTTTTGCCTGTGATGCTAAATGTGGAATGATCTCTCTTTGTCTTTACCTTGACTCCTGGGCCTCTCAATATATATTTTCTCCCCTGTCCAGCTGAAAAGGGAAGTGATAGAGCGGTGTCCTGGTTTCAGCTATGATGGAGTTAAATTTTTTTTAGCAGTGGATGGAATGCCATGTTTGGGTGTTAGGATGAGAACAGTGCTGATAGCACCCTGATGTTTCTGATTGTTGCCGGGCAATCAAGGACCTTTCTCAGCTCTGCATACTTCCTTACTAATGAGAAAGGAGGGGATGCAGCCAGGACAGGTGACCCGAATTGGCCAAAGAGGACATTCCATGCCAGTTACGTCATGCTCAGTATAAAGGGGGACTGGGGGGAAGAGGAGGAGACAACGCCAGGACGTGCAGTTTCTGGGGACGGTCGGGTTCCGGGACGGCTCTAAGCTGTGCAGCCTGAGTTGTGTGGTTTGGTGAGAAATTGCATTGTGTATCACCAGTTTCATCTATTTTGTGCTTTAAACTCCTGTTATTGTTATATCTAGTTTTCTGTTATTGTTTAGTAAACTATCCTTATCCCAACCTGCGTGGTTCTGGTTTCTAGGTTGTGGTTTCTTTCCCTCCTTTCTTCCTTCCCTTTTCCCCCTCCCCCAACTTTCCTTCCCCCTTCCTTTTAAAAGTACAAGCGACTGTGTGGGGTGCGGCCCCCGGCTGGGGCAAAACCACGACAAGCGGCTTTGGTGGGCGTCTGGTCTCCAGCCAGAGTCAAACCACTACAGTGATACTCTCTGCATGAGTAGCAGTTGATAATGTTTTCATATTTTCAAGACATCTTATAATCTGATGATGGCTGTGGATATATTAGGTTTTCAACTGTGATTGCTAGCTTTGCAGCCTGTGTTTTGTTGACTCTGACTTGATGCTCTCTATCATACCTGGTATCTTGGCCTATTCTATCTAGGATACTTATGTGGGTTCCTAGCTAGTGGATGCTGAAATATCTCTGGTATTAAAATCTGGGGAGGTGGTTTCTGTTCTGGATCAGGGTGGAAGAGTCCAGGAACCCTTGGCAGGCTTCAGAAGTCCTAGGGCAAAGCAATATGTGAAAATCAATGTAGAAGCTGAAGGTTAGCATTAAACACTGCTAGGCTTCTAAGCTTTGTCAGACCACCATTGTTCATTGAGAAGTGCTTGCTTTCCTGTCAGTAGACATTTAGATGGTGCCTGCCTCTCACGCAGACTGGGCTGTGATAGTGCAGCTGTCTCTATTATAATAAGTAATAAATCACAGATAGTTTTGGACCTCTCTTTCTACCTAACACGCTGTTTGCATGGTCTACTTCAGACTAAATTTAGTCTGACCTTTGGGGCCAAATATTTCTACCACACTTGAGATTCAAAGATGTGTGAAAAACCACTGGTTGATCGTGACCTGTCTGTTCCTATTTATCTGGTAGGATGCAGTTGTTGACTACATGAAGCAGAGCTGCTGGAAAGAAACTCATTTCCATTCCCTCTGAAAGGGAAGTTGGCTAGAACTGTGCTGTAACCTGTACCAACCCAAAGAAGGGAGTAGTTCACTCCAAAACCCCACGATGCTTTTCTGAATTAAAGTGTTCTAGAGGCAGCTGTGATGTTGTAGAATAATCCCTCTGTAGCCTGTGAATAAATAAATGAATAATAAATATAAACCCTTGGGTTTATTCAATTTAATGAAACAAAATAAAATTCTGTCCCTGTCTGGCACCTCTGTGAATGAGGAGATAAAATCTTGTTAGGAATGCAGAAGAAATGCGAAAGATAGAATGTTGTGTTTGTAAGTAGGGCTCTTGCTGAAGCTCAATCTGTTCACTCTACTAAATGTTTTGATGGAAAAAATATTTGCTTGAGAGTGGATGTTAGCCTCACATTTTGCACGTTGTGCCTACTTGCTCCTATTGATCACTGTAATTCTGGGAGTAGGGCTTGTGGGATTTTTGGATTTCTGTTTATATTAAAAGGGCAGATGTATTGCAAAACAGTCGCCAGAGGGGTTTTGTGTGGATTTTTTCACTCATGTGCTGTGGGTTTACGTGGGAAGGTTTTGGTGGTGGGGGTGGGCTGCAGGCGTGGCTTCTGCAAGAAGCTGCTAGAAGCTTCCCCAATTCTGATAGCTGATACCAGCTGGCTCAAGGCCGGACCTGTTACTGACCAAAGCTGAGCCAGTCAATGATGGTCATAGTGCTTCTGTGATAACATATTTAAGAAGGAAGAAAAACCCTGCAAGTGGCTGCTTTTTGCTGCCAGGGAAAGGAGTGAGAAGGTGGAAGAAACTTTGCAGGCACCAAAGACAGTGAAGAAGGTGGGGGAGGAGGTGCTTCAGGTACTGTAGCGGAGATTCTCTGGCGGCCCCTGGAGAAGACCATGGTGGAGAAGGTTGTCCCCCTGCTGCCCGTGGAAGATGATGGGTAGTAGAACCACCACCTGCAGTCCATGGAGGACCCCACACTGGAGCAGGTGAAGACACATGAAGGACGCTGTGACCCCATGGAAAGCCTGCACTGGAGCAAGCACTGGGCAGGACCCTGCCTGTGGAGAGAAGGGAGTCATGCTGGAGCAGTCTGTTCCTGAAGGTCTGCACCCCATGGAAGGGACCCATGCTGCCACTGTTGGTGAAGAGCTGAAGCCCTCTGGGAAAGGACTGCAGAAGTTCGTGGAAGACTGTCTCCCATGGGTGGGATCCCATGCTGGAGCAGGGGAAGAGATTGAGAAATACCTACCTGAGAAGGAAGGACCATCAGAGGCAATTCATGAGGAACTGACTGAAACCCCCATTCTCTGTGCCACCCGGGAGGGGAGGAAGGGAGAGAAATCACGAATAAAATTGAGTCTGGGAAGAGGTTTTTTAAGATATGGTTTTATTTCTCATTATCCTACTCTGTTTTCATTGGGTATTTTCTTTGGGGGGTGGTGCTAATAAATTAGATGCATTTTATTCTGTGTTGAGTCTGTTTTGCCTGTGACGTGAATCTCTACTCCTAAGCCCCTGTCTCTATAATTTTCTCCCCTGTCCATCCAAAAAGGGGAGTGATAGGCCTACTTTGGTGAGCATCTGGCCTCCAGGCAGGGTTAAATCACCACAATATGTCAGTTTAGAATGTAACAGAAGTCATTAAGAATTCTGTATACTTAAATGTGGATGGGATTGGGGGTTAGCTTTTCAGCAGGAATGTTGTGTAAATATTGGATCGGACTTGCCGCATCTGTGGAACATGGCAGCTAACACAGCATTTTGTTTCAAGTAATTATTAGTGTTTAATGTTAAATTTAATCAAGGTGTCTTTGTATTTTAGGAAGCTGAATATGGTGGTCATGATCAGATTGATTTATACGATGATGTAATTTCTCCATCTGCGAATAACGGAGATGCCCCAGAAGATCGTGATTACATGGATTCTCTCCCACCCTCTGTTGGGGATGACGTAGGTAAAGGAGCTGCACCAAATGTTGTCTATACATATACTGGAAAAAGAATTGCCCTGTACATTGGAAATCTTACTTGGGTGAGTATCCTTACTACTATTTCAGTGTTACCAGGAATTTTAGTACTACAAGTATATAGTATTTTGTAAATATTTTTGCTTTAAAATGGTTTTATATGAAATACTGAGTACAGCAAAGTAAGTGTTGTTTGAGGAATTTTTTGTTTGGGGTTTTTTTTTAACCTGAAATGTATTAAGCCTGTCTGGATCTGTCTTGATGTCTAAAACCAAGAAAATCTTCAGTAAATGTGAACTTCAAAGTTTCCTCTTGTGTTTTAAGTGTTATGAAGGCATATTTTTGCAACCTACTTCTTGAGATTTTTAAGAGAAGCAAATGAAAGAGGAAAACAAGCAAATACATTATGCCTGCACATACCTTAAGGCTACAGAATGAACCTATTTTTTTTAGTAGAATCATTAAATGGTTTTGTTATAGAAGGCATTTAAGATCATCAAGTCCAACCATTAACCCAGCACTGCCAAGTCTAACACTAAACCATGTCCCTCATCTGCACCTCTTTTAAATACCTCCAGGGATGGTGACTCAACCGCTTCCCTGGGCAGCCTGTTCCAGGGCTTGATAATCCTTTTGGTGAAAAATTTTTTTCCTAATACCCAATCTAAACTTCTCCTGGCACAACTTGAGGCTGTTTCCTCTTGTTCTGTCATGTGTTGCTTGGGAGAAAAGACCAGCACCCACCTGGCTATTACCTCCTTTCAGGTAGTTGTAGAAAGCAATTAAGGTCTTTCCTCAGCTTCCTTTTCTCCAGGCTAAATAGCCCCAGTTCCTTCAGCTGCTCCTCATCAGACTTGCACTCTAGACCCTTCACCAGCTTTGTTGCCCTTCCCTGGACCACCTCTAGCACCTCAATGTCCCTCTTGTAGTGAGGGGCCCAAAACTGAACACAGTACATGAGGCGCAGCCTCACCAGTGCTGAGTGGGATGACCACTTCCCTGGTCCTGTTTCTGATGCACAACTATTTCTGATCATAAAACCTTACTGAAATTTTTAGTTTAAGGGGCTGAAAGATTCTCTGGGTTTTTATTGAAATTACTTTCACCATGTCCCAAGGCCTTTTTCCACATCCCTTTTTCCAGGGCAGTGACTCTTGCAATAAATTGGTTTTCAAGTATTTGCCTTGAGGGTTATTTCTGCTGTCCTAGGAGTAACAGGTTTGGGATAACTCGCTGAACAGCAGTTGCCCTCGGGACAGTTACTTTTGTTAGCGTTGAAACATTTTAAAATCAATTGCAGTTAAGCAGAGTCAGTGGCTCAGTTAATCAGGCTTTATATCTGTTTACTTGAAATTTTTTTCGAAGTCCTTGCATGAAAAGTTCTCATTCAAGGTTTTTTTTCCCCTGAGTTTCTTACTAGTGCTAAATTTGGGAAAGAGTGCTTTATGGGAGCTTAGGTGGTTTTTTCATTGCTTATTACACTATTGTAATTTCAGGAGCTAGTAGGTACAGGAGCATTCTTCACAGTTCTATCACTCTGAAATGTATGAAAGGAATCGGTAAAATGCATATGAAATAGCTGAACTAATCAAAGCCAGTAGTTGCAATTCCCAAAGCAGGTGGCCCAATGTGCAGCAGTTTGTGTTGGTTGCTCATTATTTTACTTAACAAATGAAGCTACCCACAAAAAGTGCATTTTGTTTACTTCAGCATTGCTGCTGTGTCTGCTTCCTTCATGTTTAGCTGTCAGGAAAGTAATTTGTTGAATTTGTGAAAGGAGCCTTGATTTGAAAGAATCAGTTCAGAATATTGAAAGCCTGCTTTGCACTTCCCATATGAAATTTAGAGGCGATAGACTTACAGAAGTAGGAAGGAAACCTTAAGTATCGGTCCTGTGTATCTTTGGATTAGAGTGAAAATGTTAAACATTACATAGTAATTAATAGGAAGGAAGCAAATAGGTTTCTTTAAGCAGAAGCAGTTGTTTCTAACCATAGTTTCTGTACTGGTTTCCTTTCTTTTGTCTGTAAATCCTGATATTTTTGTGCACCTGGTTAATGTGATATATAAAATTGATTTTGTATGGAAAGAATAGAATCAGTGGGAGATCAGTTGTAGAAGTAATTACGGACATAGTTTAAGACTTTTCACTCTCAGAAAACAAAAGTTACCCAAAACCAATTTTAATTTTTGTTGCATACTCTAGCTGTTATACTGGAGGAGTTGATGCAGTGTAGCATATGGGGAAGTGTGTGCATTTTTAAAACTAATTTTCTGAGAACTGTAAAATACAAATGACTGAATGACTGCTCTCCCAAAGTCAGAAAATACTGACAGCCTGAGTAGACTATTCCTCTTGACCAATTTCACACCAAAAAAAAAAAAAAGAACCAGGGGAAACTTAGTTGCCCTTTTCATGGTGTTTTAAATAAGCTTTCATAGTTTTAATATTAAAAATGTTTTTCAGTGGACGACAGATGAAGACTTAACTGAAGCAGTTCATTCACTGGGGGTAAATGATATTTTGGAGATAAAATTTTTTGAAAATCGTGCTAATGGCCAGTCTAAAGGGTAAGAATGTCACTTGTTTTTTCTGTAAATGAACTGAAGTTTGGGAAGATGGAAATGGGGAAAGAGTTCTCAGGTTTCTTAACTTTCACTATGTGAACTGATAATCTTTGTTTATTGATATCCAACAATGATTGGATATATAATTTCATACTAATGGCTTAAATTTCAGGCATAGATTTTCATGATGGTGTTGTGCATCTCATTATTTTGTGAGTTACATCTTCTTGTCAATCATCATTAAGACTGTTCCTAGATTTCAGTTAGTGTGGTGGTGATATTTGTTGTTTCTCATAGCGTGAATGCTGTTTCCTCAGTCTCTATTACTAAATCTTCCTTTATGTGCTTTCTTTTCTGTTACGTGTTGAAAGTGAGCACTTGGTTCTCAGTGAAAAACTCTCTAATCTTCCTTGCATGAATGAGCCGTTCTCCCTAGTAGTAATGACAACACACTGGATACTTAGTAATAACTACATCATGTGAATCCACATATATTGTATTTATAATCTACCAAAAAGCTGCCTTTGTTTTGATATATTTTGGTGTCTCTTGTACTTGCACTTGTGGTTCTTGTATGTCTTAGAATGAGTTATTGTGTCTGTTCTGAAAACTGGACTAAGACCTGTGAGACAGTTTCTGTATTTTGTTTTCAAGTATTCTTTTGCTTTCTGTGTATAACTCTCTTTCATTAGGCATCAGGATATCCAGGAAATGGAAAAACTGTGAGGTAACTTTTTTTTCCGTCTTTCAGGTTTGCCCTTGTGGGTGTGGGATCAGAAGCATCATCCAAAAAGTTGATGGATTTATTGCCTAAAAGAGAATTGCATGGGCAGAATCCTGTTGTGACTCCATGTAATAAACAATTTTTGAGTCAGTTTGAAATGCAGTCAAGGAAAAGTAAGCCTTTCTCATGTACTGTCTTGGAAAAACAGAAGTATATCCCATACTGCAGCTTTTCCCTCAGCATCTGATATTTTCCATGTGGTGTAAAATAGCTGTAAAGTACTTGCAATAAAATGCAGCTTTGGTTAAAGATGGTGGTCTTAAAAATATAAATTGAAAAAAAAAAAAAAACCCAATCGCTTAATACACTGAAGATGTTTTGTTTTGGCAATAAAGTTCTCAAAGAAGGCTGCAGCTTTGTGAAACTTGTGGATTTAATTATTTTCTTAAAAGCACAACAGCATTTAGAAATTTAATGTTTGTAGACAAATTGGACTAAACTCTGATGTCCGGGTAAGTTGTGCTTATGATAAAATGAGGAAGGTGGATTTTGGGTTGTGCTTTCCTCCAGTACCTTGTCTTCTGCTTCCCAGTCCTCATGCATAAATGTGTTCCTTAGTGGCCTTGGGCTGAATTAAAGGCAGGACTGACAGTCTCCCATAATGCTATGGGAGCATCATGGGAGACTGTCCCATGGGAGCTATACCCATTACTATGGGTCTACTGGGACTCTGCCATATTTTAGCAGAGCACTTTTTCCTCCCCAAATAGCTTTGCGTACCAGGGAACAAGTTGATGCTTATAAGGCCGTGCTTTAGCGCTGCATAAAACTGTAGGTCAGGAGTTGAAAATCTTTGACCTATTCTGATTTATGCAATTACACTTGCTTTTCTATTGCAGCCACACAGTCTGGCCAGATGTCTGGGGAAGGTAAAGCTGGTCCTCCAGGAGGAAGCTCACGAGCAGCATTTCCACCTAGTAATAGAGGGCGAGGTCGTTTTCCAGGTGCCATTCCAGGTGGAGACAGATTCCCTGGACCAGCAGGGCCAGGAGGGCCACCACCACCTTTCCCAGGTAAAATAGTTCATGTATGGAGTTTTTAATTTGTCTCTTCTTGTATTAGTCTGGTATACTTACTCAGGAAATTATATAGATCAGGGCAATTCAGTAATACGCTGCAGTCTTCAGAGCTGGATTGTAGAAATTGGCAGTATTTGTTGATAATCAGGTAGGGAGTTTATTCCTAAATTTCATAGCAATATAATAAGACTTTTAAAAGATATATTATTTATAATGTGTCAATGTACATATTTTTAAAGTATAAAAAAAATTAAGATTGATCACGTTAGCAAGTAGACTTGTTTTTAGTGCAGTGTAGTTCAGATTTTCTGGTGAGAAAATGGGGTGAGAATGCCACTGTTGCAGAGTGTAAAGTAACTCTCTTCCTTATTGCATTACAAGTTTGCATATCATCAGAAATTCAGCTTTGATTCATGCACACTGACAGGTCAGTTGGCACTTAGAATGCCACAGATTTGAAGATCAGGTGTTCATGCTTGGTCAGGTATCTGATACGGGAGAAATGACTGTTTAAGGGTCAGGCTGGCATTGCAATGAAGTTGTCATTTCAGCTTAAGTATTTTTAAGAAGTGTCATTCAGTAGTAGATTGTGTACTAATGTGGTAGATTGGGTTGTGGTCAAATTGAAAAATCACTAATGAGGACCTGAAAGTAAGTTTGGATACTGCATTTATCTTACGTTCTCCAGTATAGGTTTTTCCATATTTTTATTTTATATCATATCTTATGCCATATATGAAATACAAGCTGCAGGTGTAAGTAGGATAAAATGTTTTCTAGTTTTTATAAGCTTTTGCAGGTTCTGGTTGTAGTAACAGGTGATTAACTGATTGGGGGGGAAGTTTGTCAGTTTTCAAGTTGCTTTTCTCTTTAGATATTGATAGTCAAGCAACTGTTTAAGTTTTCTAAGCTATTGGACCCAAAGTGGCACCATGTATGTCTTGTGTAAGTTGCAAATTGCTCAGTGAGGGTTGTTGTTGGGTTTTTTGTTGTGTTGTTTGGGTTTATTCTTTAAAGAAAATTTTAATTACTATGGCTAAGTCTTTTATTTCTTTATATTTATTAACTCCATTTTATTTATTTATTTATGTATTTTTATTTTAGCTGGACAAACTCCCCCACGTCCACCTTTAGGTCCTCCAGGCCCTCCAGGCCCACCAGGCCCTCCACCTCCTGGTCAGGTCCTCCCACCTCCATTAGCTGGACCTCCTAATCGTGGTGACCGTCCACCACCACCAGTTATGTTTCCAGGACAGCCTTTTGGTCAGCCTCCACTTGGGCCACTTCCTCCAGGCCCTCCACCACCAGTACCAGGCTACGGGCCACCACCAGGTCCGCCACCACCTCAGCAGGGTCCACCTCCACCTCCGGGTCCATTTCCCCCTCGTCCGCCTGGCCCTCTTGGGCCACCCCTGACTCTTGCTCCTCCTCCACATCTCCCTGGGCCACCTCCAGGTGCTCCACCACCTGCACCACATGTGAATCCAGCTTTCTTCCCCCCACCTGCCAATAGTGGCATACCTACTTCAGACAGCCGTGGCCCACCTCCGACAGATCCATATGGCCGACCTCCACCATATGACAGAGGTGACTATGGGCCACCTGGAAGGTGAGTGCTTTTGGTGTAATGTGCTTGGTAGAAGATTTTACTTCTCTTGTAGGAAGCATTTTATTTTCCTTTTAGTGCAGATGTTAGAAATCATGAAAAGTAAGGCTGGAAGGGATCTCAAAAGTTCTCTAAAATGCCCCTTTTCTCTAAATGAAGTATCTCTCAGAAGCATGTTTGTAGCAGTAAGAAAATCCTGAAATGCAACATCAGTAATCTCAGTTTGAACTGTGTGTCTTTGCTGTTTGTGTTCGGCAGCATCATCACTCCATGTGTTCTACACGCAAACTTACGTACCGCTTCTCATGCAGCAGCTTCTGATTGTGCCTCTGTCCTAACTTGAAATTCTAACTCGTACCATAATCATTGTGCTTTGCAAGCTGTCTTTTTGGACCGCTCTGGAGTTCTGCTTTTTGAATATGTGTGTATGTTGAGTACAGCACCATACCCAAGCTTGTTCCATTTTCATCTCCCAGCAGCTCTGCTTGTCCCCTTTTTCTTCAGCAGTCAATTCAAAGTTAGTCTTTGTCTCAAAAGCCAGTCATTAATTTACTGCAAGACTTGTATCTTCCTTTTCTGTCAAGATGCTTCTGCTCATGTGGTGCAATCTTGCTGTGCTTGTAGCAGTGGCTTCTCCGATGGTTAGTCCTGCCTGGGGCAGTTTAAGTCTGACTTGACTTGCCAAGTTTTTCACTTCTTGTTTGAAACATCTTTTTCATCTGTGCTTTTTTCAAGCATCTCTGTCTTGCTGCTGTTTCTTGGTTTTCACCGTATTTGTATTTGTCACAGAAAATTTTGGGATTGATTGTAAGAGACACTTTTTATGTAGTTACGTGTGGATTTTTCAGTTGTGATTTTACTGCTAGCATGAGACACTTCTCTTGCTTAAAATATTTTCTGCAAAGGCACTTTGATTTGATTCTTCTTTTATAAAAAAAATTAGAAAAAAGCCCAAATCATCTGTACATACTGTGTTCGTACATAACTGTAGAAATTAAAGCGTTTGGCTTAATTACCTGAAATATAATTAAATGATAAGGTGTTGGTTGTTTTTTTGATGGACAAAGTCATCAGTTGTCTGCAGTTAATAGAATGTCTGGGGAGGGAAGGAGTGGGAATAGGACAGTATAACTTGCTGTCCAGTATTTTCATTAATAATGTTAAAACTATCATCCATAACTATTTAAATTGTCATTAATTATATATCATAGGCGTTTCACTGGAAATAACATGTCCATAAGAGAAAAATTACATATTCCATTCTATGGGAGGCACACGAAAAATAATACTCAAAACTCAGGGAGGTATGAATTTTTAGACATTTCCTCTTATGCTAAACTGGCTATAGGATCTTGTTCCACTTCTTGCAGTTAAGAGGATAGCATTGCTTATTGTTCTGCATTTTCTTTCTACCAGAAGAACTAACACTGTTCTAGAAAAATCAAGCAGTGGGCCAGTTTAACAGTCTCAGCATTTGTCTCTAACACGTTTCTCCAAATTTTCTATATGATACAGAGACTGGCTAATAGGACACTGCAAAACTTTAGGAAAATTTTTGTATAGGTTAACTTGTGTTACTTTGGAAACCCTATATAGGTAGCTAATAATTAAAGTAAAAGTGCGTAATGAATATAAGGATTCTGCTTTATTGCTTCCTCCTTACTGTGACTGGTTTGGAGATCAAATTGGAGCACCTTGAACGTGACCAGAAAAAAAAAAAAATTAAAAAAAAATTCAGCTGCTAAATGTTGAAGTATCATTCAGAAAATTGAGTGTTTTAAAGATGATAGACTCTATTTGCTTTTCATAAGTTATAGCATTCTGGTCTTAGTTAAGATCTGGGAAACAGGATCATATAGTTCTAATTCCAGTATTGTTATAAAAATGATCTCTAATTTTGCTCAAAGTCGCATTGCCTGTGTACATGCATTTCCACATCCATTCTATTGGGATAATATCTACTTAGATACCTTCAAGGGTTTTGTGAAAACTATAAGTACTTGTAAAGCAGATATTAAGTGCTGCTGAATCTTCAATATAGATGGGATGAACCAGAATAAGTTATTTATACAGCAATGTCTTAATTGTTTTTTACCTTTTTTTTTAAGCTTTCAGGATTTTATACTGTAACATGGTCCTTAAAAAACAAAACCAAACCCAGATCCTGCTTTCTTTTCTGTTTGTCACTTTGCTTAAAGTTGCAAACTTGGATTATTAAAACTGCAATGATATCTTCTGAAGTTTTTCTTAACATTTAAATACTAGTTTTATTGCTTACAGAGAAATGGATGCTGCAAGGACACCTCTGAGTGAAGCAGAATTTGAAGAAATCATGAATAGAAATAGGGCGATCTCAAGCAGTGCCATTTCAAGAGCTGTATCAGATGCCAGTGCTGGTTAGTAAGATTCAGTTAATGTGTTTGCTGTTCTACAGAACTGAAAAGCTTATAGTTTTTCCATTAGGAAACTCATGGTTCTGAAGTCACATTTCCCTAA
This sequence comes from Porphyrio hochstetteri, assembly GCA_020800305.1. NCBI lineage: Eukaryota > Metazoa > Chordata > Aves > Gruiformes > Rallidae > Porphyrio > Porphyrio hochstetteri. The sequence continues at coordinate 30,581,549 of CM036905.1, read as the reverse complement.
CGGGAAGCTGAATTTAGGTACAAGATGTGACTGATATCATACGTGTGCTCCAGCTAGTTTCTGAGAATGTCTTCTGAGTACTGATCTGGACAGTATTTTAATACTTAGTTCTAAAGTAAATGATCTGGATGGCTGTGGAAGAGAATGATACTATTATTATAGATAAAAATTTGCACTATTCTCTGATTGTGATCTTATGTCATTTTCAGGGGACTATGGAAGTGCTATAGAGACCTTGGTAACAGCAATTTCCTTAATTAAACAGTCCAAAGTGTCTGCAGATGATCGCTGTAAAGTACTTATTAGCTCTCTTCAAGACTGCCTTCATGGAATTGAGTCCAAGTCTTACGGTTCTGGATCCAGGTAAAACTTTCCTCTTCCATCTCCCCTTACTAATATAAAAGTGTAGTGCAGGACTAGTTCACAGAGAAGTAATTTTAGAAGCTTAAAGATAAACAGAGTTGCACAAGAAGTGTATGAAAGAGCCAAATAGAGGTCTCCCCAATGTAGCTGCCTTTTTAATTACCTTCTGCTCAAAATTGATCTGACTGTATTAAATTTAACTCTTAGTTTTATTTATTAACCTTTCGCACATGGTCCTTTTGCAATGTGTAAGCTTCAAAATAGAATTATCTGTTACCAATTACAGTGTCCTGTGCATAATTTTTATTAGAATTTGCTATTGAAAATTAAGATCGGAACTAAGTATCTTTAATTTTCATTTTGCTTAAAAGCAATTTTCTCTATGCTTGTCACAGTAGAAATTCACTCGAGTTGGGCAGAATGATTTTGCCTGTAACACTTTGTCACACAGTGTAAAAATTGACATGTGGGTGGCTCGTACTTTGAAGAAAAATTTAATGAAGTAATTTCTTTTAGAAGACGTGAGCGATCCAGAGAGAGGGACCACAGTAGGTCACGAGAAAAGAGTAGGCGCCACAAGTCACGTAGCAGAGATCGTCATGATGACTATTACCGGGAAAGAAGCCGTGAGAGAGAGAGGCACCGTGATCGCGACAGAGATCGCGACAGAGAGCGAGACAGAGAGAGAGAATATCGCCATCGTTAAAGAAGGTGAGCGTTTATTTGATGTTCTTGAAGCTTACTGTTACTGACGCACTGAAAGTAACTGCTCTAGGTTTGGGATTATTTATACTGTTACTCTGTGCATTTAAATGGCCCTGCTGTATGTACTGAATCACTTTCTTCTTGCAGCACCTGACGTGAACATAGGTAAGTAAGAGCAGGTAACTGGTCGTGGGATGGAGGGGGGATCTGTGCACTTTGCATGCCGCCTTTTTAATTCTAGGTAGTATTAATGTTTGCAGTTTTTATGAAATGCAATTGAACCAATTCTTAAAAGGTAAACCAGACTGGTAAGTCTACTCTCTTTGTAATCTTAGAAGATTATATTAAATTTATGGTTGTATTTTGTATTTTAAAATCTATTTGAGTAAGGACTGCAGCATTTAGCCCTTCATGTGTCATGTGTGGATTATTTCAATGTAGGAAACACACGTACATATGGTTGCTGTCCATGCACAAGTATGGCAGTGGTTTGGTGGTTTTGGGGGAGGGTGTGGGTGTGTGTGTTGGGTTTTGTTTTGTTTTGTTTTTTCCCCCAGTGAGTTTTTCATAAATTCAGGAAATTAGCTAGGTTCTGCTCTTTATTTTATAAATGTGACCTGCCAGTATCTTCTGCCTTCTGGCTAAATTCAGGTGCTGTGTTTGCTAAGATTTATGATCACTTGTTCCTTACCACTCTGATTTTTCATTCCCCTTCACTCACTCTCCCCGATAGTAAAGTCATTTCCTGATGACTAGTAAACAAATGTATGACACAAGGATTGTTTCTTTTCTGGTTGTTCACAAACTAATGCGTTCTATTATTTCATATATCTGCAGTCTTCCATGTGTCAAATGTCTAGATAGCTACAGAGTAGCATGCTAAATCATGCTTTTTTCCTTCTGAGAGCTTTAAAAGACACAGAAATGTTCGTCACTTTATGTAATGTACCATTTTCAGGATTGGGAATTCAAACTACACACGATTCCTTATATTTGATAATCAGAAAAAAGCCTACCTGTAAGTTTCTTTGCAGTAGTCATTTCCTTTCGTAGAAGGTTTTCCCTCTACATCTGCACTAAAATTGAAGCTCGCAGACTTGCCTATCTGCCCAATTTCTGGTTCTTACATGTACACTCAGATTTCCTTTCCAGATTTGCATGTGGTATTTACTCACAGTTTATTTCCTGAAGTTAAGAGCAAAACATTTTAGAAGTCGTACCAAATGTAGTATACTCCGAAGTGGAAAACATGATTTTATATTACTTGAGTGCAGAGTTTCTCAGTCAGGCTTTTGTGTCTCTGACTTCCATGGGAAATAGCGAACCCTGATACTAAATGCTGTAGTCTGTTGAGTGTTGGTTTGGGTTCATATACTAATGGGACACATAGCAGTAACCTACCTAGAGGAGGGGGAGGTAGAGGCTTACGTAGGAAAGTGAAGCATGGCAGCTGAAATCCAGTTGACAGTATGTGTCTGCCACTTGTGCAAAATAAATAAATTGGTAGAAGTATTTCTGGAATTGCATAAAAATAGCAACTGTGGATCCTAATGGTAAAATATTAGAGTATAAAAATGCAGATTTAACAAAAGTAAATGTAGGAAACAAACTTCTTTTGTTGAACTGGATTTTTACTTTTTATGGTAAATAAGTATTTGTGATATTTGCAAATAGCTGTTATTAACAGAACATAATCATTGAGCTGAGTGATGGATGCATTTCCAGTGTTTTCCTTCTGGTAGAGATGAGCAACCCATACTAGAAATTGTTAATAACCTGGAGTTTCAGATAATTTTATTTTACCCTTGGCATACTTAATTAGTCTAGCTTTATTTTTTTGTATATTTGTGCATGTAGACATGAAGTTTCTGTGCCAAGTACAGATTCCCTACCCTGTCACCTCAAGAAAACACATCAAATAGTGTTAGGTTGCATTTTATAATTTCCAAAGCACAATTTAAAATGAGACACTGGTTTCAGTCTCAGTTCAGGTAGGATTTATATATGCAACTTCCTTAAGCTTTCTTGTGTGCTGAGACTTCTCTTTCAGAGGGGTTGTGTAGGTAAGATTCCCTTGTGCAAAAAAGAAAATAGGTCCTAAGTGCTTGATTTAATGGGCAAATGTAGTATGCTGCATGTAAATGAAAGCATTTGGTACTTTCTTTAAAGTTAAGTTGTAAACATTTTGTCTTGTTGCTGTCTTAATGAAGAAAGGCCTTATTGTAGTTTTGTTTTTATATCTTTATGCACACACACATATAAAAAAATACAGTTATCTCCTGGTTTGTATGTTTCATTTTCACTAAGATGTATGTTGCCATACATTTTTTGTTTCATTCTTTACATTGATTAATACTCATAAACTGATTTAACAGTCTTAGTCATTTAATAAATATCAGCAGTGCTGAAAAGAGTTTCTTCCCATATTACTGTGTTTTGCCAGAAAACATGGAGTTGCTTCTGTGCCTGCACTCTATGAATGGCACCTATACTTCTCCTTACTGTGTACCTATAATCATAACTGTGATACTGTACTGGCATTTTTTAAAGTGTTACACATGTAGTTTAGAAGGATTTTAAAGGTCCATTGTGAAATTTTTTGTATGCAGTGAAATTCAGTTTGTACTGTATTACATTTCTAGACTTGGGTTAAATTGGAATAACTTACTAAATGTATTTATAATAATAAAACTATAAAAATAAGGTTTAGATGTACCATAGTGAGTATTTACACTTCTGTTTGTACACTTTGTGATTTTAAAATTTAATTCATGAAAGACTTCTGTGCCTTCCGCTGAGTAAGCCTTCATTTCGTGTACATTGATAGCCCATTCTACAGAATTCCTCTAAACTGAAAGGTTCTTGGAAACATCTTGCCCTTTCTTGTAGAAAGCCTATTGATATAAAAGACAATGGATTTAAGAAAAATGCTTAACCTCTATTAGTCAAGAAATCTAAGAATCCAATTGAATGATATTTAGAAGGATTAACAACATAATTAATGTGTACAAACAGAACAGTAATGCAACTTCATCAGCATGAGTCCTGATTTTTTTAGACAGATTTTTTTATTTTAACTGATACTCAATGATGTATTTCTAGCTGATACATTGTCCCAATCTTAATCTGTCTGAATTTCTATAACTGCTGAATGTTAAGGTTTTCATTTTATGTTTTCGTTTATTGGATGGATTATTTCCTATTTAAACTGGATTTGGACTGAATTGCAAATACAAAAACGCACTAACATTGTAACAGTTGATATGTATGTAGACTTTGTACTCCATATTTCATGGGTTTTTTCTGATTTTTCTGCTCTCAAACCACTGTAAGCAAAATAATTTCAAGTCTAATGTACTTCTGAGGCACATAGGCTTCTTTAAAAACTGCTCCTGGCTCTCTGAAATAGTTCCAGCTTTGGAGTGATCTAAGAGCTAACACAGTTGGGATTGGTCTGAGTGTCAGTAGGATGGGGAAATGGTACTGGTAGTTGAAGTAATATTAATTATATTTTTGCTTGGATAAGTAGGAACTGACATGTAACAGTGTGTTAGCAACCACTTAAACATCAACTGAAGTATGACATTAGCTTTTTGAGAAACCTTGTAAATTAATAGGAAGATGTCTATTTTGGTAAATTATTTTAATAAGCTACTAGTTGATAAGAGGTTTTTTAATGAATCATGTGGTAGAATTGTTCGAGACCTGGAGATATATATACATATATATATACACACCTGTCTAGGATAATTTCAGATCTTCTTAGCATTAAGCTATTATGAACATTATTTACCTAATGTCTCTTTTTTTAAAAGAAAAATGAAGTGTACTTTTTGAGGAGGCACATAATGTGGGGCTGGCACTAGTCTGTTGCATCTAGCATTCAACTGAGAGGTTGTGCTTTGTGCATCTGATTCAGTATTTGAAATCCACCATAGAGTGAAAGAGGCAAGCAGTGCCGGTGCTTTATGTGCCTCTTAAAGTCTATTGTACAGCTACTCTGGTGCTTTACAGAAACAGAGAGTTTATTTCTTAATGCTCCATGATTTCTCTCATTATCTTGAGGCTAATAAGGTGATTTGAAAAATGAACCGAAAACCTTATGTTGTTTGTTTTGAAATGCATAACTGCATAACTTAATTTTTTTCATGAATACTGCTGTGGTTTTGTCTTCTGAGGAGTCTTAAGACACACTTGTATTTTTGTGTTCCCCACATCCTTTTTTCTTGTGTTTGTGAAATCAGTAGTTTTGAAAAACTTCATCTGTATGAAAGTTGCCCAAGAAACTTCAAGGCTTTATAGCATTTGAAACATAAAGAGGTTACTTGCAAGTGAAAATGTTGGTTTGGTGTAGTGTTCTCCAAATAATGAACAAATTCAGGTTTTCTTCCTTTTGCTCATTGTGGTTTGAGAACTAAGATTTCTTTAAAAAAAGAAAGTTTAAAAAAAATCTTCATTTTCATGTTTTCCTGTGGCAGCCTGATCTACCTCTTTGTGTCTTCCTTATATTATTGTGAAAGATACTTGCCAATAATTCACATCTTTAATTTGTAAACTAAAGATTGAGTTTTCTGAACAGACCTCTCTGTTCATCAGTTATTTTTGGTGAATAGACAGGCTGGGATAGTAGAAGAAAGACATATGATGAATGAAACTAGTTTGGGAGTATTCTTCCCATGTAAATATATTCATAAAATGAAGAAATTGTTCTGGTGTTAATCATAAACTATACACTAAGATTGAACAAAGATACCAGGTAAGTACAGTAATGAGCTGGGGGGTGGGGGTGCAATAAATCTGGAAGAAGATGCTAGCGGTGGTAAAATAGTCTGTATATGTATGATGGGTAGAATCAACGTTTGTATCTCAGCCTAAACACAGAAAGACAAATATAGAGTCAAGCCTGAAATTCTTTCTTTCTCACTGTGTTACTGCTAAAGCATCACAGTATTTGGAGGTTTGTGATGTTCTGGAATGTAGGTTAAGTTAAATCCAATTTTGGCTTTCAAGCTGATACTTTGTGGGATTTTTGCTTTGTGTATTTTTTTTCATGTATAGAATAAAAAAGAATTACATGAAGTAATTCTTAGGAGCTATTAGGATATATTGGCAAATGTCTATCATGCTTTTTACTGAAATGTGATAATGTTGGGAGATTGAAATCCAATCTCTGAAAATATCAGAAATTACCACAGTGCTATAACCAAACTTGACCAGTGTATGCACATACAGCTTTACAATACTGTAGAATTTTCACACTTCTGAAAGCTGTTTAAAGCATTAATATGCTTATTTGGATAATTTGAACTAAAGGAGGGTTAGAAAACAGCTAGAGTTGCTACTGCAAGATGCTTTATAATATATAAGAGATCTATTGGGTTTTGTTGTAAGAGTCTGTCTGTGGGGGAAAAAATTCTCAAGTTGCATCTTGCAAAAATGTTTGATCACTTAAATTTTGGGATTTCACTTGTGTAATGTTCTGGCATAAAACCCTAACTTTTAAACCACAAAATCAGTATTTAACAGATAAATCTGAAATTTGGGGTTTACTAGTAGAAATGCTGGAAAACTGATTGCTGTATGGTGTTAAATTGTACAAACCTAACACATGGTTGGTATAGTTAGCTTACATGAGCTGGAGGCAGATGGAAAACAGCATTGCCAAGAAGTACTGACTAGAGATTTAATCCTTTTTTCATTATTTTATTTTAAAGTTGTTTCTTACTTCAATATTCTACTTGCTTGTAGAATACTGAAAAGGGCTGAGCATGAAGGTATAATCCATACGGATTTATTTCTTCTTTCTGGAACCACAAAGGTTTCTGGTTTTGCCAAGATACAGTGGCAGAATATTTGGAACTAAAATGTACATGACTGGATTTTAGCCAGTCATGTTTTTTAAACTAAAGGTTCAGCGTGGTGCTGACCTTCTTAACAGTCCTATAATGAAAAGTATTAATCCTAAATCCAGTTCATCATGCATTCTTTAAAGTTCCTATAGTTCCATAAGTACTCTTACAAATCTAGCTAATTATTCCCAGGAACGGAAGCTTTCTAAAGCTAGTATTATAAAGCACATATATGGTACTTTGGATCTGTTAACTGTCGCCATAGAAGTGATAAAGATCCATGATTCTTGCCGTAGAAATTGTATGATGAGAGCAGCAAATTCTGACGTGCAGTCTCACAGCTGTCATACACTTACTTTCCCCACTAAAAACCTGAGATTCTCCTGTCTACTTGTGCTGACGTAGCCTGCAGCTTCTTGTGGAGGCAGCACTCTAGTCACTTTGCTACTAATCGATTTTAAAAGTGTGTCACACCTATGGACATGTAGGTATCGGGGGAACAAGTTTCCCCAAAAGTAGTTTCTAGTTGGTATGTTCATGACCTGGGAACAAAACTTGCAAATAAGAAATTCCAGTGGATTTGGATTAGTTTATGTGCATACAGCAGCGTATAGAGCCTACTTGGTTGTGTGATTTTAAAAAGCTATTATTAACAGTCACTTTGAGGAAAGGAAGGAGAAATGGGTCAATTGTCCACGCAAACATTAAGTATTTTGTTTTTCCAACTGCTTTGAAATTACTATAAGAGTAGAAGAATATTTGACAGCTGTGTACTGGTGCACGTTCATGAAATTGCTCCTCTGAATGTCTTGTTTTTCAAATGAACAGTTTAATGTGTTGGTTTTGAACAGTTTTATTTAAATTATTTTGAAATTATTGAATGTTGAAATTGTGACTTATAAATAAAATGAAGACAGTAATTGTTTTGTAATGGAATTCAAGTGAAATCCAGTGTATGGAATTATACCATGCCAAGTATTTTGTGAACTCTTACAGTAATTAACTCTGAACGGTGTGAAGCGTGGTTCCTTACTTGCCAAAATAGATGAGAGTAGGAAGTAGGGCTTGGGGTTTTTGGTTTGGTTTGGTTTTTTTCCTCTAGGGCAAGTAGGTGGGGAAACCTGCAGCTCTCTATTGTATTACTTGAGAAGTGGGTTCTTGTCACTTTACTGCAAGCCTGTGTGTTTCGATGTGTCGAGCCCATCCTGCTTGCCACTAGTCTGAAAACTCTGAAGTACTGGTGTTTGAGTCTGTTTGTTACTGAGCTGTGAGCCATCCACCTCATTACACGATCAGTGCATTTCTTAAATGTAACACCGGGTAACCATCCCACTTCTGGGGTGGCAAAATCAGCTTAAAACTTCTGTAAGTGAGCAGGTAAAAGTGTAAAGATCTAGATGTGGGCAAAGTTACATCACATGCTTGTTCATTTACTGGTGCAGAATGCATACGTTAGAAGATGTTCTATATAAACGTTTCCCTCAGTCACAGGAACAGTAGCTATTTCTTCCTTTATCATTCTATACTGCAGCTGTGAAATTTATACTCCTTCAACATTGTTGTACAACAACATTAGTTTTAATTTTTAACTATTGTATTAGAAAACAATTTTGTGCACAAACAAGTAGCTACTGCTTCTGGGTATTTCCTATTAGCTTACATTATGGTGAAGTAGATGCACGACTTGCATATGTATAGATAAGCCAACAGTTTTCTGTGTATTATGGGGACTAGCAAAATCTACATCACAAATTTTGACACATTACAGCTGAAGGAAGAGGAACAGCGTGCAAGACAAGATACATTCTTCAAGGAAAGATGCTTGTCCAGCAGTTTGCTTCATGTGATTGAACTGAGCCTGTAAGGATTCATGGATAAAATGAACAGGAATAGATCTGAATAAAGCAAATCTGCATACATGGTAACCAGTAGCTCTTTTACTTTTTTTATGTTGCTTAACTGTTTTATTTGAGGGAAACCTGTGTGATTTAAACCTTATAGCTTTTTGCAACTTTATTACTGGTTATATACATTTGGCAATTATAATGTGCAAGCAATTGGAAAAAGTCAAGTAAATGCTTGTTTTTATAGTAGTTTGTTCATGTTAAACTGTTCATATGATAATGTCTGTACACAGCACCACTTTGATTACAGTAGATGTAGTGTTGTAATAAACTGTTTAATGGGGCTGATGTGTAAAGCTGTTCAAGTTATTTTATGTTTACACCTCAGGGAAAGTCTTGTGTTCAGCAATATTTAAAGATAATGTTACAATGAAAACATTGATGCTGTCTTTAAAAACAACGCAATAGTTCTTGCATATGCCTCGACCTAATCTTGCATTCAGTGGGTTAAACATACTAATGTTGCTCTCACACATTCAATTTTGATCTGAAAATAGGTGGTTACAAAAAACCTTTAATGCTATTTTGCTTTCTAGGAGTGTTTTACCTAGGTGGCTGTGAATTTGCTCATTTACATGTAAAACTGTAAAAACTGCAGTTCTTTGTGGTCTGTTGTTTGGAGGAGAGGTGGTCCCAGGCTTGTGATTATTTTTTTTTAGGATGCTGAAAATTTCCCCTCTCACACAGCCTTGATGCTGATTGACACTACAGTGGGCATAAACTGAAACTGTTCACATGAACTTGAACGGTCCATAACAAGGGGTGGAAAGGTTAGCTTTAAAAAATAAAACACAACCCTGCAGTTGTTTACAGTTTTATAGTAATAGTGCTTGTGTGTGTTCCCCCTCCACCCCCAAGGCCGTAGCAGTCTGTACATAGTTGTATATTAGAAATGTGACAGAAGAGACCAGATGTTCCCATTTTTCAGACTTTATGGGTTTGGTATTTTCTTAATACTTCGGGGTTTATTCACACATGCATATAAAAGAGAAGGTACACCTGTATGTCCTTGTTCAGGTGGGCAGTATTTAAATGTCTTCGCAAAAAGTGGCGCTGATTAAATCTGTCAGATGAGGTTTTGTAAATTTACCTAAAAACAAATTATTGGAGCTCACAGTGAAAGTTGACTACAAATTCTAAGAATTTGTTTTAAATTTCAACTGTGAAATGCAAGTGAAGAGAAAGTTCATGTAAGTTGCAAAAACTTATTTCCTGGCAGCCTTGCACAAAGGCTTGTTTTTAGTCTGTTGTAAATCTTTACATAACTGATTTATTCTTCACGTTTTCACTTACTCAGTAGTTGCACTTAATGTTTTAAGTTAAGTTTCAAGACCTCAGATGGCTTTAAGAGGCAACTCTTGGACAACTCTTGATTTCTTTTTTTTTTTCTTCTTAAAATTTTGAAGACTTTTACAGCCAACCTAAAATACTACCCTGTTCAGGAAAGCACTAAATCCATTTAGTTTTCCAGAACATTTAAAGCATGTGCTTACTTTCCATACATTTCAAGGAAAGTAAACATATGCCTTAAGTACCTTATTTGCATCCATGAGTGATTTTTATGCTTTACTGAGTTGGGACCAGCAGCCTGTGCAGTGGCACAAGTCTTACATAATGCTCGAATATTTTTGTCACCTACCACTTAGCCAGGTTTCCTGCAGCCAGGTTGATGCTGTTGGACTTGGCTACAGCTTCAGACTCTTCCCCCCCATTTTTTTAAATCTTAAAATCTGTACTTAAGTTCCTCATGCATGGGATCACCGGTGCTTATTGAACTATTTGCTACTGAGAAGATATTTGACATGTTTGTTTAATCCTGTTTGAAAATGAGAACTTGCCTTTTACAATTTTGTAAAACTGAAAGTTGTATCAAACAAGTCATGACTCACTTCCTGCTTTTTGTGAATAGGTGTTGGTTACAAACAGTACTGTTTACTGTTGTAATTTTTTCTTTACCTAAAAAACACTGTTTACTGCTGTGTGTAATAAGTTTAAGGAAGAAATAACCTGCCTGTAGCTGTTACATGGGGAATAGCTAATACTGGAGAGGCAGCAGGTAAGTAATGTTCCATTGCATAGATATATCAAATCTTAAAATAAAAAATTAAATTTACAAGCATTTAATGCAGGAACTGATATTTTGCTCCATGTTGAAATAGATTTAAGGAGACTGTCGCTCTTTTTTCACAGAGTGTAATTTGTCACTCACATACAGATTTCCATTGCTGGCAATGGAAATAGCAGGGAGGGAATAGGAGGGGGAAAATAATGTTAATAAGTTAAACTGAGCGATCATTGTTACCTGAGCGATGAGGTCCTTGTGTGAAGCCCCTCATTTCTGCCTGTTCTCCAAATACTTGGTTTTAACTGGTAGATGTACTGTGTTGCAATTTAGAGAATACTCTCCTGTTACTGTGAGTTTAATTTGTTAGATTATTTTTTTTAATGAAACAAAAAATGTACAGAAAAAATCCAAAGACCCTGATAGACACCAAAAAAAAGGAAGAATATGTCTAATGCACATCATGTATATCTGGATCTTTAGTTGAATTTTTACTGGGTTTTGGTTTATTAAATGCTCCTGGCAATTTTCTGGGCATGCTCAGGAAATAGCAGTTTGCTAGTTTACTGACCATTGCTGATGCCACGATGGCTACTGCTGTGCTCTCTGATATTCATCCAGTTGTATTTCGTCTCCTTTTGCTCATGAAAGGAGAAGTAGTCTATGAGGAAATACTTTATTTCTTTCAAATATTGATTTTTATAAGTAATGGTGAAAATAATTTCTTAAGGCTGTGTCCTTTATTTTGAAAGACAAAACCAACAAGTAGTGACTGAGGGTTGGAGTGATTGCTTTAGCAATGGAAGTTATTTTACGAGAGGTTTGTTTTTAGAAGTAGAGGGTGGGTTTTTTAGTAACATTTCTACTGGACTGTATGTTTTGACAGGTCAAAAATACTTCAAAATAAGAACAGCATTTTGGAAACTGTACAGTCTCGTTTTCCTCGTTCCTTTTTTGCTTTCTGTGCCAATAATTTTAGTTCTGATGGCATTTTGAAACACATTTGTCGGAACTTCAAATTTTTATTACAGTGTGGCTTATAAGCTTGGATATCTTCTGGTTTTGTGTTAAACAAAATTATCTTATTAAATTTAGGCATTAGCTTGGTTGTTTTTTGTTTTTTTTTTTAAAGGAGTGAGTGTTTTCTATTTTTGTTCCTTTGAAATTGGTGAGGCTTAGTTTTTCTAACTATTTTTTACCTGATTGTTTAGTTGCATACCCAAACCGTTGTAAATGTTTCCCTAGTTGTATGTGGATACTTGGAGGTTGAAATGTTGTATATATACTTGTCATCTGTGTTTCTAGTAAAAAATACATGACGTTCTTTATAGAAATACTTAACTCCTGATTTTGTTTTCTTACCCACTTTCTCTCTGTGTACAGGTTAAGCAGAATTTGCTCCTATTTTTATTTATAGAATTTTATACCTAGCCTCTTGAAGTTACCATTGGTTCTTGTATAAACTAAGATACAGCCTTAAATTTCTTGTCATAATGCTCATTAAGATGCTCTTAGTCATGTAGATTCAAATATAAAAAAATGCATGGTTAAGACCGATGGTTGTCGGATATCCAAGACACTAAACTGCTTGTGCATTGAAATACAAACCCTTCAACATCTTAGAGAAGGAAAGTGCAGGTCATGATGTTGGTCATTGATTGCACAAGTCTTAAACATAATGGTTGAAGTCTTAAACATAATAGTTGCAGCATGCTAAGTAGTCATGATGTATATGCAGAAATACTGTCTCTTACAACTGTTTACTATGATGCCCTGCAATTAATATTGCAGGTGGGTGGGGGTGTTGAGGTTGTCTTTTGGTTTTGTTCCCCCTCCACACCCCGACCTCTCACGTTAAAATCTGACGTGCTATGTACTTTTAGATTAATTTTAGCTTTAGATGATGTAGTTTAGAGCACAGAAGTTTCTCAATTTGTTCTCGTGGGATTTTATTTTTTTTTCTTTGCCCATGTTGGACAAAATATACTAAAGCATCCCATTCTGTTTGTATAATGTGGGGCTTTGGGCAACCTGGTCTAGTGAAGGGTGTCCCTGACCATGGCAGGGAGGGTGGAACTAGATGGTCTTTGAGATGTTTTCCAACCCAAACCAGTCTGTGATTCTTCACTTGTTAGTTCTTGAATCCTTTCTATAGCCTCAGTTACTGCAGTGGGGTTTAGGTTCTGGTATGACCTGTGTCTGTGCTTAAATCTTTAAAAGCTTCTTTGGAAATGGACAAGTTTCCCTGAGGTATCGTGGGAATAGTGAACGGGGTCTATACCTTTGATCCCGATGGAATGGGGCGCTTCACTTGTAAAAATTCCCATCTGTTCACACCGTGTAACGTGATTTCACATGATTCAGTGCTAACACTTTGGAGTATATTCAAGTCAGACTTTGGCCTCACTCTCTTGTATACTGTATTTTGTAATAGAAAATATTTTAAACTGTGCATATTATTATTACATTATGAAACAGACATTCCCTTGATATAAGAAAAGGAGGAATGTGTGTGCTTTTATAAATACAAGTGATTGCAAATTCCTTACTACTGCAGATGTCCTTTTTTAAAATAAAAAAAAAGTTAAAAAAACCAAACAAAACACCACCAAGTGTTTTAAAGGTGAAATACATTCCTTAAGGCTTTTCTGATGATTACCAGCACTGCTGACTTTCTAAACAAAAGGCTGTATTGTCTTCCTGTACTGTTCTATTTCCTGATTCCCATTTTGCACAAGGATGTATGCCTAAACTATTTGAGAAATGGTTTTTGAAATACAGCAGTGGGGCTTGTCTGGGTCGGAATGCAGGATTGCAGAGCAAAATGTAAGGAAATGGTTGCCTGTCAGAACGCCTGACTCCAAAGGATTTTATATATATATAAAAAAATATATATAGTAAACAGGTTCCTGATACTGGCAGGCCAAAGAGTCTGTTGAATACTTGAGTTTCTGGAGACCGATATTTCTCAACAAGGTAAGATGGTATCCTAGCAAATGCAGATTTTAATACATTTTCAGCAGAGGTACTTAAGTTTAGGGATCACTTCATCTTTTTTAGATGTTATACTTGAAATATTGCATAACTTTTAGCTTTCACGGGTTTCTTTTTTTTCCAGCCTTTAGGAGACTGTTAAGCAATTTGCTGTCCAACTTTTGTGTTGGTCTTAAACTGCATTAGTAGTTTACCTTGTATTGAAGAAATAAAGACCGTTTTTATATTAAAAAATACTTTTGTCTGTCTTCATTTCAGCTCATGTAACATCTTTGCAGTGCTCGTTAGGCTCAGAGTCTTTTTCAGTGTTCAGACATTAATACTTAAAGCGTGGACATTCTAATGTAGTCATAGCTAGATTATGTGCTAAAATTATTTCTGAATCCAGAAATAGTTCTCTTTGTACTAGTTCTTGTTCTTCTCTGGCCTTTAAAGACTTTTTGCAGAGTTTAAAATCAGTGAGAAGTGCAGACTTTTTAGCCACCGTTTTTTGGTCAATTATTTTTCTGTAAAATGCAGTGACCCACGTGTGCATCAACAGAAGGAAAAAAAAAACCAACCCAAAAGCCAGCCCTTTCAGTCGCTTATCACCCATTTTCAGCATCAAATGTGTACTCATGCCTGGGTTGTGAGCTTGCTATACAGGATGCATTGAACCAGCGATGATAAATGTTTTTATTTCAGTCTTAACTTCTTGAGTTGACTGAATCTGGCAAATGTTAAATCATTACAGAGCATATGTGTGTTAAACACAGCAGTGGCCAAACAGCTCTACGGCAGCTTGAGCTGGTGTCAGCTCATCTCGTGCAGACCCACAGCGTCCATCCTGCAATGAGTTAAAACTACTGTTGGGGCACTGTGGTTTCATGGCCAAATGTTTTACTCCATGGCCACATCAGAACACTGTCTATGTAGAACACACATCTCTGTTACGTACAAAAAGCTGTCAGCATTGCTATAATTCATAATACTTGTTGAAGCTCACTTACCGTAGCACCAGATGAGCTGTGCCCACTGCTCCTAGGTTGCTGATACCGTTTTGCAGTGTTGTCTGTGATGAGCCTCCAGCATTTGGCAGTGAGAAGTTTGTGTGAGAAGGCTGAGGTTCCTTTGGGAAATTAATTTTTTTTCCTAATATTTATTAGCTTCAAAAAGAAGTCTGAAATGTGATCAGATTGGCTTGGAAAATCACAGCATTTCATGATTTTTATTTAAATGTGATTTTTTTATTTAACAAAGGTGTGCGATTGAGCTTGATGTTTCCCCTATACATTACAGAAAACCAACCTGAGTTTCTTTGGCTAGTGCTCTAAACGTGGAATAACCAAAATGCCATTTGATTACTGTACAGGGCTCATATTTAACTTGGCCCCTTACATTTACTGCACTATGTCGGGATTTTACTGTTGAGCTGGGTTTTAACTCTGAGTATGGGCTGTAGCTTGGCTTCATTGACAGCGTGAAGGTTTGGACAGAGGTGGAAGGAGTGTTGGGCTGTGGCTGGTGGGGTTCAGGGGACTCTGGGCTGCCATCTGGGTGGAGATCACAGGGGAAAGTCATTGCTACCTTGATTTTAAAGTACCTTGTTGCAATTTTCCTCCAGGTTAGGGTGTTCAGCAGTTCCCATTGCTGAATGGGAGAGAACTGTAAAGCATCCTGTCCCCAAAAACACAGGGTGTGTCCTGTGAGGATAAACACAGTGAGGAATCAGTAGTACATGGAAGAATTTGTTGTGGAAGCATCCAAGCATAGGTCAGCTAGCCAGGATGCCAGATCATCAAGGCATGATTTGAAATGGTTTCAGAAGAACAAGGAAAGGTAAGCGCTCTGGAGTGTGGGGTTTTTCATCTTCCACGGAAGTTTTCCAGGGAAAATACCATCCCTAGAAACAAATAATTTTATATGACTAGAGAAGCTGTTTCTTGCTCAGCTCAGCTTGCAAGACCCTTGCCTTCAGCCTCCTTCAGTGTCCCCTCCATAGCTGCTGCAGATTGAAAGGTCTTTGTGGTGAGCTGGAGGGGAGAGATCCTGCTAGAACCCAGGTTTCAGCAGATTATTGTCCATGTTTGTCCCCCCCTTCCATTGCCCAATAATGTGAAACTAGGGCAGAAGGCACCTCTCTGCCACCTCTTGTTGTAGGCAGACCAACCTCAGAAGAGCTAACCCTTCCCCTCTGACCTATCCTCAGGGCTGCAAACCACGACAAACCCACACCATCCCCACCAGGACAAGCCTGTTTCTGAACACAGCTGTGCTGGCTGAGTGGCATCATTCTGTGGCTCTCAATACTGACTGGCAGGTTTTAGGGAGGGGAGGGAGGTGGACTTTGGGAAGTTTAGCAGGGGGCCCAATTTAATCACTTGTGTGAGCTGTTGGTTCTTAACACAGGGTCTTGTGCCAGCTGCAGGTGAAGGCTCATTTCTGCACTGCAGGAGGGGAGAGCTGCTCCAGGTCAGAGTGTTAGTGCTGTTCTCAGCCTTTTTATTCTCCCTGAGTTCATCCTTCAAGACTTTCCACAATGCTGCAGCTGGTCCAGGAGGAGGTAAGCTCAAAAGAGAAGAGGAGCAGAGAGCAAATCAAACTCCAAAAATCTGGGAAGCTGTGAGAGGTAAGTTTGTGCAGGCTGAGTAATGGAAGATGAGAGGTTGCAGCAGCTGTACAGCTCGTGGTCTCAAAGGTACCTCTTCTACAAATGTTGTCACAGGAAAATCAAGTGCAGACACCCACGTGGCTTTATTCCCCTTACCCTGAAATGCTGGCTTCACAAATCACATCAGGCAAGGAAAAACCAATTTAATTGTGTTGGGGCCAGAACCTCTGTTCTGCATTGGAAATGCCCTGAATCCTCTTGAAGGCCTGCAGCATCACACTCCCAGGCAGTCACTGAGAAAGATGTTTGCCAGATTAACACCTGTTTTTTTCCAGGGAGCATCCTGGTAGCAGCATGTTTGTTAAAGGAACATAGTCAGTGTTCAACACCTCAGACAGTGTGTTTGGCACATCCTTAAGTGTGACACATCTACCTGACTTTCCAAAGTCATCTTGGCTAGCAACAAAAGATAACACTTAAGCACAGTGAAGACTTTGATTTTAAAGAGTTGATGCTTGTTCATGTTCTGTGAGAGCGGGTGAGGCTGCTGATGCTCAGCCGTTTGCTGTGTAAGAGATGGATAGTTAACTGGGAGTGCAAGAGGAAGGAAGTGCATCAGTCACATTGGATTTTTACTTACTTTACCTCTTAGAAGATCCAAAAGCAAGCGATCGCTTCTGGAAAATGTGAGTAAATGGCTGAGAATGGGGAGATAGCCCACACCCCAGAACAGTAACCTGTTGGGAGATGTGGAGGAAGAGAGCCTTTGGAGAGGGAGTGAAGTGGGAACATTCCTTCAGCTGGTGACAGGAGGGTTTGCAAGGGGCACAGAAGCAGCGTGATGAGGCAGCAGCACGGTTGTTCCCCACATGTCAGGCTGGGAGGTGTGGAGCTGCCCCTGGGCCCAGGGGTGGAGGGAGAATGGTGCTAAACAGGCACAATTTCCACCATTAAGTCAAAAGTGATCAAAAATTTTCTGCTGTTCTTACCCTGCTCCTTTGTTGCTTTGAGAGAACGTGAAAAACAATTTTGGACCATTTTTACTTGTAGAAACGTAGGTCTCTGCTGCAGGCAGAAGACTGATAATCCCTTTTCATTACCTGAATCTGTTTATTCATCTCCCCTGAACGATTTGCAGAAAACCATGTTAGCACTCTGCTTCCTGTCAGACTGCAGTAGCTGTGAGTCTTGCAAACCTTGTTCCCTTTGTATAAGCAGCAACTAGAATGAATATATATGTGGCAAATAGGATTAATTTCTCCTCAGACAGGATGTCCCAATTTTACAGAAATGACCTGGTGTAAACACGTGTTTGTAAAAATATAAACATGTATTGCTGAACGGGTTTTTTTTTTCCAGAACACTTGAATCTATTTGGCATTGAAGCTCACTGAGTAGGTTTTCTTTCTTTATCCTGTGTGTTAATGGTGAAGTTAGGCCCTTAGGTGCTGAGTCAAACAAGGAAGGATGGGTTCCAGATGGCGCAGATGTGCACCAGTGATGGGAAGGGGTCTCCTGCCATCTAGTGGCACGGAAAACCTCTGTGCTCTACTTAATTCATCTCGAGTTACATCTGCCACCCTTGTTTGTCTAATTACTGTGATGTCCACTTGTTTATCCCATGCATCCACCTCCTAAGGAGTTAGCAGCTTTGTCAGCAGAACTAGATTTGATAATCCTCAAGTGCCCTAAATTTAAGGGCATGATGATGACAGCTGCTTCTTCCCCTTTTTCCACAAAATAAGCTGTATTTTTGCTTTTCTTGCCACGTCATGAGAAACTCCATGTTTCTTGCCTTTGTTTCTGCATATTGACTGTGTTTTGAGTGTGCTGCCGTTAAACTCCTGTACGTGTTCTCCTATGTAGTATCCTTGGAGTGAAAGAGCTGCTGTAATGCTCAGAAGCCTTTCTTTGGCATTGAACATGCTGGAAGATAGTGTCCACACAGGCAGAGAAAATGTTAGCTGTAGTTGAAGGCATCTCCACAACCCTGCAGCAGGTAGGTGAGCTCCTGTGCAGAAGGAGCAAGGAGCTCTACAGAGTTACTTGTATTTCAGAGTGGTTAAATTGATGCTTAAAACTCCTTTCTAAAGCTCACTGGTATCCCCTTTCCCTGTGTAGCCTCCTGCTTCTTTTTGACAGCCAGGCAGCTGCCCTCACCACAGTTCACAATCTGCAGACTGTGCTTCACTTAAATACATGGCTCTGCCTGGATGTGTTGCTGCTCCACACTGGTCGGAGGGCAGGAAAACAGAGACCATTCATCCCAAACAGAACCCTTATTCATGGGTCAAACTGTAAGGGACTTGGGCTCCCACCTCAAAAGGTTAATTGGAGCCTGTAGGTAATTAAAACGGCAGTTCTCACTTTCCTGAGTGATTCAGCCTGGAATCCTTGCAAGAAGCAGGTCCACAGCCCTCATTTTCTCAAAGACCTGTAGTGTAAGGCTAAGAAAAAGGGGGAATGGCATGGAATGGCCAGCAGAGCCCTGCAGAAGAAACTTGAAAATAATGTCTAAATTGTGCTGTGTTTTTTGGGTTGTGTTTTTTTTTAAATACACAAACTGCTTTGAATGAGAAGGGTCAGAGAAGCCAGTGTTTTATTAGTGGCTCTAAAACCAGATGAGAGTGATTAGCCTTTTTCACTACAAGAAAAGCTGTGTTTTGAGCTGCTCTGTAGAAGTATAAACTCTCCATAATGATTAAAGCTATCTGCTGGCTGGCTTCCATCTCAGCTGGAGTCCAGGAAAATTTTCTTGGTGGTTTTTTCACAGTGGTAACTGTATGATACTTCAGAAAAATACTTTTTTTCCTTTTTTTTCTCCTGATGTGGGATCCCTACTGTGCCCTCATAATTTTAACTTAGCCCCTGACTGTTCCATTCAGTTATTTATAATAATAAAAAAGTTATGCCTTTTGCTCAAAATTCAGAAATAAAACTCTTAACCTCTACGTTATCACCTCCTTCAGCTTTTTTTCTATAATTGCAGTGATAATTAACGTGGGTTTTGAACTGTGAGGGGCTTGGGTGCCTTACTGAAAAAAGGTTTCTAAAAATCCAAGTCTTTATTTAGAAAATTGGCAAGTTGCCCAAGCCAAAAAAGCATTACCACCAAATTAAATTAATAGTCTGTTAAAACCATGGGGCTGGCAAGGGGACAGTGGTATAGCATTCACTGCCACAGCCAGATGTGTGCTGCCTCCAGCCACGCCGGATCCTTGGAGCAGGCAGCCTCTTCCCCTGCTCAGGTTTGTCTTTTCCAACACTGGAAACTTGCTCAAGAGAACTTATTTCAGTAGGTGGAGCATGTGTCTGGTGCCAGTTTCTCCAGTTCTGCCTCTTCCTTTCCCCCTTCTCCTTTTTTCTTTCTTTTTTAAACATGAGCAACATTCAAGCCCGTGAATCAGACAATGAATCCTTTCATCTCTTGGTGATTTTTCATTCTCCTGTATCAGTCTTCTCTCTGACAAGTTGTGTCCAACATGACAGGTTAAAGGTAAGGGGGGGGGTGGGTGTCTTTTAGCCTCACATACTTCCTTGCAAGGCTGCAGGAGAAAGTCAGGTAGCAACACAGGACTGGAAAATGCCTCCTGGGATATGAAGTTCAGTCCCCTCCTGGAGTAGCTAACCAGATCTGAGAACCCCTTCTGGGACTCATCTTCAGGCCAGACAGGGTCTGCCTGGGGATTTTGTTCCAGCTGTTCCTCCAGGAAGGCTGTCCCACTGTTCCCTGCTCCAGTGGTTACAAACCTTCTAAATTGCTGCCAGAATTGCTTCTTGTCCAGATTGTAGTCATTTGATCTTGTGCTGATGTTGTTCTTGATACAGTTATTTCCCTTTCCATTGTACTTAACCCTTAAGGCATTTCCAACAACTTAGTTGACACTTCCTCTGCCTTTATCTTGGTAAATTTGTTTAAAGATGCTTCGTCCTCCTTCAGGGCAGACCCCATGCCCCATCCTTGCCTGTTTGCCTTTTGGTTCCTTTTTCCTCAACCAGGAGAGGATGTATATTCCTGTAACAGGAGAGGAGGCATGTTCCTCTAACAGAAACAGGCACGTTACTCCACAGGGGTCCTAGCAGGGCTGGTACAGTGGCATTAGCATTTAGGCCATTTACGGAAGTTACCGTCTCTGCTGCAGCCTCCTGTCGATCCTGTCACATCAGACCTTTATCGTAGGTAACTTTTTGTCTCAGCAGAGCCCCCAGATGCTTTACTGCTTATAAATTCTGTTCCTACTACACCATTACCTATATCATTCAGTTGTTCCTGCTTAAAATCTTTGCTGTCCTTTATTCCATCTAAGTTTGTGTCTTCATAGAATCACCTGGGTTGGAAGAGACCCTTTAGATCATCGAGTCCAACCACAGCCTAACCCTGCCTAGCCCACCTCTAGATCATGTCCTTAAGCACTTCATCTACACACCTTTTAAATACCTCCAGGGGTGGTGACTCCACCACCTCCCTGGGCAGCCTGTTCCAATGCCTGACAACCCTTTCAGTAAGGAAATTCTTCCTGGTCTCTAACCTAAATCTCCCCTGGTGCAATTTCAAGCCGTTCCCTTGCAGGTTGTTGTAGAGAGCGATAAGGTCTCCCCTCAGCCTCCTTTTCTCCAGCCAAAAATGCCCCAGCTCCCTCAGCCATTCCTTGTAGGACTTGTGCTCCAGACCTTTCACCAGCTTCGTTTCCCTTCTCTGGACGTGCTCCAGCATCTCAACATCCTTGCTGTAGTGAGGGGCCTGGAACTGAACACAGAGCTCAAGGTGCAGCCTCACCAGAGCTGAGTACAGCAGAACTGTCACTTCCCTGCTCCTGCTGGTCACAGTGTTCTTGATACAGGCCAGGATACTGTTGACCTTCTGGGCCACCTGGGCACACTGCTGGCTCTCATTCAGCCGGCTGTCAACTAACACCCCCAGGTCTTTCTCCACCAGGGAGCTCTCCAGCCACTCTGCCCCAAGCCTGTAGCAGTGCCTGGGGTTATTGTGACCAAAGTGCAGTACCCAGCACTTGGCCTTGTTGAACCCCATAAAATTTTAAAAAATACTTATTTTTTATGTTGTTCCTTAGCAGCCATTTAATTCTTGGATCTCTCTTCTTCCCTCCTGTGTGGATGGGGTGATTAGGGGGCGTCACCCTGAAGAATCCAAACAAGAATATGCTTCATGGACACCATGCAAAACTTCCTGCAACTATTTTGGCAGACTTTATAGGAATTTTCAGTATTGGATCAAGCAGGAATCAGATTCCTGCTGGGGCTGGGTACGTTCTGCTTGGCAGTGGGTGTCCTGCCCCCCCACCCCACCCCCAGCCCAGGTCCTGCTGCGGGCTGGTTGACAGGCATTCATCCTGTATGTGCCCATAGGATGAGGAGTGAAGCAATCTATCTGATTAAGCAGGTTTGCAGGGTGACAGGACCGGAGGCCATGGGCACAAACTGAAACATGGGATGTTCCCTCTGAACATCAGGAAACACTTTTTAACTGTAAGGGTGACCCAGCGCTGGCACAGGCTGCCCAAGGAGATGGTGGCCTCCATCCTTCTGAATGTTTCTGGTAGACCAGCAGCCAGTCACACGGTTCTGACCTGGTTATTTAGAAATACTAATTGTGGATTGCAAGAGAGGAGCTTCTTAAGATTTTTGTTTCTTCCCTGTTGGTGACAGCGTGGTTCTGGTTATTCGAGTCAACTCACAAATAAGAGGATAAAATAACAAGGATAACAAATGTAAGTCTGAAGGCTAAGAAAGTTTTAGCTGCATTGACCATGAAGAAATGGAGACCTTTACTGAATAGCTGTGGGATTTTTTTTTTGCCTAGTTAGTTACTGCCCTCAGCAGAGGTCAGCTAAGAGCCCAGGTCTCCCAGGCTACTTGGTTGACTATGAGGTAACATTAATCCTCAGAAAAAGAGAGAAAAAAGCACTTGGGTACAGTTGTTGAAGGGAACCAGCTGATACCAGGATGCCATCAGTATCACTGGCACTTAGCATGGAAGATGGAATGTAGGGGCAGTATTAAAAGCTGCTGTTCTCTAACAGAGTTACCAAGTGGGACACTGAAAAGCTGACCTCTTAAAGAGGTTGCTGAATGTGACAGAGACGATTTTCCAGTCCTGAATGTGACAGAGACGATTTTCCAGTCCATCTATCAAAGCTCCTGCAATTCCCCATGCAAAGCTGCCCTAACAGAGCAAATCAAATACGACTGCATGCAGGCATACTGCTTCCTGCCAGCACTTCCTTCTGAAGCAAATTCAGCTGATATGAACTGCCAAGTCTAGCAAAAAGGAACCAGCTTTTGAGAGTTACAAAAAAGTAGATCTGCCTGTGGCAGCTCAGCTTCCCTCTGCCCACTGAAAAACCCCAACACTACGAGCTGGACCTCAGGGCTCCAGATCATTACAAACCCCACTTCTCCACAGGAATTCCACTGTCAAAACATGGAGAGTACATAGGTGCTGGTGGCTCGTGCAGGGAGCTTTAGTGCTTCTCCATTTGGGGGGGTATCATAGATGAGGGCTGATTCATCATGGATGTGACAGAGGCTGCATGTGCTCCTTCCCTGTTACTCCTGTGTGACACTCCATCCCGCTTGCCTGGTGGGCCCCTTGCCACCCCGAGTCCCCATAAACCCATCAGTGCTCCTGATGCTGTGCAGGAACACAGCGAGCAGCATGACAGGGTTGCTCACATCGATATGTAAGTGATGTGTTGCTGTACCTCAGCACCTGACTAGAAGAACCACATGTGCAGAGCCAAAGGGTAACACAGTAATTATGCTAATTAAAGCTTCTTTCTCTCCTAAGGCTATTCTAGTTAGGTCGCTAATGGCCATAGATTTGTGACAAGCAGTAACTCTGCTGTGAGACCAGGACTTTGGTAATACAAATCTGAGTAGCAGAGCTTAGATAGCTGAGTCCCTCTCTGGTAGGTATTGTGACAGGGATTAAGCAAAATTCTTCTGAGATAACATTACTCTTGTCCTCTTGGGGCTTTCCACCTTGTGTAAGAAATGTGACAATTTTTGGAGTGATGTTTGGAGTACTGGGAAATGCCCATGTACTGAAGAGACCGTGCTTCTCATTACTGGAAGCAAAAGGGGTTTGGGAGAAGGTTAAGAGACAAGTTCAGGACAGCCTGTGGTCTCAGTGTTGAGAGGCTGCATGCACTGCCCCAGCAACATCAAGCCTTAGCTGATCCCTGCATTTTGCCTCCTCCTGGTTGTTCTGGGGAAGGTCTGTGAGAGGTGTGAGCTGGCAGTAACTATGAAATGTCTTGGATTGAATAACTGTCAGGGACACAGCCCAGGACTCTCTAAATTTGAGGGCACGTGGGGTAGGGATTTCCGCTTAAGCACTGTTAAAGTGAGCAGGTCCACGTGAATGCTGGAGTTGAGAGGCTAGGATCCTGTTGGATTAGTCCATCTCTGCTGGCACCAGTATTTTCTACTGCTTTTCTCTTTATTGTCTCTTTCCCTGCTTTCTTCTACAGTGTAGTGGAGCTATTCTCATCAGGAAGCCTTTCCTACAAAGACCCCAGTTCTAATCACGCTGCTTTCACTTGCTGCAGCTCCTCCCTCTGCCGGTCTTGTGTGTGCAGTGGCTGTGCTGCTGGAGCAGAGCAGGCAGGCGAAGCTGTGGAGCAAGCGGGAGTGCAGAGCGAGGCAGGCGGCAGGGCGGGGGCCCTGCTGTGGCACCTAGAGACAAGTAGTAGGCAGTGGCCATACGCTGCTTTTAAACCCATATCCTTCAGAGGGAAGCGTGCATGGGCTCAGGTTCTGGCTCTGGGGAGCAATCCATGTGTTGCCACAGGATGTCCACGTTTCAACCAGGAATCACTGTCCCCATCCTCCTGCCCTGATGCAGATGCAGTGACATCTCAGTAGGACAAAACAGGGCGGGTAAGTTATAAGGAAGAGGCAAAGCCCTGAGTATTGCCCCTCACCCAAACCTCTGCTCCTGCCGTGGTGAGAAGCTCCAGGGGAGCGTGCCTGGTGGCAGGAGCAAGGTGAGCATGTCTGGATACATCTGCGGTGGCCAAAACCACTCTTGGGGCCACCTGTGAGGGCCCCTCTGCCTGCTATGGCTATCAACAGCTTCAAAGCGTGACAGGAGCTGCTGCTGCAGAGCAGCACACCGTGCCTGCCACAGCTCCTGTCCCGTGAGATGTGTGTGCAGCTGGGCCAGCCATCCCCACACCACGGTTACCCTTAGCAGAGTCTTTTTTTGGCTGCATTTGCATTGTAAGGCTGGTGAGAGGGCCCTAACCCTGTGCTGGTTTGCCTGTTTCCTTTGTGAGATCTTACTTGCGCTTCATTGATTAAGATCAGAACCACTCCCTAAATGTGAGATGGTACCATCTTCCTCTGGTGTGTTTTGTGGAAATACACGTTGGGCTTGATTTGTGCTTCTGCATAGAGAGAGCAATGTACAGAAGCATACTGGAACTTATTTCTGGGAGTAGGAAGCCTGTGTTGGGTTTTCCAAGGACATTTTTGCAGGTTGAGGGAAGTGATTCCGTTCCTCTACTCTCGTAAGACCCCACCTGGAGTTGTGTGTCCAGCTCTGAGTCCCCAGAACGGTAAAGACGTGTAGCTGTTGGTGCAAGTCCACAAAGATGATTGGGGGCTGGAGCACCTCTCCTGTGAAGACAGGCTGAGAGAGTTGGGCTTGTTCAGCCTGGAGAAGGCTCAGGGGAGACTTAATTAAAGTGTACCAATGCTCAAAGGGGTTCTGCAGGAGAGTGGGAGAGGGACTGTTCACCAGGGAGTGTAGTGACAGGACAAGGGGCAATGGCTTCAAGCTGAAAGAGGGGAGGTTTAGATCAGATATTTGGAAGAAATTCTTCCCTGTGAGGGTGGTGAGGCCCTGGCACAGGCTGCCCAGAGAAGCTGTGGCTGCCCCCTCCCTGGCAGTGTTCAAGGCCAGGCTGGATGGGGCCTTGGGCAGCCTGGTCCGGGGAGGGTGTCCCTGTCCAGGCAGAGGGCGAGACTGGATGGTCCCTGAGGTCCCTCCCGACCCAAGCCACCCCTCTTCCCTCCCCCTTGTCAGGCCGCGCCCCGCTGGCGCTGCCGCTCGCGCAGGCCCATGGCCCGGCCCTCGGGCCGGGCACGCTGCGCCGCCAAGCCGCCAGCCGCGCGGTCCCGGCCCCGCCGCCGTGACGCCAGCGCGCCGCCGGAAGCCGTGGGGGATGGCGGTCGCGGGCCTGCGGCGGGGGCCGGGCCGGGCCGGGCCTGGCGGGGCCTGGCGGCCGCGGCGCGGAAGCTGAGCGCGGGCGGCGCGGCTGCGGGCGGCGCCCCGTCCGGGGCAATATGTTCAAGAGAATGGCAGAGTTCGGGCCTGACTCCGGGGGCAGGGTGAAGGTGCGGATCCGCGGCGGCCCGGGCGGAGGGCGGGAGTCGCTCCGCGGGGCCTCCGCCGGCAGCGGCTCAGCGGGGCTGCGCAGCGCGGGCAGCGCCGGTTCTCACTGCGCCGCGGGGCGTGCGCTGCGGCGTTTTCTTTCTCTGCAGGGCGTTACTATCGTCAAGCCGGTCGTGTACGGGAACGTCGCGCGGTATTTCGGGAAGAAGCGGGAAGAAGATGGACACACTCACCAGTGGACGGTTTATGTCAAGCCCTACAGGAACGAGGTACGGCAGGCGTTCGCGGGCCGTGGAAAGGCAGGCCTGCGCGGGGGAGGGACAGGGACGCATGGACACAGGCGCGGTGCAGCTCCTCAAGCCCTCCGGCTGTGTCCCCACAGCAGCGCCTGGGAGCAGTGAATTGGGATTTTAAAAAGCCGGGATTTTAGGAGGGGGTGGCGGGGTGCCTGGGCAGACACAGCGGAGGAAATGTGTAGGTTGGGTGGTGGGTTTCCAGAAAGGAAAAAGAGAGAGAAATCACTTTTCCTCTTGCATGTTTGGAGTGACTTTTCCAGGCCAGGGGAAACTGGGAGAGTGTTGAGGGACATAATACTGACAGACCCGTGTGCCAGCAACGATCTTCAGATTTACTGTCCTGCTCTCCTCCCGTGCTTCCAGTCAGGAGAAACACCGTGTTTCTGTCAGAAGAAACAGCAGCGTAAATAACCAGAAGTAACGATGTTTGTGTTTTAGGATATGTCTGCCTACGTGAAAAAGATTCAGTTCAAGCTGCATGAGAGCTACGGTAATCCTTTGAGAGGTGGGTTTTGCATTTGGGCATTCGATCCTAGAATGGGGAATTTGATTAGTTCCACTGAGGCTTTGTTATCCATATTAACACCCCTGTGTTTCCTCCTGCAGTTGTTACCAAACCACCATATGAAATCACTGAAACAGGCTGGGGTGAATTTGAAATAATCATTAAGATATTTTTCATTGATCCAAATGAAAGACCTGTAAGTACACTGAACTTCTGACAACACTTACTGAATTGTGGTGGCCTAAAGCTATGCAGGTCAAAATAAGCCCCATCAGCTGTGGAAGTAGTGAAGCCTGTGCTTGTGGGAAACGTTAACCTGTTTCTGTGCTTTACTGCTGCTGTTCATTACAGCTTCTCCTGCACTTGGCTTCTGTGACACTTACTGATGTGTGACTACATGTTGTACCTTACATGGGTTGAGCATGTGCTGAGGATTTATGTCTTCTCTGTAGCTCACTCACTCTAGGATATTTTAATTATCTTTTCCTTTTTTGTTTATCAGATTTAGAAAAATCACAGACTGGCAGGGGTTGGAGGGGACCTCTGGAGATAACTAGTCCAACTCCCTGCTAAAGCAGGGTCACCCACAGTAGGCTGCAACCAGGACCGTGTTCAGGCAGGATTTGATTATCTCCAGAGAAGGAAACCCCACAGCCTCTCTGGGCAGCCTGTCCCAGTGCTCTGTCACCCTCAGAGCAAAGAAGTTTTGCCTCATGTTGAGATGGAACTTCCTGTGTTCCAGTTTGTGCCTGTTGCCCCTTGTCCTGTCACTGGGCACCACTGACAAGAGTCTGGCCCCATCCTCGTGACATCTGCCCTTTAAGTATTTAAAAACATTCATGAGATCCCCCTTCAGTCTTTTCCAGGCTAGACAGCCCCAGCTCCCTCAGCCTTTCCTTGTATTAGGGATGCTTCAGTCCCCTCATCATCCTTGCAGTTTTCTGCTGGACTTTCTCCAATACTTCCCTGTCTGTCTTGAACTGGGGAGCCCAGAACTGGACACAGTATTCCAGGAGTGGCCTCACCAGAGCAGAGTAGAGGAGGAGAACTCCCTTAACCAGCTGGCCATACTTTTCTCAGTGCATCCCAGGGTGCCACTGGCCTTCTGGACCACAGGGGCACGTGGCTGCCTCAAGGGGAACTTCTTGTTCACCAGGGCTCCCAAGTCCTTCTCTGCACAGCTTCTCAGCAGGTCAGCCCCTAACCTGTGCTGGTGCTGGGGTTATTCCTCCCTAGGTGTGGGACTCTACACTTGCCCTTGTTGAACTTCATTAGGTTCCTTTCCACTCAACTCTCCAGCCTGTCCGGATCTCACTGGATGGCAGCGCAGCCTCCTGGTGTGTCAGCCACTCCTCCAGTGTAGTATCGTCAGGAAGCTTGCAGAGGGTACCACTCTGTCCCCTCACCCAGGTCATTGACAAGTATGTTGAACAAGACTGGACCCAGTACTGACCCCATGGGCACACCGCTAGCTGCAGGCCTCCAGCTGGACTCTGCAGCACTTGTCACAACCCTCTGAGCTCTGCCATTCACCCAGTTCTAAACCCACCTCACTGTCCACTCATCTAAATCACGCTTCCTAAGCTTGCTTGTCAGGATGTTACAGGAGACAGTGTCAGAAGCCTTAATGAAGTCCAAGTAGACAGTGTCCTCTGGTTAAAGTGAGTTAAAAAGCAGTGGTGGTGCTATACTGGTGTTAGTCTCTTTTCTAAAGGAAACCAGGTTAAGACACTTCTCTAGTTGTATGAAACACTGGAAGGAATTTATTTCTTTCCATCCTGTGTTTTAGTTGTATCTTGTGGGTTTGTTTATCCAGGTTTAGGTAGGAAACTTGATTGCCATATTTTAGGGGAAGAGGATGTTTATTTCTGTAAAGAGAGTTCCTTCTGTTGCATGAGCATCCTTTTGTTTTAGCCATTTCTTTGCCAAATGAGGGGGAAACTGAACTTTTCTTGAATATGATTCTTGAATATGTTTTTCTTGAATATGTGGTAGTTGATGCTGGACTAGAAAGGACTTCCTTGCCATGCTAAGTAGTGCTCTGACCTGTCACCCCCAGTTCCTTTCACAGCTTAACCAAGCTGTCCTAAAGCTGATGGGGTGTTTTTATCTTGGAAGGCTGTTTCAGTGCCCGTTGTGTTCTTCCTTTCCAGGAAGAACCAACTGGAGTAAGGTATCGCTCTCTCCATGACCATTTGTGGGCCTGTTCATGGAAGGGAAGAAGCATGGACCATGTGTCCTCTTCCCAGGTTGTTGTCCAAGTGGTCAGTGGTTCCTCAGGTCTGGACAGAGGGTTTCCATTCCTCTCCTGCCACTTGCAGTGCAATAACACCAAGAGTAGCTCCATAAGGAGAAATTCCAGTGAAAAGCTATTCACAGCTTCCCCTCAGTGGTTTTTTTTTTTGCAAGAAGGGACAGTAGGGTCACAGAAGCAGCTATTTGGAAATCCTACCAGAGGGTCGTCTTAATAGTTTTTATACACTGATCCTAAACCACTTGCCCAGACAGTTTTAAAGTATCAAGGAGCCTTTGGACAGTTGGTGTGTTAAACAGTACATATTAAATTTCAGTAATACTGCTCAAGTTATATGACATTGGCTTTTGCTTTCCTAAAAGATTTTTAAAATCCTGTACCATTGTTCAGTAAGAACAACTGCTGCTTGTTGGTGTCTAGAAAATTTATGTTGCTCTACAGTTGTCAAGCTAGTTAACTTCTCTCTCTGTGTAGGTGACCTTGTATCACTTGCTGAAGCTTTTTCAGTCGGATACCAATGCCATCCTGGGAAAGAAAACTGTCGTGTCTGAATTCTACGATGAAATGGTATGAAAGTTTTTAATGTAACCCATGCTTTGTTTGAAGAGTGTTAGTGACACCCTGTGTTTTTCCCCCTCACAGATATTTCAGGATCCTACTGCAATGATGCAGCAGCTGTTAACAACATCTCGTCAGCTAACGCTAGGAGCTTATAAGCATGAAACAGAGTGTAAGTTTTGGGGTTTTTTCCTGGGGTGTAGCAGTGCAGTGGAATTGGATGCTGCTAAAATGTGTTATTTTTTCATTAAATGAGCTGCAACTTTTGCAGAGATACTTATCCAAAAGCTTCTAAGATTTTCAGACCTGTATGCCTGCTAAAGAGGAAAGAATTATGAGTGACTCGGAGTGATGACATGATCAGTTAGTTAGAACAGAAAGTAAATGAAGGCCACTGTGTTTGTGATGAACTTGTGTTTGGCTCATCGGGAGGTTAACTGCAAGCAAAGATCACACTTTACGCACTGAAATACAGGAGTATGGCTGCTGTGTTCTTTGCATCCTTATCTAATCTGCCTTTAATACCAAAATATTAAGGGAATTTAAAAAGTGAAACAAAAATAGATTGATTCCTAAAACACAGTGCTTTTAGTGATGGTTTCTGTTCTGATCTTCTGACTCTGTCTTGGCTTCTACTCTGAGAAAGCAAATGTAACACTGAGCCCAAATCCTTCCTTGTCAGTTGCTAGTTCCAGTGCCATTGTAGTCCGGCCCCCCGGCCGTTGGCTTATCGCCATGTTCCCCTGTCAGCAGGTACCACCAGTGGTTTGCAGGCAGTGGATGCATAGAGCTAAGAGTGGTCACGAGTTTGAAGCCCTACAAAGTTAGGGTTCGATTTGCCTTATGTCTATTTGGGGGTGTGGGCATCTGAGCCACTCCCATGTTCCTACCTCAGTTTGGCCAGTCTGCAGTGGACTTTTGTTACATCGTGGTTTACCTGTAGAAAACATTTAATAAGTCGAGTCATAAAAAGGCTTCTCTGAATCGAAACTTCTGGCTGCTTCTCCTGAGAGTAAATAGAAACTTTTTGTGGTGGTTTTTTTTTGTTGATTTGTTTTGGTTTGGGGTTTTTTGCCACTCTTTGGGCAGCCTGTGTCAGTGCTCTCACTCTCACAGTAAAAGCGTTTCCTGATGTTCTGATGGAACCTCCCGTGTTTCATTTCGTGTCCAGGGCCTCACGTGCTGTCTCTGGGCACCGTGTGTCAGTTACTTGTAATTCTCTGTAGTCTCCCATTTACTTGCTGTCAGCGTGTCAGGTGTGTTGGTGTCTTGTGTGTGTGTCCCCCACTTAATCTTTAAAACATCCTGGTGAATTATTAACTGCACCCACGAAGCTGATGGGCTGAATGAGGCTACAAAACAAGCTCACTTTTTTTTCTCCCATCTCTTTTTTTGATTTGTTTGGGACACACACCATCCAAATTACTGTTGCCATTTAAAACCAAACCAAACAACAAACCCAACAACTTTCCACTGTACTTAAAATATTTATTTTTCTTTATCACCAATGTAGTTGCAGATCTTGAAGTGAAAACCAGGGAAAAGCTGGAAGCTGCCAAAAAGAAAACTAGTTTTGAAATTGCTGAGCTCAAAGAAAGACTAAAAGCAAGTCGTGAAACCATCAACTGCTTAAAGAATGAAATCAGAAAACTTGAAGAAGACGATCAGTCTAAAGATATGTGATGAGCCTTGACTGGATGAAGAGCCTGTACTGAAAGGAGAAGGACTTCAGGCATGGAACTGTGTGTGTTCTCTGCAGTTCTGTCACTGATACAATGTGACTTTCCCTTGATGTGGCACTTGACATCATAAATGGAAGAGAAGAGAAGTTTGGTTTATAGTTAAAGCCTGTAGGTACTGAGGGATTTATTTAAAGTAGAAGGGCTCTTGGAGACTGGGCTTTTTTTCTTTTTTTTAATTAAATTTGTTTGTGTGGTATATGAAATCTTTGTATTAAGTCTGGTATTAGTTCAGTGGGGTTTTAACCAAATGCAGGTGTTTACGTTTTTTTACTTGTTTTTTTTTCTACTGATTGTTAAGAGATGCATCTTTAAAGGTAAAAATAAAATATGCAGGTTTTTTATGTTAGTATTTTTTGTCTCTGTCCAGTTGTGAGCTTCAGGAACCAACAGTAAGTAGCATAACCTGATTGAAGGCAGAGGTTGAACACAACGGTACACAAGTTGGTGAGTCTGGTTACGGTGATTTCTGCATCTCTGCCTGATACCAGCACAAGGGAAAAACTTCCTGAAAACAGGATGCTAAATAACTCTATCTACAGATGAGAGTTACCAGCACCACATCTGCTTTAACACATACAGATGCATCAGTTCTACAGGTTGTGCTTACAAGCAGGCAGTGATTCTGGTCCTGTGGTGGGGAAGTTGATATTTGTATTGTACTGTGGTCAGTCCATCACATGTTGTCTCTGCTGCTCCTTCCTCCTCACAGGGAGGACTCCTCACACTCTTTTCCTCTGTCCAGCATGGGGTCCCTCCCAGAGAAGACCGTACTCCATCAGCTTCTCCAACACAAATCCTTTCCATGGGCTGCAGTTCTACTCCTTTGGGTACCTCCCCCTGCTCTGGTGTGGGTTCTTCCATGGGCTGCAGGTGGATATCTGCTCCACCATCAACCTCCATGGGCTGCAGTGGGCCAGCCTGTCCTACCATGGAGGAGAAAAGATCATCTCCATGGGGTGTGGGGGAATCTCTGCTCCAGCACCTGGAGCACCTCCTCCCCCAACTATATTGTCCATGGTATCTTCAGAGTTATTTCTCTCACATCTTCTCTCTCCTCTCAGGTTGCATTTGCTCCTGGTGTTATTTCCCTTTCTTAACTATGTTATTTCCAAGGCACCACCACTGTTGCTGATGAGCTCAGCCTTGGTCAGCAGTAAGTTCATTGTGGACCTGGCTGGCATTGGCTCTATTGGGCATGGGGGAAGCT
Source organism: Porphyrio hochstetteri (assembly GCA_020800305.1). Taxonomy (NCBI): domain Eukaryota; kingdom Metazoa; phylum Chordata; class Aves; order Gruiformes; family Rallidae; genus Porphyrio; species Porphyrio hochstetteri. Next base: position 30,549,159 of record CM036905.1, on the reverse strand, counting down.
TCTAGCAGCTTCTCACAGAAGCCATTCCTTTAGACCCCTGCTACCAAAACCTTGCTACGCAAACCCAGTGCATGTTCTGAAATAGCCAGCAAGTGTTGCCCCTGAAAAATCAACTCATGAGCTGTTGCCAGGTATTTTTTTTTTCCCCTCCCTCTGCCCCCTTTTGTAGAGGGCGAAGAGGCAGGTAGAGGGGGTGCTGCCCCACGGTTTGCAAGGGCTCAGGGTATTTTCTACTGCTCCAAGATAGAGTGTTGCAGTAAACTCTGCTATGGAAAACCAAAGCAACATCCCTGTTCCTATAGAAAACAGTATAACTGATGCTTTGCGAACAAAGCGCTCGCTTCCTATTTGAAACAACTGATGGGCAGCGTTTACCATGGATTGGTAAAGAGTGAGAGCTGAAACAATTTCAACACTCAATAGACTTAGTTTTTTCCTTAAGAAATACAGTGTTAAAACTTGGCATATTTAGGTTACTGTTACACAGGGGGGTTGAGGAACAGCTTGTACCAGTGGTGTCCCGGCAGCTCCTTCTTAGCACTGCAGACTATCCAGATTTCTGGCTCCCCCAGCTGGTTTGGTCTATTGATTGAGTAGCCAATTCCCCTTTAAGCAGGAGCTGAAGAAGAATGTACTAAGCAGTTTCAGTACAGGACAATGTGCCATTTTTCAGAGCTTGGGAATAAGACTTGTGTGGGCCACAGCATGCTGCATGTTCTAAGCCTGAAAGAACACTTCTCAGTGAAAAGTTAAAAAAAATATTCATACCCTTTTCTTTCATGATACCTTATTATTCAATGTGTGTATTTGGCTGCTTACTTGTCTTTGACAATCATCATCATCAGATATTTTTAAGGAAAAATATAATAAAGTTAGCACAAAGTGAGTCCTCCCAAGTGTATTCTCTTAGCTTCTTGCAGATTTATTCCATTTTCTGAAGAAGCTTTTAAGGTCAATTTCTGCAAGTTAAACAAAAATGGGAAAGGAAAGCAGGTTACTAGAACTGAAATGGAGTGGGGCACCTAAGGACAAAGTTGCATTTGACCTCCATTGCCTTGAAGAACAAGAAAAATCCAAATGCCGCTTTGTTTTTGGCAGCCCTCCCAAAATGTGACTCCAGACAACTAGTTACAGTTTGTGCTTGCCAGGGGTGCTAACTTAAATGCTATTTATATTGCTGAGACTGGCTCTAGCCTGTGGTTTCATCCCGAGGTATCGTTGTGAAACACAGATGTATTTAAATTTGCTTTGCAAAGGATGGGGGGAATCCTTTATTGTGCTATAGGTACAGTTTGGTATCACTGAATTGGGCAGTAATTTATCTGATTGCCTATACTGAAGCTTCAGGTAAAGATAAAACATGGTTTATCTCAGTTTATACTGTTACCAGTTTTACCAATGAGGAATGTTTACTTCAGGCATCAAACACATCAAACTGGGAGTCACCATTGTTGCCACATCCACTATAAAGACTTGGGGCTTTTAAGCGTTTTAGTTAAGATACATCAACAGCCATCCCAGTAAGTTCAGATACTGACTGCTTATTTCCTAGCCAGTATTATTTATCACTAGCCCTTTTTGTACCTAGCTCTGTCTCCTGGAATTCCTTTGCCTTTGGATTTGGCACGCTGTAGTTTACAGTCAGACTGTGAAGTTGTGTATGGCTGTGCCCTTTGTTTCTCATCAAAAGTGCCGTTATCTGACAGGAGATGAGTAAATACACCTGATACAAAGATTTACTTGAGCATTTTTGTGGTCAGTAGAGATGGGACTGGAGGGAACTTAATCACCCTGTTCCTTTTCTTTCTAGAGAGATGCTGATAATAATACCACCCTCAAGAGCCTTTTGCTGCTTATGCATTTAATCCATACAAAATGTTTGTTTGCTTCTTAATGGGAATAGATTTAAGAGCATTTCAGGTTGCTTTCCAAACACCAGGTGGCAGGTATATCCAAAATATCCTCCAGTCTCAGCAGCATTTGAATGACTCAGATTTTCGGCAGATCTGTGACATCTCTGATTGATCTCATTTGCTTTGAGACTTGATCAAGTTGTATTTGTTTCTGTAGAGATGAACAAATTATCTATCACATGTTATGGAACCGTTCAGCAGCCCTGTGAGCAGATCAGACACGCTGTGCCAGGAAGCAGGGGAAAAAAAAAGTGTGATTGTTTGCAATTTTTGTTGAGGGAAGCAGCTTTCAAAATACAAATCTCTGGGGTTGTTTTTAAGATTGGGGTTTGGTGGGGTTTTTTTCTTTTTCAGGCTGAGATTGTGTGACAATATGAAGGAACAAAACCTAACTTAGATACTCTGCTGGACTGCATACTTTGCTTGCACCCAACTGCAGGTGCAAAATGGCAGGATTTTCCACAAGCAAAAGTAATTACCTTTTCAAACTTAATGTTGATGGAGTTAACAAGCTGCTTTGACTACTTACTGCTTAATGAAAACTATGAATGAACCCTTGGCTTCCAAGTATGTTGCAACTTTTAATTTTCCTGAATACAGTAGTGAAGAACAGCTTAAGTAAGGGGAAGAATAGAGAATTAGGATTCTAAAAAAAGAACAGCAACAATGAGAAATTCTTGTGTTATATGCATCATGACATACTTACTTGGGATTTAACATTCATTTATGATACATTTACACTATGTCAGTTTGAAAATGCTGTAAGTTGGAACATGAAATCATGTGAGTTTCTAGTGTCAGTTGTAGAAATAGCTAACACATATCCAAAATTAAAATTTACATTTTGATTTTCTTAGGAAAAACCTCTTGAATGCCTCCTGATTATGCCATAAAAATCACTTGGAATATCTGTCCTACTCCCTGCCTCATAATGACTATACTTTTTAAGGTGTGTGAAAGCTGGCACTTATATTCCCACTGTTAAAGTTAGGTTGCAGGGGCTTGCGGTTTACTTTTGGTGTTATCTCACGTTTTCTGTATGGAAGTATTTACTCCACAAGCTAAATATTCCTGAGGAAGAGATGTATGTGTTGGACAAATTGGAATTGATTTATTCCTTCTTGCTGCAGGTAAAGCACATTTGCATGGAGATGCCAGACACGGGGTAGGATAGGCACTTAAACTGGCCAGACTGGACTCCACCCTGCTCCTACGTAGTGTTTGGAAACGATCAAAGCTCCTGCTGCTTGGCAAAGTTCTGTGGTTGCTCTGAATCTTTTTTTAGTCCTTATCAGCAACAGCCAGGAGCTGCGGTGTTAGATGAACATGGGCATCACCCTGGATGATGATGTAACTTTGTGGGCAGTGTCAGAGGGCAAAACTGATTTGGTGTGCATTCAACTGCTGGGCCTGCAAGTCAGCATGGGGTGCACTGAAAGGGCTGTCGGGCACTGGAACAGGCTGCCCAGGGAGGTGGTGGAGTCACCGCCCCGGATGTGTTTAAAAGATGGGTAGATGAGGTGCTCAGGGACATGGTTTAGTAGAGGATGGGTATGATTGGACTCGATGATCTCAAAGGTCTTTTCCAACCCAGTGATTCTGTGATCCTGTGATTCCATGCTCCTCTTGGGTTTGTACTCTTTGAGCATCTCATCACTGATCACTCTGCTGGTCCTGCCTGTTGCCTGCTAGGTTCATTCTACAGTATTTAACACTCAAGAGTCTGCAATTTCAAACAGCTAACGCAGTCTAGCTGAATTAAAATAAACTGTGCTTTGACTTTTGCTTATTTTTTAATAATAAGCAAGCAATGAGTCCCAGTCCTTGTGCATATTCTGAGAATAGAACCTTAATGACTCTGTGATTCTGTAATGGAGAAGGTACATTTCTAAGGCTGAGACTTCTTTCCAGTCCTTATTTTTCTTCCCTCAAGGACAAAAGGCAGAAACAAAGTCATTACATCAAAGATGACTAAATTAGTTTGTATGAGTTTCAGTGTTACTTTCTTGGAACAGGGTGACACAATATGTGTATTTTAAAATGGAAAAGCAGTAATACTTTTTATGGTTTCACTGACTTGAAAAGTTTATTCATAATCTACTCTGACCCTGTATGGTACTAAATGCTTGCGAGTGCCCTGCCTCTGCATTTGGTGCTGGTAATGCTTAGTATGTCACTAAATAAACCTGCCCTTCATTCCATGTGAAGTCAGGGGGTTTCCATCAGACCTCTAGTGAAAGAAGGTAATCAGTCAGTAAGTGAAGTAATCAGTCAGTAAATGAAGATGACTCCTCTGTAGAAGGGTCACTTAGAGAAAAGGGCCACTTTATCATGAAATATAAAACATCACTAGACTTTAGAGCATTCCCTTACAAGTTCTAAGCTAAGGCTTTTGGAAATCTGATTGGTATGTAGAAATAAATTTAAACAAGCCATTTTTTTTCAATTTGTCACCTAGCCATTGCTACTGACAAGCCATCTTCTTGACTCTGCAGCAGAATTATTTTCTTACAGAGTATTTTGTACATTTGCCCAAAGATTTCCTTTTATAAGTTCCATCTCTCTTCTCAGTTCTAGGCTACAGCTCCATCACCACTCTAAAGAGAAATGCTCTGTAAGACAAAAAACAAAGTATAACTTGCTTTTGCTGCTGCTGCCACTACTTCCAGAGCTTTATCTGACACTGGTGCCCTAGAGTGCTAGACTCAGTCTTACCTAAATCTAGAGATAGTTTGTGAGACGATTTCAAACACATTTTGTAATCATCTAATAGCTTTTGACAAGCATGTTGAACTTGTTTAGTGGCCATTACATCTGTGTCACTTCTCTGTGGCCTTGTGTAGAAATGCCCCCCAAAACCCGATGGCTGAACCTCTATGGTATTGTCTCTGATATTAAGAAATAAAATTTGCTGATCTAAAGTATTTTAATAATAGTAACATTTTGCAAACTGCACCTAATGCTAAATCATCAATGCACTGTGTCAGACACTTCTTACCATTACAGGTTTGGTGGGAATTTCTGCCTAAAAAAAAAACCCACCACAAAATATATCGTCAGTTACCTGGGTGTATTCTGATCTCTTTACTGCTCTGTAGTCACACCTGTTTTCTGAGGACTGATTGTGGTTTACTCCACTTGGACTAGAATTGCATCCAAACTAAGTTCAGTAAAGACACGGTAATTGTGAAGCAGAACTGGATTTGAAATAACATTCTCATGATCAAAGAATCTAAGAAGCTTTTGTAGTAATTGGAGAATAACAACTATATAAAATGTGTTTGCTTCTCATATTTAAATTAAGCATAAAGATAAAATGCATGAGAGGGTTATTAAATGAACATAGAGATACTGCATCTGATAAGATCAAAGCAATTGAGTGGGATTTTAATTTAGGCATTTGACTGACTTTGCCTTAAAAAAAAATAGTTTTTGAAGTAATGCTGGCCTTGTTCCATAATATCTGAGAGGCTCACTCAGTTGTGGATTGCTCCACTTGGGCTATTCCCTCCACTGCTGGTATATTATTTATATTGCATCCTGAGAATACTGTACATGTAAAACACACAGGCAGAGTTCCAGGCCTGAAGGCCTCCCATCTAAATAGGCAATATAGGATGGGTGGGATCATAAATTGCAGTTCTTTACTTGAACTGTATGTAAGCAGTGTCTTTCAGCTCTAAAATTATACCCTCCATACACTTTGAACTGCAGAAGCATTCAGTACAGTTCTCGTCCTGTTGCAACACAACTCAGTCTGACTACAGTGGATAGATAAATGAAGCGCCTGCTGGCTCTGGGCTTCACCATCTTTAACAAAATAAGCTGCTGCTTAAGAAATTGTATTCCTGGGAGTCACTGGCATGAAAATTGTTCTTCAGGTTTCAGAAAAAGGAGAAATGGGGATGAGGCTTGAGCCACAATTCTCTGCATGGTAAGGGCTTTGGTTTGAGGGCTGGAGTGGGCATGCAGTTGTTTGGTACAGAACTAAATAGCCTTGGGAAGAAACCAACAAGAACTCCAGGCATCTCGCTTCATTAGTTTCACAAAGTAAGCCCCTACCCACCAACTGTGAGCACAGAACAAAACACCAAATACTTCAGGCTGCTTCACAGATATTTGAACTGACAAGTGGGTCTTAAATAAGACCGGGACACACAGCCTGCCCTGAGCTCTAACATGAGGAGCAACTTTCTGAACACCTTGGGAAAGGCCAAGGGTATGACAGAGAGAGAAGGAAAAAACCATCAGAGATCACCTTGTGATCCACAGTTACCAGTTTGGTTCTTCCATCATAATACAGCTTTCTTCTGCAAGGGGGCTGAAGCTTTCTTAGCAGTGGAATGGACTTCCCCAGCAGCCAAAGACTTATAAACTTCAATTTTTCTCACTTCATCTTGAAGACCTATTTCTTTGGGTTCTTTAAGATAAACATGAGACTTTTTTTTTTTAAATGCTTATTTAAAGCAAAAATTGTTCTGCCATCTTTCTTTCCTTCTGCTAAGAGGCAGTATGGAATAACAAACACAATTGGGACAAATGTCTGTTTATGGTAGAATTAGCTTGTTCCACCTGAATCAAACTGCTTTGGAGAAAATTCCTGGAGCAGGATTTCCTTGGTCTCCATCCTTCAGACTGTGTGAGAGAATAATGGTGGTGTATATTTTGATTGTGTCCCTGATTTGACTTAAAATATAGGCTACTATGTGTAACCTAGGGAAATCTAATTATTTCTGTTTAAAATAATTATTGTTTAAAATGCTGTTAAATTAACAAGTCTGATTTTATTTCCCTTGTTTCAAGTAATTTTGTAGGTTGCTTCTACCATCTTTATGTGTGAATATAAGCAGTCCTAAAAGTGAGAAATAATATGCTGGCTGAAAAATGAGGCACTGTAAAAGCAGGTTTATATTCCATTGCTAATAATCCTGCTTTGCCATACGTCACCTTTCCTTCTTACATGCTGCTTCTGGGGGAACACGCCCAGTTTTCTCATAGACTGTTACATTGGCTGTCTCTGCTCTAATTTTTAAGTTATTTTCTCAAGGGCTGGAGTGGTTCCTCTCCTCGGATGGCCTGCTACCCTCACTTAGTGGTTTCTGTCCACATGGTAAGAAGGTTCTTGCTTTCCTGAAGAAGCTCACTCCTTATATATTGAAGAGAAATTTAAAAAACCCAACAAAACAACCAGCCCTGGCATTTATGTTTTTCTTCTCTTAAAACACCAGGCTTCGATCAGGAGTTCAGAAGCAGCCTCATAAACTGAGCCTTACCCCAATTGGGGCAGGGCTGAGACCCTTCAAGAGAAGGGTAGGTGATATCTTGCACAGTCCCCTGATGTTCATCTGCCTGCATGAATCACGGTGCTCAGTTATCCATTCACGCCTAGACGCGATTTTGGAGTGTGTGGGACAAAGGCAGATGAATGAAGGAGAGCAAAGCCTGCTGTACCAGTGCCCAGAACCGCTGATCCTGCACTTTCTGTGACCACTGCTTTCACTAACAAATTATGATTAAGAGGCAGGAAAGAAGAGTAATCCTGGCAGTGTGAGCGTTCCCTCTGCAGATTTTCCGCTGAGCAGGCAGAGCTGTTCTGGAAGGCTGAATGAGAGTGTGTTTCATTCTTTTTCAACGTGACAATTTGACTTCTTCAGTTAACCTGGAGTAATGGATTTTATCTTTTCTACTCCAGGCAGGAAAAACGCTGGATGAAAACAAACAGCATTATATCTGATTTTGCTAAGTCAGATCCTTCACTGCTAGGGGAAAAAATCTAGGTTGCAACTTTAGATGTTCCTTTACACATTCTTCCTGAGTACAGCAAAAGGCAATTTTCTTGAAAAAGCCAGGGTATGCTTCTCATTGCACAGGACACAACAACTTGCATGTTAGAGAAAGGAGTTTCAGAAAGGGAAATACAAGCTCTTGTATGTAATGTAGATTTGGATTTGACATTAAAGACCATTACCCAAAGACAGTTCAGTCATTCTGCCAACCACAATGTCCCTCAGTTACATAAATGACCAAGCAGAGATGCGATTATCTGCCTATGCCAATGCAGGTCTTTCCACCACTGCTAGCTATACATTTTTTTGAAGGTACCTGCTGCCTCTATAGACACCAGGTCCCCTCTGAGCATGAAGAAAAACATTTACATGCAGTCATGTAACCTAGAATGATTAATACATCCATTCATGAAAAGCATCCAAACAATACTCCGAATGTTTTATAAAAAACATTCTGCAAGTCATTTTGCAACCTGATGGCAAACTGCATACCAGTAAGCAGCTGTTCTAGTAGAAGTTTACATCAATTTGCCAGTTTTCTCCCTGTCTCAGATCCGATGTGTTGCTATGCTATGGCCAGATTTCCTGCTACTGCAATGCTTTATCTGACTGGAAACCGTAGCAAGGACATATTCTTGTAAGGGTGCAGGCCCAAGGAAAAAAGACTTGTTACTTTTCATTTTTTCTCTCTAGTAGTCACCATTTGCAACTTACAACAAATACTGTGAAAAGACTGAGAAAGGCATTGATTGATTTAAATCAACCTTAATTTTTTACCAAAGGCAAAAACTCCACGCACTGGTGCTTAATCATACTTTGCATCATGTACAAGCATGCAGTTTTTCATACAAATTCCTTAGGGTGTTTAATCTGCTATTGCAAAAATACTTATTTGCATACAATCACACCCTGCTGTGGTTTTAAATGTTTTCTGAGAATACATTTTGAGCCTATTATCTTAACCTCACTGCCTTTCTACCCACATATAGACTAGCAGACATGCAAACACTACAATTTTTATTCAGGCCTGAGTCTAATTAAGTTGAAGTGCAGTCTAATTAAGTTGAAGTGCATTCGTTCTTTAGAACTATAGCACTCAGCTTATTCCATAAGTATTGTTGGTGAATACACTGTTGTTGAGTTGCTGAGCTGTAACAAGGTCTGCAGCTTACAAATAGAAGTTCTTATTATGGGAGAAAAGAGTGATCAGCAGTTTTGGGTATTTTTGTAGTCTGAATTATTTGTTCATGCCAGCTGTTAAAACTGTTAGAAGAAGCAGTTATCTTTCAAAAATCTTAACCCAAATACCAAGTACTGACTGTAGTTGGAGAAATCAGGGTGAATAACATCTTTTACTGGATTTCTTTTTGGAGGCAGGTTTGATCCAGATGCAGAGAATATGCACTTACACCATCACACTGTGTGACAGGGCACGATGTTTTCATGCCTGGTCTTCAGCTGGGACAGAATTAATTTTCACAAGAAGCTGGGAGGGCAGACCTCCAGGGCAGGTGACCCAAAGTAGCCAAAGGGATATTTGATACCATGATGTCCTGCTCAGTATGTAAAGGGAGCTGGCAGGTGAGGAAAGATCCCTGCTGAGGGAACGGCTTGGTATCAGCCTTCCAGGGGTGAGCAAATTGCATTGTGCATCACCTGCTTTATATATTCTAAGTACTGTTGTTATTTTCCTCTTCCTTTGCTGTTCTGGTAAACTGTCCTTATCCCAACCCTCGAGTTTTACCTTTTTCTTCTGATTCTCATATACTCTTCCCCATCATTCAGAGTCTCACAAACTAATTAGGTGTCATTTGTTTAAAGAAGACACTGCAAGTAAAAACGAAAACTGTAAGCACTGACAACAGTACCATTTCCTGACTCCTGCTATAGCTGCACCCTGAAAAACAACTCCTCTTCTTGACCTATCTTTATAAAGTCTTTTAATGACTACTGCCAAGCCACATGACAGAAAGTACTGTAGGTGACTCTTGCTCACTCTATGGCAAGTCCAAACTGTCTTGTCCCCACTCTCTTCTGGCCCTGAGCTTTAATATATGCTTGTTAGTTAACCCAGAGCGAGTACATTTAACTTTTGTCAAGGAACATACCATACGAAATAACGTATAGTTAGGGCACAAGCACATGGTAAGAACCTGTCTTAAGAAGACAGAACCATGTAGGTTCCAGTGGACCTCGGGAGGTCACCTAGGCCCACTTACCGCTCAGAGTGGGCCCGGTTACAGCTGATTGCTCAGGACCATGCCTAGTCAAGCTCTGAGTATCTTCCAGGAAGGAGGTCACACAACCTCTTCGGGCAGCCTGTTCTGACTTTTGACCACCTTCATGTGGTCACGTAAATCTCTGTATCTATACAGCATTTCCCATATTCCAACACTTGTCCATTCCCTCTTGGCCTGTCACTGTGTGCCTCTGACAAGACAGCAGCAGTTAAGATCTTTTCTTAGCCACTTCCTTAAGGCTGAATAATATCAGTTCTCTCAGTCTGCTACCATACACTATTCTTCCAGTCCCCTGAGACACATCTCAGTGTCTCTCTCTTAACACTATCTGCAAAACAGCCATACTGTATCAGACTACACAGGTATGCCTGATGTGCTTCTGAACTTAATGACCAGGACTAAACCATCAGTAAGAGAGTATAAAGAACAGGTCAGATATAGCATTATTCTTCTTGATATATATTCAGGGCTTTCAGTAAATAATTGGTTAGGGAAAACCTGAACCAAAGACCACTGTATTCCATGCCTCTTGCTAGTTGTCAATACACTGCTTCCCTTTCTGAAAGTAATGAGAGTTTTAGCCCCCGCATTTCTGGAAGCAGTGGACTCCATACTTCAGTTCTGTGGCATCCAGAAAAGAGACACCCTTTTGCTTGCTTTAAACCTGGTGTCTGTTACTTCCCCTGTGTGCCCACTTACTAGAAAAAGAAATGAGCTCCCTACCTTCTATGCACAAGCCCCCATTTTATAAAAAACAACCATCTTCCCTCAGTTGCCCAGGCATTGTCACTTTTGTCTTTTTCAAACTGAAAAGTCCGAGTATTGGTACTCCTGCTTTAAACAGAAACTGTTCTCTGTGTTTTATTATTCTTATCTACCTTTACCTTCTTTTCTGACCTGGGAAACCAGAGTTCATACTATTCTCTAGATGCTACGTTTTCTGCTCCAGTCTGTCTTCCTTTTCTAATAATTCCTGGGATTTCTGACTTGAAACTGGAAATTAACTTTGCAATTAATTACCTGTAGAGACCTTCAAAGCTCCTTCTTCAGCAGTAACAGCGTATGTAGAACTTACCACCAGGCACACACAATTAAGATTGGTTTTGTCTGTATGCATTACTTTACAGTTACTGAGACTGAAATTCAACTTCTAGCTTAACAGCCACGATCCTCAGCAGAATGAGATCCTTTTGAAACTCCTTGCTGTCAGCTTCATATTCCACTACTGTAATGGATTTTGCCTCAGCAGCAAACTGTGTTGCTTTCTTACTCACTCTGCCCAAGACCATTCCTAAGTATGCTAACTAATGCAGGCCCCAGCATGAGTCCCTGTGGGAGTCCAACTGGAACTCTCACAGTGTAAAAAAATACTACTTATTGCTACTCCATTAACCCTTCTCTTTCAGCCAGTTACTAATTCACAGGGCAGGCTTCCTTCCTAACCTATGATGGCTAATGTTCTTTAGCAGCACTGCTGAGGGACTGCACCAAAAGCTCTTCTGAAAACACTACCATGAATGTATCACCCTGGTTTCTCAGTTTGCTGATTTCATTGAAGAATATAATAACGACAAAGCTTCTCTATTCACAAAGACCCATGTTTATTTTTCCACTCTGACATATTTGCCTGTATGCTGAAGCCTCACCCCAGTTCTCTGTCACTGGTTTACTTGTGTGACCTGAGACAAGTCTTGGTGACTACACCAGTAAGTGGGCTCAGATGCTGAAAATTAACTTATGATCCTTGAATCCAAAATGACTGTCTTAAAAATTCTCATTCAGTTGCTTTCCAGCTATGGAGGTGCTTACATTCCATAAATTCTTATTTCATTGAGGTTTCCAAAACATCTCTGACTGCTTTAGCATGGATTTCCCTGCAAGTCAATCCTACTCCTAAAGGTCCAAGCGCACAGTCACAACTACATTATTTCAGTGTCTAGGATTAAGGAAGCTGTGATAACCATATGATGGTTATAGCACATCCCAAGTGATGGAAAATACTAATTTATATATTTACAGAGAGAGGATGCAACCAAACCCAGGTTCCCCACAAACAGGGTTCTGGGATGTCTAATCACTGAGGTATAGGAAAAGAAAAGGATGGTTTCTCCTACCCCTTAAATGTTCATGTCCTGTATAAACGGGCCCTCTTAGGCATCTAACATGAAAGAGTTCACTGAAATGAATTCCAAGTACAGGAAACAGCTCCTCCAAATGCAGTTGTTTTGAGGATGTTGAGACCCACTTGTACTTGCCTGCCTGCCTGCCTGCCTTGAAACACCTCCCATGTAGCTATGTTGACAAAATGGACTATTTGTCAGCATCCTGGTTATGACCTGGCAGTGTGAACCTAACTCGACATTCCTGAATTCACACTGCAGTGGCTGAGGCAAAGGTGCATAGTCCATGTGCCAACTTTCCGATACCTGCTCATGGAACACAACAGACTTAAGTCCAGCATCTTACCAGATTCTTTAGTGCTAATCCCTGGTCACTGTGACTTCAGTGACTTCAGTGACATAAACGTCATTGCCCTTTCACAGTGAAAAGTTTAGCCAGCTTCTTGTCTATAGTGGATCCCACATGACCTTGCTCATCCACTTGCTTCCACCATGTAGCACATGGGAGACCTGAACAGAGAACTAGCTGCAATTGACTTCACCCACCAGCAAGGTTTTCCAATGTTAACCACCACAAATTCGAGCAGTGCAGTACCAAGACCCTCTAGAGACTTAATCCATGCTCTCTTGTAAGTAAAATGAAGCTATTTCTTCTCTTATAAAGGAAACACAGAAATAATTCCACTGATGCTAATCATAGAATCATAGACTCATAGAACGGTCTGGGTTGGAAGGGACCCCAAAGATCAGAGTTCCAACCCTCTGCCACAGGCAGGGCCCCCAGCCTCCAGGCATGATCTAGAAAAAGCTGCCAAAGGCCCATCCAACTTGGTCTTGAACACCTCCAGGGATGGGGCATGCACCACTTCTTTGGGCAGCTTGTTCCAGCACCTCACCACTCTAATGAAGTATCAACTCACACAATAACAAATTCCCAAAGAAGACCTAAGTAGTTCTTCACTGAATTAATAAATAAGGCAAAGGGCACTTGCTGCACACAGAGATTTAAAATAATCAGCTGTTTTTTCCTGTGAGAGGCACCTCTTCTGTGCCCTGAACGAGGAAGGGGCAAACCAGAAAAATGGTGCATGACGGGCTACTTAATTCTATCATACTTTGAGCCCACAAGGAGTCATAATTACTGTTGCACAAGTTACCTAATTTTTAGAAGTCTGACAATGTGACAATGCTCTTTGAGCATTGTTTTGTGCATAGTACCTAGTCAAGTGTGAACAGTTCTGAGCAGCCGAAACTGAAACATGACAGGGTAAAGTAAGGACATAGCAGCAATCTTCGCTTGGAATTTCCTTGCTTTCCTCAGCTGAAGTCAGATCTGGAATGTTATTGCAACATACTGTAGCTTTTTTGCATTTAGATTTACATCCCACTTGGTTATCACAGGCTAGGTGGAAACAGACCTGTGTATGTTCTACAGTCAACACATTGATGCTCCTCCTGGGAAACAGCCAGCAAGAAGTTACAGGAACTGTGTGTGAGAGCCTTTGTTAGGGGAATGAAAATACTTAAATTTGGTTAAGCAGAACATTCATTTGAGAGGGAAACTGAACTTGTATATATACTTGGGAGAATAAAAAGGCAGCTTCACTTGCAATGATGTTTTTGAGTATTCAAATCATAAGGGACCAAATATCTAGTATCTCAAGGAGTAAAACATGCAGTATGTCAGACAGAAAGCTCAGCCTAAAATGAGGTCAGAGAAAATACGTAAGCTTAAAATGGAAGCTCATTGTATTACCATTAAAAGTCTACTGCAAAGTTCTATGATTTGTCATGAGGTTGATGCCATGGCTTCATTTTTAAGAGAAACTGTTTTTTATGTTTACATCAAAAATAGAATTTATAGTTGAAACATTAAGGATCTGAATCAGTATCCATTTCCAAAAATACATCCAGGCTTCATGCTGGGTATACACATCTCATACTGATCAGAAAAGGCTTCCCTGATCAGAAGACACACGAAATGGGATTGGTTCCAAAGTTCATGGGAAGAAGAAATCTAACTCTCTCTCTTCAAACCCTTGTGAAGTTTGTCACCATGAATCTCTGAGCAACATAAGAAGCTGCCGAAACACAGTGCAGAATCTGGCATTCTGTTCCCCAAGGGTTCCTCTTCATCAGACCCAGGCATTAGGAAAGAATACAAGATCAATACAGGAGCACTTTCCTAATCGGTTAGACCTGCTGTTAAAACGCTGTATGTGACAGGAGTGCTCTCTTGCTTACCGAATTGCTTACTGCCTAAATCAACGTAGGGCATAGCCAAAAGCACTTGACCTGCAGAGCCCAAACTGCAGATAAACCCCACTACAAAATATTGATACCATCTTGTAAGAATCCAGGAACGCGAACAAGAGAGGTCTATGAACTGAGACTGAAATACAGTGAAATGAGAACTTGTGGCAATATAAGCTACAATATATCTGATGCAGTTTGATCTTATTTCCTTTTCAAAGACTATGAATCTTTTCAAAATAGTTATATGATCAAAATATTTAAATGAAGTTTTACTGAAAACTTTCACCATTAATAAAGGGGTTAATTCTAAATAGTACTAAAATTTAACACCTTTAACGTGAATATTTAATTGGGTGAACCAGTTATGAATCAGAGAATGATGAAATATATGATTACCAAATGAAGTGCTTAGCTACTAAAATAATTTTACAAATTTTAGCTATGGGCTAACTACTTTTGGAAAAGCTTTAAAAGTGGCAGTAGCATGTACTTTTTAAAAAGAGAGAATAGTGAAACAGTAGAGGGGGTGTCTCACTTCAAAACTGAGTAAAAAAAAAAAAAGTTTAGCAAAATGCAGAACAGAACTGAAGATGACATCAAAGGACTTAAAGCAATGTAAGTTCATAATTTGCAGAAGTCTCCAAGCAGCTATGCAATATTTGAAAGAATAGTAATCTATAGAGCATCTGGATGGAGCTGCAACAATCTCAGTTTGGGGTGATAAAAAATGACTGTAGATATGAATAGCAACCAATATGTCATTGATCCAAAAGATCTATGAAGTGAGACAGAACAATGTGACCAGCTGAAAATTCCTGTCAGGACTGAGACACAGCAAGGTCTTAAACAGCTGGAAAAACACATGGAGAAAGATATTTAAGAGTCACAGAGCACAGGAAAGCGCCGGTATCTAAATACAGAATTAGTCTGTCAGTGAATCTGGGTGAGCTGGGTAAGATAACACTCGACTAAACAGTGAAGGTGACCAATTTGACAGGTGAACAAAATCAGCACTTCACCTTCGATGAAGACATTGAATTTGGCTGTTGAAGAGACATTATGCTATCTGGATTTAATACAAATCCAGTTTAAATGCAGCCTTTCACACGAGCTGATGAAGGCACGGTGAGAGCTAGAGGGAGTAGAAAAAGAAATAAATGACTCAGCAGAAGAGTCCTGTGGAGATGTTGTTCCTTGCTCATCCAGTCGCTGCTGAGATGGCTATGGAAAAACTGCAATGTACAAATAATTAGTTGGATGCAGACTCACAGTTTGAGGTCAACAACTGAAGCTGAGCAGATTTTAACACAAATCTGCATTAACAGGGGACCCAAAGGTCACAAGGAATCCTGCAGAAGTTTAAGAGCAGCTCATTGCTTTGTGGCCAAATGGCATACTACATTTATGGGATATAAGCATATGCAGTGTGTCAGATGACAGTTTGCTACATGACTTTGCACATTACATGACTCAGCTATAGGAGAATCCTATTCCATCTTTATCCATCCAGCTCTGAGCACTGACTCACACACCCAGGAGCCAACAGCTGCAATGGTAACGTTAAACCGCAGTTGTGTTCCCTTTTCCCCTTTCCTTCCAGATACTGTGACCTTTCTAGGATGCATATCTGAAGAAAATCTCTGCATGGACTTCAGCTTCTCCAGCTACCATACAAACTCCAGATTAAATGGATATTGGGGTAGTGGAGTAGTATCATTCATTTGTTTCTGCTATGACCTGCTGGAGAAGAGCTCTGTGGAGAAGGACCTAGGGGTTCTGGTTGATGACAGGTTGGCTATGAGCCAGCAGTGTGCCCTGGTGGCTAAGAGGGCCAATGGGATCCTGGGATGCATCAGGAAGAGTGTGGCCAGCAGGTCACAGGGGGTGATCCTCCCCCTCTACTCTGCCCTGGTCAGGCCCCACCTGGAGTATTGTGTCCAGTTCTGGGCTCCCTGGTATAAAAAAGACAGGGATCTCCTGGGGAGAGTCCAGAGAAGGGCTACGAAGATGATTAAGGGCCTGGAACATCTCCCGTATGAGGAAAGGCTGAGTAAGCTGGGGCTGTTCAACCTGGAGAAAAGAAGACTGAGGGGGGACCTAATTAATGTTTATAAATAGCTTAAGTATGGGATGCAGGGGGAATTGGCCAACCCCTTTTCAGTGGTCTGTGGAGACAGGACAAGGGGCAATGGCTGTAAACTGGAGCACAGGAAGTTCCGCACCAACATGCGGAAGAACTTTCACACAGTGAGGGTGACAGAGCCCTGGGACAGGCTGCCCAGGGAGGTGGTGGAGTCTCCTTCTCTGGAGATATTCAAGACTCGTTTGGACGCCTATCTGTGCAATATGTGCTAGGGAGCTGCTTTGGCAGGGGGGTTGGACCCGATGATCTCTCGAGGTCCCTTCCAACCCCTATGATTCTGTGATTCTGTGATGAACCAGCAACTGTCAATGGAAGAGAAAAAAGGGGGGCAACTGTCAGAAAAGGATTCTCCATTCTCCCTGCCAAAGGCTTTAGATAACTGAAACACAGTTAAAACACGAGTTGTACAACCTGAGAAAATCAGACAGACAGACAGATCAGTTCTGTGAAGTAACTTGGTGCTAGCCACTGTTCGGTGGAGAGGTCAGAAGCGAAGACCAAGGCCAAAGAAGCTACATGCACTAAGAGAGAACTGTACCTGTGATCTGAGACAAAGCTGAGACTTTTGTGCAGGTTGCTGGCTGCTCTGTGGTCAGTGTGTTTGATTTCTGTGTGTGTTGGGACACTAATTACACATTCAAAATTAATTGTAAATGACAAGATCCTCTGGCCCTGTCACACATCTGTAAACAGGCAGCAGACAAGACGACGTAAGGGTAGCAACAGTAAGAACAAACCAAGATGCGTTCTTGCACTGGCTGACAGCAATGTTGTTCCTGCACAACATGCAGGTGTGGCACCACCTCTCATTCTTCTTGTTTCCCACAGTTTTTTTGCTGTATCTTTGGGGTATACACACACACACTGGGGCTTTTTTGCTGTGTCTTTGGGGTTTATATATATATATATGTATATACACACACACACACACACAGAGCGTCTTCCTTCGCTGTCCGTCACACACCGTGCACTTCAGGGAAACCGAGCACCTTGAGCGGCTGTGTGAGTTACCATGGCGGTGCCTGTAACACCTCCGTGGCACTGGGTGCAACACACCGATGGAGGGAGGCTGCCGCGAGAGCGATTTAAAGCCAACCCCACCAAGCCGACGGAGCCACTCAATCCTCTCCAGGGTTGTGCGCGCCGTTACAGCTTTAATCTCTGGGGTTTTTTACCTGAGAAACCAGTAAGACCCGCTCGGTGGCTGCCTCCCTCGCAGCTGGCCCCTGGCCGCTCAAGGCGCGCTCTCCGCTGCGCGCCGCTTCCCGGGAGAAGCCCTGCCGCCTCCCCCGCCGGGCGGGTGACAGGCCGGGGCCGGGGGCCACCGTCGATACCCCCCCCCACCCCCGCCCCGCCTGCCCCCGCGCCGCCCCGCGCTACCCGCGCGCGCCCCTAACGGCTCCCCGCGGCGCGCGAGCACCACGCCCCCGCCCCGCCGCCCGCCCCCGGCCGCGGCTCCCGGAAAGCGTTCGCGCCGTGCCCCGGAAGTTGTCGCGAGCGGAGTCCGGCCCAGAGCGAGGCCCTGTTGCTGCCGCTATCGGGAGGCGCAGCCGTTACCCGCGGCGCGACGCGGAGCCGCTGTCTCCCCCGTCACGGGCGGCCCGGCCGGTTCGGCGCGGCGGCCAGCGCGGGGCTCATGGCGGAGGTGGGTGCTGGTCCTTTCCCCACCCCCGGCTCCTTCTCGCAGGGGTGCCCGGCTGGCTCCGCTGGGAGGGGGCGGCAGCGGCGGCGGGGCCGGGCCCGGGCCCGGGCTCGGCTCGCCCGTGGGCGGGAGCGGTCCCGCGTCTCGCCTCCTCTCGTGGGAGCCGGGCTGGGACGTGCCCTACGGTAGGACTCGCTCTCCTTCCCCGTCCGAGGTGTGGGTCTGGGGTGCGGGGTCTCGCTGTGGGGAGGGAGATAGGTGGCGGCCGGGGCCCCTCGGGGCGAGGACCCCCGCGGGCACGGAGTGGGACACGCGACCGAGAGCGGGGGTTGTTTGTGGGCGGGGAAGGCCGTGGCGGGGGGATCAGCGCCTTGCGCTGGGGCGAGAGGGAGAGAGCGGGGGTGGATGAGCGGAGTGTGAGTTTAAAAACAAAAGACGAGCCGTTCAAGTTGTCCTGGCGGTTGGTTTGCTGGAGGCAGGTCTGCGCGGGCTGCGGAGACCGGCTGCCTGGCCGCCCACCTGTGTCTCGTCGTTCGGTCTCGTCGTGTGTGACCTGTCAAGGGCTCGCACCTTCCTCTAGGTCAGCTGCTTCTGTCACACGCCTCTCAAGACGAGTGTGTTTTCTGCGCCACGGTGCCGAGCAAGTCTTTGGAGGTGCGAGCCCGGAGACTGATTGAAAGTTCTCCGGGGTCGGTGCACAGAGCTTCCCGTGGGCAAGGGGGCCCTCCGGGCTTTTCAGGATGCTGCTGTGTGTATGAATGAAAGCGATGCCTGCCTTACTTGCCCATCATTTTAGACTCCCCTCCCTCTGACATATCCCTGGATATGAACGTAGCAAGGATAGATCTGAGGAGTCAGAAAGGCCAGAAGGTGTCTCGGGACTCATTTGACTCTGTTTGCAATCTAAACTTGATTTTTCTGAAAAATGAAAGCATGTTTTCTTGCCTTGCTGGTCACTGCATCTTGTTCGTTGTCCATGCATAAGAACAACTGTTGTATTTGCAATGAACAGCTACTGTAGAAATCGGAGTTAGTTTCACTATGTGTTGAAAAAGTTGCCATCTATGGTTTGATATAATATTTTTAACAATTTTTTATTTGTGACTTTTTTGAATGGTCTTGAATTTTTTTTACTGTTTTAACTTCAGTGCTAGTGACAAAGTGACAGTGTGGTGAGCAAGGAAGTTCTGTGATTAAGTATTTTTTATCTTTATTTCTAACATTTACACTGTTAAACAACTCTGTATTATGAATCTGTCATGAAATCTGCTAGCTCTATAAAATATCTGTCTTTAGGGGAATGAAAGCCTTCTTTTTTTTTAAGATATACTTCTGTGTTAAGAGTGATTTGGCATTAAGACACATGGATCCAGATCCAGTGAGCATCCTGTGTTCTTGTGAAAGTCACCCGAACTGCCAGGGAAGTTTGTTGTCTGTTTTCCTTAGTTAGCAAGGGCATTTGAAAAGCACACCTGTCTGTGCCTGCTTAAAAAGAAACCTGCATCAGTATAAATCACTAGTTCAAGTCCAAAAACTCTTAACTCCATTCCAAACAGAAAGCGATCCAGAATGTTTTTCCTTGACTGACAGATTCCTTGAGTTTATTTGCACCTCTGTCAAGAATTCTTTGAAAATGCTTGTTGAAACAGCATGTCAGAGTTATATCAGGTTAAATGGCTTTCCAGGGTTTTGCTCACTTTCTAGTTCAGTGTCTTGTCTTAAATGTTGGTGGTTGAGTTGTAGTGTTCTCGTTTCTATATAATTCTTACAGGCAGTTTGGGACACTTTCTGATCATACAAGAAATTTTTGTAAAAGAGAAGAAAGGTTGTCTTAAATTGCTGCAGTGGGCAGGTGGTAGTTTGTAGAAGAATCTTTCTGTAAGAAAAGGAGTTTAATAAACTGGAAAAATACACAGCATTGGGGAGACACATTTATGGATACGTGAATTGGATTCTGCACTTCAGTTATACAGTTCTTGAGCTGTGATGTTGGTATGTTTTTGTCTTTTAAATTGACACAGATGAACATAAATATGTTTGCTTGCTGTGAAAATAACTCCCTGCTAAATCTAACAACACTAATAAAATCTGTTGTTTGGAAGCTAGCAAGATTATTGCTAACAGTCTCTGTGCTCCTACTTACGGTGCTCTGCTGTTCAAAAATTAGCTTGAAAGTAGCAATAGTCATGTTTTAGGCATCTGATTCTGAACTCACTGACTTGATTTTGTCAGTTCTTGACCACTGAGTCTTGTAGCTGAAGCAAAACAACTTTTTGAACAGTGGATGAAATCCAGTCCTGAAGAGAGAGGTTTGTAAGACCACTTTAGTCACCTGAACTTTTGTTTAAATGTCTTGTAAATGCTAAACTACAGCTAAGATAATACTTAACTGCACTGTTTTTTAAAAGAGTATCCGGTGAAAGTGTAATTAATTTAGAGTAACTAATTATCTATCTTCATTTTATTAAACACGAAGAATGAAATTGGTTAATGTAGTGAACTGGCCTCGCTTCCTGCTGCTTGTGCCCAAGTAGCAGACTATGGCTGATTAGGTTTCTGAAATAAATTGGGACAAAGTTTAATTTTAAGAACAAATGAATTAAAATATTCAACTGCTCTGGCAAGTTTAAGTTTAAAGTGTGGTGGTGGTGTATGAATATGTTTCCACAATGGTACAAGATGATCACAACTGGACCTTCTGCCTTTTCAGCTGCCTTCCTCCTCTTTCTTCCTTGTGCCAGTAAGGATTGCACCAACAGCTGATTCAGGAAGTTGAACTGGCTGAAAACTATGGACTTTTTTTTTCTTTTTTCTTTTTTTTTTTTTTGTAGAGTTAGTTTTTAATTGACTCAGTACCCTGAACCAACCCACCCTGCGGTCTCATACCTGTCAGAAGCTGTGTGAGCCAAGAGGTGGGATTTGAGAGAGGGTTGGGAAGAGCAGCGCTGCATGGGCCTGGATAGCCAAGACAGATGTTACACCGATGTTCGGGTACTCCAGCCTGCAACCTACTGCTTTGCATGGGTGTACGGCTGGCATAGACCAGCTCCACCATTGAAAAACATGGGTCCTGTTTGTTTCCACCCGGTTCTGCTGCTTCCTCCTTTGTGCAGGCAACTACTTGTATGGTTATGTGGTGAACTGGGTTGAGGTTTGAACTGGCTTGGGGGAGGGGCAGGGAGGGGAGGGTTAGGTTTAAGCTGGATCAGTTTGCTGCACAAACATTTGTGCTGGCGCAAAGATGGGGGTGGAAGCAAGCAGTAAGGGGAGCAGGGTGTGTCTGTTTCTTTTGGTGACAGTGACACATTATGCCAGTTTAAAGTATATTTGATACTGGCCTAATTCAGTGAGGTTAAGCTCCTACAACGTTGAGGGTTTGAATACATTGTTGTTATGGTTTGTGGGCATATTTTGCATCTAAGACCCCTTAGTCTGGTGTGTCTCTGATTTCATTATGTACTTTGAATGGATTTTTAGGGAAGAATCTGGCCTTTTGTATAGTAACTTCTTTTTAAATAGCATTTTTATTTGGTACCTATTGTTTCATTTAGTGGTACTTAATGGGCAAAATGTATTCCTGTTTGTAACTGGCGTTCATCCATCAAATTCTTAAAACAATGAATGTGTTCAGCATGTGTATGGAGTTTTTAAGTTTAAAAGACTAAAATCATCGGCAAAGACAGTGATCGGAGTGTCCACTAAGAAAACTGCAAGTTATTTTTCAGTAATAAGTAGATAAAAACCCCAAATGAACAAACCTATGAGAATTAGGAGGCTGACCTAAGATACATTATAACTACAGACTAGTTTCCTAGGAGGCAGTCTGTGACTTTTCTTCTGAAGTAACTGATGGTTAGTGGTTTTCAAAATCTGGCTTTCAGCCTATTGCAGAAGTTGTACTTCATGTTTCAGGACATGGAGAGGCATTGTTTCTGTGAAAACTGTAGGTATGGTGTCCCTCAGCCATTTGTCTCCACTGATCTGCCACAGAAGATCAGTGGAGACAGATGATCATGCTTAGTGATCTTTGCCACGGAATAAGCTGTATGCAGTGTTTTATGCTTTAGGCACAGTCAGCAGTTAATGGGCAGTATTAGCTTACCCTACCTTCACTAGTCAGTTACCTTGATTAATTTTTTCCTGAAGTGGATTAGTGTGCTGGTATAGGATTCACTGTTGCAACTCTGTATGGGTGGCAACCTCTCTTTGCTGGGTGGCGATGAGTAACTCTGGGCAGTAGCTGCTGCTGGAAGAGATGACCTATCTGCAGATTTTCAGTGATGTTTTCTGAAATAAGTGTAATGGGTTTTATTTTTGTCTGCTACTGAATAACATAGTTTTTTATCGGAGCTGTTGGCTGAAAACTGGTGTCCAGAGGTGTTTAACTTCCCATAGTGTATGCAGAATGTTTTAGTGGCATTTAAATTGTAGAACAGCAGTCCTGATATAACAGACTTTGAATTTTCCACTCTTAAGCATCGTCTTGGTCGACAGCAAGTTAAACATGAGCCAGCAGTGTGCCCAGGCAGCCAGGAGGGCCAACTGTATCCTGGTGTGCATCAAGCACGGCATTGCCAGCCAGTTCAGGGAGGTGATTGTCCCACTCTACACTGCACTGGTGCAGCCTCACCTCGAGTAATGTGTGCAGTTTTGGCCACCACAGTACTAGAGGGACATAAAACTATTGGTGAGTGTCCAGAGGAGGGCAATGAGGATGGTGAAGGGTCTGGCAGGGAAGACTTAGGAGTAGAGGCTGAAGTCCCTTCATTTGTTCAGCCTGGAGAAAAGGAGACTGAGGGGAGGCTTCATTGTGGTCTATGGCTTCCTGTCAAGGGGGAGCAAAGGGGCAGGTGCTGATCTCCTCTCTTGGGCGACCAGTGGTAGAACCCAAGGGAATGGTATGGAGCTGCGACAGGGGGCATTTAGGTTGGATCTTAAGAAGAGGTTCTTTACTGAGAGGGTGGTTGGGCACTGGAATAGGCTACCCAGGGAAGTGGTCACAGCACCAAGCTTGACTGAGTTCAAGAAGCGTCTGGATGATGCACTCAGTCACATGCTCTGACTTGGCTGGCCCTGTGTGGAGCCAGGAGTTGGTCTCAATGATTCTTCTGGGTCCCTTCCAACTCAGCATATTCTATGATCCTGTGATCTTTTCTTGTTGGCCCTTCAGTGTTAGATGCAAACATTCTTTTTGAACTTGAACTGGTGATGGACTGGTGTACAGAATTTTCTCATGTAAGTATGTATCTGTATAAGTGTGTGTGTATAATGTACTCTTCAAAGTTTCCTCTTCACTGCTTCTGACAGGGTGGCAACAATCATAACAACCAATTTAGTTCACTTTTTATTGAGGCCCATCTTCCTGGAGCCATGTGATTCTCCAGAATTTCAGTCCTTCCCTCAAGCTTGAAAATGACAACAGAAATAATTACTGCTTGGCTTTAATAAAAAGAACTAATATTTTATTTCTGATGTTTATACAATAAAATTTCATGAGTATTCCATGTTTGGGACTGACTATATGCATTCTTTTCTAATTAGTGGAAATAGCGTTGTGATTACTGACTGTTCCCTTCTCTTGTCTTAGAGTAATTTCGTGTCTTACTCTTTTAAAATGCTTTCACATCCATATGTGGTGTAGTGAGATGAGAATCTACTTGTCACATGAGCTGTACTTAATCTGTCACTGACTTCCCAGGTGGTCTAGGGTAATTTCTAAACATTTTGCTTGACTCTCAGTCAACTAATTAATACTAATATCTGTGTTAGGAGTGTGTTCCTCTGAATTACTGCAAGTGTAAAATCATAGTGTTGCTTGTTGTTGCTGTTGTAGCTGCCTGTGCTGCACGGCCACCTTCATTTACTTCAGCTTCCAGAGTCAGGCACAGTTAGTTTCTTCTCACAAAACATTCTTTTGATGTAAAGATTTGGTATTGGCTGTTGGCAGAAACCTCTCTGTATCGGTATGTTTTTTCATCCAGGATTTAAAAAAAAAGTTCCCAAGTGTAGGTTCTAGCTCATCCTTTTACTTTATTTATGATAAACATGTATCTTATGGCAAAGGCACTCAAGTGTTTCTTGCTATTCAGTTTTTTCTTGTATGTGTCTCTTTTCCATTGAGGAAAATTGATTCTGTATGAATTGTCTGTGCTTGTAACAAAAGCTGGGAACTATAGGGCAGTTGGTGTATCTCAGACAGTGATAGTTTTCCTGGACTGCAATCCAAACTCAGGAGAGACGGGGGCACTGTGTTTTTAGCCTGAAGAACTGACTTCTTTCCCTTGGCTTTTCTTCGTAGTGACGGTCCTGGCAGGGTTGAGATGCTACTGCTGTCATTCATACAGCAGTGATGGTTACTGTAAACCAGTGATCTGTTACTGCATGCTGACTCAGTGGTGGAAAGTTGCTTTAATTTCCTGCCTCTTCAAGGGTAAAATAGACTCTCTACCCCCTATGCAGGTACCTGGGTTCCTGAGTTTCTAATGGATGATGCAAAACTTTGATCTGTCTCTCTCCAGAGCTGCAGTTTAAACCGGTGTGTTGATATTTCCAGTGTTTTCCTATGGCTGCTGCCAAAGAAGTTAAACTGCCTGGTATCCCTTATCTGCTGGGATTACTCACCTTGACACAAATGAAGCATTTGTCTTTGAAACAAATTCTCTGAAATGCTCTGCACAGGGATATTACCTTCTTGTGCACTTGTATGACACCTGGCACAGTATGCAGATGGGGACATGCCATTTTTGCCATAATTTAGTCAGTAAAAGTGACTGGAAATACTGCTGGTTTAGAATCCTACAGTTGGAAGGGACGCATTATGTGAACACTGGAAAGATACTCATCAGCACAGAATTAGATGTATTTCTGGGAGGGAATGTCCTTTTTTCATGACTTGCAAGATGTTTGACAGGGTGGAGAGTTGACTGGTTTTGCCATGCCTTAGGACAGTGTGACATCTTTTCCCAAACAGAGCTGTTGAAGCAGTAGCTTTACAGGGGAAACTCCCACAATTTTTTTTAGCTTCCCTGCAGAAATGCAAACTTTGGTTTATGTATAAACTTAAAGTGAAAAAGGAACGATCTTATGTAGTGTTCAGTCTTGGTAGTGAAGTATCTTGTGCTAAGCTTCCCTGAAATGACAGCAGTAGCTTTTTGCTTAGCCGCACAGCAGAGCAAAACAGAGCTGACTGCAGCAGTTTATCCTTCAGACATGCCTACATTTTTCAGTCTATTTATGAGTATCAACAAACACTTTGTGCATACTTTCGCCATGCGTTGAATGCTTCTATTTTCCTTTAATTTAGCTTAAAACTAGTAATGGAATTCCTGAGGTTTTGAAAGGAATAGCTCTTGGCAAGTCTAGAGTTTTGAAACCAAAGGCAAATTAAGATACCAAGCAAACACAGGGAGGGCTACTTCTTCAGGGAAGTACGTTAAGATTCTTCCAACATCTTAGAGTTTGCTGTATTTATGCTTTAAAAAAAATATTTCTCTTTGAATTACTCCTTTAAAGTGCAATTGTTGTTATTCTTTTAAAAAAATTTTACTGGAACACAAAGGGACACCTCCCCCCGCCCCGCTACCCCCCTTGATGTCACTCAGTAAGTTTAGCCTGTTCAGCCAAAAGTTAGAAACGGGGTGGAATACTCTTCTTTGTAGCTGTCTGTATTTTTCTGTAACTAAAACACTGATTGAAGCATGTAATTAGATTACAAATTTTAGTTTAAATAAAATATGCTCTTGCTTTTAAATCACCACGATAACTGTAATTGAAAGTAGTTGTTGTACATCTGTCAGGTGGTACAATAATACAGTTCAAAAACTTATTTACATTTTCAAGGTGTAATTGAGCTTTTTATAAAGTTTATGGCAGTCCTGCTTTAGCTTTGTGGGAATAAGGAGATGTGATGCAGGGAAACTTGCCTGGCTGTGACAGCCTTGTCCCCCTGCAGTATCTTTGGTACCTCTTGCTGCAAGCATTTTCCCTCTTTTGTACCCTCTTCCCACTAATCCCAAGGTGTACAAGGGTCAGAGAAATCCTGCACGCTATCTCCTTTGTTTTGGTTGCTGCATCTCTCTGTAGATTTTCATGACTCTATGTGCCTTCATTCAGTCCTGCATTTCCTTGCAGTGTTTCTTACAAACATTTTGAATATCTTGGAGCTCATTATCATCTCTCTCAAACTTAACTGGTTTGCTTGCCATTTGCGATGCTGCTGACAGCAGTATAATACTTTCTCGCCCAGGGCAGTTAGTTATTTGGGAGTAGCCCCCTTTTTTTTTTTTTCTATTTTTTTCCATTCTCCTTCCTTATGAATCCAAAGTCATGTTTTATTCATATTCTTCTTCTTCTTTGTCTAAACAACGTTTTCAAGAACACATTTTCTTTTTCTGTCTTTACAAATGAAGTTAAGGCCTGTATCTGTCACCTGGAGCGCTTCAAGTACCTTCTTCCTATTCTCCTGTAATCTGTTTAAAATACAGAGATTTCTTCAGTAGCCTGGCCACTAGTTTTCCCCATCGAGGTAAAGCTCATTGTCTTCGAATTTGAAGACCTGCATCTCATATATCTGCACCATACTTCACATCTTTGCTACTCTTGGTGCTCAAATCCTGCCCCTCCCTCCCAATTATATTTCATGTCCTATTTGTCACTATGATTTAGGAAACTTTTGTATATTATATATATTGTTGCTACAGTAGGACCTCTGGCTTTTCTTCATGGGTATTAGAGTATCCCGTTGTCTTGGTAAATACAGATGAACTATGTTCTTATCTATCAATTCTGACAGGGATGCACGTACATGTTATCGTTGGATCTTTTCTTAGAGAGACCTGTGGAATGTATGTTGCTGTGTATCTTCCAAGTCTCGTTTACTTGTCTGATGACTATGCTTTTTATTCTGGAATAAGCAGAGAGCACAGGTGGCATACTTTCAACTCTGTCCAGTGCCAAATGTTGTGGACTTTTATTATCCTATGTGATTTTGATTAATAAATCTCTTTCTGCACTTGACACGTGTTGATTTAGTATTCTAATAACATTGTTGTGCTTATATTTAGAGAAATTCTGAGTATTGTGTGCCAGTTGGTCAGTCCTGCAACTTGAAAGTGCTTGATTCCTTAGAACTGCTGGATGCCAAAAGAATGTATACAGGAAAGGAAAAAGGGAATATGCCACACAGGCTTCAGAAAAACTAATTTTTTTTCTTTTCTTTTTTTGGTAAGCAGGTAGATGGGTGAACCTTTGTTATCCACCGCTTATATCCTCCCCCTCCAAGTTCCAGAACTTGTCCTGACAACAGAGGTGGGGAGAGCATTTCTAGCTTGGCCTCAGGGTCTTTGGTTCTAGAGCAATGTGTGTTTTGTCTCAGAGGTACAACATATACCAGAAACTTAGATAAGCTTCTAGTTTCTGTAAGATTCTTTGGGTTTAAGTGTATATTATGATTGTTATTTTAAGATACTTAAGGCCACTTAAGGTCTTCAAATATTTCTACTAGTAAAAGGCAACAAAGTGCCCTTCAAAATCTAAAGTTCAAGGTACTTGCCGTGGATTTTCTGTGCCTATAGAGAATGTGGATCATCTGACCTTCACAAATGTGGTTTCTTTTAAATGGCTTTAGTCCATAAGTGTCAGTACATTTGCTTAATAAATATTTATATTTTTCCTGCTTCAGGGTTCCTTGTTCTGTTAAGTTCCTATTAGCTGGTCCTGTAGAGCACAACTTCATGTATGCCTGCTGAATTTAAATTTACTTATCTTGAAGACTTTGTATTTCATATGTCAGCAGTATTTCTTTCAAAAAATGAATTCTATTTGTTATATGGAAGTAACTTACTGATTTTAAATGATAGGGGTTTTAAATAGTTTCATATGAAAGTAAAAAGTAGTTTAACGTTGTCAACAGTATGAAGTTGAGAGTGAACTACCCTCCTGATGGTTTGATTGTGCCAGTACCATATCAGTTTAGCATTTTTTCTGTGAATTCTTCACTGCTGATGTTAAAATAAATGAGTAATGTTTGTTCTAAAGCCTGTCCCCTATTCTGGTTGCCCCCTCCAAGGACATAAGCACCTCTGATTTACCCTGGGGCTCAGCCTAAGGCAAGCAGTGAATGTTTGTGTCCAGGTTTAAATATTTGTGAAGTGTTGAGGTTCACAGGCACAACCATGTAAAAAATTAATTGGCAAGCAGTTAAGCTCTATGTTCTCATCTCACTTGTAATAGCTTCCTATACTCTTATCTATTGATAGGTAAATTGGAGCTCTGTTTTGAGCGGCTTTTTATTTATTTAGATCCTAACTTGTCATTTTTTGCTTAATGTTTTGACTTCTCATTGAACAATAAGCAAGAAAACTTAGCGAGTTATATAGGAGGAATAAGGTTCAGGCTCAGCATATGCTGGTCAGTTTGGAATTGTAAGTGTGATTTTCTTTGTAGGTCAGACTAGGAAGATGTCTGAAGAGCGGGGAACTGGTTCAGCTGAGCCTTTGAGGATGGACTGAAGTCCTTAAGTAGTGCACTGTAGGGAAAGCTTATAATAATTTTATTAGATGTTGACTACCATGAGATAATTTATGCCAAGTAGAGTGCTGTTAACCACTTCTGTGCTCTTGCATTGATTATAAGATGGCTGGTTGCAGTGGCACTATTGGATTGATTGACTCCACTGCTGACATACAAAGTGAGCAGAGCATTAAGGATGGAGTGTTGGATTCTCAGGAGATGTTCTAGCATAAGCATGTTTTCATACCATAGGCTTTTGCACCAGAAAAGATAACTTTGTTTTAACAAGGTACATATTTACTAGGTAATTATTTTGAAATTGTCTGACACATTTTATTATGAACTGCTGCAGCACTTGGTTACATATAGTTCTAGATTTTTTTTTTCCCAAGAAAATAAACATACTTGAAGTAAGATCTGTTTTCTAATCCTGCTGTCATGTCAAAATGTCTAGAATAGGCAGATTGTCTTCATGTTGCTTTCCAATGCCCCACATGAAAGTGTGTGACCTAGATGTGGATGGGGTTTGTTTTTCCTCCTAATGGAGTTATGCAAGCTAACATAGCTTTCATTGTTGATTAATAGCTAAAATTATTGTGGGGGGGGGAGGGGAGTGGGTTAGGATGGGGAAGGAGCAGCTAATGTTCATTCTTTCTATAAAAGAAAATCTTCATCTCTCTTCTGTCACTTGGGTGCTTTCAGCTTTATGTTCTGCACCATCATTAGTCTATAGAAAAGCTAGCATTCAGATTGTCAAAAATTGGACATAACCCAGGAGCTGAAAAGAATGTAAACTCTTGTATAATGAAATATATAAAACCTCCTTGTCAGCTAAGGAGGAATAAGTGAAATACTGTAGTAATGAGGTTTTTAAGTAGTTAGATTTTAGGTTTGTTCTGTATGAAATGTTATTTCTCAAGTGTGCTATACCAAGGAAAGTAGCTTCAGAAAGCCTTCTATATTCTTGACTTCAGAACAAACAAGGAAATACCACAGAAAAATGCTTGAGACGATGGAATAATAAAGACTAACAGTGTATGGTGAACAGTAGCAGCATTTTACATATTATTTCAAATAGTAAATATTGTGGGCTGATTGTTTTGGGGATTTGAAAGAGATCTTGGTTTACATTCATTGTAAAGGCTTTCTGTGAATTAATTCCAATGCCAAACACAACTTCAGTGAAATCACATCATTGATTACCTTTCATTATGCATGCACTATTTTGATGTGGGTAGTTACGGGAAATTTTGTTACTAAATAGGTACATGTAAAAAGGACATAAAACTAGTGAGAATAAGGCAGTGTTGTCTTTGAAAGGCAAGTCTAGAGTTGTAAATAAAATGTAACTGAAAATGTTCCCAAAATGTTTGATGTTAAATTTTTTATGCTAAAAGCTACTTGCCAAGTTACTCATAGGCTAACTCTAATAATGAACTTTATTTAAACTTTCTTTGTGTTTCAGATCAGTATTTGTGAATATATTTGTTTTATGTTACTGGTTAGAGTAAACCCATTGTTGAATAGAAATTTAGTGAAACTCAGAAACCTAGAAGCTGAGTTTCTCTTGCTTGGTGCTAAAATCCCATCCCAAGTTATTTAAAAAATGAGATCTGGAGAAGGAGAAAATTGCCCTATTTTTTGCATGTGTGTGTGTTAAATAATGTGTAATTTGGGACTAGGGACTTTTAAAAAAATATTTTTATAGAAATGCATTATTAGTGAGACTTTAAATTTTTGTGCTGGTGCAGATACACAGTGGGTAGATCTTTCCCACTTCCTCGGAATATTTTTTTAAGTTGTTTGAATGGCACAGCTTTGCCCGGCTGCTTTACACTTGGATGAAGTGTTAACAGTTAAATTACATGTCAGTAGTTTTGGGTTTGTTTTTTTTTTTTTCCCCAATTATTATTTTAACTCAAAAATAGTGACAGCATAGCTTGGGGCAGTCGGAGCACTTTTTTTCCTACAGTTTGCTTTGCACAAAGGTCTTGTACATTATGATTAAACTATTTGTAAATGAGTTTATGGTATGAGTTATGGTATTTTTTTGTTTATTTGCTTTAATGTGAACTGCATCAATTTAGCAGCTGATTCCTGAGTGTCTCAGTGTTCTTGTCCTGAATGAGATAAGGATTTTGTTGGGGGGCTGGCACCTTGTGAGGATATTGAATTTATCCACTGGCTCCTTGGTGATGATGTAGTGATCAGATGTGTAATTCCCAGAACTTAATTTTATTTCCAAGAAAGCTGTAAATGCTTCCCCACAAAGTGTGTGCATTTACGGGCCTGTGCCTAATGTACTGAATTGTACCAGTGGGTTTTCATACAGATTTTATGCATTATTTATATATCTACTTTAGTACTTTTTTTTTTTAAGTAACTCAGCTACTAGGTGTCTTACATCTAAGGTTATATTTCACTATTGATGCCATAAGTCTATAGCAGTGATTTGGCAAAGATTTTAAACTCTTGCAAATGTAATTAAACTTCTCAAAAGTGTCAACTGTAGATGATTCTCTAAGGAAACTCTCAAATGAGTTGTGTGCAGTACCACACAAGTTGTAGACAGAATTCTTATTCTTATTA
This sequence comes from Porphyrio hochstetteri, assembly GCA_020800305.1. Lineage (NCBI taxonomy): Eukaryota > Metazoa > Chordata > Aves > Gruiformes > Rallidae > Porphyrio > Porphyrio hochstetteri. The sequence goes on along the minus strand of CM036905.1, from coordinate 30,517,961 downwards.
TTTCTTGTTCCCCAGGCTATCTGATGGCCACTGAGGGAGCCTAGATGTGCTAGAGATTAAAGAACTCAGCTATTACTTCAGTACATAGCGAGTTACAAAAATGGCTAAAATTTAACATACCCCCACAAATCTGTTCTGTCCAGCTTGGCCCTAGCTCAGTGAATGTAACAGACAAAATAAGTCAACTCAGCAGCCAAGAATTAAGGCATTTTAGATTGAATAATGTCAAAAATACACCACTGGGGCTAACTGATCCATGTTGCTGCTGTGTAGTGCTGTTAGAATGGGGAAGGTTCAACATGCTTGTGAGCCTGTTCGAAGTAGGCTAGTGCAATAGGGTTGCCTGCAAAGGTGGTCTCTGCTCCAGAAGTATTTGCATCAGTCTGCAGCACTAGGCAAGCTTCAGCATTTGATGGCAGCCCTCCTTGCAGCATACCACAGACTTTCGGTTGCTGGTACAGAAGCAGCAAGGGATGACTATAATCTGGCTGTGGTTCCATCATACATTATTTTAAAGTTTTCTAGGTGTTTGTTTTCCCTTGTGCACTACACTTTGCTGCCCTTTCACTTGTGATGTTATAGATGTATAGGGTGACTGAAATAATGTAAATTAGAAGTCCTCCCTCCCGCCTTCCCAAGGAAAGTAATATCAGTAGATGTGCTTTGCATAATGTTCTTGCTTCTCTAGGTATTTTCCAGAACACCTGTTAAGCAGTATTGAATTCTAAATGAAAACCAACAGTTTTCCCCTACTGTAATTTAGGGGGTGATGTACAGAAAGTCAACATAAATGGGTTGGAACTTATGAAGGAGCATCGGGCTGTTAGGCTAATAATCTTTGATATATTCAGGGTTAAATAGTTTACTTGAAGTTGTATAGAAGTATCAAAGCACATACCATGTTTAGAACAAGCACATTATTAGTGTGTTGATCAGCTATTACAGAGAGTATGTCCTGTTGAGATGTAGACCTGTTGAATTCTGGGGTGTTTCACGTAGGTGAGCAGCCTAATTGTTGGTTAACAGAAGTTGTAGGAGCTGGGCAAGACAAGATAAGGTAGTGGATAAGTATAGGGAATAGAATGGGAACTGATAAAGAAAGAGGACTAGGAATCTGTTAGGAAGCAGCTTGATTTTTGGAATATTTTGGGTACTTAATTGTTGTGGTTTCGCGTGGCAAGGTTCTGGTAGAGAAGTGGGGGCTGCAGGGATGGCTTCTGCAAGAAGCAGCTAGGAACTTCCCTCAGGCCTGACAAAGTGAATACCAGCTGGGCTCAAGGCTGGACCCTCCGCTGACCAATGCTGAGCCCATCAGTTATAGTCACAGTGTTTCTGTGAATCACACGAGAAAAAAACCCTCAAGTGGCTGCTTTTTGCCACCAGAGAAAGAGTGAGAAGATGTAAAAAACTGTGCAGGCACCAAGGTCAGGGAAGAGGGAGGTGCTTCAGGCACTGGAGAGAAGGATGTCCCTGCAGCCTGTAGAGCAAACCATGGGGGAGCAGCTGTCCCCCCGCAGTCCATGGAAGGTGATGGGGAGAGGTCCCACCTGCAGCCCATGGAGAGGCCCTACACTGAAGCAGGTGACCTGCGTTTGAGCAAGCTCCTGGCAGGACCTGAAGCCTGTGGAGACAGAGGCCTATGCCAGAGCAGGTTTGCTGATGGCACTTGTGATGCACGGCTGGAGCAGCCTGGGCCTGAGAGACTGTGCCCCATAGAAGTGACCCACGCTGGGGCAGTTGGTGAAGAGCTGAAGCCCTGTGGGAAAGGATGTTGGAGAAGGGGGAAGAGTGGGAGGAATGCCCACCCCCGCCCCAGCTAAGAAGGAAAACAACTTGTGAGGAACTGATAGAAACCCCCATTCTCTGTTACCCCACCCCATGATACCCTAGGGGAAGAAGGGAGTGAAATCCTGATTAAAGTAAAATCTGCTAAGAAGGGAGGGGTGGGGAGAGGTGCTTTAAGATCTGGTCACACTTCTTATCCAACTCTGGTTTCACAGTGTGTGTAGTGTAGTGTAGTGTAGTGTAATAAATCAGAGTTTTCTTTCCTTTATTCTGTGTTGAGTCTGTTTTGCCCATGACGCTCATTGCAGAATGATCTCTTCCTGGCCTTATCTCCGCTGCTAAACCTCTTAATATATGTTTTCTCCCCTGTCCAAATGAAAAGGGGAGTGATAGAGCGACTTTGAAGGGGAGTGATAGAGCGACTTTGGTGGTCATCTGGACTCCAGCCAGAGTTAAACCACCACATTAATTTATTCTAATATCACTTACTACATATAGAATTTGAATTAGTGTTTTGCTGTTTTAGCAGTAGTTATTTATCATGTTCCCTAGTTTTAAATTACAAAGTATCTGCAGTATTGTTAAGCAGGGATAAGTGGCCTCTGTGCTTTTGTTTTGAGGTGCCTTCAAATATTGACAAAGGGGTTATAGTAAATGGGTAGAGTATCTGAGATTAAAGTGTACTGTAAGTAGCATAATGGTTATTTCACACCGTTCTGTAACTGTGTCTACATTTTCTTCAGTCCCTTTCTATTTCTGTTCTAGAAAATAATGTAGCTTTTGCAGATTTTATTGTTGGATTACAGTTTCTGTAACATACTCCTGCTGACTAACTCAGTTATTGCTGGATGCAATGTGTTGCTTTGACAGGAGCTTGTGTTTTGTTTGCTTGTACAGTCTGAAATGCACTGTTTTCATTTTCTTTTGATTTTTTTTTTATATTAACTGTGAAAGTACAGAGAGAAAGAATAGGAGTCATGGTTTATCTTGGATTATCCAAACTTTCTTTGGAACATTATTGCCAAAGGCTATTACACTTAGTGATTATTATGCTTATGAAGTTGTGTTTTCTCAAACCACAATCCTTGTAAAAGAATAATTAAGTTAAAGCTTGGGCTATTTTTTTGCAGAATCTGTGCCAGTGCCAAAATATTTTCAAACAATATGTAGTTATCATTTCAAATGTATTCTTTTAACTTGAGATATTAAATAGTATAATAAGTTTCTAAAACATACTACTGTCCTAGTTTACTGAATTTTAATTTTAGGGTGAAAGCAAGCCATTTACCTTGCACTGCCATTAGAAATCAGATGTGATATATGCTACGTAATATGAAAGCATAAAGTCTGTGCTCTTGCTCTAAATTAATCTTTATACTGTCAGTCACAGAGAATGTGGGTGATGTGATGGTGGTTGGAGGCCGTCTTGGGCATAGCAATCACAAAATGATGGTGGTTTGATTCTCAGAGAAGTAACTCCTGCAACTCATGAGGACTACAAGGATGTCATGAGGTTATGCAGGGAGAAAATGAGAAGGGCCAAAGCCCAACTAGAACTTAATCTGGGTACTGCCATAAAAGAGAATGAAAAATGTTTCTGTAAATGCATTAGCAACAAAAGGAGGGCTAAGGAGAGTCTGCATCCTTTATTGGATACAGGGTGCAGCATCATGTCAAAGGATGAGGAAAAGGCTGACGTACTTATGTCTTCTTTGCCTCAGTCTTTGATAGTAAAACCACATATTCTCTTAGACTCAGCCCGTTTATCTGGAAGACAGGGAAAGGGACCAAAATGAATCCCCTATAATCTCAAGAGGGCTCAATGCCAGCTCCTGCTCTTGGGTCACAACAAACCCACGCAGTGCTACAGGCTTGGGGAAGAGTGGCTGGAAAGCTGCCCAACAGAAAAGGACCTGGGGGTCATGCTACATGGCTGGCTGAGTGTGAGTCAGCAGTGTGGCCAGTTGGCCAAGAAGGCCAACAGCATCCTGACTTGTATTGGAAACAGTGTGGCCAGTAGGACCAGGGAAGTGATTGTCCCCTTGTACTTGGCACTGGTGAGACCACACATTGAATACTGTGTTCAGTTTTGGGCCCCTCACTACAAGGACACTGAGGTGCTGGAGTCTAAAGAAGAGGAACAAAGCTGGTGAAAGGTCTAGAGCACAAGTATTATGAGGAGAGGCTAAAGGAACTGGGGTTATTTAGTCTGGAGAAAAGGAGGCTGAGGGGAGGAGACCTTATTGCTCTCGACAACTACCTCAAAGGAGGTTGTAGTGTGAGATGGGGGTTGGTCTCTTCTCCCAGGTAACAAGTGATATAGGACAAGACGAAACAGCCTCAAGTTGTGCCAGGGTAAGTTTAGATTGGATATTAGGAAAAAATTCTTCACTGAAAATGTTATCAGGCATTGGAACAGGCTGTTCAGGGAAGTGGTTGAGTCACCATCCCTGGAGGTATTTAAGAGGTGTAGGTGTGGTACTTAGGGACATGGTTTCATGGTTGGACTTGGCAGTAATGGGTTAATGGTTGGATTTGATGACCTTAAAGGTCTTTTCCAACCGAAATGATTCTATGATTTTTGTGGATTGTGATTGGACATAAAAATCTTAATCTTAGCACTGTTGTTGCTGAACACTCAGTAATCAGGTTTAGCAAATCACAAACAACCATAGGTTTCATGCTCTTTTGTTTATTTAAAGTATAGTTTAATAGCGAGTTGTATAATGCTTGAGATGGAGTTGGTAAGAATGCTTGACATCCAGAGTTGACTTTTTGAACAATGATGGGAGGGAATTCCTTCAGTCAAATGAAACAGTTTAAATGTCAGGAGTTAATCTTTACTTGTACCTTAAGTGAAGTTTTGTTCTTTTGCATTTCCTTTAAAATAAGTGGACTTATTTAAATAAAAAGAAATACTGATAAGCATCACCCAACAAAAAACCCCAAAGTCTGTACTGGTTAAGTGGTCACTAATTCCATTCCTAAACCTTAGGAACTTTTGAAGGTGTACTTGTGCAGAATTTTTGGCACTTTTACTGCAGTGTAAATGGAAGTTAGAAATAGGGCTGTTAGAAGTTGTAGAATGCCAGCGTGCTGCTTGTGCAAGTCCAGTAAGCCTTTTCAGTACCATTCTTGATGTTGCAACTAACTTTCTATAAAAATTTTAACTTTTCCTGACTTCTAAACAGATTTCAGTGTTTGTTTGACATTACACTTTGCAGGCATAACTCTGTCTTGATATGGACTTTTCTTTCCATAAAACAGCGTTGAAAGCAAGCCATTTCAGAGGCTACAGCCATCTTCGTTTCCGTTAGACGTTCTGTAGATTTCTGCTCGAACAGTATACAAGTTGATCTATCCCACCAGATCCCTGTAATAACTCCTTACGTTATAATGAAAGTGTGTTTTCACAGCCACTATAAAATGGTCCAAGTATGACCTGTTGCCAAATAAGATATGAGTATGATTGCTCCTTAGGCTTCATGGTCCAGCCTCCCTTTTGTTGGCACTAGTAACAGTGTGGCCACCTGATCAACACGGTGGTTTGGGATTGAAGCTTGTTTGGCTAAATAGATTAGCCAGAGCTGGAAAGACCATGTCTTTCAGGAGAAATCACCTTTAGATCAGCTGAAGTTAGCACAAAATAGTGTTCTCAGAAGGAAAAGCATGGCAGTAACTTTAAAATATCCTATCTCAAAAATGATTGCTTAATTCAAAAAAGGAAAACTTCACACTACTTGATAGGCATGGACCTATTTTCTATACATGGAAAGAAACAATAGTCTTTATTATAAATTGAATTTGTATTCTCTCAGAAACATACATAGGTTTGTTTTTGAAAGGGATGTTTTTGTTACTGCTTACCTTCTGTTAGTTGTAGTACACCTACTTCTAGTACAGAATTACAAATTTTTAAAATAATAGTTTATTTTTGACATTTTTCTGGGCTTTGGTGTCAACATATGAAGAAGTGTAATGGGACATTGATGTGTAAATATTAGTATTGAGTCACTTGGACTTCTCTCTGATTTCACAACAGTAGTAAGAATTTTTTTATATGTATTTTTTTTTTCAGGGAAACAGGAAGGGGTTGGCAGTGTAAAAGTTTATGGAGTAGTCCAATACTTAATCTGCAATATTTTGAGTGGCTTTTAGTGAGTGTTACACAACTGTTTTCGTTATTAATGTTCACTATATTGGCCTTTTTTTCTTAAAGGCATGAAGGCCTTTATGTAACTAATACCAAATGCTCTGGTTAAAGTGCATAGGTACGACTCATAATGGAAATGATATATGGATAAAATACAACTTAATTTCTTCTGTAAACAGCATTTTTTTACATCCTTCTCCCCACCTTCCAGTCATTCGTGCACCACACATTTAAATATATTTACTGGGACATGATTAATGTAGTGTGGTTTGGTTTTGTTTTTTAAATTGTGAAGGCAAATATTTAAGAGAAATTCCAAACTTCTAAATGTTTAATCTTGACTATATGGTTAAAAGAGCGTTCACAGTTCCAACTGTTTTGAAAGCTGTGCACTTGTAATGTTAATATCTCTGACATGAAACGTGACCCTTATTAACATGAGCATCTGCTTATAAGAGTAGAAAAAGCACCTGTTTTCTTTAACCTTAATATTTTTCCTTTTCAGTATGGATACTTGTTCCTGTCCATAAAATAATTGCACTTTTGGTTATGTTCAGCCTTTTTCTGTTCTGTCTGCTCAGATTAGTGTTGTTCCTTTGATGTGCAGAATAAATGAAGATGCAAAATTATTTGACATTTCTCCTGACTGTTGAGAATGACAGAAAGATTATTACATGACACTTACATTCTTTAAGCTAACTTGTAGTTTTATTGACTGTGAGGGGTAGCCTGACACAGCTGTTTGCAGAATTTTTTTTCCTCTGTTCTCCCCAGAACCATCCTATCTGTCCCCATTGCTTGAAGTCAACAGAAACCCCAGGTTTCTGGGGTTGAACTGAATCAGTAGGATGCTTATGATGTTAGTTACATGTTAATAATAACATCTGGTTTTGCTATTCATGCTGCAGTCTCTTTCTGGATAGACTAAATAAGCAAGAACACTTAAATATTTCGAATTTGAAAGCATCAGTTTCTGGTAAGTGAAGACGTGGCTTGGCTTTTAAGGAATGACTTGGAAAATACACAGAAATCTTAATGGCATTCTGTAATGGTTTATATTTATCTTGGTATTGTTTAAAATATTACACTGTGTGTAGGTAAATTTCTATGGGAAAACACGCACAGACTGTGATATACATCGTTAATTTGACTGGTTTTGGCAGTGGTTTGAGGGAGATGTTTATCTGTTAAGCCAATTTGAAATGATAATCTTCACAGATCTGTTACAACTTTCTGAGAATCTGTGTTTATTTTTACAAGTAGCATGATTTATCTAGCTAGCACAATTTATCTAGCTAGCACAGACAGCAGTAGCAGTAGAGATGGAGGCACAGGCTGGTGCCTTAAAAGTATCTACAAAGCTCAAAGACTATTCCTTTTTACAAAATGAAGACTGGCAACCTATGGCTGAGTTAGTGGAGCAAATACTATATTTGTGTGTTGTGAGACCACATGTAAAAACCCATCCTGCTTTAAACTAGTCACACTGGGTAACTGGGGGGGTTCTTGTGTGTAGTAAAGCTTTGGAAAGGAGAAGTGGCATGCTCAGTCTGTACTGCCACGCCAGTGGGTCCAAGTGGTCGTGTCCTCCTACCTTATTGTTGTGTAGCTTTGGTAAAGGTTGAACTTTTTGCATTAGAGACTCTTAACTTGCATAATTCTGTGTATTTTGGGACTATGTAATTAATGGATGTTTCAATCCAACTAATGATCACTTAGGCATACTTTCTGGTATGTTTTCTAAACATGCCAATATCCAAAATTAAAGCTTGTTGGGCCACTCGGGCAGATTGATGAGAGATTTTATGTGCATTTGGTAGAAGTAAGTTGCACCATCCTAGTGACTATTTATTTGTTGAAGCTCTCAATGGTTGTTTACAATATAATCCATACTGATACAGTCTCAACTTCATTTACCATGCAGTAATAGGTTTTTTTAAATGTTTGATGGTTACATGTTCTACTAATCCATCTTCTTTCCTGGCTACATAGACTTTCCCTTGTATAGCCTTCAGGTTGTCAGAGAATGGTGGGAGACTTTTCAACGTTTTTTTTTTTGCTTTAGTGTATATCAGCAAAGCTCTAAAAAAGGTTATGGAAGAGATTTTAATCTCACATGATTGAGCCTCCTATATTTGGACCTTTGGACTCACTAGTTGTGTTATCTGTAAGAATATAGTTCCTGTGGAAAAAGTAAACTACTTCTGGCACAGTATGTCTCAAGAATGTCTTTATTTCATGGTCTTTCTTCCACTGTTACTTTTTCTTCCCTTGTCTCTTGTCCTACTGCAGACTAAGTTTTTAAACATAAAAATAACAAGTGTATTTGTCAGTGCAGTGTGCTGCCTCTGAGTAAAGTAGAGCTGGAGTTCCTTGGGAAACTGTAAGTCAAGCTTGCTTACAAGATACACACTTTCTCCTTTCCAAGCCTGTACCCATCAGCTTGATGTCTTCACAGTTGTGGGTCTGAAGGGTATAAGGAGTACAGTATGAAATGATACCTCTGTAAGTACAGAATTGCACATAAAATTTCTTGTACTTGAATTAAGGGTGAAGTGCAAGGCACTTAAATTGTGTAATAAGCTTAACACTGTTTTAACACAGTTGAAACGAGCCCGCTCAGTGCTGCTTCTTGGATGGAGAATATTTTTGCTACATGGGAACGGACAAAAGCAACAAGATAGCTGTGCCATAAGATGGGGATGCCAGTTTAGACTGGTAGAGGTGTTCCTGCCAAGGAATTGTGGCTGGACTTACAGTTTTCGTGTCTGTTACAGTGTGTGTACTGGTCAGCTGAAATTACATCTCTCTTGTGGTAGCTGCATTAGAAATATCAGGGCAGGAATTACCAGCTGTTTGTTAGAGTTTATAGTCTAAATGAATAAGACAGGCATGCAAAATAAGAAAAATACATGTATTACATAAGCGATTGTAGATTGACAGCAGTGGTGGTAGAAAGGTCCTGGATATAGACTAGGGAGGAGTTGAACAAAGAAAGTAGGAGAAGAGACAGCCGAGATATGAGGTCTGGTGAGAGAAGGACCCCAGGAGGTGAGGTGGAAACTATAACAGAAAGAAAATGTCAAGCCAATGTACCCTGCTGATTCACTAAACCCCAAAGTTGGTATAGAAGTTATACTTCAGACTTTGTAGTTTTGCTACATAGCAAATGTTCTGATTTTTCTATCCAAAGATGCACATACTCAAACTCTGTGTGTTCATTGATGGTATTTCCACTGTTCTGTCTTTTAAGGTACTCAATAATCACTTCTGTAATTTATGTCAGTCATGTATGTAACACAGTTAATTATATGCTAAAATGTAGTCCTTGGCAGAGATGTATTTCAACACCAAGTTCAAATCGGGTTTTTATTCTAAAACTGCTTTTGAAAACCTTTAAATATTGGAGAAGGGGGTTGTCTTTTGTTTATTTGTTTGGGTTTAATGCCAGCATTTAATCTTAGTCATAAGTTGCTTAAGGCTAGAATGGAGAAACCTAGTCTGACTGACTCCTTTGTGTTCTGATAAGACACTACATCTCACCCATTTACTCTTGAATTGAAAGCAGTTCACTTTCTACCTAAATAATATATTCCACAAGGTTTACAAACCTTGATTTTGGAGCAACTCAGGACATCAAAGCCCCACCAGTTTTCTTATCGGCTTATTAGACATTAGTTACCATTATTATATGTTTAATTATTTGGTGGGTTTGGTACTTAATGGATTTTTAAACTTTTTTTTTTTACTTCTCAAAGGTTCAATTGTGTTATCTCATCTTGAAGGGTAAACTTTTTTTCCCATTTGACCAATGATTTTTGAGTGTAAATATTTATTAAACTGTAACTTCTAAACCTAGAAGTCCCATCTTAATCCTTTTGTAATGAACTTACTCACTTCAGATAGAACAGCTCGGGTACCTGGCAATATCCCACATCTCTCGAACACAGGAGAGCACCTCAAAAACCATTAATGCTTTTCTTCACAGAATAAAACACCATGCAGGAGTCCCAGGTGACAGTGTTCAGCTGATAAAATCTATATGAATTAAGGCAACAGAAATTGCTTTAAAATTGCTGTGTTTTGTTATGATAACTAGTAAAAACAAATCCTCTCTGGACAGTGGTGGTTGAGTTTAGCTGGCTAAGGTAAAATGAGCCTTGAGTTTGAGGACCTCAGTTTGAGGAATGCTGTTTTAGGAGATGTGGTGGCCGGTGTGCGAACAGGGACTCTACATAAAGGAGACAACTTGCGTGCTTCAGCCAATAATGCACTCAATGTCAAGGATGCTTCGGGATCGGCAACTCCCATGGAGGTCTGCAGGGCTTTCAGAGCATCAGTAGTACATGTATTTTGGTTCCTTGTTTGCAAGGTCTTTGTGAATTTGAAGAATAAAAAAATGTAAGAGAGAGGTACTGTTTGTGCCTTTTAAGCTAATGTACTCTGCTAAGTGGTACTACTTCAGTAGTCATTAAATAGCACAGCTGGCATAGAATAATGAGGGTGTGATCTGTTTGGTAGTGTTATTGATGAAAGAGCATAATATAAATACAAAGAGCTAATGTAGTGTACCCTAGGAGCACACGTGTTGGGTGATGTGGCCTCCTGCCTTCAAAGTCTGTTTTTCCACTTGGCAGGGGGGAAGTGTAGCTGTGGAGGCTAAATTGTGGAGGCTTTAGTCCCAAATAAAGGCAAGACCCTGTTATGGGATTCTATAGTGTTTTCTAGTGCTTTGACATAGTCATGGCGAGTAATGGTAATAGTCTTGGCATCTGCAGCAATCTCTAGAATTAATCCTTTACAAAAGAAAATGGGCATTTAGTATAGCCATCAGACTCTAGAAAAACAGATAAGCAAGGACAAGCTTGTCCATTCTAGCTATAAGATCAGCTTGTTTTCCATATGCAAGTGTTTGAAGTTCTAGTGTGGTATTTTAAACTACGTCGACCTCATTCTTAATACCTAGAAGTTGCAGAAGTTTCACTCAAACTAAGACAGAATCATAAAGCCAGCGTGAGCTCACATGTAGAAGTTACCACTGAATGCAGTTGGTAGAGAAACAAACAAACAAACATATCTATAAGAAGTCTTTGAGGGCTGCAGTATTTCAGGTACAATACTCAGAATTCCCCATGGGGGAGAGGTGGAGGTCTGTGAGGTTTGTCTGAGGCTGAAATTTAGGGCTACCGTCCCAGCACCTGGAGATTCAGTGCACTTTTTAGGCGTCTCTGTCTGAGAGGCCTTACTCTTTGGCTCATTCAGAGAGGCTTATAGGTGAGTCTTCGTATGTATTTATAAATCCAAATCTTGGTTATGACCTCTGTGTGAGAGCAGGTGCTGTAGGTATTCAGGCATCGTAGTTGCTGAATAGAAAACAGGAGTGTGCTATCAAGGTGAGAATCCAGAAAGGTTATTTTTATCCATAGAGATTATCCGCTGCTTAAGGTAACAGGTGATAATTGCAGCACATCAAGGTAAATAGCACTTTCTGTGTTGTGGAAGGTGCCAGTGCTTATAAATGTCATGTGGCACACAGAGTCAGCAGTTGAATGCTGAAAACTTTCCACAGTAATTATTTTTGAAATGATACCTAGTCAGACTTGTTAATGGAAAGAATCTTATGGAAGGACTTGTTTAAATGACAAATATATATGAATTTTTGACAAGGGAAGGTTCATTTTATTATAAACTTCTGTTCTTCAAAATGTATACCTTCACTGTACAAGCAGTCTTTCAAACTACACGTTTGGGACAATAACATGCCTGAAGTAGAACTTTCAGTTATGTCTTACAAAAAGAAGAATCAAATCAGTTTGGGTTTTTTTTTTTTTCCATTTCCCGCCATCTCAAATCCTGTTACCACAGATAATGCCCTTCCAGGGACTAAAGGTATAGTTGGTAATAGACATTTAGAAAGGTGTCCCAGGGGAAAAAATGGTTCTGTAAATAGTAGCAAATCATGAGGTCCACAACTGATGGAATTGAGGAATTTTAAAATGTGGCTGGGTTTGCAAGACGTGTGTACATTCTTACCTTACAATTCATTATTTTGAAAAGTAAAAGAGAGCAAATGGTTACTCAAGCTAACTTTGTAATGAAACCACTGGTGCTGTGGCCATTATTTTACAATACTAATTGAAGATAAAATTAGTTTATCGTTTTAGGAAGACTGCTACAACAAAATTCAGTGAAAGATCCTACAGAAGGGCAAGGTGGTATTATTTTCTTTGATCTCTTAAGTTACTTGACACTTGTTCTCTGACAGATTTAATTTGCTTGCACTCTTGTGTCCACTAGCTCAACAAACAGCAAGACTTGAGTCCAAGTAGTCTAGCCCGTATCCCTTGAGTGACACAGGACAAGAAACATTACTCATGACATCTCAGGCTCCTCTTGACTGGTAATGCCAAGCTAATTTTTGGATGATCTTTTATATCTTTTGACTGTCATCAGGTGTCATGGTGCAGTTGTCTCAATCTTCAGCTTCCATAAATGTGAGGACAGGCTCTGTTTTACCTTTTTATTTTTTAAATGTATGATCTAAATATACACAAGTAGTCTGTTTTGAGGATGGGTTAGCAGGAAAAGGAGCTATATATGCACTACCATGCCACCTCTGTGTTATCCTCCTTGTGTTAGCTCATGGGTTTTTCCACTGACAAGTTGTCTGTGCTGTGGTCTGATCAGAGAAGAAGCCTTACTGCTGGGATGACTTGTGGAAATGATACTCCTTCTTATCAGGACAAGCAAAGCTTTAATTCTTGTTCTGATGTGTTGACACTGATGCCCACACACACATGTGAACACCCCATTTCCATTCATGTTGAATATCCTTCTAATATTACTTTTACAGATCTTTACAAGATTAGGAAGAGATTTATACAAAGTGGGCAATTCATTCTGGATTCTGTAGAAAGGTATGTTTATTCTTTACTAAAAGAAAATGCTGTGTGATGCTGACATTGGACAGCAGGTCTCTAATGTGGTATAATAGCCAGCCACGGAGTAAAGCTTTCTAGGGCTCTGTATTGAGAGATCTAGGTTGCTACAGTAGTTTCTGTAGTGTTTTAGCAGTGTTCAAGAAGGAAACGTTTTACAAAACCCAAAAAGGAGCTTTTTTATTTTTTTTAGAAAAGGAAATGCAGTACAACAAAGTGAAACTTTTAGCTGTGTTAGTTGTAAAGCAATAAGAAAAAGGATTTCTTTTGTTTAATGGAGCTTTGCTCTCCACTGTACAAGTATATCAAACTACAGTTAAATCACTAAGAAAAACTAAAGTTGATGTTGTAGGGGGATTGGCAAGTTATTTAGTTGCATAAAAGTTGACTGTAAGAGATTCAGCAGTGAAAAGAAGAAAATGGTTGCTTGGATATGCAAATATGATTACACTTGGATTTTACTGAAGTCTGCTGGGCAGATCTTCGTCATCAGAATTTTAATCAGTTGGTGTAGCCCAAAGCACAGACAGGCATTTGCACAGTCAGGTTACTGTGTTTAACATATCAGCCACGTTAACTAAATGTGCTTATGCTCTTTTTCATTGCAAAAGCAAAAAAAACCTAACCCAAACCTGCATTTTGGCAGATGCAGTTCAGTGGTGACAAAATGCGGGGCTTGCTCCTCATCAGCTACCAGTGAAGAGTCTACATAGTTTTGATTTAGAGGGGGAGCTAGCTGTCATTATTCTTCCCCTTTTATACAATGAATTGGGATCACAGGGGAGTTAAATGACTGATAGAATGTCTCCTTAAATTGGGAAGAACAAAAATGCACAAGAAGCAAGTGGGCCTGTAAACAGAAGAAAGAAAATCAGGAGTCTTTCAGATGTGATCAAAAGAGTTTAGTGCAGAAGGAGGAGAAATGGTAAATGCAGAAGTCAAACTATTTCTAAAAGAAGATTTTAAAAGAATTTTACAGATCTAATGATATCTTGGGAGGGAGGGAATGTCAGTTTTCCAAGAAAGAAAAACTACATATAAAAGCTAGATATTCAGGTAAGGCCAGGTTCCTTGTATCCAAGTGCTAAGAACTTCCTGGTAGAGAAAGAGAAAACAATGGATGGATAAAGAAGGTTACACACTGAGAATAAAACTGTGTTTACCTGTTTATTTGTATAAAACATATAGGTTTGGTCTTGGCTTTGATAACATCTTACTGAATCAACCTAACATTTTGGTAAAAAAGACCTTGCAGGCTTTTCGGTGCTGTTTCTATTAATGAGTTTGAAGACTGTGTGCAAAACATGTCAAAATTATAAAAGCAGAACTTAACCTTTCCTGAAGTGTTTGAGTGAACAATATTTCAGAGATTAAAATATTACAAAATATAAACTCAATGCCATTTATTTAATTACAAAATTTGGCAGTTTGCTGGCTTTGAAGACTTGGCAGGAGCTGTGTGCCTCAAGTTTTAGGAGGCATTTGTGGTCGAATATTGGAGAACTGACTCACTATTTACACAGTTTCAAGCTAGACATCCTTTTCAAGAATTAAGCTTGATCCTTTCTTCCTCTTGGACCCCATTACTGGACTTAATTGTTATATCCTTCTACTTATTTTCCCATCACCTTGCCTTTCTCCTTGCACCTATATCCAAAAATCATTTCCATAGCAGTGATGCAGAAAAAGGACTGCAGTTTGAAACTGTTTTGTTGTTGTGTTAAAACAAAAAAAGGGCAAAAAAGGAAAAGATTCTTTTTGTATATGCTGTTCCTCAGAAGGCAGTTTTAAAGAGATTCAGAATTTCCAAGAATAAAATAATTTATTAGTGAATTTATTAGTGCTTGCTTGTTTCACCTAATGTTGTGGTTTGGAGTTTGATGTTCTGGCTGTGTCTTTTGAAAGGATGTAGTTAATCTGGCAGGTGTTCACAGAAAACAATATGGTGGTGTGAATCTGGAGAAATCCTTTTAGTAAGAAACTGACAAATATTTGCATGTGTGTAAGTTGTTTTAAAAATGATACCAAGTCAAATACAGGTCTTGTGTCTCTGGAAGTTTAGAGTAAGAGGATGGCTTTTTGGAGTGTGATTAAAGAATAGAACAAGGAAAGTTGCCCCACGTCCTCAGAAGGATTAATGGGGATGGTAGGGCAAACAGCTTGCGTGGTCCTGTTCATGATGCATGTTCACTGAAGGTCTAGTGTTTTTGAAATGTGCTGAGGTGAAGATTTGAAACTCCAGTTAATGCTTTGTGAGTGTGTATGTGTGTGTATATATATATAATATTAATGCTGTAGAATAAGCATTAGCGTCAACAGTGCTCAGACACTGAGCTGAGAAAATTACTTACCATACACACACACACGCACCTATTTAGTAGAACATTTGTATCATCTTAGAACCTGGATGAGATGTGTGATTCTCTTTTCTTTCGCATTAGAATAGGCCAAAATATGGGGTGCCACACCTCAGGACAAGGGAATGCAGGTCTGAAAATGTCACACTAGAGCAGAATGGTGAAGGATGTGTCACATAAATCAGTCTTCAACGTCACAAAGTATTTAAGGGTTAGCACAACATTGCTGCCTGCTGCAGTTCTCTCTGCCTAACTCAGCTGTTTGAGTTGGTCTTTAATCTTCAGTTCTACTGTAATTGTGGTGAACAGAAATGCTTTTCTGTCAGAATGAACGTGGTTGGGTTTTTTTATGGAATTGCTGATGAGCAGTGTTCCAACAAATGTTTAACTAGCTTGCCTAAATTTGAACAGCTTGCTAAAATGATCACTTTTAAGGAGAACTGTAGAAAATTGATTTAATACTAACATGCCGTTTCAAAATTTTACATAACTCTACCAAGATCAGTTGGCAGTCCTGAACAAACAAACCAACAGAGCTCCTGATACGCTTTTCTTATTTATTTTTTTCTTCTGCTTTTAAAATTATGTTGGGTATTTTTCTGTAGCACCAAGGGGAGGGCTGAGGTGAGGTGGAAGAAGTAAAAAGTCACTGATCACTTTGAATCCAAGTATACTGAAACACAGCAAAACAGATGGAGTTGTGAGGATCTGGGTGTTAAAAAGGAGGAAGAAGAAAAGAAAGGCTACTGTGAGCTGGAGGAGCAGGCAGTTGGCAGCAGCAGGAGGTGCCGGCTGAGGAATGCTGCTGAGAGGGCGAGTTCCCGGTGCCATCCTGCATCAGCCTCCTCGCCGCGTGTTCAAAGAGGGCTCTGAGAGCGGCACACTGAAACGGCAAGCTTGTGTGCTGTAGCTTGTGTGTGGTTGCAATAATTTTGTTTTCACAGGAGCCAGGAGGCTTTACAGTTTAGCTTGGGTTTTGCCAGATTTGTGTTTTGGTTTGGGTTCCTCCATCCCCACCTTTGGAAAGGCCTAAAAAGAGAAAAGGAACATGCACTTATTACTGTATTTTAATCATAAGCCTGACAACGTGCTCGTTTAATAAAAATCTTGAGGTAGAACTCCACCTGTTAGCATAAGCAAAGTTAGAAACTGGATTCTGCAGCTTCGCCTCTACCATTCATAGTTTGTTTTCCGTAATTGCAGCCAGCGGCACCAAACTCTTTTCCAGCATGTTTAGTTTCTTCTTGGATCTCCTTCATTGTTGTTTTTAACTCTGTTATGGTGTGTTAGCACTGCTGCTTTTTCATCCTTCTAGTACTTAGGCACCTTCAATATTAATTTTCTTAGTAATGGTGTGCCAAGTGGATGAAGGGCAAGCATTATGTCTGGCCTTAGTTCAGCTCGCTTTGCCATTAAAGCGCCACCTCGCAAAATGCATTAGCTGTTTGGGGGTGAGTTATTGTCACGTTGTCGTTCACCAGACACGAAGGCAGGGGCCTTCCAGGTCATCTGAAAGGACATGATGTGATGGCCTGCATGGGCAAGCAAGGCTAGGGTTTCATGCCCCTCTTAGTGTTATTTCTCAGGGGTTTCTTCCTGTTCTGCTGAACACTCATATCCCTTTAAACCCCTGTGTTTCCACAGGAGAACATTCCAGCTCTGGCACCTCTTACGTCTGTTCTGTCTCCAAACATTAAACTGAATTAGTCAGTATTTGCTGATGTACAGAAATCTTCCTTCCCCCCACGCCCCCCCCCAGTAATTATAAAGTGAAGAGATCTTTTTTGTGACCATTGGGGGAATGAGGCTCTTGGAGCTGACCACACTCGGTAATGACTAGTTCAGGGCAAATGCTTTATTTTGGTGTTGCATCTCTTATGTGCATGTGAGGTCTGGTACGTGGGAGTCCCGTGTTCCAGAAACCTAAGTTTTGTTTTCCAATTGAAAGAACTTGGCTTCATGGTAGTGAAGATATGCTAGCCAAAGTAAATACAAGGTCAAAGTGTGGGCTATTTTAAGTCCTAAGTAGGATACCAGGATTCTTAAATCATATAGAATTTGCCACCATGGATTACATCACGACTCTGAAGACACGGGATTTTCCACATCAGATAAAATAGGTTATCCATTTAATCCGTTGTATTAGCCAGTTATGAAATGGGCAGATTTTTGGCCACCAGCAGCACACAAAGGACTGATTGCAGTACCATTTCAGCCTTTAGCTATCTTCTGGAAGGAATAACGTGGCAATAAAACATTATTTTACTCAGTAACACTTCTCTTATGAGGTAAGTTGGTTCCTCTGTTTATTAGTCTTTTTGCTGTCCCACATGCCTGTAGGACTTCTACTTTCATCCAAAATGTGCTTTATGCAGAAAATTTAAAATTGCTTTGCTGTAGTGACAACTCTGACTGATGAGCAGAGAATGTAAGAAGTTATTTAGAAATTGGCTGTGTATAACCTGAAATGCTTACATTTCTACTCTCAGTTTGTATTTCATCTCTGAGGTGACAGTATCCAGGTGAAATTATTACTGCTGTAGAATAAGCATTAGCATCAAACCTGCTCAGGCACTCTGAGGTAAGAAAATTACTTACCATAATGTTATCCATAGGGATCTGGCTGTGCTTTCTTCAAGTATTTCCAGTTGTGAGAGTTTGAAAGAAGAGAAAGATGTACTGGAATGAGCTTCAGGGAGGGGCAGGTTCTGTGCTGTGTGGCTCTTCATAGGGCAAAAAGAAAGATAGAAAACAGAAACTGAGTGGAGTTACTAGTGCTGTAACTGAGCATGTAAGCTTCAGATTCTGTTGTAAGATTTCAGGTTGGTAAAGGTAATGCAAACTGCCATTGTTTGGGGTGAATTTTTAAAGAGAGAGTTTAATTCACAGTTCACAGTATCTCTTAACATGTTTTCCTTTTGACATACCATGTCCTCAGTATTCTTCATGAAGGATCCAGGGAAATCAGCAGCTTTATAAATTGTATCCCATCGTTGCTACTTATAATTTTTGCCCTGTGAAAATTCACTGTTAAAGAAATCTAAATGCACCACTTGTGATCAACTATCAAGCAATATTTAACATGGTATGCAATGGTGGAAATGATTAAATATATCAAACCTGAATTAAATCAATTTCTAATTGGTATAATTCTGTAAAAGGTTTATAAGGAAAAACAGGTCCTTAAGGGAAAAATGAGGGACAGGGAGAGAGGTAAAAAGTAAGTTGCAGAGTGGTTTGTATCAGTAAATGATTGATAGTGATTTTGTTTCCACATCCTGAAAGCCATAAAAAAGATTAATAAAACCTTCTGTTTTGAAAGAAATCAGTGATAAGACACCTGTAACGTTCCTGTCAGAGGCCACTCATCCAACTGTAATGAAATTTGATTTCTTGTTTGGAATAGGTCACCTCTGTCACCAGTATTTTGTGTGTGAGATTGTCTTGCAGCCTGGACCGGGCAGGTGTACAGGTGGTCACTGTAATACCCACTCTGAATTGGGAATACTTCTTGTCTGAAACCCTGTATAAATGTAAACATCAAAACCCTTTGGGCCCATGGACTTTGAGAGGAAATTATCAAAGTTAGTTGTTCCTACTTTAGTGTGTTCAGAAGCCTACCAAATTATTTGTGATGTCTACTCCTAGTGTCTAGTTTCAAAGCAATTCAGAGAAGCAAAATTTGGACTCTGTTTCTTACACACTGAATGGAAAGAGGCCAGTCTCTGTGGGGGGGGAAGGCATTGATTGGCAGCATTTAGCTTAGTGACCTAAAATACAGGATGAACCTGGTGTCTACTTAAATAACAAAACCCTTTCCTCCATGCTCCCTAGTTTGAGGCTACATCCTTTTACCTGCAAGGAGGTTAAGGAGGGGCATCCTCAAACTCTCCCATTTCAAACATCAAGGAGCAAAAAAACCCACTTGTAGCTTGCCTGTGCTACGGTTTATGTGGAGACACTCAACATGTTGCAGCAAAACATGGCTCCAATCTGGCATACAGCTCACGTCCACAACAAGGCAGTTGTAAAGGTTTCAGGAAGGCTTCACAGGAGCCTCCTGATTTTTCTAGGAGGTCTGCTCCCTACTTCTGTTACATGCATCAAACAGAAGGCTAAAATTGTGAAGGATGAAACGTGTTCCAGCTTACACAGGTTATTCTATTTGCAATGTTGTGGTTTCAGTGAAAGATACCATTTTTGCTAGGTATTCCAGTTAACTTCTGTGTTTCTATGGTGTGGGCTATTGCCAGTTGTTCTTGAGATGAAAATGCATTGTGATGAGAAATGCCCTGCAGTGATGACCCTAGGATAGAGGCTCATGTGCAAGTTAAGGAGTTCTCCTTTTGTGGTGAAGTATCTTTTACATGGTATGTGTAAACTGAAACGTAGCACCATTTCAGTTTGCAAAAACTTGTAGAGTCTGTTCTTTCAAAGTTTTAAGAAGTTTGGAAGAAAACATGCTAGCTGCTTTTAATTTTCCTCACTCCCACAAACACTGGCTTCAGCAGAATCCAGAATCGCCTCTTTAAACATCTTCCCAAGTCACTTTTAAAGAGGACCCAAAATGGGGGAGGAAGAGAAATGGTTAGTCTTCTGCTTTGTTGCTATTATGATCAGGTAACATCAAATTGAAAAGAGCTAGTGAACAAAACTCTGCACCTGAAAGAACAGTTTGAAAAAGAGAATTTGAAAATATCATTAAAAAAAAATATTTGTCATTCTGACTGTCCCCTAGGCAATAACTTGAATTTATTTCACAGAAGGCAGCTATGATACTGAAACCTCCCTAGCCTTGGTACAGATGACAACCACTGCATTTTCTGTTCCCTCCACTCTCCTCCCAAGTATTGGGCTTTTCCCTTCAAAAAAGCATAAGGATTTCTCCTGAACCTGTTCAGTACAACTCATTTCCATTTTTGTATTTGTTTGATTGATTTGAGATTAATTCTGAAGTTAAGAATAAAGCAGGTGTTGAATCCATTTATATAACTTACATTTAGAGAGTCTGTTGCTAAAACTTTGAATTGAACATAATCTTTTTGTTTGTAAACAGCTGTGAGAACCTGATTCCCTAGTTCTGAAATGCTCAAGTATTTCAGCTGGAAAAAAAAAATCTTAAATGGACTTTCTGGTTTGTAGTGGTTGGCTTCACTGTTGGTATAAAGCATGGTGGGTAACGGGTGGAGTTCAGGTAAACCCTGGCTAACACAACACCTATGGAATTCATTTTGAGAAATGCATTCTAAGAAGTGGCAGAGTTTAAACTATGAAGGTTATGTCCTTGTGTTCTTAGTGAAGACAAAAGAAAGATGAAGTGCCAGGCAGTTTCAAATTTTAAAAATAATTAACAATGTGAAAAATATTCTTCTACTGTCTATGCTAAATCGAATTGCCTAAAGAAATGAAGGTGAAATACTCCTGATTCTGATTATCCATCTATCAGCGAGTTTGTAATTTTAATTTAACTCCAAAACTTGGAGCATTTTTTTGGTCTGATTTTTATTATAACCACTTTGTTTCCACAAAAATTTGTGTTAAATGTAGAGGGTTTGCTAATACTTATTTTTACTCTACCTTTTTAAGCAAATACTTTAAATAAGAGCAAGAAATGAAAGTGCAGAGGATTTTGGTGTTCTAGTGGTTGGGGTGATGTCCTTTTAATTATTTTTATTTTTCCAAATAACAACCCAAACAAGGAACAGTCTTTGAAAGTGGTTGATGGTGATGCGTTAAACTTAAAAACAGATGCATTCTAACTTGGACAATTTAGAATATTATAGGCAGAAATGACAGTATAAAGGTGTGGGCTTTATGGCTTAACTGTGGTCAAAATATTATCAAGTGCTTGATAACATGCTTGATAATACGTGAATGAATAGGTTCAAGGGCTTGTCAGCCCGAGTGGTAACAACTTGTACACAGGCACCTTTCTCCAGTTACTCCATTGTATTCATTGGGCTCTCTAGATAATAACATTTCTGAATGATTAAAAAGCCCATGTCATTTATTTCTTTTAAACTACAATTTTGTGGTATAAAACACCTTAAAATTATGTTAATGCACTTTAGTTGTTTTCTGCTACTGGTAGGTCTGACAGCAAGACAGAAGATGTAGCGCTGGGGCAGCCAGTGGTGTCAAAGGCCACTTTTTCTTTTGAAAAGAATATGTGCAAAAGACCAGACAAAGCACCTTTGCTTCTCCTTACTTCTCTTCTGCTGAGGTGTGCAATGGCTTGGGGTTTTTCCTTCCCTGATTTTAAAAGGAGTGTGCTAGGAATTAATGTGTGCAGAAAACCTCTGCAACCAGGGCATGGAGAACTAAGTTAGTTTTTAGATCAGCTTTGCAACAGTGAACTGACTTTAACGGGCCAACTGGATATTATACCTGAAAAAAGGAGTATAGTTGCAGTTCGTCCATGCAGCCTTTCTTATACAAGGCAATGCATGTGTTGTTCAGACTGTTCCCAACCTAGGGAGATTCCAGAATTGCAAATGTTAGAATTTCTACAAGCTTTTGATTGTGCCTTTCTTTAATTTTTTTTTAAGTCACAGCCTACTGTGTTTACACTGATGCTTTGTCTTCCTTGGCTTTTGGGAGTTTAGTGTAACTTGTTGCTACTGCTTAGTCTATGAGGGAGACATGTTTTACTTTACAAAGCCAAGTAATGAATCTTACTGAAGTTATGGCAGCTCCTAACTTTCGTTCCTGTTAACAAGGTTTAGTTAAGTGCTGGCCCTGGTTTGTCTTGCCTGGGGTTCTTACCTTGCAGTGCAGTAATGAATGTATTAGGGAAGCAGAAAATACTCTCCATCCCCCCTCCTTTCATGACGGCACGACTCCAACCACCACTGATGCTTCATGAACGGGAAATTACAGCTCCTAAATTTGACATTGTAGACATAACTGAAAAGATTAACATTTAGGGTTGTGACTGTGAAAATGTCTACTTCTTCTTGTATGTGTAAGTTTGGGTAAATATTTTGCAATCTGGGAAGATTTAAGAAAATCCCAGAGTAAATAACCAGCTTGTAATTGGAAACAAATGGTTGGAGAATTTTGTTACTGCTTTACATTTAAGAGACGTTAGGTGCTGTAAATTTGTGTGCATTCTTTTATCCATTAAAGACTCTGTTAAGATCAACTTAAGAATTATTCTTAGGTGACTGAAACAGGCTTGTCTACTTCAGGGTGTCAAATTGAAGGCTTTAAAACTTTGCTTGAAAAATGTCAGGGTAAATACCAGTGCAAACACACCTGCATTAGTGTAGCTTTCCTGTGATATTTTGTTTTATTTTATGGATTGCACCAGAGTGGGATGATCAGGCATTTTGTTCCCTCTTTCTTTCCTTCCTCCTACCCTGAAGGTTTTAGCAGGGAATTTGGTACCAAACAAAGTAAACCTCAGTAATTAGTGAAGGGGCTAGATTTTCTAAAAACTAGAGATGCTTAGGGCTGCAATTTGTTCCCTAGCTGGCTCTGGCACTTGGTAGGCTCTCTGAGTTGGTTTGGTGTGTTAAGCTAACAAAATTCTAACCTCACTGAAAAATATAGTTAGATAGTACCAGCTAGATTGGGTAGAGCCATCACAGAAGCAGAGCCTGTTGCAGAGGGATAGGTCTTGAATACAACTATGTACAGTTTTGTCCAAGATCAAGAAATCTTAAAGTGAAAGGGCACATGTATTCTATGAAGGGTATGTGACTTGCTGCAAGATCCTGATACTGAATACCACTTATGCACAGGAGAGAATCTTTCTGTTAAGTATGTGTATGTTAATATACATGGCTATCAAGCAGTTCAACAAGTTTATCCTTCTGTGACATCTAGGTTTAGGTTGAAGTTAAATACCACTGGTTAATTATTTCATTTTTTAATGTCTTACAACAATGCACTCAAAACTGTATGAGGAGTCTGGATCATCCTTTTATGTTAACTGGAATGGGTTTATCAGGTCACTCATGAAGTATCAGTTTGTCCAGTATCCTGTTTCTGACAGTAAATAGTCAATTCTGACAGCCAATAGTAAGTATGTAGGGAAGGGAGTAGTAGGAAGGAGCATTTTATGATAATTCACTAATACCCTTTAACTATCTGCAGCTTAGAGACTTTTTGAGCCAGATGTGACATTCATGAGTTTAAAAGCTCCTTTTGGAGCTTGCATTTGTCCAATTATTTTCTAAATCTTTAAATTTTTAGAACTCATTCCCACAAGATGTTGCAGATAACAAGTTTAACTACATACCATGTGCAAAAAGTACTTTTGTGTATGTTTTTGAACCTACCTCTTATTGATATCAACTCCCTAATGCTTGCATTTGGAAAAACAGCTATGCTTTATTTATCTTCTCCATGTCAAATATAATTCTGTACTTATCTTTTCTGTCCCATGTAGTCTCATTTTTCAATTGAGCAATCCTAGTAGCATATTTCTGGGTTTACTCTGTCTTTTTTTGACAGGGGGAAACATGATTCCATACATTTCTACATTTGTGTGTTCACTGTGGATTCATACAATAGAACTTTATTTTTTGACTCTTCTTTCCAAACAATTCTCTTTCATTTGCTTTGTGATAGCTGTGTGACTCTATGACTGAACTTTCCTAAGAGATAGAGCTGCTTTGCTAGGTGTATTGTTTTATATTTACTAGCATTGAGTTTCTGCTACTCTTGCACACTCTCTCCACAGTAAGAGTGTTCTGCAAGTGTTATTACTCTTGAAGCCATGCAAAAAATAGGAGTGCTTTGGGTTCCCAGAATGCTTTTAATGCAGGTGCAGGGCAGAGGACACAGCAGAGGAGTACCAAGAATTGCAGCTTCGGCAATATTGATAAGCAGATCTGCAGTGGTCTCAAACAAGTTGGCATAGATATCATAAAAGACTGATAAGAAAGGCTAATCATAAAGCAGTATTCTGAGAACTTAGCCCTTCTCTTGATTTCAGGAAGCGCCATCAAAGGAAACATTAAGTGCTCTGGCAAATTTGCAGATAGAGAATGGAGGCTGCCAACTGTTAGCCTGATAGAAGCAGCAGCTGAGTTTTTGGTGTTAAATGTGAGTGGATAGTTAGTATGAGAGTAGTTGGAGGGGTGGGAGAGGGAAGTGAAAGCAGGCAATTTATTGTTATGCCATGAAACAAGAGTCATGAGGGAATCAGAGAAAAGGTAATGCATTAGCCATACAGGTCAGCATTTGTATATGGCTAAGCAGAAGGAAATGAATAAGCTGTATGCATTCTGTTTGTCTGCTGTGGTTTGGGTCTGTGTGCTAAGGATAACTGGAGCTTTGTATCTGTTGTTTCTACACACTAAATTGAGTAAGGTGCGAGTGGAGAATGAGTGGAGTCCCCGGTGTGATAGGCTACGCTGCAGAAAGGCACATTGGATCGTCTTCTTCCAGACCCAGCTAGGCACTGAAATGCTGGGGATGCTCTCAGAGATCAGTCTCTTGTCTAAAATGCCATTTGAGATGCATCCCAGCCATGAAGGCTTCACTTGACATAATACTTCCCGCCCCCCACCCCCCAAACCAAACTGTATGTATTTTTCTTCACTTACTAACTGGCATCTTAAAAACAAGAAACAATACTTTATGTACTCTTCTAGTTCTAGGTCAAACGATTAGTTCTGTGACAAGACAGCATGACACTTTGAAGTATGACAGAAGTCCTGATGCTGCAGCAAAGGCTGGGAATATTAATGGCCAAATCTAGGTGAGTGATTTTTAATTTTTATCCTGCCAGTTCCTTAGCTATTTCATTTCTTCCTCATAGCCCTGGTTCATATCTCTCCTTTGAAGCATCACTGCAGTCCTGGTTTTCTGCAGTATTGATGTAAGAATTTATTGTGGACAAAATAAGGAGCTTGTATGATTATTGATTACGTACCCTTTCTTTGTTGTTCTTAAGGTACAGAGGCTGTATTTCACACATCTTCATTCCCTACATCTTTCTTTGTAACTCTAGTGATTCTTCCCAAACTAGTTTGCAGTTAAGGTTTTTTAATTGTTTTTAAAGTTTTCTGCTACCTGCCTCCAACAGACTTGATCAGTTATTTTCTTGCTGAATGCAAAGAAAGTCATGATACCGTAACAGCATGCTGCTATCTAGTTCTGCTTCCACTTTGTCAAAATGTGTGGGGAGATTAAGACTGGGCTTTATTAAGTGCAAGCTCTGTGCCTGAAGGCTGTTAGAAGCATCTGCAACTATGACTGCTGTATGGACCAGAGCTTGAAAATCTTTGATGTAAATTTAAATATTTATTGTTGATCTGCATTGCAGCTCTTCTGAATGATCTGAATAGGACAGCATCAGTAGGCTAACAAGACCAATGTCTGAACATTACTGTAGAGAGGCATTATGGGGTGCCAGGGTAGGGAATTAGTAATAGGTGTTACTACATGTATCTCCCATTCTAAAAAAAACCACCCCAGAGTTCATAAGCAAGAAAAAATGGAATAGCTAAAATAGCAGTGGGATGTATGAGTGAAAACTATTAAGAGTAGTCTGCAATTGAGACTGATCAGACCAATTAATAAAATTCAAGCCTTGTTGTCACTATGCAAAAAACCAGTTGTGTATAGCTTAGTGCCTCTCTGCAACAGTAGAAGCAACCAACCAACCCCTCAGTTCTGCCCTGTGCTGGGAAAAAAGCTCTTTCAATTCATGCATGTTTTCATGTTATGACCAGAAATGTGACATTAGAGAACCTATGATTTCCCTACATGTCTGGCTCTCTGCCTCTTTGTTACTGGATTAATCCAAGCCATGTTGTTACCCTTTCTGTTAAGTTCTCCATTTCACCTCTGCAGGGTTTTGGTGGCAGATTTCTTCAAATTTACAGAGTCTCTGGGGTAGCAGTATCTGTATTGTGTGGCTTATCTGGTCAAGAAGAGGGCAAGAGTTAGCTGTTCTTCATTGTATTCCTTGCACCTTATTTCTCAGGAGGCTGAAGTGCTACTTAAATCCTGCTGCTGCATGCTAATACAGACGCCTGTCTAGAAAGCAAGTCCTGGTTTTCTTAAGATGACATCTGATTTCTTTTCCCCTTCAGTCAGAAAAAGTTAGGAACCAGTTCTGTCTGTCTGCCTTCTTGATTCCTAATGTTGTATCTCTTGTTGACTTCCTAGCTCTCTTCCAGGTTTTCACCCCACTTTTCATTTGTGTATTTGAAACTTTAGTTCTTATCCAATGTAAAGGTCATGTAAATGAGTTTTCCTTTGTCTGGCTCCTGTATTTAGGAAATATAAGGCTTCCCACCTTCTGCAGGGTGGTAGAGGGAGGCGAAGCAAGTCGTAAGATTTAGATCTGTGAACATTTTCTCATACCATTTTATGGAAGTTTTATAATAAATAGAACAATCTTTAAATGAAAATATAAAAAAATCAAATATTTATTTTTTGTTTCATGAATGTAGCCATGCTGTTGCATGTCAGTTGAGTACTTTACTGTTTTATAGCAAATGAAGTAGACTGTGTAACACAATTTAATCCAAATGGAACTAAATAGAAAGAAAAAAAGCTCTAAGTTTTAAAATATTTGCGATGAATGTGGGGTGTTTTCCTTCCCTTAACTTGGATATACATAGTTTTATGTATGCTGCAATATGGGAAGTATTTAGAAGTGGAAGCACAGAGCCTCACTGCATGTCTGCCAGCACAGGGTTGCCTCCAGACCTGGAACGCCTCCACTTCTTGTTGCAAGCCAGCCCTGAAGCTTCAGAAGCCAGGGCAGCCTGTCAGGATTGCCATCTGCCTCTCTGTATTGCCTGTGCCTGGTAACCTCCTGTAGCCCAGGGCTTGCATGGGCGTCACTAGGGCTGTGCTCAGCCAAGAAGTGCTCATTTAGGTGGAACTGGAGCCCAGGTAGTTGCCTGGTGTAAAGGCACTGGTTTAGGACATGAGAATCGCACCCAGTAAGTTGTTGGTTTTTGTTTTCCCCTAAGTTGCTGCCATGGGAATTAAGATGACAAATCAAATGGGTCTGTTTGGTAGTAACCTCAAGTTGAATTATTGGTAGGACCTTAACAGCTTGGTGTTGCTACTCCTTAATACTAAATCTAACTTGAACTCTTAAAAATACTTGTAATATTTATGTTGCTGGGGTTTTTTTTATTACTCATGACTGCAGAATTCATCATAAAGAATTGTAATTTCAAAGACCAATCTGTGTTGGGTTGTTTTGTTGTTGATACTTATTTTTAGTTCGAGGAAACAATCATTTGGGGTTTTATGGCTTTTTTTTTCCTCCTTTAGAGATCACATGGTCTTCTGAAGAAGTCATGGGTAGCTGTTGTAGCTGTCCAGATAAAGAAACTGTCCCAGATAACCATCGAAACAAGTTTAAGGTAAGCTATTGATAAGGCATACTATGAAATATTTTGTTGCTTTCTTGCACAGCTTTTAATCCATCACTGTTTTAGTTGGTAGCGCCGAAGTAAGTGTTGTTACTGTTGGGAGGTTACAGAATTTGGGAAGGGAGTTGTACACATAAGGGAAGAGCTATTGGAGAAGTGTGATTATGAACCTGGATACAGGGTCATCAATGGAAAATTTTAGGACTGCTGATTTTACTTGAAGATCATGACTGATCATCGCTTTGAGAACTTTTGTCCTTTACTTGTAGAAATTTTATTTATAAACGTGCTTCTGTCCCCTATATCTCTGGAATTTATAAGCTTGTGAACACTTGCTCATGTGCTTAATATGAAGCTGCTTTACTTACAGTCGGTGACTGTAAGTAAACATACCTCTGCATAGTCACACAAGTTAGATTTGCTTCTGTGCTCCAAACTGTCTCCGTGAGCTGGCAAAGGAATGTAATGCTTCCATAGTGAAAAATGATTCACATGTGGCCTAAGGGCAGCACTGAAACGAGCTTTAAAGCCATGGGAATTTCTGGAAATGTTTAATATTATCAGTACAAAAAGCTGAAGGATAAAATATTTTTCTCTTTTCTTGCTTTTCATGCATTTGACATCACTTTGTGTACCAGTTCCTATTTTTCCCCTCATAGAATTTCTCTATTGTTTGTGTGGGTCGCTGATTTAGCAGCAGGGGGGAGAAGATGAAAATGTAATTTGCAAAATGAAGAAAGTTGGCATAAGCCTCAGTGGCAGATGAAACCATTCCTAATTCTTTTTAATTGACTAGATTTCAAGTTGAAAATGTCTCTTTAAGGAGTAACATTAATTGATACCATAGGGAATATTTTTGGTAGCCTTTTAACTGAGTAAGAAAGAATCCCACTAAAAGCAATATTGTGAGATAAAATACATAGAGAGGAAAGTATACTTTGTCTGAATTCCATAAAGGATGCAGATGACCTCCAGCTGTTTTAAAAGCCGAAGGAATAGAACACTAAGCTTTATGCATGTTTTTTATGCCAAGATAACCATCGGGTATTTGAATTATTTGTCAGCTGTAAAAAGGCAGAAAAAAAATCTCAAACATTTTGGTGATTCAGCACAGTGCAAGGCCATACAGGTATGTGAAGGAAGCTTCAGCTTGAGCCCTTCATCCTTTTTCATTCCTTTTCTCCACTGTAAGTGGAGTTATATGAAAAAGCAGATACATACTTACTTATTTATTTAAGAAATGGGGCTCTGAAAGATCCCATTAGCTGAGGTATGCCTTATTTATGTGGAAATACTAGAATATGTACATAAAGCCAGTTTAAAAAACACCCAAACCCTTAATAATTCATCGTCTTTTAAATTTCTTAGATTTTGCACTAATGTTACGCAGCCTCATTCATATTGCTTTAGGTGTGTATTTTAATTCTAGCTTGGGGGAGCAAAGGAACAAGTTTGGTGAGGATTTTTTCCTGAACTTCTAAGGATTGTATCTTACATGACTGAGTAGATGGAGTGCATCAGTGAAACATTTTTGTTATTGGTCTTGGTGCTCAAAAGAGTACTTAATGCTATTTAACTTCCTTTTAATAGGTTATTAATGTGGATGATGATGGTAATGAACTGGGTTCTGGCATAATGGAACTTACAGATACAGAACTAATTTTGTACACCCGAAAAAGGGACTCTGTAAAATGGCACTACCTCTGTCTCCGTCGCTATGGCTATGACTCAAATCTTTTCTCTTTTGAAAGTGGCCGGAGGTGTCAAACTGGACAAGGTATGTGGAATTTTTGTATATAAGGCATTTTGGAAATGTATTTGATGTTGGGAGACAGTTTTGTTTAAAAAAACCCCTTGCCTGACCTTTGGCAAGGGTTATAAAGGCCATCGTTCTGTATGTAATGTGGTTTCTGGACAAAAGTAAGTTACCTTAGGAGGACCCAAAATGAGGATTTGAGGTGCAAATAGTTTTTGACATGGTAGGTCTGGAACACTTTATGCTTATGTGTGTGGATACTTCTGGTCAGCTTCAGAAGTGGTTTTGACACCTCAGAGGTTGACTTGACTTTTGGGGAGGGTCAGCAAAACCTACAGTTGTGGAGGAATCTCCTCAGAATTCTCTATTTTTAGGTTCTTAAAAGATTAGAGGAGTGGTATGAACTGGAAATCTCTACCCTGCTACTGCTTTCAGTAACATGTTTTATCTTCTTCCTAAAACAAACAGCACTTTCATTTATATCAATGCCATCATTCTCAAATTTTGACAGGTTTTTGTACAAAGCTTGTAAATTCTGGCTGTGCTCAGTTATGTTCTCTGTGGCTCTAATTGGAACAAGATGGCTACCTTTCCCATTCCCAGATCATGTCTGCCTTGGCCAAGATTGGCTGGAGGGGGAAGATTTAGGCTTTTCTCTCTCTTCACTGCAGCAGTCCCTGAGGAAACAGCAGTTTTGGTTGGGGTCTCACCCTCTGTTTGCATCTTTCTAATGTGATGTAGCTGGAATTCTTACCTATACACGTGCTGTGAAATTAAATTGCATTTTTGTTTCCTTAAAGATTTTTAGCATTTACTGGTTCTTTTATCAGTAACACTATTAGCAATTGCAATTTTATTTTTTTGGTTTTTAACTTGTCCCTTAAAAAAAATCAGGAAGATGAAAGGACTTGACCATAAGCAAAGATGGACAGTCTTCATTGTCCAAGCAGAGATAAGGGCAGTCAGGTGTTTTGATAAAAGTTTACAAGGCATTCTCAGCTCATCTAATGAGAAGTAGAGATGTTTTCAAATGATGTGGTGTACTCCATGTGAAACTAAATTTTCAGACTTATATTGAAAAAAAAATCACTTCAATTGGTTCTAGGTATTTAATTTCCTGCTTCTTCTAAACATGTAAAATAGATATAAATAAAATTACATTGAAAATACTATTTTGAAGGTTCTTTT
This sequence comes from Porphyrio hochstetteri, assembly GCA_020800305.1. NCBI lineage: Eukaryota > Metazoa > Chordata > Aves > Gruiformes > Rallidae > Porphyrio > Porphyrio hochstetteri. The sequence continues at coordinate 30,487,431 of CM036905.1, read as the reverse complement.
CTATGGCCTATTACACATCTGCAAAATCTTCTGCTGAGTCTAAGTGCCTTCTCTGCTTCCCTCCTATTTTTTAAATTTTATTTTATTTTTTGCTTTAAATAGAGAAGATTAAGCAGGCTGTGTGAGCAACAACCCTTTCCTCCCTCTTTTGTTTCGTGCCTTCCTTACATAATATTAAAATACTGTGAATGTTGAGAAAAACCAAATCTGGCAGAAAATGTCCTCTCTGCTGCCATTTTGCAATGGAGCATTGTTCCTGAGACCTACACTGGGTTTTGTGGGCACAGTTGCAAAATTTCTTCACTTGCTGAGATGACCAAGAATTTTCATTTGACAATGAAATACCCTGAATAATACCCAGCAGCTTTTGCTGATTGCATTAGTCAATATAGTTAGTGCATTTAGTCTCAAATTGTATTTATTGGTAAGCTGTCAGAACACACTGATGGTGAAACATGGAGTTTGTGCTAGGTATTAAAAACCTTGAAGATGGGTTTTGGGAGCACATCTACTTGATAATTCAAGATGGAAAATTTGGAAGACCTGGTGTGTCACCTTACTGTATAAGTGACAGATCACATTGTATTTAATGTAAATGAATTAAATAAAAATCCAGTTTTCATCAAGTTGCTTTTGCTTGCAGTTTCAGTGTCAATTTGGTTCACCTTGTATTTTAAGGAATCAGCAAGTTGGAAGCAGTTTTTTGTTAAAGGGGTAAAGGCAGCTCAGAAATTTCTCAGAAACATACTGGGAGCTTTTTAAAGCTTGTGAACATGTTTGTATTTTTTAAAAAATATATTTTATTTTTTGTCCATTAAGATTTAGGTGTCCAGAGAGAATTTTCAGAAATAGACAAAAAATTAAACATGAACTACTGTAGTTAAACTGGATCATGGGTTGGGGAAATGAGGTAGAAGCAGCTGGACTGCAAGCATGTTGTATCTCTGCTGCTCTGTTGCAAGCATGAAGCTCATTCACTGCACCAGCTGGTTATTAATTTTTGAGCATCGTTCTTCATAGCCCATTTTGTATATTCCCAGCTGGGCTTTTATGAACCTCTGCCATGTGGAGCATTTCTGGTGGTTCTGATCTGTCACAGCTCTGCGTCCTTAAATAAATACATGATGCTAGTCATTGCCAGCTTATTAACATAATTGCACTTACAGAACAAGCTGTATAGGTAGGTAGTTTTTAGTAAAGAGTGTTTTAAGACTGTAATACTCAATTTAAAAAATTAGCACCTACACCCACGTTTAACAAGCATGTCAACTTTAACTTCATGCTTTCAATGGAAGAATAATCCAAAGCTGCGACTTTGCTGGTGAGGGTAAGTTGGGGCGCTCCCTGCTGTTTAAAGGCAAAGTGGCACAATACACACCCAAAATACATGGTATTGCTGCTAACTTTGTGTTCTGTGTCTATCCCTCAGCCTAAAGCAATTGGTTTGTTCCTGTCTGTTTCACACAGTTTGTCTTACTAGCTTTTCATTTGAATCTTAAAGAAACTAAACTTTTACCCAGTGTTTAAATCCTTCTTTCCTCTTGTGCAGGTATCTTATTTTTTATGGCAATTTAATAGAAATCTGGTTTTAAAAAAAAAATTACCTTGTTAGCACCACAGTAGTTTCATTTAGTGTTTTGGTTCGTTGGGTTGTTGGGTTTTAATTTAATTTACTTTTATTAATTTATTTAACAGGTAACTTTTTTATCAGCTTAAAAAAAAAAAAAAAAAGGAAAAATCCTGCCCTGTTTTGTAGTTTGTTGTTTATTTTTTTTATAATCTGTCATTTAGCACTCAAAACCTAGTTTTTCTTTTAACTGATGCAGTTTTGTGTTCTAATTTAACTTTGGTGCATGGGAATCTTAGACTTCTGTGAGATAAACACTTTGAAGGTTCTCACAGTAATTTTGTGTGTTTTGGTGCAATAAAAATTTCTTAATGCCTTTGCTTATTTAACAGGTATTCGTTATGTGGATTCCAGTTGTAATGTTTGAAAGTTATATATGTTGTAAGGCATGTTGCTTACATTAAAGAGTCTTGATTTTTTTCTTGTGCATTTACAGGAATCTTTGCCTTTAAATGTGCCCGTGCTGAAGAACTATTTAATATGTTGCAAGAGATAATGCAAAATAATAGCATAAATGTGGTAGAAGAACCAGTAGTAGAAAGGAATAATCATCAGACTGAGTTGGAAGCTCCAAGAACTCCTCGAACGCCTACCAGTAAGTGTGGTTATAATGCCAGATGACATACCTGAATTTAATGTGGTACTTAGCTTTAAATTAGTTTTCTTTTTAATTACTGAAAAGATTTAATGCAAATGAAATGCTATTTTCAGCGAAGAGGCTAATTACCAGTAATGCATTCTCTTGAGGTGCTTGCTGAGGATTTTCTTTGGAGAATTTTAAGCCTTGGGAGCAAAACTGTGCCATAGTCAAGATCTCCAGCTTGAAGAAATAAGTTTTGGGAATTTAGTTGTTACACGAGGACACTGTTTCAGTATATACCTATTTAATGGCTTTATAATACATCACCATGTTTTACTTGTAACATTTGTGAGAAATCTTAATGTTGGGCAATGTTTCAACCTTTTTATTAGGGAAAAAGAGTTATGGTAATAATACCACATCTATAGTGGGTTTGGAATCTTTATTTTGCTGAGAGTAGATGGCTGAGTAGAGTGAAATCCTTTCAGAAATCCCAGAGGATTTTAGGTAATCCCAGGCAGTTGGGTTGATATTTGAAACTCAGAAATCCAGGTTATTGGTTATTTCAGAAAAATGGGAGCCTGAGTAGATAAGTCCGTGTTTGTTGGGGGGACGTGTTATTAATGGTAGGAAGTTGGTCATGGAGTTTACTGGGAGGGCTGTAGTGTGTAATACACCTAGATTTCAGTGGCTGCTCAGACGTGTTTCCTGGTAAGTACTGAGATGCCATACTCTGCAGTTTGCTTTCCCTTTCCTTCCCCCAGCAAAACTGAGTCTTGTGATTATTTCATACTGTTTTCCATATTTTAATTTCTCTTTTGAAAATCGAAAATGAAGATACAAATCATCGTACTCATATACAGTAAAATGTTCTGTTTTAATATGGTTTTGCTTGTTTTCTGATCGAATCAGCTCCTGGGTTCAATGCACAAAGTTTGCCTAACGGCTATCCCAGATACCCATCTTTTGGAGATGCTTCATCACATCCTTCCAGCAGACATCCTTCTGTCGGAAGTGCACGCCTCCCCTCTGTCGGTGAAGAATCAACGCATCCTTTACTTGTAGCAGAGGAGCAAGTGGGTATTCTTTTTCCCCCTCTCACGTAATTTAGGTTCCACATTAGTTCAGATTTTTATGTATTTCTGTGGTATGTTAACTGCCTCAGAGAAGTGTTTGCTTTGCCTCTTTAAAATATTACTTTGGAGGATAGCTTGCTGAGAAAGTAACTATTTTAAGTAGCTCTTTGTTTTTATGTACAGATGAAGACATTGAAAGTGTATCTTTGCATATGCTGTTTTCAAAGATTTCAGTGATTATGTTTAAAGACATACATGGTACTTTATGATGAAAGATACTGGCCAATTTTTTTCTTTTATATGCAAGTCTTCTATTTGATGAATGGAAATCATGGAATCATTTATGGTTAGAAAGGACCTCCAGTGTCCTTCCTCTAGGTCAAATTTTAAAGTCAAAGGTGGCTGCACAGAGCCCTGCCCTGTTGTGCTTTGAATACTCCAAGCAAGAGTGTTCCACAGTGTTTCTGAGCCCTGTGTTCCAGTGTTTAACCATCTTTGTTGTGAAAACATTTCTCCTTGATACGTGATCAGATTTTTTCCTATTCCAGCTGGTGTCCATTTCCCCTTAGCTCTTTGCTGAACATCTCCCTAAGCCTTTTGCTGTCCATTGCCCCTTAGTCTTTTGCTGAACACTTCAGACCCTGCTGAAAGGGTCTGGCTCTGTCTTTTCTTTATTGGGTAGTTGAAAATAACTATTAGGTAGTTTCATGGCCATCTCTTATGACTGAACAAGGATGGCGCTCTCAGCTTCTCCTTGAAGAAGAGAAGCTTCTCCTTTCATGCACATGCCCCAGCCCCTCTAATCATGGCCCTCACCTGGACTTGCTCCAGTATGGTGATGCCTGTCTCAAGTGCTGAGCTGACTGTAATAACCACTTTCCTTTACCTGCTGGCTGTGCTTCTGCTAATGAAATCCGACGCAGATTTGGTTTTCGTTGTTGGAAAGGCACACTGCTGTTTCACATTCAGTTTACCACCCACCTGGATCCCGGTGCTTTTCTGCAAGGCTGTTTTCAAAACACTAGGTGCCTGGCTTGTGCTGCTGGTGTTGTTCCATACCAGGCGCTGGACTTCATGAGGTTTCTATGATGTGAATTCTCCAGGCTGGTGAGAGCCCTCTCAGTTGAAACCCTGACAATCTGGGATAGACTGAAAACGTTCAGAGAGTGTGTTCTATCTCATCATTCAAGTTGCTGATGAAAATGTTAGTCAATTTTAAAAAGTATGATGTGGTTTAGGAAGACTTTTGTGTGTGGCAAGAAAAAGTGTTCATAACCAGAACAAAGAGCTATGAATTGTCTTGAGGGAAGTGATTTGTTAGGAGCTCCCACAGAAGAGTCCAAGTGCTGTTATTGGGAGTTGCTGAAGAGTAAATGAGTTGAAGGAATCAGTGTCAGAGTCAAGTGAGCTGTAAATAAGACTTTAGCCATAAAACTTGACAGATAGTAGGGAAGGCTGGATGCCTGATGCTGTAAAATACTACTTTTGCTGCTTGGGTATCCAGACAGCACTAAAATTTAGAGAAGGAATTAATTACTCCAGGCTTTCCCATTCTCATGGTTTCAGCGGGGATAGAGTTAATTTTTTTTCCTAGCAACTGATATAGTGCTGTGGTGTGGATTTAGGATGAGAGCAGTGCTGATAACACACCGATGTTTTAGTAATTGCCAAACAGTCAAGGACTTTTCAGTTTCTTACACTGCCCTGCCAACAAGAAGGTGAGGGGCACCAAGAAGCTGGAAGGGGACACAGCCAGGACAGGTGACCCAAACTGGCCAAAGGGATATTCCAAACCATATGATGTCATGCTCCCTACGTAACTTGAGGGTGGCTGGGAGGCAGTGCTGCTCAGAAACTAGCTGAGTATCAGCTTCAGGTGGTGAGCAGTTGTGCTGTGCATCACTTGTTTTGTATAATAATAAATAATGATTGTTGTTATTATTAGTATCTTCCTTTTAAACTGTCTTTGTCAACCCACAAATTTGACCTTTTTTTTCCTTTTTGATTCTCTCCCCCATCCTGATGGGCAGGAGAGGTAGTGAGAGGACAGCTGTGTGGTGGTTTTAGCTGCCTGCAGGGTTAAAACAGGACACCCATTCAGCCCTGAGTTGATCTATTGTGGGAACTTGGAGGGATAAACTACTGGTGTATTTCTGCCTTTCCTAGTGGCACCTGGTGCCAGGTCCTTCTCCTTTTTAATTCTAACTGCCACAGTTCATAAGGAATCGTATATTTTTTTCTACTTCAATTTCTGGTATTGGGAGACTGTTGGCTCTTGAGGAAAGAATGGATTGTTCTTCCAGTAGAGCCAACCTCTCTTCTCATTGCTTGAGTAGTACACAAGGGCAGATCCTGAGGGCGGGGGGTGTGTGTGTGTGTGTGTGTGTGTGTGTTAGGTTTGGGTTTTTTTATGGACAGTAGATTTCCTTTGTAGTACAGAAATTACAAAGATAAATGTAGCTGAAGCAACTAGTGAATTGTTGGTCACTGTCATGGTAAAGGGACAATGAAGTAGAGCTCAGCTTCACTGTTTTGTTCCAGCAAACGAATGAGCTAAGTTGAAGCAGCCCACGATTGCCTTGATCAGAGCAGAGCTCTTGAACCTGACAAGCTATAACTAAAGGACAACTGAGATAAAACATCAAATCAAAATAATAATATAGGATGTAAATTCTGTTCTTTTGTTAGAGTAACATGAACAAAACCAACAACAAAATTTTAGGGGAAGAAACCAGAGCTGAGAACAGCTCAGCCAAATGTGAGAGAGATGACCTTTCCTCTTAAACAGCCTTTATCATGATATCCGGTTTTCAGGTTTTTTGATTAAAAAAGTGAGGAGTTAAGAAGGAAAGAAATTTGGGTGGGGGAAGGTGGAGCACAAATAGCATTTTGATTTCCTTTTATTTTATTCCCCTTTTAGGTGCACACTTACGTCAACACTACTGGGGTACAAGAGGAAAGAAAAAACCGATCAAGTGTGCATGCACCACTGGAATCTAAGCTTTCAAACACTGAAACAACTAAAGTGAAAGAAGATCAGCTGTGTACTGATGACAGAGATGCTCAGGTTCTCCTGGAGCCTGAAGGAGTCAAGTTTGTTTTAGGACCAACACCTGTTCAAAGGCAGTTAATGGAAAGAGAGAAACTGGAGCAACTTGGGAGAGACCAAGTTAGCGGCAGCAGCACAAACAACACTGAATGGGACACTGGGTACGACAGTGATGAACGTAGAGAAACACCATCTGGTAATAAATTGGTGTATGAAAATATAAATAGGTTATCAATCCCTAGTGCCTCAGGGGTCAGGAGAGGTCGTTTGACATCAACCAGTACCTCAGACACCCAGAACATTAACAACTCTGCTCAGAGGAGAACTGCGCTGTTGAACTATGAGAACTTGCCGTCCTTGCCTCCTGTTTGGGAAGCTCGCAAGCTGAGTAGAGATGAAGATGACGGTTTAGGACCAAAGACCCCATCTCTGAATGGCTACCACAATAACCTAGATCCAATGCATAACTATGTCAATACAGAGAATGTAACGGTACCAGCAAGTGCTCATAAAGTAGAATTTACACGACGTCGGGACTGTACCCCAACAGTCTTTAACTTTGACATTAGGCGTCCGAGTTTAGAACACAGGCAGCTCAACTACATACAGGTTGACTTGGAAGGTGGTAGTGACTCCGACAACCCTCAGACTCCAAAAACCCCCACCACTCCACTTCCGCAAACTCCAACCAGGCGCACAGAGCTGTATGCTGTGATAGACATTGAAAGAACTGCTGCTATGTCGAGCTTGCAAAAAGCACTGCCCCGAGATGATGGTACTTCTAGGAAAACTAGACATAACAGTACTGACCTGCCTATGTGAGCCTGGGAAGCGTTAAATCGTTTGCACCTTTTGTGAAGTTTATAAAATTGAAGATGCAAATACATTGCATTTCTTAACACTAACGCCTTTTATAGACTAATAGAACTTTTTCTGCATACTTCATGTACTTGTCTAACTAAAGGGAATTAATGTAGAGCAAGTATTCATTTAAGTAACACTATTTCATTCTACAGTAGTAGTAATTACTGCATAGCAGCATCACCACCTTTCACAGTGCCTCTTTAAATTGAATAGAGTCTGAGTGACATGCCAGTTTTGAATTTATAAATATTCTGATCTGGTGCCTATACTCGTTAATGGCATTTATAACACTTTTAAAAGCCTCTTGATATGTGCATTATTAGCAGGTAAACCTAATCTTTCAAGATACCTATCTTATGTTCATTCCTCATTGAAGTGGCTCCTCCAGAATGAAATGTCTGTAGTGCATTAATTCACTCAGTTTGATGTACACAAGATGTATTGGTTCATCTCAAGGGATATAAACACCACACCGTTTTTGTCTTTTTATTTTTTTTTAAAAGACCACAAGGGCAAGAAGGCCTCGAATTCCCAATAGTTTTCTAAACATGTGAAATTTGAGAGATCACATTGAAGTTCCTCGACCAGAGCTATAAATGCATCTAAACCCAGCCTTAAGCTCCTTCCACTAGAAGAGAATCCCGAGTGGCATATCAAGTTCCTTGTGAAATCTGACAGAATTTTAATCTCATTAGTTTTGGGGTTGTTTTTGTTTGGGTTTTTTTTTTTTGTGAAGGAATTCACAGGTTAGCTCTATGAATTAAGGCTCTCTTGTCATTTCTTAGTTCAGTGTGCCTTCCTTTCTTTGCATTTGTGTTTTTCTTTTTTATCTGTTCCATAATGTCTCGTTTTAAAAGTCAAAATTTTGTACATAGCTTTAATTATTGTTCAGGGTTGTTTACGTGTTTGTCTTACTCTCTGCATTTGACAAAGAAATACTCTGGAAGGTCAAACGGTTGTCTTTGTCCAGTGTTCTACTTTTTATGCCTGACAGAAATATCCCAGCTCTCCAGCATTATTGCACAACTGGAAAGGCTTATTATGCAGTTATTGTCTTCCTCTAAAGCATCAGACACAGGTTACACGGGAGGCAGGGTACTGGACTTGATAGTTCTTTATAGAAAATTGTACATTCTAGCAATGTGCATCTAGAGTTGATAGTATACTTTTTAATTTAGAAAGAGACATAGTAAATTATCTGAAGGTAGTATTATCTGCAAGCGTACTTCTTTTGCAGTTGATGAACTTAGTTCCAATGGTGGCTGCTCAGTGTTACAGGTACATCCACATCCAGGTAGAATGTTGTTTGTTGAATGTGCCAGATGCACCCTCAGCGGAAGTTTTGGGGTTGTTTGGCTGTGGTTTTTTTAATACTCTGAATAATTTTGGAATTCTGGCAGTATTGCAGGTGCACCTTGGTACTAGCAGCAGAAGAGTTTACTCTTGAGCCTGTGATTGCAAAGGAACTGACATTTGTCTGAACTGGTGTGATATAAAATAACCCTTGAACTGTGAGTTAGGAAAAACATGCAAGAAAAGCCATTTGGAGATCTGAAAAGGAATTAAGGGTCTCCATGCAATATTTGAATTGAAGTTTTATAAAAAACAAGCTACAATTATTTTCCGTCTTTTTTAAATTGGAGTGTATTTCTCTTCCTTTGTTAGCTTCTTCTTTGGTCTTCTCTGAGTTTAGTAGTGGCAGCAGTGGTAGCACCTGAAATACAAGTGTCTTGCCACACCACCCAGGGATATCGGGCAACCTTTCCGCTCTGACCTTCATTATTCTCTACAGACTGTATGGTACTGAAATACCAGTTGCACAAAGAACATCATTTGCAGAAGTAAAAGAAAAAGATGGGAGTCATTGAGACCATTATGAAGAACTTAAATGAGGTTTTTAAAAAATCCCTTTCATGGTCTACCTATGTATGCTTTTGTGATAGACCCATTGGCTCGTAGGCAGACCTTGGTACTCGAGAAGGTAATGACTACCTAGAGCTAAACACTTTGCAGGTCTGGGGTGTTTGTTTAGTGCTCCTTCACGTCTTTGCCGTTGCCTCACCTTACACTACAAACCAGCTTTGGTCTGTACTGAAGGGGAATTGCCAGGTATTGCAGAACACTTACTGGGTTTGTGATACCGGTCTGATTCTTGTTCTTAGCTTATAGCTCACCTAAGTTTGTGAGCCAAGCTAATGCTTCAGCATGTGTTTTGAGGCAGATGTGTTTGATCTAGCTAGCTGCCTGGAAATACTTGGTCCTCATCTGTATAGTGTGAGTAGTTCAGAAATACTAATTAATTGGATCCTTAAAACACACCCGTGAAGCAGGGATGTAATATTCTTAATTGACAAGTTGGGAAATGGAAGCTTCAGACAGGTTCTAAGTGACCTGCCAAAATTGCACCAACCAGCTGTTTCCCTCCTTAGTTGTGGTGCTCTGTCCTGTGTGTTTATCCTGGATGGCATCAGGTACAAGGCTGGGCTGAGAAATTAATTTTTTGATGTTGCAAGTTTTGCAGTACTCGCAGGGGGTGTTTTCTTAGCTCTGCTCCCCAGAATTGAGAACATACTGAAATTTCAGCTTGGTCTAGTTTTAATTATATTAACAAGCCTGACAACATATTTTCCAGGTTTATTTTGCTTTCACATTTTGTGTACACTGCAAACATGCTGGGTAGTCCCTGTTACCTGTGCTACTCATCTGTAGCATTCCTTATTTTCTGCCCCTTGAAGTAGATGTACCTGCAATGCACTTTACCCTTGGAGACTTGGTAAATATTTTTTCAATTCAGTCTCTTTAAAGCCTGGGATGTTAGCTTTAGTGTCTGTAACATAGGATTCCATTTTTAGGTGAAGTCTCTCCACAGTGTATTTATTTTGGGCCCAGAAGTGTATAGAATGAGAAACTACAAATACGTAACCATATTTTTGGTACCTGAGGTGTGAATTTTACATAAACCAGGTCCTGCAAAAATCGCAGCATCTCTGTTGGTGCTGTTCATCCATAACATGCAACTGGCTGCTGCCCTTCAAGCACGTTTGACAAGGGAAAGCCTTTAACTGCAGGTGTTCTGCAGTGCAGTGACTTGGGAAAGCCATATGCTGATGTATCTTTCAAACAAGATGAAACATGGACCAGAAGTACATAATAAAGATTCTACTAGAAGTACAGTTAGTGAGAATTTAATCCACTGGTTAAATAAGGAAAATACATTTTTTCTCAAACTGATGACAAGAGGAGAACCAGGGGTTTTTTTACTTTTGGTGACTCCATAAAATAGTATAAAGATGACCATTCTGAAAACCTTAAGTCTCATTAGAACATTTTTTTATTTCTCCTGATAAATTCATTTTGTGTATGACGTAGGTTGAAAGTCATGGTGTGTGCTAAAGCGCTATTATTCCTGTTCCTGTTGAAGTCTAGAGAACTTTTATAGAAATCTTAAGTATTGAAATGACATTTCATGACATAAATGACTTAATCCCCCCCAGGTGCTTGGATATTTCTGTATGTTTACACCACTGACTAGGGCTCGGGTGTAAAAAAGGCCACAGAAAGGCCTAAGTCCTACAAAATCCAACCCGATGTCAGAACAGGGCTGCTCTTTTGCAGGTTCCAGCAGTTGATTTTGCTGGCTTTTAAACAGTGTGTATCTGCTCCAAATCAGGCTCTCCTTGTTTTTTTTTATATTTAACCATTTCTCTATGAGACAAAGTCAGGAAGGAGCAGATTGTCTTTATTCACTGTCGGTGAAGTAAAAATGCAATGTCAGTTACTACTTTGAGCATCATGTATCTGATTTGGACCTCTGTTTCTAAGCAGTATTCTCCTCTTCATGTAAGGTGGGATCAATGGTGACATTCCATTTCTGTGCAGTACTGGTTTATTTAATGGCTGCAAATAAGATGAATAGATGAATCTGATTTAGCAGAACCTAATAGTGGACTGAGATCTGAAATTCTCCTATTTCCCCTAAAGAAGTTTGGTCCTTCGGTTTGATAAATAGAATCAGGCATTTTTGGAATTTAATTATCTTTCCCATCTTTTTCTTGAGGTAGCAATTCAGGCATTTATATTTGATAATATTTACTTAATATAAACATAAGTTCATTTATCTTTCAATTCATACACACTCCAAAAAAAACACCCCCACCCAACCCATTCAGCAGCAATTCCAGCACAAAAAACTGCGTTAAGATGGAGTCAAGGTTGCTGATGTCCTTCTTGCAGAGCAGAGATGAAAAAGGCAGGAAGTCATGAGTTAGGGTTCTTTCACCATCTTTAGGAATTGCTTCCTCTTTTGGACAAGATAAATGAATAAGAAAAGCAAAACAAAACACTGAGCAGCTGTAACTCTGACCATGTGCGTTATGTCTTGTGATGCTGTGCTCCAAGGTATGTGACTGTCAGATGTTTTACGAGGATATGCGTTCTAACACGGTGTTTATTCCAGATTAACGCAGTATTTTGTTTGGGAATATGTAGGTGTACAGATAGAATATGAGAGATAAAGTTACCTTTAAAGTTGATGAAGCAAGTGTTGGACATTTCTATATTTTTATATATTGCAAAGGGCATTTTGAATTTTTCTTGCAGTCTTAGTAATTATTTAGTGTGGTAATATACATATATTGTGACAACATTTTCTGCTATATCCATTACTTTGGTGTAATTCTATTTTATGTAGCAAATACGTGTATGTACAAAGGAGATTATGTAAAAATCATGATTAAGAAATAGGCTTGAACCCTTCAGAACAGGGAGCGTCTTCCTCTGCATCTGCAAAGTACTTCATGCCTTGGGGTCCCAGCCACAGCTCGCATCCGAGACCTGTGGTGACCGAATTGCCAACCAATGACCGTGGGGGAGCAGCTCCTCTGCTTTCCACAAGAAGCCGTAGTAGAAAAGGTGCTGTGAAGCTCACCTTGCTACTCCCTGGTGCTGGGCTGTTCTACGTGGCCATTCCCAATGCCACCTGCCAACGACCCTTTGGGCAGTAGGAAAGGAAGGCAGAGGTAGGAGCTTTGATGTCATTAGGGACTCTTCCCTGTTAGGGAGGATGATCTTTCCAGAGCTTGTTTGGGCCTCACACAGCGTCCTTTGAAGCCAAACAAATGATTTGTGTTGACTTCAAGAGTCACTGGGTGTGTTCCTGCAAGATCAAGTTCTGCTGACATAACAGCTCCGTTACACCCGAGGGTCTGGTTGGTCAAGTTCTTCAGGAATGGTCTAAAAATACTGTAAAAATATAAATATATTTAATTACATGTACTGAAAAGAGTCCTATTTGTTGTGGTCAGAGTTCAGATTCCTATGTGAATTTTGATTTCTTAGTCATACTCGCATATATATTGCTTTAACTATTATGAATGAAAGAGGAAGTGATTCTGAAGTGTGTGAAAGATGAGGATTACACCAGTTTTTTAACAGTTATGCCATTTAGGAATGGATGTCAGCAAACCTAACTCCGTATTAATGCAAGTTTTTTTGCATTAGGATATGTGTGTATATCCTACACCCACATTTTATATATAATATAATATATATTTGGTACTAACTTTGTATTTTCCCTGAAATTTTGCCAAATCTCACACAGATGTTCTCACATGTAAGACTTTGGTACTTAATAACTGAATGTATATGAATTGCTCTGGTATGAAGGGAAGGAGTGTTCTGTGGGTGTCCCACAGTGCGGATGGCTCCACCAGCAGGCACGTTGCCGTCTTCGCGTCTCGTCTCACTGCAGCATCACCTTTCGTCTCCCGAAAAAGTCTGTGTGTTTTTACCTGACCTGCAGAGCTGCCCTCACAGTCCAGCTGAATACTGTGCTAGCATGAAAGCTGACTGGTAGTAGTAAGAATACAATTGTCACCAGTGTGCCACAAATGCATTTATTAAATGCAGAAATAGACATTTCTACGAAGGCCAAAATCTTATGTTGTATGTTCCTTTCTTGTCATTACATTGTATGATATTGTAAGATTATTGTATGTCCTAATTTGCAGTATAAAATGTTTTTTCCTACTTAAAGGCATAAATATAGCAACTTTGTATAAAGGTAGCTTTCTAGATTTTTATTTCTTTTATATAAAAAAGTCTAAACAGTGGGAGTACCATTGCCAAATTGTCTATAAAATGTCACTTAATTTGCCCTGTTCAATGAATTGTTTTTACGAACATTCCGTGTTTCTTTTATGAAAAAAGTGATATTATACTATGCAGAAAGAGTGTATTTTTATGCCATTCCACGGTAATCTTAAAAATAAGTCATGTGTTCTAAGCTGTCATTATTGAGAAAGCTTACCAAATGTGCATTTTTAAAAAAATGTATTATGTATCAAGACGACGTTTTTCCCCTTTACCAGTGCCAACTTCATTTGGAAAAAAAAATAAAATAATTGTAGCATGGCAATAAACTATTGATTTTACATTGAAAATAGTCTGTGGGTTACTTCAGTATTTCACAGTGTTAGTGTTGCTGTATTATATTTAATTAGTAATAGTTTCTTTGCTTTTCTTTACATTATTGCTTCAGGTACCCATCTGCTCCCCTACCTTGTATTTCACTCCATATTTTTAGAAGTGGTAAAAAAACCCAAACCCAACACACACACCTCCCACCACCCACTGCCAGACACAAAACCCAGAACATGATGATCTGGGCTTTGTCAATTGTAATTTTTTCTCCCAAGTATTGGTTTCATTTCCACCAGTGTTCTGTCACATCCTTCTCCTGTAGGTCGACTGAGATGTTGTTGTTGTTGCTGTGGTAGGTAGTATTGTTGCTGGTGAATCACGTGCCAGCAATCTGATCAAGCTCCTTTCTCAGGTATTAAATGGCTGAGACTTCACAGAAGCCAAACGGACCTTGTTAGCATAGTATGGATAAATTCGGAAAGGAAACAATGAGAAGATGCAATATTGGAGTCCTATCCAGATGACCTTTTTGCTTTCTTCTGGAGATGATAAAATTTATCAAGTTGGTGATTTGTCAAAGTTCAGTATTTCCTCTTTTCTCCATGCCAAGCCAATGCGAAAACAATGCCAAGCCCGTGCCAAGTTTTTTTATGGCATAATTTCAAGAAAGGTGTTTCTAGCCAGCAAAGGAACAAACCCCTAGAAATGCCAGGAAATGTTTTGTTTTCAGAACCTCTTAAAGAAAACTAAGTGGTCCTTGCACTGTGTTGGGTGGGTAACTCAGACATCTGAAGCCTCAGTTCTCCATGTTTTCATATCCCTGGCCAACAGCTTTGCAGCTTTCCTAACAGGAGTGGCTGCTTGGCCATGATAGCTGCATCATGTTCTGTGTTTCTGTACTAACATGATAGGGAATTCTGTAGGAGCTTTGGTTCCCTGTACCTCCATTTCAAGTGGAACTTTCCAGTACTGTTTCTAAAAATGCTTGAGTGCACCGGTTCTGATGTGGCAGTGGGTAAAATACATGTAGTTAGCAATTAATAGCAACAGTGTAACTACACATCATGCAAGTGATTCTAATTAAAACATGCACGTGCCTTGCATTCTTCATAGAATCACAGAATGTGTAAGGTCGGAAAGGACCTTTAGAGGTCATCTAGTCCAAGCCCCTCTGCAGTAAGCAGGGACATCTTCACTGGATCAGGTGGCTCAGAGCCCCATCAAGCCTGACCTTGAATATCTCCAGGGATGGGGCCTCCACTGTATCTCTGGGCAACCTGTTCCAGTGATCCACCACCCTCATAGTAAAGAATTTTTTCCTAATATCCAACCAAAATCTCCCCTTTTCCAGTTAAAAACCATCACCCCTTGTCCTATTGCTACATGCCTTTGGGAACAGTTCTTCCTCAGCTTTCTTATAGGCACCTTCCAGGTACTGGAAGGCCCCTATAAGGTCCCCCCTGGAGCCTTCTCCAAGCCAAACAAACCCAATGGTGTTTCATTCCAAAGCCAACTCAAAGTAGTGGTGGCATTAACCAGCCAAGCACTAGAGAGCTGACCTTCCAGCGATACATGCCCAGAACTAGGATTTCCAGTAATTTTATAAGCTGGCTTTGGTAAAATTCCTGTACATAAATCACAATCATACATCTCTTAATTTTCAGTTGGGAGCACCTGAGGAGCTGGATTTTGTGAAGAGTCTCTATTTTCCTTCCTTCCTCCAACTCCTATGTACTCCGAGGCTTAAGTGACAGACAGGTTAGACTGAACTTAAGCCTCACACTAGATACTGTGATTGATGACTGTGTTATTAGTGGTCCTGGAGAATCCAGGGAACAGCTGCTGCTCTATTATTCCTGCATCATTAACACCTCAGCAGAAGGTCTTGATCTGAATTAAAGTGCTATCAGTAGATACTGGGGCACATGGAGGTTCGACAGAGAATTCATATCTGAGCAACCAAGGTGGTGCTTTGCTGAGCTGTTTAGTGTGTTGAATCGTCTTTGGGACTGAAAAGTGCTCTGTTTCTTAACCCTGAAAGAGATGAGGTGATTTTATAAGCTATATGCATTTATGAAAATATTTAAATGAGGGACTTTTTAATTTTTCCTTCATTTTTTCACAGTGCAACCTTAAAAATTGCCTTTGGCACAGCAGAGGTGAGGTGACCACACAGCTGGAAGCAAGAGGCAGGAACCCAGAACTATCTGGGTGTCGCTACTTTTACATGTTGTAAACCACAGTTTAGCAAGAGTCAGAAGCCTTCCAAGTCAGAACTTAAAAATTTCCTGTACTTCCTATGAGCATTCGATCTTCCAAAGGCCATAGCTCAGTTAACTGTCCATAGCACTTCAAAATCTCTTTTCCCCCAGCTCACACCACAGTAGCAGCAAATGTAAATTAAAATTAATCATTATTTCAGAGCAAATCTTTATGAATGCTCCAATCCTGAGATTAAAAGTTAACATTCTTTCAGTTGGGTTACTATCCTAGACAAAACTCAAGATACCTTTCTATGTAACCATGAGGAAAACTGAAAATGTTAAAATGCACTTAGTTACTCCGGTTTTCACAGCAAGGTTGTAGAATAACGTATTTGGAGCACAGGAAGTTCTGCACCAACATGCGGAAGAACTTTTACACAGTGAGGGTGACAGAGCCCTGGGACAGGCTGCCCAGGGAGGTGGTGGAGTCTCCTTCACTGGAGATATTCAAGACTCGTCTGGACGCCTATCTGTGCAGTATGTGCTAGGGAGCTGCTTTGGCAGGGGGGTTGGACCCGATGATCTCTCGAGGTCCCTTCCAACCCCTACGATTCTGTGATTCTGATGCCCTGGGCTATGACGAATTCAAACCGGGGAAGCGCGCACTCCCTCACTGAGGCAGGAACAACGTGGTATGGAAGCGGGGTGGGCAGGGAGTACCCGCTGGCCGCTCTGCGGGGAGATGCTGGTTGCACTGCAGCTACCCGGCGAACACAGAGCGGGGGAAGAGGCCACGAGCCCCTCAGTCGCGTAACTCATTTAAAAAACCAAGGCGGCGCTGCCCGCCGCCTGCGTCCCTGCTGAGCCCGGCTGCTGTCCGGCTATAAAGCACCGCCTCCCCATCCTCAGGGCCAGACTACGGCTCCCACAGCGCTCCGCGCCTCCGGAAGCGCTGGCTCTTCTGACGCCACTTCCGCCAGGGGCTCGTGGGGGCTGCGGAGCGGCGCGCTGGTTCTTCGCTGGAGGTAGCGGCCCGTCGGGTCCCGGTGGCGGCGTTGGCATCATGGTGAGCGGCGTGGCGGCGGGTTTACCCCGGGAGCGGGGGAGCCGGGAGTGTGGGCGAGGCGAGGCGAGGCACGCGTGCGAGGGCCCGGCGGCCGCGCCTCTCCCCCGCGCTTTGTCCGGTGGCGGTTGCAGCGCTCGCGCGGGGGCGGCCGCGCGCTCTGCCCCGCGCGCGTTGGGCTTGGAAGGTTCTGGAGCGCGCGCGCGCGAGGGCGGCGCGTCAGTGCCGAGCCCCGAGCAGGGAGAGGCCCGGGGCGGCTCCCGGTCCCGCGGTGGGCGCGCCCCGCCGGAGAGGCTGTGCTGGGCCCGCCGCAGCGCGGCTGGCGCGATGGAGGCGAACGGGAGGCCGCTACTTCCCTCCTCTCATCTCCGGGAGAGGCCGCTCTCCGTGGCCTGCCGGGAGCTGCCCCCGCACCGCATGGCGGCGTCTGCCGCACCCCTCGGCGCGGTGCCGCTCGGAGCAGTGGCGGGTGGAGGCTGGGCTGGCGGCGGCTGAGTGCGAAGCCGCGGGGCTCCCTTAAGGGCGTCGGTGCGTTTGTCCTTTCGAGACGCGTTACGAATTCGTTCAGGCCTTGAGCTCTTTATGCCGTTAAAGACCAGCGCTCGCATGTCCGTTGCCGCTGTAATTGATTTCCGTGGGGGAAAAAAAATAGGGTTCAACACAGCTTATTAAAGACCTGATGTGGTCAATAAGTAAAGTTAATCTTAAGGTTTCGGTGGTTGTACTTACCTGCGGGTAAGTACAGCAGTACATGTGTCTGTCGGGGAATAGACTCAGAACGGTCTGGGTTGGAAGGGACCCCAGGGATCACAGAGTTTCAACCCCCCTGCCACAGGTAGGGCCACCAACCTCAGGCCTGGATCTACACAAGGTTGCCCAGGGCCCCATTCAGCCTGGCCTTGAACACTTCCAGGGACGGGGCATCCACCACCTCTCTGGGCAGCCTGTTCCAGCACCTTACCACTTTCTCTGTAAAGAACTTACCCCTAATATCTAATCCAAACCTTTCCTCCTTTAGCTTCAATCCATTCCCCCTTGTCCTGCCATTATCTATCCTGTGATATGCTGGCTGTTGGCATAGGTTGCGGTCAGTCTAGTGATCTCTTCACATGGTTCTAAGATTGTGAGATAAATTCACCCTCACTCTTTCTTAAAAACCTATCTCGAATACACCTTTTATCAAAACCAAGTAGGATGTAGAAATAATAATCAAAGTATCATATAGGTGGTTGGTGTCAGGGATTTAGCTTAAAGTTTTGCATTTTAGAAGCTAGAGGAATATTCTTACATTAACTCTTGTTTTAGGCATCCATTTCCCTTGCTCCCGTGAACATTTTCAAGGCAGGCGCAGATGAAGAAAAGGCAGAAACAGCTCGGTTGGTAAGTTTAATTCTCTAAGAAACTGCTGATTAAACATTGTCTTTTTACAGTTAAATGTGATTTCAGTTATGATCATGTGGAATTTCATCTGTCTCTTGCTGGTTTTTTTTCTTGTGTGCCTGTGGACAAAAGGGGAGTGTTGTCTGTAATAACAGCTAGAGAAACTCCTCACAGTTATTCAAAAACTAAGTAACTGTACCTTAGCTTAGAAGTCTGATGTTCATTGGAAAGCATTTATTGTGGCTGTGAGACAGGTTTTTTGTGGTTTCTGTGAGAATTAAGTGTAATTGATTTGGTTATCAAAATGTAGCAGTTAAGAAACTTAGACCTGGATTTCACTGAAAGAAGTGTGGCTGTGGAAGGATTGGGTTAAGATGTCCTTCTGAAAGTTAGTGGCTAGCATACAGTTCTTGTATTAAAGTAGAAATAAATCATTCTCTAAGGTATATTTGCTTTCATTTCAGTCATCCTTTGTTGGTGCCATTGCTATTGGTGACCTGGTCAAGAGCACTCTGGGGCCTAAAGGCATGGTAAGACAGCTGCAAGTTCTCGATGGTCAGACTTCTTGAAAATTTAGTTTTAATAGTTACAGTATGTTTTTCAAGAACTGTTCTAAATCTTACACTTTTTAGGATAAGATTCTTTTAAGTACTGGGAGAGATAGCACAGTAACGGTGACCAATGATGGTGCAACCATCCTGAAAGCGATTGGAGTTGACAACCCAGCTGCCAAGGTCTTGGTTGGTGAGTTTTTTTTAAACACCCTGTCATTAAAGTACCTGTCATTTCTTTATTTGTAACTTTATATAGTCTTTATTTGTTCATAGAACATTATTATTCAAATAATGTGAAAAATTGAAGGGAGGGGGAGAAGAATTCCTGAAGTAAGGAGGCCAGGGTGTTGCAAGAGTTGTGGAACTCACCAAAACTAAAATCGAGGTATATATGCTGCTCTTGTGAAACTGTTCTGGACTCCTTGTTTTCCATCAACTCTGGCTTGTCCCAGGGGTCAGAAGGGACAGAAGACTACTGTAGACCCCTCGTTTTTCCCTGGGGAAATTCAGAACAGAAATCTACTGGGATATACAGGTTCTCTCCAATCCTCCTGCTTTAAGGCTTTTTTTGGTACTTAATCAGCATCGCACTCTGGACAGTTTGCCTTTGTGATCGGCTGTTTTGGTGTGCCAGTGGTCCAGTTCTAGTGACAACCAGGACACTGAACAAGTTGGTGTCAAGTTTCTTAATGATTTTGTGTTTGGTGCACCCTTGTTTATGAGCAGTTCATGCAGCATACTTGCTTACTGTATTCTCTGATCCTGTGGAGCAGTATAGTGTATCCTGTAGATGTACCTTATAGCTTCTCTCCAGCCCTGATTCATTTTGACAGCCATCTTTAGGAATGGGGAGAGAGGGGAGTAGCTCTTGATTATTGCCAGGCTGGAAGAGGAATTTGAAGGATGTTAAACTCGATTAGCATCTCAGTTTTTTTGGTGACTGAGAGAGTGACCTCTTTAAACTATCAAAGAGCAAGATTCTTTTTTCTGCTCCAAACTAATGTGAGACAAAAATAATTGTTTGTCAACCTGGTACTGGTGAGCGTGGTATTTTGAATCAAAACATTAATACCGTGTTTTCCTTCTTCAGATATGTCAAAGGTTCAAGATGATGAAGTTGGTGATGGAACTACATCTGTCACAGTGTTGGCAGCTGAATTACTGAGGGTGATGTATTTCAGTTTTTCAGATGTGTTTCTATTTGGCAATGTTCTCCTTAAGGGGTGTGTTATTTGATGTTTATGAAGAGGGCTCCCAGACCATAGGAATACCTTGCTTTGCTGAAATTGATAGGGGAAAAACCCACCACTAGGTATTGTCATCTTTGTATTTACTTTACTGTAGACTATAATCCTTATTTTATTCCTTTGAAATTCACAAGTATTGTAGTTTGGTAGGTTTTAGAAATTTATTTTCTCTTATTTCACTATGCAAGTGAGACAGAAGTATCCCTCACAGGTCACTTCCTGGACGTGGCACTGAGCAGCATGCAGCACTGCTTAGCTGTCCAGTTCAGTCTTCTGGAATCCTTTTCCATCATGTTACTGAGGAAAAAAGAGGGGCTGGGGGGGGAAGTGTGGAAGTGTTACATTGTGTGCTTGTGTGGACAAGACCTGAATTCATCCTGTTCCCTTAAACTCCATGGCTTTTATGCTTCTGTAAAAGTTTATGTTGATAAACTCTAAATCTGAAGTAACTATGAGAGAGACTTCAGAATGAGGAATTCTTGTTAGCAGAGCTGTGCCAGTACATCTAATCATCTCAGATCCAGGCACTGTGATCAAGAGCATCTGAGAAATGATCCATCAGCTTGCCAAGTTCCTTGCAAAAAGGGAGTTTGAATATGCTGGGTTCTTTTGCAACTCTACTTCAGGCTGAACCTTCAAGTGAACAGAAAACTGGTGTCAAAACTTGAAGTGAAAGATTGCTTTTTTGAAGTATGTGTCTGGTTGCAATTCACATTGGAGTTAGGATTTGGGGATTTTTTCATTGAACAAAATGTCTTGATGGTATTTCAAGGGCAGATTGTATTTGCCCAGATTGGATAAAAACCCTACCAATAGGGTGACTCTGACTTTGATTTCATTGTTAAAGTGCTCTGGCTTTTACTGCTATTAAGAACTTTTGGATTACTTGGAAGTATCTTTCCTAGTTAGTGTAAAGGTACCTTGGGGGGGGAGAAAACTAATTCTTAGTTTCATCTAAATAGGAAGCAGAATTGCTGATTTCAAAGAAGATTCATCCTCAGACCATCATTGCTGGCTGGAGAGCGGCCACAAAAGCTTCAAGAGAGGCGCTTTTGAAAGCAGCTGTGGATCATGGGTTAGTTATGTACATTTGCTGTACCTTTATAAACCAGGCAAGGTTAAAACAAGAATTGGAAGATTCTTTGCTGTGTTAAGTAGTGTAAAGGCTGAATTTATAAACTTTAACAGTTAAGGAAAAATAAAGGCTGCTTTTTCTAGATGAAGTACAGAAACTTTATGAAATTATTTAAAATTGCTTATGAAGTACAGAAACAAAATACATATAATTATCTCTCCAGATTGAAACTCTGAGCTATTGTTTCACATTTCATACTCAGACTCCAAATGTGACTGTCATCTTTACCTGACATGGTAACACAGACTTTCTAAAGCTGAATACAGAGGTTCTAACTGAACCTGTATTTCAGATTAGAAGGTTGTATTCTGGGACACTGAAGGGATTTTTTTTTGTAGCATTCCTCAAAATGGAACATGGTACAGATAGATACAGGCTAGAAGAAGCAGGAAGAGACTCACAGTTGTAGGTGAATGGTAGTTTAGGCTTTTAGACGTTCTGCTATTAACTGTACCGACTTTCTTTTAGTGATGATGAAGTCAGGTTCCGTGAAGACTTGATGAATATTGCAGGAACAACTCTTTCATCAAAGTTGCTTACTCATCATAAAGATCACTTTGTCAAGCTAGCTGTAGAAGCTGTTCTTAGGTTGAAAGGTTCTGGTAATTTGGAGGCTATCCACATCATTAAGAAACTTGGTGGAAGTTTGGCTGATTCCTACTTAGATGAAGGTGAGTCTTTGGCTGTAAATGCGCTTGAGAAATAAAGCTGTTGGACATCTCTACAGATTTGTTCTAGGAAACATTGCTATGTGGTTACTAAATAGAATAACAAATAGGGGGGGCTTTTGTAATAATTTAAATTAATTGGTCTCCTTTTTTTAATTTGAAGTCTTAAGAGACCTTTCTGTTACTACAGGTTTTCTACTTGACAAGAAGATTGGTGTAAATCAGCCAAAAAGAATTGAAAATGCAAAGATTCTTATTGCAAACACTGGGATGGATACAGACAAGATTAAGGTGCGTGACTGATCTACTGTTGTGAAAATGATGGTTTTGTAAGTGGAGTTCACTTTCAGACTGAATGTTTTTATTTTCCTTCGTTTAGATTTTTGGCTCTCGTGTCAGAGTGGACTCTACAGCAAAAGTGGCAGAAATAGAACAAGCAGAAAAAGAAAAAATGAAAGAGAAGGTAGAACGGATTCTTAAGCATGGAATAAACTGCTTTATTAACAGGTGTGTATTTCCTGGGAAAAAGGGCAGAGGTAAAGAGTAGCAAGATTATATTACTCTATGTTATAAAGAGGCAAAACTGATGTTATTTAATAGGGGATCCATGTTTAAGTCCAGTTGAAGTAATGTCACTGTGCTTTTACACCAAGAGATTTATTTAGCTCTGAATACTGGCAGCATTGTTCATATCAGTATGCCCCTTTTTGGGGGGAAATTGGTGCTGAAAGTCTGTGCTGCTGAATGCTTTTAGTTCAGATTGACCAGCTGTGCTTTTTCCTCCATTAAAATACTGGTGCTGGAGTACTGCTCCAAATTCAAGAACATTTGAGAGGCTGCAGTGCTCCCTGTTGTGACCCATTGCTTTTATGCACATCTTCCAAAGTGTGAAAGATAACCATTTTCATTTAAGAGATGTCACAGTCTAAATTACTTCTTTTTGTTAGCAGCGTGCTCCTCCCTTGGACTGTCCCAGTGCAAAAAGTAATTCAGTTTTTCAATGATAAAAATACTGCTGAGGGAAGTGTGTGCTTGACAAAAGCCAAGGCCATAAGGATCCAGAGCAGGAGGAACCTCTGCTCATACCCAGCAGTACCAATTGTTTCTCTGAAGATGGATTAGAAACATCTCTGACAGAGATGGCATCTCCCAGCTCCTGCTGAATCTACCACACTCCGTCTCTAATTCAGAAGAGAAAAACCATTTGGTGTACCACTTCTGAATGGTCACTGACCATTCCACTTCAGATGACTGCTTTGTTCTAGAGAGAGTGGGATGCATATTAATAAGGGAGCACATATACTTCTCTGGGGCCTCCTATTTGTATACATTAGAAGACTGGCTATATAATTGTTCCCACAGAGCTGAATGCTGTTTGGATTTTGTATTGGTGAAGGAATTAAAGACGTTCCTTAAAGTATTCTAGTGCACCCAGCAAGAATAAGCAGTTAAGTGCCCAGCAGGCACTTAGGATCAAAGAACTTAGAATTTAAAGCATATTGGTCCCCGTGCTTAATGTGATTGTGTGTCATTTTCTAGAATAGTTAAATTATTTATTTTTAGTGTATGTTTTCCTGTTGCTGCATTTGTTTGTGTGGTATGACATTCCCTATGTGGCAAGTGCCTCACTTCCTGACTGCTTTTGTAGTTGTCAGGAATCAGTCACACCTCTGTGCTACTAGGAGTTGGGTGTCCTTCATTAGTCTGGTATTTTAAAAGGTTTGTTCCACGTGTAACGGGAAGATGTGCCTGTGGTTTAATTGTAGGCAGTTGATCTACAACTACCCTGAGCAGCTCTTTGGAGCTGCTGGCGTCATGGCTATTGAACATGCAGACTTCGCTGGTGTAGAACGTCTGGCTCTTGTTACAGGTTTGTAAAGCACCTTGTATGAAGCTTGGAGGGAGGTCACGTTATTTGGTCTTTAGTAAATGTTAATGCTTTGTTGCCTAGTGTGGAAGTCTTACTGTTTAGCAGATCTGTGAATGTGAAAAGTACTCTGAATAAACTTTATTCCAGTATATAAATACAAAAGTATGGAGAGGACCCTACAAAATTTGCCTTAAGTAACTTTTATAAATGAACAAAGTCATTTCAACCTTCATATAACTATCAGTATTTTTTCAGAAGCAGATAACTGTGTTTCTACTTTTAGTGTATAGTACTTCACATGTAAACTGTCTGAATCCTCCCTGCATAATGGTTTAAACATACACCTTGCTCTCCAGCAGTGCTGACTGGGGAATATAATTTACCCAGGTAGTGCAAGTTAGTACCCTGCTAGATAAATTTGAGATGTTTGTTTTCTAGGGAAGAGATTAAATTTAGAGATAGACTAAGGTGATAAATCCACAAGTTAGTCAATACTGTCATGTTATAAGGTGCTGTTGTTTAATTGTAGTAACAGAGAAGACTATAGAGTCATCCTTTGTTAAAAATACAGGCCTTGGTCATCGACTTCAGGTGGACCTCGGATGACATGATCAACTGGGATATTTTAAGTGGTGGTCAGCTCTGGTAACTAATGAGAACCTCTGGAATGCTGCAGATGACTCAAAGTTAGTGGTAGTTAGTTGGAACATCATAAAAAATTGATTATGAAAATGATGAAGACAATGGATAACTTGCTTTGCTGGGAGAAAGGAGAAGATAGTGACTTGTTTAACTGACTGTCTGTAGGCATGTTAACACAGGCAAACTCTTGGGAAGAACTTATGTTCTCAAGCTTATGTTCTGGAACAAATTCAAAGCAGATTTTGTAGGCAGAGCAACTGGACTGCATCTGACCTCACTAGATAAAATAGTGTAGCTGAAAAAATAGACAAGCTTACAGTAAGCAGAGACTACTACAGATCTTGTCATTCCTCTTACTGTTACAACTACAGCTGTGCTGCAAACTAATGTGGAGTAACTGAGTGTACATACATTGGGGGATGAATATGTACAATATAATATGAAGAGCAAAGTACTAGATCAGTGGTCCATTCTGAGGCATTTTTGTCTCTGTAATACCTGTTTTGTTAATGATATGGAAGTTCACAAGTGGTGCACTATATCACTGTTAGAACATGGCATGAGACTCATTCAGGAGTGGTGGCCAGTGGTTCTCTGCCATTGTCAGGCATGCAAAATGAATGCTGGTGGAAACTCAAGTTTAAAAACGTAGCAAACTTGATTTAGTATTTTATAAACACTTGATCAGTAAATGCTACTGAATCTGAAACAGGTTAGCATTTTAATACTGGCAAATACTAATCTGGAAAGAACTCAGAAGCGTTATAGGTGTTGTAGTTCTTGTGGTGTGAAACAAAATACTGGTATTTTAAGGGCTTGTCAACATCAGTAGGTTTCTGGTACCATGTGCTGACTTTGGAAAAAATGGGATTAGCAGTATTGTTAATTTAAATTTAATTTAGGGCAATTATGAAGACTATATTCCCCCCCCCACCCCCAGTCAGACCTTGCCTGAATGGATGGATGCTTTCCTTAGGAGCTCTTTTAACTTTTGTATGATTTTATATTTATAGGTGGTGAAATTGCATCAACCTTTGATCACCCTGAGCTAGTAAAACTAGGAAGCTGCAAGCTTATTGAAGAGGTTATGATTGGAGAAGATAAACTCATTCATTTCTCTGGCGTTGCAATGGGTAAGTGTTTTATCACTAATGTCAGGTTGTAACATTTGTGTTAACCCTCTGCTAACACTGTGAGGTTACATGGATGGCATAGGAGTCTTGTAATGGTTCATGTAACCATTTTTAGTGAAGGTGTGCTCTTCAGCACAGATCCTGCAAAGATGTATGTTCAGGATTGAAATAGTTCATCTATATAACATGAAATATAACCACAAACACTTGTAAGGGTGGGAACAAAAACTTCTGCTTTAGGAGACTAAATTTACAAGTAGTCATCTGACATACTTGAAGAACTTGAGAGCTTGTCCTAGTAAATGCCAGTACTGTAAGCTTCCAAAGGGTTGTTTGGAGAAAACATTCACTTTCTATTAAATAAGATGTGGCAGAAGCAGTGGTGTAGCCTACATAGTTTCATTCTACCTGTGAAACACAATCATACTTTCTTTTCCACCCAAAGCTCATCTGTGTAAAACTGACTTCATACAAATGCTGTGTGATAACCTCTTTTTCTGTCTTTGTCTTGGTTGGGATTTTTTGAATCTTTTCACCCTTGCACTTTTTAGGTGAAGCTTGCACCATAGTTCTGCGTGGAGCAACACAGCAGATTCTAGATGAAGCAGAGAGATCTTTGCATGATGCTCTCTGTGTCCTTGCCCAGACCGTGAAGGACACGAGAACTGTTTATGGTGGAGGTGAGTATTAGATTCTTTGTACAAGATACACACTTTGTGGTGTTGCTCAAGTGAGATGTAAAACATCTGTGTGTCTTGATGGACAGGCTGTTCGGAGATGCTGATGGCTAACGCTGTGGCAGAACTGGCTGTCAGAACACCTGGCAAAGAGTCTGTTGCGATGGAGTCCTTTGCCAAGGCTCTGCGGATGGTAAGTGTGCTGGGTTAATAGGCAAAGTGTCATTAAGTTTACTAGCTTCTGAGATCAGGTGATTGCTTTTAGAAAACCAAAACTTTCAGTGAAGCCAAGTGAAATTTAACAACATATCTTGGAGGAACGGAGGGGAAAAAGTTACTGTTTTCTCTCAGGAAAAAGAAATAGTGGTGTTTTAATAATTCTGCCTATTATAAAATTCGGAATGTCGCTATGCTGCTGCTCTTTGCATTGGTTCTTGCTCCTCTTACTTGCAAGGTTAAAATTGCAAAAGTAGCAGCACACAAGATCTCTGCTGATTCAGTTGACAACTGATTTAGGAAAGAGCAACCCTTGTGTGCTGTTTGTATTCATAGTCTAGTGTTACCTAGAAGTTTCTAGACTCGCACAGAAGATTGCAGCTTAGTAGGGGAAAAAAAAGTATCTTAAGAAACATTTGTAGAGTGTTGTGCTAACAGAGGGAAAACTTTTCTTAGGAAATGAAAGACCATAGGAAAACATTTCTCCCAAGAAAATTAAATCGAAGAGCATGGTGAGACAAGGTATTACCTCTCCAGTCAGACAGTGCAGTTTGTGCTCCTGTCACTTCAGTTGTGAACAGAATGATCTGGTGGTTATGGAGCACCAGCAAGCCTATGTTCTTAAAAATGGACCTATTTCCCCAATTGTAGTCTGATAAGAAAGGAATGAGTTTCTTTCTGTCCATGAAAAATGAACTGACAGATCTGCTAACTTGCTTCTGCCCTTGCAGCTCCTGTCTTAACAAGGTTCTAAACTACTGCTCTTAAGGATTTAGTTTGACTTTTTTTTTGTATTCTGATCACTGTAAGGGAGCATCTGCCATGTTTTTGAAACTTCCTCTTGAAACTGACTTGTAAACTAGCAATATCAAAGTATGTTTCATGTTTACTAGGGATCAGTTCCTGCATTAACTAAAACCAACCCGTGTTTCTCCCCTTAGATCCCAACAATAATAGCTGATAATGCTGGCTATGACAGCGCAGACTTGGTTGCTCAGCTCAGAGCTGCTCACAGTGAAGGGAAGACTACTTACGGACTTGGTGAGGGCCTTGACACTACTTCTGGTGGGGAGGGATTTTTCAGCTTGGTCACTTGGCTTGTCACAGATGTACCTTGGTTTCTGTTAGCTTTGCATAGAACATAGACATACAGTGTTATGTTCCTTTATTGTTCTGCTGGGCTTTTCACAACAGAGTGGGAAGCCTTGGTTTTGAAGGGAAGGGCTTCCACTTGTGAAAAACACTGGTAACTTGCATTGAGTCCAGTTACATGAAGCTTAAAAAGAAAGGCATTAATTAAAAAAACCCCACAAAGCAACAGTGGTTTCCCCCCGCCCCCCCCCCCCCCCCCCCAAAAAAAAAAACCAAAACCAAACAAGCTACTTCAGAAATCTTCTCCACAACTATTTTGAAGTTGTCATACATCAGGAAGGAGCACTGAGAGCCCTTCTGGGATCTCTCTGTCTCTTCCTAGCATATAAGGTTTTTTCCTTATTAATTTTTTGGATGTAAACATGTTAGACTTGAATCAGGAGCCTTGAAGTGACAGACCTTGATTAGTTTGCTTACTATCACAGTAGTTCCTTTGAGCAGGTCGTCTGCCATACTGTCATCTGCTTGTGATGTCCTTAAACCCCACCCCCAGTTTAAAAAAAAAGCCCAGACAGACAACCTCTTAATGTATCTCTTTTTCCAGATATGAGAGAGGGCATCATCGGAGACATGGCAGTCTTGGGAGTAACGGAGAGTTTCCAAGTCAAGAGACAGGTTTTGCTGAGCGCGGCTGAAGCAGCAGAAATGATTCTTCGCGTAGATGACATTATTAAAGCAGCACCAAGGTAGGATCTCTGAATCTACAGTGGCTAAATCCAGCCCTGAAAACGAAGTATCAACTATAAATTAAAAAAGAAGGTGGGTGGGGAGGCTGGTGGACATCCATGTGGGGAGGAATTTACTGATTTTTCTTTTTCTCCCCAGAAAACGCGTACCAGACCATCGCCCATGTTAAATTTTCTT
This sequence comes from Porphyrio hochstetteri, assembly GCA_020800305.1. Taxonomy (NCBI): domain Eukaryota; kingdom Metazoa; phylum Chordata; class Aves; order Gruiformes; family Rallidae; genus Porphyrio; species Porphyrio hochstetteri. The sequence goes on along the minus strand of CM036905.1, from coordinate 30,459,010 downwards.
CAGTACCTGAGGATATGTGGACCAGATCTCACCTAGTAATTTTTTTCAATGATCTAGTTTTTGTGAGGTTATGGAACAGAAGCTTGAGATGAGCAGATCTGTCAGTGGCATGAAAGAACTGCCTTCAGTTGGTTTTAACTTATTTCAGTTTATATGTGTTAAGGGCAAGACTCACTTGCAACAGGGGGTTAATACAACCCTATTCCTTCTGTTCCTCGCCAGGTTCCACTTAAAATACACAGAAATAATAATAAAAAAATTCAAATCAAAGTTGTGTTTTCTGCTGTGTAGAGCCAAGAAGAGCAGTTGCATTAGAAGGGCTGTGGTGCTGGTCCTCAGTCCTCAGCTGAGAAGCGGTGAGCCAGCAGTCAGTGCTGAGGATGTCCTCTCAAGCCTTTGTAGCTTGCTGCCTCAGGTTGACGTTACATAGGTGGTTGGATCTTGAAAGTCTTTTCCAACCGTAACCATTCTATGATTGTACAATACAGTGTGAGCTGTTTATTCCAGTCCTGGATGTGTAGAATCTCATTGAGTTGGGATCCTAAAAAAAGTTAACTTTTCTAGTGGTACTGGAGTATTAATCACTTTTTGATGGTGCAAGGAAGAGAAAGAGCTAAAGAGGATCCTTGGTCAATACCCAGAATTGCAGTGGAAAGAATTTTACAGCTTTTTACACCACAGATGTTCCACAGATAGTTCTGCTGCGGGGGGAACAAGAGGAGGGTGAAGTTTGGGAGGGAGAGAGAATGAGATCAGCATCCTGGACCAAACGGTCTGTGTCACTATATAAAGCACTGGACTCTGGATGACTTTACAAACACCTATTCTAAGAGAGCAGCTGGTAGGAAAAGTGCCAGGCTCCATTGTGCTCCCTTTATTTTTTCCACTTCCTCTTGCCCCTTGCGTGTCCTGTAGCCTACCTTTCGGTTCTCTTTCCTGTTCCAGTAGTAGCTGCACAGGGAGTGTGTTTCTCAGACTCACTGCCTTATGCTCAGGGTGTGAGGCTGTCCGGAGTGCCTGCACCGGTCTTTGTGCAGCTTCATGGTCCTGCCAAGACACCCAGAGGTGTCCTGTCCACGTGGGAGCCCGGTGAGAGGTGCCTGCTGGGTGACATGACCTTTCCGGCCCTTGCAAGTGTAACAGCACCTTGGCAAATGCCAGGGGAACTCTGCCAAAGCAGGAAGGTTTCTTTGAAATCAAGGAAGTATCTGTGTAAACAGCTTTCTCCCTTCGGTTTTCTGAAAGGTTTTCAGGTTTCCAGATTCTCAAAGCACTCTCATGTTCTCAAGTGCCTGTGCTGTGTTAAACACACTGGTGATGAGCAGGTAAAAGCACCTTCATCCCCGGCCCCTGGTGTGAATAAAGCACCAAGTCCGTTCCATCGGATACAAACCATTGAACGGGGATGTTCAAAAAGCCCTGAGCTCTGCTGGGTATTTTTCTTTTGTAGGAAGAGATTGGTTGGGGGAAAGGGGTAGAATTCTTCCTTTCTAAATTATTTAACTCCAAAGGATGTTTTAACTTGGTGAGATGCTAGTATATGTTACTTAATGAGTGGTGAGCATGCTCCCTGGGTGCCAGCCAGACCCAAACCCATGCTTCACGTAACAAGCAGCCAGCCCCAGTGCAGGCTGTGGATTTCCAGATAATTTTTTGAGCATGTAAGTGACATTAAGCAGTCATGAACGGGCATGGAGCCAATGCTCTTCTGGGAAGTCAACCTCGCTTCTGCAGGCTGTGCTGGTGCCACAGTTCCGCTTGACAAGTGAAGCAGAGGGGTAAGGGCTCCCCCCATTTTCCAAAAAACCCATGTCTTTTACCAAACTTGGAATCAAAGCTAAAAATGTCATTTTGAGCCAGTTCTTTGTGTTGCACAATGCAAGACACTAAAAAAACCCCAGCAAACAAACAAACAAAACACTTCACTGTGTTTGGAAGGAGATCTGAACCAGTCCAAGCTGCAGGCTGAAGAAATACCCAGCTGCCATCAGCTGCATGAAGTTCACACCAGCTTCAAATTGTGCACAGGCCTGTAGCAGCGGGCTCCCACCCTGGGCACACTTGCTTTTTGTTGTGGTTCAACCTGGCCAGCCGCTAAAGCAACCCTGCAAGTGTTCAATTGCTCCCCCTCTCCCAGGGGGTTGGGGGAGGGAATTGGGGAAAAGTAAAAGGTAAAACGTGGGTTGAGAGAAGATGGTTTAATAGGATAGAAAAGGAAGAGAATGATAATGGTAAAAGAGTATACAAAGCAAGTGACGAACAGCACCATTTCTCACCACACAAAGCCGCTGCTCAGCTAGTTTCCGAGGTGTGTTGCCTCCTAACCACCCCCCTGTTATATACAGAACCTGACATCATGTGGTACAGAATATCCCTTTGGCCAGTTTGGGTCAGCTGTCCCAGCTGTGTCCCCTCCCAGCTTCCTGCGTGCTCTCTGCCTTCTCGTTGGCAGGGCAGCGTGAGAAGCTGGAAAGTCCTTGCCTGCTCAGCAACAGCTAAAACATCAGTGTGTTATCAGCACTGCTCTCATCCCGAATCCAAACCACAGCACTATCGCCCCTGCTAAGAAGCAAAGTAACTCCATCCCTGCTGGAGCCTGCACACTTTGCAGCTCTCAGGTTTTCTCAGGAAGCAAGAAGAACGAGCCTGTGGGTGAAGATCTGCCAGTCCATGTGCACTCTGTACATACAGTCGACTCGTGTAAAACATCTAAACTGTATCTTCGTCTCTACTGCACACTGAGTGGTCCCAACATGGGAGGAGATGGAAGGGGACAAAGTCTTTGCTCTAGTGAGAGTGCCGGGTGCTGCTCAAAGGGGGGTGTCTGTACAAGAGTGTCTTGCTGTCATCTAGCTCTGAGGTGGCACACCTACTCCTGAATACCAACCCGATGGTGTGGTGCTCCCTGGTCACCAGCAAGCAGAGAAGTAGAGGTTGGGCAGTCTTCTGAGTGCATTGCCACCTTTGCCAGAGTGGGCAGCTGAGCATCAGCAGGGCTCAGCTTCTGGCTCGGGCTTGGTGGCAGGAGGTGGTGATGGTTTCTCATTGAGTGTGATAGCTATCACTGCCCCAGACCGCTTGCGGGGTTCAGGGGTCTCCTCTGACCATCTCCCCACCCTGCGGACTCCTTTGGCCACTTTGGGTGCGTTCCTGCAGGGGTTGTGGTCATAGATCACCAGCTTCAGGCCAGGGAGGTGAGCCAGGCTGGGGAAGAACCGGATGGAGTTGCGATCCACATCGATCACCTCCAGGAAAGGCATGTCCAGGAGCACGGAGGGGAACTCGGACAGCAGGTTGCCTGACAGCCAGATGGTGCGAAGCTCCTGCAGGCACCGCAGCTGGGCAGGGAGTGTGCGCAGCGCGTTGGAGCCGGCGTGCAGGGTCTTGAGCAGGCTGAGCTCACACACCACCTCAGGCAGGCACTGCAGGCAGTTGGACTCGATCCAAAGGGTCTTGAGGTTCTGCAGGAGTCGGAGCTCAAGGGGCAGGCTGCAGAGCTTGTTGTTGCCCAGGTAGAGGATGCACAGCTGCTTCAGCGTGCACACGACCAAGGGCAGCGCTTTGAAGTTGTTAAAGTCCAGCGCCAGGATCTGCAGGTTTTGCAACTGCTCCAGCTCAGGGGGCAGATGGTTCAGGTTGTTGTCACTCAGGTAGAGCTTGACCAGTTCCCTAAAGGAGCAAATGTGCAGGGGCAGCCGCCTCAGCTGCCTGCCACTCAGATCCACCATTTTGTCCACTGGCATCTCTTCTAGTTCTTCCAGGAGGTACTTCTGGCACTTGTCAGAGGGCACAAAAGCAACGATGGCTTTCAGACTGTTGCCCATCCCAGGACTTACTTTCTTTGGGGAGCTCTGAGACTGCAAGGGACAGGGGCCTGCCTTGGTCTTCTCCTGCTCTGCACTGACCTCCCAGTAACTCTGTCTTCCCAATATAAGGCTCTGTTTACACGGCACCAGTCATTAATCTCAAGGGCTCTGAAATGTTTCTGATAAGTAAATGAGTGTTTGGTGACGGGGATTACAGACAGGACGACTTATAGCACAGGTCTCCCCCACCCCCACCCCCCGCCCCTGCCAAAAACATTCCTTCTGGCCTCCTCCACACTGCAAGTGTTCTCTGATTTTGCCCCAAACTATCCCCTGGATGCCCCAGCCCATCACCTCTCATTCTGACTGTGCAAAGTAAACCTCCCAAAAGACCAAATTTTTAATGTTTAGCTTTCATGGAACTTCAGCAGAAATGTCAGATGTGGTGGAATTGCTGTTTAAAATACGTGTCAGAGCTTGACTGACTTCCCAGGCGAGTGGCACTTTGAGGGATTTACTTTGCAAGGTGCCAAATACATAATTTCAGAGTGTAACTTGCCACCCAGTGCTTATCTTAAACCTTTAACACAAATACTTGGCAAACTGCTATCTTGAGCTGTTCTACTATTTATGCTGCTAATTTAATGGTGTTTATAATAGCCTCTGGCACTCTTGACTGTGTAGGGCCTTTTTCATTACATTATGTTTTGCCTCTTGTCTGAATCCCCATTTAATACTCTCCCTATCACAGCCAGCCAAGGCTGCTCTCTGGCCGCCTTCTGACCGTGCTACTGCAGTTCGGGTGTCTGTACCAAAGCCTGGCAGGAATCTGCCACAGATTTAATTCCATTAAGAGTCTCACTTGTTATGAGTGAGATATGATGTTTAAAGTTTAGATGTGATGGTGTGAACTCTTCCCCTCTGTCTCACAGCAAGACCCATTGTTACTCAGGTCAGAGGCACCTCTGATTTCCAGCAGGAGCCTTCCTGTGTATAGGCACCTCTGCATACGTTGTCTTCTTGAGCTGCTGCGCTTTTCAGCTTCCTTGGGGGTTGCCCCACCTGTGTGCTGGCCATGGCTCTACCATAGTATCACAGAATCACACACTGGTTTGGGTTGGAAGGAACCTCTAAGACCATCCAGTTCCAGCCCCTCTGCCATGGGCAGGAACACCTTCCAGTAGATCAGGCTGCCCAAAGCCCCATCCAGCCCAACCCTGAACACTGCCAGGGAGGGGGAGGCCACAGCTTCTCTGGGCAGCCTGTACCGGGGCCTCACCGCCCTCACGTGGTGAGGCATATATACAGAATCTAAATTTCCCCTCTTTCAGTTTAAACCCACTGCCCCGTGTCCTATCACTACACCCTCCAATCAACAGCCCCTCCCCAGCTTTCCTGTAGGCCCCTTCAGGTACTGGAAGGCTGCTGTAAGGTTTCCCTAGTCTTCTCTCCTTCAGGCTTTGGACCATGACCTTTGAGTTTGAAAGCTAGTAACGTGTTTTATGGTGAAACAGCCTTTTGGCAGCTAGCTCACTACTTGGATATCTGCAGCTCATTGCTGTCGTTTCCCACACTTAGCATAACTTAGGGAGGATGCTTTCTTCAAACAATCTGCAGTCAGGTTCTGGGCATTAGGTGCTACACAACCAAAACACGTGATTCCTGGGCACAGTATATTCTTAGAAAAATGAAAGGCAGAGCAAACAGAAGACTGAGAAAATGGCAGTATCAAACAGCTAAGGTGGCCTCTGGATCTGGTAACAGGGAGCTCACAACTGTCACTTGCTTTCAAATATAAAGCAGCTCTTAGCTATCATTTCAGTATAGGCTACAGGACGTTTACTGGTCTTCCCCCTCCCAAGACGAGTGAAAGTGCCCAGCAGCAGTGATGCTATGAAGGATCTCTGGAGGGTTTCCTGTGGGAGAAGAACAACAGAGAGAGCAACTGGGGACCAGTGTTGCAGCAGGACAGAGCAGTGAGTGCTGCAACTCGAGTGCCATAAAATAGGTTTTGGGTGGATAAGCTGGGCAGAGTATCAAGCCTGGAGAACAAAGATGAATTCACGGTCATCTGTGGCTGTGCTGTGGAAGAGAGGCGCTGAAAATACTCTCTCATGATGGAAGGTGGGATGTGCTCAGCAGAGCATCCCAGCAGCAAGAGCCAGTTTGCACTGAATGAGCATCTCAGAGTAGTCATTTTACTGCCTTAATACTACGTGCCCTGTCAGAGGACCACCGCAGGGCATGTGTCAGTCCTGGACTTTTCAGGGCATCTTTTTCCAAGCTGTTACCCTGGAACATGACCTGACTTTTAGGAAAATGTGCCCATGGGCCTTGGTAAGGTTTTGTATTTGTTTCCATTTCTTTCGACTTCTGAGGGGCTCCCTGTCCCATTGAGGCACTGCAGGCTACAGCTGTGGGAAAGCAAATGTGTTTGGCATAAATAATAACAAATTCACATCCATGGCAAAGACATGCCCCTTAGACAAGTCTCTGAGATATCCTGCTGATCAGAAGAACATAGAAACCTAAGTAAGAGTATATTGCTAATACAGCTTAAACAGGTTTTTCTTAATAATTCACATGGAAAGAAGTAACTTTGCAATATACCTTATGGCTACAGACACAGATACATATGTATTTTTTTCCACTTGAATTACTTCTACTTAGTGAAACTTGTAAGCTTCAGACAACTATTTATTGGGGCTCCTCTGCACTGTCGTTTAATCATTATTCCAGCTTATCAAAAAAAGTCATGATGACCTTTTGTTGCTGCATTTTGTACCTCTCTTGGCTAAATGAACATCTGCCTGGAACACAGTGTGAGCTGAGACTATTTGGGAAAAAATAACCCTCGTGTGGTGGGATAATTTAGTGATACATTGGCAATAAAATGAACAACCTTGGTCCTTCTGAGAATCGACGACTCGTTGGCAGCTGTAAGGCAAAGGCAGTCCCCTCAGCAGACCAGGGCGGCCTTTTGAAAGCCACTTCATGTCTTCAGCGTTATCCTGATGCTTTCCAACACGAGCATTAATGACACTCCAGGAGCATTTGTGGCATCTGAGGAAAAGTTCAAGCGATAAAGGCGCTCGGCACAGGCATTGTCTTGCTTTTGTCAAAGCGACTCTGCCCCGCCAGAGGCCACGACATCTGCTCTGCTGCACGTCAGGTGGTGTGTGTAGGCTCCTTGAGAAATGCCTTTGCCTTCTGAAAGCTCCCAAATTTGAACTCTTCTCATTTGAGGTTTTCTCATTTCCAGCACCCAGCTCCTGCAGCTCTGTGGCTGGGAAGGCTGTGGGACAGAAAACATGTTTGCTTACTGAGAACATGTATAAAATCTCTGAGCCCTGACGAAACAGGGGACACTGCTCAGAGGTAGGCAGTTCAAAAAAAATCACAATAACATGGAAATCAGTGTAAATGCTGTTTGTTATTATTCCTGCATATTTTTTTTTCTTTTTTTTGGTAAAACATTAGAATAGACATACCAGTGCTTCTTCAGATCCAAAGCTCTGCACACCCCTCTGTGATGACACCAGGATCTGCCCTTCCTGAGAGCAGTTAGTGTAGCACTCACAATTTTGGAGGTAAGTTAGAAAAAACAAACCACGTATTTCAAAATCCAGATGACTAACGAAGAGAGCTCTAATAGAATTATTTTAAGCCTGCTGTGCACCTACTCCATCAGCCTGACATAGCAAGGAAAGAGGCTTAAAGGAATAGTTTTTAAGAATGACTTTGTGTGCTCCTAATGATTTATCTAAAGTCTGTGGCAGGTGTTTAGACCCTTTCTTCACTCACAAGCACTGTGTGTTTGTTTTGTTCTGTTGATTTTTTTCTTGACTAGGGCATGGTCACTAGAGCAGACGTTGACTCCTCCTTCATGTTCTTGACATTCATTCTCTGCCACACACTGTCACACATCTGCTCTCTTTTTGGGAGGGTTACTGAGTTCCAGTCTACCTTCACATGGTGAGCAGTCTATTTTAAATGAGCGATATATTGCAGAGGAATAATCATCATCATTGCTCTTTTCCCAGCATCCTGGTTGGGTCTTTTGGACAAAAATGGCTGATTATTCAAACTTAGCCTTAGTGTGTGCTAGGTTGCAGTGTGTAATAGCTCACTATGCTTCCTTGCACAGGGGAGAGTTTCAAGAAGTCTCAGAAGTAAATTGCAGACTCGATACTGAGCTTCCTTCCAGGCAGCTAATGGGCTTGGGGTTGCTCTCTGTCAGATCAGAGTCTCTTTTTTGACACCATTATTTTTCTGCCAGCTTGACTTGAACCCAAGTGTCAGGCAGGGGTGGGAGCTGCTAACCTCAGGAAACTGGCAGGAAAATACATCCCAGCGAGCACGTCCAAATGTCTTGCTGAAATGTGTACAAAACCACTGGCTATTTATTACTCTGTGTCACAGGCTGTCATCCTTTTTGACTTTTAAGACCTTTTTTTTTCGGGGGGAGTAACAATCACGTTTATGTTTGGATCTGAGCTCTCCCATGAACAGGGATTTCATCTTTAGTTGTTAGGGGATGACTTGTCACAACCCTATCAAATGCCCATCTGCTCAGCTCTGCTGAAGTGTCTCCACGCAAGAGGGGAGCAGTTATATCCTCTTTCTCTGCCTTAGACACTTCTGGGCCACTTGTCACTATGGGGACCTTGAAAAGAAGATTACTTGGAGGGAACCAGGCAAGTCCAGACCACCTTCCCAAGCTAAGGGCAGCCAAGCTCGCTCCATGTATTATATTTATGTAAAAGACATTAAGGATAGTTAGTCAAATGTCTGTTTGGTCTAGGCTGTGCCCTGGTTATCTGCAGCTTCACTGGCCACCACTATTTGCACAATCCAGTGGTTACTCTGAGAGCAAATTAATTGGTTTTCTGCCAAAGCACTGACCTCCTGGGATTGATTGACCTGGCGAATGAACGTCCCTCTGCTGACCACGGGGTATAAAAAAGGGACCTGTAAGTAAATGAGTGCCACTAGACCCAAACTTCCCGGAGCCATGAGGGTGATACTGTTGGCTGTGGTTTACATCCCTTTCACTGCAGCCTTGGAACGGTAAGAAAACCCATCTGGCATCACTGGTGTGTGTCTCAGGTGGCTCCCTGGGGTGACCTATGCTTGTTTCACCCCAGGTCTCAAAAAAGAAGCAACTTTTTTTTTAAAAAGAAAGAGTATATGAGAACTCTAGAAAGAAGACCCAGTTAATGTTTGTGTGTTTGTTTTGTTTGTATAGGATCCCCCTCGTTCGATTCAAATCAATCAAGAAACAGCTGAAGGAAAAGGGAGAATTTGAGGAATTCTGGAGGAATCACCACCCCGATGTTTTTGCCCGGAGGTACCTGCACTGCTTCCCTGCAGACATTGCTCTGTCAGTGGGAACCGCTTCAGAGAGGCTGTACGACTACATGAATGTAAGTGCAGTTCTGGTGATGCAATCACAAGGACTCGTCATTCTCCTGAAGGCAGATTTGGTTTTTCCCAGCACATCTGAAACCTCGTCTCACAGTGAGATGACAGGGCTTGAGATGGCACCTGGCTCTACGCTATAGGAACTGGATCATCAAAGGCTGGTTTATCACTCTGCCAAATGAAGTTTGTATAGCTCGAGGTTGTTAGCGTGGTTAGCTGCTGCAATCCAGCAGTGGGAGTCCTGTGACAGGCTTTATTCTTGTGTAGATATATTGGACTTGGATGGATCTCCAAACTTTTACCTGTATCAGTGTTGGTTTGGGACAGAGTTTTTAGTAGCAGAATCTGATTACCTACGAGGAGTGGCTGAGGGAGCTGGGGCTGTTTAGCTTGGAGAAGAGGAGGCTGAGGGGAGACCTTATCACCACCTACAACTACCTGAAGGGAGGTTGTAGAGAGGTGATGGTCTCTTCAGCCAGGTGACAGGTGATAGGACAAGGGGGAATGGCATGAAGCTGTGCCAGGGCAGGGTCAGATTAGATGTTAAGAAAAAATTTTTACTGAAAGAGTTGTCAGTGCCTGGAACAGGCTGCCCAGGGAGGGGGTTGAGTCACCATCCCTGGATGTGTTCAAAAAAAGGGTAGATGAGGTACTTAGGGATATGGTTTGGTTTAGTTTAGAATGAGAATGGTTGGACTTGATGATCTTCAAAGGTCTTTTCAAACCTTGTGATTCTGTGATACTTCAGTTAGCTATATACTATTTACCAGACCCATAGAAGTTTGCATGTTATAATAAAATTCCCCAAATCTCATTTATTTGATCACATGGAGCTGTAAATGAGGGATGGAGAAAACCCAAGTAGAGATTTTATTTTGCCTTTTTTATCTCATGAGCTTGATGTACATGAAATATTTGAGACCAACCTGGCTCTCACACTAACCTGGCTGATTTTACCACCTAAACTGTAACAGGAAAGATGTGAGTTTTGTTGGATCTCAGACAGGCAAGTCAGCAGGTCAACCACTGAGTTAACTGCCTTTCCTCAGTTTAGTTCTTTTGTCCATTTGGCTGGGCTCTGTTTCCTGTTTTATTCGGTTCCTCTGCTATGCTCATCCAAAGGAAAGCTAAGTTGTGGAAATTTCATGGAGGCCATGTCTGAACAGGGAAGGGAAAGCCAAAATAATTCAGCAAGAGCTTCCTGACACTTGAGGGCTGTAAAGGAATCTGTCCAGATGAGCTAGAGATGTGTGTGAAGAAGACCAAAGGAGACAGAAACATTTCAGCCTGTTCTAAAGCTTATCAAAGAAGGGTGAATACCAAAACAAGAAAGCAAACCCCACGCAGCTCCCGTATCCAGCCAGCACCATGAACAGTTTCATGGGGGATTCAGGATGGTGTGTTTGTGAGGTGTTCAGATTCAGGTGTTTTAAATCAGTGTGTCTCACTCTGCACATAGATCAGTAAAGGTTTCTTTAACGCAGTAAGGAGTACAATCCTGCTGTACCAGTGGATACTCTGTTAAGTGACACGCTGGCTTCTTCATCATTATCTCATTCAGACCATAGACTCTGGGGCCAGAAATGATATTCAGTGTATTAATTAACAGGCATGCACTTCAAGATACACATTCAAATATTTGTATTGCTACAAAAGGCTTGGCAAAGGGTATTGCTTTTCTATCTGAGCTTGAATTCCAGAAATGCCTCTACCTAAAAATAGGTCTCTTAATGCTGAAGTGCTCTTCCAGATAGGGGCACTTGGACACTTGCATTTGGGATATGGATAAGCTCTTCACTCCAGCATTCCCGTGTTCACAGATTATCTCTAGCTTCAATTGGTATCCAAGGATGGTCAGTGGTTTCTTTATCCACTGGATGAACTTTGTTCAGCACAGCAGATACAGTCTCTGCAACAGAATTAATTTAACTTGCTAATAGCTGCTAATTACAAAGGAAAAAGTCCAGCTACCAGTCAGAGCCCTCTGACAGCAGTGGAGGTAGGTCATGTTGTCTTTGCATCACTGATTTTTTTACTGACATTTTTTTTTTTTTCTTCAGAATTGTAGGGGTTGGAAGGGACCTCAAGAGATCATTGGGTCCAACCCCCCTGCCAAAGCAGGCTCCCTAGCTCATATTGCTCAGATAGGCGTCCAGGCGGGTCTTGAATATCTCCAGTGAAGGAGACTCCACCACCTCCCTGGGCAGCCTATTCCAGTGCTCAGTCACCCTCACTGTGAAAAAGTTCTTCCGCATGTTGGTGCGGAACTTCCTATGCTCCAACTTGCAGCCATTGCCCCTTGTCCTATCCCCACAGACCACTGAAAAGGGGCTGGCTGATTCCCCCTGCATCCCCTGCTTCAGATAATTATAAACTTTGATTAGGTCCCCCCTTAGTCTTCTCTTCTCAAGGCTGAACAGTCCCAGCGTACTCAGCCTTTCCTCATAGGGGAGATGCTCTAGGCCCTTAATCATCTTCGTAGCCCTTCTTTGGACTCTTTCCAGGAGATCCCTGTCCTTTTTATACCAAGGAGCCCAGAACTGGACACAATACTCCAGGTGGGGCCTGACCAGGGCAGAGTAGAGAGGGAGGATCACCTCCTTTGACCTGCTGGCTACACTCCTCCTGATGCATCCCAGGATCCCATTGGCTCTCTTGGCCACCGAGGCACACTGCTGGCTCATGGCCAACCTGTCATCTACCAGGACCCCCAGGTCCTTCTCCACTGAGCTCTTCTCCAGCAGGTCATCCCCCAGCCTGTACTGATACAAACAGTTGTTCCTTCCCAGGTGCAAGACTTTACACTTGCTTTTGTTGAACTTCATCTGGTTTCTCACTGCCCAGCTCTCCAGCCTGTCCAGGTCTCTCTGGATGGCAGCGCAGTGCTCCTGCGTGTCAGCCACTCCTCCCAGCTTTGTATCATCGGCGTACTTGCTGAGGGTGGATGTTATTCCCTCATCAAGATCGTCAATGAAGCTATTAAACAGGACTGGACCCAACACTGAGCCCTGGGGAACACCGCTGGTAACAGGCCTCCAGTCAGATTCTACTCCACGAATCACAACCCTCTGGGTTCGGTCCGACAGCCAATTCTCGACCCACCTCACTGTCCACTCATCTATCCCATGCTTTCTCAGCTTTGCTATCAGGATGTCATGGGAGACAGTATCAAAGGCCTTGCTGAAGTCAAGGTAGATGACATCCACTGCTCTCCCTCCATCTACCCAGCCTGTCATGAGATCGTAGAAGGCTATGAGGTTGGTCGAGCACGATTTCCCCTTGGTGAATCCATGCTGACTACTCCTCATGACCTTCTTCTCTTCCAATTGCTTGGAGATGGCATCCAGAACAAGCTGTTCCATTACCTTTCCAGGGGCAGAGGTGAGGCTGACTGGCCTATAGTTACTAGGTTCCTCCTTCTTGCCCTTTTTAAAGACTGGAGTGACATTGGCTATCCTCCAGTCTTCAGGCACTTCTCCTGTCCTCCAAGACCTGTCGAAGATGATAGAGAGCGGCTCAGCAATCACCTCCGCCAGCTCCCTCAGCACACGTGGATGTAACCCATCTGGGCCCATGGATTTGCGTGCATTAATCCCTTTGAGCCGCTCCTGGACCTCCCCTACTTGAACCAGAGGGAAATTCTTCATTTCCCAATCAGTCCTACTCTCATCCAGTGTCTGTGGGTCCCGGGGGGCCTTTGAAGTGAAGACCGAAGCAAAGGCGGCATTCAATATCTCCACTTTCTCAGCATCCCCCGTAACCAGGACACCCTCCTTATTCAGCAAGGGACCTACATTATCCCTGGACATCCTCTTACTGTTCACGTGCCTAAAAAACCCCTTTTTATTATCCTTTATGTCCCTTGCCAGCTTAATTTCCAAGAGGGCTTTAGCCTTCCTAGTTGCATCCCTACAGGCCCTGACCACATTCCTGTATTCTTCCCAGGTGCTCAGACCCATTGTTAGGGAGCTGTTTGAAAGCCTGTGTGGTCATGCAAGAGCTTCATCTTGGGGCTGACCTTGCCACCAGTGAAGTTGGCGTGAGAGCAGAGCACTGGGACAGGCTGCCCAGGGGGGTTGTGGAGTCTCCTTCACTGGAGATATTCAAGACCCGTCTGGACGCCTATCTGTGCAATGTCCTAGGGAGCTGCTTTGGCAGGGGGGTTGGACCCGATGATCTCTCGAGGTCCCTTCCAACCCCTATGATTCTGTGATTCTGTGAGAGGGCTTGTTGACTTCATGGAGAACCTGACTGTTTGCTTAAAAGACTTTAAAAGCGCTGTGCTGTTACACACACAGCTGGAGTGAAATCTGCTGCCCATGGCCACTCGTGGAGCCAGGCAGGCTTCCCTGTGGTGTGTATGTATGCTTAGAGGACATTCCCCTGAGAAATCACTGCTCGATGCTCCCGAGTCTGCCTTTGCCTTAGGAATGTCTCACTGGGAGGCAGATGGGGACTGACCAGGTTGTTCCTCCCCCAGGCACAGTACTACGGAGTGGTGAGTGTTGGCACGCCGCCGCAGAAGTTCACTGTCGTGTTTGACACAGGCTCCTCCAATTTTTGGGTCCCTTCCGCGTATTGCATCAGCGAAGCCTGTAGTAAGAAAGATCTCCCTTACGCGCCTCATGTCTTGGGTACCTTGGCCATTTCTCCTTTCCAAGGAGCTCATCTGCAGCAGGGCTTTTGGGGGGAGGATTTGGAGCACCCCCAAGGGCTGCTCTCCCCAGCTGCAGCTGCCCAAAACCCCTCCTCACCAAGAGGGACCTGATGTAAAAGACCTGGGAATAAACTCAGGAGAGCTACAAATGGTGGAAATGCCCATTTTTGTTTTGATTTGCCTGTAAACCCCAAAATGACCTCCAAGGTACAGAACAACTGAGGTGCCTACGGGGAAATGAGCACCTCCATCAATGACTTCCTTGTAAGACATCTGCCTTGCGTGCATCTCGGTGGGCTGTGCACTGGGGAGCGGGGGCATTGCTGGGACCTCCCCTTGCTGTACAAGTGTCATTTGCTTTGTGTAGGGGTGCACCAGAAATTTAAGTCCTTTCTGTCGGATTCGTATGAGCACGGAGGGGAAGCCTTCTCCTTGCAGTACGGCACGGGACAGCTTCTGGGCATTGCTGGCAAAGACACGCTGCAGGTGAGCCTCCACCTAACACAGGGTGTCAACCTCCAGGCGGATCATTTTCAGGCCAGTTCAGATACTGGCCTTGACCTGGAAGAACTGCTCTGGTTTAGGCAAGGGCAGGGTGAGGTCCCACCAAGCTGAGTGCTGAGAGGTGTGGGTGCTGTTCCAGCTTTGGACTGCCCAGACAAACCCCTAAGATTTTATTTCGCATTTCTGCTTGTCTTCTTGGGTCTTGTTCTGGGTTTATGACGAAACAACCACAGAATTAAGGCATTAAAAGTGGCGAATTTCTTATAACTGATGGTGTCTTTGCTTTGTTTGTTTTGGGTTTTTTTTGTCCTGAACAGATCAGTAACATCTCCATCAAGGGACAGGATTTTGGCGAGTCAGTGTTTGAGCCAGGAACAACCTTTGCCCTGGCCCACTTCGATGGCGTGCTGGGCTTGGGCTACCCCTCCTTAGCCGTGGGCAATGCTCTGCCTGTGTTTGACAGCATCATGAACCAGCAGTTGGTGGTGGAGCCAGTCTTCTCTTTCTACCTGAAAAGGTCAGTCTTTAAAGCGACACAGTCAAAAAAGAAGCAAATCTATTTTAATTGTGGAGACAACCATGCATCTGTATAAATCTTCAATTCTAAAAAGCAATTTTCCTTTTTTTTTTTTTAAATTTGACACTGAAAAATACGGAGTGAAAAGGAAAAATGTGCTGGAGAGACACACGAGTTTTTGGACGGTCAATTATTCTTGTTGGAGCTGGTCATAAATAAAAGAAAAGGTCCCAGATCAGACTCACCATGTCTGAAGTTGCTAGAGGTTTCCTTCTGGCTAGAGGAGATGAAGAGAAATGCTGAGCCATGCCCAAGTAGCCCCATTTCAGAAAAGAAATATTGTTACCTTATCTGGACCCAGAGGTAATGCCACCGATTTATCCAGTATTTATTGTGAGGCAAGAGCAGCAACCGGCTCAACTTGCTCCTAGTGCCTACCTGAGCCCTCGGCAGTAAATGCTCTTAGAGATTGTTTGGAGACTCTGAGTTGAGACATATGCAGTTATAATTCAGAAATCATCCCATTCAGATATCTGTATCTCAGTCTAGGAAGGGCTGTCACTTGTCTTTTGCTTTTTAAGTGTAACCTTACTGATGTGTTAACTGTAGTGCCCACTCCCATGTCTGTGCTGACCTGTCTTCTGCTTTCAGAGGAGATGACACCGAGAACGGCGGTGAGCTGATTCTGGGGGGGATAGACCATTCCCGCTACAAAGGGTCAATCCACTGGGTCCCAGTCACTGAGAAGAGCTACTGGCAAATACACCTGAACAAGTATGTATGTATGTATGTATGCACATATGCACGTGTGTATGAAATGTGTACCTGTGGGTGAGGACAAATTCATCAGCAGGAGGCAAATGATTAAGGCTGTAGGAGTCCTGAGAGAGAAAAGTAGGTCACCAGACCAGATGTTTTCCTTTCATTGTTTCCTTGTTTTTTAAAGACTTTTTTCTTGCCTTTAAGACTAGGAAACCTTGGCAGCTAGGTTTAACTTCAGGCCACACTCTGCTACTTTCGTGAGCAGTAATGTGTAGCTTCACTCACAGCGGATATACCACTTGCTTAAAGATGCTTTGTTTTTCACTCACAGCATAAAGATCCAGGGCCGGGTGGCACTTTGCTCCCACGGCTGTGAAGCCATCGTTGACTCAGGCACTTCTCTTATCACCGGCCCCTCTTCACAAATCAGGCGATTACAGGAGTATATTGGGGCAAGTCGGTCGCATACTGGGGAGGTAAGAACTATACAGCCAGAGAAGAAGAGAAACTGATATTTGGTACAAAGAACTTACAGGGTGGGAAAAATAACCAAATTAATTGTTCAGAAAGGTCTCAGGGAAAGCCTTGTTTTCAGGAGAGCGCTGTACTCAGAGCCGTGCTCGTTTTGACCCATCTGCTTTGCTGCCCCAGTCCTCCTCCCAAATGTCCACCTCCTCTCTCGTACCGTCTCCTCACTGGTTTTCCTCTCTTTGCTGCTGCTCTCTCCTGTGTCACCTTAGTTGACAGGGATGGGGAGAAGTAATGGGGAGTGTCAACCTGTGCCTCTCTGTAGGAGTTTGTGTAAGCTGAGGTTGCCAAGGTAGGTTAGGCTTTCCCACCACTGTGCCTGCAGTTCAGGCTGGGATGTCTCCCTGCCACCCTTTGCATCTCTCCATTGGCAATTTTCAGATGGCAAGACCAAACCCTTGTAATGTCTAAAGCACAAGCCTGAGACAGCTAAACCCACCCCCTTCAGAGAGAGAGCAGCTGCTTCCCTGTGAGCATGGTGAGGCCCTGGCAGGGGTTGCCCAGAGAAGCTGTGGCTGCCCCCTCCCTGGCAGTGTTCAAGGCCAGGCTGGATGGGGCTTTGGGCAACCTGGTCTAATGGAGGGTGTCCCTGCCCATGGCAGGGGGGTGGAACTGGATGATCTTTGAGGTCCCCTCCAACCTAAAGCATTCTCTGTTTCTAAGATCTTTACTGTGCCTTATTGCCGGCCCTGGGCCGACTCTGACTCCCAGGGGTAATTACCACGTCACCACAGCTCAGGTGCCCCCAGTTGCCACATATGGTTGCTGTTAACTTTGAAGTTATCTTGATCGTGATGCAAAACAGCACCTGGAAACAATTAAGAGTGTTACGGTTGTCTGGTGCACTGGACAATGATCAGAGAGGAAAGTGGACTTTTAATTTACCTCCTTTTGTAAGAGCAGGAGACTCAGAGTTGCATCTTTCTCAACTAAACCTTAAATTTTGCTTGTATTCCAATTCTCAGTTACGTGCCAAACAGCACACTTTAATAAAAAGTTGGCTTTATGATGGTACATACTAATGGAGATAGATAAAACATGCATTTCCAACGTACTTATATTAGTGTAATATAAGCAAGAACCAGGTCATTGCAGAATCAGTTTATGTACTCCAGTGCTATGTAAGAGCACCCAGCCAGCATCTCACGTTCCACAGAAAAGTAGCCTGAAAATAAGACTTCCTATGACTGCTTTTGTAGCAACTGCTGGCAGGCTGAGTACATTGGCTCAAATTTATCCAGATATAAGTGGATTTTACCAGAACCTTTATCTCTTTCTGGAAAGGATTAATTTGTTCTGGACATTGTAGCTATGTAAACAAATTATGCCTTGCTTCTTGTATCCTACAAAGAATTATAATGGCTTTTTTATCCTTCTCCTCTGTATCCCATGGTTTATTTTGTTCTAATGGTATGACACCTGAGAAACATACACAAGATTTAGAGCTATGTTTTTATAACACAGCTTTAACAATAACAAAAAATGTAGATTCCTTATTATACGAAGCCTCTAAACCCATGACTTTAAACACTACAGTTTAGAGCAAAGATCCCTCTAGGGCTTGGAGCATTTTCTAGTGCCATTTAACATGCCAGTTGTTTCATGAAATAACTAGAAAGGCCAGGAAATGATCTGTGTTCCTGTAAGTGCATGTATTATTTATGGAAATTATTGGCCATGCCAGAGTTTCATCCTTCTGCTCTTTAGATCCCACTCCAGGGCACAGTGTAAAGTACCGTGTTCCTTGCTGGTATTTTTTTCCCTAAAAAAATGATGTTACAGAGGCAGTGGGGTGAGCTGCAGCTGTAGGGTGCTGGCTGCTTGGGTTGGAGGCAGTTCCCCTCTACCCGGTCTGAGCCAAGGGTTGAGGGGCTTCTACTCAGCCGACCTTGCTAATATGGGTTCTCTGGAGCTCACAGAGTTTTCCTTCCAAGTTGTACAAGGGGGTGTCAGAGTCCTCCTTCACCTTGTCCCTTTTGGGGCTACCGAGGATTTTTATCAGCCCTGGATCCCTAGTGCCTTTTGTGCTGTGGTCTGGTTTGACCTAGACCCTTCTCATTGGGAAGCTGGAGGGCAGTGTTGGGCCATAAGTCAGCCTGATGCTGTTTCTCTGTAGTAAATTCAACATTATCTGCTGCAAAAATCTTGAATTGAAGGGGCAATGCTTAAACCAAGGCAAACCGGTCCCATCTCAATCAGGACATTGCATAGTTTCTTGTAGACTGCAGAAGACTCTCCAGCTTGCCTCACATCAGCTTCACGATCGGACACCATGAGTACAAGCTGACAGCAGAGCAGTATGTCATAAAGGTGCGTATTCATGGGCTCCCCGCTCCCCTGCTCCTGCTCCCCAAGCCAGGGCTGGAGCAGGCAGCTGCAAGGGCATGTGCTTTCTCTTCCAGGAGTCTATTGAAGACCAAACCTTCTGCATGAGTGGCTTTCAGTCTCTCGACATCACCACTCGTTCCGGCCCGCTCTGGATTTTAGGAGATGTCTTTATGTCTGAGTTTTATTGCATTTTTGACCGTGGGAATGACAGAGTGGGATTTGCAAAGGCTGTTCATACGAAGGATTACTACTGAGTCCTAATAGCATTTATTCTGCCTTAACCCAAATGTTAATGTAGTGATCTGCAGATCACTTCAGATTATATAGTTTGGTTCAATCTCTTTGTGTTTACAACTGAGAAACATTTTTTCCTGGATAACTGATGGGTAGCACAGCTCTCAGGATGAAGTGAAAACAGCTCAGCACTCACATTTGCAGAGGGCAGAAAGGATAAAATTGCTGAGCACTGCCAGGCTGACGAGATTGCAGTTAGGAGTGAGGGGAACTAGTCCCAGCCTGGTCTGGATATCCTTTTTTCTTCTTGCTTGGTAGTTTCCTCCTAATTTCCTATTGTTTTTCCTTTTCCTCATTATTTTCCATGCGTTGGGTTTCGTCCAGCCTCATTTCCTTCTTTACACATAAATTCTCTTTATTTGGGCTTGCTCCAACCAGTTTATATAAAGAAGAATTTGACTGATGACAGTGTGGCCCCTCATTTCCAGTGCCATTCCCTGCACACAGTATCCTGCTCCTTACGCTGTCTCTCAGACCTGCTTCTTCCCTTGGGTTCATTCTCTCTTGACACGTTTTTCCTCTTTTGGGTCTCGGTGTTTAATGTCAGTATCTTAGGTCAGGTGCTGCTTTTAGCATCTGACACCTCTGCCCCTTGACTGTGTGGGCAGCTGGGAGCAGCATTTATTCACATTACAAACCCCAGGCCACAACCCCTACAAAGGGACCTGCAAAGGGCTACTGCAGCATCCTTCCACTTCAGATGAGTTACGAGACCAATGCGCCAGCAATAAATACCTACTGCCCTTTGCTCAGCCACTTCTCCTCAGCAGTGGCAGCAGCTTCAGCGCTGACAGAGGTGTGAAACAGCCACAGGTAGCTGCACTGATTCAGAAGAAGGAAAGTCAAATAGATTATACCCCTTGGAGTCTTTGTGACACTGCCCGTGAATAAAACATAACCAAACAAAATCTGCTTTGGACTTGGCACCGTTTCAGTTTTGGTTTGTTTTCTTACAGCAGTTTCTGTGCAGTGAGGCCAGAGAGGAGGGGGAGGAGAGGGTGCAACGATTGAAAATCCAGGTTGTTCTGCAGCCTGGATGGGATGTATTGGCGTGTGGAGGATCTTCCCCTAAAGCCAAAAAATGCCTGCAGCCCTAGCCCCAGCCACTGGGCACCTCCCAGGCAGGGCAGGGCTGGGGGGAGCTGGAGACCAGCATGGCTGCAGCATCACAGGGGTAGGGGCCGGTGGCCCCCGGGAACTTGCTGCTGCCGCCTCTCCAGATGGGCTTAGCACAGACCAAACACAACATCCACTCCTGGCCTTGGCAGCATTGCCATCACAGCCCCTTAGATTTTAAAGCTGCAGTTGTAAGGCTCGGTGAGTATTGCTAAAGCCAGAAGGTTTCCTGTAGGTTTCTCTGACATCCTGATCTTGCCTTCCAGGGTGAAACACTTGTCTCTTGGGTGCATGTTTCCACAACTCTCGATCTGCAGCCACATTGTCCTATGTTTTTGGCACCCAGGCTATCAACCTGTGACAACAGGGACTCTGCTGCCAGTTGTCCCTTTCTGCAGACAAGACTGAGCTCTGTGAAGTTACTGTGTATTTCAGGCCAATCTTGCCTTGTTTTCCCTTTGTCCCTATGACTCTTACAGGACAGAGTGACCATGAGCTAACTTATTTGTCTAGAAAATGTCACTTGTTTTGTCACCAAGGCAAACAAACATTTGTAAAGCCCTGTCACTCATTTAACAGCAGTGAGGTACTTTTGTTTTCTGTTCTGTTGCAGCAGGTTTAACTCTCATGCATTTCCATTCTTTCTAAAATATGTGTGTTTCCTCAAACACGAGCTTGCAGTCAGAGTAAGCGAGCTGTTACTTATGACAGAGGACTTGAAGGGTGGTGGGATGCGTCCCTGAAGCCAGTCAGTCCCCACACTGACATCTCAGCTCTGTAAATTCCAGCACAGAGCGTGAACACATCCTAGAAATAGGTGGGAAGTCAGGCAGCGCATGCAGGGACCAATGCTATCTTTGTTCTGATGTATCTCATCCTGCTCATGGTTAGCATCGTTCAATGGAAGCAAGCTGCTGCTCTGACCTGTTTCCTACCCTGGCCCTATTCCCTTCTCAGTCTTTTCCAGCTTTGCCAACTTCTGTAGGCCTGCCTTGCTGTTCCTGGTAGACATGAAGTTGGCTTCATAGAATCATAGAATATACAGGGTTAGAAGGGTCAAACCTTTGCAGAAGTGCTTCTTGGCAGTTCAATACAGTCAAGACAACTGCGTGTCTCAAAGTGCCTTTATTCATGCAATAATTGGCCACTGTTTATATCAATGAACATGAATTGTGAATTGTTGGGTTGGCTAAAATAGTCCATTTACTATGCTAAGACAAATAGTTTATGTGCCTAAGAGAGCAGGTAATTCCAAAAGATAAGTTAATACAAATCAGAGCTCGCAGGTGTTTGCAAAAGTGAGATAACAGACTAAACGAGGAGAGGAAATCTTTCTGGTACCTCATCTCAGCACTAGCTTCTTTGCAAGCAACAAACAGAATATTACAGCTAACCAGGAGCTGGCCCACTGTGTGAAATGTTATTTGTGTACTGCAGATTACATTGTGGGATTTCAGAGCTGTCATTCTGATTTAACATGTGTCTACATGTCTAATGGGCACCTCCATGGGACTTAACTGAAGCTTTTAGCTACCTAATGGCTACTGCGTGGCCACCCATTGCCACAGTTGCTGGGCCAGGGAATGCTGGCAAAGTGGGAGAGGTAGCAAAATCACTGCTCATGGCAGACACAAAGTCCTGGTGGAAAGCAGCAGTACACGTGCTAGGTAGCGGCCTGGCTGAGAAGAAGATGATGGAAGATGATAGAACTGGACAATGAGAAACTGGGAAGGCTTCTTCAGGCTTAGCAGTGCCAGGATGAAATGTACTGATGTCTGGGTTGGGGGGGATGAGCACTCTGCTCCAACACCTTAGGCCCTGGTGGAAGCTGCGTGAAGGAGAGTGAGGAGGTGTGGTGGGCCTGGACCATCAGTGAAGATTGGTAATGGGCACTTTACAGAATTTACAGTTTCTCAGGCTTATGTACTGTGAAGAGAGAGCTAGATAATGCACCAGACTTTCTCCACAGATGCTGAAAACTCTTCCTGTACATGTATGACTGGGAGGAGTATGGCCAGACTTTCATGAAAACTGTACTGGTCTCCTGACTCTAACAAAGTGCTATAGAGGAGTGTTTCAGGTTCCTGAGAAGAACAGCATTAACCTTCTGTTTAGCTGTGTGACTGGAGCTGTCTGGGTGCCTTGAACTGTATCATTTATGCTTAAGATTTACCATTTGTTGAAGTTAAGCTTGCTGGGAAATTGAGTTCCTGGACAGTTGTACATGTAATTAAATTGAGATGAGATAGCAGAACCCTGGTCTGTGTTATAGCCTAAAGGAAGGGCTCCTTCCCTGAGCAGTTGGCCAGAGGAGCAGGAGCAGACAGGTCCATTTATTCCCTTCCCAGCTTCAGGAGGTCTTGAAGATCCCTAGGAGCCACCGGTGCTACCAGTTATCCTGGTAGAGATGCTGGTTTATTGTCTGAAGTGCTGGCTGGACTTGCTGTTCATACAATCAACACCACTTGCTGGCTGTTGCAGCCCCCATAATCTTCCATGTCTCCCCCTCTCTGTTCTTCTCAGCCCCCCAGCTTCTCCCCTGTCTAGGGAGACCATCTACTTGGACACTTGTGAGGCAGTGGTGGCATCACTCTGTGGTCTGTGTCCATGTAGATGTGGGTGAGAGCTAAAAGCAAAGAGCTGTTGATGCTTTCAGGGGCTATTTTGAGACTTCCTGCAGAAGCAGCAACCAAAAGGCCAGGTTGCTACCTGTGACTTGGACACTCCTGGAGCAGCAGGAGCCACTTAATGCTGACATGAGCTTGAGTTAACGGAGAGTATGTGTGGTACATCTGGCCAGCACGTGAACAGGGTAGGGGGAAGGAGAACAATTTTTGCTAGCAGTCCTTGGCCATTTGGTGTCTCCCTGTGATGACTGCAGCTTGAGCACTTCCAGCTGAAGATCTCTGCAAGAGTCAACCCCTAAGCATAGTTGCCCCCCACAATTCTGTCACCTCTTGAGACTGCCACAGCCCTGTCATCACTAGAGAGGCCACCTGGAAATACATTTTACAATAAACAGCCATAAGGTACTCCACATACATGCTCCAAGGAGCAGAGACCAAGGTTCAGACCTCCCATGCCCAGGTCATCGGCAGTTTTGCCCGCTCTACTTTTCTTAATGAAGTTAAGCATTTATTCCTTTTATTTTTCCACTCTGTAGTGGCATAGCTTCAGCAGGAGCAGGGCAGGTTCTTGCCCCACACAAGCGAGGAGCCTGGTCTCCTTGGGAGGAGGAGGGGGGAATTGAGCCCACACCTCCCTTTCTGGCCACCTGGGTAGAAAAGAAAACTGTTGGTGGGTCTTGCAAGTATGTCATCAACCTTAACCTGAAGGTAGCAGTGCTTATGGAGGGTGTGAGGTGGGCAGAACCACCTCTACTCTTCTCATAATCTTAGTGTTTCCTCTTGGTGAGCCTCCACAGCTCACTGCTGTGTGCACTAGCTGGTTTGCATCCACTCCTGAGGCTCCCAGTCCTCCCCATAAATGTTTTCCCCCCAGGGTCACAGACTTCAAGTCAGTGACCAAGTGACTTAAAGCGTATCACCACAGCGCCTCCTATTTAGGTAGTCAAATCCTCTGTTGGATCTTGCTCAGTCTGAGCATTGTGTCTGCCCTTCTGCACTTTCAGCAAATCTGTGTGAGAACCACTTTCAAGAGAAGATGAGAGGCTCAGTCAAATGCAGAAGAAGCACGGTCAAAGTTTTCTTTCACTTTTCTCATTAGAAAATTCTACTATGGCTGTTTCTTTACTATCCAGGTTTTCCCATAAATGCTGCATCTCAAATGTCTCTGGAGAAGCAGCAGAAGTAGCATTTCTTCCCTCACAGCTCTGTTGTGAAGTTGTCCCATGATCTGTTGAAGGCAGCACAGCATTGGCATTTGGCCCTGTACTGTGACTGTGGAAGCTTGGCAAACTCCATCGCTGAAGGTTTCTTTCAGGATCTGTTATGAAACCAACTATGTTACTACCGTGTGGTTCATGTTTGGGCTCCCCTATCACAGTAGGAAGTGACTGATGCACCTCAGAGCCCGGGACGTATGTAGTAATTTCTGGGGGGAAAAAGGGGTGGTCCAGAAGAGTCACGTTTTCCTCAGTTTGGCTCCTTTGGAGCTTCTCCTCCGGCACGCTTGCAGTGCGCTCTGCTTGCGGATCTGGTTTGCCCAGCATATCGGGTTCTTCCTCCTCAGCTTCAGAGATGATGACCTCAGGGACCGGCTTGTTTGTCTCAGATGAAGTGTCACTGTCGCCAAACTGTGCCTCACTCCTTGAGGTTTCAGTTATGGGTCCTAGATCTCTGCTACTGTGAAGCCTGCTGGTTCTGTCAAGGCCGTCATGTTTCCTCTTGAAGCTCGAGGTGGAGTGTCTCCCCCTTGTGTGCATTTCCTGCAGCCGCCTGATGTGCCCCTTCTCATCTGCTGGGAAAAACACGGAATTCTCACTGGTCTGCCGGCTGTAGCGCCGGTGAGAGGGAGATGAAGGGCCCTCATGGACGCTGAGAAATCTCTTGACTCTTCTCAGCACTGAATGTTGCCGTCGATGTTTCTCCTCTTCCCAGGGCCACTCCTCTCCGTAGAGGAATTCGGTATCAGCCAGCCTGCCAAATAAAGCCAGGTAGTACGAGTTAGTTACACATAGGAAGCATGTCATCTGCATGCACATATATCCTGCTGTTTCAGTAGGAAGAGGCAGGAACCAAGGTCCTTCTGTGTCCCCAGGGAATGGCATGAGAGGGGTGAGGGTACCAGGAAATAGTGCCTCTGCCTTTGGACCTGCCAGATCTCACAGAAAGCTCTCCTCATGCAGGCTGGGAGGGCGTCCAGCCACCACGCATCTGGCACCTTTTCATATTTGGGCTGCAGCCCTCTCTAGCAGCTCCACATGGTTAGGCTTGTGCTTGGGGTGAGGGAAAGGGGAGAAATAAGCTCTGCTCAGTGATGCAGGTACATTTTCAGGAGAATACTTTGGGCAAAAATAACAACAATGAAAAAACTATTCCTGGAAGCAGAGTGTGACTGTCTAAAAAACTGTTGGAATTACTCAGATAGACAAATCTCACTTGCTTCTGGGGCACAGCAGTGTGTCTGAAAGTTCCACCTGTACCTGGTGCCCTTCTTCTGCCCAGTCTTTGTGGCTCGTGAGAACAACTATTGTTGCATCTGCCAGGCATTTCAGTGCATATTACTGACTCAGTGTGCCCCCTAGGACAAGCCAAACTGGTGTATTTACCTGTCCTAGGGATTGGATGACAAAGGGGTTCAGGCCAAATCTAAAGCAAGGAGCACAGGGAGGCAGTGCTAATCCAGAGGGACAGAGGAATTTCATCCAACATTTGTGAAGATCATAGAATCATAGAATCATAGGATAGTTTGGGCTGGAAGGGGCCTTTAAACATCACCTAGTCCAACCCCCCTGCAATGAGCAGGGATATCTTCAACCAGGTCAGTTTGCTCAGAGCGTCGTCCAAACTGCCCTTGTGATTCTCCAGGGATGGAGCATCTACCACCTCTCCTCTGGGAGATCTATTCCAGATGTTGGCTTGAGGGATCTGGAGAACACTATGGATTTGGGCTCAAGGTTCATTCCTTTGCTTTGGACTTGAATGTATCTTTAGACCTTGTTTTTGAAGTCTGCATCAGAAACACCCAGCATTTTAGAGATAACAGAGAAACAGTTCAGGGGAGAAAGTTATAAAAAAGTCAACACATTAGAGGCTAATGTGGAGCTACTTTTCATTCACTTCTCCCTTCATTTTTCATGTGAAATGCTGCTTATTAAAAAATGTTTGCAGACTTAATAATGTTTTTATCTTTGCCACTTTTCCCCCTTGCTAATTGTAGTAAAATAAATTATATTCTATAAGTTTTTCTTCTTTACTTTTTTACTTTCTTCTTTTTGGCCATTTTATAGTTTTTCCAGAAGGAAATAAATTCTGAAAAGAGTGAGGGTGGGTAGTAAAAGGAACTCGTATAAACCATTGTTCTTTGTAGTAGAATGTGTGAAAAATGGAAAAATAACAGGAATAAAAATAAGGAAACAGCAATTTCCAGGCAAAATGAAATGAAAAATTAAGCATTTGATAAAAGCTGGAAAATTTTGAAAGATTCATAACTTCTCGAGGTAAGATTTAAAGTTAAAAAAATGGCTACTATAAAGTTTTTGAAAAGATTTCTAGATAAAAACATCTTCTTGCCCTGGTATTTGTTCAGGGATGGTGGTATTTACACTTACTAACCCGTTCTATATTACAGCATGTCACAAGTGTTTAAACTCAACAGCTTATAAGCTAACTGGCCTGTCACTGCTCTCTCATACAGATCCTGGCAGTGTGGGGCAATCCTATATCCTGTATATATCTAATGACGATTCTTGGGTTGATCCCTGCAAATAACTGCTCTTCTTTAATCCTTCACAAAAGCTGACCTCTCCAACCTCCAGGCCTAGGTTGTTAGTCAGTGAAAAGCCATACACTGTTTCAGATCATCTTTTGTTCATCTTCACAGACATCTGGACTGATATAAGCCACCCCCTCTAACTAAACAGGTAAAGGAATAGTTAATTTGCTAACTCAGGGACGTATGAAGCAGCTGTAGTAAATAAAGGATTATAAAGAAAAGACAGCCACTGCCTTCAGGTGTGATCCTGCTATCAACAAGCCCTCCCTGCAAACATACTCTTATTTATGAATTATACTATTTAAGCAAAGGGTACACAATTGGTATGAGCACATGGACTGCTGGAGACATCATCCCATCAACACCAGCCTGTCCACTCCCTCCTAACAGCATTTCCCATCTCTCTCTTCCCCGCTCAGTGTCGTCACAACCCGTAGCTGTGTGCTGACGGTCAGTCAACATGGGCTGTAGCGGAGGGCGGTGATCTTTCTGATGCCATTGAGGACCCTTAGTGCCACTCACCCCATTTCAATAGTCGACCCAAGGAATGAAGGAATACAGTAATCAGCAGCAGCTTTTGTGTAGGGTGGCCGGGCAGAGGAATCGTTCCAGTAAATATCCTTCTCCATCTTTGGTAAATTCATGTGCATCTCATCCACCGCCAGAAGTGAGACCTTAGATTTTTTGGGTATAAATCACATCACTTTCAATATAGTACAGCATATGAAATAATCTGCTTTGTATTCCCTGGGTCAATGTCTCTTCTGGAAACCCTCTAAAGCAAGCTGTGTAGGTTGACCTGGCCATTAGGAAGAGACTTAGTATTATAAAATACCTCTGTACCATCCTATGTGCATGAAAGCACGAATTTTATTGCAACTTAAGTCTTCTATGCTGCGAAGATGTTTGTGTCAGACTGAAGTGATTTCCTCACACGTGATGTGGTTAAATGGAGATATGATTCTCCATAGGAAGACTGTTAAGAGTATCAGTTGTGTGCCTTAAAATGTCCAGAGGCTGCAAAGCTTTCTGATTGGCTTTGTCTGCATTTTAACATATGCAGAATCACATTTGTGCCCGTCCTGTTCTAGACCCTTCCAATGTACTTTATAGAAAGGGCTCTGCAGCGCTGCTGCATGAGTCCCCTCAAGTGGTGTTAAGCCAGAGAGCATTTTTGGCAGCGTGAATACACTTCCCACTCCCGCACGTACCTATATTGATCACTTTGCTTAATATGCTGGTTTGCTTTACCTGTCCTTGCTCCCTGCTTCACAGCCTCTGTGGTGCCCAGCAGATGGGGCATCCAACAGCAGCCCAGACCTACATTTGAGCTACACGCAAGGGGAGCAGTGGGTAGCCTGGGACCTCCTCATGCCTTTGGGCTTCTTCTTCTCTGGGAGTGACAGGGAGGAGCCATTTGGGAATCAGGAGTAACTGCAATAAATGCTTATCACAGTCATCCCACAGCTCCTGCCACTGAGGACACTGGCTCCCGTGCCAACCACTGATGCTGCCGTGGGCGGCAGTATCACACCATGAATCATGGCACGGTCCCTGCTTATTAGTTCAGGGATCTGCTTGGTCTTTTTGGTATGTTCACTGCAGTATTTTTTTTTTTTTAAGGAAGTTTTGTATACAATATTGTAATCTCTAGACATTCAAATTAGCAAAGTGTGTTCTTATCTCTGCGGGAACGGATGGCTTTGGGGTTTTGCAGGATTGACCTACATTACGTGCTTTTCCAAGCGTAAAGTGAGCTTATAGTTTGAGGTCAGCTGTTTCCATGTTTAGTCATCCATCAAGAAATGCCAAATACCAAAATCAGGGTGCATTAGCTTGTAAAAATAAAATCTGAGGATCACAGCCTTGCCTTTCCTTCAAGGAAAGAATTTGTTTAAGTGACACTCGTTGCCCTTTATTTGCACCTCAATATAAGAAATGGGGTTAAATGTAATGATAGTCTATGGTATGATAAAGCCACGAGAAGAAATAACAACAGCAACCTGTAAATTTCTGTCGATGCACCAATTAGTTTCAAAATCATCATCATCTTCTCCAAACGGATTAATAAGTTGTTCAGCCACCTGAAAGGAAAATGAGACAGTGGATAGAGGTTGGCATGCCGTGCCGGGACTGCTGCTGCAGAGAAAATAGGATCTGATTTTTCTCTCTCTCCCTGCCTGTCACTTGCAATCATAGCATGAGCTCCCGTATGATGGTTTTGCCAGCCTAGCGAAGGAACAGCTTGCTCTCCCTATAGATTCATACCTCTGTGACTTGCTGGTGCTGTCAGTCATGATTGTCAGCATCGGCCTGCTGGGAATTGAGAAATGTCTGGGCCATGGTAATTGTCCCATAAGACAGTAATTACCTTTCCTTACTGTTGTCTCGGGCTGATTTAAATGAATGGTTTAGCAGCTAGAGGCTGTTATTACATTATGGTCTTCGATACTCTTCCAGCCCATCAGGTCAGTATTCCCAAGCCCTGCAGCTGGAGTCTCCTGGAGGGAGTACAGCTCACTGCTTCAGCTCAGCCCTCAGCCCCTGCTTCTCTACTGGGTGTGATGCTGATGGCATCCCTCTGAAGCTTTTCTGGAAAAGGAGCCCAACAAAAGAGTTGACTCCAGTGGACTTTCAGCATCATGCTAGCCAAAGCCAAAAGACAGGATCTGAGTTTGTTCTTTCATTCAGCCTGCTGGTTTGGGTTTCTGTACAGGAGGTGATTAAAAGTGGAGAAGCCCATCTTGTAGAGGAGACAACTGAACGGTGAAGTTAGACACCTTTGTGGTGAGGCATCTTAGTCTGGGCACTAGGCTGAAAAGGAAACCTCTCTAGCTGCCCATAGCCTTATCCAGTCCTGCCCCAACAAAGGAATAAACAAATGGAAAAAAACCCCAGAGACTGATGCCCTCACCCCATCCCATGATCACCAAAGCATATTGTGGGGAAAAAACTTATAGCTGCTGGGGGGAGAAAAGAAAGATGAAATAATAAAATTTAAAAAAAAGAAAGGTACTTCAGACTGTTTCTCTATTCCTCAGCTCCTTGGTACACTGATGTTAAATATCTTCTCCCTCTCCCCTTCATGCTTTTCTCCTTCTGTATGTCTTTTCAAATCCCTGTTTTGAAGCCAATCACGCTCTTGCTGACCTTCCCATGCCTTCCTGGTGTTCATCAGGGCCATGCACAGGAGCAGTGGCCAGGTCCTTGGCTTAATGTGGATATGGGTGAAGCAACTGTATGATCAAACAGCTCATTAACCCTGCTATGGACAGCTATGATCTAAATGACTATTATAAGTAAGGCAGTCACTGCCTGGCTATTTATTCCTGTGTGACCCGAGGCTGTACAAGTGGGTAGGCACTTGCTGACTGTCCCAGGCCAGCACTTCCCAGGCCAGTGGTGGAAGAAAACAAATGAACAGCTGAGCAGATTCACACAATGAAACCCCAGTAAAGCAGGAGGAGTGAAAAGCAGACAGGGTACATCTCTGCTCACACTTGTTGGTCTGCCCCATGGCACTGAATTTTGGGTGTAGCAATGGAAGTGCTGCAATAGGAAGGAGCCAGACTGCACTGTGGCTCTCCAGGGAAGAACTGGATCAGCTCAATGCAAACCAGGGGATCGCCACCCAAAAAATCCACTGTAAGACCTGTCACATGAGCTAAAAATAGTGAACAGGGCTGGGACAGAGGGAACAGTGGCGGTGGCCTTTTGCTTCACTGACCTGGTCCTGGCATGTGAGGCATGACTTTATTCTCCAGAAAAGAATGTAATGCTGGGCAGCTGTGTTTGGACACTTTGTCTATCGCTGTAATGAAAATGGGGATTTAGAGGTGTCTCACATGGTAGGAAACTTTGCCCCTGTGTTGAAGGTATAACAAACCAGGCCCAAGGCCAAGGAATGAGCTCAGCTTAGCCATCATTTCTGAGGAATTGCCAAGTTACTGGAAGTCAATAGCTCAGGGGCCTTTCTGCAGCCTGGCAGCCAAAGCCCAGCGCACTCAGCAGGAAACCGGCTGTAACCTTCAGGACAGAAATACCCTGACTCGGGGCCACTGCAGGTTCGGACAAACCTCCAGTCTGAGATAGCATTCCAATATTAAATTTGCTTTTCAAAATGGCTTCTCCTCCCTTTCATTTCCTTATGCAGCAGATTTTTCATTTATCTCATAGGTGCCATAGACAGGAGTTGGCTGGAAGCCGAGAGCCTAACTGGGAGAGATGTTACTGAGAGCCTTGGGTGCCAATGAAAGGGAAACCATTCCCTGCTTTGAGAGCACTGTCAGGGCAGTCAAGGGGAACAGCTTACAGTTTTGTAACCCACTAGTAAAATCCTTGAAGACATTGCCCAGATACAAAGCCTGACATTTCTGCAAGAGCAGTGTGGCCCTGCCCCCCTCCCTGCCCTCCCCTCCTTTCTCTTCCCTGCTCCCCTCCAGGCTGGTCCCTATGCAGAAAACCCATTTTCCTCCGATTTCCTAGGACACAGGAGTAGAGCATCTTGCCCTGCATGAACTCTCCCCCACTGCAATCTGCCAGCTCAGTGAGCTGCCTTCTCCTCTGTGGCCTTTGAAGTTGGTTGTGGGAAGAGGGCTGTAAAACCATGCAATCTTGTGCAATTCATATTCTAACAGAAAAGTTAGCTTTACATTTCCAGACATGCTTAACAATCCCCAAAGCAAATCTTAATGCACATAGACCCTAATGTACCAATTTGCTTTTTATTTGTAACTTTTTCTTGGTAAGTCTACCACGAGGAGAGAACTGCCGTGAGGTATGTGGCTTAATCACTTAACTATCAGATCGATGGCGGTATGTTAATTGGGCTTCAATGGGCTGATGGGTTGCATCCAATTCCTTCTATAAACCTTTTTTTTTTTTTTAAATGAATGTTTTTACACAGTGGGGTTGTAGGCAATATTGGCTGTCACTCTTTGATAGCCCGCTGGAACTGGAGACCTTTAATTGCCTGCATCTGATTAAGTTAACAGCAGATTCTAAAGGCTGGCTTTGATCACAAGAAGAAAGTATGATTCAGTCCCTTTCAGCCCATGCCAGGTCTGCAGCAATATTGTCCCATCACATGGTGCAGTGGGAGAAAGGTTTGTTTTTTTAATCTTTCATCTGTCATTTCATAGTCCAAGACCTGAGACCTGATTCTGTGAGAGTAATACTTCCCTGGGGAGTTGTGGCAATGCTGGTCCTACTAACTTTTTATAACTCTTACAGGTTCCTGACCATTTCTTACTGTAAGATCTGTCAGGTATAATTAAAAATGTATTGGATTATGTTTATTTATAACCACAGGACACTTTGGGCTTAATTCAGCTTTTCTGTAACTCCATTAATCTTTGGTGATTTTATAGTGTGCCACAGAACTGACGCTTTGACTTCATCTGACACCTTCACCAGCTCCCCTAGGGAGGGTTCTCCCATGACCTTTCCAGAAAACTAGTTTACCTTGAGCCATCCTGCGTAGAAGAAGAACTGTAACAGTGTGAAGATTGGAATGTAAAGATCTAAGTCATGTCCCTGATACCCTTGGTCAGTATCCAAAAATTGGCGCCCTATCAGGCAGGCAAAGAAAAAAGTATAGACTGCGAGAGTGACAACCTGCAAAGAACAAAACCTCTTTGAAATCATG
This sequence comes from Porphyrio hochstetteri, assembly GCA_020800305.1. Lineage (NCBI taxonomy): Eukaryota > Metazoa > Chordata > Aves > Gruiformes > Rallidae > Porphyrio > Porphyrio hochstetteri. The sequence goes on along the minus strand of CM036905.1, from coordinate 30,427,031 downwards.
CAATCATACAATCTCATGCATAAGGCAACACGTACCCAAAGGCCTCTGACTGCCTTTTGCCATGTAATTTACAAATCTGTAGGGAGGCATTACAAATAGAGAGGCCACAGGAATAATTATAGCCAGGAAGAAGACCCAGGAAACATAAAAACATTTCAGTGATTCCCTCCCCTCTCCCAAATTATGCAGGGCCTTCAAAACATCTCTGCATTAAATATGACAGTTAGCCAGGTCTCCATAGTCCTGTGGGAGTCAATGAGTGCTCAACAGCTCAGAGACTCTGGTGGATCCTATTGATGTTGTGCATCAAACTCCCCTTTTAGAGAAATTTGTATCAAATTTTGTGAAGGATAATGTCTCAGTACCTGGGTATAGACCAATGGAATTCCAACCCAGTCATAACCAAACAAAAGACTACACCAGGACCGGTACTTATTCATCTCCTACAAGGGAAAGAAAAACAACCCACAACAACAACAAAACAAAACAAAAATCACCCCAAAGAAACCACAAAACAAAACAAAAAAACCCCTACAAAGTAAAATTGCATGAAGTTCAATTCTAGATGATAAACATTTGTTATGATTCATTTTTGCACATGTAAAAAACCCCTAAGAGATAAGATGGTCTAGTCTAGATAAATTGATATCACAATTATATCTAGCACCCCATGGTCACGTTTGAATAATCACTTAGTTTATGGAGTTGGAATGCCTAGCATAGTACATATTTCTTCACAAGTTATCTTTTGTTTCTATCTTGCCTACAGTCTAGTGATATATGAAAGAGAATATATTATATCATAAAAAGATGTTTGACCACTTAATGAAATATTTAGGGAGATTATCTTCCCTGAAGCTGATATTAAAATCTTCCAAATGTCAAATTATTCTCTTTTCTTCCCCTGCAGCAATGGAAGAAGTATGAATTTACAGTGCTGTTACAATAATTTTTTACTCATCAATTTGTTTCTTCAGTTAATACCTTCTCAGTCATATAAATACAATTCCAGTGACCTGCTGCTGCGTGTGCTCGAATGTACACTGGTACATGGAGAAAAGCAGTACGAATCTTGAGTAGGACCATTTAGATGACACTAGAGAGTTCTGCACGCTAAATCAAACTATGTAAGTGAAAAGCTACCTCGTAGCAATTTCAGATTAGTTTTCTGTAGATTTACTGTTTCCACTTACGTTCATCAGTGTCTGCAGATCTACACTGTCTCGAATCCTTCCCTCTTTCCGTGCCTTCGACGCCAGGTTTCCAAACCAGACAAATGGAACCCAGTATTTTAGGTGGGGAGACTTAAGGTCATCAAAAATTTTTCTTTCGTATCTTGTCATAAAACCTATTTACATAAAATAAAAAGACTCCATTTATTCTGTGCAGTCAGTGTGACTGATAAGTTTTGAATGTGTTTGAATTTGTTTATGTGATATTTGCATAGACTATGCAAAATACTACTGATAATTCTAGCTAGTAGCCTCATTTTTAAAAATTTTTAGAGCTTTTTCTATTTTCCAGGGTAGATGTTGCTTGAAACAATTTCTTTTTGCAATAGCTAGCTACACAAAATCCCCCTTGATCAACAGATGCAATAATTTGCTATTAACTGTGTTCTCATATCTAACCACTGGCATACTGTAGATACCTATAATGCCAAGGATTGTACAGATTACTCTCTAGTTTCACATTCTACTTTCAGAAAAATAAGGAACTGGATATATCAGTTAAGAAACTATCACTTTTCAGCAGTGATGGCTTTTAGCAACATCTCAGCATATTGTATAAGGGCAGTGACATGACCTTCTGGTAATTTTTTGGCAGTTCTGCAAAGCAGGGAGCAAGCAACAGAGGATACAAGTGCACACGTGAAACAGAGCTCAACAGAGAGTGTGCCTTCTGCCAGCAAAATACATCGCTGCCAGATTGCGTTTCATGCTTTTTTTGGGGTGCAAAGAGGTGGAAAAGGAATTGTGCACAGAAATCCTGCTGCTAGTGGGACACGGGGCCAGATGACATGCTGTGGGGCTGCAGGCTGAAGCTGCTCTCTGCTTGGCGATTTGCCTCACCAGGGTGCTGGGAAGGTATTAAGTTTCCCGCGGAGTTCTCCGGGCTTTGTGAAGCCCTGCTTCCCCCTGCTGCAAGCAAGCCCAAGGTCAGATAGCAGGAGAGCCAGGGCTGTGTGGGACTGAACAGGCAGTAGAGCAGCTCGCTGCCTAGGGCTGGCATAGGAGCTGCTGGGTTTTAGAGCAGCATCTCCACCACCTTTCTGGGTAGGAAAGCTCTGCTCTGCTCTGTTTTCCTCCTTCCACCCAGCTTTTGTGAAAAGCAACCTCAGAAAATTCACGAGGGGGAACTTCAGATTTTCTTTATTCCAAATCCTGTATTTTTCTGGGATGGAAGCAATCTTCAGGTCAGGGGGACCTTAGTTTTTGTTCAGGTCTGTGTTATCTACCCGAGTAGGTATAAAGCTTCTTTTCCTGTGTTGATGTTGGCTCCAAAACAGGACAAAGTCAATAACAAAACAGCCCCAGAATAAGGGTCTCACCCAATAAATTTTGAGTGCTGAAAATTCAGTAAGGGAATTGAGAATATACAGGAGGTTTTTTCTAGTCTCCAACTAGTAACTAAGAACTAGCCTGCTGTTATGAACAATGCTAGTGATGCATGAAGAAGCAAAGGAATAACTATACACAAACACAGTTGTGTTTTGGATAAAGACGTGAGTTAAGTAAAAGGAGAATTGTTAAATACAGTGACCTTACGTATTCTGATGTTCAGGAAAATGTCACAAGCCAACACAGGAGGAATGAAATACTGGAACTACTGAGAAGGGACATAAGGATGGGACAGAAAATTCTGTGGTAAAGTTCAGTAGCAAGACACAGTGCCCCTGCAGTATCCTGGAGTTTGAGAACAGAATGAGATACAGCTTTTTAAAGGTCCTTGGGCGTTTGCAAACAGATCTCATTATATACTGCACAGAAATAAGGAGGCAACCAGGCAAATTGACTTGCTTGTCATGAGTCCTGACTCCTGAAGTCAGTCTTTTGGGCTGCCTTTGATTTTTGGCTGGCCAGCCTGCTCATCGCAGGACAGGGAAAGACGTTTCTATCAGGCTGAAACAGACAGAATAGCAGAAGATTGACAGTCTGGGGTAAACACTGGATGCAAGTCACTTGAGAGGTTCTGATAAATTATTTGAGGGTGTCCCAAGGATCAGTTCAGCCCTCCATTGAACCTGGACACCTTGGATACCTTTTTGTTCAGTAACATTCAAACTGCCATTATTTTTAAAGTTAAGGTTTTTGTGTTTATATTGATTAAATATTGTCTTTGAGGGCTATAAATAATGCCTGGTATTCTTAGCACAGACAATACTAAACAAGCCTGGACTGCTCTTACTGCTGGTGAAGGTTACGGCAATACAAACAATATGAAGTTCAGAACTGCTCACTATTTTTGTGGCACTAAACCACTTTAGAATCCATCAAATACAGGGGAGGATATCAAACCTCAGTTATTAAAATTAAATGGTTTCTAAATACGGTCATACTATTTATATTCAACAGTATTCAAAGAATTAACTGAGGAGCTCTCTGAACGAGAACACTGGTTTTGACAAGCACTAGAAGGCTGGAGCAGCTCCAGATATCTGAAAATATTTGGCAAACACTGTGCCAAGATCTTGAAAAGGATGATCTAAGAAATGGCAGGGCACTGAATCCTTGTGAAAGCATGGAAAGCTTGACATGGGATGCAATCAGTAAGAATTAAAGGTCCCTAGTATGGACAGTGCCAGCCAAATTGATCTCATGGGAAAATTACCGATGAGAACACAAGTCTGGCTGGAAAAAGTCACTCGTGCTCTCCCTGAAGCGATTCAAGGAGCACTCAGTTCTCCCATCAAAACTGAGTGGTTTGAGGTAAAACTGGTTCAAGGCACTCACATCAAAAACTCTGAAAACTAGTGGATGGAGAAGAAGGAACTGAACAGTGGTTGTCTCCCACATCTCCAGAGTGCACTAACGGCCAAGCAAAGAGAAGTTTCACTTTCTGCTTCCATGGGAAAGAATTAATGTAGGTACTTCATTGCAGTGGAGAGGTTGGGATTGCAGCATTCAGCTGTCCGTAGGTATTGATGGAGTTGGGCTCACACCTCGTGTTTCTTTTCAGCATTTCCTATCAGCTGTTTTGGGCTTCTCTCTGCCCAACTGCTGACTCATTACCCATGTTTTTTAAGACTCATGTTCTTGAGCATCCAATTTCCCTCATGCACCATGCAGCCAAGTCCCACTCAGGACTGCTGCCGGGTGTTTAACGCTTACAGCATACGTACCACAGTACTCAGCATCCTAAGCGTTTGAGTGCACCCTCAGCACATTTGCTGATGACACCAAGCCAAGTGGTGAAGTTAATGTGCCAGAGGGATGAGATGCCATCCAGAGGGACCTGGACAGGCTGGAGAAGTGGGCACAGGTGAACCTCATGAGGTTCAACAAAGCCAAGTGCAGGGTCGGGACAGTCCCTATTATCCATACAGGTTAGGAGATGCTGTGCTTGAAAGCAGCCCTGAGGAAAAGGACCTGGGCATATTTGTGGATGAGAAGCTGGACAGGAGCCCCTAATGTGCATCGGCAGCCCAGAAAGCCAACTGCATCCTGGGCTGCATCAAAAGAAATGTGACCAGCAGATCAAGAGAGGTAATTCTGCATCTCTATTCTGCTCTGGTGAGACCTCACCTGGAGAACTGTGTCCAGCTTTGGAGCCCTCAACACAAGAAGGACATGGACCTGTTGGAGCGTGTCCAGAGGAGGGCCACAAAAATAATCAATGGGCTGGAGCACCTCTCCTGTGAAGACAGGGTGAGAGAGTTGGGTTTGTTTGGCTTAGAGAAGACTCCAGGGGGGACCTTATAGCTGCCTTCCAGTACCTGAAAGGTGCCTATGAGAAAGCTGGGGAAGAACCGTTCACAAGGGCGTGTAGCAGTAGGATGAGGGGTAATGGGTTTAAACTGGAAAAGGGGAGATTTTCGTTGGATATTAGGAAAAATTTCTTCAATATGAGGGTGGTGGATCACTGGAACAGGTTATCTAGAGAGGTAGTGGAGGCCCCATCCCTGGAGATATTCAAGATCAGGCTTGATGGGGCTCTGAGCAACCTGATCTAGTGAAGATGTCCCTGCTTACTTCAGGGGGGTTGGACTAGATGACCTCTGAAGGTCCCTTCCAACCTTACACATTCTGTAGTTCTATGATTCTATAATGTCATAAATCTACATGCACATACTGCTTACAGCTCCATAAAGAATGCTAAAAACTGAAAAAGAGTTTAGAAAACAGTTAGGAGGAAGATCCAGCACTGAAGACCTCACCTTGTAGGGAAACACTACAGAAGCTGGAGCTCCTAAGTTTATTCAAGCCTTTATGCACTCTGCTATTAGAGAGAAAATGTTGTTTTCACCCAAATAGAAAAAAAAGAGCACACAGCAACTACAAAATACAGTCACTAGAGGATGACTCTGTGGAAGTTCAGACTGAGAATTCAATTTTGCTTTCCAACAAGAAGTCCACCGTTGTGAATGTCAATTCAACTAGGATGTGGTGTAGCCTCCACTGCGCTCAGCTGAATTTTAAATCAGGGCTGGTTATATTCCTAGAAGCTATTATAGCTCAGTCAGAAATTGCAACGTGATAAAGGATGTTGTGAGTAAGCTTTTATGCCTTGTGTTACGGATGAGTCAGACTAGACTAACACGATACTGCTCTCCCATCTGAAATCTGTGAATTTAAGCAGTTCATCTGCTGAGAAGAGAAATGTGTAGCGGTAGTTACGCTGCAGCCGTCCTCAGTGAAGCGCCAGCGAAACGCAGAGTCGGCACAAGTTGTTTCGGTGACGGTCGCGCCGCCAGGATCAGGTTCAGCCGCCCGCCTTCACGTTAACCGCTGCGCTGCCACGCAGTCGGATACATAACGCCGCAGGGAGCCGGGGAGGGGATAATTGCAGAGTACTATCTCAATCACTGGATGTTAGTAAGAGCAAAATATACCCTCAAGTGCTCAGTACTGCATCAACAAAAATCCCGTGGCACGATATACATTAAAACCTACAGAATAAGTACTGAAACCCACAGGGCTGACTACGCAATCAGTACTCAGATTATGGTGGAATATTTTCCACTGTTAAGAAAAATCCCCGAACAACCTCAATTTGTCTTCCAGCCTACAATTTCGCCAGGATGCTGCAACATTTTGTCTCTTTTGGAACAGATTGTCTTTAGCAATAGGGAGGCAGAGCTGGATTAGCCTGCTGGAAGTGTTGTAATTTTCCAGTGCACGCTAGAAGCAGATTGCTGGGGAGAGCGACAGAAGCTTCCTCGACCTCGCACAGGCTCAGGTAAACAGTTTTGTTGCACAGCACAAGGAAGACAATTTCAAAAGCCAACTGAATGGAGCATAATATTTATTTTCTCTCTCTGATCCGTGAATTCTGTATTTTGCCTGATTTTTTTTTTAATATCCAAAGCTTCTCACACATATTTGAAATGTATATATGTATATACATGCTGCATATTTTAACTTGCCATGACTTTACTTTCTAATCTTTGCCAAGGGAATAACTTTCAGAAATGCAAGACTTTCAGTAAAGAATGTTATGACTTTCTCTATTTGGAGCGGATCTCTGCATCTCTGCGCTGGTGTCCTACCCCTGACACTGACCACACCAGATGGAAGGAACAGCATCACACCTTGCCTTTAAATACCAAGCAGCCAGTCCTCCACAAACTAGCAGTGTCTTACCTGATCACACTCTTTCCCCTATTATCACGGTGTTACCAAAACAAGCAGTAAATAAAGACACGATTAATACTGGAAAACTAAGCTTAAGGTGAGGTTGTCAATTTGAAGAAAAAAATCCTTGGGGTTGGGGTTTTTGAAGTATATCACAACACTTAAAATGTGCACTCTACTTAAAATAAATTGAAATAAAGCTATGCTTGGGAAGGGCTTGCAGAGATCAGTCTCTGATACCAGAGACAAAGTTATATCCTAGAATAAGTTATATCCTTCTCCCTTAGTGACAAGCGATAGGACAAGGGGAAATGGCCTCAAGTTGCACCAGGGGAGGTTTAGATTGGATATTAGGAAAAATTTCTTCACAGAGGGTTGTTAGGCATTGGAACAGGGTGCCCAGGTACATGGTGGAGTCTCCAAACGTGGAGGTATTTAAAAGCTGGGTAGATGTGGTGCTGAAGGACATGGTTTAGTTGTGGTTTTGGCTGATTAGGTTGATGGTTGCACTTGATGACATGAAAGGTCCCTTCCAACCAAGACAATGACATGATTCTGTGATTCTAGTGACTACACATATATCAAGGCAGTGCCATATAACAAGCCACTGTTCCTACTGCATCATACTATATCACAACTGCATTTTTTTCACTCCTTGGAGAATGTTGTGCCTGCTCCATATGCCAGTGTGTTTGGGGCGGGTCTGTTGCCTCCATGATGTCTGAAAGCAGATCCGTGAGTCTCAAACTCATTTGATGCCTAGAGTGTTGCTAGATGAAGACATCAAGAGCATTGAAGATGCACACTTACAGGCATGTCATTTAAGCCACTGACAAAAACATGGTAGCTTTGAGATGAGTTAGTATGAGGTGCACATGGGGCCAAAGAAGAAACAGATGAACCTTGCTCCTTCCCTCCCTGCGGCCCCACTTCAGAAGGGAAAGGACAGAAATTCTGGGGAGGAGAAGACTCCAGTACCTGCTCCTACCACGTGGTCCATGGTGGGGAACCTTTTGTACACGGCTGTGCTCACGGAGCGGAAGATCAGCAGAGATGTTAAATTCACATAACGCATGAGAGTCCTCCTTAACAAGCGCCCATATTCATCTCTGCCCTGAACACAGCTAGAGATGAGGAACATCAGACGATCTGGCCACGGCAGGTTCACAAACTGGTTCCACCAGCGATTCACCACCAAAGTAACATAGAAACCTGGGGGTTAGAGAGAAAAAAAAGTCTAGTGCTTATCAGGATTCCTGTGTAGGTTACTTTGATTTAGTTTGCGGAGTGTTATTCATATCACTAAGTCGCTATATTTCCCAGAAGAAATGTAGCAAGTCATGGCAATACCCAGGATGTAATCAATGCTAATTATTTAATAGACATTGCGTCTTCATGTCCCATTCCAGCTGAGGATCTCACACTCATGAATCTACTACAAACCTTGAGTGGATTTAGTGCTTTGAAAGATCAGGCACAATGTGTATTAGTGGGTGAGATATATATATGTGTGTGTATTCATTACATATGCACATATGTGTAATGTTATATATATATTTTAATAATATATATATATACACATACATATGTATGGAAACTTTACTCTTCTTTTGCTATATTAATGCTATAAATGCCAAAACCGACTTGAATTTAAGGAGACCTCTTGGAAGCTGGTGATTTTATTGTAAGCCTCTAACCTCCCACATGCCCCTCAGCTCTGACATGCTTCCATGCACAGGCATTCTCAAGATGCCTGAACAGAAGCAGCACTGGAGAATAATTTCACACGTAACCAGCACTTACCAAGCACAAAAGTGACTGGGATTTGTTCAGCGTATTTGTCACAGTAAATTGATAATTTTTCAAAGAACCGTTTTTGGCTACCTGTAAGAAAAAATCTGCAGCAAAAATAAAATGTATCTGTTCCTTCATACTCTGGTCCTAACTACAAAGTGCAACTAACTCTAAATAATGAGGGATCTGCCATCGGGAGCAACCCTGGCTAATATCTTCCAGTGAATTCTTAAAGTGCTGAACACTTCTGGCATGTAACAAAGAAGCTGGAGGACTAGACAATATTATTCCCTGGTCTTTACAGTTTTCTCATGACTAATTTGACTGGCATTACTAATTAGGATCAATACACCTGGAGAATTAGCTTGCAGTTTCATACAGACCGGAGACCGCAGTAAACCATAAGTCTGTAGGTAGAGTTTGCTTTTCAGAGGGCTACTTAATAAAACCACTCAGGTCTCCTTGGATTGCAAAAGGTCACCAACCTCTAAGTGCTCTTGTCTGAAAATGCTGCATTGGTGCAGCAGTTTTTATTCTTACCCCAATGCAATTTCTCTTTACCACAAGATTGAAACCACAACAGTATTCATTTTGCAGCAAGAAGAATGTTCACCAAATGACAGACAATGAGTGGAACATGGCAGCCTCTGCCCAGGGAGAAAGATATGTAATAAAATACAAGATGTTAAATGTGAACAATTGTTTTACTTGTGGAGATATTACAGTTAATCTTTGATTTCACATAAAAGAAATACATGACAAATATTCGGTGGGTTTGTGTTACAACTGTGAAATAAAAACTGCAGTGCATATAGGAAGCTTTCCATGGCATATTTACCATGGACTTTCATTGCCTGACATTTCAGTAAATGAAGATTAATTTAAATAAATGTGCGACTCTGGTGTTTCTTCATGTACTAACTCCATAATCTCCCTTCTGAGTTTACAGGTAGAGATTACTGAACGTTTTTTGAAAATTAGTGATTAATCACAGACAAACTGAAGCTCGTTTTCTCCTTGCTGCACATAAAAAGCAAACACCGAGGTCTAATTACAGATCAAGGTAAGAGCTGAATCATGATTTTGATAGTTCCGCATAGTGCACTTCATCAATTAAAAGTTTCACTGTACTAATTGAAGCATTGCATCTGTCATATGGGTATTTAATTCATGCTTTGGTGGAAGAAACAACTCTCCTTCTAACGTGACTCTGAGGTGCAGGGTGACACATGGGTAAATAACCACGTCTGGTTTCTCTGCAGTTCTGCTTCGCCCTCTGCAAGCTTAAAAACAAAGTTTGCCATGCCACCCACCCTAGCTTTAAGCAAAAATTTGGTTTTCTTGACTATATAATCTGGCTCTCAAATTATTCCCTTTCAGCCTTGCTAAAGAAATCACCACCAAGCAACTGAAGCCATGATTCTGCAAGTAGAACGAAAAGTCTGCACTTATCATTTAAAGCTGAGAGGCACCCTTGCTGCCGCCAACTTGACATCAGCATGATAAAAGCCATATAGCAGAGGCTACCTATGGGGGTTTATTTGGCCTTACTTCAGTAGGACGCTAGCTCAACACTCGTCTGAAAGTAGAACTCAGCTGAATACCAGAGATGGTGTTTTGTTTATGCCTTACGTGCTTTCTCTGGAACATTAAAGGGAATGTGGGAAGGAAAGAACGTTAGAAAAGGTCCAAGGAAAAGACAATTATATAGTAACCTCCCTCCCCAAACCATCATTCATCAGCCTAACACTGTGAGGGGCGAAACTTCGGTATAAGATATAATGAGAGGTGAATTGGAAAGAGTGTACCTGTATAACACACTTATTGCTGTGTAAAGGGTAGCGAAAACGATAAATTCTCTGTACAGCAACTTGTAGATGCTGCCTTTCCACTTCAGGAGTAATCTGTGAAATCCAAAGAAAGTGGCATTTGCTACTTTGCTGGAATAAGTGACTGTCATCGTCTTGGCAGGCTCTGCCTAGAAACAGTAGAAGAGAAGCAGGAAACCAACAACATTTTAGACGGTGTATCCGAAGCTGGATGCACCCTGGTATAGATAGATGCATACACATATGCACACACATATGCACATGTATTAGTATATGTATACACAAATGCATGCTGGGTGTGTTTATACACATGGAGAGAGAGAAATAAAAAATTTTGCAGTTATGGGGCCTGTAGATTGGTTGATGCAAGGCTGAATTCGGGCTTTACCTTAAAGACTCCCAAAAGCAACAGCTAGCATTGAATGTGGCCACTGCCTGGGTGGCAGCTGCAGGAACATCCTACACCTCTGAAGCCTCTGCTTACTCCCAGTTTGCTCCAGTCCAGTGTGAGCAAAGAAAAGGAAGTAAATTCACTTGGTTTGGGTTTTTTTTTTCCAAAACTTTGTCAGCAATCCAGCAACAGAAGGTGGAAGGGGTGTGGTTAGTAGATCAAGAGGTGTCCTTCTCCCCCTCTACTCTGCCTGGTGAGAACACACCTGGAATATTGCATGCATTTCTGGGCCCCTCAGTTCAAGAAGGGCATAGAACTCCTTGAAAGAGTCCAGATCAGGGACACCAAGGTGATTAAGGGAGTGGACACATTCCTTATGAGGAAAGGCTGAGGGAGCTGGGCCTCTTTAGCTTGGAGAAGAGGAGACCGAGGGGTGACCTTATTAATGTTTATAAATATGGAAATGGTGACAGTCAGGAGGACAGAGCCAGGCTCTTCTCAGTGATGGCCAGTGATAGGACATGGGGCAATGGGTGCAAGCTGGAGCATAGGAAGTTCCGTGTGAATAGAAGGAGAAATTTTTTCACTGTGAGGGTGACAGAGCACTGGCACAGGCTGCCCAGAGAGGCTGTGGAGTCTCCTTCTCTGGAGACATTCAAAATCTGCCTGGATACATTCCTGTGTGATTCAACCTAGGTAGGTGATCCTGCTCTGGCAGGGGGGTTGGACTAGATGATCTTTCAAGGTCCCTTCCAATTCCTAACGCTCTGTGATTCTGTGAAAGCGAAATTTCACAAATGCACTTTCCTCCCCTGCTCGTATTTTTAGCTGGCTTTGGTAATTATACTTGTCTAAACCCAAATGAGGTTTGGAGACTGCCTCTTTCATTAACAATTATGACAGCAGCAGAGATCAGCCAGGGAACCCTGTTATTTCTTGACTTAGCAGCTAGACATACCCATCAATAGTTCAGCATTGTGTGGCCATGCAAAAAAAGCCACGGAGTTGCTCAGGTAGGCAACGTGCCACACTGCATGGTTAAAGCAGTACCAAAAGCATACAGGTAAATACTTTACACTGGGTTTGTTACTTGCACATCCAGGGTAGGGAGATGTTACAGGAACTTTTACATGCTTGCTAAAAAAGGACCAAACTTTTGATGGATGAAAGCAGTTTTGTACAGCATGCAGGAAAGGGAGTAACTAAGGCAAGCTCAGGGTAGTTACTGTGTACCATAAATATGATTCTTGCCTATATTTTCTTGATGCCAGTGTAGGTCATTTACTCTCAGAAAAAAAAAAAATCTGAGCCCATAGCTAATAGATGGCTTGATAGTATTTTATGCAAGTTGGCTGAGGCTCTGATGCAGAGCATAAAGTAAGCCATTAAAATTCAGCTGTAAAAGTGCCACTTTTTCTTTTAGTCACTGAGGGAATCAGCAGGGAAAAGACACCATAAGCCTTCTACTGCTGACAGACTGTCTCTTCTCATCTGCAGAATGGCTGCTCGAGATTTGCCAGCGTGGGCTTGAAGATTATTTTTTTTTAAGATGCATGGGTTTAATTATTTAGCATCCAAATAATAGTTTTCCTGTTTCTGAGACTTGGCACAGGCCTTTAAATTTTTTGTTCTTGTTGTTGAAGTCCAGAAAGTTCAGTCTGGGAGCCAAACTAGCTGACTGGCATGCAGAAATGCAGTCCTGTCTGCTAAAAAGCCTGTGGACAGGATGTAGCGCTTAGGAAAATGGAAGCAGAGATTTCCATTCTCCAACAGATACTGGGTTTTATATACAATGGGAGAAGCCTGTGGCTGGGCTATAGGGGATGAACAGGGTACAAAGATATTCTTAATGATACACTGAGTTTCCTGGGATCACTGTAAAAGGGCTTTAGTCCTTGCTCATTAATGCTAAGGAAGGTGCACATTCAAGCCATGTTGTTAAGAAGTGTCACTCTCTCTCTCTCAGTAATACCCAATTTACAATGGAAACCTCCAGTGGGACTGCCTGTGAGTGAGGACTTAGATATAGAAAAGACACCTGATAATGTGAGGGATTACAGACTGGTGGGAGCCCAGAACCCCAGCACAATGTGGTACAATGATTAGAAGATTAAGTTAGACAAATGCAGTCCAAAGTAAAATATAAATCACTAATTGTGGGTGCAACCAAATATGGAAACGGGGGAATGGATGGATGCTCTGTGGTTGAGGATCTTTAAGATGAGAGCATATAATGTGACAGGAAGAATTCGCCTAGCTGGGACATAGAGGGTTGGGGCTGAGTGGTTCTGCTGGTCTCCCCTGGTATCTGGGCATCTCTAAAATGTTCTGTTCAGTCCCTTTTGTCTTGGGCCATGGCGGAAACAAGATTGCCTGTAGCACCTCATGGCATCTCCAGCTCTGCAGGAAGGCAGTGATTGGTGTAATTTCCATGGAGCTCAGTTTCTGCACATGAGGCTCAGGAAGGAGTTGTCCTCCCAGGCGTCAGTGACTGGATGGTGCCAGATACTTGCCACTAGCTGAGCTGGACAAAAAGGGACCACCTCCTCTATGGAGCTGCAGCAAAACCTGTCTCGCAAGGTCTAGTGGATGGGTTTTGTCCACAACTGCAGCGCTGTCATGATAATAGGATTCAGGGTTAAGAATATTTCCCCACATTAGACTGGGATAGGAGAGTTTTCTTCACATAGTGCAATTTACCTGATTGATTTAAGCAACTATATTTCACTTAATCGGATTCCAGCCATCTCCCTTAGCACTTCACTCAATGCCCTTGACTCTGAATAGAAAGTCTTCACATAAGCTTGGGGCACTGGATGCTTGCAGATTTTTCTTTGTGACTCTGAAATGGGGCAAATAAAAGCGGGACTGTTACACCAGTTCCAGGCTTTGGTGTCTTGGTTGCCTTGCCTGCTAGGCACTGGTTAGCTTCCTGACAAGCAAATGCTTTATTGAACATTTATCATTGGGTTCATATAAGGACTTCAGGATAATCACAGAATCACAAGGTTGGAAAAGACCTTTAAGATCATCAAGTCCAACCATTCTCATCCTAAACTAAACTAAACCACATCTCTAAGTACCTCATCTACCCTTTTTTTGAACACATTCAGGGAAGGTGACTCAACCACCTCCCTGGGCAGCCTGTTCCAGGCCCTGACAACTCTTGCAGTAAAAAATTTTTTCCTAACATCCAATCTAAACCTGCCCTGGCACAGCTTCATGCCATTCCCCCTTGTCCTATCACCTGTCACCTGGCTGAAGAGACCATCACCTACCTCTCTATAATCTCCCTTCAGGTAGTTGTAGGCGGTGATAAGGTCTCCCCTCAGCCTCCTCTTCTCCAAGCTAAACAGCCCCAGCTCCCTCAGCTGCTCCTCATAGGATTTGCCCTCCAGCCCCTTCACCAGCCTGGTTGCCCTTCTCTGGACTCGCTCCAGGACCTCCATGTCCTTCTTATGGTGAGGAGCCCAGAACTGGACACAGTACTCGAGGTGTGGCCTCACCAATGCCGAGTACAGGGGCACAATCACTTCCCTAGACCTACTGGCCACACTATTTATGATACAAGCCAAGATGCTATTGGCCTTCTTGGCTGCCTGGGCACACTGCTGACTCATATTCAGCCTGCAGTCAACCAACACCGCCAGGTCCTTCTCTGCCTGACAGCTCTCCAGCCAGTCTCCCCCAAGCCTGTAGCGCTGCATGGGGTTATTATGTCCCATGTGCAGCACTCTACACTTGGCCTTGTTAAACTTCATCCCATTGGACTCAGCCCATTGGTCCAGTCTGTTCAGATCCCTCTGAAGAGCCTCCCTACCCTCAGGCAGATCAACACTTCCTCCTAGTTTAGTGCCATAATGTAGTGTAATGTCCTAAAATACACAGTAGGTTGAATTAGGGTGATCTAAGAACCCTTTAGACTACATGAAATAATGAAAGACAGCTATGTGTCTGTCTGTTTAGATTTCACAACACAGCCAACACAGATTTAAACCTGCACTTGTGTTTTTTCCTCTGGGAACAACTAACTGCAATCTCTTGGGTACAGCCCCACCACTGATGGGAAATTTTGACTTAAAGCTTTGCTCTGGGTCTGGTTCTTGCATGGTGTTCCCAAGCCCTTGGTTCATGGGCAGCATGTTGATTGAGAGTCCTTCCAACATTACTCACGGTCACAGGAAATTAAAAAGCTAAAACTGAGACGGACAGGAAGAGCAAAGCATAACAATGCCCCCCAGCACATTCCTGCCCTGAGCACTGTCTTGGCCCGGGCCACAGAAGGACAGAGAGCATGTGATTAGATACCACAGGAACTTTCCTATTAATCGTGTTCCCTCAACTTCATTAGCAGATATAGGGCTAGGCTTTCTGCTAGTGTGGATCTGTGAGTTTTGAGGACGTAACACAAGTTATGCCCATTTTATGCTGCAGAGACTTTGGCTCGTATCTGTGATGCTGCTTTTCCTCTTGGTCTGTGTTCGTTCCCTCTCTGAAACTTTCTCAAGCACAGGCTGAAATGTGAGTTACATATTACTCCACTTTTGGTAAGATCATCGGAAGCCTTTAGGCATAAGCACCTAAAAATAAAACTTTTTCTTTTTTTCTCCCTACTAATATCGAGCCCAACCGTAAATGGGATTTTTGCCTGGCTGAGAATTTCAGGATGCATCAGGATTCAGAGACAAACCACAGTAAAAAATAACAGCCATCAGTGTTTCCTAACTGGCCATGAAGCACACATTACAGAATGTATAAATAAATAGTGCCTCTGCACAGACCTACCCCGTGTCATTGTATCACCTTATGTCTTGGTTTCTGGCATAGTAGAGAAAGCGAGCGAGAGAGGTTTGAGTTAAGACAAATACAAAACCAGGCTATATCTATGCTGTATCCACTGACCTGCTATTTAGATTTGTTGATCCAAGCCCGAAGGCAAATCCTGGACCCTTCCTCCTTCTCAGATGTCCCAGACAAAGTCCCCTTTAGGTCCGCGATATTCACCTTGCTCTTCCCTTAACCTGAAGCAAGGAGTTGCTGCTGCCGAGCCCCAGGAGGAGTGGACTGACAAGAACAGGGGTTAAAATGTCTTTCCACTTCTGGAAGTCTGTTTTTGCCAAGTACTCTGTCCTGTCAGTTACAGAGGGAACAAACGCAAGCAGCAGCAGCAGCAGCTGCTGATCTTGCTCTTTTCTAGTCTATAATTATAACGCCACTTGCCGTCAGAAGGACCCCTTTCATTTGACTCAAGAATATTGTGACAGTTTTTCTGGCACCTCCAGTTTTCTACATTTTATTTCCTATCCTCCAAATGGGATGGATTAGAAGGGAATATTTTTCTCTGAGACTCCTCTTGAAAAGTGTGATGTCTCTGAGCCAGCCCTGCGAAGGCACATCAGTGAATAGCACTGACTGCATCTAAATGGGAACCCAGAGACAACGCCACCAAACTCAGGACTGTGCCCAGCTGCACCTCGATCCCACCCTGGGGCACACCTTTGCTCCCTCACTGCATTGTTGATTCCTATTGGGAAATTAGTACTTTGGGGTAGAAGTCACCCATCCCTCAAAATGGGCAGAGTTGCTGTTACCCGAAGTCCCATCAGAGCCAATGAACCTGCCCACAGTGGTACACTGCAGCATGAGAAAGCCTTTCTGTGACTGGAGGATCTGCACAGGACTTCTTGACTCCTTTCCCTTTGTAAAATGAGATGAATGCTGTCTTTTATGACCCATGGCATTAAGAGGGAGTTGTAAAAGGTGATGGACTGTGAAAGCCCAGGAGATGTCATATAATGTTGCCATAAATCTCTACAGAGAATGAAATAATGTGACTGTGTAGTAAATAAAAAAAAATGCAGGGGGAGAGAGTAAGCAAGATTTATAGATTTAATACATTTTACAATGAAAGGTATTTTCCCCCTGCCTTAGCCCCATTAAGCTATTTGAGACTACTTATTTAATTAAATCTCTCTCTTGGAGAGAAAATCGGTTGCTGATACTGTTTGTCTTTCTTCTTGTTGGCAATGGCAGGAGGAAGACACTTTGATGTCAAAGCAGGCGAGACACTAGACTGTGGCATGTGTGTGTCAGGCAGTGGCCTGTGGCAAGGATGACAAATCATTTTAGCATTCAGTGACTTGGCATGAAGAAACATACTGCCTGATCTTATTACAGTGACTGCCCTCTGCACAGAAAACTCCTAACAAGAGGGATATTTTAAGGTCACTGGTAAAATAATTACTTAGAGCTAAAACATTTTTCCTTGCTGAGTATAATCATTTGCTGCTCTTGCTGAGAAGTAAATAATAGCACCTCTGTGTGTCAGAAGGTATCAGGTGGTTTTTCTGGCAGCTCTTTGGTCTTCCTGCAGATTGGAGTGGCTGAGAGTGCTCTGCTAGCTCTGAGCTGTTTTCCAGAATCACAAGATTTAAAGCTCCTATGTGTTCAGAGGTAGAAATAAATACAGGTTTCCAGCCATGTAGCTCTGCTGTGACCTGTTCTGTAGGAAATACCCCTCTTTTTATCACTAAGGCACCCCTAAGTCCTTGCAGTATTTTTCCCAAAGGTGATGCTCTTACCTCTCCTTCCCCATTCCCCCATCCCCCCATCCCCAAGAGAAGCAGACTTGACTGGTGTGAGCCCTCATTAACAGAGGCAGCTGCATGGCTTTACTGCACCCTCTGCCTGGGCTGGGCACATCCTTTCCCAGCTAATGGCCGTCCCATTCTGAGCTGTCCACTCCCATAGGTCACTTTGGTCCTTCTCCATGATAGAGGAAGGGGGGTGGAGAGTGATAACTTGTCACTGCTACTGCAACATCCCCTGTTAATTAATTTATTGCCTCTTCTAGCTGATACCAATGTCTGTGTTAGTTTGAGTGGATACCTTTACTGTAAACTTTAAGGCAGTCTTAAATTTTGATTCAGCTCTTCAGTTTGACTTTATACCCATATTTTGAATCCACAATGGGCTCCAAAAGCTCATTTATTAGAGAAGGGATGTGAGAGCCACCACATTGTCTGTGCTTCAGCAGAGACTAGCTAGTGAGCTCTGAAAAAAAACCCTTTTTTTTGAGACACTAGAAGCTGTCTTCTGCTTTAGAGGCAGGGGGTAAAGATGGGGACTCGGAAGGAATAAAACAGCACTCCATGCTTCTCCCAATCTCTGACAAACGTGTCAACTAACGCTAAGGACTGAGGAAATATTGGTTAATGACAGTCATGCTTATTTGCTTCTGGGTGATGTGGATACAGCTGTGTCAGGCCTGCTGTGCTAAGAAATGCCTTCTGGATCTTTAAGAGGGCTGATGGCAAGGAAGCCATGCGCAGGATGTTGCTGCAGTGAGCAGAGTTAAGCAGAGCTGCAGGGAGGCACTGGGGCAAAGGGAGGCCTGTGGCATCCATTCTTCTGCCCTCCCCACACCTTTGGGCTGAAGTCTGCAGTGTGACAGCATTGGAGGTGGAGAGAGCTGTCCCATATCCTCCTGTCTCCCGCTGTTGGCCACCGCATACCAATGGCCAGGACAACACGGCTGTGGTGGCAGTGGAAGCAGAGTGTCCAACGGCCTCTTTGGGGAGAAGAGATGGGGCTGGCAGACAGAGGGACAAAAGGAACAGTTTCATGGACACTGCTGATCTCCTGGCCTCCTCCTGGGTAACAGCAGTAACCAGCCGAGCTTGGGCAGGGTTGCTCCCTTATGGCAAATCACCCTCCAGAGCAGGGTTCTTTCATGCAGCCTCCCTCCAACTTGCCTCCAAATAAATCCCCATTGCTGCATGCTGCTCATCACTGACGAGCCTCCAACAAGGCTGGGATAGACAGGCTGAGTTGGGCCAGCAGGCATTAGCCTGGAAAGGCAGCCTTGGGCAATTTGACAGGAAAGGGGACATGGGTTTTCTAGAGAATTATCTTCCTGGAGTTAACAAGGAACAAGCCTGGACGAGTTCCCAGAGATTCAAGAGAAATAATTTTTTAAAAATAATTCTGATGATTTCTGCCAAGCTGGTAATGGGTGCTCTATCAAATACTGAGCTTGGGAAGGGACTCCAAAGGACAGAAAGTCCATAACATAACAGTAACATAGTCTGTGACCTGCTATTAGGAACTGGAACTCATCGCTCCTATTTCTCATAACCCTGTATTTCTGCCAAATATGTTGAATGAGTACATCTATGCTACGGAGACACTTGGACAATCACAGTGATCTCCTAGCACTTTAATACATTATTTAGTGAAGAAGTGTGTTCAAATGGGGTACTAACTGATTAACTGGTTAAAAGGCAGCAGATGCATACAACATTTTAGAGGAAATAAATAAATATGTTTGAAGGGGAAAAAAAAGAGAACAAAATCTTCCATAAGGATTCATATATTTATTGTCTACCCTCTGTCATGTGACTGTTTCCACCATAAGATATATGGGTGGTTGTGACCATTTATTAGTCCACTGAGTGCACTGCAGCAAACAAAGTTTTATATGAAATTTGTAAAATCTCATAATAATGAGCAAGGACCTGCAAATTGTTGCTGTAATTCCAGTGCTCTATATACTATAAATCAATATTTTATTCACCTTTGTATTTAAGAAATGATTTTGCAGATCTTGGGGACCATTTAAAATCTATAGGGAGTCTTATTATGGACTACAAATCCAACTGAATCTATCTTCAAGCCGCAATAAGTAATGCTTTATTAAGACATTCACACCTTTGCTATAATATGCAATTATCTTTAGCAGGTGTCACACTGCAGATAGCACACAGAAATTTTGGTTGTACACACTATGTTCCTAAAAGCTTACCAAAAAAGGGTCGATTTGTGAAGTGTGTAAAATAGTATTTCACTTTTGAAATGTATAGTTTAATTTTATCACTTGTCCTTTTTCTGACCCTTCTTGACGGATATCCTTAGCAAATGTTGTTGCAGCATCATGAAATAAGGGCAAAAGAGGTTCTGTTGATTTACAAGTCTGTATGGTATGTATGGCAAGAATTTGAAAGGTCTCATCTACAAAATAGTTCTTACAAGTTCCTCCATATATGCATCTCTACCGATGGCAACTGCTAATGGTGCATTTTGCATTCATGTCCTCTTGATGTGCTCTGGACATGTGTAAATCACACAGAGAAAAACATTTTAGCACTGTGTAACTAGATAGGTTTCTGTTCATATCATCCATGGGTGTTTAACAAGACAACACAGCACAACAGATGGTAGAAATCCATCAAATACAAGTTATTTTATTTATTTGTGCTTCCTGCTTCTTTTTCTTCTTGATTTTTGTGCCCATTTATACTGGAAGATTTCTGGAAGAGACACTAATTCATATTATGTGTTAGTGAAGCTTCAAGCAAACATGTCAGTATCTGTAACGACACCGCGTAATGCTGATATCCAAAGAAATGCCATAATAACTGGGCTAAAATGCGGGCTGAACAAGATGAAAGAATTTTCTTATTGAAAAGAAGTGAATAATTAAAGTGTTGGGAAGAGGGCAGTATTAAAGAAGCTGCTGTCAGATTTTCATAAACAAGAATATATTGAGCTTTGCTTTATTTTCCTTCTTGCTGTCACTTGCTGCTGGAATTCCTGTCTTAAACAAATCAGTAAATTAACATAAAATGTCCTCTGCCCATAGAATGAGTGTGTACAGAGCTGCTGTGATATCTTACAGTCTCTTTCATGAGAGAAATTGCAATAATTAAAAGTTAATCTAGTGGGAGAGATACCACCGTACTTAGCATCACTCAGTGTGGGTTGTGGAAATATACTTTAAAAGAGGCTCTTTTATCTCTGGAAGTCACATGGCTGAATACTTCAGAGGATTACAAATGAATTTGTCTGCAGGATAAAGCCTGCTGCCCCGACAGATTAATTCTCCAAGTACTGTAAAACCGTATTCAGAAAGACTTGCTTTGCAACTTCCTTGTAACGAAACAAACATAATGTGTTATGCAGTACTGCTGAGTTGGGTATTAGAAATGTTATTCATGCTCTGACTGTTATCAGCCATAGCAATCGTTCTGTTGCCAGAAGGCCCAGATGCACAAAAGCAAACTGATGTCCTGGCGTGAGGCTTGCCAGATGAAGATGGGATGAATGAAGCAACTAGGAATAGGGTGTCCAGGAACTGACCTCAAAAGTCAATGCATGGATTGACTGGGGGAACTTTTGACTGAAGACCTGCCTCTCCAAAGCACTACTCATCCTGTTCATCTGAAACGGGCCGGGTGGGTTAGTTAATATACGCTGACGTAACTTCAGCTTAAATGAAAGCTAAGTGGTGATAAGGGCAACTGCAGAAGGAGAGGCGCTCGGTTTAACTCAATGGACTAGCTCTTATAAAGTCAGTGTCTTTCTGCTTCACAAGGTGACCAGGGTTTCAAAGCTTCTTGCACAATGTCAAGCATTTGATATTAGCTTATTTCCTTCCTTGCTTGCTTAAAAATGTAGCTGACTGCACAAAGCCATTTGCATAATCATCCTTTTGTACACGCGGGACGCTCTGAAACTGTAATTTCTTTTCTTTTTGTAACAAAGAAGTTATGTTTGCAGAATTTTGTGTTGTGGACAGTGAAGAATAGCAATGGCTGATAAATTGCCACTGTTTTATAATCTATGTCAATGTCCCCTGCACTTCTTAGGGAGTTGGATTGAGAAACAGGGAGCTTTGCTCACATCAGAATGTTTCTTTTGTAAGTATACCAAAAGTGTTTATTTGTATTTAAGTTAATAGCACATCTTTCTTTGTAACAGGCAAGTTTGTGCTCTCAGTCAAGACTTCTAGAGGTATCACTGGAAGCATCATAAAGTCATGTTCTTTATGGCTTAACATAGGTTTTCAGTGAGTGGTGGTACATCTCTGGAAGTAGCCAATGGTAACTCTTGTTGCCTTCATGGAAGTATAACAGCAACAACAACAGTAATAACAACAATAAAACATAACAATGAACAATACATGTAACAGTGCAGTGGAATCATTCTGCTTCTCCCATTTAATAAATAATGAGGAAAACTTTGGTTCTTCTTTGAAGAAATTCTCTGTATGAATGTACTTTGATTTGTGTGTATGAAAAACCACCTGTAAGAGTGGTGGTCCAGATTAGCACACAACTTTAGAATAACACTGGGCAGCAATGACTGATGCAAAGCTGAGCAATGACTGATGCAAAGCTGTGGTGCAATCTACCATATACAACACTGTCAGGGGCGTGACCAAACCATGCTGCAACTGAGGGGAGAAACTATACCCTCTGTTATCTGTATTTAAATTAAAAGCGGCCTCAAACTGAAATGTAGAGCTATGTTACTACTGAGTGTAACTGGGACTGTAGGAATGGAGGATTTTCTTAAATTGTATCTTGGACAGAGATTTGTGGCAATATCTGCTTGTATGAGACAGAAAAAAACAAACTTGAAGAACAAGATGGAGACTTGGAACATACAGAAAAGCATTTGCAGGGAAAAATGTTTAGAAAAGACAAATTCTTTTGAGTTAGGTATTATCTGGACAGGACTTGGAATGGTTGTTACTGTATTTATGAGAATAGGTTTATTGGAGTTTGTGGATAAAAAAGGATTACATTGGGATTGCTGATGACAGAATCAGACAATCACAGAACAGTAGGGGTTGGAAGGGACCTCTGGAGACCACCTAGTCCAACCCCCTGCTAAAACACGATCACCTAGAGCAGGTTGCACAGGACAGCATCTGGGCAAGTTTTGAATATCTCCAGAGATGGAGATCCCACAACCTCTCTGGGCAGCCTGTACCAGTGCTCTGTCCCCTTCAGAATGAAGTTTTTCCTCATATTGAGATGGAACTTCCTGTGTTCCAGTTTGTGCCCATTGCCCCTTGTCCTGTCACTGGGCACCACTGAAAAGTCTGGCCCCATCCTTTTGACTCATGTTTTTATTTATAAGCATTGGTATGATCTCCTCTCAGTCTTTTCCAGGCTAAACAGCACCAAATCTCTCAGCCTTTCTTCAAGCACTTGTGGGTGCATCCTATCTGGGCACATGGATTTGTGGATGTCAGGCTTGCTTAGAGGTTCTCTAATTTGATGCTCCTCAACCAAGGGAAAGTATTTCTTTCTCCAGACTTTCCCTCTTATGTGCAGGGTTTGGGATTCCTGAGGAGCAGTGTTAGCAGTAAAGACTGAAGCAAAGAAGGCTTTCTTTGTATCCTCTGTATCCCGTCACCAGGGCACCCATTGCATTCAGTAGTTGGCTCACATTTTCTCTAGTCTTACTTTGCTGCTGATGTACTTGAAGAAGCCCTTCTTCTTGTCCTTGACATCCCTTGCCAGATTTAATTCCAAGTGGGCCTTAGCCTTCCTCGTTGCATCCCTGCATACTCTGACAACATTCCTGTATTCCTCCCAAGTGGCCAGTTCCTTTTTCCACATTGAACCATCAATTCTTCCACTATGAAATTCTTTTTGTAGAGGTAACAACTCACATGACTTCTTTTTCTTATTTACCTAGTTTTAATTTTAAAAAAGCCTAATAATACTTATTGCTATTAAAATGAAGTACTATTAAAAATGGTACTCATTACACATATGAAAAGGATAAAAGTGAGGTAATTACGCTGTGACTCAGGTGGTCCTGCCAGTCCTGCATCAAAGCTAGCTCTGGCTTTCCTCCCTCTCATACTTCAGTGCTAAACATTTCCCTCAGAACTTCATTTGTTCACCTCACAGATATTAAGATGGGGAAAAAAGAGTATAAAAAGAGAAAGTAGCATCCAGGAAAAAGAATAGCAAGCTTGATGAACCAACAGAGATAAAAACTAGCCTTTCCTTTTTGCTATGGACAGCAAGTCAAATCATTTCCACGTGAGCTGCAACAAACCCTCTCGTTCTCTGCTTTCACTTAGAAAAAAAAATGCCTGAACAGCCTGGGTGGCTTTTGCAAAATACACACAATGCTGTGCTTGTTTACCTTGATTAAAAATCAAAAGGCTCACTGCTCCCCCAGACACAGGGTTTAGTCTGTGAGCCAAGAGCAGATGAAACAAACTCTACCCTCACCGTGTCACTGCTGAGCCCACTGCGTGGCCCAGGACACACACGGGCATCGAATGGTGCCAGGCAGGAGTTTATCCTTCACACTCCTCTGGGTAAATCCATCCTTTGACTATTTTAGTGAGGTGATGGAAAACTGAGGTGATGCTCAGTGTGGGCCCGTTTCTACTCAAGGTAACGCAGGTGTAAATGCTAGTTGGGCCGGTGTGGGGCTGGAGGTTTAGAGGTCCCTTTGGGATGTGTAACAGAGTTAATCCCCCTCTTTTAGTGGAACTGGAACTGCACCACTTATGAAACTGAGTGAAAGATTTTGATTACTTTTTAGAAATGCCTCTCTGCTGTGCTGAACTTACAAAGCATTGCCACTGTAAGTGTTCCAACCTGGAGAAGGCAGAAGAAGACAAGGAGAAAAAAGGCTAGTTCTAAACTGGGAGGCATTCCTATGTCCAGCACAGTGATGTCTGTACCAGCTAGATAATGCTGGACAGAAAATGAACAAAACAGTGTTTCTATCACATAAGGAAACAGTTGGTACTTTCAAAATCTTTTCCTTCAGACCAGCTCCAGCTCCTAGAGTAGAATGTAGCAATTACTGGCAGCCTTGATTGAAGTCTGGTTTTGAATCTCTGTGTCACTGAGCAAAAATAAAGAAAAAATCAGCCTGTTAAAGCCACATCTTCTATTTTCATAGAAACTTCAGTCTGAAAGAAGGAAGACCTTTGAAAAATTCATTATTTAAACTTGATCATGTGACTGCATGTTAGGGGGAAGGAAGAGTAAGTCTCATGAATTTCAGTTTAGAGATGGATAAATTAAGGCACAGGGAGGGTATCCAGATCCAAAGCAGAGCTGTGAATAAAACAGAGGATTCCTGAATCCTCACCCTATGCTTTTCACTGTTATTATTTGGAATATTTGATAGAACTATTCCTGGAGTCTCATTAGGTAAAAAGACTCTTGAATTTTAGCTATAGGTTTGTCAGGTCTACAGTTTGTTTGTCTTTCAGGGGGGTTAATTTTTCAGGTGAAAATATCTTTTGTATTTTTATTTTCTGATTTCTGGGTTCAGGTTTGGCATCTCTGCTGTCTTCCAACTAGGGATGAATAGGTAGAACTGTTTTTAATTGCACTCTGGATACGTCCCTGGCTTGCTTCTGAAGATAAACAAAACCACATGCCAGTCCTTACGTAAGTTGGTAAGGCCACTTCAGTGTGGTGGGGTTTTTTTGTTTCTTCTGCTTAGTATTAAGTTACATGTATAAGCATCCTCAAAAAAAATCTAGAAGCATTATTTATTGTATATGCAACAACAGAATCTGCCTAGTAGGTCAGCTAGTTTGCAGAATAAATCTTATATTTAAAGTAGACAATTGTAAACAAATGTGCTTCAAGGGGAAATTTCTTTTTGATCTTTGCCATTTAATAGTTGTCATCTAATAGTTAATAGAGAATTTATATTCTTTATTCATTTCTGTCTTCCCTGATTAGGCTGTGTTCTGTGTAGTCATATAAAAGTTGGTTTGTTGGGTTTTTTTAACACAGTAAAGGCTTTGCCATTCTTGTTACATCGTGTCATTAAGTTCTCCAGGTTGTGCACAGATATATGCTGTGTATAAAAGGAATTTATTGCCCAAATTTGTATTTTTCTGTATCCAAGCCTTGACTTTTAATAAAGGAATACAGAGTTTTAATGGGCATTCACTTTTCAGACAACACTTTAAGCTCTTATTTCTGATGCTGATTTAATGGACTGACTAGCCTAACAGGGGAGAGGACTATGAAGTGATTTGGGGGTTTTGTGCTGCAACAGATTTGTTGCATGATTTGAGCACATCATTTGAGACATTGTCATTTCAAGACAAATAGAAAGGAATCAATACATGTGATACAGAGTTTGGGAAAGCTTTTGAAATTCTCTCCTATGTCATCTCAGAAAAAAGGGAGGGACACACCATCTAACACAAACTACTGCAAAGACAACACGAGACTGATATGAAAACCATGCTCAGACCATGGCTTTGGATGGTTAATCGTTAAAGTATCTCTTCTCAGAGGACCCTTCTGGTTCTGATACCATGCAATACTTTAATTAATTACTCGGCTCATGGAATAGGGAGTGCACTTAGCAAATCTGCAAGATATGAAGGACCACAAACATTATTTTTTTTTCAGAACTATATCAGAATTTAGTACGAATCAATGGACCTAGAAGAAAGTTCAGAAGTGAAACCACACATCAGTTAGAAAAAGACCAGTTAAGCAGCATTCTGCTGCCATAAGAAAAACAAGCATGGGATCTATGCTGGGATATGTAAGTAGGTGTCTGATACATTAAAGCCAGTGCTGTTCAGACTTCAGCTGGAGTACTGTGCCCAGACTTGAACTCTGTTCTTCTACAAAGATGAGGACCCACAGGAAGAAACCCAGAGAGAATAATAAAAACAACTGGAGGTCCAAAACCCATCCCCTATGAGGAAAGATTAATATTGCTGTGTTTATTCTTTCAGAAAATGGAGGGGATAGATGATGCCATCAAATAACCTGAAGACTGTTGCTTCCTGCATCCACTGAGATAAGCTCATTACCTCTTGTCCTACACTGCAGAAAAGTAGATTAGGTTAGAGTTTGGAAAATATTTCTTACTTCCAGGTTAGTTTGGGACTGGAATGCATTGCTTGGGGGGGGGGGTGCTGTCTTCCACCACTGGAAGTTTTGAGAATGAAAGCCTCAGGAGCACTTAACATCAATTTGCCCTATTTCCTTTTTTTTTTTTTTTTTTGGTGGGGGGGTAGGGTGGGGTGGGTAGTTTTGAAGAAAAACACAGTTTTAACATTCTATCAGCTGAATCAAGGAAAGCAGCAAAAAGATAGGAGGTGTAGTTTTGGGACTGCCATAAGCTGGATGCTTATTTACACCAATGAACCAATTAGATTTTTCTTCCAAATGCTTAGCTAGATGATGAAAAATATGCCTGACTGGGGAATTCTTGTCTATATTGTAGTTGCCAAAATGGCTAGCACTGGTTCATCTGAGCTAGTAGAAGGGGGAAAAAAATCTCTAAAATTCATAAGATCTCTAGTTTCTGTAACTTTTCTGTACGTAGCGGATCAATCTTTGTTTCTTTTCACTGTACTATGGGGTTGTAGTGCATGTGTGACTTCTATTAATAGATTCATCCTTTGGTTTGCTGGAGTTGATTGTCTTGCAACATCTTAATTGAAAGGGAGGTGGTAATTACAGTTTATTCAATATTCAAAAGAAACAACAAGTAGAAAATAAGATTTCAAAGTTTATCTGCTGTATTTATCTGTAAAGTATTGAGACATCCTCCCCTACCACACACTTGAGTATCTTCCATGAAGAACACAACCATCTCGTTCTTTTATTCCTCCCAAACTGTAGGAAGAAGAATTCGATTAGCTAGCATTTGTGTTTGTGCCTATAGATGAGTAACTTTAACTAAAGTCACATCAAAGAAAAATGCTGCACTTGGCTTCTTTGAAGTCCTGCAGCCATTCTTGCCTTGAATAGAGAAGACTGCCATGGTCAGGGGCTACCTTCTGTGAAACACCTTTGTCTCTTGTGCTTTTACCTCCCTGAAACAGATTTCTTAGGTCCAGCGGATTGTAACTATTAATGGAAACAGACTCATTTGAAGACAAAGTCTCTCAGGCTGATGGTTCAAATGCAACAGAAGACTTGAACAGAGAGACATGCAGTTCAGGGGGACTCTGTGCATCAAGGGAACTGTTTGCAATGATGTTTACCGTGTTTTGCACCAGTGTAACTGGAGGGAGGCTATGCAAGTGAGACTGTCAGTTGGTAGCACGTAGATCTCTGTGGCCAAGACTGTGGTGAGATTCCTAGCCAGCTTTCTACCTAGCTGGAGAACAGGAATTTCTGATTTGGCGCATTTAGCCACACGGAGGAGTTCAAAAGGAACAGATGAACCAATTTAATAAGCCGAGTGAGTAGATTTGATGGGAGCAGTAAACACTAGTGTTCACTAGAAACAACGTGGTTCAGCAAACCCAGTCCTCCAGATTTTGTACATTATGCAGTTTTGTTGAATGGTGCTGTCAGCTTACATCTCTTTATTCAGAGACAGCACCCATGGCATATGTTATTCCACCAAAGCCGTAAACTGTACATCACTGTCCACTGGCAACAGCAACTTTGCTCATTTAGAATAATAGTGATGCATGGTTTTGTTTCTGTAAGTACATCAGTTCTCCCAATTGCCATGGACCTAAGGACATTAAAAGGCTTTAACTGGCCTTATCAGCCTGATCTGGGACCCCTACTCTGGCACCTTCTCCCCATAATGAGAAGGGACTCTGGGACT
This sequence comes from Porphyrio hochstetteri, assembly GCA_020800305.1. Lineage (NCBI taxonomy): Eukaryota > Metazoa > Chordata > Aves > Gruiformes > Rallidae > Porphyrio > Porphyrio hochstetteri. Next base: position 30,398,847 of record CM036905.1, on the reverse strand, counting down.
CCATTTAAGCTCAGGCCCAGGCCACCAGTGTGTGCCAGTGCTGTGCCTTGGGCGAGCCTGTCTTGATTGCTCCTTCTTTGAATGAGCCTCAGACCTAAATTATAGGTGTAGGTCTACATCTAAGTCTCTAATTCTGTCTCTTGCTCTTCCTGACAAGGCTTCCTGAATGGATCCTGAACTTGATTTGACATCTCGCCTTGTGTGATGGCCACTAGGTGTATGACAAAGCCTGTTGCTATCGCTACCTTAGCCCTGTTCTTGACTGTGCCCTCATTGGTGAGGTTCACCCATGGCTCCAAGCTCACTATGCCTGGAGCAGCAGCCCTGCTCTAATGTATAGCACAGGAAGGAACCAAGGGTTGGATAAGAGTACCCTTTTAAAATGGATTTTTTTTTCCTTCAAAAAATGTCCTTACTTCTCTTATTTATGTTTCTGGAGCTAATCCAAATGGTTTCAACTTTTAATTTTAACTATGTAAGTTATAATTTCTGTGGTTTGTTGCTGCCTGACTTTTGAAGTATTACATACAGAAAATTACAGGAGTACTTTGACAAAATAAATCTGTCGGTGATTAATTTTAGAACAGTCAAATGCCTTTGGAACTGTATTGCTTTTATTTCTTGAAATGCAAGATCTCTAATCTGGTTAAGACAGCAGATCGTCATGCCAAGTACAGTCGTTGTACAGGATTAAGAACTATAGGATTACAGATCCTAATTATAGACTCTTGTCAGTTTACTATGTCTTAATGCATTGTTTTCAACTTCTGATTCCACTTGTCATGTCTCTCTGCAATCATGTTTTTAATGAACTTTCTGATGCATCTTCTGATTTGGCAAACCTGTATTCTGATAGCATTGCCTGGGTTCTATTGGAGGTCAGTATTAGCAAATTAAATAATTTTAAAGGTCAGAGCTCTTCAAACTGATCATCTCTGTTCTGAGTTGTTGAACAAACTTCAAATTATACTGCTATTTGAATGTTACAGTTCTTGTACTTCTTGGTTTCTCAGCTTTAAGATTGCTTCCAGAAAAAACTGTGGACAGTGAGTTTCTGTAGTCATTGTTCATGCTTGAGCCCACTTCTAGTCAATAAAGGAATGTAGAAAATGTACAGAAAAGGAATTTAGAAGATATTATTTATGGGTAATATATTTACTTTACAATGAATGACATTGATACTTTTATCTTTTGACATCTTCTTTGTCACAGAATCACAGAATCACAAGGTTGGAAAAGACCTTTAAGATCATTGAGTCCAACCATTCACATTCTAAACTAAACCATATCCCTAAGTACTTCATCTACCCTTTTTTTGAACACATCCAGGGAAGGTGACTCAACCACCTCCCTGGGCAGCCTGTTCCAGGCCCTGACAACTCTTGCAGTAAAAAATTTTTTCCTAACATCCAATCTAAACCTGCCCTGGCCCAGCTTCATGCCATTCCCCCTTGTCCTATCACCTGTCACCTGGCTGAAGAGACCATCACCTACCTCTCTATAACCTCCCTTCAGGTAGTTGTAGGCGGTGATAAGGTCTCCCCTCAGCCTCCTCTTCTCTAGGCTAAACAGCCCCAGCTCCCTCAGCCGCTCCTCATAGGATTTGCCCTCCAGCCCCTTCACCAGCCTGGTTGCCCTTCTCTGGACTCGCTCCAGGACCTCCATGTCCTTCTTATGGTGAGGAGCCCAGAACTGGACACAGTACTCGAGGTGTGGCCTCACCAATGCCGAGTACAGGGGCACAATCACCTCCCTAGACCTACTGGCCACACTGTTTTTGATACAAGCCAAGATGCCATTGGCCTTCTTGGCCGCCTGAGCACACTGCTGACTCATATTCAGCCTGCAGTCAACCAACACCCCCAGGTCCTTCTCTGCCTGACAGCTCTCCAGCCAGTCTCCCCCAAGCCTGTAGCACTGCATGGGGTTATTATGTCCCATGTGCCGCACTCTACACTTGGCCTTGTTAAACTTCATCCCATTGGACTCAGCCCATCGGTCCAGTCTGTTCAGATCCCTCTGAAGAGCCTCCCTACCCTCAGGCAGATCAACACTTCCTCCTACTTTAGTGTCATCTGCAAACTTAGTGAGGGAGCATTCAATCCCTTCGTCGAGATCATTGATAAAGATGTTGAACAAGACTGGACCCAGGACTGAGCCCTGGGGGACGCCACTCGTGACCGGCCTCCAGCTGGATTTTGTTCCATTTACCACCACCCTCTGGGCTCAGCCATCCAACCAGTTTTTAACCCAGCTGAGGGTCCACCTGTCCAGGCCAGTGGCAGCCAGTTTCTCAGTCAGAATTCTGTGAGAAACTGTATCGAAGGCTTTAGCAAAGTCCAGGTAGATCACATCCACAGCCTTACCCTCGTCCATTAAGCGGGTCACCTTGTCATAGAAGGTGATCAGGTCACTTTGACAGGATCTACCTTTTGTAAACCCATGTTGAGTAGGCCTGATTCCCTGGCCATCATGCATGTGCTGCATGATAGCTCCCAAGATGACCCTCTCCATGAGCTTCCCTGGGACTGAGGTCAGACTGACAGGCCTGTAGTTCCCTGGATCCTCCTTCCGACCCTTCTTGTATATGGGTGTAACATCTGCCAGCCTCCAGTCAACTGGAACTTCCCCAGTCTGCCAGGATTGCTGATAGATGATTGTCATATTAATTTGCCCTCAATGAACTTCTTGCTTGGTGGATTCTAGGGTGAATGTGCCACAGAGAACATTATTTGTCTGTAGCTATGTCTTGCAGGACTGGCCAAACAGGATTCTTTCACATTCAGTGGAAAGCTGTCAAGATAATTAACTTTTCAATTATTGACTGGAATGTGGCCTAGATTCCTTAACTGATGAATGGGACAAGATCTTGTTTACATTTGGTTTTTGTTCTAAAAACAATGCTAAAGCTCCTCGCATTGCAGCACATGGTTCTGTTCAGCTGCACTAACAACAAAGAAAGTACATTGCCCATCTGCTGTCATCTGAAGAGTATTTTTTGGTGATCTAATCGAAACAGTGGCAAAATGGAATCTTGTTGGAAAGCTGCTATAAACCATTTACCTACTGCTTTGGAAGACACAAAAAACCCTAATGGGTACAGACTGTGACTCCTAAAGGAAAAAAGTAAAGGCTGCACATTAACCTCTGAAAAGCTAGAAAATTGCCTGAACTACCCTAGTGATGTCAGGGCCAAAGTAATGATGCCTTAAGGACATAGGCAAGCCAGTGTTAGAGGTAGCAGTAATATCTCTTTATCTGAAAAACTAGTAGAGCCAGAAAACAGCATCTTTTTAGCAGGTGGGGCCTATTTTAGATCTACATGTGGCCTTATTTCACAAGTATTGTGCATATAAATTACAGTTCAGTCTTTAATTATTATATACATTAGGTGGGCTTGGCACCTCATCTGGGGCAGTGCATGCCCTGTGAATGAAACTGAATAATGATCTGGCATAAGTCTCATTTTTAATTGTGTAATCCTGTGCCTTTGTTAATGTGCACCATTAAGTATAGAATTATTAACTTCCCTGTGCTTTTTTCAGTTACAAAACATTCAGACTTTAATAGCCCCATCCTTGCGTGTCCTCGAACCGAAGCAATGTTTTAACCCTCTCTTCCAGGTGAGGAGCGGAGGCACAGAGATGTCCGTTGATCCCTCCTGCAGCTGCGAGCGCTTGCAGCCTGTCCACTTTCAGCCTCCCTTCTTGTGAAATGTGGCACCTGACAGCCCTGCGCTGTGTTGGCTACGAGTGTCCAGTTTTCCAGCCAGGCCTTAAGGGAATGACCTAACAGCGTTTCATGGGCCACCCTGGTGCTGCTTGCAGAGCAGAGATAGAGGCTGCCCCTGACCCGTCCGTCCCGGCTTCGAGATATGTCTGCCTGCCTTCAGCCTCCTCCTGACAGACCTTCTGGCCCCCTGAAACCCCGGCTGCCTGTTGGCAGTGTGGCTGGCTATGAGGACCAGCGGGGAAAGGCTTCCTGAGCCTATCCCTCAGAAGTGTTTTGGGGCACCGGTCGGCGAGGGCACACATCGATGCCTGAGCGTCTCCACTGACCGGAGGCTGCTCTACCCGGCTTTGCACCGCGCTCGGCTCCTGGGGTGGGAGACGGCCTCCGGGGGCGCTCAGCCTGTCCCCCGGCCTGAGGGAGCTGCCGGGGGCGGGGGTGGAAGTTGCTCTCCCGCCTCCTCTCCGCACCCCTCACCTAACCCGGGGCCGGAGCCCGAGGGCGGTCACTGGCTTCCACCGCTAGGGGGCGGCGGCGGGGGTCGCGTACACCTGCCCCCCCACCGCCCCCCTTGCGGGCGGTGCGTCCGCGGGGCGCATGCGCGGCGGCTGCCCAGCGCCCCGCCTCCCCAGGTTGGCTGAGGGGACGCGGTGCGGCGGCCGTTCTTGTTGGGCTCGGCAGGTACGTGGCGGTGGGGCTGTCTGGTTCCAGGTCCCGCTGGCGGGAGGGGGGCGGCTGGCTGGTCGGCCGGACTGACTGCGTCTCCCCGATAGCGCCGCCGCACCTGCCCGGCGCCGCGCTCCCGGGAGCCTGTGCCCGGGCGGGCGGAGTCGGCGCAGCCTGGGAGGGCTGCCCCTTGCCAGGGTACGGTGGCCAGGGGCGGGCGGGCTTCGTCGCACTGGACTCGCCGCCTGCCCGCTGTGGCCACCCCGGCTGCGGGGACTGGGGTGGGGGACTGAGGGGTGTCGCGTATTCCACACACCCCCTCCCCATCCCCCGGAAGAGCGCGGGTCAAGTGGCGGCCCGGGCGTGCCGCTCTGGCAGGCAGCGTGCGGCGGGAAGGCGCTGTTGCCCCCGGTGCCGCAGGCTCCCCCGGGGTTTGCGTGGGTGCTTCCAAATCTGGCTGCGGCCGAAGGCAGAACTGGCAAAAGTTGGGGAGGGTCAGCCCGGGAAGCGTCGGGTGCACCTGCCCCGGGCGAGCCGGCCGAGGCGACGGACAAAGAGCCGTCGCATACCCGGAGCGAGCGGCTCGGGGCAGCCGCCCTCCCCTCAGAGCTACCTGCGTGCGGGCAGCGGCCCTTCCGAGGCGTCTGAGGGCTGGTGGGGAAGGGCGCCCGGGCGGGAATGCCTGAAACGGGAGGGGGGAGTTGTGAGGAGGGGCTAAGCTGGTGCTGAAGTCTCCTCCTTCGCTCGGAAACCTGTCGGCGGGAGAGGACAGAGGCGGCGGGAGGATAGCAGGGCTGCTGGGGCAGTTCGCAAACTTCCCCCCCCTCCCTGCCCCGCGTGTCTGACTGCTCTAAGGTCTTGGAGCAGTACTGAGGGTAGTACCCGGTCGGCGAGAAGTAGCCTTGTAAGCTTCCAGTTAACCTTAATTTCGTAACGCACTTAGGTTCGAGGGTAAGGCGCGGAAAGGAAATTCTGGTTACAAGTGGGTTGCAAGGGATGAGCTGTGCAGAAATTCGTGCTGCCTCAGTGCTGCTGCTCCGCCGGTTTCCTGAGGGTCCCGGGGCTCTGGGAGCAGGAGAACACGGAGCGGCCACATCCGTACCGCTACCCTCAATGCACGTCTTGCTGACAACAAGAAACAGTGTTTTTCATGGGTTTGAGAGTGGTTTATGTTTTGTTTGCGGATGGTGCACTAAGCTTTGCGTTCTTGGATTCGTTCACCCTGTTCATTTGTAAGTGTGTGTTCTTGGGAAGTCTCAAAAACAGTGATCTAGATAGCAAAAATAATAAATCTTCCACAGACTGATAACTGTGAAGTTATCAGCTTCTCTTTTGAAGCAGATGTAAGGTTATTCAGTCTAGAAGCATGTATTGGCAGCTACCATCTGTTCAAATATTTGTATTCCTGGGTAAAATATAGGGCAAAACCTGAGGTCTTGTTCCTTTAATATCTTTATTGTTGTTTTTATTACAGATCTGTTTAATGAGTTCTGGGGAGGGTTAAAGTCAGGCCTCCTTTATTTGTGTCTTGGCAGTCATTCTTCTGCTGTGCTTGGTTAATGTTACCTAGTGAGCAAAGAAGGATAAATAATTTACCATTCTCATTATGCTTTTAATAAATAACAAATGGGAGTGTACCTCACAGCTGTGACTGAAATATCCATCTTGTTACACTATATTTAAAAGCGGATTTTTTTTCTGTAGGAAAACAGTCACAATAAGCCTTTTGATAATAGACTGCAGCTATCTTCATAGCTTTTTATTGACTTGATTTAAAATTCATGGTAAATGCCAAATGAGCTGGTCTCTCACTGTTCCACTTATGCTTATGGATTTTTCCCAGCAAAGAAATATGTAGCTTGGATTTGTATTTTAAGACCATTTTTAATATGGTATTTAAGATTTTGTCCTACTGTTGCTTGACTAAAACTTTAATTGCTTTTAGTAATATGGTAATTCCCCCCCCCCCCCCCCCCCGAATTAGTAAAATGTTTATTTAAATGCATTTGCAGATACATTTAGAAAATGTTATGTCTGGAAGTTGTAATAACTTTTACTTCAATGTACTAATTGAATATTTTCAGTGGTAACTGAAAATGAAAGGATCTTTAGGTCCAAGTCTCGGCAAGAATGACATTGCAGTCACAGTGATAGGGCTTAAACCTGAGATGGGATTGTGAAGTTCTTTCCAAGATAAGGCAGAACAGTGTTCTGTCTTTAAAAAAAAACCCTGAACCATTAATGCAGCATCTGCAAAGAAAATATTTGCAGTTAAATCAACTTGGTTTAGAGGATCCTTGTTAACTGAGCAGTGTTCTTTGATTGTTTGTTTATAATAAAGGTTTTCAGTGTTTTACCTTGCAGAACACTGATTTTACTCTCTAGTAAGAGGTCTATTGTCTACCAGACACTAAACCACTTTTGTTTATTGGTTTCATAAACACTTCTTAAATATAGATCACTGACTCTTGTGTGCTGCTTGTTTCTATAAGAGACACGCTTAGTGGCTGCAACTGTATTTTTCTAGTTGAAGATATTCCTATAGTAATGTTTTCAAAAGACAGTTCAGCAAACAAAAAATCTTTTCCCTTTCTCAAGTCTGGCTATCAGATAGACTACGTGTTTCTTTTAAAACAGCCCGAAAGAGTTCTTTGGATACCTGTCATGAGAGCAAAGAATAGAAAAAGACCCACATCATAGTTTTAGATGATAAAACTAGTGGGACTGAAATAAAAAAATATTCCAAAAACCAAGGGTGGTTTTGCTAGCTCTTAAATTCTGTAGGCTAGCCTAACTTGGGGTTTACCTTCTGTTTATCATCTGTTGGTAAATATGTAGTGCAAGGTCACTCACAAATAGAGCATCTAAAGACCAGAGTCACTCAGTGCTTTCTTTTGTCTCGTGTCTTACTGCTTGAAAAAAAGTTGTGTATTTGGGCTTCTACAGTAGATGTTCCTATCATAATGGTAAAGGTGGGAATTGTTTTTTGCAAAACTTAAGGAAATTCCTGTGCCAAGTCTTGTATTTTATTTGTATAAAGAACTGGCATCAATAACGGTGTTTAAACTTGCTTGAATTCTGTGGCTAAGCTTAAATATAAAATCCTCCAAACTTCTTTACCCTTTGCCAGCATCTGATGAATGTCTCATACTGGATAGATGTAGTTGTGAACTTTACATTAATGTCCATATGTGCCTTAAAACAATTTTACTTTTTAAACTGCCTGCATCTAGTGTGTATAGGAATGGAGTTAGCAATACTTAATTGAACTGCATCTTTAAAAGGTATTTATTAGTTCACTACTCCTAATTCCCAACTGAGTTCTTCAGAGCTTATACCATATTACATTCCAGACTGTATAAGGCTGAATATTTCAAAATTGGTTTTTTGCACTGCTGAGAAAAATGCAGGCCCAGTGCTGGGCTAATGCCAGTCCTTTTGCAGAATGGCCACAGAAAATCCACTTTCCTATTCCCTCCCAGATTCACTGAAACAGTCGTTGGGAGTCTAATAAATGAAGTCATTAAGACTTTATATCGTTTTAAGCGTAAAAAATTATGGCTAACAGGCACCCTTTTTTAAAAAAAAAGTTTAGAAACAGTAATTTCTTTTTCCTTATGGGTTTTTTTTTTTCACTCGAGCTGGTAACCCTTCTGTTGTGATGGTGCTCTTTACTATTAAAGCTCTAAATGATATTTTTTTGTGCTGGTGATTTTTTTTTTCCTTTTAAATGAGCTATAACAATTAGGAGATTGTTCAAAGTTACTATCTTCAACCAGTCTTGTATTTAAAAGCAGTCTCTTGAAAAAAACAAACTCTGCAGTTTGTAGTGGGCAGTTTCCAACAAGACTTTACTTTTTTTTCCCCTCACAACAGACCACAGCAAATACTGCTTTTCAGGAAGCTTTGTAGTATTTAGTGACTGCTTTGTTTCAGGCAAGTAGCTGAACCCCTCTTAGAGCAGTAACAGGAAAATTAGGTTGCGCATTTTGATTTGACTGCTGTTGAAAATGTTCACAGTTCCTGGTTCCTGTTACAACCTGTAGAAATTTGTTGTGCTGACTGTTAAACTGTTTTCTTTGTAGTGCATTTGCATTTTAATATTAGATAAATTAACAGATTTGAGTATGGCTTTGTCATGAAGTTACTTGGGTAGTCAGCAGTGCAAGCGTGGCACTGGAGAGGTAATAAAAAGCTGCAGCATTTTGACAGCTTCCACCAAATTTGCATTATTTCCAGATGAAAGTATAAGGAAGTTAATTTACTTTGTTTCATCCTGATTTATTACAGTACTTGAATTTTTTACATCATCCAAATTGCATACTATCAGCCGAGACAAAAATAATCATGTATTTGGTAGGTACTAATGCTGTTATCCCAGACATAGATACAGAGTGAGAGAAGAGCTCCTTGAGAGTACCCTGCTGAGAAGGACTTGGGGATTCTGGTAGATGAGAAACTTAGCATGAGCCAGCAGTGTGCTCTTGCAGCTTGGAAGGCCAATGGTATCCTGGGCTCCATCAGGAGAGGGGTGGCCAGCAGGGGCAGGGAGGTGATTGTCCCTCTCTGCTCTGCCCTCGTGAAGCCCCATCTGGAGTACTGTGTCCAGATCTGGGGCCCCAATACAAGAAAGATGTAGAACTGTTGGAGAGGGTTCAGAGGAGGGCCACGAAGATGATTAGAGGGCTGGAGCACCTGCCCTACGAAGAGAGGCTGAGGGAGCTGGGCTTGTTCAGTCTGGAGAAGAGAAGGCTGTGGGGGGACCTCATTGCAGCCTTCCAGTACCTGAAGGGAGCTTATAAGCAGGAGGGGATTCAACTTTTTAAAAGGATAGACAATGACAGGACAAGGGGGAATAGATTAAAACTAAAGGAAGGAAGGTTTAGATTAGATATTAGGGGGAAGTTTTTTACAGAAAGAGTGGTGAGGTGCTGGAACAGGCTGCCCAGAGAGGTGATGGATGCCCTGTCCCTGGAGGTGTTCAAGGCCAGGTTGGATGGGGCCCTGGGCAACCTAGTGTAGATCCAGGCCTGAGGTTGATGGCCCTGTCTGTGGCAGGGGGGTTGGAGCTCTATGATCCTTGGGGTCCCTTCCAACTCATACCATTCTATGATTCTATTCCAAGCTTTCACCATACATTAAAGCAGTAGAGAAAGTATTAGAGAAAATTCAGTATGTTGTTTAAGTGTGCTGCCCTGAAATGTCAGAATATCAGCTTTTGTTCACAGTAGCAGAATTACTACTAGAGAGTGCTGTGTCAACACTGTTGGGTTTTTTTTTTTTTTAACAAACTGTCAGCTTGGCTCCTAGTAAAGTTCTCTGCTTACCACACGCTTCGTGTTCCTTCACAGCAAGGCTGTTCCTTGCTGCCTCAGTCAATAATATGACCCCCCCACATCCAGCCTTAACAAAGACTATAATCTTAATGATACCAAGATTTATCACGGGGTTTTTTTTCTCCTTTTGCTTACTATTCATTTTAAGAGGTCTTTCCCAAAAAAGAGCTTTTATTTTTAGCACCACCTAGCTTTTTGCGTGTAGATTTGGCTTCACTAATGCATGACACGTGTTCAGCTGATTTGAAACGGAGATATTTAATACGGGCTTCTTTGTCTTGTATGGGTGGTGCACCCAGCTTCTGCCTGCTCGCTGCTAAGTGAGAAGTATGCTAGGAAAGAGAAATGTTGTGAATGGAAAGTGTTTTACACAGATGGTATGCTTATGAGTGCCCGTTTGACAGGCTATGGGAAAAGTTTAGCTGAGGGACCTTATTTTCAGCTCTTCCAGGAATAACTTGTGTAACGTTTTTACTTTCTGTATTAGAAAGAGCTCAGGTTTTGATCACTCAGATGTACATGGATTTATTTACTCACAAATCTCTCTTGTTTGTTTAGGCTGAGGTTGATATTTAATGTTTAAGCAGAGTGATAGTCTTGTAAATAAAATCCCATTTTCTTTTTTTTTACTATTAACAACACTGTAGGATACAGGGAGGTTGGGTGGAAAAGCCATAGGAAGGGAGTTAAGTGGAACATTTCTCATCCGAGTGGGATCATGTAGGTAGGATAGATTTTTTTTTTTTTTTTTTTTAAAACAAACATGCTACTTTGCATATTGTAGATTGATGTGATGGTCTGGAGGCTGAGCTAGAAATGCATTTGAACATTTGGATCACTTCTCTCTGTGCGAGCCAGCATAACTTTCTGCACTTCATAACATAGCTGAATTTGTGTAAATTATCATAAAGATATAGAATGACGTATCTTTGACCCTATTGCTTACTTGATGTACATAAAGTATTTGGTCCAAACAGGTAGTCCTAGGATTTGTGCAGGAATAGTAAAATACATTAAAAACTGAGAAATAATTTTTTTCCTGCAACATAGCCATATTTTTGGAAATGGCTAAATAGTATTTTTTAAAAAGTTGGTTTGAGGGGAAAAAACCTGTCAGAAAATTTCATCCCAATCGAGTATGCAGCTGAAAACAACCAGCAGTACTGGTGATGCAAAATACTATGGTACCGCTATTGAACATCAAATCAGACTGAGTTTTCAGTGGGACTGTGGATTTGTACTTCAAGTTTGAAATCAAATCAACAGAAGGGGAGACATGGTCAAAGAGTTGTTCCTGTTTTCCTCTCAGCTGCACGTTCTCAATCTTTGCTCCTGTTGGGTGGGGTTTGGTGCACTTTCCCAGCTGCTGCAGACATAGAAAAGGCAAGGAAGGCATCTGGGCAGCCTTTCTACATCCCAGTTCACAAGCCTGTATTTTCTGTTAATTGTGAGGACTGGAATCGAAAGAGTCGGAAATGTGAAGAGGCATCTTGGTGGTGTTGCCAGTATGTTGCCATTGGGTATGGCTTACTTGGTGGTCAAAAAAGAGGAGAATGGTGGGAACGGTGAAAGTGAATGTGTTTTTGCAGATGTGAGCCTGACTTTGGGACTGATGAAGTGGATATTTTCAACTGGACTGATGAACTTTAAAGGACTGTTTCTGCAATTCTGGTTTTTTTCAAGATGGTATTACCTTAAATGTAAAACAGTGGCATCTGATAGTTGCACTGTAGAGCTGGAAACATTTTCAAAATTTAACCTTGAAGAAATGTCCTGTAGCTCTGGCAGTCCTATTTAAATTTGTTGACTCAACAGGCTTTATGATCACGTAAAGCATGTAGTTAGGCTGCTTATAAGTAGAACTTAGGGGAAAACAAACAAGAATATTTTTCAACTTATATAAAGTCAAAGATAAGCTCTTCATCTCTTTTTCAGTAGAAGAGCTTCAAAGCACACAACTGTGATTTTTTTTTTTTTTTGTGTGTGTAAATCATGCTTGTATAATTGCTGCTAGCACAAAAATTTCTCCATAAACTGGGGAAAAAACCCAACCCCCAACCCAAAACAAAAAAGCATACTTTTTTATCCCTGTAAGGTTCTTTTTGTCCCTTAAGTCTGGACAGTTTTGTAAAGGTTGTTGATTATTTTTCTCTGGGAGTGAGTAACAGAAAAAATGACACATTGCTGTTTGAACAAAGGCATTTCTTCCACAGGTACCTGGTAGAGCAACTTGTTTAATGTGAGTGCATACACACTCAGTACGATACTTGAGATGCAAACCCATTTTGAACAGTGTTCTTTAAGATGACCAAAAAGTATTGATGTAACTCAAACGTTACTGCATATGCTTATTTTGCGTTTCATTCTTGGTATTTTCTGTGTTTTATCAAGTAGCATGTAAGTAGATGGCATCATCTCTTCATGGCGATGACCATCATCTTTCTAGATCTTCTCTCTGCCCTGTCTTTTCAGTTCTTAGAACCAAGCAGATTTCTCTGTAAAATGCATTGTATTACTTCATTTAGATGCTACAGTTCTTATGCATGTTAAGTACCTTTGTTAAGTCTTCCTTTTCTCTTTTTATATAACATGGAAAATGGATTTTGCAGTGAATAATCACTTCTAAGTAATTCCTTCACAAATTTCGTCATACTGCTTCCAATAAGTGTTGAATCATGCAGAGTTTTGCACTTTCTGATAAATGGCTAGAAAATAGGAGCTTTCTATTTGGGCTGGTAAAATTAATCTCTGGTACTTGTTTTCTGTTGATTTTATGAAAAACACATGGAATTAAAAATCAGAAGATTCTGCCAGTTAAATAGCCAATTCATACGCTTACCTGTAATGTATTTTTGGTATGAATTGTTGCCATCACTTAATCATGCAATGTATTATATTACATTGTATTTCTTGAGAAGTCTTACTGGGTAGTTCTATCAGTTCTGTGAACTACAAGAAGATCAAATGTGTTGTGTAACCAAAACTGCTATGGATTGTCATATATGTAAATATTTACTGATTTCTTTAGATTATTTGCTTCATTGAGATTAAAACTAGAAGCTTTAGGATTTTGTTTTGTTTAGTTTCTTAATGGTTCCCAGGTGCCTCCATCTTTCATGAATGTAATATTCATGTTTTGATACAAAATGACTCTAGGTTGTATTAAAGATGACTTTGTTTTATGATATAGTCTGTGTTCTTGATTTCTTCGTCCCATTTAGATGTGGAGTCTGCTGTTGGATCGGAACTCAGTGGTCCAGTGTGGAGTGAAAAAAAACTTCTGGTGAAATTGATAGTTTTGCAAGGATTAGTGCACAGTTTCTATTATGTTCTGAAGACTTCCTGATGTTTTTGTCTGGGTGGCTTTTTTAATTCAAATAGTTGTCAGATATAATTAAATATTTCCTGTTTGCATTCTAATAATAGAATCATTTAATTCAGGGTTTCATATGATGAGGCTTTTATTATGGCCAGTGATCCCTTGGAAGGCTTTCATGAAGTGAACCTCGCTTCGCCTACTACACCAGATCTTCTTGGAGTAAATGAGCCAGCAACTCAGGAACAAACTACCTCACCCAGTGTTATCTACAGACCACATCCTTCTGTTGTGTCCTCCGCTCCAATCCAACCCAACGCTTTAAATGTTTCTGACCTTCCCACACAACCTGTTTATTCATCTCCCAGACAACTGAATTGTGGAGAAGCATCAGGCATCAGGTAAGTTCTGTGTGTCTTGTCTTTAATTGATGTTTGTTTGTATATAAAATGCTTGCTTTCCTAAAGATACGATTTTAATATTACTTACAATGTTGTAATATTAAATTGTGTTCATACTGGTACATTCAACACCACTACTACCACTTCTAAAATAGTTCTTCTTAATGTGTTACAAGAATAAAAAAATATATCGCTCTCTTTTACAGCATCAATGTTACCGACGCCGTACTGTGTTCTACCTCTGGACCCCAGGGTGGGTCATTCAATCACAACAACTCCAGGAAGGAAAGCAATAATGCAGAGAGAGAGTTTTTGCAGGGTGCTACAGTAGCAGATGTTGCTGAAGGAAACGAAGATATTTTTGGGTTAAGTACAGACAGTTTATCTCACTTACGGAGCCCATCTGTCCTGGAAGTAAGAGAAAAGGGCTATGAAAGACTGAAAGAAGAACTTGCAAAAGCTCAGAGGGTAAGGCTTGTTGTCTTGTCTCCTCCTACTTTTTCTGTTTTTCAAAGGGGTTCTAATACTGCACAGTAATAGGTGGGCCAGAAGGTGCAGCCCAAGCCTACTGATTTCTTCTAGAATTGTTAGGATGTAATTATTTTATGTAAGACTTTTCTAATGTTCAGTGCTAATGTCTTGGAATTATTCCTTGTTAGTGTTTTTTCTAGTGCTGCTGCTACTGAACCACGGAAAGCTGCAATATTTGGTTAAACACACTTTTTCTTTGAAATGTAGACCATTCCTTCATTCTGACATTTGAGAATAGGAGTAATTTTGTGTCATTCTATTGTTACAGTGTAAGTATTTATAGATGCTGATTATATGCCTCTTGAGTCTTCTTTATCCTAGAGTATAAAAGTGTAGCATGTGTCATGGAATACAGAAGTGCTTTAGAACTTGTGGTGTTTCATAGAAGAATGCCTGCATAGGAAAGAAGCAATAAAGATGTAATTGGTGTTCTCTAGGATACTGCTATACTGCACTTCAAATTGAACATGGATACCTTTGATTCATTAATATTTGTAAAGCGCTTTGTCTTGTTTGGGTGGATGGTGCTATATAAATTCAAAGCCATTATCTATCACTTTAACATTGTTCTGTGCCTAAACTTCCAAGTAGATTTTTGTGCTGTTTGTGTCTGTGCCCTTTCCTCTCCCCATACATGATTCCATTCTTGTTTAGAGTTAAGCTCATCTTGTGTTTGAACTTGTTTTCCTCTGTTACCTCATCTTGTTGAATGTAGTCATCGTTTCTGTCATAGTTGCATTTGCCCTTAAAGTGAATTTTAAATATGGATTCTGACATCACTTCTGTTGATTGTTTTACTGCTTAGTAGTTGCTGCTTTGGCCAATGTGTGTGTGTGCTTAGCATTTGACCACTGAAAGGAAACATTAACCAGATCTAAGTTTGAGGACCTTGCATGTGAATATATAGTCCAGCAGTTAAACTTGGAACCTTAGAAAGTAAGAACAAATTAAAGTTTAAACTTGGGAAAAGTTCTTCCAGCTCATGACAGTACCAAAGTACAGCTAATTTGAAAACCACAACTCGGATTTGCTGCTGATACCTTGGAATTATCTTAAAGTCTTATTCAAGTGTATACCACATTGTCTCTTAAAGATTGAAATGTTTCCTTCTTTACTGCAAGATTTAAGGTCATTTTTAAGGAAATTGAGTTAAAGCTGCTAGGACAAATGAACTGTGCGCTATGTATTTTGAAACCCTTTGGGTGGTCTTAACAAATATCGATTCAGCACTAATTTGAGACTGTTGTTATCAAAGCTCTTGTGAATTGTCAACCCATTAGGTTGATTCTTACCAGTGTTACACTGGAGGGATAACTTATTTTGTCTCCTTGTCTTCTGAAGTTTGCACTGGTTCAGAGTTGCTCAGTAAAGCTGGAGTCAAAACAAAAGTCTTTACAGCCTGTGCAACAATAAACCCTATTCCTTCCGTAATACCTGCTTTCTTCCACTTCCTGTACAAGGTTTATTCTGTCCCTAATTCATCTCTGATTGCTTTCTTACAAAAGTCATGGCTGTTCATGTAGGTCTGTGCCCACTCTGTGCCCATGTATCTGGGGAGGGACTTTTTACAAGGGCATGTAACGATAGGATGAGAGGTAATGGGTATAAACTGGAAGAAGATAGATTTAGACTAGATAGAAGGAAGCAGGTTTTCACTGTGAGAGTGGTGAGGCCCTGGCACAGGCTGCCCAGAGAAGCTGTGGCTGCCCCCTCCCTGGCAGTGTTCAAGGCCAGGCTGGATGAGGCTTTGAGCAACCTGGTCTAGTGTCCATAGCAGAGGCATTGGAACTAGATGATCTCTAAGGTCCCTTCCAACCCAAAGAATTCTATGATTCTGTGATACTCAGTATGTCATGCAGTTTTAAACTTTTATTACCAAGTATATTCACTTTTATTGATGAGTACTCAGTTTAAAAATCTGTAGGGATGTAATTTATAGGTAGTGCCTGTATCTTACTGGTTCTTGTTTTGCATAATGATTTTAAATTCCCTGTAAGTCTCTGCTGTTTATTAGGAGCGGTGAGATAAGTTGTGATCAGAAAGGCAACTAGTAAGGAAAAGGGAATTTTGAAGCTTAGGGATCCATTATGTAATTTCTTTTCATGTCTCTGCTTGGATTTTTTTCTTCATATGCTCTCAGCTTTTTGTATTAGAGAATATGTGTATGTTGTGTAATTGTTAGATGTTTAAATATGGTTCTCAAAGAAATTATTCAGGGATAGAATAGAGATTTTTTTTTTCCTCTTTTGTGTATGCCTTGTATTTCTTAAGACTACAGACATCACTTCTCAAAGTAAATGGCATTGCTGGCAAAATTGTTTTAAAAAAAACCCAAAAAAAGCCTTTTTAAAAATTTGTTTATTGAGGAGAAGAAACACACTTCCTACTTCAGTCTGGGCTGTTGCAGCACAAAGTCATGTAATGAGATTGGGAGAAAGGTTGGGTCAGAGATAACAGCAGAGCAGCATTGTATGCTAATGGAGCATATAAGATTTGATATACTTTTGCCTTAAAATGCCCCTCTAGTTAAAATGACAGGGATTTTTCAGTCTTTGAGACCATTCAGTTAATTGTTCCTTATCTTTTTTCGCTGAAGACTTAATTTCTGGCTATATTCTATGAAGTGGAGCTGAAGAGCCCTAGCTTTATATGATCTGAACCTTTCTCCTTGTTTTGCTACCCTTTTAAAGTAGCGTAAGGAAAACTGAGAAGGTGTTAAAAGGCTGAGTGATTCAATGCCTGAGACCTTACCTCCCGAGGTCTCTCTGCATTTGCATTTTCTCTGCCGTGTTTGGATTGAGCTGTGTCACCGTGGTTACTGAAGGCAGAACAACATATAGATAACACCAGAGAGAACGGTGATGGTATTTTGGTATGTGGTTATTTCTTGATGTGCATGCTTAGTGGACTGCTTGGAGAAGAATACATTTTGCCTGCTTTTCATCTTTATTAGCACATTGTGCATATGTTGGATAGCTCTCTTGTGATTTCTGAGCTGTGGCAGTTCATAGTCATGTTTCCTTGAATCTTTATGTGATTTGGCCCTGAAGTTATTTCTCATGATTCAGCCTGTCAATATAATGTCATCCATGACTGCAGAGAGAAACTTAGTTTTCTGTCTTGATACGTTTTCTCTTGGAGTGTTGAAATTACCAGCTCTCACTGGTGGTTAACCCCCTTCTCTGATAAGCAAAGAGTGGTCTACCAGAGATGTTGGTAGAATACTAGATGTTGGATGAATACTGTATTCCATTTGAGATTGAATTCCATACTTCCCACGGTCTTTAGAGTAAGATCTGTAGGCTTGTTGGTACCAAGTAAAAACAGGTTTGGCTTTTTGTAGAAGAAATATGAATTGCTGGTATTTTCCTAGTAGAGTGAAATTGAGAGGTTTTTTTCCATACTGATACAGTGATTCTTGTGAAAAAGGTGACAGTATAGAATGTGGTATTGTGCATTTTAGTGTAGTTTAAGAACCAGACCCTCAGTTCTAGATTTTTCTTTCAAAGGCCTCAATTTCTGTATGGGTTCTTTATCTCTAAAACAGTGTTACAATTCAATCTCTTGTCTCCAGATCTTGTGTGTTGATACAGGTGTTAGAGTAGATTTTTTTTTCTAGTTGTTCTGCCTGTATTGTCAAAGAATCCAATGTAACAGAGGCTGCTGCCATTATGATGTGTGTTTCTGCAGAGGCTAATGTTGAGGGTTAAATCTTTGGTTTTCCACAATAAAACACGACATTCTAAAACTCTGCATGAATTAATGAATAGATTCACAACGATTATCCAGGCATTCCAGCAGTACTATACAGTGCATTCAGCATTCTTCAGTTTTTATTTGCTCAGAAGTTAATGAAAATTAAAAATGAGGATGCTCCAGGATAATACACCGCCCCAGAACTCCACAGAAGAGTGTACTTGCAAACTTTTCTAAAACACATTGCTGCTGAGTTGTAAGGCCACTGGCTTGTGGTTGTTAAAGACCAGTTGGTTCTCCCAAGGTATCTTTGAGTGATTAAAGTTTTCATTTTCCACACCTCTGATCCTGTGTAGCTTATTGTAGGCATAGAAACTTTCTCAGACAAGTAGACTACATGCAAGCAAAACGTGCAGTCTTCACCCACACCATAAGATACTAATTCAGTAGTTTATGATATGCTCTTATCTCTGAAAAGATATTTTGGACGTTCTCTACATGAAACACTCTTGCCCATTGCAACCACATTTACTAATTTTTATGTAGCTTGTTTAACCTGGGTGCTAAGTGAAGACCAATCAAATAGAAATACTGCAATATAAAGACAAACTTTTTTGACAGCTTTCTGATTTTAGGTGATAGCTGAGCTGGAGGTTGGTCTCTTCTCCCAAGTAACAAGCAATAGGATGAGAGGAAGTGGTCTCAAGGTGCATCACGGAAGGTTCAGATTATATATTAGGAAGAATTTCTTCACTGATGGAGTGGCCAGGCGTTAGAACAGGCTGCCCAGAGAGGTGGTGGAGTCACCATCCCTGGAGGTATTTTAAAAATGTGT
Source organism: Porphyrio hochstetteri (assembly GCA_020800305.1). Lineage (NCBI taxonomy): Eukaryota > Metazoa > Chordata > Aves > Gruiformes > Rallidae > Porphyrio > Porphyrio hochstetteri. Next base: position 30,380,337 of record CM036905.1, on the reverse strand, counting down.
AGATGTGGCACTCCAGGACACGGTTTAGTTGACATGGTGATATTGGACAGATGATTGGACTCTATCACCTTAGTGGTCTTTTCCAACCTTAAAAATTCTATGATTCTGTGAAAATCTTTGCTACTTTATCTTCTGCATCTAGTTCTGACTTAGTGAAATTGCTGAACTAGATTCAAGATTTTTTTTCTCTCTAGAATTTAGAATGACTTGTTTTGATGCAGTAATTTGCATTCCTTCTCTCACTGGCTCTTTCTAAAGACCCATTTTGTAGTCTGTGAAGATTAAAGTGAAATAAGCAATAATATGATTCTGATAAAGGATTTTTTTCTTAACTTTAAAGTTTATTTTCAATGTAAGGGTTTTTTTTTAATTGCCTACTTTGGTAACTGTGTGTTGAACTTTATAACAGCTCATCTTCATATAGGTACTTAGAACTGCAATGTGCCAAAGACTGCAACATCAATGGTTTGTGTAGCACACGTAGTTGCCCTTTCCACCTCTATATTGCATATGCCTGTGAAGTCTCCAGCAATGCCTTTAAGACACAAGCAGTAGTAATGTTTCTAATAACTGCTAAGCTTTTTGCTTTGGGCACTTTTATTTCTGCCTTCCTTAAAAAGCCTGAGCTACTGAACTTGCTTGGCAAAATGATGTGTTATGTTATGCTCCTCTTGAATCATGTCATGGAAACTTGCCTAGTGTTTGACAAATTTAGCTAATCAGCTATGCATAGTAGACTGCCTGATGTCCTCTCCTTTTTGTTTTCATTAGTAGCTTTACTTCTCTGCCTGATTTTTTTTTAATCTAACCCCCTCTCCCCATTTGTTCCAGTTGCAGGCAAAACTGTAATCGTCTTATTTAAGCTAATATATTGATAGTGGTAGCCCAGAAGTGAACTTGATGTAGTTCTGCCTTCATTGTGAGTTTGGTAACTCTTGCCCTGAATATTAATATAACCTCTTTTTAAGGTGTAATATGTCTTATGTTGCATTTTCCTTAAACAATGAAATGCACGAAAATAAGTGTATAGATCTATTCCCTGCATTTATAGGAACATGTGAAAATCGATTTTAAAGCATTTTATGTCAGAATATTTAATTTCCTTACTAAGAATCGTGCCTCGTTTTAACTTCCTCTTTTTTCTATTAATTTTTCCTTTGCCTTTTTGTATTTTGGTTTTTTCTTCCATCTGAAGCTGTTTTCCTGCTTTTTTTTTTTTTTTTGAGAGGGGAAGATGAGTTACAGTGCAAAGTAGTAGTTAGTAAGAGTTGACTACTATTCAAAAAATACCATGTTAGGAAAACCCTATTATTTAAGTGGTACCTTTCAAAAGAGTTAAAAGGCTGCATCTGGAAAACCAAAAAATGAAAATAGGAAACAAACTACGCTAAAAATCAATCAAAATGTCCAAAGATAAAGCCAAATAAAAGAAGGGAGAAATAATGCCTTTGATACTGAAAGAGTCTAGAACAATCCTTTAATGCTTGTCCAATTTAGGAGCTGAAGTCAAGGAGGACCCTTCATCTTTGAAGAAAATCTATTTCCAGTTTCATTGCAGAAGTTAGGAACAAGACCTTCTATCAGGATGCAAGATGTAGTTTCCCACATTGTTGTGGACAACATTAGTCCTGAAGACATTGGGAGAAATAGTAACTGCCTTCCAGAAATAGAAGGGAAGCTGTTGTTCGGGACTCTTTATGCCTGTAGTGACTGGCCTCCTGTGTCTGAAGGCAGCTGTTTTATTTACTGGCTTCTGGAGGTTATCAAAGCAAATCATTGCTAGATTGTGTTGGGAGTCTTTAACATGTCAGTGACAACCTTCGGTCCTGTGTTTCATGAGTGATGGTAGTGTAACAGCTCGCTTGGCAGGGGAAAAGAGGAGGAAGAACTAGATGGAGATGGGCTATGGCCAAAAAACCATAAATGCTTGAAAGGTCAAAGTGGGCTGTGAGCTGCTTTTCTTTCCCCATCTTTTTCTTGCAAGATATCCCATGGCTTAATGGTTGGGAAAGGGGAAAAGATCCCTTCTTTCAACTTCCTTGTCAAACTTTTTGTACTTCTGTGAGGGAAAGCAGGGTAATTTTCAGACTTAGGACAATACAGTTGAGATGGGATGTGTATAATACTGCCAAATCTGTGATAAAACCTTACTGTAAAAATGGCATGGTCAGGCCTTATTTGCTCAAATTTTAGTGGTGTAGTTTTAATTTCATTAATTGCTTTCATTTGATTTATATATCTGTATAAACACGAGCCAGGGTATAATTACAGTATGATTTTGGAATTGTATTAGCTGTAAGGAGATATACAGGAGATCTTCTTTATAGTAAAATACGTTTTAATACTCTTTCAGAATTGGGGGGTTGTCTTGAGACAAAGCTTTTTAATTTTTTTTTTCAAGATTAGTTTCTTTAAGAGGCTGTTAAGGGATGGGTAAACAGAACTTGTATTCAGTCTGTCCCAATAATTAATTTGATCTATATTTTAAGTGACTTAAGTCTTCTACACTTCCAAAAAAAAAAACCCACTTTTTTTTAAAGTTAAGAGTATTTTGGAAATGCTGATGTCTGGATTAGTCACCTCAGATTGACCTGGTACATTACTGTATAGCAGTAAGAATAGCTATTTGTATGTACAGCAGTAATTTCATTGCTCTAGTGTTAAGATTAACATTTTGAGAGGCTTTGTTTAGCAAAGGTTTTATGTTCCTCTGATTATTTTTGTTCTTTCTCTCCCCCCTCTCTGTGGTATTAGCTTTAAAAGGCCAAATTACTACTCTAAGTCAGAATAAATAACTTTCAATTTTCCATAGGAGCTGAAGTTAAAAGATGAAGAATGTGAAAGGCTTTCTAAAGTGCGAGATCAACTTGGACAGGAATTGGAAGAACTTACAGCTAGTCTGTTTGAGGTTTGTTGGAGTCTTCGATGTGATATACTTAAAGGAAGCTGAGCCAGATGTTTTGTGTAGAATCAGTATATTGTATGCTGAATTTTTCTGCCATAAGCTTATAAGGGGATTTGTGTCCTGAAGACCCGTATGTGTTGAAGTAGAGGCTTAGGAGCAAGCAGTAGGCTTTTCATTTAGATGAGAGAGACCTTGTTGAGCTTGTCAGTCTGCCTAGATGCAAAGTGAAGAAAATAAGGAAAATATATTAGAAAGCTTAAAACTATTTAGTTATTTTTTGGCATAACTATTTTGAGACAGCTTCTCTGTCTGACAACAAGGCTATCTAGATAAGAGCTAAATTTGGGGTTGCCATGGTGACTAATTAAAAAAAAAATGTAGCTCCAGATCAATGGAGGTAGCAAGTACATAACTTAACCATGCTTTCAGCTTTTGAATTTTGGGTCTGGCAGCATGCTACTCCCACAAGCTTGAAAAGAAACATTAATGCTGAGTGGTGTGCAAGGCTGGAACCTGGTTACCAAGTGAGAAGCATGAACTTTAAGTGAGAACGTTTTGAGGAAAAAAGGCATTAGTGCCAGCAAAGATTGTGAGCTTCTATTGCACAGAAAAAAATATCTTAAATCCATGCTTGAAAGAGGATCAGTTCTCATTTTATCATAGGAATATATATAGGAATGCCTTAGAGGCTAAATTGAGATACCCATAACTGTCAGAATGAATTTCATAATCTGGAGATGATTTGTATGTTTAAGCTGAAGTAGGGTAGATTTATATTTGGTATTAGGAGTAAACTCTTCCCTGTGAGAGTGGTGAGGCACTGGACCAGGTTGCCCAGAGAAGCTGTGGCTGCCCCCTCCCTGGCAGTGTTCAAGGCCATGTTGGACTTTGGGCAACCTGGTCTAGTGGAGGGTGACCCTGCCCATGGCAAGGGGGTGGAACTAGATGGTCTTTGAGATCCTTTCCAACCCAAACCAGTCTGTAATTTTGTTTACCAAATCATAAGTATTTGCTTTGGGTATGTGCATAAAGATACATCATCAGCTGTGTTTCAGAAACAGTTTTTAAACCTGTGATGATGCATTGGTATAAAAGTGGTATTAAAACCTTGAAAATGCTTATGTTCAAAAAGCAGAATACAAACTGTTCTATGGGTTGGCAACATGTTTTATTTCATCATCCTGGTAGGGCAGAGTTACTTAGAATATTGATTCCTATGTATGACCAAATGGGAGACTGGATTGTTTTTCGCATAAATACTTGTGTATGTTGGGAGAGAGGAAAATGTGGGGGTAGGTATCTTAACTGCAGAGGAAAGAAATAAAATCTGTGAAATTTTCTATTAGTGACACTTTATAAAATAGAAAAATGTATAACTTTGTTAAAGTTATGTTTGAAATACAGTGTATTGGTAATAATTGTTTGAGTTTCAATTAGGCACATGACTTGTGGGATTTGATTTCACTGAGAGGCCCTAAGAAAACACCATGTTGAGGTTTCTTGATTTTTTTTTTCCCGTGGGATTTACAGCCCTTGAGTTCATATTGTGTTCTGGATCCCACTAATTTCAATGACCATATAAGCAGGTGTGCTGGAGCTTATATTAATGCATCCCAGTGGAGGATTGAGACCTGTTGTGCACAGCTGGGTGTATCTATTACATTATTCCACTGTAATAGCACTGTCACATGCTTTGCTTTCAAAGGTGCATCACTAAGCAGAAGCTGCATGGTCAATGTTAAATGTATTTGTACACATTGTATAAATGTGTATGTTCCCATTCCTGCATGTGTCTGTTGTTACTTAAAAGAATTTTACAAACCCATACAACTGTGTTGTATGCCAGTGGGAGCCAGATCTCTTGGTATGATGGTGTATGAACTTTTTATTTATATAGTGTCCAGATACATGCTAGGCGCTTTACAGATATCAGAAGGGTCCTATTCCAAGTGATTTAGTCACTGGGCCTGCTCTTTCGACCTTTATTGCCTTCAGTAAGTACCCAGTAAGAACTGTAACTTGATCACAGAGGCAAATTGCTGGATCAGAGCCCAAACAAATCCATTACACAGACAAAAGGCTTAAAGGTATGAGGTAAAAGGATGTTTAAAAAAAATTCCCAGTCCTTTTACTCTTTCTACTTTATTGGCATAGCCTTGTTTCTGTACTTGGATTGCTTTTTAGTGATTTTTCTGTACTATTTAAGAAATGCTTATTAACCCACAAACTCTTTTAAAGCTGTTGCTTTGTCTGTTTTATTGATGGTAAGAATCCAGAATTCATAGTTGTTTAACCGGTTCCATCATGCAGAAATTTACAGTTGACTAAAACTGGTTATTCCGGATAGAAGGAGGGAGAAGTTCTTTTCAATGTGCTACAGGGCTCGTGTTGCTTTTGTTTTGCTGCTGGTTGAGTCTGTCTCTTTGGGGGTCAAGGAACTTGACTTGCCAGCTACTGAAGCATGATTGGAGCCTGGCGTTCATGACAGGTATTGTTCCTGCTGGTGGGGGGGTGGTTGGAGTTGCTGAATTTCTGAATCTGGGCTCAGGACCAAGGAGAAGAAACGTGGTGGGCCAGTGATGAATCAAAATTATGTATTTGTAGGTATTTTTTTGGTATGTAACGGTTTAATTTCAGATTGTTGCACAAATTGCTATTCACAAGTAGTCTCTGTGAAGCAACAATATGTCCTTAGGGTTTGGAGTTTTTTTTACTGCATCTTGTAAGTTTGCACAAGTCATTTACTCTAGTTAAACTTTTTTTTAATAGGAAGCACACAAAATGGTTAAAGAAGCTAACGTCAAACAAGCTGCAGCAGAAAAACAGTTAAAAGAAGCACAGGGAAAGGTGAGGTTTTTACTGACTTGCTTTGTCTCTTCACATGGTTATGAATCACACTTCAGATTTATAAAGATGTAAACAGTCTTACCTGTACACTTTATTAAAATACACGCTAGTTGTTTTGTATCACCTTGACACATTCTTAGCTAGCAGCTCTGGGCCCACAGCTGGTGTTTCAGCATATCAGAGAGTTAATAAGGGGCATAGGAAGTCGGTGTTAGTGCAGCATGCAGTTGCATAGGCATCTGTGGGTTAGTACTGCTGGAAGATGGAAGTCTTGATTTGAACCAAAATAATGGAAATTTTTGTTAAATTATGTTATAAACATGTTGGTTTTGTTTGTTTGTTTATGACTATTTGTTGTTTTCCCTTTGCCAAGATTGACGTCCTCCAGGCTGAAGTAGCAGCCCTGAAAACACTGGTACTGTCTACTTCACCAACATCTCCAACTAAAGAGTTTCAGTCTACTGGAAAAACTCCTTTTAAGAAAGGCCATGCAAGAAATAAGAGCACGAGCAGTGCTATGGGGGGCAGTCATCAGGACCTTACCATGATGCAGCCAATTGTAAAAGACTGTAAAGAGGTAATGTTACAAGGCTTGTCCACTTTTTGCTGATAAGCTGGCTTTATTTTTTTTTTATTAACAGTAATTCTAGTATATTTTAAATGTTCATGTAATACTGACTACTTTAGAGATGTTTTTCATTACTGAAAGAAATTTTTTCTTACATACCAATAGTGGTGATTTTTCCATGTCTTGTTTACCTTTAAATCATCAAGTGAAGATGAGAGATGAGTTTAAATGCTTAATTTAAAAGTGGGTATTAAAAAAGTGCAGTATAACTGAATGATAAATCCTGGTGGCTTCTACAAAGCCCATCACCAAAAAGTTCATAAACTTTTCATAAATGTTTCATAAACTGTCTGAGAAAAGGGGAATAGTCTCTTTACAGATCAATAATGGGTGAAAGAGGCCAAGGAAAAGATGGAATCAATGATTTATTGGAGAACAGGATGAGATTTACCACTGGAGTGGCCTGTGATTTCTTATTTTTTTATTTATGTAATTGAAAGTGGGGAAATAATGAGGCGACAAGTTAATGCTGGTGTCTTTAGAATGGTAGTAGCAAAAGGTGACCAAAGAGGTTAGAAGGATCTTACGATACCAAATGGTTAGTGGAACAGCTGATAATATGAAAAATCAATACATGAGAAATGAGGCATCTTGGGAGAAAAACGCAACTCAAGTAGAGATGCAGTTGTGGAGTTAGAAATAGCTACCTTGTGCTGGATTAAAAAGAAGTATTGTACTTGTGGGTAATTCTCAGTGCTCAGTGGCTGTCAAAGGTGCACAGAGCTTCAGAAGTTTTTAGGAGAGGAATAAAAGGCAAAAAATATTTTGCTGTGTAAACATGTAGTAAATGTGTGTCTGCTGCTATGGTATCTTCATCTTAAAAAGGGACGTAATGAAAATAGGAGGAAGTGTGACATAGATGGTCAAATCTATGGAAGCATTTCTGTGTAGAGACACACGTTTGAGGAAGAACAAAAATCTCTAATACCACAGGTGTCATTGGGATGATTAATAGTGAACAAATATTAATGATTTTTTGTAGTAAGCAAACCCTGGAAGCTAATAGGAAGACAATTTTCAGTCAGTACGTAATGAAACGGTACAACTCATTGTCATGAGGTAGCAAGATTAAAAACAAAACTGTGATACAAATATAGCTCTGCGAAGTGGTGAAAAGCCTGTCAATGTGCATAGAGAATAGATAGGAGATTTGGTTTAGGAATCTTCTCTAACTATATATTGTTAGAAGTTGGGAGGCTATAAAATGAAGGCATGTCACTTCCTCCTCTTGTACTGCTCTGCAGCCAGCCCTGTGACTGCTGGCCATTGTCAGATGGGTAACAGGCTAACTGCATCTTTAATGTGATTCAGTCACCATTTTTATACTTTCTTTTGCCAGTTATCACTAAATGTCTTTATACCATACACCCTTTTACTATAAATCTAGACAATAAAGGCATTTTCCAGCTTCTGTTTCATACTTGGCCTTCAAAAAAAGAGAAGATGAAGAAAAAAGCTTTGCGTCCTGCCTGCCCACTTAGTGGTATCCAGGATGATTTCCTTATTACAAGTGAATCCTTCTTGCCCTTCAGAAAAAGGGAAAGTCCAGTTCCTTTCTAAGTGTCGTAGTGAGGTCATGACTGAATGAAATTTTTAGGCATTGGGCAAAAGTGGGAGATGGGAGGAATCTGTTCTGCCTCGATTTCCTATGAAGGGAAAGTGGTGAATGTGCAGGACGTGCTGCAGGAGGCCCAGTCTGCCTGACACTTTTCTTTGGTCCAGTGTCCCTTTTGTTGGCTGCCTGAGGAGACTCTTTGAGGCTGATTGAAGTTTCTCAAAGCAAGTGGCTCTTTCTTCCAGTGACAGCCCAGGGAATCAGTATGAAACACATGCCTTGCTCCTTATCTGGTGCTTTGTAGTTTTCTTTACTGCTTTTGTATATTGTTGGTCTAAGGTAAATGTTTTTTCAAATTCTGGGATCTGGGTCTGAAACCCTTGGTCTGCTCCCTTCTTGCCAGTGAGTGAGGTTACCCCTTTGCACATTGCTCAGCTGAATTGCTGCCTGCATTGTAGGCAAGCAGGTGGCATCCACTCAGTGTAAATGCAGTGCTCTTCAAAGAGCTGACATGTTTCTCTGATGTTGTGGAAAACGAAAGTATTAAAAATTTAAATAGAATTATTATTACAATTGGCTGTAGGTAATCAAAAGTTTGATCTAGTCAAAGCACAGGTAAAGGCAGGGAGGAGGTACACACATAGCACACAATGAAGACTGCAGTGGGAGATTATCAAAATATATCCACTGAGCAGTTTATTTAAGGCAGCTTCTTTATAAATTGGTTTGGGTGAAATTGAGTTAAATCTAGAAAATAACCGAGTTAATAAGAAAAATCTTAATTTAGAATCATATAATGCATATCAAAAATACATTCCCCTCCGTCCTGCTGCTATCTCTTGATTGTATTAATTTTAAAGCCAGACCTGATATGGGTTTTAAGGTATAGGAAATGTTCCTTTAGGGAGCAAGTTACACCTATTGAATTTCATTTGTACAGTGAGCTTTGTGGCTTAGCAACCAGAACATTTATGGACTAGCTTAATTAAGATGCTTGTTCCTCATTGCACCGGAGTGTAAGGCAAGTAGCTCTAATGGAAAACAAATTTACCAGTCTTAATTTTTATAGGTTCTTTTGTAAGAAAAAAAACCCAGCACGAAACAACAAAACACCCCACCAAAAATGACAGTAGTCATCCCCAAAATATATATGTAAAAGAATGACAAAATGCTGAGAGCTCAGAGAAGGGGTAATGCTTGGAGGAAAAACAAACTGTAAAAGGTTAATTCAAAGCAGTGTTACTGATCTTTTTAATAGGATTAAAAAGAAGTTATTTCAGTTGTTAGTTTTTTGTAACGAAGATGCATCAAGAAGAAAATTTTTTAGTTTTTGTTAAACAATCAGTTTGGTTTTTTGAAGCTATCCTGGAAGTCTAAAAAACAGGGGAGAGGTAATTAGCTTGTCCCTGGTGTTGTGGTGACCAGTGACTGCATTACCTCTGTGTCTTGAAAATGGTATGTTTTGATTTGCTTGTATTTATAGTCTTAGAGTGGCTGTAAGGTGTTTGTAGCTGGGTTGCAACAGCATTCTTTCACAGGGTAATGGAAAGCTTTCAGTTTTAATGCTCCTTATTTACCTGTGGATACTTGCAAATGATGGATACCAGTGTGATGATGGCAGTACTAAAATATGTAAATGTTGTGTCTGTTCTAGGCTGATCTATCTCTGTACAATGAATTCAGGTCTTGGAAGGATGAGCCTACTATGGATAGAACGTGTCCTTTCTTGGACAAAATTTATCGGGAAGATATTTTTCCATGTTTAACCTTCTCAAAAAGTGAGGTAATGGAAATAGTCTAAATGTGGTTACTGATGCTTTTCCCTTAAATATGTTACACTAAGCCAGTAGAATGTATTAAAAATGTTTTCATATGAAATGTAACCATTTCTGTGTCATTATGACAGCGTACAGTGAAGTGCTGAAGTATAGTCTGGAGTATTGAAATGATCACTTTTTCTTCACTATTTCATGTATGTTTTTCCAGATACAGCCTTTTTAGGTCTGCTACTTCAGATGTTACCCTTACCTCAGATGTTACCCTTACCTGGCAGGACCTGATGTTTGTAGGAATGGATGGTGGTTTTTTTTTTTTTTTTTTTTTTTTTTTCCCCCCCCTGATTCTTCAAAGATGCAGTTTTGTAGGAAGTGTCCTGTCACTTTCTCTTGTTCATTGTGCAGGGGGCAGTAGAGACCAATGTATTTAACTTCATGGACCAGTGTTTTCTCATGTCAACCAGAGCAGGCTGCAAGCACAGTCTGGGCTTTTTCTTGAACAAAGGTTTAAGTTTCAAGAATTAGAATTTTGGACTTTATATGATTGAACAGGTACATCTTGGGAATATGGGTTTAGATGAAACAAATTATGAGAGTTTTTTTAATTGGTGTTACTTCAACAAACTCTTCCCATACCCATCTCGGGGATCATGTGGAGCTGATTCCAGTTCTAACTGCTTTACTTAGATATTTTTTTTTTTTTAAATCTTCAGCAGCATTTACAGGCTGTAGTTGTGGTATCAGTCTCTAGGGGAAAGAGACCATATTCTTAGAACTCTATTAAAATAAGACTAACATTTTAAAGCCCTCAGTCTTGATACCTTTTTCCCCAATAAATTTTAACACCTCAACCTCACATTGAAAAGGCTGTATTTTCTTCATCGTGTTTACCTGCTGTTTTCATGTGGTGTTACATTCTTTTCCTGCACCTTTCATCTACTATTTCTTGCTGGCCATAAGTGTGCACGATCTTTTAGTTAGTTGTATACCAGTTCATTATGGTTAGTGTACAGCTTCACATGAACCTCTCCCACTAAAATGTTTCCTTGGTTACTATGGGAGTTAGATTGCTTCTGCAGTATGTGTAAGCAAGCCACCCTGTTGTCTTTCCCAGCACCTTAATTTTGTTTTTTTTCTGCTTCAGTGGCAGTATAATTACTGTAGATGAGTATTTCCTATTAAGGAAAGAATGAGGCTTCTAGCACTTGTCAGTTATACTGCTTATTGTTTCCAGATGCTGTGCATAGTGACCAACTTATGTTTTCACTTTGAGTATTGGTAAACTAATGTGCAGTTAAACCAAACTATACATGTATTATGTTTTTGAATCATTGGAAATGCAGTTATCTGAATGGCTGATGCATTACATTAACTCCCAGTAGCCTCTTGTGTATATGGGTAGTGTGTTGCTCTGGGGAGATGGCAGAGAATTTCATTTGAACTGCTTTAATAGTAATATTCTGGTTTTAAAATATTCAAGTACAATAGAAAAATATTATTACTCAGTAGGAAGGAACATTAGCACAGACTTATTTCACTAATAACAGGAAATTATTCCTTCCTTTAAATCAACTAATGGCTATTACTTGTCCATACTTAAACAGTAATCTTGGGCAAGTGTTGAGTCCAGTCAAGCAAAATGAGCGTGTTTCTAGTGTCTTATGACTCTATGCTTATAAAGAAATAACATAGCTTGAGAAAAGTTGCACTTTGTCTTGTGAAGATGATATTTTAACTAATGTTTGACAGTTGCCATTTGCTTTTCTGTATAGTATGTTGGCTTTTCTGTATATTGTTCACTCTTGCTTGTTTGAATGCATTTCTAAAGCTATCTTTGAAAAAGTGACATAATATTGGTTTTTGGAAGATAAGGAAGCATGCTGCATCACTTTCTGTTTCCATAGAACACAATAAAATTAGGGCAATTTTTAAAAAATAAACAAAGCTTGTGCCATACCCAGTCTCTCATGAGAACATTGCATGCACAAATGGATGTGCTATTTGGGCTTGTGAGGACTGACTGAAAATACAGTTAGCAATTTAAACATGCTTGACTACATTCCCGGCTGTAAAGGCAGTTATCTTGCTTCAAGGCAGGGTTATTTGGAGGGCAGAATTTAAACAGGAGCCTTGCTCATGATGAAAGGAAAAGCTCATTTGTAATTGAATTTCTGTTTGAGTTTATTTCTTTTTTTTGGGTGTTCCAAACTTTGCAGAAGAAATATGTCACTGCTTTGAGGCAATGGATAACAGAGCTGTTTTTAACTGCTTTCTAAATTTCTCTTGCAGTTGGCCTCAGCTGTTCTGGAAGCTGTTGAAAACAACACTCTGAGCATTGAACCTGTTGGCTTGCAACCTGTTCGATTTGTGAAAGCTTCTGCAGTTGAATGTGGGGGACCAAAGTATGTTAAACTAAGAGGGGGAATCTTGACTTATTTGAGAAAACTGCTGTCAACTGATCACCTCAGTCAAATTTGTGTATCTTAAACTTACTTCCTAAAATCTCAGTCTTTAAGATTGCTGTTATAAAATTTTATGGTGAAAGTTAGCAACTAATAAATTTAACTTTAAACAGACTAATATAGAACAAACCATTAAGGCAAATTCCCTTTCTGGGAGAGCTGTTTAGTTTGCTTATGATGTATTGACCACAAAAAAAGTAACATTCAATTACTTGGAAAAGGACAGCCTGATACTTAAAACAGATGCTTTTAAACTAGGGGCTACCACTTCAGTAGTGTCATGAAAGAAACAGATACTGAAGCAGTACATGCTGAGCATCAGACAACTGGTATATTTGTGGCATAAGAAATTTAGGACATATCTAACATGTTGACAAAGGTAGCTGAAGGATTTGAGAGGAGACATATAGAGGAAATTCTCTGAATTTGAGCAGGAGGAACGTAGTCAAGTGGGAATGAAGGCACCAGTGAGTTTAAACCTAAAGCAGGTAGTGTGCCTGAATGACAGGAAGGGTATTTTAGAAATTTTGGAATGGTTGCAGAGGAGTCAGAAGCAAGACTTCTTGTCAGGTGCTGATATAGACAATGAATTTAGGTGGGGAGGGACTTGCCTGAGGCACTGGGGTGTTGATGGGTGTGAAGGAGAAGGAAGGGATTTGTAGTGTACTTTGGCCTGTGTCAGGGTTAAGCAACCAAGGATGGTGTTAATCTGGAGCCTTCCAAATCTTGATAAAGCTTTTCCTTCACTGTTGGAGATTGTTTGGACAAGTTGACAGTTTGCTCTGTAACACTTGTTTTGGCAGGGCTCAGTTTTCTGACAGAAAACTTGCATCAAAATGGTTTTATCTGGCTCTTGAAATCTTTTTTTCCTTTTTTCATTGCTATTTGCTTTTACAGTTTTTCCCCTCTTTTTGAATGGAAGAGGAAACATTTTTAACATAGTGGAAATTTCTTTACTTTAAGGAAGCTGTATCAAATGAAAATTGTGTTTCATGGCAGTATTTGATCATTTCTAGCATACAAAATTCAGGCACTCGTGTATTATTCAGGTTACTCCTCTCACTAGAAAACACACTCTTTGAGCTGTAACAGAGCCTTACCAGAAAGGCCTGCCACCAGTCATGGAGCTACTCAAGGGGTGGTGATTTCAAGGCTGTGATACACTGCTGTGAGCTGCGTTCCGTGAATGCAGTACAGAATCCAGACAGACAGAAGTGACTGAAACAAATTGTGGGTCATTAAAGAGCAATTGGCAAATCAATTTAAAATTACTGTTGTTCAGGCAACTTCCCTGCATGTTGATATCATGAAATTTTTACTCAAAAACAGGGAGACTCAGTTGCATCGTTCAAAGTTTCATGAGATTTTAAACCTATTTTCTCCAGTGTATGATAATTCTTAAATTAGAATTTATGTAGTTTTTAAATAGTTGGCTATTAATGTTTTGAGATGACTATGAACAAATTGTAATTTAGTTACTTTCAAGGTATCAAAAGGCTAGGGTTTTTCCCCTGTCATCTGAGAACAAAGACTTTTGTGGTATTGCTTGTAGATAAGTAATAGGTAAGGAATAGGCAGTTATTTAAGTGTAATTTGACAGTAAATATGCTTTGCCTTGTATGTGATTGCTGGCACTGGGTGGGAAACAGGTGTTCCAGTTTTCACTGAATCAGAGTAGCAGTTTCACACTTATTTTTGTACAGTGCAAAGCACTGTTTTTACTGAAACCTCGTTCTTAAATAGGAAACAAAATATAGACAAACTGTAAATAAACAGTAACAAAAAATAGAGTAATGTTTTCAAAGGAATTACTGTGCAGTTGCCTGGGGGATGGGGGAACAGATGCATAAAATAGTGGGTAATAATGAGACAAGGAGTGGGGGGCAGAGAGCTGTGCTAATAGTGGAGAAAGGTTCTTGACACACAGAAGTTATTGAAGGGTGCCTGTGGTGGTGTGTGAGTAAGTGCTGCTTTAAGGAAAGACAGCTGGGCTTCCCCACAGGATTCAGATAATTGTCCCCATAGGGAACAAAGTGCTAAGCTGCGTGTGTGCTGTACAGCACAGAACAGAGTCATTAGTAGTAACCATCATGCCAGCATTTAACCTGGTGTGATGGAAGATAACGTATAGAAGGTAATTCTATAGCCAGAAGGAAAAAAGGGCTTTATTTTCCTAGCATTGAAAGCCTTTCTTAAAAGCTCGACTGAAATTGTGATCAGCTTGCTTCAGCTACCATAGGATTTTTTGGATCAATGATCTGCTGTCAGTCCTCATAAATTGCTATGGAAAATCACACACAGTCTTCAGTTGTCTTGCATGGTTCTGTGGACCAGCTGCAGGCTTTTTAAAGGGGCCTCTGAGCCACTGTTTAGAACCACAGTAGCTTAGTAATTTGTTTCACTTCTGAAAGGCTGCTTGTTCTTAAACTCACTGATTTTGTGAGGTAGAAATGGGAGACAAGCCAGCAGCTTTTAAAATCAATGAAACTGGATGTCATGACAACCCAGTTCATCTGAGATCCTGCGATAGGAAAGTTCAAAATAAATAAAATTCCTGGTTTATTTACATTTGTTAAGATTGTATTAATAGCACTTTCTTCAAGGGATTCAAACCTTTTTTTTTTCTAAAGAATGTTGGAGGAAACTTGTAAAAGTTACTTGCTTTGGCCTGAATTTTTTTGGGGAAGAGTTTGTGGTGACTGTTGACCTTTCCTTGTTCCTGAACATGACATACTTGCAATACACAAAAAGCAGTATATTTTTTTAAAATTGTGCAACTGTTGGCATCAGCTGATAGCTTAAAAAATACTTATTTTGCATATGAAGAGTTAATTAAAGAAATCCCACTGTTCCCGAGTTGCCATGCCAGCTTGAATTAGTGACTATGGAAGTAAATGACTAGAGCAGGAGAAAATTGTATAATCAGAAATGCCTCACGATGCGCTGGTGTTGAAACAAAATTAGTCCTTGTGGAACTGTGTAATTGACAACATAATGTAATAATTGCAACTTGTAAAATGAAGGCAAGCACTTGGGTATCTGTGCCAATATGAAGCAATTACATGAGCACCTTGAACACATGCAGGTGTTTAGGTGTTAATGTTGGATTTGTTTGTTAAATCGTGGAAACTTTATATTTTGTAGGAAATGTGCTCTCAGTGGACAAAGTAAGTCATGCAAGCACAGAATCAAATTAGGAGATTCAAGCAGTTATTACTACATTTCTCCTTTCTGTCGTTACAGGGTAAGTAGATTTACTGCGACTTCATTTTGAGGAGCAGTTATTGAGTTGTTTTTCCATATTGTTATACAAAATTATATTAACCACTATTACTTTTATATGGGTTCAGATCACATCTGTGTGTAACTTCTTTACGTATATTCGGTACATCCAGCAAGGACTGTTGAAGCAGCAAGATGGTGAGTAGGAAATTGCATTTGGCATATATTAACAGAAATGTTCATCGTGTATATGCTTAAAACTTGCTACCTGTATGCAATAGCAGGGACCTGATAGCACAGGAAAACTATCTGTTGGGAGTCATGGTTGTAAATATGAGAATTTGGTGATAGACCGCGGTCCATTAAGGTAGGGTTTAGTTTTAAGAACAGCAAATAAAAGAGCCAGGATTTTAGTCTATCTAATACCCCCTTATGTTATTCAGTAAGAAATGCTATAAAATTCCCAAATGAGACGAGTTAGTTTTTCTACACAGTATTAAAAAATCAAGGGGCTCTCACAGAATATGGAGATATTTTAGACCAAAGAGATCAGTTTGGTTTGATCGGGGCCATTTTTTTTCTTTTCATTTGCTTTGGTGCATCCTCATTATGTGCTTGAGAATTCAGACAGCCCTTGTTAGGCTACCTTTCTGGGAGAGCTGGAAAGATATCAATATTTTCAGTTTAGTTGTAAAAACTGAATAGAAAACTATACTGTGATTATGTATCTGAGTGCAGCTGAGAAATGAGGTCTTGGTCACTGCTGTGGCATGGCAGAGTCTCATGATGTAGGGCTGTGGTATAAGTGTGCCTGACAATATAAGGCTTGATTACTCCTCGCCCCAAGAGGGAATGTGTTCTTTACTACCATTACTCCAGGCTGGTTTGGTGGGCTTTTTCCCCCCACTGGAGTTACCTGGTTGCTTCTTTCCTGTCAGACTAGCATATCCAACAACTGCCTAATTAAACTCTGCCTAGTAATTTAGAAATTTGCTTAACTGTGCTGTTTATTTTCAGTATGTCCGTATAAAAGATAATGTTTGTGAAAATGTATGCACTGTTCACCTAGTTACTTAATTCTTGAATTTAAAAATACATTGCATGATAGATTTGCAGTTACCGATCTTTATTTGCAAGACTCTTTTATCTATCACTCTAGAAGAAAATGATGACTTGATTGTGTTTTAACTGTAGACAATTGATTTAATTATAATTCCAGTCCAAGTGAGAGAGAATATTGCCCAACGACCTTCAGTCCAAGGCTTTTTGAAGCAGACCATATTAGACTTAGGCTCCTGGATTTCCTGAGTGCAGATAGCAGTGTTGCTAGCCCTCTGTCAGCAGTCAATTATAAAAGTGGCTTTCACTTTTGAAGATATGGCTTTTTTCCCCTGTTCAGTTCAGTTGCATTTTTGAAAGTAGAGTAAACCAGCACTGTTATGTTTATGGATGTCTGTGCTTTTCGTTCTTCCAGTTTTCGAGTGTGTGGATTGGCTTCATCCAGAATTTGCCTAGAATTAGCCCCACTTTGATCTACCTCACCTATAGTCATCTCTTCTGGTGTTTCCCATTCAAGAGCTCAGTATTTTAGCTACACACAAATCTTTGTTCCTTACAAAATATAATGCTACTATCTTTCCTTGTCAGAGTGAGTTATTCTCATGGAATTCACGATAAGAATTCACCTATTTCATACACTAAATTATGTTTAATAAAGCCTTGAGATGGTGGCAGTTTTTACAGATGTACTAGCATTGCAGAAGATCTTAAAAGTGTGTTATTTAAGTTTTGACTTAGTTTCCAGTTAAAAGGCTTTTACTTTGTCTAAAAGGACCTATATAGTTCCAAGAAAAATTGTTTACTATTGATAAAGAAATTAAGTTAATATTTTTGTCAAATAACACTGAACATTTTATCAGAATTATTCTTCAGAATAAGTTTTCCAAAAAACCCAGTTTGTTTCAGTTCACTTGTAATCTTTACCATTAAAATCACAGATTTTGCATTTGTAGCTTTATGTAAATACTCAATACCTTTAGCAGAACTTCCAATTATCATGAGTGCCCATGTGCACTGCGTTGCATGTGCTTCTGCTTGTGCACCATGTAACTTTTGAGCCAGAGGTCACTTTTACAAAAGTCATCTTTGAAATATGGTCAGGAATACCTTGTTACTTGTTCCTCAGGTTAATAATCTTTGTAGTCACTCTACCTCATGATTTTGACTGCATGGAAATTATTTGTCTTGAATAATTGTACACTCAGCTTTGATTTGTATTGCTGTGGTGTCTAGAAGCTTAGGGTATGTGCTAGGCTTATCAAGTTCAGCAGAATACAGGTGAAATTAAAAATGTCCCTTTTTTTTTCCCACTTCATTGCTGCTGGCAAATTACTGATAGGGAAAAAAGAGAGAAGGAGAAAGATTACAAGAAGATTGCTGATTGTGATGAACAGTTTTTTCCAGCAAGTTGTTCTTTTTCTTCTTGCAGCCTTAATTTTAGAGAAAATGAGCCAAGGGGCAGGGCAGTTAAAACGAGAAACAGCGATTAATTGAAGCTGACAAGAGATATTGCTGTATTTTTTTTTGTTCCCTAATCAAAAAAGAAATAACCTAAAATTGGGGAATTTTTTTACAGGGCCATAATTGATAATTTTAAAATGAGTAACATTTTGTCACAAGCAGGCACTAATAACTCTCACACATCAATTCTGGTTTTAGTTGGTATTTCTTACTTCTGTAGTTCCCCATAACTAATGTACAGTGAGGCAGCCTGTGCACATCAGTTGAAATAAAATTGGAATTCAGTCTGTTTAATGATATTTCTGTCGGTTTTTTTTTTGTTTTAGTGGATCAGATGTTCTGGGAAGTTATGCAGCTGAGAAGAGAGATGTCACTAGCAAAACTTGGCTATTACAAGGAAGAGCTCTAAATCTTTTTACTCTTGAGCATGCATGAACTTCATTGAATATACATAACTAAAATTGCTGAATCTCTTCTTTTTTTTGTCACTTGATATTTATTTCCACAAAGTGGGTCCAAGATCTTTCTCCTTTTGCAGATTGCACTAAGAAGTACTGTGATTGGTTTGAACTGACTTCTGCTGTATATGCGTACATATAATTAGTTGAACAAATGTGGTAAGCACTTGCAAGTGTATTAGTGATTGTAATTTACGTTTTAAAACAAAACTTCTGATTAAAGTGTTAGTCTGAAGCAGTGTCTCTCTCCTGTTCTTTGTGGTGCAGAATGATGTGAAGCTCCCTGATAAATCATTCCAAAATGTAAAATCACAGAATCGTAGGGGTTGGAAGGGACCTTGAGAGATCATCGGGTCCAACCCCCCTGCCAAAGCAGCTCCCTAGCTCATATTGCACAGATAGGCATCCAGACGAGTCTTGAATATCTCCAGAGAAGGAGACTCCACCACCTCCCTGGGCAGCCTGTCCCAGGGCTCTGTCACCCTCACTGTGGAAAAAGTTCTTCCGCATGTTGGTGCAGAACTTCCTGTGCTCCAATTTGCAGCCATTGCCCCTTGTCCTGTCAAACCCAGATGATTTTCTGAAGGAGGGAATAAACACCTGATGTTTTCTTCTTTGTAGTTGTAGTAGTGTTAGATATGTGTGTGTGTGTGTCTCTGCTTGTATGCCAACAGTTAACATACAACTATAAGAACTTGGAGTTCATTGAAGTGCTGCTTTCCTGTATTTTTAATTTTTAAAACAGTTGATATCTGGATTTATCAGGCTGTTGTATTTCCTTTCTAAAGTAGGGTGCTTTTCAAATGTAGAGGAACAATAAAATTACCCTGGTCACTAGTTAGGAGTCTGTCCTGGTCCCTGTCTGACTGCTAAAAACTTTCTCTTGCCCTCTAATTATCTTTCATTAGAATTTTTTCATTCCTTTAAATGTTTTTGGTGTGTTTTCCTCCTGGTCTTTTGGGATTTCCAGTGCTTTATACATTGGTTTCCCACAGCTGTCCTTGAAATCGGAAAATACGCATAACAAGATTCCTTCAACATGCTGCTGATGATTTCCATGTACTGTGAGCAGTTTCTTCACACACAGAATTTGCTACAAAGAGAACCCAAAAAAAGGTCATGGCTTCTTAAGGAGGATGCTTTTTCTTGTTCAAGTGATACTTTTGCACTTTTATGTTCACTTGGTCCTTTTTCCCTGGGCATAGTCTAAGCTGAAAGCAGTTGATGAGGTTACAAGGAACATACCAAGTCCACAACATACCCACAACTATGTAACAGCCCTTCTGGAAAAACACTAGGTCATGATCATGAACCATTTATCAGTTACAGGTAAGAATAAACCATTGGCAGGTAAACTGACAAACATTAGAAGTCAAGGCAAGTTTACATATGGTGGGTTCTTTAACAATAAGCATCTCTGGATACAGATTTCTTTTGTTAGCAGAACAGAAATTAATGCTGTTCATCACCATCTTCCTGGAGTGTTCTCTGTTGTAAAAAAGTAAACAATGAGCAGTGAAACTTAACTCATGTTGCTTGCACGTAAATGTGTCTGAAAACACTTTGCCAGCACTGGCTTTGATGGGGCTTTTCAATGTGAACAGAAACAATTGAATGTAAATATTTTAGCAGTAGTGGACTATATCCAGCTTGGGCTATTTCAGAGCTGGAGAAATTTTTATCAGTCTCCTGTCACTGGGTGCTAGTTCCCACTGTAGAAACTCACAAAAATTCTACTTTCAGTTGTCAAAAGGTTGTGTATTATTTCAGTAACACTAAGGAAGTTTGGCTTTACTTGCTCTTAGAAAACAAGCCTTGGTTTTGTGCAGTATGTTTTGTGTTAGCCTCATAAATGCTTCCTTAAATGATTGTTAATCCTTAGTTTACATAATGAAGTCAAACCATTTTCTGGATTAGCTAAGAGTAGTTGACTGGCTCTATCACATCAATATCTTGTAAGCACTGATGGGCTAGCTTCTGTCTTCAAGTCCCTTCCCCAAAAGTCTTTTCTGTACTTTTAACATAAACTGTCACAGGAAACCTGTGTCACTGTGAGTGCCTGAGGCTTGTAGAAACTGTGCAGCAGTTAACTTGTCTGGTGACTAAAGCTGCTTCAGTAAATGGCTTTGTTCCCAGACTTCTTGACTTCCTTGAAGCTTTTGTTCATGACCAAATGCTTACTCAAAATGCCTGAACATTTTCCTCCTCTTTGCTTAGGGGTGACAGAACAGGAGCATTTTTCAGAGTACAGTGATCAATTTACAGTGAAATAGGATTTGCTACTAGTTTTAAAAGATCTCTGTTCAAATGTTCAGCTTTCCCATATGTTTTTCAATGTTACCTTAAGACAGACAGGTTAATTTGTAATTTAGTTTTGTTAATAACCATAATACTATAAAAGTTCTGCTTCTTTATAATCAAACTGCTGTGGGGTAATGCTTTTAGAGCAGTTGTACAGTCTGACAATGAGCTGGTTCAATGGGATTGTACACATGGTGAAACTGGTCTGGCTTTGCTCTTGCATTTCTAACTGCTGTTGCTTTCATCAGTAGCATTAATTGCATCACCTGTGTGAAAGTACAGAGACAAGATAAGTAATTTTTATCGCTGCATTTCTTTGCGCATGTGTGATTGTGGTTAGTGCTGGGAACAAAGGTCCTTAAAACAGGAACGTTGGACACGCTGAACGGGAGGACGCACATCACCATCTTCCCTCAAAAGCCTTGTCAGGTTCTCCTTTAGGTGTAGCAGAATTTAAGTGTTGTCCTGGCTCTAGTTACAAAGGAATGAAATCAGCTCATTGAAACTCCTGACAAAGGCACGATGCGTTCCTTGGCACGATCATAGTCCTCTGGAAGTGAGACGGTGGGACTCTTCAAGCAGTAGGCAATCAAAACACTTCTGGCTTTTCATGGATGTGGTGGGAGAAAATGAGGCCTTGCAGCAGTTCTTCGAAGGTAAGAGACAAGAGGCGGCGAACAACTACGGTGGCAGCAAGAGATACAGTAATTGTTTGGGGTTAATTTAAGAAGAAAAAGAGCCCCCAAACCCCTATTGACACAAAGCTTTTGTGTGGGGTCATACCAGAGTCAAATGGCACAGGTGCACCACAGGGCCTTTTCCTTGTTCTTTGGCCAGAGACCAAGGGGAAGGTGGGCCCAGCAGAGCCGCACAACTGCTGTGGTAATTGTCAGGTAGAAAAATCAGCAAGTGGCTGAGGTCTCCTCACAGTTGATCACATAGTTCTCTCTGCTCTATTAATCTGTGTCAGAGAAGTTTCTTCCCAAGGATATAATTAATCTGAAATGGCCTGATTACAACTGGTGAAATAGTAATTGTGGCAGAATCCTCAGGATCCTTTAGAGAAGCTAAACTTTCTTTTTCTTTGGGCTGGGATCTGTCTTGCCCTTTTCCCAAAAACATTTAACGTTCAAGCAGGCCCCATTAGTCCTCTGCTTTTCTCTTGCCACTGACTTTTGTTTCTAAAAGATTCCGTAATGAAACCACGTTTCTCAGGCCTCACCGTAACATGATTCAAAGTGGCTGTTCAAGCACTTACGTACTTTCTGCTTTCTTACTTTTTTTACTAAATCTTTTCCTTCTTCCAGTTTGCACTTTGCCTTTTTTTAATACTAACTTTTCTATTCCAAGCTTCTTTTTCTGAATTGTTTTCCTTCTGTTACCTTGAGGTTTTTTTCTTCCCCCTGCCCACCACCACCCCTCCAGCACTGTTGGCCTTAGTGAGAGGTGGTGACTCTTAAGTTAATTTCAAACTAGAAAATTAAAGATTCTCCAGCATTGATTAAGAAAATACATAAATTTCTTCATGTAAATATAAGCGAACCACAATCTGGAGCATCTAGCCAGGAGATGAATTTGCTAAAAAACTAACACATCCCATGTTTGTTAAGCTCACTAAGTCATGGAGATCAAAAGCTAACAAACTGGCTTGGCTTTGCTTTCAGCAATGTATGTTTTTGGCAAGATCTTTATTCATGTACTGCACTATATTTTCGTTAAATACTCAAAATAGTGTTGGACATAAATTACATGAACTGAAAATTTTTTAGGATCTGACTTGAAAAGCTACTCTGGGGAGTGTGGAGTAGGTTCTGTTGGCTTTTGTGACAGCTGTACTTCGGTCGTAGAAGGTATCAGATGTTTCAGCTGTATGAGCTCTTCAACTAGGATTATGAATTTACCTTTTTAGAAGGTAATTTGGTAAAACATCTGCCTGAGGCGGCATGAGGGGGGAGCAGCCTTGTCAATTTAATTGCAGGAAGAAACCTCTTGGGAGGTTATGTTCCTTCAGTAATGTGTGTTTGTGCTGTGTAGCACTAGGATACAACAAAGGTCTCCTCATGCTGTGCAGTGTCCAGGGATGCTGTCAGATTTCATTATCCAGATGCTGAGATTAGATACATGTTGAGGCCACAGGAGCTGATCGTTCCTTCATTGAGCACACAGTAGCTAGTATCCTCTTGCTGCTGAGCCATAGGTAAATCTGCAAAGGGAGCGAGCTGGTTTAAATTGGGGTTTGCATTATTTTCGAGCAGGGGTTAGTGTCACTGAATGTAAGGCCAACTTTAACAGGTGGCCTCTCTCTAGCTTAGCTCTACAACTCGTGGCTTGGCTTTATAGTGCCACCTCATGAAACAAGATCAATAAACTAGTTCTAACCTGGTGGCCTCTGAGGTTAGTCATAGCAGTGTTAGAACTTTGTCTTTCAGGGCTCTGCAAAATAGCTGAGTCTTGCAGTATCATGTGGAGAATGTGGCCACTGAGGAAGTCTGCTTTATCAGTGGTTTGGTTTTGCTTTCCAAATGCATCACCTGGCAGCTAAGCCCAAGTGTAGATTTGTTTTGTAAGATTATTTGAAATTCAAGAGTAAAAGGATCCAATATTCCCCATTGCTTTAGTTCCTAGCGGTGCGTATTTGTTTTGACACTCGTTAGTGAGATAAACTCATATTTGCAATATCAGGACAGTCTGGAAAAGGTGGTTGGTTTGTTGCTTGTTGGTTTTTTTTTTTTCCCAAGGAAATTGAGATAACGTTTGTTTTCCTGTTGATCACTACTTTCAATAGTTAATAGACCTCATAGGTTAGATACGACTCTCTGATTTGACCTTGGCTTTTTCTCATTCAAGTAAATGACTTTTGTGGTGTGGCTGCTGAGGGAAGGTCTTTCCTGTCTCATTTCATTCCCCCCACAATACAGATTTCATCTTTGCACATTTTTTTCCTTTTTTTTTTTGCAATTAATATTTTTAATTAAAACATTTGTATTTTTGAATCAATAACTTCCTATTTGTTATTTGACTTGGTGATGCTGATTAGCTTTTCTGCCCATGAGCAGCACAGTCTACTCTTGCTGGTGTTATCAGTGGGTTGAGAAACTGACTGAAGGGCGATCTAGTTACACTATTAAACTTAGCCTTCTCTTTTTTTGTTGTTGGAAGGTACCTTGAGGTATCTAAAATGTATGTTTACTCTCAGGGCTCTCTGTCACCTAAGGAAATCTCAGTGGAATCACCACCTCTCTGTATACTCATGCTCCTGCATGGATAACACTGAATATAATTTGGGGCTCTTGGTAAATAAATTAGGCCACAGAACCTCCATGCCATTAAACATGGCTGTCTTAAACGGTTTAAATAGTGACCTTTAGCATGAATGAAGTTGATAAACTATCAGCCCCCTAAGTAAGACTTCCCGTAGTGTAAGTTCATGAAGTTCAACTGGACTCTTCACGGAACCTGTATAGTGGAGCTCGCAAGGCGTTGAGGCATGTTTGGCCGCAATGGTTAAAGTATCTTCAGATGAAAAATCAGTTAATAATTCTTAAGCAGAAACATTTCCTTCAATTTGCAAGGGTTTATAATGTTACTAAGTTGTTCTTTCAGCAAGCAGGTATTAAGGAGCGCTGACTGTATGCGTGTGTGTTTGTGCTGTTTTTATATCTCAGGCTGTTATTTAAGGATTATTCCCTGTATAGAATAGCTGGTGTTCTAACACAGATACTACTATAAATAGCTGGCCTTGGCTGGGAACTTCTTGGCATCTTCTTTAAATGTCAAGAAATTACTAGTTTAGTACTGGTTTTTAGTCCATACAAAAAGTTTGAAAGAAAACTGTATTGGTCATGGCCTGAATTTGCAGAAAGAGCACCCTGAGGCCCAGGTTATTTGGGTACTCCTTTGGAAAGCGATTCACAGAGTTGTAGGGGTTGGAAGGGACCTCCAGAGATTGAGTCCAGCCCCCTGCCAAAGCAGGTCCCGAGGACAGGTCGCACAGGTAATATTCAATATTCAAGCCATATTCACAGCCGTGTGTGACTTTCTCTGAAACAGCTACTCAAAGACATAAACTTTCTGCAGACTTTCAGGTTCTCTGTCCCTATCCTTTATTTTGTGTTTAGATACTACTGACAAGGAGGCAAAATATTTAAATGCAGTCCCTTGTAAGGCACTACACAGAAATTCTGGAGAGTTCATCAAGTCAGGTAATTAGGGATTGAGGCTGTTGGCTGTGGAAGTGCAGAGTATCAACTGAAGCTCAGGAGCCAGGTGATCATCCTCATGGCTACAGGAAAGGAGGGGATGTCTGCCAGACGGAGATGAAGAAAGAAAGTGCCAGATGAGGAGGCTGAAGTTCAGACTACTCCTTGAGGGCCTGGGGCTGGGATTGGGGACAGGCTAGGCAAGAATGGACAGAGAAGCAGAAACTAGTGATGGAACTGACAGGTTTTAGACTTCAGATTGAAGGAAACTTAACAATGGAATAGCAAGCTTATGGAGAAATAGGAACAATATAGCCATATCCTACCTGTCACTGCAGTCTCTATGCTGCAAACACCTGTGCATGAAGGGGGCCTCCAAGAAAGCTGGGGAGGGATGTTTTAGAAGGGCATGTAGTGATAGGATAAGAGGGAATGGTTTTAAATTGGAAGGGGGTAGATTTAGGTTGGATGTTAGGAAGAAATTCTTTGCTATGAGAGTGGTGAGGCATAGGTTACCCAGGAGAGTGGTGGATGTCACTTTCCTCAAGGTGTTCAAGGCTGGGTTGCATGGGGCCTTGAGAAGCCTAGTCTAGTGAGAGGCGTCCCTGTTCATGGCAGGGTGGTTGGAACTTGATCATCTTTAAGGTTCCTTCCAATCCAAACCGTTTTGTGATTCTGTGAAACTGCAGTCACTGTCTTGGCCCTTCATCTTCATCACTTTGGGTAGCTGGCAACCCCCTGCATAGTGCCACCAAAGCCAAATGTGTTACCTGATGCAGCCTCTTCCCAGAGATGTCTGGGCACATTGTGGTGTGGAGTGTGGACTGGGAGCAGAGATCCCTGGCACAAGCTGATAAAGGCTGCTGACTTTGCACATTCTCTGGTAGCTCTTGGCCAGCTATATGGTTCTGCACAGGAAGATATGTGTTCCCAAGGGCTGCTCACTGGGGCTTGTCCACCTACATGTACACAGCTCTGTGCTCTCGCAGCCACCTAACATCAGGTGAGTGACTGGCTTGCCTACTGCCTGTGTCTATTAAGAACTTATTGTGAAGAAATGCCTGTGAAATGGATGCCACCATTTAAAAATACATTTGCATATGATCCAACAGCTCTTCCTCTGCTGAAGCTGATGCCAATGCAAGCACATGATGCCACTGACCTGGAATGTACATTCAGAAAAAATAAAGGGAAGCCAAATGCACTGGCTCTTCTGTGTACCCATATGGCCAACTGTCATTAGTGCTGGCCTATCCTCTTGTGCACTTCCTTCCTCTCCCAGCACAGAATTACCTGTTCCTTCCTTCTCCTCCTACCTATTTAATGATGTATGCAAACTGGAGAGATTAAGAGGGGATGGCACATATTGCTGCTGTCATCACTTAGCAACAGAGCTCATCTCTGGACTGTGGGATGCCTGTATGAGAGGCTCTGTTCCCGTTTGATTCACAGCTGTCATTCAAAAGTTCATCTCTGACCTTGATGAAAATAAGGAATTCTTGGTTTGGTGAGACACTTCATATCTGAGCTCTGGCCTCATGTTACATACCAAACTATACTCTGCACGAGGGCCTGGCAGTTTGAGCAGGAGGAACAGATAGGCAAAAGGAAGATAAGGTGATTGAATCATGTGGGCTACCTTAGCACCAGAAGTATCTAAAATTTGAGGTGGGGGGGAGTGGATATCCTAAATTCAGACATGAAGAACGAAGAGATAGGAATCCAACAAGTCTGAGGAAGGCTGCTAAGGAAAGCCAGTTTCTTTTGCATTCTTGAGCTGTTTTTGCAAAGTGCTTCAAGACTTTTCATGTTACAGTGATGCTGAGGCAAGTAAGTATGCTGCAGCTACTGAATCTGTCCTTCTCTGATGTGCAAGGGACACGTTTGTATACAATGCCAGTATATTGGCATTGGATGCTAAGGTCCATTGGTAGCACACCTGCAAGTTGCTATCTCTTAGTGAAGGGCAGCCACAATTAAGTCTGCAGCAGCAATAAATAAATGATGCCTGGAGTTATCTGTGATCACAAGAAAATTTTGGAGATGTTTATTATGCATGAAGACAGAAATGAGGGGAATCCTGTGCAAGGTGCTGGAGGTGGATGTAGAGATGCTGCTTGCAGTTCAGTAATGTCGGGACACTGAATCAAAAAGAAACCATGTCAGAGACATCAGGAAAAGAACAGGAATAATTTTATGCTAAGACTCCTTACCATGCACACACCTGATGCTAGTACAGTGAGAAGGCAGTCAGGGCCCCAAGGGCAGTTAGTCACTGCTCCTGTGCTCGATGGCCACGATTCACCTCTTAAGTTGCCCCACAAACGGTCAGTGACACCGCTCGGGGCTGAGCCACGCAGCTCTCTGGGTGCAGGCTGGTCCCTCCTGCCTTGCGTAGAGGGGAGCAGAGCCCTGCCGTGGAGAGAGCACCAACTCCAGATCCTTATCTCGTTTGCTATCTTGTTTGCTTTCTGACTGGCCGCACCTGAGTTTATGGGAGGCTGGCGGAGGGGCGGGGAGCCTACAAAGCAGGTCTGTTTGTCTGGCTTTTTGAGAGAGTTCCGCCTGACTTTCCACAAAAGTTGCCATGAATTCTGGAGACTTTATAATCATAAAATCTGTTTATAGTCTTCAGTTGCCAAGCAACAAAGGACAAAGTACTGCACCTTTCTATTCACTAGTACATTTGACGTGTTAGTGGGCTGCTTTTTGGGGGAGAATAAAAGGAAGCCACAGATCCCTGTAACGTTTCTAAAGCTTTATTTTTGCTTTCTTATGAGAGAGTATGAAATTACCTTCAAAGTACCTTCCCCCTGCCCAGTTACAGACTGGGGTCTTTATCCTCTTTCTGTGGTAATTCCATGAAGTCATGCATGAGCTGGTGTTTGCCTGGTGCTGCTGTGTCATCCTCACCTTCCCCTGCACATCCTCCTGTACTCTGCTTTTCCTGTTACCCTTTCTCCCAGAGTGACTAAACCCTGAAGCGTAACCCACCTGTTAAACATGATTCAGGACGGATTTGGTTTTCCTTTGTGCGGGAGAGTGGGCAGCATTACTTGGTCTGAAGTACAGATTACCTCTGAATTCCCCTCTCATAATTTATATCCTTTTGACATTCTTAATTTTAGGGCAAGATGTCCATGGAGCTTTGGAGAATCCCATGGTGGATACAAGTATGTTGGAAGAATTCATTAGTAGTGACATAGAGTTTGGAACTTTGTAAGTACTGCAGCAGCACGCACTTCCCCTCCTTAGCAACATCTCTTAAACTGTTTTCATTAGTTCCATGATAAAATCTGAATGCAACACTCAGATCTGAAATCTGAGTTTCAAGAGGATTGTGGCTCTCTTGACACTGTTACCTACTTGAAGCTGTGGAAGAAGACTTGGAAAAATTAATTACAGGTAGTAACGGAAATATGGCTGTCTTGTAGCTCTAACAGATAAGTGATAATGAAGCCTGGGTTAATTCAAAACTGTTATGCTAATTGTGGCATTAAATGCAAAACTGGTTTTTCTACTGTTCCTATAAGTGCTAGTTTAGTGCTTACAGTACAGAATAAGGGATACTATACTATAATGTATAACAACGTAAATCTCCCAGTTTGAGGGAAACAGGGCTATTGTTTTCAACCTACTGCTTCACTTGGAGGAGAGAAATTCGTGATTAATCTCTTCTGAGGCTAACTTCAAGACGTACAAAGGATACATAATGCAAAAGGTCATGGTCAAGGGTGGAAAGTTACAGCAGATCTATCAAAGACTTCAAACCCAAATCTTTCATCTAGACAACTGTCAGATGACTCTTGTTCAATGTAAAATATTATTAATCGGCTGACACTTGCACTTGGCAAGAAGTAGAGCAAGAGGGGATATTTTAAAATAATTAAGCATGGGATTTTTCATTCTGGACACACTCAGCAGCACACATTTATGTAGAGTGCTAAACAGGCTTCTTCCTGCTCTAAATCACACATAATGAATCGATCCTCTCTCTGCCCATGGTATGAGAGTGAAGAATGAAGAGGTGGTTGTATATAATATACACAACCTTCATTTTTAGAGTAACTAAACATGTATCAGTTTAAAGAGGTTATTCAACTCCTGTATGACAACTTAAAAATGTTATTATTTTGCTATTATACATAAACCAGCAGAAATGTAAATGTGATAGATATGATAGTTGTGGTCCTAGTAAGTATTTACATGCTAAGAAATAATCATAGAATCATAGAATGCTTTGGGTTGGAATGGACCTCAAAGATCACTATGGGTTTAGAGGCTCAACAGGATTTTACACTGATGCATACCATAACACTTCATTAATTATGGGATTAAGAACATTTTCTCAATCATTAGATCTCTAAATGTGAAATTATGAAGTATTTGTTTGTAGGGCAGAATAGAATCAGAGCAGAGTAGAATCACCAAACAGGTCAAAGGAGAAAAATATTTTAAAAATATTAAAAATCTGCCTATCTATATGTCTGTCTGTCTATCTATCTATCTGTAAATAAAAGCAGATCAGCATAACAGCATGCACAATACTGAATGCAGACTGCAATGAAAAGGGTGATGTTACCACCAAGGTCTTAGGTGCATAAGGAAGTGTCCATTAATGATCAGCTTCCATCAGACAGGCCATTGGTATTGCATTTATTTTCTTTTGCCACATGTGAGGCATTACGTGATTTCCTCATCTTTTCCTACAGTAATAGCTTACTCTTGAGTGGTGAAAGGAGAACGAGGGTTGCATGTCCTTTTCTAGGCAGGAATTTAATTGATATGCTGTGTTTGTGATACAGAATCATTTAAACTGCAGAGTATTTTTTCCTTAAAAATCTCAATACCAGTTTCAATAAAGTTCTAACTTGGAGACATGTCCCTGCTACCTCTGTGCTTTATGAATGCTTTGTTTGTCCTAGGCAATGTTAGTCTCTGTATTTTACTGAAGTACTCTAAGCAGAAATTGAGTACCCAAGACAGTGTCTGAAACCAGGAACATGAACTGAATGCACAAAAGGGATTATTTAGACTTTTATGGATGTATCCTTTTAAGTTTTACAAGGCATAGTTGGAATTCAGAAGTTATGGATCAAGTATTCCACAAAAAAAAAAAAAGATTCAAAAGTTTACTCTCTATTCAAAGATGAAAACAATGTTTGCAGCACTAGGCATGGCATTTAAAAGGGTCAGAAAATATGTTTTGAAGGAAATGAAAGATTATTCTAATGTGGAATTTTAAAATTTATTGTTGAAGAGTAATCATGTAGTTGAAGCTAACCCAAAATGCAGGGTTGGTGGATGTGGCATGTTAGAAACCCACTAGTGATGCCATTATGAAATATATTACAGTGTGTCAAAAGTAACAGGCAGTGACCAGAAATGAAACTGTTGTTTCATGCCATCTAAACTCAGGAATACAAAACCTGAAGTAGAAGGAGTAGCATTAAAATTAGGGGTTTGGAATTTTTAAATGGAAATTTTCCATTCATACTTGAAAATATTTGCTCTGTATGTGGGAACACGTGTGGCTTCTGAATATGAGGGTGCCCCTTTAAGCAGTTTTACTTCGCCCAACTTCAGCCAGAACACTGGGCAAAAGTGTAAAGGCAGTACCCATCACTAAACTCCTGTCATCCTGCCTCTGCTCTGCCATTTTTAGCCCAACATGCATCTTAAGCGCTTGTCTTTCACTGCTTCAGAGCAGTGTTCTAGCCTGCAGTTCACAGGAATACCTAGAAAGGGTTAAGAGACCATTTCTTGAACTTTCATATATTCCTAAAGTAATAGAGGGACCTTCTGTAGTTCCTTTAAATGGCAGCAAGATGGCATAGGACCTTCTCTTACAATCATTGACTAAAAGCTTGAAGTGAAATAGAAGATGTGACAGACCTGTGTGACTAGAGACAGAAGCGTAGCCTCTCTGATTTAGGATGTTCCTACTTTCAATGCAGAAGGAATAAAGTGGGTTTGGTATGTAGTGTGGGAATATCTGCTTGTTGCTGGGAGCTACTCATGAAGGCCTTGGCCTAACTTCAGCTATGGTGCAGTTCCAGGTCTCATTCTAACGGAGTAATCCTTTACACATGCTGTCTGATAGGGGAAACTCTGTAAGTGTAAAAACGAAACAGGGAGGTAGAACACAGTATAATCAAGCATACATAACAGGGAGTAAATAACCAAGAAGCTTTTCAAACCCTCAGGCACGTGAATGGACTGAGCTGTTGGAGACAAGTTGAGAGCAAAGTTCGTAGTGTCTGCGGCACACAAAGGGTGCATTCACTTTCTGCCTGAAAATCAGGAGAAAGCTGCACAGTACAATCTGGGCTGGTGGATTCTTATACGGGGCTGTGTTCCTGAAGTCCTTCATAAAGGAATCAGGAGAGGTCATGTTTTCAGAGATTTACCTCTTTGAGTAGCAAAAACCACAGAGGCCACATAAGGCTGTTCGGCTTTCTGCAAATGACCTCTCCAAGCAAGGGCGTTAAAACATAAATCTCCCCTGCTTGGCTACAGGGTTTGGCAAGGAGGTGGCTGTGGATCACATGGAATTTCTTGGTTCCTGGCCAGGATTCTTGTCATACCTCCAGTCCCTGGCTCTGCCAGAGCTAACTGACTTACCCTCCCATGCCTCTGCACCTGTTCCCTGTCACGGTCCCAGCAGGGATTTGAAGGTGCTGTGTTGTGCTGTGCTGGGACCTTGCCTCACCAAGGTGCTAAGGGTGGTGGTCCTATGCAGCGCTGATTGCCAAGAACCCATAGGCCACACAGGATGTGAACTGGGAGGTGATCCTCTTGCTTACGTAGCTCCACATAGAGGGAAGCAGCCCAGCTCTGCCTGAATTTGGCACACAGTGCAGTCCTACTCTGCAGGCATTTTCATGGCAGGGGACATGCTGTAGTACATTGGTTACTACAGGGATCTGCACTTTGTGAGCACCCTTTGCCATGGGGAAGAGAGCCTAGACTCAAGAAACTTTTACTTTGTTGTGAACATGGCTTCTCTTCTGTGAGAAATGAAAGGGTGATTTTTTAAAATTATTTGTCTTGATTTTTGAAGCTTTTATCTGGGGAGGCTGTTGGAATGGTCCTGTTGGTACTCTATTTTCAGTTATTCTGTGATTTAGGAATAGAAGATATTAATTACTGGTGACCCACTATGTTCTTCCAAATGGAAGATTGTGTTGGACTAGAAAGAGGGAAGGTTGCTTGTCATGGGTAGAAACCCCATGTGGGCTTCTGGATCTTTTTGGTGAGCTTGTAAAAGCTCTTGTTTCAAACTAGGCAAATGTGCTTTCCACGTGCAGCAGCCCCCCAGAAGGGCTGCCTCTTGTGGTGAGCAAGGTGCTAATGTGGGACCTGCTAACATCTGCAGGCACTTTGGCCAAACTAAGGTCTTAAGAAATAAGCTAGTGGATGAAGATGCTACAGATGTTTAACCTGTAGCTCAGAGAGAATGGGTTCAAAGCCCTTGTGAGCTCTTTGTATTCAGAGTTGCTGGTGTGCCCGGAGAGGACTGAAGAATGGCTTGCGGGAAGGAAGGAAGGTTGAACTCTGAGGATCTGGAGGGATTTTGGGCAAGAGGTGGTAGGGATGTGGTCTCCCTATGTGGGGGAGAGGAGGAGAGTCGGAGATGGTCAGATGAAGTATAAGTGACATTGTTCCTGTGAGAAGGGGCAGCCGTAGTGAGCAATGCTTCCTGAAGACTTTTATCAGTAGCCTGGCAATCCACCTCCAGCTGCTTTCAACATTGCTTTGTGGTCATCTTCCATGTCTCTTTCCAGTAGAAATTAAAATCTCTTTTTCATCCCTAGGCAAAGCCAGTTGCCAGATTCCCCACCAGACTCTGGATCGGAACCATGTTCTCCACCACAGCTGCAGAGTAGGTCACACGAATTTACCTTCTCCCAAGCTCACATAAATGTCTCCAGCTCTTGGTCTTTCTCCTTACTTTCTTGTCCATTTACTTCTTGCAGCCCCGTGGTATGACACCACATGGCCCAGTGGGCTGCAGCCTCAGCTCCCGTGCCCCTCTGCTGTGGCACCCAGCAAGCTTCCCTGCAGGTTCATGGAGACCTACCCTGACCCCAACGCTGGTGGGCATCCCTGCAGCATCCCCCAAGGCTGCTGCCTGCGGACAGAAAATGCCGTGACTCCGTGGAATAATTCTATACCCTCCAGCGGTTTGGGCTTTAATTATTCATACTTGCCACCAAATGCATCTCAGATTTCTGGGTAAGCGATACAGCTTTTATGCAAAGGATGGGACAGATAAAAAAGAATCAGTAGAAGACGTGGTGTAAAATCCCCCTGAGTGTGAGGTTTTCCACAGGATGGCAGTCTTGAGACGTTTTTGAGACACTAGTGGTTCTTTGACCATCTCGATTGAACTTCACATTGGAAGTAAGAATGGATTTCAACTTTTCAAACGTAGAAGGCTAAAGAGAGACCAACAGGTCCTTCATAACCGGATTATAAAAATATTCAGGCATTTTGCAATACCTACTGCAGGGTTTTGTCCATTTTTTGTATGTCTTCTGACAACTGGCATGAGAGAAGAACAAACCAAACCTGCTGTATCTGTGTAAGCACGTGAAATGGCATTCATAGCCCATCTGCCATAGTCACCCGCCAGCGTGTTGTGGGTGCTTAATTATTTAAAATACACTGGGGTAGTGCAAGCATCCAACCCTGATACTGAGCAAGAGTTGACTGATGAGTGCCAGAGGGGGACCTCCCTGGTTATGGGGAGAGAAATGTGAATTCATCAGTGTTAGTTCTGGACCTGCAGATGTTCTGTCTCTGTCTCTGTCTCTTCTGTACAGAGCTCAAGCACACGTTACTGCTGTGCCTGGGTTTCTCAGGGGAGCTGTTTGTGTGTCTTTATTTGGTTGTTTTCCAGTGGAAGGTGACAGATAGTCAAGATCACATTATTTTTTGAGGGAATACTTCAGTTACTGGAATTTAAGATTTAAAATGCTTCCTAACCAAATATGGAACTTCTGAACAAACCTAGAAAAAGAGTAGGAATGTGATGGCTGGGCTTCTCTTCTGCTGGTGGGGAAACCTTAGATTGAGTACCTGCTGAGCCTGAGATCTGGAGTTTGGCTTGTTTTTTCCCCCACCTGGAAAGAAGGACCATCTGTCAGGATATTCTAGCTTATATTTTATACCAAAACTCTGGAATAAGGTTTTTCCTCTTTGTGCAAAGGAGCACTTTTTGCAATCTCAGTTTCTGGGAAAAGGGAGAACTGTTAGGTACCAGTTGAGATCTCTTTGTTAATGCATTAGTTTAAGTGCTACTAGTGCTTTCTGTGTAAAAGGGAAGTGAATTCATGCTTGGTGGAGTACAATTATTCAAGATAAAGCTGTGATTTTAATGCAAATAACAGGAGACAATAAATCTGTGCCACATATGCACAGTGTAGTTTTTAAAAAGATACCAACATATGAAATAAATAAACTAATTTATGTTTTGGAAGGAAAATGACAAATAATTCAGCTTTAAAAAGCCAACAACAATCTCCTCCCCAGCAACTCAGAATTTGGGTGACAATGCAGTTAGAATAAGTTACCTGGGTGTTGTGATTCTGTGATACCTGTATTTATACTTAAGAATGAGTAACGTAACATGTATTTTTTAAAAAGTATTTCTGCAGCATCAGGCAAGAAAAGAAAGCTCTCACAGTTACTGGGAGATGCCACCGATTCTCCAGCCAGGTCTCAGGACTCCAGACAAAGTAAGCAACTGTGCAAAAATGAAATTTAAAGTTTCATACCAGTAAGTAAATATTTTAAGACCATAGCTCCTGCTGGCTTTGCAAAGGTAGTGGTGTTACCAATCTGTACTCCATGACCAGGTTTGGGGGTATTTACCTTTTCAGTGTTTTTGAAAGCGAGCACTTATTTATATTTGGTGAAGAGATAAGAAGAGTTAAAGATTCATGTTTCCTGAGGTTTCTGGACAAAATATTCTGCCTTTCTCCATGTGTGTGAGCCTGCAGCGCACAGATGATACCATGCTCTGCTGACTTTGCCTGGCACTAAATTGACTGGGCAAAGAAACCATCCTGGATCAGCCTAACAAGGAATTAATGTGGTGGATGAGCAAACAGATTGCAGTTTCCCTTTATCATTATAACTCCCTGTTTTTTTCTACAAAGTGTATCCCTGCACAAGCTTGGTAGAAGCTGTCTATCCCCACCCCTTCCTCAAATTACTTTGTTTCATTGTTTTATCAAGGTAAAAACACTAAGTTTGCATGAACTGACACAAAAACCTTACCAAACGTTTACCGAAATGGATCAGGTTCTGTGAAGTGGGAGGCTCTCTCTGAATGAACAGTTTGAAATGAACAGTTTATCTGAGGAATTTCACCTTTTTCTGTTAGTGAAAAATCTGAGAGTTGCTTGTTATTTCTTTGGAGTAAGTTATTTTTAAGCATTAGATAGATTTTTTTTTTTTGAATACCTATAACGAGTAGTAACTGGATTCACCAGGTTACTTGTCCTGTGGTATCTTTTATTCCATCAGTGTTGCTTGATTGTGACTAGGCCTTTAAGCCTACCACTGCTGGGAAGAAATGATGAGCAGCTGCTTCTGTATCTATAAGTGCTAATTGCTGCTTCTAATACTTTGAAATATGCTTTCCTTGGGAGTGACTGGTAATCAGATCTTGCTGATACTGTTGGGAAAAGAACATGGGCATTGGTAAAAATGGCATGGGGATCATATAGAAATGAGGTGTGAATTTTGGTACTGTGGGGGTTTTTTATATTTTCGCTCTGCTTAATGTCATAAGTGGGGAGTTGCAAATGAATTTTCGGCCTGAAATGCTTCTGCAGTCTCTGTCTAACTGAATCATAGAATCACTAGGTTGGAAAAGACCTTTGAGATCGAATCCAACTGTACCTGTCCTCTACTAAACCATGTCCCTAAACACCTCATCTACCTGTCTCTTAAATACATCCAGGGTCAGTGACTCAACCACCTCCCTGGGCAGCCTGTTCCAGTGCCCAATAACCCTTTTGGTGAAGAACTTTTTCCTAATGTCTAATCTGACCCTGCCCTGGCACAGCTTGAGCCCATTCTCCCTCATCCTATTACCTGTCGCTTGGGTGAAGAGATCAACACCCATCTCTCTACAACCTCCTTTCAGGTAGTTGTAGGCGGTGATAAGGTCTCCCCTCAGCCTCCTTCTCTCCAGGCTAAACTACCCCAGTTTCCCCCAGCCCCTTCACCAGCCTGGTTGTCCTTCTCTGGACATGTTCCAGGACCTTGATGTTTCTTGTAGTGAGAGGCCCAAAACTCACAGTACTCGAGGTGTGGCCTCACCAATGCTGAGTACAGGGGCACAGTCACTCCCCTAGTCCTGCTGGCCCCACTGTTTCTGATACAAGCCAGGATACTGTTGGCCTTCTTGGCCACCTGGGCACACTGCTGGCTCTCATTCAGTCTGCTGTCAATCAGCACCCACAGGTCCTTCTCCACCAGGCAGCTTTCTAGCCACTCTTCCCCAAGCCTGTAGCGCTGCATGGGGTTGTGATGTCCCAACTGCAGGACTCTGTGCTGCGACTGGCTGTGGATGAATCTTAGTTTATATGCTCGGTGACATACTTTCTCAAAGTGCCTTTACTGCACTTTGTTTATCTGTCTCTCTTATCAAATTCTCCTCTGTCTTCATAAAATGTATAATATCTGGAGAATTATGGTTGACACTGTCTATCTCAGAACACCATAACGTGTAGTCACAAAGCATTCACCAGTCAACCAGATGTGGTGGTGAACGTGCTTGCTCTGCAACAAAGTACCTGTTGCAGTTAGTTAGAGTATATTCAGTTTAAACCTGTAGTAGAGAGAATGGGGAATGTACATAATTATTTTGCTTATTTGCTTCTTGCAGTGTTGCAGATTTATGGTAAAATGCTTAGCTTTCCTTTTTTATTTTTTGCCTTTCTTTTATTCTCTCTCCAAAGGAAACTGTCCATCCTTTTGGCCAGAATAGAAATAGGAAATGCTACTTGTGTAATAGTTTGCAAATCAGGAAAGATGAAAAATTTGTTTTATATGGCAAGGGAATATGTCACAGCTTTTTGGAATAACTACAAAGGACAATCACATTTAAATACATATGCAGTATATTTGTGCTTTATATGTATGTATGTATTTATATGTAAATGTATTTATAAAAATGTTTGTGCAGGATTTTTGGCTAGTCACAAAAGTAATAACTGAATTGTCACTATTTCTCTACAGCAAGTGTTAAGCACTGTGCTGCTGAAGTGCAGGAATATGACAGTGATGGACAGAATGCTGCTTTGGAAAAATGCTGTCAAGCTCTAACATGGCAACCATATCAAACTTCTCAGTGGAACAGCTTATTGAACTCCAATTATGAAAAACTGTAAGCACTGATGTTTGCACTTGTAAAAAGTGGTTTCCTAGGGATTTTTTTTGTCGGTATTATAGTTTTGTAGGCATAAATGTTATATTTGGCATCCCTTGTTCATACTGAAAATAAGACTGGAGAAGGAGGCATGATTGAATATGAACCTACAGTTATATCAGATAACCAGAACCCTAAACACTGGTTGAAATTCATGCCACGATTTTTTGGTTTTGTTTTCCCTTTGGGCATTTAGGGGCAAAAGAAAAAGGAGTTTAATTTAAAATACTTGATAACTTTTGTTTATTTTGTCCAGCACATCAGGGCAAATAATTACAGAGCACTTTTCACTCTAATGGCCTAAAGCATTAAAGAAAAATGGAAATGGAAGGTACCTGTATTTCTTCTGGGCTCATTTAACATAAGTCTTTTTAACTAGAGAAATATATGTTTAGGTGCAACAACTATTTAGTCAAAGAGTTAGAGTTTTCCTCTGTAAATCAGGACTGTAAACAATTTTTTTTTGGCCACATGATCTAAGGAAGGTCATTCCAAGTTCAATTTGCATCCTGAGTTTTCTTCATTCTCTTATTTAGTGAATGATCCCTTTGAACAAAAAACACTTCTACAGCAGCTGGTCAATTCACCAGGATTGGTGCCAACAATTTATCATTATTTCCACAGGACTTAAATAGCATAGTAAATTTTAATGTCCTTTGAGCCCAACCTGCTAAAAGCACTCACAGAGTATGGAGTTTATCGGTGTCCTTGCTGGACACTGACGTTCCCTGTTTGTGCACATGTGATGGGGCAGTATACACCTTACTGTGTCCCACCCAACCTTCCTCCTAAGGTATTGACATGACAAAAGGGAACATAGAAACCTCTGTCTGTGTTTGTGGTGTGAATTGTCACTCTCAGTGGAAGGGGCTTCAACTCCTGTTCATAGAATCAAATTGGAAGGGACCTCAAAGATCCTCTAGTTCCACACGCCCTGCCCCATCCAGCCTGACCTTGAACACTGCCAGGGAGGGGGCATTCAGTCAATGATTTCAGTTATACTTTCAGTCAGTGACTGCTGTAGAGCTGTGAGTTGATGGAGGGACATTGCTCTCCTGCTACCCAATTACCTGTCTGTTCCCATACACTTAAAATTGAAGTTCCCAAGTCACATTTCTTGGTGGCTTGTGTCAACATAGACAGTGTGACAATGTGAGCATTAAAGCATCCAAATGCATGTACTGTTACCATTACTGTGGAAGAGGATTGAGATATTATTTGCAGAGGAAGTCAGTTTTACTTTGAACTGAGGTCAACGGCAGTGCCTTTGTTTGAAGGTGCACTCAAAGTACAGCACAGTGCACAGATTTTCTGAGTAGCTATCCTGCATTCTGTTAGCTTCAAGAGAGTCACGTGCTTATCACTGCTCGGTGTAGATGACTTGGTCCTGTACCTTGAAATTGCTGTGCCTGCTTCAAGGACATTTCTCAGATTATTTTTTATTTTCCATTTTGTTCATCCAATATTTTAACCCTTAAATTACTTCCTTCACAACAAAATGATGATTAGAAAATGTTACTCTACCATTAATTGTACCTTGCATTGTGTCTGCCAGGTGCTTTTTTTAGCCCCATGCTCCATTACTATTGTGATTGGTGGGACTTTGTTCCAAAGATGTTGTCTGAATGGTCAAATTTGGAATGGAATGAGGAATTTGAAGTGTAGAGACACTTGTGTGACAGGCATATCCATTGCTATCTAAAAGTTCTTAAAATTTTACTATACTTGGTAAGACTGACTGTCCTTTGTGCAGTGAGATCCAAATATGTATTTGCTCTTAATTACTGTAAATGGCATACTCAGAAAAAGTTAAACATCAAATTCCTTTTTGGAATTGTTCCAAACAATTCAACTTGGAGAAATGGAAATTTGTGCTTCTGATTCTCAGTCTGCTTGCATGTGTAAGCAAGTTCTCTGAAATTGTTTTAAAACCAATAGCTAACAAACTTGCTTCACGCCTGAATCTGAAAACCAACTCCTTTCCCTACCATGAAATACACATATTTCCTACTTAAATAAAAAGAATTACCAGTTGTAGGAAGAAACTGAAGTTTTTCTTCTTTGATAGTGAAGATTTGAGGAGATGGTAGACACTTCATTGTTATTTTAAATATGAATTAACATATGACTTAGTAGTTTTGAAGCAGTTATAAAGTAGTTTTCTCTTTATTTCCTGCTCCAGATAATCAGTGATTGTTTGAAAGGGGCCTTTTGTTCATAAGTTATAAAACATAGCAAGGCCTGTACTTTTCTTGTGAAGTCTTCACAGTCTGATTTGTCTAACTAATAATGTGCAAACGAATGAAAAGCCATCTTCAGTAATTGTATTAATAAGAGCTTCTCAGTAGCACCAAGCGAGATCATCATTATCAGACTTCCATTAGTGAGAAAAGGCAGCGCCTGTGTAAAAGAACCTTGCCGGGTAGTCCTGGTATTTCAGAATTATCTATCACTTACATCAGAGGACTGGAAATATTGTTGGGATGGTGAGTACACTGGCTCTTTTAGAAAGACCTTCCCTTGTTTGCTCTAGATGGGAAAGACCTTTTATCTTCGGGTGACAAATTAGCCTTTTAAATAAATAGAATAGGGTTTCATTAGTTGGGGTAGGACAGACAACAACATAAAGGAGAGTTTTATAGTCATTTGGCCAGAGGGTCAGTATCGATAGCTATTCTTTTAGCTTGAGTAAAGCCTTACTTGAATCCCAGCAGCTTCTGTAGAAGCTCTTGGTGTGCAAATTTGGGAACAAACCAGAAAGTCTTACTGGCTCATTAGCACGTTGTTGTCTGCCTCACCCCTTCAGGTCTGTTGTTTGTAGCAATGGATGCCTGGATACACTTAAAAGGTTTGGTTGTGCTTTTAGGTGCACAGAATTCCTCTATACCAGATTTGTACATGAGGATTATGCAAGCTTCTCCACCTCTGGTTTCCAAACATTTGTGTGTCAGACTAGAATCAGAGTACACTTCATATGCATTTTTGTTTTTACATCTCTAAGATGCTAAGAAAATACTGTTAGAGCCGGTGATGGTGAAGGTATCTTTTGACTCCCATTTTGTCAGTAAAAATCAGATGGATTTTCAGACCACATGAGAAATAGGAGTTCAAGATGTCGCTCAAATATGCCTGTACTTAGAGTTGCTTTTCTTCTTCTTCTTGTAGACCTGCTGTAGGATATCACATTGTGACAGATAAAGGATTTAATTTTTCAACAACAGATGATGCCTTTGTGTGCCAGAAGAAGAATCATTTCCAAATCACTGTCCATATCAGAATAACTGGACATCCAAAATATGTCAAAACCCAGCTAGGGGGTAAACCAATAGAAAAGTTTTACTTGAAAGCTTTTGGAATAAAGGCAAGTTTTTCTCCTTTTTGTGATTAATTAGCTCTAATAAGTTAGTCTGTGATTATTCATAGAACAAAATTTCCTCATTTCTTCTTGCCAGGCTCTCCATTTTCATTTTAAAAACCAAATTCTTCCCACCTAATATAGGTCCACATGCTTGCATATACAGAAGTAGTAAGAAAATTTAATCTTTCTGAAACATTGCACCATATTTTTTACTTACTACCAAAATTCAGTGGTTTCAAAAATCCATGTAGCTGTTTTACAAGGCAGTTACTGCCAGTTTTTCTTAATGCATTCTAATGCAGAAGAAATTAGTAAGTACCACTGTCATCTGTTCCATTCTGAAGCAAAGTGCTGCTTGGTACTGTTCCAGAAAGGTACAGAAATTTACAGTAAAATAACTTAGGAAACTACCTGGCCTAGGTTCAGTTCTTGTGTTAAATATCTATATTTATGATGTGGAATAGAATGAGCACAACAGTCCAAATTCAGAAAGCAATTTTCCTTTTGCACTTTTTTTCTTAAAACCCTCCCTTCCTCCCAATTACATCCACATGAAGATTTGGGACTTCAGACCGTCAGGTGTCAGTTGATCAGGAATCAATTCCCATGTTAATTTCTATGTAGTTCCATGAGAGTTTTCACTGTTTCTGACACAATTTGCCTATTAATTTTATGTGTTTGAAAATTTAGTGTTGCAATTTTTGAAAATTCTTTTTTTTTCTATTTTATAGGTGGAAGCACCAAGCCAAACAATTGCTATTGAACAGTCTCAGTCAGATCGAAGCAAAAAAACTTTCCATCCCTTTAAGTAAGAATTTAAAGAAATGTATTCCATTTTAATTCAATATGTGATTGGTCTCAAATATGAAGTAGCTGTTCCTTGGAAACTTATAGTAGCTTTAAGATGGTTTTCTGATC
Organism: Porphyrio hochstetteri; assembly: GCA_020800305.1. Taxonomy (NCBI): domain Eukaryota; kingdom Metazoa; phylum Chordata; class Aves; order Gruiformes; family Rallidae; genus Porphyrio; species Porphyrio hochstetteri. The sequence goes on along the minus strand of CM036905.1, from coordinate 30,338,741 downwards.
TTTCATAGAATCATAGAATCACCTAGGTTGGAAGAGACCCTTTAGATCATCAAGTCCAACCACAGCCTAACCCTGACTAGTCCACCTCTACGTCATGTCCTTAAGGACTTCACATAGAATCACAGTAGTAATACACACCTAGCCTCTCTTCATTAGGGAGGATTTTCAACAGCTTTACAAATGTGTTAAGTATGCCTGTCCAAAATATTTATATTCAGCTAGCAACACTCTTGTATGGTGTTTAGAGCTGTATGGCAGATGCACTTCTCACCTTAGGAAATGTCAGTAATGTTCCTGTTCTACATGGGCATGAGATGTATTTGTAGTGCTTTTAAGGGCATATGTGCCTCTGTTAGAGACGTGGGTGCAGCTTCTCTCTGGAAATCTCTGCCATTCTTCTGCATCTTAACTCACTGACAGAATCAATGTTTGTTCTTTTGCATAAGCATCTTCTGTTGGAGCTGTCCTGTTATCTGTAAATTATTAAATAAACCTTACACCAGAAAAAGATAAGACACTGTCATGTTTGACAGGACACTGCTGGGATAAAAGCTGCAATATATAATCTGCAAAAATTAACTTTGAGCTTGGGAGAAGAGCTCAGTTTTTACTTAGTTACCTCTATCACAGCATTTTCCTTCCTTTTGTCTATGGAAGAATAGAATCTGGGTGCAAATCGTTTCATGGGGAGTGGTGGTGTAGTTTTCATTTGTGCCAGATGCGAATGCAGTTGGTAGACTCTTATTTTTCGTGCAAGCTATTCAAACTATTTGTCACAGAAGCAGTGCCACTATGTATTTGAGACATAGGTCTGTATTTTATACTCCCAGACATAAAAATTAGGTAATTAGGTGCAGGCAAAAAAAGGGACAGGCAGTAAATTTATTTATTTTAATGTGGAAATTCAGATGCAATAAAAGCAATGTCACCTTTGGCAAGCAACAAATACCCATTATATGGAACACGTACTTTATCTTGTTTATCTCCTTGACATAGTCACTGTGTTTTTAATGCATGTTTATAAATCAGGGTAAATTTTTCCGATTTTTTTTTCATTTGACACTTTCTCAAAACTGCTTTAATGAGTTTGAGGAAATCTGGCTTGAGCCAGGTAGATCTCCAAGTGCTTATTTCCCTGATCTTGTTTCCTTTTCTGTTTTAGAGTTGATCTGCCAGGGGACCAGGTCACTAAAGTAACACTGGGAAGGTTGCATTTCAGTGAAACAACAGCAAATAATATGAGAAAAAAGGGAAAACCTAATCCTGACCAGAGGTATTGCTGTAGCTAGTTGGCCTGTGTGTGTGAAATGGAAGAGATTTACAGTAGCACAGAGCTGATGCTTGTGAAAATCCCAGTGTCGCCAAATCCTGTGATTTCTTTTGAATTTCAAATACTGTGATACTCAGTATCTGCTTAAAGGCTTCTCTTCTAGAGTTACAGAATGACGTGAGGATAAAAGAAAACATCCCATCCTTACAATTAGAGATTGTTTGAAGAAATCACAGCCAGAATGTTGGCTGTTGAAATCAGGCAGCCAAGAAAACAAATAATGATAATTTTCTTCTGGAGAAGAAAGGGTCTTCATCTCTGAGTCCTCATTACTCAAATTTGTCAAAATGACTGTAATCTTTGTTCATTTTCAGTGATTGTGGTGTTTGAAAGAGCATATTACTTGAGAGTGAAGGAAATATATTTTTCTTTCCTGTTGTAACGAATACATTTAAAAAAATCTTCTGGTTATCTTTTTAAGTATCAGTAATAGCAGTTGCATTTAAAAGACTTTTTTTTTCTGTGAGAAGACATTACTTTGATCATTGTCTTAATTAAATCAATTTTGAATTAGATACTTCATGCTGGTAGTTGGACTGTATGCTGTCTCTCAGGACCAATTCTACCTACTGTCTGCAAATGTCTCTGAAAAGATCATTGTGAGGGTAGGTAGAAATTTATATTGCTTTCATGTGAAAAGTATTTACAAACCTGTTTTGATATTCACAGGAGACTATGGGGGGTGATTCTTGGGCATAAAATTTACCATCGAATCAGAAAGATGGAGGAAAAAGATTGCGGTTGCATATTGTATGAGTATGTTGTTATCTTTTAATTATCAGGATTTTAAAATGTTAAAAGTAGTGTTATAGAAGGATTTAAAAGGAAAGCTTGTTGTGAATTCCAATACATTCTTGTATCATGTTTTTTTCCAGATGTTTTTTTTTCTTTGAGGTGAAACCATTTCCTGTGTTTACCAGGAATTTGGTAAATGCTTTAATTGGGCAGATGCTTCATTTTTAAAGGAGGATGAGAGTGGAAAAAAAAGGAACCAAGGAAAGAAGGTCAAGCAGCTGTAAGAAGATTAAGACCCATAGGTGTCCCTTTCCAGTGTGTTTTCAGTGTCCCAGCTCTAAGACTTGGGACCACTTTAAATATGGTGGTTGTAATACAGGTTTCAAAATAGAAAAAGGAAGAATTGTTCTTTCTTCCTCATGATTGTTACTTTTCAATCCCATGATCCACCTGAAGTTTTCCTTTTAATACTTAGCTTTGGCCTACAGTTAGAGTTGGAAGAAGGAAAAACTGCAGAACTCTCTAATAACGAGAGGTATGGAGGGTAAGGGTTTGGAAAGAGAAAGTGCAGAGCCCCAGCATGAGTGGGGCTGTGAAGGGGACTGCCACGGGAGGGCATGGGCTGCCAAAAAAGCAGTACCTGTGGTTACACAAAATGTTTCAACTGGGCTAGCCTAGGGTTATTGTTATCTGTAGGGCAAAGATTGGGTCAAGGAGCTGCTTCTTTGCATGGAGTCATTCTAGTCCCTGGTTTATGGCGAGGAACAGACTTAGCATTTTGTTTTGGACTCAAATAAGACCAGGAGTTCTAGTCTAGTAAGTGGGTCTGGAAAGCGGCTTCCAAAGAAAGGTGAGGACTTCTCAAAAACTTTTAGTCCTGGCATCAATTTTTGTAGGCTGTTGCTTGGGTCCCTTTTGTCAGCACGTGGCCTGCCTAGGCGTATGGTTACAGCATGGTTTAGCATCAGGCTCTGGAGAGAGTGAAAAGTGCAAATCCCCAGTATGTGTACTGTTGCACAGGGGCTGCCAAAGGAAGGTGAGAGCTTTCAGATGGTTTCTGTCCTGGCTTCTTTTTCATCTAGGCCATAACTTTGTGTCCTGTTGTGCCATAAAGCCTCTCCTGCAGTTATGGTTAGGGTTTTGGAGGGCAGTAAGCTGGAGAGCTCCTTTCTGGGTGGAGTTGCAAAAGGGCTTTAGAAGCCATGTTTGGAGTTAGTAGGTTGCCCTGCTGGGAAGTTTTATCTTCCTGGCCACGGCTGTCGATTTCTTTCATTTCAAGACACCGAAGCATTCTGCTTGTGTCATTCCTGCATATTTAGTTGTTTTCCTTTTTTGCCCATTAATTTTCACAGTACTGCTTTCATCTGAATTTCTTTTTCTGCATCTAGTAGTGCTACAAGTATCACCTCTTCACTGATTAGGGAAAGCCACCGAGTTTTAACATTTGACTCATCCTTGGGATTATTGTTACTGTATAAGATAAAAATTTTTGTCAGGTGTAGAAATTAGCATTTTTCTATAATTGTTAATGCTAGATTCTTTTGAAATTTCAATCAAGAATGCTACTTTGATGTGTGTGAGGTGTTTTTTAATAGGAATCCAGGGAATGAGATTTTGCAAACCTGGCTGCTATTCCAGACAAATAAAAAAGAAGGAAGAAATGCGGAAGGATCAGGAGGCTGTGATTTGAAGTGATGAAGATGTCAACAGGGAAGCCAGAAAGAAAAAAAAAGTCATTTTCCAGATGTTTGTCAGGGCACAGTGAGCCAGCCACTGGTTACCTTATAGTGGCAAAGCTCTGCAAGTGTGCTGTGAGAGAGAAAGCAACTCATGTTCTGGCCCTTTGTACACTCAAACATAAGGTAACAAAGCTACCAGCTGAGTAGTGGTTATCAGGCATATCAGATCATGCTCTAATTGTGACAGACAGTGGTAAGTGCCCTGGATCATGCATTGGAGATGGCAAAGCCTTGTGAGAACCATCGAGACCGTACTTTGTTCAGACTCAAGTTTTAAAGCCTGAATTTAAAGTTTTTTAAAAAGCCAACACCGAAATTAATTACTGGAACCAAATGCTTTTTCTAATTCTACAGACTCTGTTGGGTTTTTTGGGTGTTCTTTGAATGACTCTGTTTCCTTGACATGCAGTTTCTAATACAAGTTAATTTTAAACATTAGTTTAAAAGTTAATTTTAAACAAGTTAATTTTAAAATTAACTTGTTTTATTTTAAAAATCAGATTTAAAAAAAAAAGTTAGTTTTAAACATTTTAGAGAATTTATGAATATATTTATTTTGTGATCCCTCAGTGAAAATGACATTTTGTTAATTAGATAGTAGTAATTATTTGTTTTTCCAGATGGTCACCTCTTCAGGAATTGCTAATTTTAGATTTCATAGATCTCTGGAACCTAGCAAACAGGTTTTGAATGTAATTCATACTTCAGAATCTCAGTTGCTGAGTAAAAGCAAAACTCATTTGGTAGCTGTGACTTGCAGAAACTACTGTTAGAAAGTGAATTTGTTCCTGCCCGTTTAACCAACTAGTGTTTTCTGTCAGTCTAAAACAACAAATAAATGAAAAAACCCTCATTATTCTATTTTATTTTTGAGGCATATTAGCATGACTTAAGCTCCTCAGAATGTCAAAAGACTTTTGATTTAGTGACTTAATAGTATTTCCTGGGCCATAGTTTATTGGACATTTCATTTTGTGGCAGCACGTAATGAACAGTGCTTCGCTTGTTTCTGCTCCTGTTCCCACACTCCTCCTTAGCCATACTGGTGAAGCTGTTTTTCCAGGGCCCTGCAATGACCAGGAATGGGGAGTGATCTGTGTTAAAAACAAGACTAATTTTTGTACTTGGTTAATTTCAAGTCAGACTCCATCATCATCATCTATGTCAGTGTATCAGCAGAACTGAGGGCTGGCAGGTGGAGATGGGTGATGGGGTGATGCGGGCTGCCTCCATTGGTTCTGCTGCCAGAAGTGGTGCACATCAAGCTATGGCCCTGGGTCATGGTTTGGGTGCCTTTCCTCCCCAGTTCTCTGTTCCTTCAGTTGTTCTGAGGTGGTTGTCTGTCTGACATTGCTGCAAAATAATTGCAGGAAGCAGAATGGGCCTGAAGTAAACCTCAGCCCTACAAAACTGAACCTCCTCCATGGTCATGGCCCCCAGCAGATGATTTCATGATTGTGAAAAGGGGAGTGTGTGTGGGGAAAGTCTCACTACCCCTTCCTGCCTCCCCTCCTGCTCCTTGTTTTAATATTTTTGTTGTGGAGCGGGACTCCACTGTACTAGGTATTGTGTAAACAGAATACAAAATAAGTACTTTCCACAAATAGCTTTCAGATAAAATTTAGGCAATGCAGTTTGGCTACTTTTTTCCGCTTGTTTTAAATAGTTATTTCTAGAAACCTGTGTCGTGGTTTTGCCCCGGCCGAGGGCCGCACCCCACACAATCGCTTGTACTTTTAAAAGGAAGGGGGAAGGAAAGTTGGGGGAGGGGGAAAAAGGGAAGGAAGAAAGGAGGGAACGAAACCACAACCTAGAAACCAGAACCACGCAGGTTGGGATAAGGATAGTTTACTAAACAATAACAGAAAATTAGATATAACAATAACATAAGTTTAAAGCACAAAATAGATGAAATTGGTGATACACAATGCAATTTCTCACCAAACCACACAACTCAGGCCGCACAGCTTAGAGCCCGTCCCGGACAACCCAACCGTCCCCAGAAACTGCACGTCCTGGCGTTGTCTCCCCCTCTTCCCCCCAGTCCCCCCTTAAACTGAGCATGACGTAACTGGCATGGAATATGCTCTTTGGCCAATTCGAGTCACCTGTCCTGGCTGCGTCCCCTTCTTTCTCAGTAGTAAGGAAGTATACAGAGCTGAGAAAGGTACTTGATTGCCCGGCAACAAATCGGAGACATCAGGGTGCTATCAGCACTATTCTCATGCTAACACCCAAACATGGCATTCCATTCACTGCTAAAAAAAAAAGTTTAACTCCATCATAGCTGAAACCAGGACAACCTGCAATACATGCCAAATATGGTTTGGAGCATCTACCTTAGGATGATGAATGCAAGCCAGTATAACCTCTGATCTGTTCACAACAGGCTGGGAAAGTTTGGGAAACAACAGCATGTAAAAGAAAAAAATAAAATGGAATAGCCAAAAAATGCTGATTTTTTTTTTTTGAGTCACATGTATTTAATCTCTGCCTTAATTGCTTTTTTCTGATTCCCAGCTGAGGCTGGAAATTTGCTGGTAAATAAATGGTTATGTGGTATTCCAAAGTTAAAATTTGGACAGCTTTGGATGTTGGTAATTTAGCTTAAGGTGATAATAAAATAGAATTCAAGGGAAAAAGCAATGAGGCCAGTGCTGTATGAACAGAAACACTTGCTCACAAGTGACTCCACTCTGTTCTTTTCTGTTAGTGACTTCAAAAAGCTCTTGAATGCAATTTAAATATTAAAGATTTGGCATTTCATTTTCCCTGAATTCCTAATGGAATAAGCAGTAGTACATTTATGCTATACTATATCTTTAAATGGCATTTTTTTTTCTTTCAGGCATCTAACCCGGGGCAGTTTGAGAATGACAGTGATGTACTGTGGCAGCGAGGACATGTTCCAGAGACGATAGTCTATCATGGTCGAGTAGGAATTAATACAGATGCACCAGATGAAGCACTGGTTGTCTGCGGAAATGCAAAAGTTATGGGCAGAGTCATGCACCCATCTGACAGCCGAGCAAAGCAGAATATCCGGGAGGTGAGGGCTGTGGAGTATTTAGGGCATTTATGTTTGCACCACAGCACATGTGTGGATCATTGTTGTGACATGTGAAGCAGCTTCTTTACCCTGGGTGTGCTGAAATGCTGGCCTGAAGAAATGGGATGTGCTGCTGTGCTCTGTAGAGCCATTGCCTATGGACCTTCAAAGAGCCTGAGCATAGAAGCTGGGGAGATCTGTGTAAATGGGAGTTGTCAGACTGAAGGGTAGCTGGCAACACAAGTACAAGTAACACTCTGCTAAAGGGGAATGGGAGTATTGTCCATGTTTTTCAATGTGAAGATTGTCCAGTGGCCGTGTCAGGCTTATTGCTGTCTCAGTGGTGTCCTAGATGCTATGACCATTCTTAATGTTTTAACATACAAATCTTGGTATTCATCCACCTAGGTTGATACGAATGAGCAGCTGAGAAGAATAACACAAATGAGGCTGGTGGAGTATGACTACAAGCCTGAATTTGCATCTGTTATGGGAATAGAAAATACCCATGAAACAGGTCAGATCTGTTCCTGTTTGTCATTAACTTCCACTATTGTTCATTGTGCCACACTGCCTTTTATCACCTTCCTATTTCATCAGCATTTCTTAGGATACTAGAATTGCACACTTTGCTGTGGCTCTTGTGATATAAATTGCCAAAATGAAATATTTCTGGCATTTTTCCAACTTCTGCTTCAGTTTTTAATGATAGGAGGTTATTTTTCCAGAGGTTCAATGAGAATGAAGTATGTAATCACAATTTTGTTCTTATTGCAGAAAAATGGGAATGCTAAAGGTTTCTGTTTGTTTTTCTGTGAAGAAAAAAAAAAAAGTAAAATCCTGGATTTTCCTACGAGAAATTCTAGATCATGTTTAGCCCTTTCCTGTAGCTTTTAGGATGGGCAACTCAAAGCATACAACTATGGCCAAGGGTATGCCACTGTGTTTCCTGACTTCAGTTTCTGTTACCTTGCAAACAGGAATAATAGCCCAAGAAGTGAAGGAGCTTTTGCCTCAAGCTGTTAGAGAAGTTGGAGAAGTTGCTTGTAATGATGGAGAAAAAATAGAAAACTTCCTCATGGTTGATAAGGTATGGTCTTGAGAGAGAAAGAGGAGGTGTGTATTTAGCCTGTTCTGTTTGTATATGGAGCTGTAAACACACAAGATGCTTTACAGAAAGCTTTAGGCCTCAACAAGTATTTACCAAAATAGCACTTGGCAAATCGTTGGGAAAAACCGAACCTCCAGGTATTAGTAAATGGCTGATTTTTTTAATGACAAAAAGCATTTACATTAAAATCTCATTTTAATAATAAGTAAACAAACGTTCGATAAAAGAGGAAACGAAAAAACCTAACTCTATTGAATAGAGGTAGTTAGTAATTTTGTAGCCCAACAAGTAGGACTTAAAATCTTTTGTGTTCAAGTGCTTATGTTAATTAAGTGTTCCAGAAGTGAATTAAACAACAATGACATTCTATTTGTTAAATAAAATCTGCTCTAATCATCTTGTAATTACTTTATACCAAATACAAATGCTGACTCTGTGTGCTCTGTGGGAAGCTTTGTTTGGCCATCCAAAATTCTTAATAGAGCTTCAAAATCATATACTATACAATGTTTATGGCACACAAAGTAATTACCATGCTCATAGGCTGGAAACGATGCCTTAGTCTGTTGTCCTGTGCTCTCTTCCCCTTCTTTTCCTGTAGAAATAGGACTGCGAGGGACTGTCAATCACAGAGTCCGGTCACACATGACTGCAGACAGTGCTTGTGCAGAGTATCTCTCAGAAGAGATATTCTCTCACAACAGAGCCCCTCTGTTGTGTGCTGGTTGACTGTAGATCAGGGATAACTTCCCAGCTTTTTCCCGCTTACAGCTGATAAGGGGAAGAGGGAGGTTTTGATTGGTAACCTTGTCTTGTCTGGATGATGTCATGAACATGATCCTGTATACATTATAGTCATGCATTCTTTCAGTACTATATAGAAAAACACAAGTTTACACTGCCAAACTTGGAGGAAATAGCTATTAAAAAAAATCTATTTCACTTGTCTTTTGATAGGCTACAAAGTTAAATTCATAGGTTAAATGTGCTAGGCTGTGTTCCATATAAAGGAGACATAAATTGGATACCTTGAATAAAGCTGTGGAAAGTACACTTCCTAGAGACACTATTGAAGAGGAGACTTTTAGAAAGTTTCCTCTTATTTGGTCAGGCTTCCAGCCTGTAGCTGATTTCTAGATGATCATAGAAGAGCAGTGGTGTTAAATGGTGACACTAGGTTCATTTTGCCTGTTGGCTCTTCCCGTTACACTGCTGCAGCATCATTTGCATTTTTAAGTCCCCACAAAACTTCTTTGGGATAGTAATTGTGTTTTTCTGTCAAAACTTTTAGGTTGGACAATTGAGCTTTTGACTTAGTGGGGAAAAAAAGACCCTGCTACAAAATGCATCTAACGGAAGTATCTCTCTGCTGAAATATCACACAAAATACTGTCTGCAGCAGTACCTCACAGCGCCGCTGTTTGACCTCATCATGTTACCTCTCTCCTCTAGCCTGGGTCTCTGGGCAGCACTTGCCAGCTGTGCTGCAGGAAATGGAGAAGGCCTGCAGGGTGATGTGGACATGGTCCAGGCAGGAAGGAGATGTTAGAGCAATGGCATATTTGCTACTTAGCTCTTTCTTGACGAGGTCTGAGACCACTTCCTAAATACCGTGGCATTGTTTTAATTTGGTTAGGTAAATTACTGTAGTGCAACCTGTGCTTTCTCCTAACATCTCTGGCAGAGCATGTGAATGTCAATTCTGTGACCTTTGGGGAGACAAGGGCAGGAGACAGTTTAAGAGGTATGTTGAATTCAGAGCTTTGGGACATCCGATGTCCCAGGTGGAATATCTGCTCTAAATACCTGGAGCTCCCACCTGCAGAATAACTCAGCACCTTGAGTATTAAACAAGCAGTCCTTCATATCTTTGCTTAGAATTAGACAGGAGATGAGGCCTTGAAATTTGTTATTTCACGTTTCAAATTTAGTTCCAGTTAATCAGCATATGGGCTGGTTTGGTTGTGCCTCTTTGTCAGTTACCTGTTTGGTGGTGTTGAACTCTGTAAAATGAATTGATTACATTGCATTTTTGAACCAGGATCTGCTGATTTCTAGAGAAATGTCAACCGTGCTGAAATCAGCTGTTCCGGCACAAGAATCTTGCTTCTCAAGTAGTGCTCAGTAGCTTGTCATCAGTGAAGCAGTAGAACTCTTATCAGTCCTTTTTTTTTCCACAGAAAATATTATTTCATTTTGCCAGATGAGCCATTTTCTCAGCTACTTGAAGTCACCTAGAAGAGATACATGCATGATTTGAAGAGAATGGGAAGGGCAGCTGCTACATATCATTGATATGAGGACCATAGAAATGATATCGGATTTCTAGGCACAGAAGATCATTTTGAAGTCACAAACAGGCTTTTGGTCTTCTGGTGGTAGAGAATTTGCAGCTTACCACTGATATCTGTGCTCTGGTTCTGTTTATACAAACTGCTGTCTTTTTTGTGGAATGTGGTTACCTTTAAAGGAGAGGGGTGTGTGACATTTACAACGTGAAAGGCAAAACTTTGCTTTTGCCTTACTTTGGCATGACTTGACTAGACTGGAAGACTTAGTGACATTAACTTCAGTAGTAGTTTCACCCAAGGTTGAATGGCATCAGTCTGGTTGTATGTTATTACAGGAGACATTCTTTCAAACATAGCACAGAAAAGATGCTGTTACCATGCACCTGCAATGCATCAGTAACCATTTTTGGCTCAGAAGCAGATAAAATAGTTATTACCTGGATGATTCTAGTGAGGGCTTCTCTAGCAGCAGATTGATGCCTAGATGATAAGCAAGGGGTAAAATAATTTCCTGGATAAAAATATTCTGAGGGAGTAACTGGAAGGTGTCTGAACTGGGTTAGTTGCAAAGCTGATCACGGTATTGGAATTTAAAGGACTGGAAAGGTTGAAGGGGAGGATGAAATATCATGCCATGACAGCTTGACATCTGGCTTGAATCATTCCCTGTCTTACTGATTGCTGTGTACAACATGGATAGAATGGCTTGTCTGAGCCAAGTTGGTCAGTCCTGGAGGTAGGTAGTTGGAGGTACATTTTGCTAAGGGATTCTGAAATACATGTTTCAGCTGCAGCAGTACAAATCAAATAGTAGATGCCTTTTGTGACCATGCTAAGGTTTAAAATTCAACACAGTATGAAGGTAAACTATAATTCGGCTTGCAAGCCCCTGCAAGTCCCTATTTTCAGTTTACTGCAAATTGAACATAAATGATTTTACAGTATAGCAAAAGAGTTTTATAGTCATAAGTATGTCCAATTTACAGTGAGATAACTTGTGTTAGTATTTCAAATATTCAATGTATCCTGACATAAGTGAATTCCGTACCGATTACTGCTTGTTACATCTGACTGACGAATAGATTATATCTACATTTGTTGTTGTTTTGCTTCTTAGGATCAGATCTTTATGGAGAATGTTGGTGCTGTAAAGCAGCTTTGTAAACTAACCAACAACCTTGAAGTCAGAATAGAAGAGTTGGAACAGTGGAACAGGAAATTGGCCAAGCTGAAACGGATGAGCAGTTTAAAGTCAACAGTCAGCGAAGACAGCAAAGTCAGGTACTTCTTGTCTGAAATGTTCTCTGTTGTCAAAGTGGTAGTCTCTGGGGTAGAAGTGAAGCTGGGTTTTGCTTGATAGTGGAGTTCAACTTTTAAGTTGTGCAAAAAATGCAAAGTTCTCATATATTTTAACTCCCTGACAATGGAATGACAATTTGAAATGGCTGTTAAATTGCAGTCATTTTTATAACTGCTTCCGTTGCATAAAGCAAGGGTAGATTATGTCCAGTTGCAGCCCTGGAGTTTGGAAATTGCTGCTAAGAGAAATCTGCAGAGCTGCTTCTGCAAGAAAGAATCTTCATTAGTGCTTCAAGTGGAAGTGATGAGAATTTCCTATTTCTAAATCAGTTCCCCAAGTTTTCATTGAAATCAAATGTAGCATTTAATAGCATTCATCTGAATGAGTTAACTGGAGGCCTTTGTTCTTGAAAATGATTCTGATGACACTTCTGCCTTTCCTTTTTTAAATGTTAAATATGCAAAAGCAAGTGACATTAACACCCTATTGAAAATGTCTCTCTCTTATTACTTGCTGAAGCATTTGGATATTAAAATGATCTTGTCTCTTACAGCAGGTATAGTCGAGCTACTAGTCTTTTGCCATCAAGGAGATCAGTCCTGCTAAAATCCAGCAAGGTGAGTGAAATTAAAGACATGAAATATGCTGATTAGAGAGTTTTTCTAAGTGATGAAATATCGGTGAAAGCTTTCATGTTTCTAAATATAGTATCAAATTCCTTAGCCAGAATTACTTAGTATTATGCTAGAACCTTAAAAATTAACTATACCAAGACAGAAAATACATAGAAGATGCTTCTACTTCTTGCCCATACGTTGTATGTGAGAGAGTACATCCATGCTGTGAAGTGGTGTGAGGGAGCAGACCAAGAAGAGAGAATAGCTGAGGCTGTAGGTGCACTCACGTGGTGCGGTGCAGCCTCACAGAGAGATCCTCATTTCAATTTGGAAGTCTGCTCAGTGATAATTCTTCCTCAGCATTCTTCCTTAGATGAGTCTTTCTCTGTTGTTTGCAATTAGTGTCTCCTGGTTTGTACTGGATAAGGCTGTCTTTCAGGTGATTAAGACCTAGATAGGATGTCATTGCTATTGCTAGTTTATATTCTCTTCCCCATATAATGTTACAGAAAGAGGAGACCCCTTTTTCACAGGGATTGAATGAGTTAAGTAATAGATGCTCCCCTTTTGCAAGTTGGTCTTCCTAGGCTGCTAACTTGTGTTCTTTGAGACGAACCAATGCTCATTTGTGTCCACTGCTTTTACCAGTGCCAGAGAGCAAAAGAAAATAATAGGTCAAATGTTCTTTATTCCATAATGACAAACAAATGCATAGTCCTCTCTAAGATCATGCTACTTGTTTGAAAAGTGCCTCCTATATTTACTGCTCATCTTTCAGTTGTGGCCACTGTGTACTGAGTTCTTCACTTGATTTTGAAATACTTCAAGAGTATGAAAAAAAGAAAAGAGTAGGAACTGTTATTTTTATCAATCCTTCCTTCCCATGTAAGGTTTGACTGTCAGCTGTGTGCAGCGCACTCACCGTTTTAGGGAGCCTTCCATTAAGTTTTCCTCTTTAGGCATTGACCCCCATGTAAGGATGACTTTTATGGTTCTTCTGAAAGAAACAAAGCTAGTGTAGTATTTCTTAATCTACCAGTAGCAGCTTAGTTATGTGCCAGTTCAATCAATCAGACTTTTCTTTTCCCTAGGTTTGTTTGTCAAAGACAAAAGAGTCTTGCTCCGTGAAGATTTTCCGGGTGACTATAATAGCTTTGGTTGCTATTATGGCACTATGGTAACAATTATCAACAAGTTGACTTGTTTCTCCCTTCCCCTTTCTACTTACATCATCAGAAAGAAGATTGTGATTTCTTTCTTCTTCTCACCCTTCCTATTGAAATTAAAATTAACAATGAATATGCTTGGTAGTATTGTAAAGTTGGAATAATTTTTAAGAAGTGAGATACTCACGTGTTGCACACACAATTAATCTTTGTCCGTGTCATCATGTATGGTGCACCTTGAATGCATCTCAGCACGTGCTATGGTGCAGAGCCAGACTTGTGAGGCTCTGCATGTTTTATGGAATCATTCTGTGCCTAAGTACAATTCCTGATGTAGAGAGTGATTCTGTTGTGTGAAATGAAGCTGGACTTAGTCCCACTGTGGAGCACAGTCCTGCGATTCCAAAAGTTTAACTTGTGACACTGTACCTTTGGAAAGTATGCTCTGCACTTTATAGAGACTGCCATTTTCTGTTTCCCATCCAAAAACCTGTGGCTTACAATCTCTCTGTGAACTGGCTGCTTTGAACTGGTGTTGGGATTCTACTTACAAGGGAAAACTGACCATATTTGGTGTTGAACCTAGCTCTATAGAAGTATCTGATCTAAACCCCATTAAATTTATTAAAAATTTTTCCTGCTAAAGGAGAAGTGATCAGATAGTTAATTCTTATATTACTATATTTGGACAAGGTGCTCTCCAGGTATTTTTCATGTTATGTTACATGAATGATGGATGTAAACCTACAGAACAGTTCTCTTTCTACAGTGCTCTGACGATATCGACCCTGTATTTACTCAGCATTCACGACAGACATTTTGAAAAACATCCAATTTACAGGCAAGTAGTTAAATTAGTGTGTTAGAACAGTAATAGTTTGTGGACCAATCTATTCTGGTCCACAAGTCTGATGTCCATTTGTTAATGATTTTTTTTTTTTTCCTTCATCAGCAGTACCTCAAGTTCTGTTCTACTCACTTCCTCTGCCACTACAGCAGGTACTGTATCTCTGCTGGTCTCTGTACATGTAACAGGTGTTTGATTTCTTTGCCATTACAAAATGCCAATGGACACACAGCACTAATGAGAACTGGGTCTTTTTTTTTCTTTCCCCTTTAGCGCTGCACAGGGAAAGCACAATTTCTCCAACCACTCAACCCATCATCAAGATCCCTGAAGTGAATTTCTGTGACATTTTGCCTTGTGACAAAGTCTATTGTTGCCCAATTCATCAACCAATAGTAAGATCATTAAGTTTTGAGAAAGCCGATGCAAAGGAGAAACGTAAGTTGAAACATTAATTTCTGTTATTTACCATTCAAGTAAAAACTCTATGAAGAGTGTGGGGGAAGGAGCAAGAACTTTTAAAGGTCATTAGTTTCCCACAAAACAGCCTAGTCCAAAGGATTTTAAAAATCCTGGGGTAACTAATCATCACTGCAGCCCATATGTTTTAAAAAATCTGCATTGGTTACTTTTGGGATTTCTGGGTCCTAAGATGTTTTTTCAGGTGTCACTCTTCTTCCTGGCCATTGATGGCAAATGATTTCACGTGAGCCAGACAGTCACTAATCCCTTTAATTAACCTTTGGCTACAGTGGCCAAGAGTTCACTGGGGATAGTGGATGGTGAATTAACAGCTGTAAAAAACCCAAAAGTGCTTAATGGTGTCACAGTGTGGTGATAGTACAGATTTCTGTGGGAAGAGAGAGAAATTCAACTGCCAGAAAACATAAAACTTAGAATTAAAAGTCTGCTCATTCAGGCAGGGTTTTTGAGTAGGGAAATGTTATTTGAAGGCAGACCTCTGTGAAATAAATGCCTTTTACTGAAATGAATTACCTTTCAGGTATTGTCTGCCTGATGTTATGTGTGTAATAGATGAGTAGGTGTATTGTTTACAGCTTTCATAATATTTATAAGAGAGAGGTTGTACATAAAGGTATGCACAATTTGTTGGAATCTGTATTCCTCTTTCCCAGACGTTAGTATTGTCAATGTCTAGAAGCAAGTATCAGTATTGCTAAACTCAGTTTTCATACTCCTCCTTTCTTGGCCTTGGGAACAATTCTTGCACCAACCATAGTTGTCAAGTTGAGGTGAAATCGGGGACAAATGCAGCTCAGCCTCCCAAGTAGAAATGTTTACCGGGGCAGGTGTTGCCAATTG
Organism: Porphyrio hochstetteri; assembly: GCA_020800305.1. NCBI lineage: Eukaryota > Metazoa > Chordata > Aves > Gruiformes > Rallidae > Porphyrio > Porphyrio hochstetteri. Next base: position 30,323,233 of record CM036905.1, on the reverse strand, counting down.
CCGTGGCAGCCTTACCACAGGAACGGTTTCACAGGGATTCACCCACTGCCCGTTCTTTATGCTGCAAAGTTCTGCTGTCTGCAGACAAGCTGCATGTAGGACGTCCTCGTGATTCTTGTGATTTAGTGCTGGAGTAAGCCCTGTGGCAGACACAGCTCAATACAGTGCTTTTAAGAGGTCATACCGAAGTGATTTGTATTGCTGTGAAGCCTGAAAGAGTGTTGATTAATTAAAAAGACGTTAATCTAATTTACAAATGAGAGAACTGTAGACAGATGAAAATTAAATATGAAAAGCTTCTATCCCCAGTTGGCTGCTTTTGATATTAGGTGGAAAGAGAAGATAAGAATAAACACAAAGCATTATCTTCTCAAGGTCTTATGCTCCAAATAGCATTAAGTGTGGATCCAAGAGTGAAAAATAAGCACAGTACACAGGCTACTGAAAGATTTTAGATCTGTACAAGTTTAATGAAGCTGAATGTATCCCCAGACAGAAGGTAGCAATGTCAATGTGAAATCCAAACAGAAGGAAAACCAACATGATGCTTAATGTAGCTGTAGCCAAGATAAATGAAAAAGAAATGCTTTCGAAACAAAAATCTAAAAGTTAAATATGGGGGATGATCAAGATAAACAGTGGATATTTTAGAATCAGCTGATTAGTCTGGTTCATGGAAAGATAAAACTATCTGACATTACAGTTGAATTATATGCTAATTTATGAGTTCATATTTAACAGACCTTTTACTGTTCCACCATGTGAAACCTGGATTCTGTGGGTACAGGCTACTACTGAGTCCATCCAGTGTAGATCCTACCCCTTGCATCTCATATTTATTGATGGGATAGCTGTTAGGGGTGTTAAAGTAGAAGCAAAATCATTTGTAAGCAAATTCAGTACATCTTTATGTAGCTTAGCTTAACATGGCCTTTTTCATCAAACTTTAAGAACTGGTTTCTGTGAAGGATTTAGACTTTCAAACTCCTTTGATTTCAGTGGGATGGAGGGGCATGAATACCCTTTCAGCATCTGGGTCTTTTCTACTCTCTGCTTCGATGCCTTTAGTTCTCATTGCTCACCTCTTTTTGTTGCCACTGGTAACTAGGGGCTGTCCCTCTTTTCTCCTAAGCATGTTGTTTCCCCTTGCTGTGTCTCCCCTCACAGGAAAAGCTTGGTGAGGGCTCCTGCTGGATTTTGATCAACTTGATGTGTTTTCATTTATTGTCTTCAGATGGTAGTTAATGGATTCATAGCAAGGTACTACCACAAGAAGTCAGCAGCGGGTTTTTCCATACTACTTATAGAATAGTACATCATGTGTGAATTAAAACCAGAAAGTGCCTGAGGAAAAAAAAAATTCTACCATATGTATTGGATGAGTTTATCTGAATCTTATCTGAAGATAATGGTTGTCCCCGTTACACTCTAGTCATGTTCGTACCTTTGTATTTTCTATTGAACTGGATCTTCCCAGCTCACATGGGCCTTTGAGAAAGTCCTCAGACATACTGTGTGTGACAGAGTGTCAGTTTATCACAATTTGTTGAAGGCTGCTGCAGTGGTTTTGGTGGTTCTTGTGGTTCTCAATTGGCAACTTTAACTCCAAATACAAATAACTTCAGGGACCTGTTTTCTGCATTTCATTTGAATTGAAGCAGCTTACAGGACAACGAAATAGTAATTTTATGAAGACTAAAAAGAAAAAAAAGGAAAAATAATTTTCTATATTGATTGCTGATTCAGTTTAAATAGTTGAAATCTTAGTGAAGTAAATCTGTCTTCATCCAGTTTTTATACAAATTTCTGATACCCTCTTAATGCTTTCTTCCAATATCAGTCAAAGAATCACAGTATTAAATGTTTAGTAATTCAGAGTATGTAATATTCCTGCCAACACTTGGACAGCTAAAGTATCCTATCTAGAGGGAGAAATCTTTGTTTCAGTGAGCAATCTTCTATCTTTACAGGGGGGATATAGGTTTTCCTACAGAATAGGTCTCTGCAGGGAAGGTTTAGTGCATTGGTAACATATCTAGACTATTAAGAGAAAATACCAGGAAGTGAAAGGAAGATGTGACAACTGGTTTGGAAATAAAGAGAAGGGTGAGAGGATGAAAAGGTGTTTTACTGTACGTGTGTAACTGATTGTGTTCAGTAGCCATTTTTCTAGACGTGTGGCAGCAGATCACAGTAAAGAAATGGGATGGCACACAACTACTGAATGCAGCAGTTACCACCTAACTTGGCAGAACTGGCAGATACGTTATGATGAGCAAGTAAATAGAAAATGGATTCAAGAAATAACTAGCAACAGTATCACAGATTCATAAAAAACCACACAAATTATAGCCATCCCAGAGATGATTTTGTATTACATTACTTCTTGGGTCCTCAGATTCCAGTTGCTACCATTGTTACACCTACTAGCATGAGGAAAGTCTGAGTTTTCACTTTTCCCAATACTGAAATGAAATCCAAAGTCTGGTGTGAAGAATAGAACAGTGAGGTCAATCCAGCTGTCTTGTTTCAGTCTCAGTGAAATAATGCATTTCGATCCTTCCTTTTGTAAACCAGATTTTTATACAGTGAAGTGGTGGCTTCTGGTCTAAAATGTCATTTTGAAATAAGGATGTTTCATTTGGAAAACAAGAGAATGGAACCTTTTGTTGTTCTAGAAATACATAATTCCAGTTTTTCCCTGATAAAATGGTATTTGATGAAGTGTGTTAGTTTAGGCAAGATCAACATTTCTCCCTACCAGCTTATTGGTTGCATGTCTCTGGAGAGATTCTTAGCTGGCAATTAGTGTAAAAGCAGAGGAATAGATTTAAACCATTTCCCATGGGCTTGAAGGGCCTTTTGCCTTCCCCAGGTTATTTGATGTGATGAATATTAAAAAATTGTTTTAAAGTTCACTTTTCTAGGGAAATGCTGAGAAAATGAATAGAGTAACAAAAATAAACCATTGGCTTATATTTCTCAGCCTAGTTTGATGTTTGAGATTTCAGAGGTGACATCAGTGAACATGGTGATCATGTTGTTAGAGCTGTGTGTTAGTTTCTTTAATTTGGAGAGTTACCCTTCCCTCTCTAAGTACTGCGCCTTACTTGGGTCAGTCCTCAGTGTCTTGCATCTCACATTCAAAAAAGCAAAGTTATTCCCCTGGCCTACGTTTGCGTGGCAGGTGCCTATTTATTCATTTTATCCCTAATAAGAAAGATGTAGCTTTATGATCAGATTTGTGCTGAAGTGCCTGGCTGGATGTGGACTTTTGCTTTGGCTCTCCATTATAGCAATTGGTGACATTCTGTGTGTGGGATAAAGTCTTTTCTATTAGGGTATATTTTGAAAAATGTTTCAGAATTTCAAAAGCTTTTTTCTTGTTATGTAGAAACTTCTTTTTCTGAGACTGCACCTGGAATATTGTATCCAGTTCTGGGCCCCTCAGTTCAAGAAGGCCATAGAACTCCTTGAAAGAGTCCAGCACAGGGGCCACCAAAGTGATTAAGGGAGTGGAACACCTTCCTTATGAGGAGAGGCTGAGAGAGCTGGGCCTCTTTAGCTTGGAGAAGAGGATACCGAGGGGTGACCTTATTAATGTTTATAAATATGTAAAGGGCGAGAGTCAGGAGGACAGAGCCAGGCTCTTCTCAGTGATGGCCAGCGACAGGACAAGGGGCAAAGGGTGCAAGCTGGAGCATAGGAAATTCCATGTGAATAGAAGGAGGAACTTTTTCACTGTGAGGGTGACAGAGCACTGGAACAGACTGCCCAGAGATGCTGTGGAGTCTCCTTCTCTGGAGACATTCAAAACCCACCTGGATGTGTTCCTGTGTGATTTAACCTAGGTGATCCTGCTCTGGCAGGGGGGTTGGACTAGATGATCTTTCGAGGTCCCTTCCAACTCCTAATGACTCTTTGATTCTTTATTATATATACCTCCTTCTGAATCAAGGTGCTTTGTGTTTTAAAGGTTCCTTATGGAGTTATGCATACCTTTATTTAAGAGGTAATTAACAAAACATCTTCTGGTGTTGTGTTCGTATTTTGCTTTTTACAACTGTGCTTGGCTAACCTGGGGACATTTGTTCACACATCCTTTCACAGAATACAGAAATAACATGTTGTCTGAAATAAATCCTAATGGCAAACCTGACCTTGGAAATGACTGTAAGTCTCATATTTTTAATAAAATTGTTGAAATGTATAATTTTATAGCTTTTTAAAGTTACGTTTAGGCTTGGATTTCTGCTGCTGGAATTTAGAGAAGTTTCATGTATAAACTGGTCATTTTAGAGAATTAGCACTCAGGAATCTATTAAATACCTGTATTCACTATCATTTTCTTGTCACTGCAATCTAGTCATACTTCTTCATTAGATTTTTATAGACATTCTGGCTGCCCTCTCTAGAGAGTTCTTAAGCTTGGCTTTAGATGTGCAATAAAATAAGTGACATTTTCCTTGACAGGATCTGAAATCTTAGAAGGTGCTGAGCACTGCCAACCCTTATATGGCAAAATGCTTAAGCGTACGAGTGTGGTGTCTGTATGCAGGAAGCACATGATACAGTGTAAAGAAGAGTTTGGGGTTTGGCCCAATTGTGCTAGTGGATTAAAAATGTCAGCTGCTAGAAGGGGCTGTCTGTACCTTAGGATCCTGACACTGCCAGTATCAGTAGAGATGAAATGAAGTTCTTTGACACAGGACATTTGGCTTGATACCTGGCTTGCCTCTTAGAGACTGTACTGCTGTCAGAGCCAGTCCGGGCTGAAAATGCTGATTCTTTTCCTTGAAGATGAGTTCATCTGCTGATTACATATGTTATAATGGTATGCTTTGGCATTCATTCAGCATGAGCAGTATGAGCCTTGTTATGAGGCATGTTATGAGCAGTATGAGCCTTGTTATGAGGCATGCATTCAGTCTGAGCCTTGTTTTTTTTCTGTTTATGTGGATGCTCAGTTTTAAGGGTTGGCATCTTGAAATAAATGTTCCATTAGATAGTGTTTGGATGATAAAACATCTATACACTGTCATGCACTTAAAGCAGGTTGCTACCCAGGGCCATGTGAGGTTCTGCTTGTCATCCCAGTGTGGGGTGACCTGGGAAAAATCATTCTCATCCAGATTTTATTTACATAGCTACACACCTCAGAAGAGGGCCTTTGTGGCATTACTGTGATACATGTTGTAATGAGATGCTGTGTCAGAGGGAAATGTTCTTCTGCACTAGTTCTTTGAGATGAACATGCTCAATTTCCCTCTGTCACTTACGCATACATGTGGATATAGGCATGCTGAAAGTTAAGTATACAGTACCACGTGTCATAATTGGAGCCCAGGTCAGCCTATAAATGTCAAGTTTCTTTGCAAAGCAGGGAACAGTTGCTGTGGAACAGAAACAAAACCAGTGTTCACAATGCAACGTGAAAAGCAGGCTTGGTCTACTGAGCCGCGTTGTCCTTACACTTTCTGCACCACTTTACAAGATTTTAAATGACAGCAGCTTGATGATATAGGCAACAGCTGGAGTCTGGATGTCTGCTAATAGCTCAGACAACCCCTCCTCAAGCCATTGGCAGTGTGAGTCAAGGTCCATTTGCAGGGATTAAACCTGCTGGGCCCTTCTGTTTGTTCAGACTGAAGTGGGATGGTTTAGGGGGCTGAGATGTTGCAGGTCCTAACCATGGATCTGCATGGTTCCAATGCTATAAATGTAGCCAGAAGAAATAAGCTTTCCGGGATGCAGCTCAGTGCAGTGATTGCTGGGCCAGCTGTGGAAGCAGAAGCTGTGCTGCTGTGCCAGCACACTTGGTTTTGCCACCTAACTTGCAGGGTTCATGTGCCTCAGGGAAAAGCCACGCCATCGTGGCTATGCTCTTTATCTCACCCTAACTAGCCACCATACAGAGTGCCTGGATGGCACAGAGATGCCGGTGCAAGGTAGCACAGGAAGCCTGTTGCAAATGGGGCCACCTAATCCAGCCTGGTTAAGGACATAATCTCTCTTATAAACTGTTACTTTCCTTGTTTTAGCTGGTAATCAGTACACCAGTCACAGCTGATGTTGTTTTATTCCCACCAGAAACTAGCTTTTCATGTGCCTGAAACTTTTTACATGTGCATATGTATAAATACAATGTACATACATCTGTTTATACATAAGATCTTGAGCTAATTCTAAACCACAAATTTATGTAGAGTTTTTAGTCCATATTCCCATTCCTCAGACTGTAAACTTCCTCCAAGGGCAGGATGTGTTTGGAAGATAGCAATATAGTGTCCTGCTGCCGCTGCTCTTAGTTGTTCCTATTACCACCGTTTCCTTAGGATCAGAGTGCATATATATTTTTGCTTAACTAAACATACTTTGATTCATATTTCCTGATATTCATATATGTAGAATATTACAAAACTCTAAGTTATTTCAAGTTCAAGGGAGCATTTTATGAAGAAATTACAATATTCATCACCGTTAGGTAGTTTTCCTGCACACAAGATTAGAAACAAGTTTTGTTGCATTCCAAATTATTTCCTCAGCAGAGATAATGTTTTTCAGATTAATGGGTACTTATATGAGCGTGGCTTCTAGTACATCAGAATGAACATTGGCACGTTGGTAGTCCTACTTGGACTTCCTTCAAAATAGCCTTCAATCCCTGCCCAAAATAAATGTGCAGTATTAGATGCCTGCCCAGGATATTTGTCCTTGTAAATCGAACAAGGATCTTATCCCACCTGGATTGGCAGAATGAAGGTAATTAACCAAATGCTTTTTACTGAGTGCTAATTTAGACATGTAGCAACTCCTGCGTTGGCAAGCAAAGGAGTGGATGCCATTGTATTAACTGCTGTTTTATTATGCTCTTCCCTAAGATTTCTGAAATAATCAAGAAGAAAACATTATTCTTAATATTTTTAGGGATTGATACAACAATCAGTTCCATACAGATTTTGGAAACTCAGCAAAGCATTGACAGTCGCTATTGTAGCAAAAATCTACAGTGCAGGTAGGTGAATTGTTTTATTATGCTTTATTATGGTGGAATACAATACCATTGATGTGGCATGAGTACTTGGCTGGCTCCATCTCACAGATGTTTTCTCCACTTTGCAGGGGTTTTTCCTACTTTTTCTTGTCTTTTTAAATTTCAATGCAGTTTCTATGGTTTTGTAAAGATTCTACCTATGTCAAAATCTTACGTGCATTTTAATGCCATGTTTTTCAGGTCTGGAAATTACAGCTATGTTATTCCTGTTAACAAATATACACCCATGGATGTAGAAATCTCACTGGAAATAAAGTAAGTAAGATTAAAGATAGTACATATATAACCATACAGTAGTTCATTTCTTGCCTGATTTCTAGCATGATATGAATTTGTCCGCATTCAAAGGAGTGGACGAAATCTGTGCACAACTAAGTGCTTAATATCAAACCTTTGGATAGATCCTTTGCTGTAGCATAAGCCCAACACGCTCTCAGCCCAAAGGGAGTTTCATTCATTGATCCAAATATTAAAATCCAGTAGTCTTAAGGCTTGGTCTAAGAATCATTTGAGCAGATGTACACATATATTGGCATGATAGTGGCCAATAGGGATTTCAGATTTTTGTTGTAGAGAAATATTATTTGGAACATATATGTATATAACTCCAGTGAACACCTTTTTTTGGCCTGTTGTGCTAAGCACTGACAAGGGGATATTTGTGCAGGAATTTTGTGCAGGCAATGCATAAAGTTGTGACTTAGAGTGGGAATAAGCAGCAGACTTATTCCTCTCTGAAGATATTGAAGGATAGCTCCGTTGTATTCTCCCAGAAGCAACAAATCCTTTCTTTTGGGGTTCTTCTCTGAGAATGGCCAGCAGTAGCCAGAACAGATACCAAACTCTCTGCTTGATGACACTTCATGACCCCGGTCTCTCCAAGAAAGGGCTCTGTGAAGTCATGGATGGTCTTTGGGTCCAGTCTTTTATTATCCTTGTAAACATCTGCCTTTTTCAGATATGAGGACATACAACTCCTAAAGTGCTTGCTTGTTTTCTACAGCAGCTGAAAAAATGTCTTTTAAGTGTATGCAATTAGAAACTAATAATGCAGCTCTCCCATATAGGGATTAATACATCGTACAGTTTTACTGTAGCAGGTGCTGAATTTATTTTGGATATTGGTTTGGGGAGAGGGAGATTTTCAATATATAGCTTTGCTATAAACTTTCACTAAACAAAGCTTCAAACTTAACAAAACCCAAAATGGTTAGGAAAACTCAAGAACATTTGGATTGTTTCTGCATCTAAATAACGTAAAGCACTGCAGCTGCTTCAGAAATTTGGAAAACTTTATGCCTGCTGAATAAAGTCAAATAGTACCCAGCACACTACTGATAGCCCATCTAGGACAGAGGACCTGACATTTATGATTAATATGCTTTCACGTTGGCATTTCTTAAATACCTGGCTAAGATTTGAAAACACATATTTTCGGGGGATGCTTCATTGTTCCCCACAGCATAAACCATAAACATTGATGTCACCTTTTCCCACCTTCTGCTTTCTTTTTTTTTTTTTTGTTAGCCATTGCCATATCTGAGTTCGTTTGGACCTCCAAGGCATTTTTGTTTGTTTATACTCCTCTCAGAAAAGCCATCTGTTAAGCTAGGAAGTTCTGGAAATGCTCTCTAGGAATAATTTGGAGAAGATATGACCATGAGGTCTTTGCTATTGAAGAACTTGGAATGAAGTTCCACTTACCACTGCTTTCCCAGACATAGTCTGGGATATTTTTACTTCTTTTTTATTATCCCTTTGCATCATGTAAGCCACCATTCATCTCAAGACCATTAATTTGTATAAAAAGTCATATACTTCTGGTATGAACATGCTTAAGGTTTGAGGAAGTTTAGTGTACATTTCTAGATTTATCTTAACAACTGTAAAGATCACACAGATTTTGAAATTAAAAAAAATCTTCCATTCATTAGAGGGGATGGGACAAGATTAGAGTTATTGGCTTAGGTCTATCTCCTTCATGTCAACCAGTGAAGTAAGCTCCTCTGCTTTATTTCCCCACAATTAAATTCTTCATATTCCCCCCTCTTCCCCTCCTGCCTCAGTATACATACGATTTTTCTATTTAAGAACAATGGGATAAATCTTAATTTTTCTCTGTTTCTTGAAGTACCACAGAACCATTAATTATATTTCTCTGCAAAGTCACATTTGGAAATTACTGCTCCCGTTATTCTTCAAGTGAAAACAGTAGGAAGGATTTCCTAGAAACCACACAGGTAAGATTTTTCCAGCAATACACTGGATTATGGGATTCATTGGTAGAAAATTAATGGCTGCAACATTCTGATCTTCTTTAAGCTAGTGTCTGAAGGGGCCTACAAGAAAGCTGTAGAAGGACTTTTTACAAGGTTGTGTAGTGGTAGGACAAGGGTTGATGGCTTTAAGCTGAAAGAAGGTAGATTTAGATTGGATATTAGGAAGAAATGATTCCCTCCTGTGAGGGAGGTGAGGTCCTGGCACAGGCTGCCCAGAGAACCTGTGGCTGCCCCCTCCCTGGCAGTGTTCAAGGCCAGGCTGGATGGGGCTTTGGGTTAGTGGAGGGTGGCCCTGCCCATGGCTGGAGGTTGGAACTGGATGATCTTTGAGGTCCCTTCCAACCCAAATGATTCCAGCATTCTCTAAAATCCAAATGGTACTCTGAGTCTGCCAGTCATAGCTGACTTATGGCATGGCCATAATGGGATGCAACCTTTATGTAGGAGTCAATTTTCTTCTGAATTTTGTAAAAATCTGTCGAGACACTCTCTACAAGGATAGTTTTGGGTCTACTTCAGCCTAACTCACCACTATAACTCATCGTATCTCCAGAGATACTTAAGAAATGGGAGTAGTTTTCACACAGAGCCTTAGGAAATTGTCTCATCAAAACACTACTACTTCCATTGTTGTGTTATGGGTAGAGAATTCGTTTTTAAGTCACTGGAATCAATGCTAGTCCTCCTCTTTATTTCTGTGTGAACAGAAGCTTACCAGTAGTCTCTCTAGGGAATTGTTTACATGTCATTCTCTGGATTGCCCCAATGGGAATAAAAGCTATTAAAAGATGTTAGCTTTTTCCACAAAAAAAGGTATTTAGAGACTGGATCTTGCAAACTTTTCATCACCTCCAGTAAACTGATGAAGGCCTCAAACTCCCTTTAGATTCTCTGGAAATAAAAGCCTGTTTCATGGCTTTGATTTATCTGCATTGCTTGGAAATGTTTATTCTGACTAAAACAGTAGGAAAGGCAGGAAGAAGAAGTATAATATTATTTCTGAACACATTGTAGGAGAAATGTCTGTGAAATTGGAAGACTTTTCAGAGCCTTCTTTAGATTTTTGATCTATGGTGCCATACATGATATGATCTTAATTGATTTTAAATTCCTTATTTGGTGCTTTGTCAAATTAGAGCAGTTGCGATACCCCCACCCTTAAGCTGCCTTTCCAATCAGCTTTTCCAGTGTCTTGCAGAAAGTTACAGGCTTCTCTGCAACTGCTGTGAAGCCATCAGAAAGCCAAATTTGTCCAAGTTTTGACCTGTCAGCCGTAATTCCAGCAGAACTGAAATTAAGTCCGACCCAGAGAGTTTCGCAATGCAGAAATATCCTTGAAGCTTACTGCCAAAACTGGTCAAAGAGATTTCCTGTGTCAACCTGAAATCCACATCAAAAGACTAAAGCTAACTAGCCTCCAGCAGCAGCAAGCGTTCAGGTTTGATGTGGCTCAGAATAGAAATGCTGCCTAGTTGAAGAGAGTTTTTTTCAAGAGGATTTTCTTAGGAGCTGGAAAGCTTACTCCCTACCAAAGGGCGGGACAGCAATCATATGGAGTCGTCAGTCTCACATAAGTTGTACCATGTGAACATATCTTCTCCAACAGAGAGAATGTGTCAGAAAATGAAGGGAGGAGGGAAAGATGAAGGAGTTGAGATGGTAGAAAGGGATGAAACAAAAGTTACCATGGATCATTAGGTCAAAAAGAGGTGAGGATTGAATTTTATTTTATTCAATGTAGCATAAAGAGAAACAAAATATAGTATTTCCTTTGTACATAGCAGGACATTGCAATTAAAAATAGCATGAAGTCTTGCCTCTGTCTGTTTTTGAAATACTGAGTGAAGATGCTACTCGTATATTTAGAATATACAAAGGAACTTTCACTGGCTTCTGAGGATGACTAAAGTTGCAGTTTCAAAATCAGCACAATTGCCATTTGCTACTATTGCACCTTAAAGCTCTCAGGCCACCTGGCACATCAGGAACAACCCCTATTTATTACGGGATTTGCTTGGTAAACTAGAGCAGGAGTTCACTTGTTCGGAGTCAGCTGTGCGTTGCTGGGAGCCAGATGTCTGTCAGTTCCTGTGCAGAGCTGATCAGGACAAACCCATGTTTGCAGGGTTTAAAGTCAGCACTTTGTCTTTAAATACCCTGACTATAGCTATCAAGTCTTGTTATCGTGATTACTTTGCATTGCATTTGTCAATGAAATGTTTCCAGAGCCCTTCCTTCTCTCCAGTTTAATGTGAAATGAGGTTATCTAATCTCCCTCTCTCTCGTTTATCATCTAGGGACGTCAGCATATTTGGACTCTCCCCGTGGCTAAGTTGTATGACAGCGCATACTATTTCCGTGTGGCTGTACCGGTAAGGCCTTTTCAAACAGCAGCACAGCAAAAGACAAACAGCATTTGAACTGAGGAAAGGTCCTATCTGAATCTCCTTTATTTTTCTCCTTCAGGGTTTTGCAAGCTGCTCGACAGATCCTTATTTTGCTGGGATGTTTTTAACTGATTACTACTTCTATTTTTATCGGCATTGTAACTAAAATGTGGCTGATCACTTTGCTCTTTGGGGAAAAGACAATGAAACTCTTGATATGAGAGAGAGACTTGTGAATGGCCCTGGATTTATTTTTTTTTTAAACCTCTTGCCAAGTTGTATGGCACTTTCGTGTTCATTTCACTTCTAAATTAAAAGGAAAAATAAAAAAAGTAAAATAAAGTGTTTGTCAACAGCTGTAGCTCTGCATTTCCAGGAACTGTTTCTAAAAGGACATGAGGCAACAGAGTATATGATGTGTCAATATATATTCCTGTTGATCATAGTGAAGTTGTATGATGTTGTACATATACCAGGCAAGAACAAATGGGTAGGAGCTCTGCTGAGCTGGAATACACTCCAGACCTCAGAAGATGGTAAGATAATAAAATGTTATTTGAAGTCAGGAGACCTGCATCTGTCCTACAAGCGTGAACCTTCTTTTAGTGTCTGCTGCCCTTTATTTATAGATAAATCTTTTTTCACTAACAAAACAAACCAAACTTCGAGAGAGAAATGTGTGTGCAAATGCCCTCTAAAATAAGTGCTGTGAATTGGGGAACAGCAGGTCAATTCCAAGGCCTGTGTAAGCATTTCCATTTGAGAAAGCAGTACCATCATTGCCATTACAATGGTGTGATCTAACGACTCTGCTGCTGTTGGAACCACATAGGTTTCAGCTAGCTTTTTAAAAAAACCCTACCCTGTTCAGCAGGAATGAACTGTTTACTCCTCAATCCAGGTTATTTTTTTTTCTTGGTGTTTGTGATTTGTGTTAGTGTGATGAAAGAATAGGAATATTGGAGAAGATGAATGTCTTTCTGAGATGCATATGGAGACACTCTTGCATGGGAGAAATCTTTCCATCTCCACTTAGGAAACGCATTTTTAAGGTAAAGCTGTTTGAATGAAACGCCACATTAGTTGCTCAGACAGAAGGAAAACAGATGTAAGAACCTAGTACAGTATAAATAGTGTTGTGGGGTATGTTTAGAACAGTCATTCATTTTGTGTAGAGAAGAGAAAGTAAATATAATGGAGAGACTGTAGGCTTTTAAAGATTTATAATGTAAAAGTTACATTTGAACAAGCTTACTCTGAATGAAATTCTTTATTTAGCAGCGAAAGGGAAACATTTTAATCTCTAAAAAAGAGCTGACCACAGTCTTTGTAAACACCAGTGTGTCTTAATTGTATATTTATTGCCTGATGATGCAGTGGGAAAGTTTAATTTGTTTCTGTGCCTTCGTGTGGTATTTCTTTTCTCACTATTTTGGGACTTCCTTTAAGGATGACTTTCTCACTGATTTTTTTTTAGACATATGTCCTTCAGTAGCAAAGTCCATGGATATTTTTGCCTTAAATGACTAGCTGTTTTGACCTTAAATATATAAGGTTTTTGTTTTGTTTTGTTTCCCTGGGAAGTATTTGTGATGCAGACCACATGTGCTGTAATAGTCCAGAGACTAATTAGACTTAGAACTCTGGATGCAAAAGCATCACAAGTTTGAGCCTTTAGACTTTAATGGTTCGTACTTGAGTGTAATTCCTAAGAAGTGTCACCCAGCCACAGATGACAATGTGTGTGTGGTTTGAACAAAAGCTCTGCCTTTCTAGACTTACCCAGTTTTCATCACACTGCTCAGGGTCGAAATACTCTTCTCACACAGAGCACTGAGTGGGAGAATATAATATGCCAGTTCTTCCATTCATCAAAAAACTTCCTGTGATTAGAGTTCGGGGTGAGATGCATGTGAGACAGCAACTACTTTCTTTGTGAAAAAGCTTGTGGTGATTTTATTACACATTACTTTGCCCATTCAAGAATTTTCAACTAGTTCTTTACTCCTGTCACACACTTTTAGTAAGGTATGCTTGAAGATTTTATCCAGATTTAAGATAACAAGTTGCTGTATAAGGCTGTGTTCTAACATGTCCGAAGTAGCAAAAATCTACCTTGGCAAAAGCTACTTGGAACTGAAAAAGCTGTGATAAATAGTCTTCAGGTTCCTTAGAAAATCTGTGAATGACAGTGAGCTGAAAGGCTTTTAAAAATGAGATGACATATTAACAGCAGTGTTTTGATCATTTTAAATGGGGATCAGATGACTTCTGCCCCTTCATGACACTAATTGCGTTGGGGATACCGCTGACTGAATTGGTGAATTGGGGCCAGGAAAAAATACTAGAAATGTAACAGAACCTTGAACATCTCTGAACATGCCCTGTTTTTTCATCTAGAAGTTTAGTTAAAAAAAGCAAAAGTTTGCTGTTTGCCTGGGATTTCACATAGACCAGGTCCAAAAGTGAGAGAGAAGATGCCTGGTGTAAGGAATCACAGAATCACAGAATCGTAGGGGTTGGAAGGGACCTCGAGAGATCATCGGGTCCAACCCCCCTGCCAAAGCAGCTCCCTAGCACATATTGCACAGATAGGCGTCCAGACGAGTCTTGAATATCTCCAGAGAAGGAGACTCCACCACCTCCCTGGGCAGCCTGTCCCAGGGCTCTGTCACCCTCACTGTGTAAAAGTTCTTCCGCATGTTGGTGCGGAACTTCCTGTGCTCCAGTTTACAGCCATTGCCCCTTGTCCTGTCTCCACAGACCACTGAAAAGGGGTTGGCCAATTCCCCCTGCATCCCATACTTAAGATATTTATAAACATTAATTAGGTCCCCCCTTAGTCTTCTTTTCTCTAGGCTGAACAGTCCCAGCTCACTCAGCCTTTCCTCATAGGGGAGATGTTCCAGGCCCTTAATCATCACAATACAAGTCCAACACTTGACCTGGACTTGCATTATGGGTCTTTTGTCAGTCAGGTGCTTGGACACCTGGAAGTCCCAGAAAATGTTTTAATTCTCATTTCCCCTGGTAAGGTTTTCAGAATATATTGAATCACCAGGCAAGTGCTGGCTGGCTGTACAGTGCATATACAGCAGGTTCAGCGAGCCCAGGATGGGTCAGCCAGTGCTGGTTTTGGCTGGGATAGAGTTAATTTTCTTCACAGTAGGTGGTGAGGGGCTGTGGTTTGGATTTGAGCTGGAAACAGTGCTGGTAACAGGGGAATGTTTAAGTTACTGCTGAGGAGTGCTTACACAGAGCCAAGGCCTTTTCTGCTCCTCACCCCACCCCACCAGTGGGATGGCTGGGGGTGCACAAGAAGCTGTGAGAGGACACAGCCGGGACAGCTGACCCCAACTGACCAAAGGGATATTCCATATTGTATGACCTCATGCTCAGCATGTAAAGCTGGGGGAATAAAAAGGGAGGGAGGATGTTTGAAGTGGTGGTGTTTTTCTTCCCACATCACTGTTAGGCATGATCCAACCCTGCTGTCTTGGAGATGGCTGAACACCTGCCTGTGATGGGAAGTGGTGAATGAATTCTGAGCTTTGCTTGGCTTGTGCATGGGGCTTTTGTTTTACCTATTTAAACTGTCCTTATTTCAAGCCCATGAGTTTTTCCAGTTTTGATTCTCTTCCACCCCACTGGGGAGATTGAATGAGAAGCTGGGTGATCTTTATCTGCCTGCTGGGGTTAAACTGTGACACAGCCCCACACCGCGCACAGTGGGTGATGTATATGCCCAGATTTTGTTCTGTTTTGGTGTGGAAATACGGAAGGCCTGGGGATGATTCTCATTCCTGTGCCTGCTGGGTCTTTGCTTTTCTGTGCTTGAGGAGGTGGAACTCATCTTGGCATCAGTGGACTAGTGGCGTTCTCTACCTCATGCAGTCCTTCTCCATTGTACAGCCTTGATCTAGGACTACTATAGCAGAATACTGCATGGAAAACATGGCCAGCAGCATTTTCCGTCATGAATAACTACAGGAAGCATGGGTTGACTCTTCCAAATGAAAATCATGGTTCTAAAAGGTTCAAGTGTCTCAGCTGGGGGTTTTATTGCCATTTCTGTGTGCCCAGTGAGAAAGTTGCATCAATTTTTAACAGTGGCCATGACAATGTAATTTGAAACAATTTTTGTGATACTGAATAACAAATTTTTGATGTTTTGTGTACATTCTACCCAGAACAGGAAATTCCTTTTTGCTTACCTATTTTTAACACAACTTTCCCATTAAGTTGAGAGGGAGCTGAGGCAAAGCAAACTTACACTGTGGGTGGCAGACACATCTGTAAATCACAGGAGGTAAAGGTAGAGCTGGAACATCTGCTACCATTTGATCTGGGTTTCAAACTCTGCGGTTCATACCAAAAACATGATATGGCAATTCACATTTTTATTTGACTGTAACACAGATTACCTGGCCTTGCTGTCAGTAAGGTTGATCTCGTGATGGCTGTGATGTTTTCAGTAAGGACCTGAGATCACTTGAAAGCCCAGAGAGGCTTTCAAGAGAGCACTAAGCAGAGAGACCATAAAGGGAAAATCCTACATGGTCACCCAAGAGAAACCAAGTGCAAGGTGGAAGAGCAGAAGGAGTGGTTCTGGGGTGGGAGTGAGCAGCTGGGATAGCTCATGTGCCTTCAGGCACAGCCCCAGCCGGAGCTATAAAGAGCTGTGAGTGAAGTGGTATTTTGCTTTCTGGCTGCAGCTCAGTTCAAAGGACTCTGGTTCAGAAGAGGCTTGGTCCGCAGTGAGGAGGCTGTTTGCATTGACCTGGTGAGGTGTTGTGAGCCTACTGTGGGGATGTGAGCAATCCCATAGCTGAGTTTGGAGTCCTACACTGCACAGGTCTGCAAGGAGACCTTAAGGTGAGCTTTTGATCAAGTCCTGCTTATCTATAAGATCATAGCTTGCTTGCTAGAACAAGAAAAATCCTTGCATTAGGGATTGTTAGCAGGTTAAATTCTGCTCACAGTGCAAAAAGTTGCTCACTCAGGAGTCACTGATTTCTTAAATTACAAATACATTGTGTAGATACTGAGACAATCCAGCTGCAAAATGAAAACCCAATTTACATGAGGTTTACTCTCTGTTGATCTGACTGCTAGAATGTGTTTAAAATAAATCAGCTCATTGTAGGTATAGAAATAACTTCAAGACACACAGAAAATCATCATTTATAAATTAGCTGCAGTGCTTTAAGACTTTTATATGGCACGTTGCTTTATATGAATGGAGACATGGCTTTTATATTTGACATTATAGTACACTTGAAAGCATTGAACACAACTGATGGAAACTCATTACAGAAATCGTTTACTGATCTTACCTTCATCTTGGAATAATTCTACTTAATGTCACAGCTAAACTGTGCTACAGAGAAAGGATTTCCTGTAGAATTGTGTCCTGTACCGCTGGCAGTCTGCCACTGCTGAAGTCCCAGCCACCCTGCTGTCTTCTGTGGATCTCTCTGCCACCTGAGGTTTGTTTCCTCCTGGTGGAGGAGGCAAAAGGCAGGACGAATTTGAGCTGTCCTCATACTGGAGGGGAAAGCTGGCTGCTCCCTCACACTGGGAATTCTTACCTGCCTTTGGAAATATTAAATTGTTCCTGTCTGGTTTTTGTGCGGGTGCCCATTTGGGTCTTTTTCTCTTCTTGTCTTCAGGTTTTATTGAATCTTGTTAAGAAACATAATGTGGCTGAGCCTCTATGGAGTTTGATTGTAATTGGTCAACACATTAAAAATTACTAGTAAGCAGTACAGGGAGGTTGATGTTATCAGCTTGGAAACTCGATACTCTGTTTGAAGCCAGGATTTAGTTCATTGTGGAGAAAAGACTCTTTGGTGATGGCCCTCAGGTTTTTAAGGGTGCTTTTTGTGGTGCTTTTTGAAACAGGATGTTTGGGAAATTTTAGTTTCTAAATCCAGAGCTTTGCATAACGCCTTTGATACAAGGAGGCTGGGATTCAGTCTCACTTCCCTGTAGACCTGGGGCCACTGATGAAGCCTTCATGCCTCCATTGCTCTCTAATGAAACTTTACTAACAGTATTTTCCCTTCTTGAAGGAGAAGAGGAACTGGAAATGGGGCAGTGTTGTAAGGGTAAATGTATTAAACACACTGAGATGCTTGTATGTGTCAGGATTACATACAGTTGGGACTAAGCAAACAGACCCTGTTTTAGTAAAACATCGTGCTCAGCACTTTTGAAAAATCAGGTCCAGTGAGAAGTAGGTCTAACTTTAGTTTTTCAGGTGGAGTGCTTTGCTCTTGCCATGTTAACTCAAAATCCTCATTAGGCTATAGAAATGTTTCTCCTGAAAAAGTATGAACATAATTTTTTTATTTTCCTGGACAATGGTGATCAAGTAGTTGGAAGAAACAGTTTTCACTGTTACAGTTCCACGCCCCCTCCCTTATGTTTATGCATGAATAGTATTTGTTAAATTTTTGTAATATATGGGTGTGTTTGCTCACTATGGAATGAGTAATTTAAAATAACTTCTGCAAACCACCAAATAACACCTGTAGTGGCAGCTCCTGGCTATGTCCCATGCTCTCAAAATCATTTGGCTGAAAGAACAGCACTTTCTAAGGACAGGCAAAAGCATGTCCCAGTCCTAGATTACTTCTCTTTTGTCCATTGACTTGCTTCCTGCCCTGCTAAGCTTTGGGGAGTGCTGAGAGGTGGTCACATCTCAGTAGCTGGCACCAGCAGCCTGGCTGTTGTGCCTGGGGCACCTTGGGCACTGCCTGGAGGGAAACGGGCTCAGGTACCAGTAAGACTCAGGACATGGGACTTCCTGACCACTACCACAGTGGCTGCGAGTTTCAAGACATGTTAAGCCACTTTAGGTGGTCATAGTGTGTCTGGTCCATGTCTAGTGTAGGTTAGCCAAAGAAAAGTTCATGTACTCACAGCACTTTGGGCACTGATGTCCTTGTAAATATAGTCTCCTCTACCCGCTCCAGCTTCCCCAAATAGCATGTTTTCTGTCAAAATATCATATGAATGAACTGTCTCAGTGCAAGCCCAAGCCCTGTATTCAAAGTTTCACCCTGGCAATCCTGACCCAATTTTAACCCTGGTTGCTCTGGCGCTCTGCAGCCTGGGTGATGAATGAGACAGGGCGATGTGGTGATGGCACACAAGGCTTTTGTTGCTCCTTGGCCTGGGTCCAGCCAGCTTGTTTCCCCTTTCTCCCTCCACCCTGCAGCAGCTGGCAGCTGCCTGTATCTGCCAGCCAGGAGCAGCAGCATGGCTGCAGCCTCTGCCGGCTCCACGGGTCAGACTCCTGGAGGAGCCACCAGCTCCCAGGCACCAGATCTGTTCCCCTGCAGACCACAGCTCCCGTCTTTTGGCTGCATGTCCCTGTACTATAAAAACCTTTATCTTCCCGCTCCTGGGCTTTGAGCAGGCTCCCTCTCCTCTTCCCTCACTGGTTGCTTTCCTGCCGTCCCGTATCCTGCTTTAGTCCCTCCAAAAAAAGGACCTCCATACAACGCTTTTAAAGGACGACATTTAAAATAGGTCATCATCTTAGAAATGGGTAGAAGGGAAAGTGACTTTTATGAACAGGATTTGAAACAAAACTCATTATTTTAAAGGCGGATGTTTTAATTTCTGGTTGGTGTTAAATATATTGCAATTGCCAACATGCAGTAATTGCACAGGATTTGCAAATTTGAGTTTAATGTTAATTTAGCTGGTAGAGATACTCTGCAGGGTAAGCTGTGCTTTGCATTTTTCATTCAATCTTAATGTTACACTTTTCCTTCCTCAACATAATCTAAACCACAGACCAGCTGGCTGTGTTGATTAAAATCCGCTTTCTGCTTTTTATTAATCTTCATGGTTTTGCCCTAGAATTATGAAGTGGTCATGGTCCATCAGGAAGGGAATCTGCTGGGTCACAATGTGGTATTTACAAATCGAGATTTCTGCCCTAAAGCATATTGCTGATTCCTAAAATAAGTTGTGTCCCAAGTGCTTTGTTACATCCACAGATCCTCACACGGGTTTGGAACAAAGCCCTTCAGGTTAAACTACTTACAAATAATTCATTATGTGTTTGGCTGACACATCTCACTGAAAAGCTAGATAAAGAGAATGTCATTAGGGGTGGGGGTGACAGAAGACTCGTGTTGTCAATAGGCCTAATCCTGCCTCTTGGAGGCGTAGAGCCGTGCAAGAGCTTCATGTGGACCCTCAGTGCCTTTACCTTAATGGGAGAGGGAGAATGGATGGGGTCAGGGTATTGCTAAAAGAGGGAGCATGGATCCAGGTGTCAGAGGTTCCTTGGAACACCCAGAAAAAGGACAGGAAATGTTCTCAAATGGAAGGTGATGGAGCAGTAGGAAGGATGCTGTGATTCCCAAAATTAGTCCAAAGGGTGCTGTGGCACAGCCTTGATCTTCCTTGCTCTACAAAGCTCCTGGCACAAAGGCTGTTTGTCCAGACTGGATGAGATTCACCCCAAACAAGTAATGTGCTCTGTGTGTTGTTGCTTTTTTGTAAATAACTATTTGATCACGATGAATTGATTTTTTAAAAACTAATTTGATGTGATGATTAGGCAATCACTTTAGCATGTGGTTTTTCAATTATCTTTCATTAACAAAATGAGGCAGTAACTAAGCATAATCTATCTTTTCCTGATTTCTCACAACGTTAATTAAGACTGCAGATATTCTCACTGAGGGGAGAATGCATCTAGGGATGGTTAAAGTGAGTATGTCCTGTAGTCACCTCTACTTTGGCCAAGATCCTACGCTTAAGGATGGTACTCATTGAAAACGTTACATAGATAGATATGCCCACATGTCTTTGCTGCACTCTTCCCTGCCCTACTCTGTGCTGCTGTTGGGGACTCTGTCAGTGCTTACATGTGACAAAATGGTGGTGGGTTCTCATAACTAACACATATCATACCTCAGAATTTTGCTATAGGGTGTCTGGTTTGGTCTTAGGCTTTACTCCATTATTTCTATAGTTGCACTAAGATACAAGCACCCCTTTTTAGTATTCAAAAGAAATTGCCTTTCAAATTCTATGCCATTGCTATCTGCTCTGAGCTTTAGCAAGGGGTGGTAAGATTCACAGGTTGAAGAGTCACAGCCCCAAACTTTTCTAGAAGCTTTTCTCTCTGTCCAAGGAATGATACGCCTTAGATCAGCGTTGTCTCTCACCATTGCAGAAGTATCCATCCTACAGCATAGTAGGACAGAGATGGGCCATGAAGATGTGAATTAAGTGCAGTGTTAAAACCATGGCCTTGCATGACACCAAGAAGAAATAAGTTTCCTATGAGCCAGTGCTGCTATGACTTGAGCTGCTGAACACAAGCTCCATTTGGGAGCTGAGCTGTTCTTTACGTTCTTGTGGGTGTCTTAAGCTTTTGAAGGGTGCCCTTTCCCCAAAGTCATGTTTCTCAGTTTCTAGGCTGGTTTTGGGTCTGGTGCAAACTTATGATTTTGCAGTTTCAGTCTTCAAAAAAGCAATTCCTTGCTCTTACTTTATAGGGTCTTGACTGCAAAAAGTCAGTTTGGACTTTCTCTCTTCCCAATTTTCTTTTGTCAGTTTTTGAAGCTCTGATTTCTTCAGGCATAAAAACCTGTACTAACAGCGTGCTCACTGCTTATGGGGTGCTGGTGAGTGTTGCTTGGCTGGCTGCTGAAGGCTCATGGGCACTGCTTAAAAAAACAAACCCCAAAAGACTACTGGGTGGGGTAGGTTAATTGCTTTGTTTTTCTCCTCATGACTGCACAGCTCTTACTTTCATTGGACTTTGGCCATCTCCAGTGCTTTCTTTAAGTGAGCAGATGTAGCAGCTGGGCTGTGGCCGCAGAAGTGGCTGGTGGTGGCATTTGGTCAATGACCTTCCCCTATAGCCTCCTGCATTCCCATCTAGCTTCCCTTACACCATCATGACCGAAGCAGCTCAAATTGTTCTCCTGGTCGTACTTTTACCACTTTCCTTTGTGATCTATTTGATTTGAAGGATCTCTCTGTTGCCTCATGTCTTGGTAAATATCATAAATTCAAGATATCAGCAGTTTGGGATCTCTGCTGGCTTTTGTGTTTCTCCCTCCTTTTGGGCCATCAGTTTTGTCCCTGTGTTTTCTCATGTAAATCCCTCTTCCAGGTCACTATTTCCTGCAAATACTAACAGAAATCATCAGAGGCTCAGCCATACTTATAAAAAAATCTGTATTTCATGAGCTTTCATGCTACAGTGTTGTTTCTTCAATGTCTTCAGTGTTTCTGGATGGTCTTACTGACTTCAGCTGGGGTTCCATGGAGCATGGGGTTTCCTCTGGATACATGCAGCTGAACTCTGGGTGCTCCTCAGCAAGGGGCACAAGCTGAACACTTCACTAGCAAAATATACAACAATCTAACTGCTTAACAAAAAGAAATGCTTCTCGTTCATTTTACTGTCCTGTAGGGATTTCTTTTTTTTTATTTTTTTGCATTAAGTTATGTGGTTAAATGTATTTTTCAAGACAACAAAGAGAAGGATTCTCACTCAATCCATCTGCCTTGGCCAGGTTTAGTTTCCTTGCTTCTGTTCAGACAACTGCCAAGAACCATACCCCCTGAATTACATATCCCGGTCACGCAAATCAAACCAAAAATGGTCTGTGTATATAAGCAGCAGCTGATGCTCTATTTCTGGAGCAAAATATGTGGAGAGAACATTATTTTTCTATTGAGAAAGAAGAAAAAAGAAATCCAAACCTGTCAAAGTCAAGCATATTAAAGGAGATGGCTGCAAGAAGACGACCCATATGCTGTACATAATATATGGCTTTTTTCCTCTTCTACGCGTGCCCTCTGAAAGATGAAAAATTACAAGGGCTGTAACTGAAAGCATCATTAAATGTTAATCTGCTGGGGCTTCCTTAGTGCTGGCGGGGTCAGGCTCTGCCGCAGAGCATAGTGACAGATGGAGCATCCTCTGTGAAATCTGGCCGCCTTGCCAAGCGCTGTCGGTAGGCGAGCTGTCAGCGCTGCGCACATGCTCTGGTCGCACACCCTCTGAGCACCCTGCCCCAGGGTGGGAGCCCTCAGAGGGGCCCGGCGCCCGTGCAGGAAAATGCCAGCACGGGCATGTTGTAAGGACATCGAGTCATGAAGGGCTTTAGGTAAGGGCCAGCAATGAGCGTTCTGCTGCTGCGAGTGTATCCGTAACCTGCAGGCAGGAAAATGCGGGTTTGGGAAATGGTTTGTCCTGGCACAGCGCTGAGCTGGGGATCTCTAAATTGTTCTGAAGGACAGTGTCCCTGCTGAGCCTGGTTCCTGTGGTTTTCATCGCCTTGTATGAAAAAGACTCGAGTCTTGGAGACTTGCCACATTTGCAAAATTAAGTTGCAAGCTCCTGACTGACAGTCTTAAGGGCTTTTCCCATAAACGAGTAAAGCTGCACTGCAGCTGAGACAGAACGATACGTGTTGCTTGGTGTCTCAATGTGCCTACTTTTGACCAGACTCCCCATGTTGCTGCGGTTTTGGCATCACCACTTCATAGCTCACCATTCAATTTAGTGATGAAACTGCTGACAGGAAAACAAACCAATTGAGTTCTGCCCTTAAGCTCTGGCACAGCAAAAATGGGAATGATTCCCAAATCAATGCCTGCCCCAGCTCCTTTTTGCCAAAGTCTTCTGTGGTGGAGCAGCTGAGGCTGTTCCCCAGGGTGGCTGGAGCTAGTGTTGCAGCCACTGTGGCCTTCAGGCCTGTCTGTTCTCATTCAGGGGAGATAACATGGGTACTGGTTCAATGTGACCTACACAGTTGGTCTGCAGGCCTCATCCTCTTCCTCATGTATGTCAGAGAGCTGTTCATGCTGCGCTAGCAGGAGAAGCGAAGAAAACCTAAAGCTGTAATGTCCTGGCCCTGGTGTCCTAAAGCTTTGGTCAAGTTGTGGTGTCATTGTGTGCAACTGATGCATTTTGATGATGACCTGAGTTACAAATGTAGTTCAAGCAACCTGTGAGAGACGCTGTTGCCATCAATATAATGTTTAGGGTTTAGCAAAATCCTTAGAAAACTGCAGAGCCTTGCTTAGACACTGCTGCTTACTATCCCACTCATTTCATAGACTCATAGAATCACCTGGGTTGGAAGAGACCCTTTAGATCATAGAGTCCAACTACAGCCTAACCCTGCCTAGCCCACCTCTAGATCATGTCCTTAAGCACTTCATCTACACACCTTTTAAATACCTCCAGGGATGGTGACTCCACCACCTCCCTGGGCAGCCTGTTCCAATGCTTGACAACCCTTTCAGTAAGGAAATTCTTCCTGATACCTAACCTAAATCTCCCCTGGTGCAATTTCAAGCCATTCCCTCTTATTCTATCACTTGTCACCTGAGAGAGGAGACCAACCCCAACATCTCTGCAACTGCCTTGCAGATACTTGTAGAGAGCGATAAGATGTCCACTCAGCCTCCTTCTCTCAAGACGAAAAAGCCCCAGCTCCCTCAGCTGTTCCTCATAGGACTTGTGCTCCAGACCCTTCACCAGCTTTGATGTGCTCCAGCATCTCAATATCCATTCTGTAGTGAGAGGCCCAAAACTGAACACAGTGCTCGAGGTGCGGCCTCACCAGAGCTGAGTACAACAGAACCATCATTTCCCTGCTCCTGCTGGTCACAGTGTTCTTGATACAGGCCAGGATACTGTTGACCTTCTGGGCCACCTGGGCACACTGCTGGCTCTCATTCAGCCGGCTGTCAACTAATACCCCCAGGTCCTTGTCCTCCAGGGAGCTCTCCAGCCACTCTGCCCCAAGCCTTTAACATTGCCTGGGGTTATTATGATCACAGTGTACGACCCAGCACTTGGCGTTATTGAACCCCATAAAGTTGGCCCCTGCCCATTGATTTAGCCTGTCCAGTTCCCTCTGCAGGGCCATCCTACCTTCCAGCAGATCGACACTACCACACAATTTGATGTTGTCTGCAAACTTACTGAGGGTGTGCTCAATCCCCTTGTCCAGATCATTAACGAAGATGTTAAACAGGACCAGCCCCAGCACTGAGCCCTGGGGAACACCACTTGTGACCTGACGCCAGCTGGATTTAGCTCCATTCACCACAACTCTCTGGGCCCGTCCGTCCAGCCAGTTTTTAACCCAGCAAAGAGTATACCCATGTATTCCATGATTGGCTGGTTTCTCTAGGAGGATGCTGTGGGAGATAGTGTTGAAGGCTTTACTGAAGTCCAGCCTTCCCCTCATCCACTGAGCAGGTCACCTTGTCATAGAAGGAGATCAGGTTGGTCAAGCATAATCTGCCTTTCATAAACCCATGCTGACTGGGCCTGATTGCCTGGTTGTCCTGCACGTGTTGCATGATGGTACTCAAGATGATTTGTTCTATCACCTTCCCCAGCACTGAGGTCAGGCTGACAGGCCTGTAGTTCCCCAGGTCCTCCTTCCAGCCCTTCTTGGAGACAGGTGTCACATGCACCAGCTTCCAGTCCAATGGAACCACCCCAGTCAGCCAGGACTTCTGGTAAATTAGGTAAGTAGTTTGGCAAGCATTTGTACCAGCTCCCTCAATACCCTCGGGTGAATCCCATCCGGACCCATCAACTTGTGGGGAGCTAAGTGGCTGAGCAACAGTGTCTAACCTGGGTTGCACATTTTTCCAGCACAGGCAATTTCCTGAAGTCATTTGCTGGACTTAATCACCTTGTGAAGGCTGTGGGCATTTGTGGAACCTTTAAATGAAGCTTTTAAACTAAAATGTGAGACTGAGAAGTGAGGTTTTTCTTTCAGGCTCTTGCCTCAGCTGAACAGCATCAAACCTGAAGCAAATGGGCTGTGTACCTATGCATCTCAGTGAAGAGGAAAGCAACATCATCCTCGCTTAACAGAAACCCATTGTATTGCCTGCAAAGGTTGCAGTTATTTCTAGCTTTTAAGGCAATTGCAAGCTTTTATTCACAGTGGTTGTAAAGAAGTAAATACCCAGGATATGAAGGTGTCTCAGCTCTGAGCAGATTAATGCCTAGAGCAAGCTGTTGGTGGTGTACCCTAACATACCATGACATCACTGGCAGTTTGACTGACAGGCAGCTCAGATGTCATGGGCAGGGGACAAGGTGGTAAACTGTCAAGCTGAGCTAAACTTGATAAATTGTCAAGGTGAGCTAGGGACAGCAGAGGCTGAGACTACCATGCTGAGGTTTCCCAAGAGGGCTGTAGCAGAGCAAGGAGCAGAAACTACATCTTCCAAAGCACAAAACAGCCTCCAAGCCAACATCTTGACTTTGCTTTCTTATGGACATCTCTTAACCCTTCTTTGTAAGCTCTGCTCTGTGCCTGCCTTCCAGTGGGTGGCAAAGAGCCAGCTCATGGAAGCTTGCAAGGAGTTTTGTAGTCTGATAATGTTTCTCAGAACAGCAAGCACCATGCTGATGATCACAGAATCACAGAATCACAGAACTGTAAGGGTTGGAAGGGACCTCAAGAAATCATCGGGTCCAACTCCCTATCAAAGCAGCTCCCTAGGACAGGTCACACAGGTAGGTGTCCAGACAGGTCTTGAATATCTCCAGAGAAGGAGACTCCACAACTCCCTGGGCAGCCTGTCCCAGGGCTCTGTCACCCTCACTGTGAAAAAGTTCTTCCACATATTGGTGCAGAACTTCCTGTGCTCCAACTTGAAGCCATTGCCCCTTGTCCTGACTCCACAGACCATTGAAAAGAGGCTGGCCATCTCCCCCAGTGTCCCACACTTGAGATATTTATAAACATTAATAAGATCCCCTCTTAGCCTTCTTTTCTCAAGGCTGATGTGATGGACAGTTTTACATTGGGTGAGATCTCACTGACTGTGGAATTAAATTTACATTTCTCCAAAAAAGGCTAGTGCCAAAATGTGCTGACCTCAGAAGAAGTGAAATTCTCCCTTGGTTGAGTGGAGTCACTGGTTCATCCTCTGGGGATGGAGGAAAAGTGGTTGTTGCTGTGTGGGGTATCTGGGGAAACAAGTTACACAGGATGGGAAGAGAGTGCCAGGGTTGCTCCCCTTAAAATTCATCTTTGCTTCATGGCATTTCTGTGAATCGTGGAGTTATAAAATGCTGGCACCTGCGTGTCTTGTCTTTGCTTCCTCTCCCCACAGGTTTTATTCAGATTTGTGTCAATTTTCTTCTCCAGGTACATGCCCAGCTGGATTTTGATAACGCCTCCCGAGGCTCCTGTGCAGTTCTCTCTTCAATTACTGCCTCCCCTCCGGGAAGGTTTTACATTTCAAAACGTGCTGAAAAGCACATTTCCCACATCTACTTTAACGGTGCCAACAGAGCTCCCTCCAGGGCTCTGGAGACTCCCGGGACACAGGGTCAGTGCATTGCCCTGCTTCAGTGTAGCCATGTCAGATTTGTTTTTAAAATGTCTTGTTCAACATATCCTGGAATATTATTCCTTCCTTTTCAATAGATAAGCCCATGGTTTTGGCAACAAATACAGGAAAGTAGCCAGTACAGAGCAAGAACTGTGTGAACTTGCTGAATGCTGCATCAAGCTAAACTGCTCTGGTCCAGATGGGGCTCCAGATGGGGGTCAGACACCCACCTTTTCATGTCTCTGGAGCAAACATTCCTGTATTTCCACGCTTCCATTTGCTGGGAGCGTGCTGCATGTCTGAACAGGGAGATGGCCATTTGGGTAACAGAGCCGGTGCAATGTGTTACAAACGGAACAGGCACTGTGCTGCATCCTGGAGGCCTTGCTTCTTTTTTCTTGCCTTTTCTTTTTCTTCCTTCTTTAATTGTGTCAGTGGGCCTAACTAAGCCACTCAAACAGAAAGCCTGGGGTTATTCCATGTGCAAGGAATATGCAGTATACATCACGAGCGGGTGATGTGGTTCCTGGAGCTCTGCAGTGGGCACCCCGAGACCAAGGTGCTGACTTTTGGCTGCATCCATTACTGATGTGGAGGGGGCAGAATTTGACTCCTTAACTTGGCTTCCTCCAGTGCTTGGTGCTGCAGCATGAGCCAGTGCCATATGAGTGAGGGTTCATCTTCGCAGTGCTTTTCAGGGAGAAGTGGGCAAGCCAGCTAGGAGCCCACCCCAAAATGTAAGTGTGGTCTCCACTTGGCATTTGTGTCAAGTCTCAGGGGAAGAGGATCAGCCCTCTTGACTCCTCAGGGGATGCCTTCTGACATCTGCTGCAGGGTGATGGTGGGTTTTTATCACAGTTTGCCTGCTTGAGGAGAAAACAATGGAGCTTAGTTACCTTAGGTATAAGCTAGATGGTGCTAGAGCATACCAGTAAAATGAGGCTCCCCTATTAAATTAAAATATGATGGTCACAAGAAACCATAGCAAGGGAAAGTCCTCCGAGTTAGAAGCTTTTTAACAGCTGGTTTTGCCTGCTGCTTTTGTTCTGACTGTGTAAAAGTAGTTTCTACTTCCCCAAGCCTCTCAAAATGCCCTGTCAGATATATGAATTTATGGAAACCTTTCTTGGATCCTCTTATAAGGAACAGATTAATAAGCTGACCCTGCTCTGCGTGTGGAAGTTAAGGTAAGTTTTTCCTGTCCCCTTCACCTCTCTGCATTACCTTGGAGGAGCAGTCAGACATTGCCCAGTGCTGAAGGGCAGCGCCACTTGATGTGGAGCTTACAGAGGAAGATGTGCCTAAAGAATAAGTGTTAAAAAGCATTTATGGGGCTGAAGGGAATCGTTCCCATCGAAAACCAATGGGAACTGTACTTCAGAGCTTCCCACACTGCAGAGCTTCCCCTGGTGTATGTTCCCAGCCGCATCAAGCACCTTGTTATTTAGAAATGGATAGCGCTGTGACCAATATGTGTTACTGAGTGCAGCAAAAGGAGTAAAACTAGAAAGGCTGAACATGTTAAATGTGGTTAAATATGCCTGGAAATTAGTAATTTGATTGGCAGAGTGCCCTAGATTTCTGGCTAAATTGGCCTATTTTCAAGAGCTCCTGCTGCATCTGACATACTGGCTTGCTGATGTTCAGACACAGTCGTACATCTGGTGATCCGAGCAGAGCCACTCCACCTCTCACACCCCTTTGGTGAGTATGCTGGAGTTGGGGTGACATCAAAATACTCAGCCAAAGGTCTGTACTTTCATCTGAGGCTTGAGGATGTGCTAGAAGTTGTCCTTTTTGCAGTGTGCAATGTCATCGGTGGGCTCAGTGGAAAACTGCTGCGATGAGTGGAAGAAATGATGCTTGCACAGGGCCGGTGCTGCTCTGAGAGATGTATGCACGGGAATATAGGTCAGTGAAACATCCAGAGGGGTTGCACATCTGCAAAGGGCGTATTTATGAGCACAGAGTGCAGACAGAAGTCTGAAGCTGCCTGGGGAACAGCGTACCAACACACACGGTGTGAGCCTGGACCTCAGAAATGGCTACAGCACTTTATTCCAGAGCTGCCCTTAGGCTGGGCACGGATATTTTGGCTCTGGAGTGGTGTGCCTGTGGCACAGGGCTGTGGGTTGTGTGGATTTGCCCCGGAGTCTTGACAGGCATATGTACCTAGTTCTTGGAGCTGCATTGGGCTTGGTCACTGTGAACATGAGCAAGGTGAGGCTTGGAGGTTAGAAAGGGTATCATCTGTGCTTTGTAGCTGTATCAACTGATCTAACAGATGTGGTTTTTGTCCCAGAAGCCTTTTTTCAGGCCTGAAGCTGTAGCAGCCAGTTTTGCTCTTAAGCAATCCAAAATTGTGCAGCTTCACCTGCATCGACTGGTGAAATATTTGTAGCTTTGTTTTGTGATGTCTTCCCAGTTTCTTGGTCTCCTCTTGCTTATGTGTGTGCACAGCATCTTATAAAATTTCTCCATTCTTTGCTGCTTGCTTTTATTTGACTGCTATAAATATCCTGGTATCAATTCAGGCTGGAGGACAGAGAGGTGGAGAGCAGCCCTGCATGGGCTTTTCATCTGGTGGATGAAAAGCTGGACATGACCCAGCAATGCACACTTGAAGCCTGGAAAGCCAACCATGTCCTGGGCTGCATCAAAAGTGTGATGAGCAGGTTGAAGGAGGTGATTCTGGAGGGCTGCATCCAGCTCTGGGGTCCCCAATACAGGAAGGACGTGGAGCTGTGGCACTGAGTCCAGAGGAGAGACACAATGGTGATCAGAGGGGTGGAGCACCTCCTCTGTGAAGGCAGGCTGAGAGAGTTGGGGTTATTCAGCCTGGAGAAGAGAAGGCTCTGGGGAGAACCTTATAGGAGCCTTTCAATACTTAAAAGGGGCTTATAATAAAGATGGGGACAGAGTTTTTAGTAGGGTCTATTTCAGTAGGTAGGTCTTAAACTAAAAGAGGGCAGATATAAGGAGGAAATCTTTTGTGATGAGAGTGGTGAAAACACAGGAACAAGTTGCCCAGATAGGTTGCCTCATCCCTGGAAACATTCAAAGCCAGGTTGGATGGGGCTTTGGGCAACCTGATCTATGTGTTGAGACAGGAGTTTGGACAAGATGACCTTTAAAGGTCTCTTCTGACCCAAACTATTCTATGTCTCTGATTAATTCCAGACAGTTTTTAAGGTCTTAGTGGAACAAAAAGATTCCATATTTTGGGGGTTTATCATTAGTTTTATTAATTTTATCGTTGACTTGCTAGGAAATTTCATAGGATCATAGAATATGCTGAGTTGGAATGGACCCGTGAGGATCATCAAGTCTAACTGCTGTCTCAACACATGGCCAGCCAAGTCACAGCATGGGACTGAGTCCAGATAGTTCTTGAGCTCAGTCAAGCTCGGTGCTGTGACCACTTCCCTGGGTAGCCTGTTCCAGTGCCTGGCCACCCTCTCAGTAAAGAACCTCTTCCCAAACCAAAAGTAAAGAAACCATCCTAAGTCTCCCCTGTCTCAGCTCCATACCGTTCCCTTGGGTTCTATCACTGGTCATCAAAGAGAGATCAGCGCCTGCCCCTTTGCTCCTCTTATCAGAAAGCCATAGGCCACGATGAAGTCTCCCCTCAGTCTCTTCTTCTCCAACCAAGGGACTTCAGCTTTTCCTCAGCCAGCAGTGGACAGAGCCTATGGAAAGGTCCTACTGAAATATCAAGCCACTGGCTGTTTTGTTTTCCTTAGTTTGGAAGGCACAAGCTTGTCTGCCTTTTAAGGGCTTTGGAGATTTTTGGTTTGAACCAGCTGCCATTACCATCAGCTGAGGACAGTAGCTTGGTGGAGGAGGTCTTTCATATACTTCTTTATAACACTTACCATTTTATTTGTTACTCTATCAAGGACATGCTGCAGGGTCCTGGCTGGGGTTCTCATTAATGAAAAATTGAGATCTCTGAACAAATCAAGCTGTTTTCTTTGTGATCCTCTCCTGATAATAACAAAAACCACCCAATGCCCAAACCTCCAGTGACCACTTTATTTCCCTTGATTCTCTCTACCAGCTAGCTTGCCCTTAAAAATTGCCTGCAGGGAAGGACTTAAGGCTTAAAAAAGAAGGGCTTAAGACTTCATGAGACGTTTGCTGCCACCGTGAAGACCACCAAAGCTTATTGTGTTATTACTGAAGAAAACATTTTCAGAGGAGTTATTTTAACTAGCTCTAATTTCCTAGATTTCCAGAGCTCCCAAGCACCCTCTTTCCCAACTGAATAATGGACTTTTTCTGCAACTGATTTCCAACCCATAACCAGATACTAGTTTCTTTGGATCTTTCACACATTGGTTTCTATCAAAGTGATGAACGTACTACTCTCATACTGACTTCAGATTCTCTCAAAAAGGCATTAAAAGCCAGCCCTTCACCCCCTATGTTGAGAAAGTATGTTAGCATTGACAACAGGCTGGATGATATTCATAACAATATTTTAACTGGACTGCAGAAAAAGTTTCCACTAGTCTTTTGGCTGTTCATGTGTAGTGTATGAAAGCATCCATATTTCTCAGAATCAGCCTGTGAGCTGGCAGTAATTTCTGGTTTTGCAGTAGAAGAGTGGAGGTTGAGGAAAAAACCCACAGGTTTAAAGGAAGACGGGATTGTTTTCTTGCCATCTACTGTGTTTGATGTGTGCAGCTATTTGCTGCTTGGAAATCAACCAAGGATATTACAACAGATTTCTGACTAGTTATTCGGCTCAGGACTGAAGATTCAAGCAGTGCTGAGTTTGAAGTCAGCTGGTGGTAGCACTTGACCCAAGTTCAGCGATTGCACCCCAGGGCATATTGAGCATGCCGTGATTGTTGGGTGTTGTTATCCAAGCAGATGTTCAGCTGGCAAACTTACCTTACTCTGTTGTTCTGTCCTCTGAGAAAACATGGAAATCACACTGTGTTGGGTCTTCCTGGAGGAAGAATTAAGGCTGTAGGGAGAGGAGCTTGCTGATCATGGCAGCCAAATTCCCACTTGGAATTCAGCGTGTCCCCCTGTCCATCTCAGAATGAAGCTGCAAGGTGGGGTTCCCTGGCAGCTCCTCTGAGCTTGTTGCCTGGTCTGGTTTATGAAAGGAACTCTCTAAAACCTATTCCATATGTTTATTTTATCAGAAATCCTATTGGTTTTTCATACCACAACTGAACGTGTCCATGGATATGTGATCCCTGTCAGGGTAAGACAAAGATGTGCTCTACAAGGAATTTTAAGTCAAATGTTAGTTTTGCCTCAGCCAGGATTATATATGTGTGCTGACAAGAAATAATTTGGTGCTTTATTCCTTCCATAAATGTTGCAAGATTTTCCTTTGGGGATTCAAAGATTGTTTGTACCCAGTAATTAAATCTTAGCCACATTTTTGCCAAAAGCAGTACGTTTGCCTCATGAGGCGGGGAGGCCTCTCAGTGCCTGTCTGTCCCTCCTCCTTCCTTCAGTTCCCTTTGCCTTGTCAGCCATTCAGTCTGACTCTGCAAACTGATACCTGGATCCACAGAGCATGAAAAATCCCTGTTCCGCATCCTGCCAGGAGTCGTTTCAATTTTGTTCCCCTGGCACCTGGAGGGAGGTTTTCCTCCCCGGGAGTTACCCGCTTTCTTTGCTAGGAGCCAGGGGCACACAGCGCGGCTGGCACAGGGCCACCATGCGCCATACCTGCCTGCTGCCTGCTGCCAAGTGGGGACATGTGGCCGAGGTCAAAAGGCTCCAGGCAGGAGGCCCCAGAGAACTCCTGTCTCTCATGCGACCCGAGGGGTTTGCTGGCAGAGTCACCTTGGGTAAATGGCTTCTGCTCTTGTAGCACCCGGCCTGGAGCGCTGCGTGTGCGTGACAGAGCAGGGAGACCTGCTAGATTCAGGAAAATGATAGTATATAACGCAGCATGCAGATGTTTTATGTGTATTTGTATATATACTATTTCATCAACATCAATGATCGTAGATGTTTGTCCTGTTATGGAATCAATCCCATATGTATCCTGTCCTGGGGTTCTGACATGGTGTTTATCTTGTCAGGAGTCGAATCTTTTCTTTGTTCTCCCCAAACACAAATGCTTTGGTGTTATTCCAGAAGAACATGCATTGTTCTTACATATCCACCCTTTTGGTGCTGGAGTGCCACATCACTATTGTTACTTTGTTTCTAGAAGTGCTTGTAAAAGCCATGTACTGTTTCAGGAAGGTAGATAGCTATCTCACTGGTTTTCAACACCATCCCCATCCCAGAGCAATGATCTGCAGTACTGGCAGTTTCAGGATGCCTTTCTTTGTACAAAAAGCATAAAGTCATTAAGCTCTACAAAACCTTTTGTGCCAGTAATTAAGTTTATAGATGAATTACCATGAAAGAAAACAAATGACAGAACAAATAACAAAATCCAATCACCTTCCCTGTCTCCTGCTCTGAGTACTACATATATCTGTCCCCATGACAAATCTTTAAAGTTAACCACAGATTCACATTCGGCTAAGGACAAACTATGACAATGTAATCTATTGGAATGGAGGTGTTTTTTTCTTTGTTTCATTCTGGAACCGTATTCTGTGCTATAGGGCTTTCCAATCTAATGCACAAACCTCTTTCTTTTCCAGCCAAGAGCCAAACATATATTATATGTATGTATGAAGGCTTATTACTTGAAGAATTCATTAATCTTGTCTTTTAAAAAGCAATGTTGCTAGATATGAAATATTTAGAACTTGTAGGGCTAAAAAACGTGGTGATACTACTTTAGCTTTATCACAGCATTGTCCTTTACATGACTCAAGGATTTACTCTGCTATGAAAATTGTATGCACATCCTTGGAGACACCCTTTCTTTTTCTTTCATTTTTGTTTTCTTTTGCAGACATAATCTACATGATGGTAATAAAAATTAAGGCTCAGGAGAGTTTTGCCATTCTTTTGTTCATCTGAGAGGACTTGGGGAGGGGATTTGATTTGGTTCTGGTTGCCACCGACATGTGCATTGCAGATGCCAGAAAGACTTCAGGAGACTCAAACACTGTCATGCTGGAGCTACTGGTAGTGACAGCTGCATGCAAACTAGAGAAGGCAGTCACTAATTCCTTTTGTGCTTCTGACATGAGCTTGTGGAAACAGACCAAAATGGTGTTTTCCACTGCTCAAACCAGTGACCAGTGTGAAGGAATACAGCTTTTTTTTCCTGAGTCAAATTATCTGTGGCCTGTGCTAGTGTTCAGTGTCATGACACCATAGCCAGATCATTTCAGTATGAAGTGTGTTGCAAAGAGAAGCTTCTGTCACCCGTTTTGAAAGATCAAAGGCCTCCAAGATGTGCATATGTTTCACAGTCAGAGGTAATTGGTTTTATGCCAAGCTTTCTACAAGATTGGTTTTGAATTTTGTCCATCTGAAGTAACATAGCAGTAAAGATTTACCTAGCTTATAGTAATAAGAATTTGATAAGCAGTAATTTGCCTAAGGACTACCATCAGAACAGTTTACTTCAGCCAACCTTCTTGGGCAAGTCCAATGAAAACAGAGATGCTGCCTTGACCTTCCCAATGGTAGAATCCTATTCTCTGGTTTGGATAAACCTCCTTGTCCTGTGTATGTCATTCAACTTCCTTGTATGCCTTTAAAAATGGAAGCAACACAACTATACTGGGAATTCCCTAGCTGTGTTCGGTATTTACTCTGGATATCTGTGGCCTCCTCTCTTTCTCTCCCACTCACAGACCATCAAAGCCTTCTACAGTCCTCCTCCCACTGCTTCCTGGCTTCCTTTGGCTCACAAGAGCTATCTCCAGTGCCTCCCTCCCAGTACCTTACTGGGCAGTAGCAGCAGTCAATTAAGCTGCAGCTAGTTTGACTCGGTGTCTTTGCTCCCATTTTGTGCTCTCAGTGTTGTGCTTGGGCCAGCCATCTCCCTTGCTTTGCCCCTAACACAGAACTGCTGGTCTTCACAGTGTTTGCACACTGGCTTTCATTTAAATGCATAAGCACCAAGTGCTCATAGGAGTGTAGCCCGGGGCTGACTTGCACTTGGTCCAGCTGGAGAATTAGTGCCATTTAAGAGAGTACGGTCATTTTTGTGGTGGTTGAAGAAACAGAAGTCGAAGAGCGGTCAATAAGAGCCCCACTGGTCAGTGCCAGTACCCTGGTGAGCACCCTGGCAGAGCAGCATAACTAGGTCCTTAGTGGCTTCCCTTCAAGTCAGCCATGAATGTGTAAGGATAAAGCCAGGACTCAGTTTACCAGTAAGTCTGGTTCCAGATTTTTTTACTGAGGGATGAATGTTGTGTTCAAGTATTCCCAGATCTTGAAACCACGAAAGGCACTCAGCCTCCCAGGTGCCTCCTGTGCAATTATGGAAGGTGGGCTCCTCTGGCTGAACGTGGAAGGTGTTTTGAGGCATAGTGTAAGGAGTATGTGAGCTCCCGGTGAGGAGGATTGGTGGTAAAGGGTCTGTAGCACCACAACCATTTGTGAGTGGTGGAAAGATATTTGTCTAATTCTGTGGAAAGACACCTGCCTACTCCAGAGGTGAGCATCACAAAAAGCTCTCTGCCTGCTTCTGTGTGTGCATGTGGACTGTTTACCTCTTGTTTTCCTCTGTACTGTGCCTAGGTAAGGATGAGGAGAAAGAAAAGTCAAGGTTCTTCATGTTTGGCAGTGGGTTGCTCTAGTGAGAGTGTTACTGATGTGATGGGGCAGCGGAAGCAGGAGGGATGGGAGTTATCTGCTCCTGGCTGGTTTCCTGCCTCTTCGGATAAATCTATAGTGTACATTTTTTTTCTGCAGCCTTCATCATGCTGACATTGATGTCAGTCTGCACCAACTTGTTTTCTCATAGCAAACACAAACAGTGCTTGATGTGCATACTGTCATTTTCACAGTCCATATGGTCTTCTCAGGTTCCTCAGGTGCTTGTCAGAAAGGGGTTATTCATCAGCAGCTTAATTCACAGCTCCTTGGGGAGTCAGAGATATTCTTCAGGGAGGGTGAGCAACTAATCCCAAGCTTTGCACTAGCCTTTGTCTAGGATGGTTTCATAATTGGCAATATGTGGAACATGGGAATCATTTAAGAAAAAAAAACCCCAAACAACTACCTTGAAGAAGGAACAATTCCTGAAGGTATTGCAGTCATATGTCAAACAAACACCTGCATGCCTGCGAGGGAGCCCAGCTGGATCTTCGGCAGTAGTGAGGGCCATAGACTTTTACCCCCTAAAACATGAAGTTGGAGCTGGTGGTCCAGAGGAAAGAGCAACGAAGTGCAAAAACTTCAAAGGTTTCAGCTACTGTTTCCTCCTGCCTGGGGTCAACCCCGTTAAATGTGAGACTCTCTGGATAAATGAGCCTAGGAGGCTCAGGATTTTCTGCCAGAACAGAGAGGCTGGGTAATCAGTCACATTAATTTGGGCTAAGCGAAGCATGAATGAGGCCTTTACCATTCATTCAATGTTAATCATATTGTTAGCTAGAATAACAAAACTGACTCTGTAGAAATCCAGTCTAATTTCCTTTTGTTGTAAAGTTAATCCAACCATGTTGTTATTGCGTACAAGTTCTGTCTTCTTAAAAGATCTTTGACATTGGCTTAACATCTCTTTCATAAGCTTAATTCTCTTGGTTGAATACTGTTTTGGTATTTAGCAAAGATAACTACTCCATATATTTTGTGAAAATAAACTTGTATTCGTCTGTATACCCTTGAAAAGGGAGATTACCAAGCATGTGTCCAGGCAGAGTGTGATAGCTCTGAAATAATAAGGAAGGATCAGATGAGAAATAATAATATAAACAGTGACCTAGACGTTGTCCAAAAGGTAAAATCACATGAGAAATATTAATGTGTATCTTCCCTGAGGGATGAGAGAGACAGGTATGTGTTTATACTCATTTTGTGGATGAGAGAAAACGAGACCTGGAAAGGACATCTTAATTGCTGTTATTTAAGAGGTATTTCAGTTGAATAAAGAATTAGATCATGTGTATTACCTAAACCCTGGCTAATGATGTTTTTTTTCCTTAATATATCCTTAAAATACAGAACCACACTGAAAAAAAGATTTAGGTCAGTTAATGCAAACCTATCCCAACCTCACCCTCTGCTGCTGAGATAATCAAATGAGTGGAAAAATACTATTAAATCCTATCCTCAGCTCTGGCTTTTGGGCATGCCATGTGCCCTCCACTTAAAATACTGCCTCCAGGTACCCTCACATACTTTATACACAAAAGCATGAAAATACATATACACAGACCCACAGTAAGCTTGCTGTCAGTCAATGCATTTAACTCTCAGCCAACCACACTTGTGTGGTGCTTGTCCTTAGTGAACCTGCCTCTGGTATTTCTTTTGTGTTTCAAGCTCATGTAACATCGGGTTTTCATCGCAAAAGCAATAAGGTCGCGTTTGGCTGGTTGGTTGGTTCAGTGTGGAGAATGGTGTGGGTTTTCCTTTACCTCCAAAGCCTCAGGATAACCATCTTCTGCGATATTGTCTGAGTTTAAACAGATGTAAGAAGGTGCTGCCCCAGGAAGGCTGTGTCTGCACTTTCCAGCCCGCTGCTCCCATCTCCTCCCTGTGTTGGTGTCAGTAGCTGCATTACTGTGCCGCGGTGCGGTACGTTGGGCTCAGGTTGAAAAACACACTGACATCTAACACAGCAAATGAATAAGCCAAGGTTAATGGCTGGTCAGACCCATGAGCTGATCTGACACATCATGTGGTACCAGCATCCCCAGTCCTGACCCAAGAGCAGCTGTGGGAACATGTAGTCATGGACTGACTCCAGGCTTTCAGCCACAGCATGGTCTTGCACTGGCTTAAGAAGTTGCTTGTAATGCCTTTCCTTAGCCCACATGACTGAATTTATAGTCAAAAAGGAAAACTCAGTATAAGTTTTTAATTCTTCCCTTCAAGATAAATCCCTGTCTAAACTCAGGAAGAAAATGAAAAGAATAAACTCTTCATTTTAAAAATTCCTTTCTCTTAAAGCTGTTTGCATGACTCTCTGACAGGCTGACCTGTAACATCCAAGGCCCTAGGCTCAGTAGCTTTACGGTTGAAGTGCCCTCTTAGAGTTATCTTCCAGTAAAGTGGCAGATCAGAGTACTGATTTTCATTTTCATATTTACAGCTGCTCTTTTAGTCCTGCTAATTATCTTAATTCAGTACACTTCAGCAGAGGTCCTAGCAGTGCTCTTGTCTCTGCATGTTTTATGACCAGCCATTAGACAGAGCCAAGGTTGTATCTCAGGCCTTTGCACCTCTGAGGCAGACTCCCCTCCTACTCGGGGACACCCTGAATATGTTTTGGATGTTGAATGTGATCCCGTGCAACCTGCTGTAGGTGACCCTGCTTTAGCAGGGGGGTTGGACTACATATCTCCAGAGGTCCCTTCCAACCCCTGCTGTTCTGTGAATCTGTGACCCCTCCAAATACACATTGTGTGTTGCTCCAGACATCACTGGTGGTAAAAGTGTAAAAAGGCCATGTGAAGCTCAGCATCACTAGCACAATTCTTTTTCCTGTTAATTAACCAAAACCAGAGAAGGTTAGAAAATACGTTGTAAGCAGACCTCTCCAGCTGCCATCCTGCAGTATCAGACAGGAGTGGTTCCAAATCATCCTTATTTTAGTGGATTTCTGGGCATGAGTGGGGTGCCAGGTCTGCTTTGAAAGGAGGTGTCATTTTTCTTCTAGGCAGAAAGTGGCACCAAGTAAGAATGCCCCAAATTCCAGCACCTTTGGAAGCTGGAGAAGTTGGGCTATATTTTAGCTCACGGCAACCCTGAAGACTTGTTGTCTGGAGGTTCTGGTTGTTATCAGCACAAAATGACTGTCTCTCTGCCTGCAGGAACCTAGGTGGGGTTATATGGGGCCATAAATCGCTGCTAGGGAAGCACTTCCCCTGGTCTTTATTCTCTCTTGGCTTCATCTGTCAGAAAATAATTAACAAATGTCTGTGAGGGATTTGTGGTAATGGGGTGTTGTCACTGTTTTATAGGTATAGGAACTGCCTTCCAGAATAAACCCTGGTCCACACCTAGGTCAGTGTCCTAGTTTGGATACTGGCCAATGTTGCTGGGAGGAATGCCCATAAGCTCTGCAATAACACATTGCCCATGTCTTCCCCTTGACCTTATGTGTGATGCCTGAGTACCAATAAAACTTTTGTCATTTTATCCGCTGTGTTGAGGAAAATGAGAACATTTTTTCAGCCTGCATTTTAAGGAAAGTGTCCTGAGGAGTCTCTAATGCTCCCAAGTTTTCTGTGAGCTACAGAAATATGACACGTTTATAAACTTGTTTCAGTTGTAATGCTAATTGGCTGAGGCCAATTAGCAAGTATTTTGTTGGGAAAGACTTTCAATCCTAGAGTGCTTTTTAAAGATGTTGTCCCGCATACTTGTGTTACTGGCTTATTGCTTGGTACGTGGTCCTTGGTGTCCTTCATGTGTGGGTGAGGGGCAGTTTCTGACTGGGTGGACAGACGATCTGTGCATCCTCATCCTCAGATGCGCCTGGTGGGACTGCAGCCCTAGCCATCACGAAAGGGAAGGGCGTAAGGTGTGCCATGTAGTCTGTCTCCAGCCCAGCAGCTTGGTCATGACCTTCCCCAACCACCTCAAGTTTTCCATCTGCTGCTTTAGCAGACAAATGTTAATACGAGGTCAGATGGCTGCCAGATCTTGTGTGCTGGGTTCATGCCTGAGGTGCTGCATCCTTCATTATTCTTAGCATCATGTTTGTCTGCTTGTGTTGCATAGAAGTTTTTAATTTGCTATTCTGAAGTCCTGTGAGACAGTCTTAGATGACATACCCTTGTCGTGGTCGTGGTTTCTTACTCCTGCTCTCCAGCAGGACTTCAGATTTCCTTTTTCTTTTCAGTTCTAAAGATGGAATCTGGTGTTTGGAATTGTTTGCTTTTGCTCCTCCTTGCACAGAGTAAAACGGCCCTTTGGGAATTAATTTTCTGCAGCAGCGGTTGGGGGAGCATTGTTCATCTCTGGAGATACTGTGACCATGTGAAGGCCAGCACAGATGATCAGCATCTCCTCACACTATGCTGGAGTACTTTCATGAGACAGCAGTTCCCTTCTCAGATTTATCTGACTTCACAGAATCACAGAATCAGAAGTTTGGAAAAGACCTTTAAAGATCATCAAGTCCAAGCATTCCTGTCCTAAGCTAAACCATATCCCTAAGTACCTCATATACCTTTCTTTGAACACATCCAGGGAAGGTGACTCAACCACCTCCCTGGGCAGCCTGTTCCAGGCCCTGACAACTCTTTCAGTAAAAATTTTTTTTCTAACATCCAATCTAAACCTGCCCTGGCACAGCTTCATGCCATTCCCCCTTGTCCTATCACCTGTCACCTGGCTGAAGAGACCATCACCTACCTCTCTATAACCTCCCTTCAGGTAGTTGTAGGTGGTGATAAGGTCTCCCCTCAGCCTCCTCTTCTCTAGGCTAAACAGCCCCAGCTCCCTCAGCCGCTCCTCATAGGATTTGCCCTCCAGCCCCTTCACCAGCCTGGTTGCCCTTCTCTGGACTCGCTCCAGGACCTCCATGTCCTTCTTGTGGTGAGGAGCCCAGAACTGGACACAGTACTCGAGGTGTGGCCTCACCAATGCCGAGTACAGGGGCACAACCACCTCCCTAGACCTACTGGCCACACTGTTTTTGATACAAGCCAAGATGCCATTGGCCTTCTTGGCCGCCTGGGCACACTGCTGACTCATATTCAGTCTGCAGTCAACCAACACCCCCAGGTCCTTCTCTGCCTGACAGCTCTCCAGCCAGTCTCCCCCAAGCCTGTAGCGCTGCATGGGGTTATTATGTCCCATGTGCAGCACTCTACACTTGGCCTTGTTAAACTTCATCCCATTGGTCTCATCTTATTGGTCCAGTCTTCTTGGACTTCTTCCAATTCATTCCCATTTTATAAAAATTTGGGGACAGAAACTGTCCTCAGTAAATAACATTATGAAAATATAGTCGGGACTTTGGCTTTTTTTGTTTAACAGGGTTGCAAACAGATGGAATCGAATGTCTGAAGATGTTGTAGTTTTGATTGAACCTTACAATGGTGTAAGATTAATTAAGTGCCAATTGATTTTTGCAAACAATATTGCAGAACAGGAATTACGAAACGAAATTAGTTGCAAAGTTATCAACCTTCAGATGTTTTTAATCAAGTGGCTTTTAATTAATCTACAATTGTTACACTGTATTTAAACATGTATTGTGATAGCTAAATCCTAATAAAATAACAATTGATTACTTAAAATAGAAGAGAGGAAAACACTCTGCTCTGATAATGTCTTACCTGAAGCACAGATTTCTGTGCCCCTGCCAGTGCTACCCCATCTGACATCAGTAATATTTTCTGTCAGGGGAAAGACCATTTCTAACTGAGATGTAATTAAGCAGTAAATTAGCGGTGGTCACGTGAATGATGTAAACTCTGGAGTGCTTTGCTGGTGTGTGTGTGGTGAAAGTTGCTCTCAGCTGGCAGCTGAGGGTGCACACAGCTCTGTCAGCCCTCCCTGGGGTGGATGCTTGGGGTATGAGTGTGAGATGGGGACCCCTCGTGTGCCCACCACACCAGGGCACCCCGCTCTCCCTCTGGGGCCATGATGAGGATGTGCTTTGGTGGTGAG
Source organism: Porphyrio hochstetteri (assembly GCA_020800305.1). NCBI lineage: Eukaryota > Metazoa > Chordata > Aves > Gruiformes > Rallidae > Porphyrio > Porphyrio hochstetteri. Next base: position 30,281,456 of record CM036905.1, on the reverse strand, counting down.
GATTGTGGCAAACTGGGAGCTGACTTGGTGTGGCTGGAAAAGAGGTGGAAGCTGGTGCTGTATCCCGCTGATCCTTGGCACGTGTCTTTTGACATGTCTTTCTTTGGCAAGTTAACAGTTAACTTTTAGGTTTTCTTCTCATTGGTCTATTACAAGGAGAATATGAGAGGCATAGAGTGTCTGATACATGATAAAGAGGAATGGAGAAATGAGTTATATCCATAAGGAAGCTATCAGGTAATAAAGGGATGTACAGCAGTAGGATTTTGGAAAGGCAGAGCATGAGAGGACAGTGATGGACTTTCCTGTGGATGGGTTAAGGGCAAATGTTGCCCCTCTAAGTTTTCACCCATAACTGTTATAATCATGTGATGTGGGGTCATGGATGTTACTCTGTGCGTTATTCAACAAGGGAACCCCTTGCAAAAGCTGGCATTGCAGAAGTGCTCTGCTGCTCCCTGTTTTGGCAGAGAGACTGGGGAAGAGCAAAGGAAGGATTTCTTTTTCATGTTCTGAAAGCCTTTCTGGATCGACATGGAAAAGCAGAGGTAAGCCAGTTTGCCAGAGCTGACATGGCACTTGTGTCTCCTCTGTAACAGGCCTCAGAGTAAAGAAGTACAGCTCCCAGCACTAGTGGTTCATCACTTTTCCTGCTTCAAAGACATTGACAGGTGTTTTGAATTAGTGGCAAAGTCATCTTTAAAATTACAATATGGCAAATTTTAGCATTTACCAAGAGTTATGCATCTTCAGTACGTTTATTAGTATTTAATCTGCAAGGTTGGATCCCCTCAGCAGAAAAGTTGACATTGAACTTCTTTCTGCACCATGAAACACAGCTATCTTTACTCAAGCTTTCTGCAGATAAACAAGAAAATTAAGTGCTCTCAGGTATTAACCTTTAAGAAGCTTTTTAAGAGAGAAGAAAACAAGTTTTAAGCCCTGCAAGGGAGGCTGGCTGTCTTTTGTGGGGTGGGGGTATCTTGCAATCTTTTAAAAGTCCTGAAATACTCCTGTAACATAAAAATCCCAGTGAAGACAATTCTTTGTATTCTGCCAGTTATTTGAGGCCATGACCATATGTTGCTTAGTTGAGCTTTGCCTCAGTGGTATTCAGGTTAAAAAAAAGTCTCCATCAGGGTGTTGTTTCCATCAGGTTCTCTACCCAGCCAGGCAGGAGTTGCTTTCCCCATGAAGGTGCTCCTTTGCCTCGCTGAGGCTGTGCTGCCCAAAGTCAGTGCACTGAGGCGGTCCTCAGGAGCTGTGTCTGTGTCCTTTCCATGATCTCAGAAAGAAGGGTCTCTGCCAAATGGAGTAGCTCTGAGGCCTTGGATGTCTTGTGGAAGTGCCTTGGATCTAATAAAGGTGGTAGACAGTAGGCAAACAGACTTTTGTGCCCTCTTTTTCCTCATCAAAAAGGAAAGAAAATAATTGGTTTTGAAACTGGCAGTGTTGAGCAGACCAGCACTTCCACCTTCTGTAGGTGAGCCATGGAGTTATTTGCTCAGTGTATTAATAATCTTAAAAAGGGATGGAAAAAAAAATAGATCCATAGTTTGCAAAAGACATCAAATATTGAAGTTAGGAAAGAAAAAAAAGGAAATATGCAAATGTACAACTTATTATTCATTGGCAGTAGCTATTTCCCCTTAGAGCAGGTAGATAGAGAAGAACAATTAACTAAAGGTCTTGTGTTTCAGCATCTGTGAGGGGGAGCACAATCCATTCAGAACACACAGTGGAGGCAAAATGTACTTCTGTCCCTCCTAGATGATGAACGAGAGCAAGTCCTGAACATGCCTCCTGCTGATAGACAAAGTTCACAGTGACTTTGTGCTGTGGGGTGGCCTGGCCACCACTGGGGGACAGGACCCAGCCTGGCATGTCACCAAGCAGCTGTGTCCTCGCAAAGGTAACAGGGTCTGGGATCAGTGTTGTGCTGGTGAGCTGGCCAAGACCTTCACAAGCTGCTGACAGGAATGATTTGAACGATGGATTTACCCCAGGGGACGCTGGATTAATTTGTAGGCAGGATGGAGGGAAATAGCTAGATGTGACTGTCGACAGATCACAGAAAACCTCAAGTCACTGTACTCAGTGATTTAAAAATAGCAACCCAAGTGCCAGATTGCATAAGGGACAGAGTGGAAAACAAATTACATGGGATTATTATTTTTCCTTTCGAGGAATTTGTTGTCCACTTTACCAGAAACATGGCTCCTGTTCTGTTTGCCTGTTATTTAGCAGAGCAGCGAGTGCTCTGAACCAGGTAATAAAAATTAATGAGAGCAGGAAAAGATCTCCAGGAAATACAACAGAAAAAAAACCCAGATGGTTTTTTTTTCAGCTAAAGAGATGAATGCAGAGCCATGGTGGAAGGATGTACAATAACAAACAGTGCAGAGAAAGCAAATCGGCCTGACTGAATTTCCTTCTAGTACTAGCAAATGAGGGGATTTTGTAAAATGAATGCATTAATGTTAAATGAACAGCTTAAAAGCAAGTGTTAGTGATCTTAATGAAAGAAGGAACAAACCCAGTGTATTTCAAAAGCTCTACATATCCTAAATCATCCAATTATACAACCTTTGCAGTAATCATATGGCCATCACCACAGTAGTAACATTTTACAAAGTATCACATTGAGGTACAGAGTTTTGTGATGAACAGTGGTTTCAGTAAAGAATAGGGTGGGTTTAGAGTCAGAGTAATCTTAAAGTTCACCCTCCCCTCTTCAAATCTGTGGTTGTGCATTTATTTGCTAGCTAGCTTGGGGTAAGCGCCCTGCAGACTTTTTTGTCCTGCCTCATAAGTGAAAAGAAATAAAAACATGGCAGAGAGGTTTTGGGTTGAGATGAGGGTGAAATGCAACACTCACAGCTCAAGAAACAAAGGGCTTTTGTGTGTAGGGCCATGGGGCAAACCACTGATCTGCCCAGGGAACGCTGCAGGGTAGGGATACGGTGCTCATGTTTCTGTGGCCGATAAGTGGTGGCTGCTGCTTCTTTCTCCAGAGCTGAGAACCGCTTGCTTCAGTGTCATCAGAAGAGCCTCTCTCCTGGGTCAAATTGTCCCTCACTCCTTGTTTTTTGTCTCGGGCATTTTACTATGTGTCCCCCAGGTTATTGTGTGGCTTCCAGTGCCTCTCAGTGCCATTCAGCAAAGCCTTTGTTTTTTCTACATGACTGATGAGTATGTGGGAGAGGACACAGTGCAGCATGGGCCCTGTGTCCTGCTAAATGGGGAGGTCTGCTGAGTTGCAGCTCCCAAAATTTCTGATTTGACTTATCCAGTGAGCTTTTTGTGTAAAAGTAAGAAAAATCTATCCACTTTTCTTCTGCTCAGTAACTCCATAGGTATTTCTCTAAAATTGCTCTGCTGGTAGACTAGAAGTGTTTTTATTGCTGTTGGTAGAGTAATGACATTTCCCTCTTAGATGCTTTTATGTACTTTCCAGAGTAGAACTGAACCAAATGCAGTTTTAATGTGGCTTCTTATCAGATTGAAATTGTACAGACTAGAGAGATTAATTTTTTTTTCCTCTCTTTCTTTTTAAATTGGCTTCTGATCTACTATTGTATATAAAACTGCTTACCTGGAACAGTCATTTCTGAAGTGCTGTGTGTTCTACTACTTCCACATTTTGTTGGGGTTTATTCCTGAAATATGACACCTGTTTTTCTTAGTAATTAGTGCAACCATTCATGCCAAAGCTAACAAATTAAAGGCTTGGCATTAATTCCATCAGGTTACTAATGCACAAGCTCACCTCTCTATTTTTATTCATCTAGGAGTAAGTACAGTTGCCAAGAGTAATCCAGTTCCCGATCCCTGCCCAGAGCAGGGAGAGAAGCACCCACAGAAGGCTATTTAACCGGCAAATGCTAAACATATGAGGAGATGATCTTCCATTTGGAGATGCTCTCTTTCCCCTTTGCCAGAGGAGGAAGCCTAGATGACTGGTTTAGACTAGTCTAGCCTACACCAAGGTAAGACAAGTACCATCCCAAATTACCAAGTTACTGAAACACTTACAAAACCCTTTAAACCACGGGGTTGTGCAATATCCCACTGGCCAGACTGTACACTGAGAATGCTCAGCATAGTCCTGGTTTGGTACCTGGACTGTATTCAGAATTTATTTTAGGAAAAAATAACAATCCATAACAATATTAAACAAAAAGTGCTACTTTATTCAAACAATACTATGTGCCGCAGTATCTAAATTGAATTAAAATGTCTTATTCTCATAAGTAATTTTTTCTTCATTTCCTGTTTTTATTTCTATTATATATGGCATTTGTACAATCAACAAATTAAGAAGATTCAACAAATATTCTTTGATGAAAATGGAATTTTGCTATGAATAGAAATGACAAATCAAAATGCTAAACCCCAGCGTTGTAGTTTTGTGTGGCTGGGTCCTGGTGGGCGAGGGGAGCTGCAGGGGGGGCTCCTGCAAGCAGCAGCCAGAATCTCTCTGTAGGCCCAACAGAGCAAACACCAGCTGACTCAAGGCCGGAGTCATTGCTGACCAAGGCTGAGCCTCTCTCCCACTCCCATGCGTTGGCTGAAGTGAGCCAGCCCTTCAGGACCTGAGGCAGGGTGCATCGCTCTTGCAACAGGCATCTTTCTCTCAACGAGATCCCTCTCCGTCTCTCTCCTGCTCTGGCCCCTTCCTGGTGTGGCCCCCAGCTCCACAAAACCCCGCTGCCATGCGCCTCTGCCTCTGCCTGCAGAACGGGGTTGATCCCTCCCGTCATCTCCCAGTCTGGCCTTCCCACAGGCTGCTCTCACCCATGCTTCTGAGAGCCACTTCCGCCTGGTCTTGGACACTGTGACACCATTCTCTGCCATTTTCACAAACAACTGGCTTTATCCACCTGCCATGGAGCCGAGGGTAAAGGACTTCACTGTTGGGCTTTCCTCTTTTGGCCTGATTTGCACTTCTACACCGGCAGCAGGCAAAGTGTGGCACCTGTGTTTGGATAAGTACCCTTGTGTTACAAGCTCCCAGAGCTGCCACACAGCTGGCCTCACTCCCACCGTTTTCCTGGGAGTGCAGAGGCACCACTGGCTCCTCCGGGCAGATCAGTGCTGCAGGGAAGAAATCGCATTCTGCACTAGCAGGCACGTGCCTCTGACTGCCGAGGACAGGGAGAGCGCTGCCACGGCATGGCAGGGCATCGCCCAGTCCCTCCTCCTGCCGCACGATGCAGTGGGACAGCTCTGCCTTATGGGTTGGGCCAGGCTCTTCGGTCACATCCAAGAGCTGTGGGAACAAGGTTTGTTTTAAAGAAATTCCCAATGCCATTGAGGGGTGCTCTCTGCCTTTGTCTCCCAGTCTCCTCCTGTAACTTGGCTGAGAGGGAAATTCCTGTGGGAACTGGGATGCCCCTTGGGCCCACCCCAAACAGCCAGGATCAGGCCTCCTGCAGCCCCAAGGCACCTGGCTCCCAAATCCTGATGTGCCCCTGGCCTGCAGGAAAGTCTGTGAGAGCATGGGGGAGGAAGAAGAGGCTAAAGCTACCAAAAGCAACTTGGGATAATGGGAGCCCCTAACACCAGCTCCCAGGGAAAAAGCCCAAGCCTCTTGCACAGGGCTTCTTGTTTGCCATTGATTCTTGATGCTGTCCTGGCCCCCCTTTCTTGCCCAAAGAGTGCATGGAAGCCTCAGGCCTTTCCCACTCTCTGGGTTCCTTCTCTAAGAGCTTCCCAGCTCCTCCTGGCAGCTGCACCAGGCCCCACACAGCTCCTTGCCTTGGTGACCTGGGAGGTGTCTTGGATGTCCCAACACTGGTGCAGGAGCACAAGGACTTGTTCCCAGGCATGCTCTCGGTGCTGTCCCTCATGCATAAGAACCTCCATCATGGCAGCCACTGCCCTGAGGACAGCCTGCTTGTCCTGTAGAGGGAAAGGAAAGGTTCTGCTTGGAGGGATGAAGGTCTGCCTAGTGCTCAGCATCCCCTGGACACCAGTCTGCCCTTCCCACTGGCAGACTTCCCAAGCTTTTCTCCCCAGCAGAAGAGCTCACTCCAGAGGAGAGCACTTCCCTGTGTGCTACTCCAGCCTCCCCTGCAGAAAGGCCCCAGGCTGCTTCCTGCCAGGGAGCTCCCAGGCCAAAGCACAATGCCGGACGGCTCCCGGCTTGGGGTGCTTTCTCACCCAGACTGCTCCCTCCCCTCTCTGCTCGTGCCCCACCATGCACACTGACATGGACATCCTTGCCACAGCCCCAGACATGGAAGGCAGCACTCCTCACCTCTTCCTCCCTGCAGCCCAGCCAATTTACCATCGCATAGCAGAAGACGGGGTAAACGTGCTCAGAGAGCTGCCCTTCTGCGGGTCGAGGGAAGGGGCACTGCTTCTGGCTACAGAAGTACTCGATGACTGCTTTTGACCACTGCTCCAGAACTGCAGCAGGAGAAAGGAAAAGGGAGCACGTGAGAGGCTGCAGCAGGGATGGTACCTTGCACCCGCACCCAGGAGTTCCTCTGCGCAGCGTCCCCACATCCTGCCTGCCCACAAAAACCTTCCAGGTTTCCTCCACTCCTTTGGCACACTCACAGCAGTCTGGGATTGCCAAGGCCTGACCCGGCTGCAGGGTGTCACCCACCGTGTTCCCTCTGAGATCGCATGGAGGCATCACAGGCCACCCCAGCCACTACCCTTGGGATCCCAGCCCAGGAACCCACACTCACCACTGCAGACGATGCGCAGGGTCTGTCCGCTCCCCACCTGGCTCAGCATGGTGCGCAGGGACAGCAGTGTCATCCCCACAAACGGGATTCACTGCAGCGCTGCAGAGAAGGCAGGGCAGAGGGACCAAGAGGGTCATTGAGACACATGGGAGACTGGTGTTAATCCCCGGGAAGGCTGGGGTGCTGGGCCACGCTAGAAGGATTGGGGAGGGCCGCCTTCTCCCAGGGGGGCACAGAAAAGACCCTTGGGTAAAAGAGGAGGATGGTGGGGGACAGAAACCCTGTGGATTTGTCTCCAAGGGGTTCCCACCCTCCAGGACCCGGGACTGGGCTGGTAAGGCAGAGCTGCTGGTGGCCCTGGCATGGAGCAAGGGGGCACGGCAACTTCGTAGCTCCCCAGTTAATACAGGCCCCTACCCAACCCAGGAGACTGAGGGTGCTGTACCATAGCTGCAGGCCATTTTGCCCAGGGTGAGGAGCACCAGCTCATCAGGGGCCTTCGCCATGACCTTCAGGTGGCTCTGAGCTCAGACATGACGAAGTGGAAGTGGGAGCAGGCCAGAGCCATCAGGATGTCACTAGCAGCCAACTTTGTCTCATCTGGCACACCCTGAAAAAGCGCCACAGGTTTAAACACACCCGAGATAAACGTGGAGGCACTCAGGCAAACCAAACACCTCCGTTTCCCCTGTGAGCCCCCTTGGGGCACCTTTAATTGGGCTGGGCATCTGCTGCCTCTTCTTCCCCTGGGGTGGGTGAGCAGCCCCACTGCTGAGGGAAGCGAGGCTTTTCCCTGGCACAGCCCTGTGTTGCTGCCTGCTCTGCCTCCCTGCAGAAATGCCAGGAACAAACTGTCCCAGGCTTGGGACCTCACCTCTCTGAACGACTCGCTGCATCCCGTCTTCAAATCCCCTCTAAGGAGGAGTCCCCTGAGGACCTCTGTTGGGTCTGAATAACTGAGGAATGTCTTGGTGTTGCCCTGGCTTTCCCCCCAAAGCAGGGGTGCAGGCACACTGCTTGGATGGCCTTGAAAGAGAACAAGCTCACCTGGCCTGCCCGCATGTCACTGGAGGCCTCTGCAATCAGGTGGTTCACGACACTGCTCTGCAAATGACTGTCATCCCCCTGCAAGATGCTCTCCAGCTCTCGGTACGTCTCCACTCGGTCACCCTGGGCACAGATCACAAAGAGTGATCTCGCTCTTTGAACAAGGACTCGCTTTGTCCTTGTTCTCAGGGAGCCACAAGAGAGACACCTGCTGCAGAGGTGCCCCCAGCAAAATCGGGCTCTGCCACGGTACCCAGGGAAGCCAGAGGCATCGAGGGGAACCCTCAAGCCCTCCTACCCCACTCACCTCATGGTCTTGCAGCCGTTTTAGCAGAGAAGTCCCGCTGGCCGCAAAAGTAGTGGTGTCAGCAGAGACAGATCCCTTTGCTCTGCCTCCATCCTCCAGTTCCTCCAGCAGGCATATAACACGAGATACAGCTGCTTCCTGAGAAATACGGCGATGCCACAATGATCCACAGACACGTCCTCAATCTCGTACCTCAGTCCATTGCTGGCCTGTATAGAAAGGCAGCAGGATCTGGAGGTGAACTGAATGGTTACTCAAAAAAGCCTTGGGCAAAAAACTGCAGAACCAAGAGTACAACAAAAGAAAGAAAAAACCCAACAACCTAGAAAGACTGGCTGGAGAGCTGTCAGGCAGAGAAGGACCTGGGGGTGTTGGTTGACTGCAGGCTGAATATGAGTCAGCAGTGTGCTCAGGCAGCCAAGAAGGCCAATGGCATCTTGGCTTGTATCATAAATAGTGTGGCCAGTAGGTCTAGGGAGGTGATTGTGCCCCTGTACTCGGCATTGGTGAGGCCACACCTCGAGTGCTGGGTCCAGTTCTGGGCTCCTTACCACAAGAAGGACATGGAGGTCCTGGAGCGAGTCCAGAGAAGGGCAACCAGGCTGGTGAAGGGGCTGGAGGGCAAATCCTATGAGGAGCAGCTGAGGGAGCTGGGGCTGTTTAGCTTAGAGAAAAGGAGGCTGAGGGGAGACCTTATCACCACCTACAACTACCTGAAGGGAGGTTATAGAGAGATAGGTGATGGTCTCTTCAGCCAGGTGACAGGTGATAGGACAAGGGGGAATGGCATGAAGCTGCGCCAGGGCAGGTTTAGATGGGATGTTAGGAAAAAATGTTTTACTGAAAGAGTTGTCAGGGCCTGGAACAGGCTGCCCAGGGAGGTGGTTGAGTCACCTTCCCTGGATGTGTTCAAAGAAAGGGTAGATGAAGTACTTAGGGATATGGTTTAGTTTAGGATGTGAATGGTTGGACTTGATGAGCTTAAAGGTCTTTTCCAACCTTGTTATTCTGTGATTCTGTGATTCTGTAAAATCCAATCCATCCAGTCAGCAGACCTTCTCCCCAGAACCATGGCTGCCAGTAATACTCCTGTGGTTCCCTTGCTAGGAAGGAAGCTGCTCTTTACCTTTGCGTAGCAGAAATTGTGTCTGGCATGACAGCTGTCACCTCTGTGCACCAGGATGACACATAAGGAGTAGAGGAACAGTTCTCCAGCTGTCTGAGACGTGTGTGGCCAAAGATCCAAGTGCTCGTGATACTCTACAACCTAGCAAAGAGAGAGCCAGAGGGCTCTCAGGTAATCCTGGCAGATTTGATGAGAGAGCTTCCCTGGGCCAGGCACTAGAGGTGTCTAAAATAGACCTTGTGGGCTCATGAGCACTTGGGTGTTCCTGAAAGCAACATGTAATGCTTTGGCTGGCAGGAAACGGTTCTCAGCCAAAGCAGCTTTGTTGGAGCAGAACACATGCTGGGAAAGCTCCTCTCCCCAGAGAGGAACACAAACTTGTGGAAGAGCACACTGCTCTGGAAATCTCCTGCTCCGGGAAGGGAAAGAAACACAGCTTGAGAACCTTGGGCATACGATGGAAGATAAACCCCTCGTTGGTGGCAACCCTCTCGTCACACCTTGAAGCCAAGCACAGGGCCAAGTGTGGAAATGCACCCTTTTGTTCCCCGCAGCAGGCCAAGAAGCTTCCACGTCTCACACATCCTCACGCTGTTTTAAGGCTATCAAGTACCATAAGGCCATACTAAAGCAAAACCTGCCTCTCATTCTTGTGCATTCAACTTATGGGAAAAGAGGACTTCTGCTCGATGACACGCAGCAGCTTCATGCAGGATCTAGTAATAATACGTTGTTACTAGTTGTCTCACTTGCTCCATTTCAAGCAGTTTTTATCATCCATCTGCTCAGGTTTCACAAAGTCTTCCAGAGCTCCTGGAGGAGGGTGAAGGGAGAGCACTGAGCTGCAGGAAATGCTCCCCCCCCAACCACTTCCTAGGAGTGGACAAGCAGTGCCCAGAAGGAGGCAGAGAGAGGGTCTTCTGCTGAACCTTTCCCTCAATGCCCAGGGATTCCTGGGACCAACAAGAGTGACTGATGGCATGCAGGGTCATGAGCAATGGCAAAACATAATACAAGCCATCAGCCCAGTAACCATCCAGGTGTGTAGGGCAAAGGGAAGGATGAGAGATCATTGAGGGTGCAGGGAGTATAATGCACGCTCAACCAGATGAAAGCCAGCAGCCTACAGTGAGACCACTGCCACGGCCTCCACAGGACACTGTGGAGCCTCCCTCGCCAGGGACTTCAGGGGCTGCAGGGGAATCTCTGCTCCAGCACCTGGAGCACTTCCTGCCCCTCCTTCTGCACTGACTTGGGGGTCTGCAGAGTTGTTCCACTCACATCTTCTCACTGCTCTCTCTGGCTGCAAAAAGTGCTCCTAGGTTGTTGGGTTTTTTGTTTCTTAACTCTGTTATCCCAGAGGCGCTGCCACCGTCGCTTGGCCTTGGTCAGCGGTGGGTCCGTCTTGGAGCCATCTGGTATTAGCTCAAAGGGACCTATGGGAAGCTTCTAGCAGCTTCTTGCAGAAGCCCCCCATGTAGCCATCACCAAAGGCAGACTGTACCTGGGACTTTCTCTAGGCCTTGGGGGGAAGGGGCGGTACAGAAAACCAGCAACACAGGAAGCAAGCACTTGAGAGCCTACTTGCAGAAGCCCCTTGCTGCTCCTGGCCCACCCCCTGGCCCATACTGACGCAGCATCACGCTGTGCCCATGGCAGCAGGGTTGGGACAGGGAAGGGTGCCGGGCCCAGCAGGCCTGACCCATAGCCTCTCCACAGGCCACTTCTCTGCATGCTAGGGGCTGGTGCCCCCTCTTCTCCTGTGTCAGAGTCCAGGTGGGCTCTGGCTCCATCCTCAGTATATATCATTATATATTCAGATTGTGAAAGTTGTACCAAAGTGATGCCACTTCTAGACAAAGTTAAGTCTACCTGGAAATTCCTGGTTTACTTGCCTACATGCCTGAATGCAGACTGAATTAATTAGGCATCTGAGTTTGGACCTAATGACTTTCCATAACTGGAATTTGTGTGTGTGCAGCAGAAAAAACCTTTTGTTTGTGGAAGTGTGTCTGAAGTTACTGATTTATCAATCCTCTTTCAGAATTAAATAAGAAGCATAGATTTGATGGCATGCAAATTTTAAGCAAATCACCAGCAGGCATCTAGAGATTTCTCTAGTTATCTATACACTCAACTTTCTCTGAAAAGACCTTTACTGTTCTGTATCTGCTGCTAAACAGTGATTTGGCTAGTTAAATCATAGAATCATACAATGTATTGTGTTGGAAGGGACCTTCAAAGATCATCTAGTCAAACCCCCCTGCAGTAAGCAGGGATATCTTCACTAGATCAGGTTGCTCAGAGCCCCAACAAGCCTGACAGGGATGTGGCCTCCACTAACTCTGGGAAACCTGCTCCAGTGATCTACCACACTCAGAATGAAGAACTTTTTTGCTAATATCCAACTTAAATTTCCCCTTTTCTAGTTTAAAACTATTACCCCTCGTCCTATTGCTACATGCCCTCATGAACAGTTCTTCCCCAGCTTTCTTACAGGTACTTTTCAGGTACTGGAAGGCTGCTGTAAGGTCCCTCTGGAGCCTTCTCTTCTCCAGGTTGAACAACCCAAACTCTCCACCTATCTTTACAGGAGAGGTGCTCCAGCCCTTTGATCATTTTTGTGGCCCTTCTCTGGACACAGTCCAACAGGTCCATGCCCTTCTTATGTTGAGGGCTCCAAAGCTGGACACAGTACTCCAGGTGAGGTTTCACCAGAGCAGAGCAGAGGGTCAGAATCACATCTGTCAATCTGCTGGATGCATTTCTTTTGATGCACCCCAGGATGTGATTGTCCTTCTGGGCTGCAAATGCACATTGGTCGGTCAATTGCTGTGTGTTGGCTTTTACAGTATGGCTTGGCCATTAGCTGTGGGAAGGGAAGCTGCAGGAAATCAGGAATCTGTTACAGCCAGGCTACAGCATCCCACAGCCAGGAACCACTCTTGTTTAAGACCATGCAGTGCCCTGGAGAAACATGCTCTTAGCAAAGAGGTGAGGGGATGATAGAAGTACTGAACTTGGTGTCCACAGGTTGTAACGTACACTAGTACCTCTCTACAATATTTTAATAACTGCCCACTCTTAAGGTACACATGAAAAATTTTGCTTCCAGGTATTGTCCAAGACATGTTTCCCTCTCCCATGCCTGGTGAGAAGCATGTCTACATAACCTAGGAGACAGCCATATAAGCTGCTGAAAGAAACACAGCATGTAATTAAATGAGTGGTTGGACTTGCTTTTTACCTTACTCAGTTCATTTTGTTTGTGTCTCATGTTCAGTGCTTTGTGTGTTTCTCCAGATGGATGTGCTGGATATATGATGGACAACAAAACCTGGAACTAAAGGAATGCTTGTGTGGCAGAGAAATGCTGAAGAAGATGGACAAATCTTGAAGTATTTTGTCATCAAACTAATGCTTTAATTATTCTGCTTGGACTGGGCCCAGTCTGTGTCTATGTGGATAGATGAGCAAACCCAGAAAATGGCATGGGATTTTGGTATGTAGAGCACAGTTCTGAATGACAGAAACAACATGGTTTTCAAAGATCCTTCTTATACTAATGCTAAATTGATCTCTTGTGAAATAGTCTGCTCTTCTCCTCAGCCACTAGAAAAGGACGCAAAACAGGCAGAAGGCAGGAGCCCTGAGCAGCCTCCAGCCTAACCACAGAAGGAGATTGGGAATCCAGTGATGGTGACTGGGAGGAGATGGCACTGATGCTCATCAATGGTGTTAGTCACTTGCAGAGTACATACTACAAAACCCAAAGAGGACAGTTAATTCTTTTTCAAAGACAGTTTTAACACTTAATGGAAACGTTAACACAAGCTCTGGCGAATTGAATGACTGAGAAGGATAGTATGCAGCAGCCCTTGTTTATCTGCCCCAGAACATGCTGCCCTGGTCCTCTCATTTCAACTCTAATGAAGACCTGCATTTCCAGTAGAGATTTGTTACAGTGCAGTTTGCTCAATTCTGCAAAGATTTAGGCATCCTGCTGGCATTTAAGCATGTTCCTTACATTGAATATATACACAGATGTAGTTCATTTCAGTGTAATAGCCATTTACTTAAAATGAAGCACATGCTTCCTCGCCTGGTCTGTAGGCGGTGACTGTAACAACCATCCAGCCAACTCCTTATCCACTGAACAGTCCATCCATCAAATCTATATCTCACCAACTTAGAGAGAAGGATGTTGTGGGGGACTGTGTCAGAAGTCTTGCAGAAATCCAGGTCGATGACATCCATAGTTCTTCCCTTGTCTATTGATGCAGTCACTTCATCTACAAAGAGGGGAGGGTAATGATTAGCATATTCATGTTATTTCCTATAACTCCTTTAAAATCAAAATCAAATCCTAAACTAAAACCAAAATAACCTAGAAGTTAAGCTGGGGTGGGGTGGGGGGGATTTCTCCTATAGAACAAAGCTTGTGTCATGAACAGCAACGTAAGCACGCCTCACTGAGACATGCTATCGGATGGAAGTGGAAGTAAAATAATTGAAGTGTTCTGTACATGTTAGACAGGCTTTCTAGTCAGAAGTACACTGACTGTCTAACCCTTATTGCAGCTTTTTTATTTCTTAGTTTCAGTCTTTGATAAGACACAAATGGCTGGGTGAGCTCCAGCAAATTAGGAATTGAGTGCATGTATTCCAGCTCACAGGCTCTCCCTCAGCGGCTGTCCTTCCTCACTTCAGCAGCAGAGGAGTTAACTAGGCAGTATCTGAGATGCACACTGGCTGGTGGGATCAAAATGGAGCTAACCGCAAGTGACAACCTGCTCTCCTACAACTCCAGCTGCAGAATGCCCATGGCAACACTGCCAAAATGAAACTGTCTTCACCCACGCGTCTCCGAAATTGCAGGAACCTCTCTCTGAGTGCCCAAAAAAGCAAGTGAACCTGACAGCAGATATGCTTTCTTGTCACCACAGGGATAAGGTATATATCTTCAGGTTTTTTTTTAACCCTGTGAAAGGTGGGGAGGAGGTGTGCCAGGTGCTGGAGAGAATGATGGCCCTGCAGCCTGTGGAGAAACCCATGGTGGAGTGGGTGTCCCCCTCCGCAGCCCATGGAAAAGGCCGAGACCCCACCTGCAGCCCAAGGAGAGGCCACATGCTGGAGCAGGTGGAGACATACAGAAGTGTGGTGGTTTGACCCTGGCTGGAGGCCAAATGCCCACCAAAGTCGCTCTATCACTCCCCTTTTCAGCTGGACAGGGGAGAAAATATATATTGAGAGGCTTAGGAGTCAAGATAAGGACAGGGAGAGATCAAAACCAGACTCAACACAGAATAAAGGAAAGAAACTCTCTAATTTATTACACTGCACTGCACACCCAGTGACACCAGAGTCAGATCATGACAAGTGCGACTGGATCTTAAAGCACCTCCCCTCACCCCTCCCTTCTTATCAGACTTCGCTTCAGTCATGATTTTGCTCCCTGCTTCCCCCTCATTGTGGCACAGGGAGGGGAAGGGAATGAGGCAATGGGGTTTCCTTTATTCTGTGTTGAGTCTGTTTTGCCCATGATGCTGACTGGGGCATGATCTCCCTGTTATTATCTCGACTCCTAAGCCTCTCAATATGTGTTTTCTCCCCTGTTGAGCTGAAAAGGGGAGTGATAGAGTGACTTGGTGGGCATCTGTTCTCCAGTCAGGGTCAAACCACTACACCCAGTTGCATCCAGAATAATGTGAAAATCTCTCCTATAGTCATAGATACATAGCATCTCTGGATGGGGATCTACTTTGTATAAAAGGTAGGCTTTGTATGTTTTGGAAGTTCGAGAATTTTTTTGATCTTCTGCCTTATCCTCTGGCACCTGGGGTATTTTTGGTGGAATGACCCAGAGATTATAGCACCTCTGAAGTTTATTAGCATGGGAAAGCCATTTCCAAACCAAAGTTAATCTCAACCACAGTGCTCTTGGAGGGACTGATGAGATGAGGTGTTTGGTTTGGGTTTTTTTAAATAAAAAGCATAGTCATTAGTTTCTATCTAAATATTCAGGGACCAGAGCAAGATACCCCAGCAAAAGCCACTAGAAAAACATTAGAAAGGTTTCATCCTTTTTCTCTTTTTTCCCCCTTTTTATTGCTGTTTAGCAGCTGCCTCATGTCAGAGCCCCCAGGTAAAATGTCCCTTGATTTTCTCCTCATTTGCAGTCCTCACCATGTGAAATCCACAGCCATGGCTGGCTCCGGTGGGTCACAGCTGAACCTCTTCTCTCAAATAGCAGTGCAAGGTTCACCAATTTTTTTCTGGCAAGAAGTGAGTTATCCACAGTTTGTTAACACATTACAGACCCAAGAGCAGTGTGACGGCAAAGGGGACTTAGGTTTTTCTCTTGAACTTTGTATCTTCATTGCTCCATTTTAGATGTGTTCTCCTGGAGTGTTTTTAATGAAAGCATTAGTCAAAACATTTCTATTCCTTATTTGGGCTCAGAATTCCCTGGATGAAGGACTGCCCTGCCTGGTAGGCAACAGGGACATGTCCTCTCCTCTCAGACCCTTTTTTCCATTATTTCTGATCACAGAATCACAGAATCGTAGGGGTTGGAAGGGACCTTGAGAGATCATCGGATCCAACCCCCCTGCCAAAGCAGCTCCCTAGCACATATTGCACAGATAGGCGTCCAGACGAGTCTTGAATATCTCCAGAGAAGGAGACTCCACCACCTCCCTGGGCAGCCTGTCCCAGGGCTCTGTCACCCTCACTGTGTAAAAGTTCTTCCGCATGTTGGTGCGGAACTTCCTATGCTCCAGTTTACAGCCATTGCCCCTTGTCCTATCTCCACAGATGACTGAAAAGGGGTTGGCCAATTCCCCCTGCATCCCATACTTCAGATATTTATAAACATTAATTAGGTCCCCCCTCAGTCTTCTTTTCTCCAGGCTGAACAGTCCCAGCTCACTCAGCCTTTCCTCATACGGGAGATGTTCCAGGCCCTTAATCATCTTCGTAGCCCTTCTCTGGACTCTCTCCAGGAGATCCCTGTCTTTTTTATAGCAGGGAGCCCAGAACTGGACACAGGCACTGCATGCACAAGGCACTGCATGCACTGCTTAGGAACAGTAGGAAACTGCCTGTGCTCTGATCTGATTTAAATTATTATGTTGTCTAGAGAAACAACGTTCAGATCAAACATCTTAAAAAAAAAAAAATCCCATATGCCATGAATTCCAAACAAAGCTGGAGTTTGCCTGGGAAGTAATGACACCAGCCTGTTGTGCTCTTCCGCAACAGCCTGTAATTATTTCTCTCCTCAAACTGTGCATACATCATTGAGGAGGCTGATACATAAATAAAAAGGATGCATTAATTTCAAGCTACATTAGGAACGCAGGAGTAAAAATAACCGATGTCGGATAGATAGAAAAAAAGAGGCAAAATTAGAAGAAACCTGACTGGGAAGTTTCTGGGGGAGTTATAGGGGAAGGAGGAAAAAAACAAAACATCAGAAAGTAAAAAAGATTTGTTATTGCTGCAGGGCTAGATACAGCATGTGGGTTCTACAGGTTCTTGCAGATCTTATATACAAACATAGAATCATTTTCATTGGAAAAGACCTTTACGATCATCAAGTCCAACCATTAACCCAGCACTGCCAAGTCCACCACTAAGCCATGTCCTTAAGCCCCACATCTACATGGGGATGGTGACCCAACCACTTCCCTGGAAAGCCTGTTCCAGTGACTGATAATCCTTTCAGTGAAGAAATTATTCCTAATATCCAGTCTAAACCTCCTCTGGCTTGATCATTTACAGGCTGGGCAAAGGCAGCAGAGCAAGGGCAGGGCATAACTCCTAGGTCTTCATTTTGTCTTCTTCAAGGCCATGAGAAAAATGTGACATGCATTGTCATTTTTCTAAATCAGATTTTTTCTCCAGGAGGATGACATGTATTGGGAAAATGGGTAAATGAAGCTGACACAGGCTGACAGGGAGGTGCTGGGTGCTCCTGCTTTCCTTCTGCTATTCTGGAGTCTGTAGTTCAACTTCAAAGGCTTTGGTGTGCTTCAGTATGAGCTTTTTGAAATACTGGATTCAGTTTGGACTGGAATTTCACATGAAGCTTGGATTTGACATGACAAATCAAGGTATCTTCCTGTTCTTCCTCTCTCAGGTCCAGTCAGTTCATCTCTCTCAGCTAAACACAGATATCCTCCATGTGCTCCCAGGAGACATTGTTTTGGCTGCCAAAAAAAAAGCTCTTTCAGTCTGAAGGATATTCTCTTGTCATGTTTATTTTTTCACAGCTGCTATGTATAACCAGGAAGGAGGTGGCTGCATTTTTCAAACCAGCATGTTAGAAGTTAGGCTTTTAAATCCATAATTAGGTATGTAAATCTAAACGATGCCATTCCTGGAACAACTGAGCATTCACAGGTTTGTTAAAATCCCAAGGGTGACTGTTTTGGCTAGCAGATAATATATGCTATATAACTGGGTTTTTTAAACAAATCAAATCGATTCTAAGCTTAAAAGTTCAGAAATCAATTCCCTTGTTAGAAGAAAGGAGCGTAACAATGAGTAACCTGCCCGATGCACAGCTATATCTTTCCCAGAGACCACATTGCCACCTGAACCAGATGTGCTCAGCAATTAGTCTTGCTGCTTTATTTTTCCTGAGTTCATACATCAGATCTAACTTTTTTGTCTTGGAACTAAATGGTGACTCTCACCAGAATCACCCTTTTGGAAATCTCCTCAAACTCTCTGGCAGGGGTTTTCCCTGGAGGAAAAGCCCAATGCTCCTGACCCTAGTCAGGGGAATGGTGCCTTGAGCCAGAAGGCAGGCTCAAACGGGGTCTTGCAGAGTGATGGGGTCTGCCGTGCTAGGAGGGAAGAAGGTTCTACAGCTGCCAAGGTTCAGCCAGTGAATGCCACAGCTGAGCAGGAGACCTGGCCTCAAATCCCCATCCTGCCTCATAATGAGGTACCTTGCAATAGAACAGAGGCGCAACCACCCCAGGGTCAGATGAAGGTGTGAGCTGGTGGATCTCCAAATTTGGAGGGCTTTCCTGTTCTTTTCCTGACTGTGGAAGGCCTGCCTTTTATTCTGATCCCAAAACCTAACTGGGATTCAAGATTTTTATTTTCTCTCATCCATATTTCAGCATTTGGGGAAAAAAAATGTGGGAATGAACACAAATTTCTATTTAATTTTTAAAGGACCTTTTTAAAGATGTCTCTTTTCTGTGTGATGTATTCATGCTTAATGAATTACCAAGGGCAAGCAAAAGGGGACCAAGGTTTCTTATGCAAGGTGTTTTACAGAAATCTCTTAAAACTTGAGTGCTGACAGATCACACTTTCCACTAGAGTTTAGGATTACACGGCTGCTACTTATGTTATGACTGGAGTTGTAGCCTAAATTCAATTATGGGTATTCCATGGCAGGTTTTACTGGACTATATATCCAAGTTAGTCTTCGCAGCTTGATTGAATGGCAGCTGTGAGAAACCTGACTCATGCAACACAAGCTAACAATTTGGTCCCCTACAAATACCCGAGAATTGGCTTTTTCTTGTGTGCTAGCAGGAGCAGAGCCAAAAAAAACTCTTCTTCCGGCAGAGGTTGCTGAAGGACATGGAAAGTTTTCCTCTGGAGTGACTGTATTTGTCTGCAAAAATACTGAAGTAACAAGTGATTGTTTGGGAAAATGTGCTAGATTTTTTTTCCCCCTTTCCTTTCTCTTCTCATTATTGTCTGTTGCTTGCTCTTTACACATCAGTCTCTGTAAATGGGGAGCCGTTTCAGCTGCGTCAAAATGATTTTCTTTTAAGGGTGCATGTTCTTCTTTTGTTGATCAAAAGCAATTAGAGAGAGAAGAGCTGACAGTTTCACTGAACTGTCAATAAAAATGCTGTAATGAACCGTTCATTTTGAAATAACCAATTCTCCCATTAAATGATCTGTAGCCCTGGGGGGAAGAACCCTGTGGGAACAAGAAGTCTTTTTTGTTGCAGCTTCTCTGTGTTGATCTGTTGATATTTTCTAGGAACACAGTGGTATCAATATTTTGAAATGGACATTTGTCAGTGTGAAGGAGGCTGCAATGTACCAGGATCTGGCATAACACTGGTGATCATGAGAAGTTTCCTTCTCTCTTTAAGAACATCTGGGGGTTTTGTGTCTAACAGAGCTTTGCTATAAGCCTCTGTGAACGCCTGTTAAAAATGGGAGAAGGATGCCAAGTCCAGCTTACTACATTGAAATAATTGTATGGTTGATTGCTTCATAGTCCCAACTATGCAGGTGATTAATGAAACTTTTTTTTTAAGATGATCATGAACAATTTGAAGCTCCATCCTCCTCCCCTGGGAAGGCTTTTGTAGGATGCTGCATGCCCTTGATGTGGGCCATTGGATATGCACACATACACCTTTATCTGACTTCATAGGCACTTGCATCCAAAGAGAATCAGCAACTCAAAATGCAGCCCATCTTTGAACATGGCCCCTCCAAAAGACTCCCATGGCTCTTTGTGGCCATGCTCTCACATAAATGCCTGTGTTGCTGGTGCCTCTGGCTCTGCATACCCTTCCCGGAGGAGGAGAACTGAATAGACTGAGGAACTGCTTAGTGACAACAACCCTGAATGCTACAAAAATGTTAAACCCTCGGTGGACTATCAGAGCGGCTTGCTCAGCTGAGGCAATGTGCTCAATGTGTTTTAGATATACCTTGCTTAATCTAAAATCCATTAAAGAAAATGTAGCCCTTAGTTGACTGTGCTAGGAATAAAACTTGATTTGTGCTCTTAAATGTTCCTTCTCCCTGACAGACTACCCCAGGACCACCCATGCCCAGACTTTTCTTACTTTCTCATTTTCTTTCCATGACCTCCCATGTTTTATACATTTAGGGCTTCTCCCCAGTCCTTAGACAAGTTCACCTCCTCTCTGCCCCATCTCCTCTCTCCTGTTGCTCCTTTCCCAGACAGCCTCTCTCCAAGCCAAGCCTAATTCTCGGGCTTGTGAAAACATGCGGGAGAAGTCTTCTCTACTCCTTGCAGTCTGATCCAGACTGACTCACTGTTATGTTGGTTCTTGACCTGTTTCCAGGCCAGGAGCCAGCAGAGGTGAATGTCTGCCACCACTCTCTGCATCCCACAGACACAGCCTATACTGCATTGCTTTACATCCACAGCAAAGTGAGACAGAGCAGCCACTTTTCATCATCTGATGTCTTGCCGACATCCCTGACAAAGCAGGGAGAGTATCTTACACCTGGTATTACAGGTTCCCTCCAGGTAAAAGAAATTGTCTCAAAACACATCTGAAGATGACGTGTTTCAGAAAAGGTGGAGCTCATCATTTCTGTTGTAGATGTTTTCCCCTTATCCTGAGTTTTGAAGGACTTCTCCACTTTTCTCCTGAGGTAGGGCATGACCTTTTAGCAGTGCATCAAAAAGCAAATGGCTTCTCTCTGATGCAGTCTATTGAAGCACTTGGTCTCCATGGCACACTCAGGATGGCACCATCTTCATACTCACTTATTTGGGAAGTATGTTTTCCGTAGGGTCACAGAGGAGATGTTACAGTGCTCAGCTTTACACATCCAATGTGACCACCCACTTCCCCCTCACTGTGTCTCCAAGGCTGAAGGAGAGGTAGGTGTGCTGAAAACCCTGGGGAAGCGCTCGGTCTGCAGCAGGTACATGCAGAGCTCAAATAGCCAGAATTGGTGCTGAGAAACTTGGCAGTCTGAAGCTCTTCCCTGGAAGGTCTTGTTTCCATGTCTGTGTGGTACTCATTTGACCAAATTTATGTCGAACACCGAGATGACCGCCTGGCATCCGTCGCACAGAAAGTCAGGCCAAACAGTGAGCAATACCCTTGTCACCATCTTTCCTGATTCTCACTGGCCTCTTGGCACTCCTTTTATAAACATATTTCATGGCTGCAGCTCAGTCACCAATGATCTCATTCAGCCAGTTATCTGAACTACCAGAAGCTCCAAAAAAATGAAAGAAATATTGTCTTCTGCAAGTATCTTGTGGTCTAGGAGATAGTAACCAGCGCTTAGACACCTTGCTGCCATTCACAATTGGCTGCTTTAAAGGTGTGATCATTTAGTCAATGAAATTAGCAGGAGTTCGGGAATCAGCACTGAATGAAGGAAACAATGGATGACCACGTTTCTGTCTTGGCTCCCAGAGATCTGGAAAGATGTTGTCTTTCCTACCAAGCCAGCCAAATCCCCCAGCTGTTACAGCAACTCTTGGTTTACTGCTTCACTTCCCCACACTGGAGCATTCAGCTGAGAGTTCAGAGCTCATGACGTGTTTTTCTGGTTATGCCTATTGTTTTTAAAGGATGATTTCTCTAGCATACTCTTCAGGGTGTGTATTTTATGTTAATTCCTATGCTAACAAAAAATCTGTGAAAAGTCTTTTCAGGAGGGCAAAATGGATCCCAAATTATTGGCTCTGCTTAGTTATTGCTTCTTTTCCCAATTATTGTTTCCAAATAAAATTTGTCAGTTTCTGCCTCCTGACCCAGATGTAATTATAGCGTGGCTGTCAAATAAAAGCTGGTTTGGTGCCAGCAACAAGGGAAGCCTCCTTTGTGGAAACATAAGGAGACTGTTACTTACAGCTTCTCTAGCAGGGTTTGGGTCCTATTTAAATAATGAGAAAATAGCTGTCTGTCTCCAAGAGAATAGTATAAATGGCTGCCTTTGAGTGAAACATTTGGTGCTGTTTTTATGCTTTTCATGTTGTAACAGCATGCTGCCTCAGTGCAGCCTGATACAACCTCTGATGTGTCCAAGCTGGAGATGAAAACCAGCAAACACAACAATTTTACTGGGCTGTTTGTTAGGATTTTATATGGAGTTTTCCAATGGGAACCAGTGCGGCTGGGATCTTGTTGGCAAACTTGAAAGTACTAATTATAGATGAAAAGTGTAACTCGCTTTGATTTGAGCTTTTGTAGGGCTAGGTTATTTTCGTGTGACTCATGGAATGTCATTTCACACTAACATGTGATATATGGATGGATCCTCTCCTTATTTTGAGGATGTTCATGAAGTGCAGTGGGTTGTATAAAGGCTTGGATATAGTGGGCAAAACACCCACTCTTTTTTTTTTTTTCTTTTAATTTCTGCTTTTCTGCTTTTCATTTGTGGTCCTGCATTGTGTGGCATGAACAGCTAGCATATAACCATGGTATTTTGGCATCCTATTTACAAATTCCCAGCAAGTCCAAAGCTAAGCAACCATCATGAGCGTGTCCTAAAAAGGGAAATTACCTCCAGAAAATGGCATCCAAATAATGGAATTTTTCCTTTTGTCCTTGGGGCTAAGCAACCATCTTTGGTCAGTTTGCAGACCAGAAGGGTCCAGTTCCTTTTAGGCATGTTTTGCCTCATTGCAACATCCCTCACAAAGTGCAGCTTCTGCAAACTGACTTCTATAAGAGGTTGGCATCTGTATGATCAGGGGCAGCATTCACCGGAATGGGGCCCAAGTGCCCCAGGGAGGGCTGGATGTGGCTAGAAAACGATTACGCTGTCAGGATGCATTTGGGATGAAGCATTCAGTGAGTGTGTGACCCTGCTCGGTGTCCTCACTCTGGAGCAGATTGGTTTAGGAGTTATTGCCTCTCCCTAGGCAAGATACTTTCCCTCTGGCAGTAAAAGGAGGGTCTGGGTCCTTCCTGGAGCTGGGAGAGCTCATGGAGGAAAGATCTTCTCCTTCCCTAGATCTGGTGGGGAGGTTGTGAGGCCCTGGGAGCTCCTGACTGTGTGAGGTACAGGAGTGACTCCCTGCTGCTCTCTCCAAGTTTGGAGCTTTGCCCCTGTGAGGATCTATGCAAGGCAAAATCTCCAGGCGACTGCTGAGCCTGGAGCCGTGCCAAGCCTTATTTCTCCATGCTGAGTGCCGTCAGAAAGATCAAAGCACTGTTGAGAGGTGGAAATAACAATTACTTATGAAAATTAACTTCTGCCTCAGAAATTGCATCTACTCCCTCTAATTCAGTTGCCTCTACCTTTACTTGGAGCAAGGAAAATCTCCAAGGCCCAGCTTTGGATTTCATTAACACTCCTGGAAAGCTGGGGCAAAGCCACCGGCTCCTGCAGGGTCACTCCAGCTGTGCACCTGAATCTGGTTTGATGATGGCAGAGCTGATGTGACAGCCAAGAATGTGCAGGAACAATTTAAAGCAGAAACGGAAATGTTTCCTCCCTAAAGAAAAGGAGGTGATACTGAGCCCTTTCCACATGCTAGTACCCATTTCTGAAATGAAAGCCAGGCTGAGAGCAATAGATATGTCTTGCACAGACTGCAAATCATCTCATCTCATGTCTGGTTGCCAAAGTCCTGGATTTCCTCAGCTCTTTCCAAACTTAAAAAACTTTTTCATAAGTATTAAATCCAAGGCTAATCCATATGGTGGGTTATAATAAATGATGTTAAAAACTGAACTCTCAGAATAAATGATGTCATCATCTTAACCAAAAGCCTTTGCAGAAGCTCTGCACTGGAAGACCTGCAGGTGATGTAAATTTTGATTGTTTATGGAAACTGGGAGTAGGAACTGAAGAGCAGCACCGAAGGGGGCAGCTCTTACCAAAGCGGCCTCTCCAGTGACCACATCAGTGCTTATGAGTGGGGACAGATGGCGAATTCCCACTGTCAGCTGGGAAAAATAGGTTGCCTTTCTCCTGATAATTTCTGTGTGATTTTCCCCAGAGCTTAAAATCCAGGATTGTGTAGCCAGTTCCAGAAATTAACCCCATAATGCGTGGCTAATCCTGCCAAGAGGGTGAGGAAGGGAAATAAAGTCTTAGTGAGGAACAACTTTCCTTCTCCCTGCTCACCTGAGTGCTCATTGCTGTTGCTTGTTGCTCCAACTGGTGCCTCTGAGCAGTAGTTCTCAGCCCATAATCTGGTGGCACCCAGGGAGGGACACCTACCAGGCCCATGGATGACAACTAAGATCAAACCAAGCATGCTGTTGGGAAGCTCAAATTCTCTGCCAGCATTTCAGTGGGCAGAGTTGAAAACTGTCACCCGAGGGTCACAGGTTGTATAAAAGGTATCAAGAAGTGACTTGGTTGTCACTCCATCTATTCCATCACCTGTCCTACAGCATGGTCTTCCTGATTTTGTTTTGCTTGGTGGCACAAAATTTATGGGTATTAACCCTGCTTCTGGGTTGTGGCAGCAATTGTGAGTTTAGTGCCTCCCACTTTCCAGAAAGCAGTAGTAACATTAACACAGGCCCTCTTTTTCCTAGCAATCCCAGTGGTTAGAGAAAAAGCAGCAATAAAAAATTGTAACTGTCCATGCAGCTTTCATACCATTTGAAGTGTTGTGCTCTCCACGTGCAGGTAAGATGTTTGCAGTGGTGTAAGCAGTGCTGAATTCGACACACTTGGAACTTTATGTGTGACAAGCTCTGGTGTGATCAGCACTATATACATAAGAAATAGCTTTTGGATGTTACCTGTATTGGTGCAGCCTGCCTGAAAGAAACAGTATTAATACATTGCAAAGCAGTATGGTGCTGGGCAAGAACACAAAGATAAGAGGGTGCTGGCATACCCTCTCCCAAGTGCTGTGGCATCTTCTACCGACCTCTCGTAGGGATCTCTTCCTCTCCCAGGACACATCCTGCCCAGCCTGGCTATCTCCTGGCCCAGCTGCACATCAGCATAGAATCATAGAATCATAGAGTGGTATGAGTTGGAAGTGACCCATAGAGTTCCAACCCCCCTGCCACAGGCAGGGCCACCAACCTCAGGCCTGGATCTACACTAGGTTGCCCAGGGCCCCATCCAACCTGGCCTTGAACACTTCCAAGGATGGGGCATCCACTACCTCTCTGGGCAGCCTGTTCCAGCACCTCACCACTCTTTCTGTAAAAAACTTCTCCCTAATATCTAATCTAAACCTTCCTTCCTTTAGTTTTAATCCATTCCCCCTTGTCCTGTCATTGTCTATCCTTTTAAAAAGTTGAATCCCCTCCTGCTTATAAGCTCCCTTCAGGTACTGGAAGGCTGCAATGAGGTCCCCCCACAGCCTTCCCTTCTCCAGACTGAACAAGCCCAGCTCCCTCAGCCTCTCTTCGTAGGGCAGGTGCTCCAGCCCTCTAATCATCTTTGTGGCCCTCCTCTGAACCCTCTCCAACAGTTCCACATCCCTCTTGTATTGGGGGTCCCAGATCTGGACACAGTACTCCAGATGGGGCCTCACGAGGGCAGAGTAGAGAGGGACAATCACCTCCCTGTCCCTGCTGGCCACCCCTCTTCTAATGGAGCCCAGGATACCATTAGCCTTGTGAGCTGCAAGAGCACACTGCTGGCTCATGTTAAGTTTCTCATCCACCAGAATCCCCAAGTCCTTCTCAGCAGGGCTACTCTCAAGAAGCTCTTCTCCCAGTCTGTATCTGTCTGGGATTCTTCCGGCCCAAGCGTGACACCTTACACTTCGCAGTGTTGAACCTCATTAGGTTCACCTGGGCCCATCTCTCCAGCCTGTCAAGATCCCTCTGGATCTTGACATCTGTGTCTTCTGCAAGGATCCAACAGCACACCCGCTATTGAGGAAACCAGATGTGCTGCCTGTACCACCTGCATGTGCAAGGGCCATGGCACGTGCAAGGGCCTCAGCTCTGACTGCATTGCACTTGCAGGGATGGCTGTGATAGAAGGCTGGAGCAGGGGTGTGACAGATACCCATGCTTCCCCTGGGTGCACAGTGCTGTCTTGTGGGAGCATGCGTGGAAAGCTGGCATCTGGGGATGACCTTCTGCTGCAGCTACCTAGTCAAACACCTCTTCTGGGCAGCCCCTTGGAGCTGAGACTGGATGCCCAGCCGCACTGCAAAACTCACAGCAGTGTGCTGCCAGGCAGTGCTATGCAGAACATCATAGCCTGCAATAATTCAGCATGATAAGCGATTAGCAGCTCGTAAAGGACTGCATAACCCCATAAAAATGTTGGACTAAACACAGCCATTTGTGGCCTGTAAGAACCAAGTGATGGTAAGTGAGGTACCAAGGTATTATCCTCTGGCCTATCATTACCCTACTTTGTTTGTAAACTTGCAGGCATTGATGACAATGGAGTCAACTGTATTTGAGAGGCTGGACTTCAGTTTTCCATGGAGGTACAAACCCCACAAAGGCAGCAAAACCATTCTGTAACTAGGAACATTTTTCTGAACATCCAGATTTACTCACAGCAGTAGAAAATGAAGTGCCCATCACTCTGATTTTGGCACTCAGAGCTGGACCAGTGCCTGGTGCTATAAGGAAAGAAGATATTTTACAGCACTGCAGTTCCACCTTCCACATCAGGTTAGTGAAATTACCCTGAAATGGAGAAGGTGCCTTTGGAATGAAAGAGGTTGAGTGTGCTGCAAGAGCTCCTGCTTGCAGACTGCTAGAATATGTGTGAAATGGAGATTCATTCCCATTGCATTTATAATCCTAATACAGGAATAATGGAATAAAGGAAGCATTTGTCTTCAGGTTATGGTTGTCTTGATAAACTCATTAACACTGCTGGAATTACATATTTCCTGGGCAGTGTCTGAAAGATGTACATATGCAGAGATTCACTTGCCACTAATACAATTGTTTTGTGCCACTGGAGTTTTATTTCACAGGAGGTATCTCTACCTTGCTGTCACGGGGACCTGATTGTGTGGACACAGCAGAGTGACTTCAAGTGCTGAATCTGCATTTGCTAGCATATGCATAAAAGTGCTCTCCTCTCTCTGCTTTGATGGAAACAATGTGCCTTCAGACCCTGTCCTGAGCATGTGAACGTGGTGGTGAGTGGAAGGTGCTGAGTGGGAGATGCTGAGCACACAAGCCTAGCCCACTGCTTGATCTGCTGTTTTTTCCCTGATAACTGGGATGTTTCTGCAGGAGCCACCATCTGCACCCACCACCCTGACCTCCAACCTGGATTGCATTAAGAGCCTCTTAATGGCTTTTCTTAGCCTGTTCGTAGACTGTCCCTTGTTTTAGGTAGTTCCGTATTTTCTTAGTCTGGGTGTCTGGAGAACCTCCCTGTAGATGTGATGGGATCCCGATGACCTTCTAAGAAAAGTGCTATTATCCCTTGCCATTCTTCAGCTGTTTCTCCCAGGCTTTTCCATCCGTTCTCCATTCAGACTTTGCATTTCTGTTTTAGGGAGCACTGAATCCAGTCACCCAGGTGAAGTGTGGACTACTTGATCCTTGACATCTCTTCCAGCCCTAGTTCTGTGAGTGATGCTTACATTGCCCTCTCCAGATTTCTTCCTGATATCACAAAAGGCCCTAAAAACACAAGTTGAGCATAAACAAGCTCCTCAGAATAGAATGCAACTGAATAGTTTTGTCAATAATGTAATAATTTCTAAGACAGCTTCCTGATATTTTTACACCTAACATGACTTTCTGAAACCTGAAAATTAGAAATTTTAAATATAGCATATGGTACATGAAGTTCCACAACAGCAGTAAATAAATACATGCTTCTGTTTGCATCCAGAGTCCCCTTCACACACTAATCATGTCCATTCCCTATGTCTACTCCTAAGGGCACAAAGGTAGTTCCCATTTATTTCCTTTCTTCTTAACATTTAACAGCAAAAAAAGCTAATGCAGCAAAATATTAGTGAGACCTGAAGCCATAGCTGGGGTGCTGTGGGTACACACATAATTTAATGGGTTTGTTACACCCTTGGGTGAGGAATCATTTGACAGATGGATGTTGGTCATGGCAAACCTAGCAATGGTCTTCCTGTGGTAATGCTCTCCTTCTTCCTGAAGAACTCAGGGTAAAAACCTCTGGTCGGTGGTGCTTTTGTCCTGGACGCAGTGGTCAGGTCCACACATCCAGCTTCATGCTGCAGATGTGGTAGATGGCAACTTTCACACAGATCCAAGCACAGCTTGCCTGGAACTCATCCACATTGATAGCCTTGGCTGAATTTACACCACCTCACTGAAATAACCTTCCTGCAGAGGAAGCTCAAGTGATCTGTCTTAGCTTAGCGCTACAAGCTCACTTACTATAAGTGGAAAGAAATGGGCCCAAGGAAATGCAATTTTATTTCTTACTGCTATCCAGTCTTCTTCCTCCTTGGGCCACTGATGGTTGGTCTGTAATGCTGTTTGCTTCCAAGGTCTGTTCCCCAGTGGGTATTTTAAGGCTTAACCTTCTATAGGGAAAGGTGGGGTTTTTGGTGCAGAAGGGCCAGGAAGTTTCCTGAAGTCACTCTAGGAATTAATGCAAAGAATAGGACAAGTCCTGGTAAGTGGCCAGCCCTCCCTTTGAGCCCCCTGGCTCTGGGAGGTTCCCAGGCAAGCCCTCTTAGCAAAGGTTTTCTCCTCAAATGGTGCTTTGCCTGCATGCAGCTATTTCAGGCTATAGTCAAAGCTAAATTGAAGAAACATCTCTCTGTTCTAATGATGTATTTAGTTACACCATTATAAATATGTTTAAAAGTGGAACAGCAGCCTGCACTTTATGTGCAGCTTGGTAGCTCCTACCTTGGCTGCTTGGTTTGCCTCCATGAGCGCACAAAATGCTTCTGAAACCCATGCAGGCACAGCAAGAGGTGAGATCCTCTCCCCTATGTTGTTGCTGGTGCAGTTGGTGTATAGAGAAGTGTAGGGATTTGGTGAGTGAGCAACCCTTCCTATGAGTGTGTCAGGGGCTTTGGAAATGGGCAGGAATGTATCACTGATGGATGGCTTCAGGAGTTCCTCTGGATGTACAAGTAAACCTGCCTGAGCTTTTGCACAGGTTTTTTCCTCATGACCACAGCTGGGTGGAAATAGAAAACAGAAGAAGCTCCAGTTTGTTTGCCATGAAAGTCGATATTATTTACCAGACCCCATTCCAGCCACCACAGTAGTATGGTTACTGTTTTTCCATAAAATAGATGTCAGCTGTCAGTTACAGGCTAATGGGAAGCAGATGTCCAGCCAACCCCACCCCAGTGCACACAGCATGCAGGATCAGGCTTCCCACCCCTGTGCCAGGGCTTCCACATCCACAGGGAGCAGGGTGTGCTTGGTCACAGCGTGGGAAAGAAAAGGGATGTGCATTAACTTACCGTTTACTGACTCAGGAATTTTTGAGCTCAGGCACTTGCACACCTTTGTTGAGGATGTTTTATTGCAGGCAAATGAGAGCATTTTCAGAACAGGTACCGAGGTCCTTACAACCCAGGGGTCACCTGAGAAATCAAAAGCTTTAAGTGCACTAAACACAACTGTGAGTTTCTGTACAACAAACAACTTGGTTAAAACCAAACATTGCCAGGCTTTAGCATATTCCTTGGCAACAAGGCCCTGATGGACGGGAGCTACCACGGTTAGTCTAAGGAAACGTGGGGTCTTGTGGCTGCGCCTCTCTCCAAGCGAATCGCGATCAGGTTCATCACAGTGCACCAGGCGTGTGTGTCATCCCATGAGGACAGGGCAAAGGCCCAACCAAGACATGTGATGATTTATAGCCAGATTTAATGGAGACAGGGTAAGCATTTTTTCTATGATGCCGTATGTTTCTTTGTTATGCACCCACTCATTTGCCAATGGCAGAGTAAAAGTGCCTAGGTGTATTTAGGTGTATTATACCTTATCAAGACATTTTGAACTGAAACTAGCCCTCCTGCCTGGGGTGTAGCTGCTGGTATGTGCTCTGTACTGGTAGCACCTGCTGCTCTGACTGCTAGCACCCTGGAAAAGGTGGGAGGTTTGCTTTGTGAGACTACCTCTGGAGAAAAATATAACTATAGACTACATTGTTTTTTCCTTCTTTTTGTAAGCAGTAGTGGGACTTCTGCACAGCAGAACCTTGCTTCATTTCTGTAACTCAATGGGGTCTCTGTAGATTGGCACTGAAATTGTTTAGCCATTGTAATCTCACATCGTAATGGCATCACCAGGAGGTCCTTCTGTGCATATGCAAGGTCCATTACACAAAGACCCACCTCCTTCTGCTATCATGGTCCCACCTAATAATGACTTTTTAATGAGTTTTTTCAGGGCTAAGGGGTTTTCTTCTAAATCCAACATTTTAATGACCATTTTTATGGCATAATCAGACAGCGTCCCCAGACCATTAGACTGTTTGTGCTGTTACAACGTCTAATTGTGAATCTCAGCAGTGGAGATTGCTTCCCCTTCTCTAGGTACATGGCTGTAGCACTTTGAAACCTCATGGAAGACAAAGGCAGTTTTGTGCGAGGAGCAGCTTGATAAATAAGGTGACTGCCTGCCCATCACAAAGGACTTTACCTCTGTAGCAGACAGAGCTCTGGCAGAGGAGGAGAGATTGGGGAGCTGAGGTAAACACAGAGGTCCCTGCACTGTCACCCAGCCTGTGGCTCTGAGCACAGCATCGAGGCCAGCATGCTTGGGGCAGACATCTCTGTAACTCAGAAGTGTTTTATTTTATGTACCACTATATTGTTCTAATCATCACCAGTTTCTTCATTTATCTCTGTGCATGCTTTGGTTTTTTTCCTTGCAACTGCGTTCCTTCCCTTTCAGAGTGAGGATTAGCAGTTTCCCTCTTCCCCATTTGTGAGCGTGATTTTTATCACAACCAGGTGATTGCCTTTTTTGTATGTATGACAAATAATTCCTTTTGGAAGGAGAACTGGCTTAAAATCCTTGTTTTGTACAGGCTTCTCTGCAAAATGAGACTCTGCCAGTTTTTCTTCAGCTTGTGTCCATCCTGCCACCTTTATCCAAACCCCTGAGCTCAGAGGGAGACCTCACGTTACAGCTTTTGTGACCATTTTGAGACATTGCAGCTTATCGGTGATCCACAGAGGATGCCTTTGAGAGGCCAAGAAGCCAGGCTTCAGCTTTGGCTCTTGGTGGGACACACAATTGGGCCTCCAGGAGGAAAGGGGTTCTCCTAGCCCCAGCCCTGGTCATTTGGGCTGGGGCAGCTCTGTCCCTGCTGTGGGGTGCAGGGCGTCTGGTGGCAGCACTCCTGTGCGGATCCATCACAGTTCCATTGGGAGGTCCCAGGGGTGGATGTGCTGCAAATCTTTCTCTTCCAGCCCCTGGCTTTTCATTTTGTATCGGTACCTTTGCCTTCCTGGGTTTTACCTCTCCTCTTTCCTGGGCCTGATTTGTTTCTTTAATACAAGACTTTGTGGCTGGCTCAGCACCGAAAACATCCAAGGTTTTGCAGTGAATTTGCCGGTCTTTTTATTTTACCTGCTGTTGAACCTGCGTCGCTTTGCTCAGTGGCCCACCCCTCAGCTGCTCTCTTCCCGGGTTAAAGAGGAGCTCTGCCACCTACAGCCCTGTGCCACAGCATCTGAAACCTTCTCTGGGCACAGATTAACATTCATCTCTTTGACATGATGGTTCATAGCTCTGACAG
This sequence comes from Porphyrio hochstetteri, assembly GCA_020800305.1. NCBI lineage: Eukaryota > Metazoa > Chordata > Aves > Gruiformes > Rallidae > Porphyrio > Porphyrio hochstetteri. The sequence continues at coordinate 30,249,892 of CM036905.1, read as the reverse complement.
GCTCTTCACGCAGCCACAGCAGCTCTGGCCTGGGGCACATACACTGCAACCTTTACAGGTCTGAGGGACTTTCTCCCCGCTGTGCAGAGGACACGGTGCACAGCATGGCATTTGTACGTTGCTGCTCTCTGGATGAGGCTGTTGCAGGCTGTGCACACAGTATTTCTAGCAAAGTGTGGGTCTGTGGTGGTGCATTCACAGCAGCTGCTTCCTCAAGGCATCCCTGTACACAGGGATGGCTGCGCTCCCACCCTCCTGGAGTTGGCATCTTCTCTCATGTCCCTGTGTGCTGACCAAAGGGGCAGAACCTGCGTCTCTTTACCAGCTCCCCCCAGGCAGTGTGGGCACTGGGCTGCAGGAGGGGTAGGGGAGCAGGACTGGGACATCTGCTGAGGGCACTTGGGGAGGGTGAGCCAGGGAAGGCAGCCAGACAGCACCTTTCCCCTCCATATGCTCTGCCATTGGGCAGAAAGCATCACTAATTCTTTCCATTGGGAGAAATAGCACTTCGGTGGAATGAATGATGAGAGCAGGAAAGCTTTCTGGTAACAGATAAGGTGCTGTGGAGTTCCGCTGAGCAGATCAGGGTTGAGGTGCCACATTCCCCTTCAGGCACAAAGATCTCCTTTTGGATCCATCCTGTCACCCCAGTGTGGATTTGTCCCTTTGAATTTGCAGTCTCTTCAAAACCGAAGTGCAGCTTTCTCTGGTGTTGCAATGCTGGCTTTATTATCTTTCCTAAATCCAAATTGAGCCACACTTTATAAACTAAATTCCCCTTCTTGACAAGTACACAGAGATAAGAGATTTGCTTTGGCCCTCAGTACTGAAAGCTCTTGCAGTACATCTTAGCAAAATGAGGATTGTTTGGGCTAGAGCAACCAAAATGGACTTTTCCAGCTCTCTTGTGAAGAATACTTTAAACAACACCTTCCTTTTGTCTGGGCATTTGCTCAACTCCCAGCTTTAATCGCAAGTGAGAACAGGGGTTCTCATGAGGGAAAAGCACAAAAAACCCCAACCTAAACCAGAGCTAGGTTATAAACTAATCTTCAGGCAGGTTTTGGCAATGAGTCATCAACTGGTACCCTCAGAAGGGAAAACAGCTTTAGTGCAATGGGACCATCAAGGAATGGTGCCTTTCCAGGGTGAGCAGAGGCCGTCATGTGTCATCTGGGGGCTGTCCTCACTCCAAGACCAGGACCACAGGCTATATTCAGCAGTTAATCCCTGTGTTCTCACACAGTCCATCTCCTGCCCCTTGTCTCTTTTCTCTTCCCACCTGTTAAAAAGAAGGCGTTTTCTGTGCCTTGACCCTCTGCCCAATCCCTCTCTTCCCTTGACCACCTCAAGGCGCCACCACCGGCTTCCCAGTGCCTTCATCCCCTCATCTTCTCCCTGCACTGTGTCCTCCCAGCACAGCACTGCACACCCCGCCTCACCTCACAGCCCCTGTGCTCCACGGGGAATATGGCTGAGTATGTCATGGTTTTGTGGAGAATCATCTCAACACCAGAATGTATATGAGCATATCTGCACCGGAATCATCTGCAGCAGTGACAGCACCTTTTGTTTCTCCTGTGTGCACATTAACTTTATCAGCCGGTAGACCTTGAAATTACATTCTACCCTTAAATATACTGTTGGGAAATGAATTCAGCTGAGTAAATTGCAGCTCCCTCCAAACGTGTGTAGGCTTAGGCCAGCTGGTATTTAAATTTCTTTTTATCCTACACTTTCTTATGGGCCACCAAGTGTCTGTGTGCAGCTCAGAAAGAAAAAAAAAAGAAAGAAGGATTCTGCTGCAAGGAGATCATTTGCAAATATTGAGTGAGTGCATATGAATTTTATAGAGTAATTAATATGATGAAGTTGGTGTTTACACAAGGAAGTTGGTTTGGCAAACCCATGTTTGAACGACTCTTCTGTAGGAATTGCACTGAGAGCCCTGGGTTACATCTCTCCTCTGAAATTAATCCTCTGCTCCAGCCATCCTGATGAGGATCCCTGAGGTGCAGGACTCCTTCCAGTACAAAGTAATTAATTTTTCAATATTGTTAGCTTCCTGGGTAGCTTTTGGGTGCACAAATTCAAAACCTATAATCCATGCCACAACTGTGTTGTAAAAGCCAACAAGACCATGTTCTTCAAAGAAGATAAATCTGAAGGACTTGAAGTAAATGTCACCGGTAAAAAAGAAAAAAGAAAGAATGGGACACAGCTAAAAGAGCAGAAAGAGAGGGAAATTTTTGTGCAGTAAGCAGGCAGGTGTCTCCTTACAATGTTCATGTAGAAGATGAGCATTCTCATTACCCAATATCTGGCAGCAAATGTGGGCGCTGCAGCAGAGGTGCTTCCCATACAGTCATGTGGGGAGATAGATTTCTGTCCCTCCCTATTGACTCTTGAGGGCACTCAAGAAATGTCCCAGCACTCTGACACCTAAACTAGCATGCTGATAAGCTCCTGGAAGGACCTAAGGGCCTCAGACCATCTCCCCTCTGTAATCCATGCTTTGCTGCTTACCAAGAGTGTGAGCTGCCTCTGTTGGCCACAGAAGTGAAGCATCCTGTAAAGTGTGGTCTGGCTGTGCCCTTAGTGGAGCTCAGTGAGAAGCTCTGAAGGGAAGGACTCAGCTGGCCACATCAGGTAGCTATAGTTAGTGTGTGTCTCCCCAGAGGTGCAAATAGAAAGCAAATGTTACTGAGCATCCAAAGTCACCATGAAGAATGCGTAGAGGGAACCAAGCTGGTGGTTCACATCCAAGTGTTAAGTGTCTTGTCTTATTTTTGCCCTACCACTGGCCACCCACCAGTTTGTCTGTGGCTGTGGCAATTGCTCACAGTCAGGGCTCAAAATGAACCAGTCCCAACAGGAAGCCTGTCTGCCTTGCAGGTCATGCTGTGGGAAGCAGCAGTGTCACGTCTCGCTGCTCTGAGCAGCACTGGCCCAGTGGACCATTGCTTGTGTGAACACATCTCCTGAGGACACTATGGCATTAGGGCAAGTGCCACCCCCTTTTCTGAAAAATCCACTGCCCACTTTCCTTCCTACTCCTCTTTTCCTCTGCTTCCCAGCTCTGACAGCCCCTTTTCCCTGAAAGTGCCCTGTTTTCCCTCTCACACGTATCCTGCCATTTAAACACTGACACACACAGTGCTAGAGAAGCAGAAATTCGGTGCATACGGCGTGTGGCCCTCCGTGACCTCACAGAGAACAGCTTTGGATCCCACACTGAGCAGATCTCAGACTCGGACCCTCCTGCTGTCCCTGTTATATGAACTGAGGAACTTGGATTCTAAGTAATTTTGATTGCTAAAAGTTAAGGAAAATTATAAGAAAGTGATTTAAATAATTAGAATAGATTTACATGTTGGGCAAGATGCATGTAATTAAAGGCAGAGTGTTTTATTTGATTAGATATAACAAGTGTGGATGTTAGGGAAAAAAGCCCTATGTCACATGTCGCTGGTTTCTAGGCTGGGTCTATGGAAAACACCAAGAATTTCTGGCTATCAATGAAGTGTACAGCAGCAGTGCATTAAAGCTGATTAAATACTCATAAACCCTCATTAAATAGAGATAGAAACTACTGAACTGAGTAGTACAAACAGAATGTATGTGTGTATATATATAAATAATGCATCCAGAATGTTTTCTTCAATACTGTTTCTTGTCACAAGAAACATCACTTAGGAAAGATCCAAGAAGGAATAACCAAGTTAGAGATTTGGTGAGACTTAAATTTAACAAGGAGAATGCAAAACCAGGGTATAGTTATCTTTGGGAGAAAGATGATGTAGTGAGAACCTGATTGATTTTGATGGCTATAACCAGATCAATCTGTTCTCTTGACTGTATTTTATAACACAGGAACAGAACGATGCTTACATGAGAAGGTAGTGAAATTGTAAGCAATAAAAAGACTTACCCCCACTGGTTTAACAGAATATCTGTGACACAATCCCTCTAGTTAATGACCTTAACAAACAGTCAAAGAATTTTCATGAAGTTATTTTTACGATGTTGTTTCTGGGTAGTTGTTGTTACTGTAGCAAATTTCTTAATTATCAGGCAATGTGCTAATTTAAACTAGGCTTTACTTGTCTCTGGGAATAAGGTTCTTAATATATAATTAGCTAAAACAACATATTATTTAGCTGTGGCTTTCAGAGCCATATTATATTTTTAAATATGCCTCCAGTGGAATGGTGTTATATTTTTATTTTCCCCTGGTGATTTTGATTTCATTCAATCTCCATCTCCAGTGACTGCCATCCCAGCCCCACTTTATCCTAGTGGATCTGAGGGCCAACTAAACCTCATATCCACTTGTGGCCCTGGACTTGTCCCCATACTGACAGTGGAGGAGACAATCACTGCAGTTCTTTCTGGCTAAGCTCAAAGCTGTGTTTCTTCCTGTTTTACCCATTTCTTGCTTCTGACCTTGCTTTGCTCCAGCACCTGGCTTTTATATTTTCCACCTCTTCTGTCAGACCATGCTCTTGACTTGCACTCTGCTCCAGCTTGCTGTCTGTTCCTCTTGTCCAACACCCAACCGTGCTTCTTGCTGATACATCTCTACTCAGCGCAGCTTTTGGAGTGACTTTGGTTATCCTGTTGTGGCACATTGTCCCAAGTCTCAGGCATGAGCCCAGCCTTCTCTAAGGACTGGGAAAACAAAACATCCCCAGCAGACAGGGCATCTCAACCCCTATATGTTGTTCCCCAGAAACCCTGGCACCCCATTTCTCCAGCCAGGATCTCCCTCTTCCCTGGAGATGATGATGCAGTCATTTTATGTTACAGAGGATCTTTGGGGTCTTCCCAGACCTTGATCTCACCATCCCCTGGCACCAGCCTTCAGTGAGGACTTCTGCTCCTCATGGGGAAATAGTGCCTGCTCCCACACTAAACTCCCAGATGGCCTCCAAGGGTGAACACTGGATTAACGAATGGAATCCTGTGTCAAGGTTTGTACCCAGGCAGCACACGTGCTGCTGTTTGTTGCAGTTTTAGCATGGTGATACTATTCTATCAGTGAGGAAAGAGGAGAATGTGCCTGTCATCACAGGTACATTGGCCCCGTGGAAAGTACTGATGTTGCATCTGTTGTTCTATCTTTAGGTTGATGAATTTTGTACATGGAAGCTTGTGGAAAGCAGAGATTCACATCAGATCTATCTATGAAAATCAAGATAGTTAGCAATCCTTCTACCTCAGTAAAACTTTAGCTCCTACCAGGCCTAGGAGTCTTTGAAATCTGTAATGGTATTCTCTAAAGGTAAAGAAGACAGTCATGTGGATCAAATGGCTTGCTCCATAAAACCTTTTTGTCAGGAGGTAATTAGTCAGGCTATTTAGATGTCTAACTCTTTGATATCTAATTCCCACTGGGGCTGATGCAAGCCAAGTGCCTAGATGGCTTATTATGCCAATTTTGCCAACAGATTTGGGAAAAAGGAATAAAAAACTATAGCACTTTTTTTTCTTTTTAAAGAAAACTACCCAAATCCATACTTGCTAATGAAAACATTTCTTGTTCATGTCAGAAATAACAGAAAATTTTCCAAAAGAGAAAAATATCTGCAAAAATGTATTTGTGTGAGAACTCCTTTTTTTTTGCAAGGTGTCTCTAATGCCCTTTCCTCCCTGCAAGTGTGATCCTTTCCTTGCTAATTTCTGAAATACAAGAAATACTGAACTGAGGAAACAATGCATGGTGATTTGACAAGGGAGAAGGGATATGCTAATGCAAAGTAAATAGACCTAATTAAATGTATGCAGGTCTGCAGTGCCAAGGAAAGAAAGGTAAAGTTCCCATGTTGGAACAGAGCTGAAATGATACGCTGATGACACAAAGCTGGGAGGGGTGGCTGACATGCAGGAACACTGCGCTGCCATCCAGCGAGGCCTGGACAGGCTGGAGAGCTGGGCAGGGAGAAACCAGATGAGGTTTAATAAAAGCAAGTGTAAAGTCTTGCACCGGGGCAGGAATAATCATCTGTATCAGTACAGGCTGGGGGATGACCTGCTGGAGAAGAGCTCTGTGGAGAAGGACCTGGGGGTCCTGGTTGATGACAGGTTGGCTATGAGCCAGCAGTGTGCCCTGGTGGCTAAGAGGGCCAATGGGATCCTGGGATGCATCAGGAGGAGTGTGGCCAGCAGGTCGAAGGAGGTGATCCTCCCCCTCTACTCTGCCCTGGTCAGGCCCCACCCGGAGTATTGTGTGCAGTTCTGGGCTCCCTGGTATAAAAAAGACAGGGATCTCCTGGAGAGAGTCCAGAGAAGGGCTACGAAGGTGATTAAGGGCCTGGAACATCTCCCCTATGAGGAAAGGCTGAGTGAGCTGGGGCTGTTCAGCCTGGAGAAAAGAAGACTGAGGGGGGACCTAATTAATGTTTATAAATATCTTAAGTATGGGATGCAGGGGGAATTGTCCAGCCCCTTTTCAGTGGTCTGTGGGGACAGGAGAAAGGGCAATGGCTGTAAACTGGAGCACAGGAAGTTCCACACCAACATGTGGAAGAACTTTTTACACAGTGAGGGTGACAGAGCCCTGGGACAGGCTGCCCAGGGAGGTGGTGGAGTCTCCTTCTCTGGAGATATTCAAGACTCGTCTGGACGCCTATCTGTGCAATATGTGCTAGGGAGCCTGCTCTGGCAGGGGGGTTGGACCCGATGATCTCTCGAGGTCCCTTCCAACCCCTACGATTCTGTGATTCTGTGAATCAGTTTTGTAAAAAGCTGGCTCTCTAATTTTTACCCCTTTGGAGCAATAAAGATCAAAAACAAATCCCAGAACTTGTAAAAGTGACCAAAACCTGGGGAATACAGGCATGTAATCTCATAAAGCCGATGAGCTCACATCTACAGGACCTATCATGCTATGATTCCTCGATTTAATGGACTTCCTTTGCTGGCTGTGAGAGAAGCCCCTGGATGTCCTCTTTGCGTGTGCTGCATTTTTTTCTAACATCCTTTGCTCATGTTTCTCTGGTCTCTCTGTTTTCCGTCTCCAGTTGTACCTGAACTCTATGCCAAGTAGGGCAGGAGACCCCGGGGATCTCATCTAGCCACAAGGCAAACACTCAGTGCTGGGTCCTCCACAGCCACCCCAGGCACCTCTCTGCCTAGGAATGATGTTCCAGTGAGCTTCCTGCCTCCCGTGCTCCTGCTGCCTGCCTGGAAATCATACTGAAATGGAAAGGAGATTAGGAAGGACAGAGGGTCGGGCTGAGGTCCAGGGTGCCCATTTGTGGAGCTGCTGCCACATTAAGCTCCCTTAGAAGCCAGGAGTTTGCTTCCTCTTGCCTTACCCAAAATAATTCACGAGACTCTTAAAATGTATCCTGCACGTACCAAACAGGGAAACCCATACAGCACACCTGAAAGATGGTATGAGAAAACAGGATATCTGAGGAGGTGCTAACAGTTTTATGGGGTCTTAATGGCTGGGGAGGAATTTTAAAGACTGCTAGGAGACAGAGGTTTCTTTTTTCCAAGTATAACAATGTTCTCCTCCCAGATACAGCACAGTTGTGGAGCCCCTCGGCTGGTCTGAAGACAAAAACCCTCCCGTGGGTCAATGCAGCTGGACTTCCAGCAGTGATTCAGTGTGACCCTACTGTCCCACACACGGGTGGTGTGACAACACCCATGCCCACCCGGCTACGTGCTACCTCCTTACAAGCCGAGCTCCCCACACAGAGGTGCTGCAGGTTCCTCCTAATTGCCTGCAGACCGGCTGCCTCCCGGGAATTCTTGTTTTACAAGTTTTAAAAAAACAAACTCTCCACCAACCAGCTCTCCGGAGAGTCTGGCACGCTGTCAATCCTGAAATGCCCACAGGGTTTTACTCCTGCCTGAGTGTGTGTGAGTGTGTGCGTGTGTTTTATTCTTCTGCATTTCAAGTTTACAAGCATGCACACGCCTCGCTTTTGACATGTAAGTCACAGTTACATCAGCTGTCCTCCTCCCATGGAGATGCACAGGCACTTACAGCGTCAACACCTCTGCAAAATAACAGACATTAAAATATTATACATGATATGCAGACACATCTATGCATACACACACAAGCTGGACAATGTATTCCTTTTCATCACTCAGAAATAACCCGTATTTTCCTAGGGATGCACCTGACCTGCACATGACACAATCCTCAATGCATCCTTGGTGCAGCAGACCCAAGAGATGGGGTTATCTCGAGGCCTGTTAATGAAAGCCCTGAACGGCAAAGGTGCTGCTGCCCTGGCAAACGAAACACGCATTATACACCTTCTGCCTGGTTATGCCAGGGCCCTTGGCCAGGCACAGATGCAGCTGGTGGTGGTTCAGCAAAGGAAAGGGGTTGGTACCTTCTGTGTCACCAAACTGAACTCTGGCCTCCCAGCTACTAAAGGCAATTAAAAATTACACTGTGAAGGAAACTCTGAGATTTCTCAAGGCAGGACAGACAAAGGCAAATAGTTCCAGGGGCACACAACACAACGGGTGTTTTTCCCCCTTCTGGTTACGGTAGCCCCCCATAAACTTGCTTGTTAAAAAGGTTGTTTCTTCTCATGTGCAATTAATGGTCCTCTGCTTGGTGTGCTCTTGCACTGCCTTGCGATTTATGAGCCATTTCAATGTCAGACAATGAAATTTTGACGTGTGACATGGGATGTATGGAACTGCTCTCAGCTGCCTTTGGGGCTAATTTTAAGCCAGTCAGGAATTTAGCTGTTGCTGAGAGCTTCGAATGGGTGCATCCTTTTCCTTGGCAAGCCCTCTTATGCTTTGTGGTCTTTTTATGGGCATTAGCTGCTCGAGATGCATGCTTCTGTTTATTATTTTTGGTAGCAACTGATATTTTCAAAGATGCTAAGAACCAGATCATTAGCTTTGAAGTAGTGGTATGAGTGACTGACATGCAAATCAGCCCTTAACATGGTTCATCTGCCTCTCTGAGGATTTCTCCAGCACTGGGAAGCCCCCAGGGGATGAAGAGCTATTGCTTCTGCCTGCACGGGGGCTGGAGGCTGGCATTTTGGCATTCACGCTGCTCAGCACTGCTGGAACGGGGCTGGGGCTGGCAATATGATTTATGGCAACCACCAAGTTGCCTCATTTACAGCTAAGATGTGGCCAGCACAGCTCTGCAGTAGCATGGGGGGGAGGCACAGGCAGCTGAACCATGCTCCCCCTCACCTCCTGTTACTCACCATCTGTGTCCCCAGGGTCTGTTGTGCTGCCCACATGATCAGGAGAGGGTGCAGCCAGTGTAAAATTTCAGAATTATCCTAATATGCTCTGATAAACGAGGGAACGGACAGCTCTACCTCATCTGCCAAGCCACCTCTGTCCTTCAGCAGGACACCTCATTCTACTACTTCCCTTTGAAGCCCAGTGGGCTTCTCAAGCACGGCTGGTGGCCCCTACAGAGTCTGTGTATCTTGTTACTTATACCTATGTTTTTCAAGTTTGGATGCACTGATCATGAAGGATTTATACTGCTGACCTGATTTTCCAAATTAGTGAAAATTAACATTATTATCTGCAGCAGTGGCAGTTTATGGACTAGACATCACTCATTTACCCACTGAGGTACAGAAATTGCTTTTCTCCTTTTGATCAGATATATGTCTGAGCACCTGGAACTTACTTAGCACCTGATAAATGATTTGCACTGTTTGCATCAGGCCTGAAATTATTGCCAACAGAGAGCTCGTGCCCAAATGCTTCTGTCTTTCTCAGTGTACCATCTGGATTTGGGGCCGGTGAACCCAGGCCATCTTCCCATTATTGTGTGAACCCAGGCCATCTTCCCATATAGTCTGAACTGTTGATGAACTTAATAAACGTAAGATTTTCTCATTACATTTATTAAACCAAATGTTTAATGGTTGGGGCTATTACAGAATATCATGACGGTGCAACATTTAATTAGGGACCACAGTAAAAATAAGGAACTCAAAAAGAAAAAGCTCCTGGTCTCCTGATACAGATGAACCTTCACTTGAAGACTTTCAGAAGTCACCCAGAAGGAAAATGCCTTGGAAAATGCCTTAGAATATGTGCAGATAAAGATTTTATGTGGGAATAAGATGATGGGTAAAATTTCCTCTTTGATGGTAAGGCCCTTTGTTCACAAGGGTTTTCTTAAGTTGATTAGAAGTTTGGTTTTGTTTTAATGTCAAAATGTGTTATAAGCTACAGGAGGGACTCAGGAGGCTGGAAACATTCATACACAATGATTTCATGATCTATGATCAGATGTATCTCCTCCATGTATGAAGCTAGCAATTCTGTGAGCGAAACAAAATGAGGTTTGAACAACTCAGCTCTTTGCCAGTAACTGGGTGTGACACTTACTTCATAAAGCATTTCAAACTCAGGGAGGAGATGAGCAGGCAGTTCTCCACTTCAGTAATTTTTCCTAACTCTGGTGTTGTTTAAAACCTGTTCCCCACCACAGGACCCTCTGAAAAAGGGCCCCAGTGTGTCTGATACCCTGTTCCTGTTTTCATAGAAGGAAAGACTCAATGGGTGAAGCTGCAGCCACTGCTGAATGTTGGGACTGGTGGAACTCACTGGCTCCCATACACCAGAAGACAGAAATTCTCAGAGGGGCTTTTGTAAAGAAGAAACCTCAAGGAGGTCTTGCCATGTCAGTGTTTGCATAGTCTCTGTCTTGGAGATCTTAGGCTGTGCCAAGTCCCTTAAAAAACATTTCTGTCCTCATTTGCTTGTTCTTTGGGGTCTGCTGCTGAGGGAACTCAACAAGGAAAATGAGGTGAATAAATTAAACTTCATTAATAAAAGACAATACCCACTATCTGTAGAAAATAATAAGACCTGGTTGTCTAGCTGATGCAGTAGTTGCTGTTTAAATCACTCCTATAAGCAGTAGGGCTTAGAAAAGTGCAAGTAGTGCAAGTTTTTCTACATTTTAATAGTGTAGCTTTGTGTGTAATTGGAAACTAGAATGCAAAATGCACAGTGGAAACCCAGATTCTGCAGGGTGAGCAGTAATGAAACAAGAACATTTTCTTCAGTGTCCAAGATATAAAAATTACCAGAACAAAATTTCTCAGTCTACCAGAAATAGTAAGGAATTAAGTAGTGGGGGGAGGAAACTATCTAACTTTGAAAGAAAAAATAACCCCAAATGGAGAAACAGCCTCATGCTGTGGTAGAACCTGGTTTTGCATTGAGCAAGGGGCAAATTTCCTTTTAATTTTTACAAGAACCAAACCTTACTTGTCATCAGAGCTGCACGTTCTGGGCCCATGACCACATGTCCTCTACCCATGTAGCTGTAGCTCATGCTTGGATTAATATTTTTCTTGAGATTAATATTCTTCTGAGGATTAATATTCTGCTTGACAGCATCCAGGCTCAGGATTTCTTATCAGAGTGGGAGATAGCATGTGTAGCCTAACCCACGTCCCGTCATCACATGAGAAGGTCCCGAGTCCACAGCTTGGACCTTCACAGAGCCCTAGACCACAGGCACTGTCTCTCCTTTGTTAAGAGTATTGATGTTGATTTTGGGAGCCTGGACTTCAAAACCACGTTAAGTTTACATCTAACAGGCAGTAAATTCATAATTGTATAACAAGCACATGGTGCTAGGTGCTCAGAGAAAGGTGCAACTCACTGTGAGAGAACCGGTCTGTATGACAAGGGTGATGTGTGCCAGTGACTCACCTGTTGGTGCTGGAAGAACGAACCCACGCTCCAGATAAGGACTGTCAGAGAAATTGTCAATTCTGCCCCCATGTGTTATTTATGAAGATGGATGTGCAGAAAATGCTGCAACATTGGGTAGCAAGAGTAAGATAACGTGTGTGAAGAGAACAGCTGAAAGAGCAATGTCTGGAAGGAAAAGGACTTGGGAGGAGCAAAGAAGGTGAAAGTAAAGGCAAAACCTGATACAGTAAAGCTGTGGTAACTAAGGATTTTTAAATTTCTGAAACAGTGATAGAAACCATTTTCATCATAGCTTTTTATGTTTATCAAACAGATGAAAGAAATGACCAGCTAGCATGCCATAAAGATTGATAAAGTAAATGATTAAGAAGGACATTTACAAATGTATTTTTCCATATATTTACTGGAATAACTACAGATGTAACAAGCAAACCTACTGACAAGACACAGAGATAATATGATGTGATTACATACTCTCTTTGTTAGGACACAAGAACTGCTATCCTAAGGCTAGCTGTGATTTCCTGACAACTGCATTGTTATTTTCATCATATGATGTGATACCTGGATGCTACTGAAGTTCAACAAGGCCAAGTGCAAGGTCCTGTGTATGGGTTGGAGAGTGGATTGAGAGCAACCCTGAGGAAGACTTGGGGGTGTTGATTGATATAAAACTCAGCATGACCTGGCAATGAGTGCTTGTAGCCCAGAAAGCCAAGTGTGTCTTGGGTTGCATCAAAAGAAGTGTGGCCAGCAGGTTGAGGGAGGTGATTCTGCCCCTCTACTCTGCTCCCCAGAGTGACACCCCACTTGGAGTGCTGCATCCCACTGTGGGATCCACAGTACAAGAAAGATACTGAGTTGTTGGAGCAAATCCAGAAGAGGGCCATGAAGATGATCAGAAGGCTGGAGCACCTCTCCTATGGAGACAGGCTGTGAGAGTTGGGTTTGTTCAGCCTGGAGAAGAAAAGGCTCAGGAAAGACTTTGTTGCAGCCTTCCAGTACCTGAAGAGGTCTACAGGAAAGATGGATATGGACTGGTTACAAGGGCAGGTACTGATAAGACAAGGGCTTTAAGCTGAAGCAGTTGACATTTAGATATTAGGAAGAAATTCTTCCCTGTGAGGGTGGTGAGGCCCTGGCACACGTTGTCCAGAGAAGCTGTGGCTGTCCCCTCCCTGGCAGTGTTCAAGGCCAGGCTGGATGAGGCTTTGGGCTACCTGGTCTAGTGGAGGGTGTCCTTGCCCATGGCAGGGATCTAGTTGGAACTGGATGGTCATTGAGGTCCCTTCCAACCCAAATCATTCTGTGATTATGTGAAATGCATTTATTTTCCCTCTTTACTATGAACAGGTTTGAATTTTTACAGAGTATATTTTCCAAAGCCCTGCTCCTACAAATTGAGTCAGACTAATGGAACCAAATAAGATTGCAGCAGCTATGAATACAGAAACATTTGTGTATTTCTCACCACTTCTTAACTAATGCAAGTATTTTTTTTCATTGCTTATGACTAATTGTTGTTGTGTCAAAAGCGGTAGACAGGAAAATTGGTGTTTCTTCCAAACATATCATTACAGTCACTAAAGTAATGAGAAATACATCAGATATTTTTAGGTCATCATTTTTTGTTAGGGAAAATAGCAACCTTTTTGAATAAACTGGAAATCATTATTGCTTCCACCGGGACTCACAGCGAATGTACTAATTATGGTGAATTCATCTGGTACTGACAAAGTTACAATGAAGTAATTTCATAGAAACTCCATAATAAATTGCAATGGGCCAGGTTGTACCCAGGCCAGAAACTTGTCTTTTGGCTGTGCTAGGCTCTCTACTCCCAATGGGATGCTAGAGGGAAAACAACCTGGGCTGAGGAGGTATAAACCCCACCCCCCAGCAATCCCCTGGGATTTCTCTCCTGGCTCCTGTGCCTTTGGGCCTCATGGCAGGAGCATGAAGGGCACCCTGGGGCTGGGAAAGAGGCTGAGGGCATCTCCTGCCCTTCTGCAGGGCTTTGGGGCATCTTTGGGAGCAGCACTGCCCACACAGGAGAGCTCCAGGGCTGCCCTTCCAAAATAACTTCATGTACAGGCACATCCTCAGGAAATTCATCTGAATTAACTAGAGGCAAGTGTGTAAAGTTCTTCATTAAACCAAAGCAAGCTGCAGTACATAGATGTTCACTAGACCTTCAATGAACCAAATAAAGTCTATTTTGCATTCAGCCAGGAGTCTCAGTGCAGCCTGAGAAGAGCAGATACCAAACGTGGTGCTTGATTCCTCCTTCACATTCCTGAGCTGCAGTATCAGCTTCAGGCTCTCCTGCCCTGACATGTCCTGGTGACATGCTGCCACCACTGTCTGTGGGGCTGAGCAGTGAGTCCTACCAGAGGACTGCTCTAGGTGGAAAACCCTTGTCACGCAGGGTTACTTTTATCCTGGATCAATTAACTTACATAATTTTGTTGTGTGGCCCTAAAAGCAGCTGCAGAGGCACAGCTGAGAAGGTGATGGGGAGCAGGCATGGGTGGCTGAAGTCTGATGAAAACGTTTGAGCTGTTACTGCCGTAGAAGTAGAACTGTGGCTCTTGGCCATGACTTGCCTGTCAGCACCTTCTCCCTCAGAGTGACTTTGGGACGATCTGTGCTTTGAAGATGGTGAAATGCTCAAGTACTACCCCAATATGAACACTGGACTGTATTCAGTGAGAAACATCCACAGAAGAAACAGTCTTGATGCCTTCTCACAGCTATGGCTCACAGAACCACCAAAAAAGACTTTTTCTTTCCTTTTTTTTTTTTTTTAATGTGGAAATTCCAGGGAAGGGAAGGGGAAGGTCCCTTCCCAACACCACCCTCCATTTTTCCTGGCTGTGAAGAGGATCACCTGTATAAAAGCAGCTGATTTGACAAGCACAGAGTTGCCACTGCAGTCATTTCCATGCTGGAGTCCTCCTCATTGTTATTTTTTTATTTGTGTTGAAACCTGTTTGTTTTGTACAGGTTCAGTAAAGGCAGTTCTGCTTCTCACAGCACCCTGAGGTGTATCCTGTGTGAAACATCCTAGGTAGGAGTAAATAATGTTGCCAGTCAAAAGCAGATGAATATTAAAAACTAGGAATATTTAATGAAATATAACGTTACCAAGGACAGCCTTAGGAGAAACAACGTTTTCTGTTATCCTCCATAAATCAAAAGAATTTTTTTCACTTTTTACTGATTGCTTTTACATTCTAAACTAGTAACTACTTTCCTGATCTAGAGCTTTTCTGAAGCAGAAAGCATTAAAAATATAAATCAATTGGGCTCATTATTTATTTAGAATAAATATCTTGGTATTCACTGAAAACAGTCTCAGTTGTTTACTGATTCATATCACAACCTTATACTTTATTGCTTTCAAAGCTTCACGCTCTGAGATGAAGTTAAAAAGTACTGTTAAACTAAAAGGCAGTTCTGAAACAAAAAAAAAAGCTATAATATATGTTAAAAAAATCCTGGAAGATGTGGAATGACTCGTCTGTTAAAAAAACCCCAAATATCTGTTGATCTTTAAAAAAGAGGAAAATGTCTCCAATGCCCAGTTATCTAAAAATCAGCATGACTGTAAGTCATTCCACAGATGCAAACCACTAGCATGAGTATATCAGTCTATCTTGCAAATGTATCATGGATCAAAACTCAGTGTTGTTTTGCTGAAGGCACCTGGTTTCTAAATGAAATGGCCATACCTGAAGCATTCATGTCTGCTTCATTTTTTTAGACTAAAGATTTGCCTCACAGAATTGTTCTCACTGCAGAGCAGGAGAGTGATCAGAAAATGAGGATGGATTTCACTACAGTAGATGAAATTAAACTGAGCTACTGATTCAGCTTAATTTAGCAGAAAGAGAATTAAGTTTTTAAATAATGAAATGCATTGCAAATTGATTAATGCTCATTTCCCTGAAGCCCTCTTTCTTTTATCTCAGTTCAGTATTTAGAAGCTTAGGACTGGACTTTTCTTTCTCTGCCATCAAAGGTTCCTGTTAAAGATTTCCTTCTTCTGTGACCACAATACAGTTGTGTCTTGCAAAACCACCTCTTCTTTTCACAGAATCACAGAATTGTAGGGGTTGGAAGGGACCTCGAGAGATCATCGGGTCCAACCCCCCTGCCAAAGCAGCTCCCTAGCACATATTGCACAGATAGGCGTCCAGACGAGTCTTGAATATCTCCAGAGAAGGAGACTCCACCACCTCCCTGGGCAGCCTGTCCCAGGGCTCTGTCACCCTCACTGTGTAAAAGTTCTTCCGCATGTTGGTGTGGAACTTCCTGTGCTCCAGTTTACAGCCATTGCCCCTTGTCCTGTCCCCACAGACCACTGAAAAGGGGTTGGCCAATTCCCCCTGCATCCCATACTTAAGATATTTATAAACATTAATTAGGTCCCCCCTCAGTCTTCTTTTCTCCAGGCTGAACAGCCCCAGCTCACTCAGCCTTTCCTCATACGGGAGCTGTTCCAGGCCCTTAATCATCTTCGTAGCCCTTCTCTGGACTCTCTCAAGGAGATTCCTGTCTTTTTTATACCAAGGAGCCCAGAACTGGACACAATACTTCGGGTGGGGCCTGACCAGGGCAGAGTAGAGGGGGAGGATCACCTCCTTCGACCTGCTGGCCACACTCCTCCTGATGCATCCCAGGATCCCATTGGCCCTCTTAGCCACCAGGGCACACTGCTGGCTCATAGCCAACCTGTCATCTACCAGGACCCCCAGGTCCTTCTCCACAGAGCTCTTCTCCAGCAGGTCATCCCCCAGCCTGTACTGATACAGATGGTTATTCCTCCCCAGGTGCAAGACTTTACACTTGCTTTTATTAAACCTCATCTGGTTTCTCCCTGCCCAGCTTTCCAGCCTGTCCAGGTCTCGCTGGATGGCAGCGCAGTGTTCCTGCGTGTCAGCCACCCCTCCCAGCTTTGTATCATCAGGTACTTGCTGAGGGTGGATGCTATTCCCTCATCAAGGTGGTCAATGAAGATATTAAACAGGACTGGACCCAACACTGAGCCCTGGGGAACACCACTAGTCACAGGCCTCCATTCAGATTTTGTTCCACTGATCACGACCCTCTGAGCGCGGTCCGACAGCCAGTTCTCAACCCACCTCACTGTCCACTCATCTATCCCATGATCTCTCAGCTTTGCTATCAGGATGTCATGGGAGACAGTATCGAAAGCCTTGCTGAAGTCAAGGTAGATGACATCCACTGCTCTCCCTCCATCCACCCAGCTGGTGATGAGATCATAGAAGGCTATGAGATTGGTCGAGCATGATGTCCTCTTGGTGAATCCATGCTGACTACTCCTCATGACCTTCTTCTCTTCCAGTTGCTTGGTAATGGCATCCAGAACAAGCTGTTCCATCACCTTTCCAGGGACAGAAGTGAGGCTGACTGGCCTATAATTGTTAGGGTCCTCCTTCTTGCCCTTTTTGAAGACTGGAGTGATATTGGCTATCCTCCAATCCTCAGGTACTTCTTCTGTTCTCCAAGAGCTGTCGAAGATGATAGCAAGCGGCTCCGCAATCACTTCCACCAGCTCCCTCAGCACACGTGGATGTATCCCATCCGGGCCCATGGATTTGTGTGCATTAATCCCTTTGAGCCGCTCCTGGACCACCCCTACCTCAACTAGAGGGAAGGTCTTCATTCCCCAAACACTCCTACTTTCATCCAGGATCTGTGGGTCCCCAGGGGCCTTTGGAGTGAAGACTGAGGCAAAGAAGGCATTCAGTATTTCCACCTTCTCATCATCACCCGATACCAGGACACCCACCTCATTCATCAAGGGACCTACACTATCCCTGGTCATCCTCTTACTATTCACATATCTGAAAAAACTCTTTTTATTATCCTTTATGTCCCTTGCTAGCTTCATTTCTAAGCGGGCTTTAGCCTTTCTAGTCGCATCCCTACAGGCCCTGACAACATCCCTATATTCCTCCCAGGTGCACAGACCCTGTTTCAATGTCCTTCTTGTAGTGAGGGGCCCAAAACTGAACACAGTACTCCAGGTGTGGCCTCACCAGCACTGAGTACAGGGGAAGCATCACTTCCCTAAATTGACCGAGCATAAACCCTCTAAATTCTTCAGCCAGTGCTGGTCCCCGGAAGCCCCGTTGACTCACCTCCTTGGGCACAGCGGGATCCTCAGGGGATGCTGCAGAGTACACTATCTGGATACCACAGAATTGTGCAAAGGTTTTTGAAAGGCAGCCTAGCACTTTCTTGTTTTCTTCTGTTTGGTGTTATACAAAACCACCTGTGTCTTTGTGCTCTATAGGTCTATAGAGCTCTACAGGAGGGTTGTGTTCCCAGCAAAATAAGCCTGTCTGCATCAGCCAGCACTCAGATCTAGGAAGCATTGCAAAAGAATCAGCATCAACCTATGAAGGGCAGATATTAGCTCATACGCCTTTAAATCACAGAATCACAAAATGTCAGGAGTTGGAAGGGACCTGAAAAGATCATCTAGTCCAACCCCCCTGCCAGAGCAGGATCACCTAGACTCAATCACACAGGAATTCATCCAGGCAGATTTGGATGTCTCCAGAGAAGGAGACTCCACAGCCTCTCTGGGCAGTCTGTTCCAGTGCTCTGTCACCCTCACAGTGAAAAAGTCCCTCCTTACATTTACATGGAACTTCCTATGCTCCAGCTTGCACCCGTTGCCCCTTGCCCTATCACTGCCATCACTGAGAAGAGCCTGTCTCTGTCCTCCTGACTCTCACCCTTTACATATTTATAAACATTAATAAGGTCACCCCTCGGTCTCCTCTTCTCCAAGCTAAAGAGGCCCAGCTCCCTCAGCCTTTCCTCATAAGGAAGGTGTCCCACTCCCTTCATCATCTTGGTGGCCCTGTGCTGGACTCTTTCCAAGAGTTCTATGTCCTTCTTGAACTGAGGGGCACTTGAACTTGACTTGAACTGTGAATAATTTCAACTTCAACATTCCTCTGATGTATCAGCTTCCGGCAATTAATGGGGAGGAAACCTCTGTGCAATGCTTGTAGATGTTCCAAGCATTTCAGGAGTGGAAACCTAAGGAGACTTACACTTACCACATTGTGGCTTCTGAAGATGCTACAGTGTCCTTGTTTTGGCTGAGGTGGAGTTAATTTTCTTCCTTGAAGTGGATTCAGTGCTGTGTTTTGGATTTAGGGTGAGAAGAATATTGATAACATGCAGATGTTTTGATTGTTGCTAGGCAAAATTTACACCAAGTCACAGACTGTTCAGCTTCTCATAGTGCCCTGCCAGAAAGGGGGCAGGGAGTGCACAAGAAGCTGGGAGGGGACATAGCCAGGACAGCTGACCTAAGCTGGCCAATGGGCTATTACATACCATATGACATCATGCTCAGTATATAACTTGGAGTAACTGGCCAGGGGGTTTAAACTGTGACTTGAGAACTGGCTGGGTATCAGTGGTCTGTGGGTGATGAGCAATTGTGTTGTACATCTATAATTGTGTATATACTTTCATTATTATTATAATATTATTAATAGTATCTTCCTTTTATGTCATATTAAACTGTCTTTATCTCAACCCATGAAGTACACCACTTTTTTCCAAATTCTCTCCCCATCCCACTGCATGTCTCTGTGTGTGTGTGTGTGTGTATGAGGGAAGGGCTGTGTGATTGTTTCACAGATTCACAGATTCACAGAATTGTAGGGGTTGGAAGGGACCTCAAGAGATCATTGAGTCCAACCCTCCCCTGCTAACGCAGATTCCCTAGGACATTGCACAGGTAGGTTTCAGCTGTGTTAAATCATGACACACAGCCATACTGGAAAAACAGTAACACAAAATTAGTAGAAAAATAGCTCCAGATCCCTTTCTGTGGTGTACAAAGACTGCCCTACAGAGCTTTACAGCTTCATGCCAGAAGTTCTTGCCATTTTCTGAGCCTCCCATTCTCCCATTCTGAGCCTCCACATGGGTCTGTGCCATTCTAGTGGTCTTCTGTGCACAGGTATGTATGGGTTAAAAGGCAGAGAAGAAATGCAAATCTCTTGCCAGTAGGCTAAAATGGGCATGGTGGTGTTGGCTGATGGCTGAACTTGATCTTAAAGGTCTCTTCCAACACTAATGACTCTACGATTCTAAATCCACTGTGCGAGTATTGGCACCTCAGCTTTAGGTCATCAGCATGTACTTTGCTACCTACAACCACGTGCCTATTTAGCTTCAGAAAGGCTAAAAGTATGAAGAATACTTTTAGGGATTCTTAGGGAAGGACATCTGGATGAAACTTTGGCACTGCTGAAATCAACAAGAGCTTTAACTGTGATTTTCTAAGTCTTTACCCACGATACTGCTTCGTTTGTTTGAGGTCAGCCAAAAGGGCCTGGCCACTTTATGCTTACATGGTAACACAATGAGAATGACTAGGCTGGAAAGCTTAATGATAGTTAATTCAAGGGTACTTTTAAGACTCCGTAAAAGACAGTATTTAGACTTATAAGTGGATGGATTAATTTCTTCAAAGAGATAGAATTATTGCAATGTCACCATAAGTGTACTTTGAAACATTTTTTCAGAAAATCTCTGCTTTGGGACAAAAAGAACATCTTGTTCTTAGGCTTTTACATGGTTTATATTGTAAACCTGCTCTTCACATTAATTTTATTGCAAAAAAATTTAGTGACTTCTCTCTTTTTGTATCGTAAATAATAAAACCTCTCGATATTCTTCATACTTTTGCTGGACACAATTTAAAGCTTTTTTGCTGTCTGTGCCTGAAGACATTTTTTTTTTAACAGTGCTTGTTTGATGACTGGTGCCCCATTATACAGCAGCATGGCTGTGAGCTACCATTTATCATCCCAGGCACTGCCTTTGCACAGCAAATGGAAATGACTGAGTTTCCTGACGTTCACGAGAGACTGCAGAGATGTCATGGCCTCCTTTTGCATGTACGGGCTCCATTTTAAAGAGAGGAGGTGTGCATGTTGCCAAATCTGCTGAAACTATAGACAGGGTGGCTGGCACAGCCAATGCAAGCTGGAGCATAGGAAGTTCCATGTGAATAGAAGAAGGAACTTTTTCACTGTGAGGGTGACAGAGCACTGGACCAGGCTGCCCAGAGAGGCTGTGGAGTCTCCTTCTCTGGGGACATTCAAAACCCACCTGGATGTGTTCCTGTGTGATTTAGTCTAGGTGATCCTGCTCTGGCAGGGGGGTTGGGCTAGATGATCTTTTGAGGTCCCTTCCAGCTCCTAATGTTCTGTGAGCCTGTGAATCAGACTGGAAGTCCCAAGTCCTCGGTCTAGTTCTAGACAACTAGAATATAACTTGCCCTGTAGTGATAGGGCTGTATTTCTCCTGACATATGTAGCAGTTTGAAATAGTTACATAAAGTGTCTAAAGACTGTGTCCTCATCAGGTTAAATGCAGCCAACTTGAAGACTCATTTCAGCGGGGAGGACTCAGTGCCCATGCCACAGGAGGACACTGCCTTCCCTGCATTGCACATTTTGCTGAAATACAGCCCCTCAGTCGGTTTAGCTGAGGGTTGTGTGTAAAAAGACACGTGATTTTGGCTTTGATAGTTAGCCGCAAGAACAGTGCCACCAATCATAGTAAATGAACTGTCTTGCTCAGCTTAAAGATGCCTTTGTATTTTCTCTCTGTCGCTGCTGAGAGCAGAGGGATAACAGGAAGGCCCGGAGCCTGGAGAGGCGCAGAAGCAGCAAGAAGAATACATCTCTCTCCTAGAGGTAAATGAGAAGTGTAAATTACACCTTTTCAGTTTATTAAGTGCTAATTAAGGGTTGCAAGCCTGGCATTCTTTTACCAGAGGTGTGGTGCCAGGGAAGCAGCCACCCATGCGTTCGGAGGTTGATTGCTATCCTGTGATTATACAGAAGCCAAGCGTGGCTTTTTCTTTTTCGGGTATTGCTGTCATTTGAATAATAGATCACCAGCTTTCCTTGCTGTGGTGATCCATTATTCACAAGCAGTTACTGTCCAAGGAAGATGTGTGACTGCTTCAGAGAGCTCATGTGATGCCCAGACAACATGCCTGTTTCCCAGGAGCCTCATGAAGGTCTGACTGACCTCAGGAGATGGAATAAAAAGTCCCTGGCCACCACTCAGAAGCAGTGAGAATGAGCTGATCCCTGGTATGTTTAGGCAGGATAATCCTGGCTCTGAATGGAGCCATCACAGCAGGATAAACAATAAATCTTGAAGCAGCTCCAGGCAAAAAATACATGTTCCCTGAAGGCCTCCTCTGTGAGGAATGCTTCCTCTGCAGTAGGTTTCTTCTGTGTTTTTGTTCTTGTTTTTTGTTTGATTGTTTTTTCTGCAGAGAACCAGCAAGCTACAGCACATCTGCAACCTGGTTGCCACCAAGTCTCTTGCTACTACCACAGCAAGGGAGGGCGGGTTAAAGAAGGGCCCATAAGAGCACTATGAGTGAGATTGCTCATATGTGATACAGGAAGAGTCCTCCAAGCAGGCAAGTAAGTGTGAAGGGCCTGGTTTGAAAACTGGGGACAGAGGTTAACATCATGGGCCAAGATGAAGCAGTACCCCTCCTGGTACCTAATGAGAAAGGAAAGTTTGCCAGGGTGTGGGGAGCAATAGAGATAGAGAAGGGGAATAACCACTGAGGTGCTGCACCAGTGAGGACAAGCACCCTGTGCTGGGAAAGAGGGACGGAAGGGGGGGGATGACATTGAGGACAGTGTTCTCTGTAGCCCTGCTCTGCATGGGTATCAGGCTGGGTTTGCGGAGAGGCACACTATGGAGCTGGAGATCTGCAATGCTGAGAACTCAAACTGGAGTTTCATCTCAGAATACAGTTTAGCCATCTGGAGACATTTTAATCTTGCACTAAAATGTGTTCCTTCCGTGCCCCAACCAGAATAAAACAATAGTAATATACTGAAGACTTTTTAGTGGCAGTGGAGCAAATCTGAGATCATGAGTAGTGAACTGGGTCACGCACCGTATGATCTGCATGCTTCAGACACAGCAGCTGACTTACGCTTGGCTGTACTCATGTGCCTTGCTTTATGCAGTTGTTTTGTGTTGCTCTACACAGGCAGCTCAGTTTAAACAGTATCTTACCCAGACTCTGTGGATGTTTACAGGGAGCATCTCCCAGGCAGGGAAAGAAGCAGGAAGGAGGTTCCTGCTGAATCCCATACCTGCTAAACCCCAGCTATCTGAGTATCTTCAGCATAATTCCAAATAATTCATGTGGCTGAAGTACAGATAAGTAGAAGAAAGGTTAGGTTTACTGATTTTCTTCTAATGTTTTAAATATTTTGCTTTCCCTTCCTTGGGTTGCCTGTTTAACAAATGCTAAAACTCTTTCTTTTGTGGCTTATGGAAACAGTTGTATGACAGGTTGATTTTGCAGTTTACTGGCAAAACCACACCTAAAAATGCAGAATCCCCCCCATCCCCAAATTTTTAAGATGTTTCAAACTCTTCTTGATTTCTAACAAAGATGAAACCATTTTGGGAAAGAAAGAGGGTGAGGACAGATGAAATTGGCTCACAGTTTCATGCCTGCATAATAGCACAAAGAGAACAGTTAGGCTGAAAAGCTTAACAACAGTTAATTTAGGATCATTATTTAGCCAAAGTATGAAGCAGAGAGAAAACAAAAAAGACAGAAATTTTCAGAAAAGGTATGTTCTGGGAAAATAAGACTAAGAAATGCAAAACCACAGTGTGCACTTCACAACTGCAAAAATACTCGCTGACATTGCAGACCCCAAGGTGGCATCTGCACAACTCTATATTGGCTACATAATTGCCGTGGTTTGGCCCTGACTGGCAACTAAGCAGTACACAGCCACTTGGTCACCCCCCTCCCCATGGCAGGATGGGGGTGGGAATCAGAAGAGTGAAAGTGAGAACACTCGTGGTCTGAGGTAAATGCAGCTTAATAAGTAGTGTAAAAGCTGCACATGCAAACACACCGCTTCCTATTGCAGGTAGGTGTCCAGCCATCTCCAGGACAGCAGGGCTCCATCACACCTAATGGTTATTTTGGAAGACAAATGGCCCTCACTCCAAATGCCACCACCTCAGCATCCTCCATCCTTCCTCTGCCCCAAGCCCCCTATAAGCTGAGCATGACATCATATGGTACGGAATATCCCTTTGGTCAGTTGGGGTCAGTTGTCTTGTCTGTGTCGCCTCCCAAATTCTTGTGCACCCCAGCCACCCCGCTGGTGACGTGGTGTGAGAAGCAGAAAAGTCTTTGACTCTGTGAAAGCACTGCTCAACAACAACAAAAACATCTAGTTATAAATCATCTTTATATTACCAACTCTGTTTCCAGCACAAATCCAAAACGCAGCCCTAAACCAGCTACTGTGAAGAGAAAGTAACCCCATCTCAGCTGAGCCAGGACAGTAATTAACTGAGTGACAGTAGTGGACATCGTCAGAAAGCTGTTCTTTGGGTTGACTACCTCTAAGCCAGTATGTGTGAAATGGTACCATGTGGCATGAAAGGGGGAGAGTGTAATGTCAGAGAGATCCCTCCCCAGGTAGCATTCCTTAATATTCCAACCACTTTGCTTAATTATGCAAACACTACTGAGAGTATTCAAGGAAAAGCTGGATTCTCTAAATGCATGGAAGTCCTTGTCTATATTCTGGACACATCTGGCCATTCAGCTGTCACGCTACGCTTTTAAGTAGGAGTGACTTTGTGCTGTTTGTATTCAGCACACAGGAATTACTGCATCTTCATACTTTTGATAGGAACTACCCCACTTTTTGGCAACCATAGTTCAAATTCTATAGATAAATAATTAATCCAAAGAGAATGTGTTTTACCCTAATCAGACATTAATTCTAGAATTATTCCCACTAAAATGTGTGGAAATAAAACTTCAAAATTTGACTTTAAAATAGTGCAAGTGAAATAAACTTGTGGACCAAAAAAAAAAAAAATTCACAAATTTTAATTCAAATTTTTTCCCCACCTAAGTTTACAAAAGTAACAAAATAAATAATGTCTAGGCAACAAACCCCCAACCTACATTGGTATTTTTAATATGCTGACTAGAATAGCAATAAATAAGTCGAAAGAACCCCAAACATTGTAGTAATTGTCTTTCAATGTCACATCTGTGGGACACATGGCTTGCCTGCAATAAAAAATACAAGCAACATCAATTTAAGTTTGAATTATTATGAAGTGTTTAAGTGCAGGGTTTCATCCAAACATCATCACATGTGCCTGAATGTAAAGAAGATTTACTCATCTGAATGTTCTTTGATCTCTCACTCCTTAAGTTTTTTAAAGTCGTATCTTTTAATGAAAGGTGCCTGCATAGTTTATCTTTTTGTCTGATGTATCAATATACCACGGGATACAGACACAAATTACATCATCTTTAACAGATTTTTGCAACTGGATGATTATAAATTCACCTTATCCAAGACATTTACCTCTGGACAGTGTTTGAATTTCCACTACAGCTTTTGAACCTTGCATCAGGAGTAGACAAGAAAGAGGGTGATGAGGAGAAAGCCCAAGCAAAACTGCTGATGGCAACAAAGATGAGTGGAGAAACTTGTGTTATGTTGTAGTGAACCAGCCCTTCAGCAAGAAAGGGAATTAATTACTCTGTAAATGTACACAGTGACTAATGGCAGATGATCTGGAATGAAGATGAATTGTTGCCTTAAGATGTCATGTTTACTGGCCACGGGCTGCCTGTCCAGTTGCCACGTCCTGTAGGAGCCCTGCCAAACAGCAGGACCTCTTAGGGAAAACTGAGGGATTATCCTTTCATGTACCCCTTGTGTTGACTTCCATATGCATTAGCTTAAACTATATCCATAGTGTCCAACAATGCCCTTTATGCTGACTTACAAATCTCTTAGTTTAAACTATGTCCACAGTGTCCAACTACGTCCATATGCCCAACTTTGCATCTAGCTAGGGCTGTCCTTGAAGCTGTCCCATGCTATGAAGCTCTCTATTTCCCTGGGCAGAAAGTTTTCGAATTGGAAGTATCTGGGAAAACTGAAAAGCTGGAAATATAAGCAAGATCCTTTCTAGAGAAGCTCAGTACTCATTCTTTAAGGATCACTTCTCTTTAAGGAGATTGGGATCCAGTCAAGTTGTCATTCTGAAACATCTGCTTCCACCTTGGCATGGTCTCTGCCTGAGCCTGCTGGATGATGCATGGCATTAGGGAGGCAAATTTCAGACTCAAATTAGTAACAATTAATGCTAAAAATGACTCATCTGCAGAACCTTGGTTTCCTGGCTGACAGGTTTTCTCTAATTCCAGTGAAACTAACTGTCTATATGGTGATCCTGGAGGAAAGGAGAACCAGCTTACATGTCTGTCCTTTAAAAACACTCTCTTCCCAGAGCCAATGGCATCTGCTATGGCTTAAATTGTCCTTACATGACTAGGAATTGTTTTTTAAAAAATGAGGAGTCTTCTCAAAGGAATGTTGGAGCCTGAAGTCTTGTCCAGACAGATCACTAATGATAGCTTGCATCGAAAGTACAGCAGCAAGGAAGTTGAAGTATACATTGCATAAGCTTAAATACTTGGAAAATTTTCATTAGTTTTTAAACAAAGTTCTTCATAATCTGGATGTCTTGGGGGGATTTTTGATATTCACAAAATTGTTCAGAACTCTGCAGGCAGTTGACCAAAAGTCACTCAGGTGTTTATTATAGTGATGCTTGGTCCTGGTTGCATGAATCCCTGGGAACAGTTGGATGCATCACAAATATGATCAATAACTGCATCCATGCTAGTAATTCCATTCAAAAGACTAAGTAGTAAATGGACACATAGCCTGGAGTATCCTCTTTCTTTCAGAGCTGGTTCTTGCAGTTAAGGAGTGGCTTGGTGACACATTGCTTGAACTCTCAGTTCAGGGGTTGTACGTACGTTTGTTCTTGCCACCTATTTGGTGTTATTAAGCACTGCATTACTTTTCACAGCACAAGACCTGAAATCCCACTCTTGCATCAAAAATGTAAATACCAAAGAAAAATAAGAAGCAGCAGCAAAGACAGCAGGAACTTGGAGGGAAGGACTGCTGTTATTTTGAATGTCCTTGGTGAGCAAGTAATTCTTTGTTTCACCAGACTACAGAGATGTATGAAAAAAATACTAGATTAATGCACATGATATCCATCAAAATAGGAATTTACATGAATGTCCTACATTAATCCCTCTGATCTAATAGTACAGTTGCAGAATGTAATTAGTAGCTCTATCAACAGGACTTTACATTTATCAAATCATCATTACATCAAAATCTGCTTTACGTGAGCATCTTGTATAATCACAGATGCCATGTTCTTACATATTTTAAAACAACAGATACAGCCCTCCCATAGAGGCGACCCTGCTGCCTTGTTACGTGCTCTGAGAGCTGGGGTGATGTAGAGCACCTAGCTGAGGTGATATAAGCATCTGGCCCTAAGCACTATGTAGTGCTCTCTGTTGCCTAGATAAGACGGAAGGGAGTGAGAGCACATTGAAGCAATACCGATCCAAATACCTCTGCAGCCCAAATTATTATGGGTCTCCTTGTAAGAGCTATGAGAGAAAAATCTAAGGATAAGGAGATGAGAAGAGGTATGTAGCAGTGAGGAGATCATTAATCCACAGTTCTTACAATTTAATCAGGTGCACAAAAGATTATTTTAATTTTAAGCAAGGGCTGGGCAGATCGCTGGTAAGGACTGGTTGTAATTATGAATCCTTGCGAATTAAGACTTGTAAATTGAAGCTTCTAACTGTGCCACTTGTGGAGCTGTTTGATCTGTATCCAAGTGTACTGCTGCTACAGTAAGACACGGCCTTTCCATGCAGGGAGTGGTTTGATAACTTCGCTGTTTAATGTCACAACACAAAGTTTCTGCTTTTTAGTGTCAATTGTTACTTACAACTACTAATGAATTCCATACAGAAGGCTGTCTATACATAACAGTCCTCACAGAAGAACATTATAAAACCTTTTTCTTGTAGTGGTAAATACGTTACTTCAACATGTAATTTAATTAGCACTTTAAGTAATGTGAGGTTTTCTGCTGGATGAGTTTGGATGCCTGTCTTATGGTTTAATAACATACACTTGCAGTGCCAAATTCTGCTCTCGGGTTTGTAACTTCAGGCTTGCTGGCACTCACTGCATCTTGCTGAAATGAAGCATCTCATTAAGTGAAGCATGTATTCACCCTGATTTTCTTTCCAGTCAACAGAGACATTTCAGTAGACTAATTAGACAACCAGAAGATGCCTAAGTCCCTATTGATGACAGGGCAGGCCCAGCATGCCCAGACCCTGAAACGGGTGAGATGAATCTGAACCACTGACCTAGAGATGTCCTTATATGCCTTAGGATAGACCTCAGCCCTTAATATTTTAAACTGTTCACTTAAAGAATATTCATATAGTCAACAAATTAACTCACAGAATATTCGATGCAATTGTCAAAAATACAGTATTTTTCTTGTGACAAAATTTTAAAAAGCCCATAATAGATCAAAGTTAGAGTTAGGGTTTGTTTTTTCTCATGTTGCTCCTCATGCTGGTGGTGGTGTTCACAGTTTGGTATACAGATAAGTCTTCCTCCTTTTTACTTACTCCTTATAAATCTAAACTAAAAGTTAGAATTATTTGTGGAACTTTTAAACTCCTGAGGGGATAATATATACCACTTAATTATCATGAGGGGATAATCTATACCACTTTATCTCAGAAAGCAACATCAGGAACCAGGTCTGAGTATGAAAACCTTGAGTGTGTTCCTTCAAGGCATGATGTTGGCATCATGTAAAGGTCACTTAATAGTGCACCTAAAAGTTATATATCGGACTGAAACCTGATGGACAGGGAAAATAAAGCACATCAGGAATAAAAGAAATTCAGCTTGTCTTGGAATTTTCCATGAAAAGGAGAAACACAAAAGATGATAGTGCAGGCAAACAAAATTAATGCTTAACTGACTGGCAAATAAGACTTACACACTTCATCGTTGCAGTACTCTGGTGCTCTCTGTTTCTTATTCTCTCTTGTTATTGACAGGATGTCAATTAATATCCAGTAATGTTTGTATTTGGTGATGTATGCTTGTCCTGATGAAGAGCCAGGTTGCAGTTGCCAGCAGAAACTTCCAGTCGCCATGTTTCAAGTGTCTTTTACCATTTCCTCTCTGGGGTGGGTTATGTTTGACAATCCAGAAGTGAACAGATCTGTGCTAGTCCAATGAAATAAACCAGTCTTGGGTTTTGAGTGAAGGTGGTTTGTATGGCTAAGCCAGCTCTGTGATGAAATTCCTGACCAGCAGTTTCATGGTACAGTCCTCTAAAGTTCCTGAGTATTGCATGTAACATTTCTTTCACAGAAATAGAATAAGCCAAGTCCGTAAACTTAAATCACAGAATCACAGAATTATCAAGGTTGGAAAAGACCTAGAAGATCATCCAGTCCAACCATTCACCTATTACTACTAGCTCCCACTAAACCATATCCCTCAATACAACATCCAGTCTTTCCTTGAACACCCCCAGGGTTGGTGACTCCACCACCTCCCTGGGCAGTGCATTCCAGTGCCTGACTACCCTTTCTGAGAAGTAGTGCTTCCTAATGTCGAGCCTGAATCTCCCCTGGCGCAGCTTGCTACCATTCCCTCTAGTTCTGTCACTGCCTACACGGGAGAAGAGGCCGACCCCCAGCTCACTACAACCTCCCTTCAGCAAGTTATAGAGAGCTATAAGGTCTCCCCTAAGCCTCCTCTTCTCCAGGCTGAACAATCCCAGCTTCCTCAGACGCTCCTCGTAAGGCCTGTGTTCCAGACCCCTCACCAGCTTAGTAGCCCTCCTCTGAACGCGTTCCAGAGCCTCAATGTCTTTCCTGTAGTGAGGGGCCCAAAACTGAACACAGTACTCGAGATGCGGCCTCACAAGTGCTGAGTACAGGGGGACAATTACCTCCCTGCTCCTACTAGTAACACTATTTTTGATGCAAGCCAGGATGCCGTTGGCCTTCTTGGCCACCCGCGCACACTGTCGGCTCATGTTCAGCCGTGCATCAATCAGTACCCCCAGGTCCATTTCCTCCACACAGTCCTCCAGCCACTCCGCCCCAAGCCTATAGCGCTGCCTGGGGTTGTTGTGGCCAAAGTGCAGGACTCGGCATTTGCTCTTGTTGAACCTCATGCCATTGGCTTCAGCCCAGCTCTCCAGCCTGTCCAGATCCCTCTGTAGGGCCTCGCTACCCCCAGGCAGATCCACACTCCCAGCCAATTTAGTGTCATCTGCAAACTTACTGAGGGTGCACTCAATGCCCTCATCTAGGTCATCAATAAAGATATTGAAGAGGACAGGCCCCAGCACCGACCCCTGGGGAACACCACTCGTGACTGGTCGCCAGCTGGATTTAACTCCATTTACTACCACTCTCTGAGCCCGGCCCTCCAGCCAGCTCCTTACCCAGCCGAGGGTGTACCCATCCAAGCCACGGGCTGCCAGCTTCTGCAGGAGAATACTGTGGGAGACAGTGTCAAAGGCTTTGCTGAAGTCTAGGTAGACCACATCAACAGCCTTTCCCTCATCCAGCAGATGGGTCACTAGATCATAGAAGGAGATCAGGTTGGTTAAACAGGACCTGCCCTTCATGAACCCATGCTGGCTAGGCCTGATCCCCCGGCCATCCCGCACATACCGCATGATCTCCCTCAAGACTATCTGTTCCATAACCTTCCCTGGAACCGAGGTCAGGCTAACAGGCCTGTAGTTCCCTGGATCCTCCTTACAACCTTTCTTGTAAATGGGAGTCACATTGGCAAGCCTCCAGTCTTCTGGGACCTCACCAGTCAGCAAGGAGGACTGATAGATAATGGAAAGCGGCTCGGCTACCACCTCTGCCAGTTCCCTCAGCACTCTCGGGTGGATCTCATCCGGCCCCATGGACTTGTGGCAGTCCAGTTGGAGTAGGAAGTCTCTGACTGTTGCTTCCAGAATCACAGGGGAGTTAGCATGCTCCCCAGCTGAGACTACCAGGTCAGAGAGAGGGGTACCCTGAGGATCTGTTTGACCTTCAAAGACAGACGTAAAGAAGGCATTCAGAACCTCCGCCTTTTCCTTATCCTCAGTGATCACATTCCCAGCCTCATCCAGTAAAGAGTGGATATTCTCCTTTGTCCTCCTCTTACTGTTAATGTACTTATAAAATAGTTTATTATTCTTTTTCACCCCAGCGGCCAGGTTAAATTCAAGCTGGGCTTTTGCCTTTCTGATTTCACCTCTACACATCCTGACAACTTCCTTGAATTCATTCTCAGTTACCCGTCCCTCCTTCCACAGGCGGTAGATTCTCTTTTTCTCACGGAGCCTCAAGAGTAACTCCCTATTCATCCACGCTGGTCTTCTTCCCCGCCGGCTCATTTTGCGGCTCAGGGGGACCGCCTGCTCCTGCGCCCTTAAGACTTCCTTCTTGAAGAGCAACCAGCTCTCTTGTACCCCTTTGTTCGCTAAGACTGAATGCCAAGGGACTCCCCCTACCAGTCTCTTGAACAAATCAAAGTCTGCCCTCTGAAAGTCCAAGGTAGCAGTTTTACTATTCCCCCTCCAAGCTCCACCATGAATTGAGAAATGTATCATTTCATGGTCACTCTGTCCAAGGCAGCCCCCAACCTTCACATCTCCTACCAGACCTTCCCTGTTCACGAACGGCAGGTCTAGCGGGGCAGTTCCTCTTGTGGGCTCTCTGACCAGCTGCATCAGGAATGCATCCTCTGTGCACTCCAAAAACCTCCTAGACTGCTTCTTCTGTGCTGTGCTGTACTCCCAGCATATGTCAGGGAAGTTGAAGTCCCCCATGAGCACAAGGGCTGATGACCGTGCAGCTCGTGCCAGCTGCTTGTAGAACACCTCATCTGTCTCTTCATCCTGGTTTGGTGGTCTATAACAGACGCCCACCAGGATGTCTGCCTTGTCAGCCCTTCCTCTGATCTTTACCCATAGGGATTCAATGTTATCATCCCTAGTCACAATCTCAGTGGCAGAAAAGGATTCCCTAACGTATAGAGCCACACCACCACCCCTCCTTCCTTGCCTGTCTCTCCTGAAGAGTTTGTAGCCATCCATTGCAGCACTCCAGTCATGGGAGCAATCCCACCATGTTTCTGTTATGGCAACCAGGTCATAGTTTGCCTGCCGCATTATGGCTTCCAACTCTTCTTGCTTGTTGCCCATGCTGCATGCGTTAGTGTAGACGCACCTCAGCTGAGCCCCTTGCCTCTCTCCTAATCCCAATACCACTTCCCCAGGCCGATCTCTAGCAGAACTGGTTTTATCCCCTTCCCCCTTCCTATCTAGTTTAAAGCCCTTTCTACAAGTCCTGCCAGCTCCTGGGCAAGTATCCGTTTCCCTTTCGGAGACAGGCAATTCCCATCAGCTGTCCTCAGGCCAGGTGCCGAGTAGACCGCCCCGTGATCAAAGAATCCAAAATTTTTGTGTTTGCACCAGCCTCTCAGCCATGCATTTATAAGATGGCCTTTTCTGCTTATCTCAGTGTTTGCCCCTGCCACCAAAGGAATACTGGCAAACACAACTTGTATGCCCGCTCCATCGACTAACTTCCCCAGCCTCCTAAAATCATTTTTTATAATCCTCAGGCTTCTATCAGCAAACCCATCACTGCCAGTCTGAACTACCAATAAAGGGTAGTAATCGGAGGGGCGGATAAGGCTGAGGAGTTTTCTAGAAATATCCCTGATCCGTGCCCCGGGAAGGCAACACACCTCCCTATGGGTAGGGTCAGGCTGACGTATTGGGCCCTCTGTTCCTCTCAGAAGAGAGTCGCCCACAACTATCACCCTCCTTTCTTTCCTGGAGGAAGCAGTCTTCAAACGTGGAGCCGTCTGCCTTACCTTGGGCAAGCTTGACGGCAGCGCTCCCATGTCATCATCACTCACGTCTCCCTCTGGTTTCAGGGCTTCATACCTGTTACAGAGAGGGACTAGGGGAACCGAGGTAGGTCGGGATGGGGGTCGCCTGCAACGCCGGGCTGAGACCTGCTGCCATTCCTCCTCTCCTCTCAAGCTGTCTCTCCCTGCTGGACTATGGTGAGAGAGAGGGGCCATTTCTCCCAATACTCCCTTAGTCTGGGAAGTGCAATCTCTGCGCCTTTCTCGCAGAGAGTTGCTCCACCAGTCTATCTCCCGCTCGCATTCTCTGATGGTCCGTAGTCTATCTATCTCCTCCCTAAGCTCCACAACAAGGCTGAGCTCCCTTCCCTGAATGGCTTTCAGCCTTTCGAGCTCATCCTCAAGATTGGCAACTAAGCAGAGGAGGTCATCCACCTGCTCACACCTCACACAGGTGAGGCCCTTGCCACTTTCGCTTGGCAGCAGCAGACTCAAACATTCCCTGCAGCCAGTGACCTGGACCGAGGTGTCCTTAGGCACATCCCTCATTGGGGTTGCCCCAGATTTGTAGGGGGAAGGTCTCCGCCTGGTGGACACCATGGTCCAAATGTCTGAACACAAGAAACCGGGAGTCCTTGGAAGTGTCATTTCCAGAAGTCAACTGCCTCTTTTTAATTTTTTTTAAAAAAAGCAATATTATATAAATTAACATATCCAAACATGAAAATCAGTGATACCTGATAAAACAGGTATCCAAAAAATAGATGGTAAATTCAAAGAAAGGCAGAGTTTCCTCTAAGCTAAATGTAAAAAGCCATTATTTGATTTTCAAAAATACACTAAAGCAAGAAAGCTGTTCCTCAGGGTATAAAGGAAATGCTTTTGCTAAACATTTCTTGGTTTTGAGATGTGTCCTAATAGTTACATGTGAGAAAAATCTTCATCTGTGTTCTTAATTTTATATTGCTGGCTGCTCCCTCATCCCTGCTCCCCCATCCCAAATAATTTTGGAAGGTGTTTTGCAAACAGGTAATAAACCAAAGTCTCAGGGAAATATTTTAAAATCTGGTGAAAAGCTGGTGAAACAGCTAATCATATTTTTTCTTCCCATGGCCCTTGGGTATCCAGTTATAGAGGAAATACTGCCATGTGTGTCCACTGTTAGCAGAGAATGAAGAGAACAAAAAATACGAATCTCAGAGATTGTGGGATGACATAAAAGTTGACTGATTTAAATATTACTTTTACCCTGGACCACTCCCATGTTTTTGTCTTTTAATCAAAAGTATTCTCTTTCCTTCTGGTCATGTCAATCATATATGGGGATCTGTTTCATTCACAAAAAAAAAAAAAAAGCCCAAGCCCTCCCCATCTATGTTTTAATATAAGTGCATGGTGTTTTTCTGGAATAATTATGGAACAATGTTCTCCCAATATCCACTGCTGTTGAAGGATCTACACTTAACTGGTGAAGATGGTACATTTTCACCTTAATAGATTTAAAAGAAAAGTTGACTCTCTTCCCAAAAAGGAGGGAACTAGAGCATTCCCCTGGACAACTGAATCAGAAACCCACAGCAGACTGACTTATGAATGGACAAGAAAAAAATGGTTCTTTTAGAAGGAAGAGGCATTAACCTAGATGATGAGGAAAGACAGAGTGATACTTCTCCTAATATGAACCTCCAGCATTTGGCAATATTTGCATCATTCTTGGTGATGATTCTGACCATGGGTTACTTGCAGCAGCTGGAATCAAGTAGTGCAGGGCGGTACGCTGAACAGCATCTAAAACACAGTATTTGTCAGCCAGTATTATGAAATAAGTTTTACAGCAGGAAATACTGCATTCTTTTCCTGTAGTATTACATTTCTGTTTCAATTGCTAGCAGTGTGGAGCTGATCAGATAATGTCTTTGTACTGGCTGGACTTTGATCTTGAGAACTCCCTGCAACGATGTCGTGCTCCAAGAAGATAAATTGTTTTACATGAATAAGAGCATGGAAACTGTTCCATATATTAATGGTGCTAGGAGATTTCCAATGATAATAAGCCTCCATACATCAACCTAAAAATAATTCTGTACATAAGCCTTGTCTCCTTTTCTAAAGGGAGGCCTGCAAGGACAAACTCAGGGGAGCTGAGGTATGGCTTCCAATCGGAAAAATCAACACAGAGCAACCCAGAGATTAAAACTCTGTGTTTGGTTTTGTGTTGATGCAAAGAGGTAGAACTGTTTGGCATGTGTGATCTGTACATTGTTTGGGATAGTCTCAGATAGGCTTTACCTTACCCTTTTGAAGATGGCAACAAGATTCTGGAAAGGGTACCTCATTCCTCTGGCTGCAGCTGCTCCTGTAGCTGTGCTCCTAGAGCCTGTCCCCCCCCTCCTCTTCCCAGGCACTCAGCTCCCTACCTCTGGGTCCACCCTGCTCCTGGGCAGGTCTTATGGTCCTTGTGCCAGGGACATCCTCAGTGTGGGCTTACGATCAAGGGAATGGAGACTTCCAAACCTCCTCTTCAAGGCAAATCTCAGCAAAAAGGGCTATGGGTGGATTGCCAGGGCAGCATATTTTGCACTCTTCATGCAGGGCTTATTGCTGAGCAAAGCTGTTTGTCAGCCCCACAACCTTCATGAGAACAAAATGTCATTTAAAAAGGAAGTACATGTGTTTAACTAGAACAAAAGGCTTACAGAGGCAACGTCTCAGAGTTGGACACAACCCTTTCACTACTGCTTAGTCTTTTATGCTGGCCTGAAGAAGTCAGTGAGCCTGGCATTCCTCATACATTAGTGCTGAAGCCTGGAGAGGAAAAACTTCGGCCTTGTCCAGGCGTGTCTGCAGGTTTGAGATGGGTTCACCAGCCACATGACAGAAAGTTCATGTTTCCATCCTGGCTGTGGGAACACAGGCATTACCTGGTCCAACAGAAACTGTAAGTGGCATAGAGAGATAATATGTGATCAGACCTAAACACTGTTGGTGCAGTTAATTCATTAATTCTTCTTGAGCAAGCCTGAACTAATGAGTGTGTAGCACAGGACACATGCTGATGCCCAGTGTGGTTTTGATCTGGCTTCAGGGACCTGACCCTTACTGCGTGGTCCAGCCACAGCCTGAGGTTTTTCTGCACAGGTTGTGCATCCCACTTCCCAATGAGAGGATGAGTGGCACAGAAAGGGGGAGCAACCGAGATATAGGAATACCAAATAGTCTCAAAGATTGTTACATTTCAAATCTACTTGGTGTTCCTGCTGCCAGTTATACAAATGTGGCCGTGCTATTGTTCTAGGGCAGGCTGTCTGGAGATAGACTAACAGAGCTGTATTTCAACAATTTAGATTCCTAATTTTGCCATTGCACATGCTAGCAATGGCTTGTTTTTTGTCAAAATGGCTTGACTAGAACTAATGTCCTGCATGCATTCCTTAGGGAGGGATGCCAAGCTGAACTGTGAAGTACACTTGTCATTTCACACTCTTCTATTGTTTCGTGGGGTGAGTTTGGTCATGCTGATCCTGATCAAACTCTCCCAAAACAAATTAATCAGATGAATTCTGTGGTCCTCCACAGCTTTTTAGAGTCAGGCTGCAGAGATAACAAACTGGGCAAAGAAAACTAGCAAGCACCTGTTAAATTATATGTCTGTAACTTCCCTCAGTTCCCTCCTCACTAAAATAGGGAAACTTGGGCTCCTTGGTGAAGCAACTTAGAGTCACTGGACAAAAGTACCACCAAACAAGGTTTAGGTATTACAAGACTTAGCTCTCAATGAAAAAATTTTCTTCCTTGGCAGTGAGATTGCTGTGCTGTCCTATGTAGATTGTGATAATTATTTTGTTCTTGAGCATTTTCATGCATTTGACATGTTTTTCACTGTATTTGAGAAAAGAAAAGATCTTACAGTGGCTTCTTTACAAGGACATCAATAAACTTCCTCAGAGTGAGAGTCCTTTCATCACTTATCCTCAGCCTCACATACAGGACTTTCTTAGTATACGTAATTTGATCTCACATTAGTCTTTTCTTGTGGCCTGAATCTTCCCTTTTCATGTCCTCTCTTGCATTTAACACTGTAGAGATTGTCTGAAGCCAGCAGCAAGAAACAAAAGCTTTTCACTGCTAGTGTTTCTTCTTCTAAGTAGCCTTGCTATGGCCACTCCAGTCTCTGCTAGCAGAGACAGCCTTTGAAATGCATGAAGCTCCACAGCATGGTCACAGCAATGATGAACATGTAAAAAAAGGGAAACAAACAAAAAAAGAGAATTGTTTGTTTAAGCTGTTGGAATCGACCATATAATTAAAAAGATGAGAAGGTCTGGAGTTTGTCTTTTAGTGGAAGGTTACCCACACACTGGCTTCTGCCCTGCTACAGGTTGAGCCAACTGTAACCCTGCCATTCACGCAGTGACTGCCTTGTTATTGTTACCCAGATGGATTTGGCTCCTGAACTTCAGCACAGTCTTGGTACGTGCCTGCTGACCTGTGACTGTCTACTGCAGAGGAAATGTGAAGTTGCCCACACAGTGCAGTACCTCCCGGAGCAGCGACGGGACATCAGGGCTGGCAGGATGCCCACCGACATTGGTGTCTGACAGCAGCAGGACAAACCCAGAGGTGGTTTGGCCCTGGCCCCAGGTGGGGGTTACCATGATTCAACAAAGCAGGTAAAAGCTAAAAACTGAAGCCATGGAATAAGCCCTGAGTGTGTGGGGCAAGCTCTCACTGTCTGGGCAAGCTCCTGGGCAAGGACTTTGGCTTCTCGGGACCAGTGTCCTGCCAGCAGCCGTCCCACTCCACAGGGGCAGACAAGTGCTGGCAATGAGGGGCTGTGGCCAGAGATGTCACTAAAGCACATTTTGCTCAAAGATGAGGCTTCAGCTGCTGGACTTAGTGGCAAAACCCCTCCAGGCAGCAGGAGATCACCACAGCCTCTTGCCAACAACAGTCCAGGGATAAGTAATTTCCAACAGAGTAATGCAAATAGAGCAAAGAAAAAAGTCAGTATCATTTTCATCCTATCTGTAAGCACATAAAATTACTTCGTTACTCTGTCAGGTAATCCTGCCCTGGATAGAATTAAGTTTGTTAGCCCCTTCAGTAAAGCAGCATTAGCTAAAATGAGAGCGCATTATATTCAATCTATCAAGCTAATCTGCTGTGCTAATGCGATAACCTTGGAAAGACAATTTGTGGAAGATCTCTAGGAAGCTGGGTTATACTTTTTCTTTTCTTTTGCCCTCTTTGGGAAAGTTCTAGGATAAATATGTGAAATGTCTGAGAAGTTATTGGAATAAAAAAGGATTAGAATGCAACAATATAGCTCCATCTGTGGAATGACAAAGAACTTCACAGTTGCAAAATGAGCACGTTGTTATTGCTGTGGAAATGCTTTTTTTATATATACTGCATTTCAGAATGCAGCAAGGGAGAATTAGACAAATGTGCTAATAAGAGATTAAATTATCTGAGATTTTATAGGATTGTAGGAGAAAAAATAAAAGTGATGTGGCTTAAACATCCTCTTGCTCCCTCCTGCAAGCTTAAGCCTCTCCACGGCATTTTCTCTGCCTTGCCATACCTGAGAACCTTATTGACAAAGGAGGCAAAGCTCAGATTCAGAGGTGTCAGGTTTTTACCTCATGGGCTTTGGATCAGGTCTGGATGATCGTAGGGCACAAAATGATCTGTAACAAAACACAGATGTGTTTTGAGTTAAATGAAATCTGGAGGGAACCACTGTCATGACAAAATGAACTGCCAATCAGGCTTTGCCACAGGCAGGCAAACACTGTAACTTACTTGGCAAACTGTGATCTGTTGGGTACTTCCTAATGCTTGTGTCATACTTTCTGAAATCTGCAACTATGTGGAGATTTCCTCTCACCTAAGCTTTTCAGGATGTGAAATATGCAATAGTCTGCAGTTGCTGCTTGGGATGATGGGAAGCAACTCAGGCCCCTGAGGGTTGTGCATCCCTGATGTTGTAGAGCATCTCCATCTTTGTGGGTGTCTCTATTTCTTCACTCCCTGTGGAGGTACCTCAGACAACTAGGTTAACCTCAGAGCCCGGTTCTTGAAGAGCTAGAAATGTCCTGGCTGAATCAATCGTTCCATGAATAACTGGAAGTGGGAGACAGCTCATTTGGCCAAATTACGTGTCCAATCTAAGGCAGCTGACTGCCTCTCCTAGCCAATGCAATGAAGTAAATGCCTACAGAGATCAATTTCTCTGATGTGACTAGGTAAGACAAACTACCCACTGGCGGTGCCTGTTCTTCTCCAGAAGAGAAAAAAGAAGGGTGAGCAGCAGATGCTGTGTCTTGTCAGCTCCTTACAGTCTCGTGGACGCATCGGGATTCCCTTGTTACGGCAGAGCTCCCTAGCTGTGTGGCTGCAGAACACAACTGGCTGCATATGCAGAAAGTGTTGTGCTTCAGTCAGACCACTTAAGCTAATGTATTTGAAAGAACGTCCCCAATATAATTTGCTGAGTACTGCATGTAATGGGTTGGAAAAGCCTGTCAGTGCTGTAATCACCTTGGACATTCAACAATAGTATAGCTGCAGGTGCTCTATACATGTAGCCTATAGCGTTCAGGAATCTGAATAGAGGGATGTGTAAAAATACTCATATTTTATTCAACAGTGGTATCTGGTGAAATTTTTATTTTCATTAAACATGCAAGAACATTATGTACTCTGGTGTGATTTGAATGCATAATTTAGGAAGAATTTTTTTTTATATATTTTATGAGGGTTGTTTGCTGCCATCCCTGCCCAGAGGTTATTAAATCAAATTTGTTTGTAAAACCAGCCACATCTAAAGTGAGGATGCAACACTCCATTCACAGATTCTCTCTTTCTAAAAGCAAGAGTAATCACATACTTACGAATCTTTTTAAAATACTTCTATCACTCTCTATGAACCAGCTAAAATCTATGTTTTTAACAAAAAGTCTACAAAGTATGAAATGCTGAAAAGTAATTCCTTGTATAATACATCCTGCAGGTCAGAGTAATTATACTAAATGTGGATTGGTCTGTCCAGGTTTTTGCAGACAAAATCCCTGAGTCACAGCTGCCTTCACAGTTTCAAAGGTTATTTGGTTGGATCCCACACTCTCAGTCTCCCCACTCATCCCAGCTCCATGACCGCTCCACCACTTTCTTCTGCGATTAAATCCAGCAGAAAATTTCCTGGACTCAATCACATCCCACTTCAGACACCCCAAACCCGCAGTTCTCCTGTACATGAGATTTATCAGGTCACTTAGTAGTGAAATTTACTTTAAGATGAGTATGTTCACCATGGAGATATCAGATTATGAATATTAATATCACGGCATATAATTGCAGTCTTTAGTGTGAAATTCAAAACACAGATACAGATATGCACCATAAAACTCTCACTTCCACAAAGTCCACTGAAGCAGAAAATCATTCTGAAGCTAAGCAAGGCGTGATCAAATAAAATCCCTTGACTAATACTCTGGATTTTTAAACTTGCCTTTTAAACTTGCCTAAGTTTTATGCGACTTATTCAAGTGATTTTCTGCACTTTACAAAATACTAACAACAAGGCAGCTGAAAAATGTAGCAATGTTTTGAAGATCTGCATATTTTAGTCTAACTCTTTGCTTTTAACAAGCTTTTGTGAGTATCGGTGAGCTTTCACCAGTATCCTATGATTTTTCTATCTGGTATTTCAAAGGTCTTTTAATTTGCCAGAAAAATACATCCCTATATGCCAGAACTGTTGCAATGCATTATTGTTTGTGACTAATTTGTTTTGTTTGTGGGATGGACTACTTTATCTAAACTGAGTGACAACAGCAGAATCACTATTCTTCTGGTGAAGAACTTAAAAATTAAGAAAGGGTGGTACATTTTTTATTGACAAATTTTTTTTGAAAAAAAATGGAAACGAAACTTGGAGAGGAAGGGAAAAACCCTCTATTTCCTTTTTCCTTTTAGGAAGATAGAAAAGGACAGAATACAGTAAAAAAGCCAAGGGGAAGGCAAAGATCTTAGCTGTATACTTTTTGCTGAAGATGTTCTTTGTGTTACCATGATGTGCTTTTAGAATTTGCTTTTGCAAACCTTTATAGGGAAAAAAAAGTCCTTCTGCTCATGTGCAGAGGTAGAGAAGAGATAGAAAGTTGAGCTTCATCTGTGCCATGCAGGTGCCAAACCATGGAAAGTCCATTTCTGTTTCAGGACCAGGGAGGATGTCCTGGGACAGACATGGATGGAGAGTTTGTCTCAGGACTCAGCATGGGATGGTGCCTCCCACTCACCACATGTGCATGGTGAGGTCAGGCAGTGGAAAGTGGGGAAGGCAGCACCCATGAATTTCACCTCAAGTCCTTCCAGGATGTCACACTGCCACTCAGTCAGCCATGCTCTGTGTTCTCACTAGGTTAATGGCCCCTTAAATCTGACATGACAGATGACATTTCTCATTTTTATACTTCTAAGCTCTACTTCATCTTTGTTGAACCTTCACTGATGCCCTGAACATGTGCTCATCAAAGGCCTTTTGTGCTGGCAGCAACGTGTTGCCACCAAGCTCTGGTGCCTGTAGACTGTGTGAAGGACAGCCGAGTTTAGCTGTGTTTATCTAGTGTGCTGCCTGATGGGGGCGGGTGTATTTGTCATTCCCCTGCAGTAACATGTGTTGCCACAGCATTAGCAGAGTGAGCATTTATTTTGTGGTAGTAACTATCATGAGGAGATAGTAGAAGAGATCCATGTGACAGGACATAGAGTGCTGTTATGAGCTGGCTGGGTGCCTGAAATTATCTCACTAATGCTTCCCACTATAGTGTGTTAATCGCGGGGGACTGGGGTTATTTATAGCTGTCTGGGTGGGTAGTCACAGTAATTGTTTTACACACACAGGGAAAACTACTCAGGCTGTTTCGGGTTTCAAGACTCCCAAGGAACATGAAAAGGAACTAATCATTTGGCCATAAATGATGAAGGACTGACAAATGAGTCATTTTGAGGCAGTCGATGTGATTTATCAGCTAAAGGCAGTGGCTGTGTAATCTCAGCTTTAGAACTGAGCTGGAGAGCCCAAAATGAGCCCGGATCTTCTCAGCTTGTGCCTCCAGCCTTACCTCCTGCTGTCACCAGTGCACGCCCCTCTCCACTTCCTCTCAGGAGGGTAAGCAGTGCGAATGGAGGCAGTGAGGGGACCTGAATGCCTGCTCAGCATGGACACCCATCATTACCTGAAGGACAACATGCCGATAGCTACTTGTCGTGGTTTTGCCCCAGCCGAGGGCCGCACCCCACACAGTCGCTTGTACTTTTAAAAGGAAGGGGGAGGGAAAGTTGGGGGAGGGGGAAAAGGGAAGGAAGAAGGAGGAAAAGAAACCACAACCTATAAACCAGAACCACGCAGGTTGGGATAAGGATAGTTTACTAAACAATAACAGAAAACTAGATATAACAATAACAGAAGTTTAAAGCACAAAATAGATGAAACTGGTGATACACAATGCAGTTTCTCACCAAACCACAGAACCCAGGCCGCACAGCTTAGAGCCGTCCCCGAACCCGGAAACTGCCCGTCCTGGTGTTGTCTCCTCCTCTTCCCCCCAGTCCCCCTTTATACTGAGCATGACGTAACTGGCATGGAATATCCTCTTTGGCCAGTTCGGGTCACCTGTCCTGGCTACGTCCCCTCCTTTCTCACTAGTAAGGAAGTATGCAGAGCTGAGAAAGGTCCTTGATTGCCCGGCAACAACTAGAAACATCAGGGTGCTATCAGCACTGTTCTCATCCTAACACCCAAACATGGCATTCCATCCACTGCTAAAAATAATTAACTCCATCATAGCTGAAACCAGGACACTACTGAAACACCTGGAAATAGGGGTGGCTGCAGCGGGCAGCGGCAACAACCCACTTCTATGTGACCGTGTGTGCTCCCAGGCTGATAGGAGGGATGCAATACGCAGGGCTGGGATACTTTGCTTTCCATAACTGAACCACGTAACTGGAGAGAAATGTAGGTTTGGCCCGGTGTGCTGTGAGAAGTCCATCTGGCACAGGCATGGTGTTTGGTGGCTAGTGAAACAGAGAGAGGGCCACTAGAGGGCTCAGGGCCTGCTCACAGGGGAGAGACCCAGGTCCCATGTGCTTCACTCCAGTCACCCCTGGAGCACCTACCCACCCTTGCTATGCACTGGGGTTTACTCCACTGACTGCGACCTGGAGTAAATGAGAACTGCAAAGTACCTTCCCGTGGATTTGATACATCAGTCTATTTACTCAGTGGTGCATCTCAGCATCGTCCAGTCCTATTTGCAAGCGCAGGCCGTTAATGGTCACTGAAACTGGGTCTCCAGAAGAGGTTGAAAGCAATTATTAAAGGAGCAAACTAATTCTAAATTCCCATCTATGGGTAATTTCCCATTTGGGGAATGTTTTTGCTTTCATCTTCATGAAAAAAGAGGTAAAAATACACTGAATGCTTCAAAGGTAACATAATAGGCCAACATACCACAGATTCGGGCTATAGTATGCACAGTATTGAACAGTTTATTTCTTGGCATACGTTGAAATTACTGATTCCTACGTTATTTATTATAAAGTAGTATGTAAAAATCTGGTCAGAAGCATTTTGGCTGAACTGTGTTCTGTTTGAAAGTAGTGTCATTAAAATAGAAATATTTTGAAGGACCATTTCAATTTTAACAAAATGCAAAATGAAAGTTTGGCATAAGATTTCATCATCTCAAATATTTATTTTTGATGCTGATTGCTAGCCCAGTGACTCCAACACAACATCTTCCACTGAATAACTAAACCTAACTGCTAGAACATCTGTTATTTCTAGGATAAGTCCAGGGTCTGAGTCTGCTGAGTCCTTACGCAAAATAATGTGAAGTAACATACATCTAAAGTGCTAAGAATCTCCCACATAAGCAGACTGCATGGCCTGATGGGCTTTTTTTTATTTTACTGTTTCTCTAAATTTAGGCTACAGACTTCAGTGTTTATTTTCTCATTGTCAACTATCCACCTTCTGAGCAAAGCTTTGGTTAGATATCACCAAGTCATTGATTAATTCTGCAGACAGGGTGCTTGTGCTCATTTTGATTTCAAATATAACACAGTTTATTTTTGGTTTCCAAAAGTAATTTTAGCATGAAGATGATATACAGTTAAAGAATGTCAAGGAAACGAAGTTTATCAGCATAAGTACTGTGAACTAATATTGCTGGCCCTAAAATAAACGACGAGAAGTGTGATGGCTTGCATTTCGCTTCTGACTATAAACTATGTGGGAAGGCATAATACTTTCTATTAATATTAAAACAGTTGATACAGTAGAATTAAATGAACATGTCAAACAATTCTTATCTCAGTCTAACAAATTCATATCAAAAGTCAGCATTTTGAGCCTTGGATTTTTGACACTTCTTTCTTGCAGCTGATGGAGATACTGTGTGATCAAAGGTGTCTTCAGTTTTTGCAGAGGGCCAAA
This sequence comes from Porphyrio hochstetteri, assembly GCA_020800305.1. Taxonomy (NCBI): domain Eukaryota; kingdom Metazoa; phylum Chordata; class Aves; order Gruiformes; family Rallidae; genus Porphyrio; species Porphyrio hochstetteri. The sequence goes on along the minus strand of CM036905.1, from coordinate 30,205,756 downwards.
CAAAATATCATCTCTCCTACAAGCCTTTACTACCATGACACCTTTTAGCTATAACATCGTTTCTTTGCTGCTTGACATCACTGGCTTTAAGTATTACTTTAAAATACATATTTTTGTGCATCATTGATTGATTTTGCTTCTCTATCAGTAAAATATTTATTTTACAGTTTATATCCTCAAAGCAGTGTGCTGTGGAATTTGATTTTCTTAGACCTGGGAAAATTCTACTTCTGTATGGAAATCAGGGTTATAGCCCCTTACTGTCCGCACCAGTGAATTACGCTGTCCTTTCCATGATGAAATATTTCACTGAAGTGTCTCAATCTAAAAATCTACTGCACAATATAACTAACTGTCAGAGCTTCAATGCTGAAAAAACTCAGAGTAAAATTCAGCACGTGCCAGGATTTAATCCCAATGGAAGGGGCCTACAGCATAGCTGAATTTACTGCGTAACAGGTGATGACTAGGGGACCCTGCTGCGAGTTGCTAAGATCAGAGACCTACAAGAACCTAAACACAGCAGAGAGAATAAATCCAACCTGTTCTGCGGTGCTCCTGCTAGAGAAACATTTTGGAATTCTCCTCTGGTTTCTCTCCAGGTCAGCCAGTAAGTGCTGAAGAACCTCACTGTCAACAAATGACTTTCTTGTTGGTTTAAGAAGATGGAGACAGCCCCTGCTGATGCCTCTCGGCATCCTGATGGGCCACTGATTCAACTGTGACTCAGAAGGAAATGTGTCACATCATGAGTCACCAGCATCGCATCCCCAACACCTCTGCTCGAGTAATTTAGGTCTGGTCTGAGAGCTGCCAGTGACCTCGTCTTACTTGTAGTTCCTTGGAATGGTGAAAGCAACAGATGTCATCACTATGAGGCAAAAATACAGTGGAAACATTCAGCTACTGCTCTGGAGATTGACACCTAAAGTGATTTGTACTTTTCTTTTTTTGTTTTGTTTGTTTGGGTTTTTTTGGGGGGGGAGTTTGTTTTTTTTGTTTTGTTTTGTTTCTGAGAAGGATGGACAACTGCTCAAGTTTTCAAGAAATGAAGAGCCATTACTGGGATAATAATAGCTCGTTTATGAACACTTTAGGATATGGGTATCTAACTATGATCCACAGCTGGAGAAAAATTGGAAAATCATGTCATTTTCTTTCATTTTTTTAATATATTAAAAATATCATGACTGGGAAGAACCACCTATAAAGACAACTGGAAATGAAGGAGGTCAGGCCATTAAGGAAAACAGGAAGTGTCTTAAGGGTGCTGCTCCTAGATAGTAGACCTAAAGCAGTAAAAAAATCCCTCACTTTACTTCCATTTCCTAAATAAGTATTTCTGATTTGGAGAAAGGTTTTGGATTTTAAAGAAGCCAGATGTCTGTGGATGTGTTGGTCTGTATTAATATTGTTTTCATAGTAAGTCTGAAAAAGGAACAAAGGTTTCTGGACAGCGTGGGGAGGGAGAGATGCGTGGCCGTGGCACAACCTTTGTCATACTCTGCTAAATTTAGAATAGGAAAAGAGGAAGAGAAATGGGGAAAAAATGAAGATGAACTTTTACTTCTACAAGTGCCGTTCAAGTGGGACAGGCAATTTATCTGCTAAACCTGTTTCCTTGCTTACCTCCCCACTATCTGAGCTATTCGCTATAAGGTTTGGTGGGACTGTCGATGGCTCTCTCCCCACTTTCCCCATAATCTCATTAACTAGTCTGTTAGTAGGAGCAATACAACACCGTAGCAGATACTAAGACTATTGGTAAATCAAACAAGGGCTTAAGCCTTGGGTCAGCCATCCACACCACTCAGTTATTGGTGTGGTCCCTGCCCGAGACACCTGGTACTCTCTGAGAAATGCCTGGACTTGCTTTGAGGAGTAACAGGTCTCCAGCATATGTGCTGAGTGCAGCCGCTCTGTGGCTTTGTAGGGGAAGAAAAGTCAGGCTGATAAAGGTGAGCTCTGGGGCCTCTGTGGCAGGGAAAGGCTCCCTGATCTTATCTAGCAGCATGGACACAGCTGGAGGTGGTGCAAACAAACAGGGTGGCAAGCAGCAGGAGTGAAGAGGTGGACTTCCTCCTGCAGTCATAGGTCTGGTGCTCAACCCTTCTCAACTTCCTAGTCTTCAAGACTCCCTCACTGGTCCATTGTGACCCCTATACTCTTAGATATCTTTCCAGGGTGGTTTCTTCAGTACAAGGAAACACTTTAAAATTGTCCATTTCAATATGAAATGTCTTATGTTTTCATACTGATCCAAGTAGTTTTTCTGGAATAAGCATGCAACTCCCTGTCTCACCTGAGAGCCAGAACTCTTTTTTCCATCCTGTGCTAACATTCTTAGCAATCACCCCACCTTCTCTAGTCTGGTTACTCAGAAAACAAAAGAAAATACTGCAGTGTGTTGTCAAGGTGAAGATAAAAGCTTGTATTTCTGGCAGTAAAATACCCTAAATGCCTTTTCTTCTGCATCTTGTACCAAAAGTGGATCATATTCTCCTGAGCCACTTAATGGTCTTTGTTTGAAAAGGCACCAAGCCCATTAAAGGCACCTGAAAAATGAGACCCTGCCATAAGGCGCCATGCGACCTTTTGCCGTGTCACTTCAAAGCCCATTCTGGGTGCCACACAGCAATGACCTCTGATGTCTAAAAAAATGTCTGGGGTCAAAGAGCATGATCAGAAGTGCTGCTGTGCTGGCATCAGGCATCCTTGCAGAGTTTAATCTCATGATTAAAAACACCTTGTGCAATAAGTGAGCTGCATTGTACAAGACAAATTCTGAAACATCAGCAGTTTGGTGACGGGCTTTTGTGAGACTTGTCATCAACCAACAAGCATATAAAGGCTTTTGATTTTGTAATTAAAAGGGTGAATTTATCTTGATTGCCCATATGGTAAGGGAGGTTGATTATTGAAAGATATAAGGGATTAAAACATTTGCTGATTATAATTAAGACTAAATTATTCATTGCAAATAAATTATCTGACAAGTTGGCCATTATCCTGCTCCTAAGCTGATCAAAACCAGATCTAACAGTTTCAGTCCCGTAGCTATTTTGCAAGTTATTTCCATGCGTTGTCCATCAATGCAAGATGGATAAGTCTGGAAAAGTTGGACAGTCCTAAAAATTTTACTGCATGTCTAGAAAAATAAATAGCTCCATCTTATGTACCACCTAGTATGACACTCACAGGCATTTTGTGTATCTTCCTAAAAGCTGTTTGGTTGTAAAGGAACTTATTTCCAATGAGAGAGGGGCACAGCAATGCATTTGATGCTTTATTTTCATGTTTCTGCAGAAGTGAGCCTGAGCAGCTGCTGGCAGCAGAATGGTGGCCATGACCTTATGGCCTTTTCCAGGTGTTTCATGCAGCGCAAAACTACAATAGCTCCTTTTCCTTTTATCAGATCAGTTTTACACCCAATAATAGCACTCTCTCTGCCCATACCATCTCAAAGCTTCCTGCTGCTTTCAAAGGATCGGTCTAGCAAAAGCTTTCTGCAGTTCCTGCTGGCAGGTATCTAAGGAAGCAGCATGACATACCAGCTTGCTGTGGCACACCATGGTGGCAACAGGCCTTGGTGTACTGGTGGGATGTGGCCCTTGCTCCGCCAGCCACCTCCTGCAGAGCTGGGACTGGCGCCCTCCCAATTGCTGCCTTGCTGCCCCTGGCTCCTGTCGAGACTCAATAACCACTTGCCAGGTAACACTGCAGGAAAGAAACCCAGGTGAGTAAGCAAAGGCTTTGTAACCGCCAAAACTCCTATCTGTTGCAGGATAACAGATGTCCTGTCCCGTGTCCCAGCAGCCTGAATGCAGTGGTGGCTCTGATGGGGACAGGGCTATCTACGCCCATGTCATGGGATGCTCACGGGACAGAGCTATGCACACCCATGTCACGGGATGCTCACCAAAACCCTTCCTAGTCTGGCGCTGGTGCATCATTAAGCCTGGCACAAGCCCTTGCCAGTGGGCAGGCTGCCATGTGAACAGATGAAAAGCAGCATAACCATGCCAGGGATCTGGCCAACTTCATCTCAGGAGCAACAGCACTGCGGTCGGCGGCTTCACACCTGTGAGCTCTTAGTGCCAAAATGCTTGGCCAATGATTTTAGACTGAGGTTAATATCTGATGGGCCGAATGGTAGAGAGGCACGTTTGTGTCACTGCAGGCCAAAAGCAGATCTCCCTGAACATTTTAGAGGCTGCATGTGAGAAACTGTTAGGTTGATTTTTTAAATGAGCAAAAAGAAAACAATTATTTGCAAGATTTGAGTGTGGATTTTGCCTTTTGGGATGTTTTCAGGCCATTGGGGTTTTTTGTATTTCAGAGTCATCTGATTAGTAATCTTGTTTGAATCTTCATACTAGAGGATGCCTTGCATGACTGGTGTCTGAATTTTGATCAGGTTCTTGAAAATTTTCTGTTTTCAAACCAAAACATCCATGTAAATGCATCTTTCAAGGAAAAATGTCATCCTGTTTGTTCATAATTAGAAAAATGTTTAGGGAAAGCAAAACCTTTTATCTACATTCTAAACATGAACACCGTATTTCTAGCTGGCTAGGAGGCTGTTAGAGTTTGAAGCTGAAATACATAAAATACATTTCTAGGAAAGTGCTGTGCTGTTGACCAAAGCTGCAGTTATTTAGACCGAATCCTCTTGTTGCAGTTCTTTCAGATAGAGGAAAGTGCAAGCAGCAAAACATAAAAGAGACAACTAGAGCAGCCTCTGTCCTTTTTCTTCTCTCTTATTCCTCTCTCCTTTTGCAAGAAGAAGGGAGTAAGAGGGATTGAAGAGGGGCATCATTCACAGAGAATTGTTCTTCTGTAAGTGACACATGTCCTGGGTTGCCAGAGCTGGGTATGTGTGTGTAGATCCAGATCAGTAACTCCAGACTTTGGCCTAATCCAAGCAGGTTTTAGATTTCTCTCCCTCTCACTGCCAGGACACAACTTTGTGTGTGTCAGCGAAGCATGACTGTGAGCACAGCCGAGGCCGAGGAGAGCCAGAGCCAGACCGCATGACAGGCAGCGTGCTGGCGAGCCTGTGGCTGTGCTCCGGCCACCCCTACCTCCTACAGTGAGAGATTAAATGACGAATAGTCAGGGTTGCCACATCCTTGGCCTTGGTGCGATCCTCTGAGATGTGCTGAGATTGGAAAGAAGCAGTTGCAGCCCAGATGGGGTTCCCAGATGTGGAAGTCTGTTTTGGCGTGGTGGGGGGATCGGTACAGTCCCTGACGTATCGGTGTGCTCTGGTGGCGCTGAGGAAATCTGCGTACAATCTCTTCCCTCTGAGAGCAGCAAAATGGCTAAAGGCTTGGGAGAATCCTGCCATGCAAAGGAGTAAAGAGGAGAAAAAAAAAAAAAACATTACTACTTCACACTGAGAGAATGCTGAAGAGTGTGTGCTACCTGGAAGGATCCTTTTAATCCCAGGGAGCTGGTTGGAGGCAAGTGCAGAGCACAAAACTATACTAAACAGGGAATACAAAAGAAATCAAAATCCCCAAATCCATGTTAACAGAATGCTTGCCAAAAGCTGAGACATTGAGAACAGTCTAAAAGCAGAGGTTTTATGGTCAAGAATGGCCTTTTCCACTGATGAACAAAAAGGAGCTGAAGAAATTGTGCTTCAAAGGTCAGAGGGAGAGACAGAAAGAAAAGAGTCCTTGATTAGATAAAGAGAGTAACCTAGAAGGGAATCCCAGAAAAAGGGTGAAGACATAGGAGAAGTATCATAAACAATAAAAAATTACTGACCTAAATCCTAAAGAATGCTAAAATGAGGTAGGGAAATCAAGCAGAGGTTTATATGCTACATTTCTTATGCTGCTTAAAATAAAATGCAGTTGACGGAGCTTAACTCAGAATTTGGATTCTGGGACAACACAAGCTAAACTAATACAGTCTATTCAGTGGCTGTCATTGGTCCAGAGATATTCACTGCAACTGTATTGGAGCACTCCATATCTAAGTAGGGGACCATGATACATAGATCTGTGTATCTATAGACCTATAGAATCATAGAATCACAGAATGATCTGGGTTGGAAGGGACCCCAAGGATCATAGAGTTCCTTCAGGGCCACCAACCTCAGGCCTGGATCTACACAAGTTTGCCCAGGGCCCCATCGAACCTGGCCTTGAACACCTCCAGGGACGGGGCATCCACCACCTCTCTGGGCAGCCTGTTCCAGCACTTCACCACTCTCTCTGTAAAAAACTTCCCCCTAATATCTAATTTAAACCTTCCCTCCTTTAGTTTTAATCCATTCCCCCTTGTCCTGCCATTGTCTACCCTTTTAAAAAGTTGATATTATCTATAAAGACAACAGAGGCAGCACTGCAGGTTCTCCAGCCCCTAAGATGCTCACCACCATACAGATCAGTGCTGGCACCTAGCACACAGCCATGCAGTGAATGTCCATCAGGAACTTCTGGCTTAGGTTATGCCTTTCCCTAGGCATTTCATGCAAGACCAGAATTTCATTTTAGAAGGAAGACTTAAAATAATTAAATGCTGAATATATGATTTAGAGAGTATTGATGGATGAAAGATGTTCATTTCATAAGATGTGATGACAAAATTGGTGCAGATCACTCTGTTGCAAAGGTAAATGGAGAAATACTTTTCTATGCACTCTGTGAACAAAGTAGCGATGTATCTGCAGTAGAAATTTAGAAGGGAGGTGAGCATCTCTGATATTTCTGTTGTGGTGTGATCTTTTGGTTCCTTTTGTATGTGAAGTGAATTTCATTTTTCTGGCAGTTTTGGTTTGGTGTAGAAGTAGTGTTTCAGTACTTCCATTACTGACATACAATAATCAGGGTATATTACCTCTGGAAAAGTTCCCAGTCTAAAATAAACAAGTATTAGGGCTTGAGAAGTAATTCTGTCGGTAGATGAGTCCCAATGCCAGTTATATCTGACAGACAAGAAAAATCAGAACATATAATTATTTTAAACTAATATTTTTATTTATTTTCATACAAGAATTTCAGGGAAGGAGTAAGAATTTCAGGGAAGGAATGGTTGTATGAAAACTGTAACTGGGCATCTTTTATTCTCAAGAAACCCCAAAGAAAAAGAAAGTCATGCGAGACGTAGCAGCAGGGATGACTGGTGAGCTTTTATTTTCATCCCAGAAAGGAGGCTCCACAAGCGCTCTGTTTCTCTCCAGAGAACTGTAACAGTACAGTATTCACACACACGACACACATGCATGTGACACAGCCCTTAAAACACAATTGTTAGTTATTTTCCTTGCTGTGGGTGGGTGAAGCCCCAGTGCTCATAAAATGTCTCTTATAATGGAGAAGTGAAAGACTGTTTGCCCAGTTTAGAGAATACAAATGAGGAATTATTCGAAACTAATTCAATAGCTTTTCTTTTCCCTAAACTGCCATAAAATGTAAAATATTTGATAATACTGCAAACAAAAAAAAATATTGCTTGCACTTTTCCAGATGAATCTGTACAAGTTTCTGCTATATTATACCACAGAGATTTTAACTATATGCTACAAATGATAAATTCTTTAATGCATTAGATATGATTAAACTTATGAAAATGTGCAATGGTGAGCTTAGAAACATACATTTTAGCAGTAGGATTACTCCCTTCCCTCCAACAAAATTTTTATCTATAGCATCAGGAAGATCTACTGAAACTACCACGAGGCCAAGACACAGAATTCACTTGACAGTAGATAAATTAAGATACTTATTTCCTGATAACTAGTGAAAACTTGGTCAACATCCAAATTTCTTTATTTACAGCAGCATCAGAGAGTGGAATGAACAGTTGAGGCTGGATGGTTGGGGCAGAGCAGCCATCTGGTGAAACACAGAGTAAACAGGCTGCCTCTGGGTGTCAGATCTGCCTGGGAAAAGGGCTTGAGTGATTCACCCCAGGGTGTGCTGGAAACCCATCTCCCCTGTTCCACAGCAGCTGGATGTCTCATTGGGAATCTTCCAGGGCAGGTCCTGACCTAACATATTGTAACCCAGGCTCAGTTAAACACATCCCTTCTACAGGCAATTAGCAACTATAAGAATGATAATACCAATAATAACATTGAAATTTGTCTCCCCAAATCCTGCTCTGAACACTTATGGGAATCATAAGGAAGTGTATAAAGCTACTTACATAAACGTGAATTTGCTCAGCAGTTAATGCCTAATAATTGGTGTTTCAGTTTCAGCTCAGATACACACGATTTTGGCAAGAAGTGTCCTATGCTGTACTCTCTTTTATTGCTTTTAGTTATTCCACAACAGAAGAGCTGGCTATAGGTATTGCTTTAGTAGTTGATAGGACAGTAAAACCCCCATCTGCACCAGAGGAGAGAGCAATGCCACCTCAGGTATCCCAAAGGCAAGGGATGACAACTGACATATGCACTTCAGCCATGATTGGGGGAAAAAGAGCAAAGGCCAAACTTCCTAGTGCTCTGCCACGCAGCAGCTGTGCTCCCAGGGTAGGTCCATCTGATGTTTTGCAGGCAGATGTGAAGCCTCTCCCACAGCTCATCCTCCCTGAAAACAACACAACTTTTGTTAGCTGAGCACAGAGACCTAATTATTAGGGCTTCCTGGGTGAAGCAGCTTTTTGTCACTTTGCGATGTGAGTAGCTGCAAAAAGAAAACCAAAACCAAAACCAACCCAAAATATGGCTATCTACCCTCAGGCTGTGCTGCCATGATGGTTCGTGCCAGATCTGCATGCTGCTGGGTCACTGAGCACTCTGGTCCATCCCACTATGGGCTTGCTGACCCAGCCAGAGCCAGTTCATAGCTTTTCCTGATTTTATGTTTACTGCTGAAGGATGGGCAATACATGGTCTGGCATGAAGCTAACCTCTTAATTTGGCAAAAAGCCTGCTACTACAAAATTAATCCATTCATATTTTTAAAAATGATTATGAAACAACAGAATAGGGGCTACAATCCTTTAGAGTCAATATTGGGAAGTCTGAAGTCAGATTAATTTTCTGAATGATATAAAAAGTAATATGTAATTGCCTAAGTGTGATACATGAGTCCTGGCAGTATGTGCTACTGTATCATTTCAGTTACAACTGGGAATCAGAGTTACACCTGATCAGGTGGTATCAGTGTTGAGAGCACCAACTGTCTTTTCACTGGGTTGGTATGAGAAATCTCCATATGTGTTCTTGATAAAGAAAAACACAAGGCTGAGTGGGGAAGTTGGCACAGGGCCAGAGTATACCTGAGCTACTGAAGAAGATGTTTCAGATTATCTCATATTTATGTATTTTAAAAAAACCCCAAACACAGCTAGCAGCCTTCAGCTAGTATTTTACTTGGTTGCTAGTACAGATTGCTAACAAGGATGTGGCAACCACAGATATCATCACAAAATCTTGCACCATGCTAACAATGCTAAAAATCATAACATTCTTGCTCAGGATATTCCATGTCTGAATATAAACCACTTTTCATATTCTTTTTCTCCCTAGGGAACAATTTTCTTGAGCTGGAAAGCCCAAGTTTACTGTAGGGCAAGATGGTCCCTCCGCAGGCCCCATCAACAGCTTGGGAGAGGAGCCTATTACATGACTCTTAGCAAGTGACTTCAGCTCTTTTTCATTGTCTCCTCCATTTCTGTCTTGTCTGTTTTGACAGTAAGTGCTCAGGAAAGGACTGTCTCTAGCTATGTGTAACACCAGAACCTTGATCTCTGCAGCTTGTAACAGCTGGTGAATTTGAAACAAATTTGCCTTCATACGAAAAACACCAGACATAACTAAAACCAGAGGATGTTAGAACTGCTACTTACATTTTAAGAAGTTAATAACAATTTCATGTTCAGAAACTGTTTTCCTGCAGGTAATTTTTCCAGCCCTGAAAAAGGCAGGGTCTTTCTGAAATTGTGTTTAGGAGTATACATTAGGATTATATGGTATATATGTGGATTATATGGATTATATCTAGGATCTTCCTATGAGATAAATTTTGCAGTAAAGAGAATATGCCCCATCCTTTTGTGCCAACATAGTATTTTATTGCCAGATTTACCATGTAGTGCCTAAAAGAGAGACCTTCTTGCATGCTTTCTGAACACTAGCCCCGAGAAGAAAATCTTTGTGCCCAAACTAACTTTTTAGTAAACTTCTCCTCAAGATGCAGAACAGTTAATATTCAGGCTTCCCATCTGAGTAAACAAATTGTACAAGGCAGAATTTCTCCCAGCTCGCACCAGGCATCCCAGTGCCACACAACATCTGTGCCAGTCACCTGCAGCCATCAGAGACACCTGCCCTTGGGAAGTGTCCGAAGGAGTAAAAATGCCATTCTCTCTCCACTGACTTGCAGGAAGACTGGGTGAATAGCCTAGACTAGGCTTCTGCTTTTCAGATAGATAAAGGTGTTGAGATGAATCCTACCCTCAGCTTTCAAATTCTTCTGACTTAACATCAGAGGAATGATATAAAAAGTAATATGTAATTGCCTAAGTGTGATACATGAGTCCTGGCAGTATGTGCTACTGTATCATTTCAGTTACAACTGGGAATCAGAGTTACACCCTTACTCAGGGCTTGCTGTCAATATAAGCTTGCTGGGGGAGTATCTAGGAAAAAAAAAAGAATTTAAAATCTGCAGGGTTGTCTCAGTGGGTCTGCCCCTGTGCCCAGCCCAGGCACCACCTGCCACAGCTTCTGCCTGAGGAAGTGCTGCAGAACTGAGGCTTTAATGCTTTCGTTTGTGGCTATCACAATGTGCAATGGAGTAAGAAACAGCCTGGATGTAGAGATCACAACTGTAAATTTTGCACAACATGATCTGCGTGTTTCAGGCCCTCACCAAAATCTGTGGGGCTCCCCAACAGGCACAGCAGTTTGCCCGTGCAGGAGCCACAGCAGGAGTGGGGCTGGTCTCTTGTACTGAAAGGACTTCATTGCCTATTGCAAGAATATTGATATCACCATGTGTAGATTTAAAAAAGACAGATAAAAAAAGAAATAAATCAAAAGAGAGACAAGAGAGTGAAAGAAGAACCTGAAGGGAGGTTATAGAGAGATAGGTGATGGTCTCTTCAGCCAGGTGACAGGTGATAGGACAAGGGGGAATGGCATGAAGCTGTGCCAGGGCAGGGTCAGATTGGATGTTAGAAAAAAATTTTTTACTGAAAGAGTTGTCAGTGCCTGGAACAGGCTGCCCAGGGAGGGGGTTGAGTCACCTTCCCTGGATGTGTTCAAAGAAAGGGTAGATAAGGTACTTAGGGATATGGTTTAGTTTAGGATGCGAATGGTTGGACTTGATGATCTTAAAGGTCTTTTCCAACCTTGTGATTCTGTGATTCTGTGATTCTGTGAAATGGAAGGGAAGGGAAGGGGGAAGGGGGAAGAGGAAAAGGGAAAGGGGAGAGAGAGAAAGAAAGAGAAAGGGAACGAGAAAGAGAAAGAGAGAAAGAGAAAGAGAGAGAGAAAGAGAAAGAGAAAGAGAAAGAGAAAGAGAAAGAGAAAGAGAAAGAAAGAAAGAGAGAATGAGAAAGAGAGAGAGAGAAAGAGGGGCAAAGGGCAAAAGGGCAAAGGGCAAAGAAAAAGGGGAGGGAAAGACTAAGGGCAAAGGGTAAAGAGGAGAGGCAAAGGGCAAAGGGCAAAGGGCAGGGCAGGGATTAAAAAATAAAGCAAAATCTTACTTTTCTGAAGATTCTGCCACTTTCCTCAGTGCTAACCCAAGAAAAACTCAGAGCTAGACAAGGAGCAGAGCTGTAATAGGAACCACAGGCTTTGCTGGAGGTGATGAGAGGTTGCTGAATTTCGAATTCAGCTTACTTCTGCCGAGAGGCATGTCTGGCTGGGGAAGAAGCTGACTGCCGTGCTCAGTTGGTCTCCCAAAGCAGACTGTCACTCTTGCTCTCAGATGTGTCACATCTTCCTCTCAGATATACTCAGTAAGAGTATTCAAAACGATGAGCAGGACTGGCATGGCAAGAAGTGGGAGAGGTTCAGATGTCTGAGCATCCAATATTTAGTTGAATTTCTGTATCAAGAGATTTTATAAACAACTTGGTAGCATGGTAATCAAAAGTCTGAATTTATGGTCCTGAATGGGACAGGAGTAAGGGACCACTGGTGGCATCCAAGGCTGTGGAGGCAGTTTTTTAATAAACCAGCATACTATCAGATGTAACTGGGGCCCAGGAAGCTTCTGGAGAGTCCTGAGCTGGCATGTGCACATAGTTATATCTCTTGCAGAGTAGTGTAGTGAAGGCAAAAAGCTCCAAAGTAGCTGCTATTGCTCCAATACCAAGCATACAGTGGGGTTGCTGCTCAGTCGCATCTCTGCTTAGTAAAAACTACTGGACTTTCCCAGCTACACCAGGAGTTGGTTTTATGCAAGTCAGAATGAAAAGTAATCCAATCCAGTATACTGACTGCAGACACAGATTAGCTTTGGTGCAGTAAGTTCCCTCTCTCATCATCCCAGCAACATGGACTTGATGAGCTTTATGGGTCCCTTCTAACTTGAGATACGATTCTATGATTCTGTGTTACTGCTGGAACTGGCTTAAAGGGTAAGCAGCAGCTTTGGACATACAACCTGGGTTTCAGCCTTCACTGGGAATGGGCAGATACACCAAGGCTGGCAAGAGCAAAAGCATGTGCTTTTTTCTGCCTAAATCTGTAGTAAAGAAGTCTCAATCTAAAACATGAGTTGATGAAAGTTTGGGGAAATGAGGTGGCTCAAGCCCCTCCAAGCCCCTCCAAGCCCCTGAAGCACCAGTCTATGCTGGTGCTGTGCCTGGCAGCTGGCCTTTTGCCTTACAGCGGGAAAAACATAACAAACACTCTGCCAATGTTCAGAGGTATACAGTGTGATGATGGGGACCCCAGCAAAGCTTTCAAAGCAGCTGACTCTTCTCTTCAAACAAGAACAAAGCCCAGCCAAATATTTCTGCAAGCAGAAATCAGTCCACATGTGAAGCCATCACCAGGCTGCAAGGCCAGCATGAGGCATGGGTCTGAGCACCACGGGGGAGCTCAGGAATCCTTCTCCAGGCACTGCCAAACTCCTGATAAGTGCATGAGTTGGTCTAACTCTGTAGCTACATGCTGGCAACTTGTGTGAACAGGAGTAGGGCCATGCTGCCAGCACTCTGCCCAGTGGAACAGTGATACTGGAGTCCTGTGGCTTCTGGTGGGATGGCAGACTATCGTCATCTACTGTAGCCTGAGTTCATTTGCTGTGCTTCTTAACACTTATTTAGGGTGCAGCACCTTTTCAGAAATAGGGCTGACCAACACAGATGAAAAACCAACAAAAAGGAAGAACAAGAATCCAGCACTTTCCAGCTCCCCAGGCTGTTCCCTTCCCTTGCTGAGACCTGTTTTAAGGGAAACCAATACCACTTCTACCTTAGATATTGTTATTGCCTTCCCCAGACTGCTATGTACTTGCTGATCAGTTTTTTACAAAACCATTGCAGTAGCTCTTACTTCCCAGCTTAACATTTCATTTTGACCATCTTAAACACTTTAGTTTATGTTTTTGTCAATAGGGACTGCAGCTTAATGGGGAGGCTGACCCATGTAGCACATATTCATAGTAACTACGTCAGGTAGTCACATGGAAAAGACATGCCAAAGCCCAAAATGATTGAAATAAAACATGGCCTGTCTTCTGACATGATTTAACAGTTTCCAGTGAGAAATAGCGCATCTGACCAGGCGGTTCTGCAATGACCACCAGCAAGAGCACCGCTGACTGCAGTCTTGAAAACTGAGATAGGAAAGGTTCCCCTGTCACCACCGCTGTAACTCCCATCTCTTCAAGAATAATCTTGCTTGGGAACATCAGTCAGCACCTACTCTGGCACTGGCCTGTGTTTCTCTAATACTTTCTCTCCTCTGGAAAACAGTTCCATCTGCAGCATTATTTTCCTCTTTATCTTAAGAAATTCTTGAAGCTGCTGCTCTCTCTAATTGTTGATTTACCCTCTCATTTACTAGCACTCTGGCAGACCTCCTAGTTGCTGCACAGCAGAGTGAAGCATCTTATTTTTAGAAAAAGTCATATTTTATCTCCTGTTTGGGGTCATATTATTTTCCAGAAATGGCAGATTTTTTTAAAACTTGGTTATTTCCCCCCAACTCCCCCGATACTCTGGTGTAATTAGCACTAAATCAGACACTGAAGACACTACAGCAGAAGGCTGAGATAGGATTTTCTGATAGTAAAAATATGAGAGACTGTGATAAAGATACTTCCGCTCCCAATATTCCCTCCTGGAAACTACAAATCCAGCAGATGAGAGGCCATCTGTGTGGATACCTTGTGATGTGCTTTAACACTAAAACAGTAATGGAGCTGCACTTCAAGGGCCTCCCTTGCCAGCAGCCATCCCTGGAAATCCCCTGTAGGAGTGAAAGGATAGATAAGGACAGTGCCATGGAAACTGCTGATCCTTCACTTACCTTTCCTAAATGAACAAAGAATTGGAGAGTAACTTGCAAAAGTCAACCTAACGAATGAAATCCTCCTAAATCTAAGTATTCTGTGCTCCATTTTAGTGTAATAATTAAGAATTATCAGACATTTTAACACCTCTTTAAAATCTTGAAGACCAGATTTGTTCTACACTTTGACACACCTTTATCCTTGTGTTTTAGAAATGTTTAAAAAACTAAATGAGCTATATTTATGGAAAAAAAAAATCTGCTGTGTAACCCTAGGGCAAAGATAAATGCAGACCAGTGCTGTAACCCTACAACCTTCTTCTAAAGAAAGGAATTTACAGACTTTTGAACATCATGCAGCAAGAAGCTGCCACTCGCAACGCATGAGTCTCATACAGTTGTGAGTTCAGCAGAAATCAGAAAACTTTGCTTCCTTCAGAAGTGGTATTCCACTGTTTTGGCTAATCTAGTGCACTGTGCAATACAGGGGCACAATCTTCTGGTTCCAGCTGTGTCTTCCAAGGGACTTAAACCCTAATTTGAGAAAGAAAAATGCAGACTGCTTCACCACCACTGAAAACCTGCTATACCCTCGCTCTAGCCGGCTGTGCTGCATTTGTTTTTCCTTGGGACAATCTGCATGTGGGAGAAGGAATGACCCTTGCTGCTCTCTGGTGCACTTTTTTGTTCTATTTAAAAATTACTCTCAAGGTTGGCTATTCACCATGCTCTGCCTTCACCACTGAGGATGGTGGTCTATGACTAATTTAATCTAAGGTTTTGCCAAAGTGGAACACACCCTAATCGTGCCCCGCACATACTCTGAGCAATTTGCATTCCTCTCACTTCTGCAACTGCATTGCCCACATCTATCAGTGACACTTTGAATGGAACCAAAGAGCATCCACAAGCTGTCTGGAGCAGGGGTTCGGGAAAACTGTACAGAATCTCCAGTGAACACCCAGAGCCATGACAATACAGCATCTGGGGATTCTGAGTACAATTTTCTCTCTTGATACCCTCTTTCCAAATTCTCCAGCCAGATGCTGTATACTTTTAGCCCTCTGTGGGCATTAGCAGAAGCAATAGCCATCTGGAAATCCAAATGGCTACCAGATGAGTGCCATGACTGCTTCAGAACATGCATGTGGAGGCCCTTGCTTTTACAGAGATCAGGTAGAAGACTGAGCTCACTGACATTTAGCAGCACCATGTGAACTTGTGACTGCATGGGCCTGCACGTGCAATCAGCTACAGGACAGGTTTTCTGTAATTGCCATCATCATGTATTAAAATGCCTTCACCTGTGCTGTCACAGACCAAAGTCTGCAGATTGACTCCAATGGACACTCTTGTATTGATTAAAAACTGATGTTTAACAGCCTAGCCTGTGAAATAAATCAAGGGGAAAAAAAAGAAGAGAGAGACCATTGATTAAATGAGATTAAAATAACAAATGCATATCTGTTTGTAGACAAAGACCTCCACAAGGAGGTCAAACTGTACCACATAAAGTTCAAAATGGATTAGGAGTGTCCCCACACAATTAGCAGCCATTGCATTAAATGAGCTCAGGACACCTCTTTAATTAAACAGCTGCAACTATGTGAAACAGGCCTCACCATCATAGAAAAATGTACCAAAAGTGCCAAATGTACCAACAAGTACGTGACAACACATCCTCTTCAGCAGCTTCAAAGGTTATTTGGAAGCATTAGAATGCTAACAGCTTTCACTTTCTTTAAGAAAACAAACGAGGAAGTTGAATACACACTTACTACAGCCACAATGAGGATGTTCCTCAACTAAACACGCTGTCTTTAGGCAGAAGGGCGGTTAGATTTGTTTTAACTGACAGAATTTAAACCACGATTTACACACGTGATCGCTAGTAAGGTCGTTACACAGAGCTAACCAGTCTAAGAGAAGAAGAAAACCTTTTCTTTTCCCATTGGTAGCTCTGTTGAACTATAGAGCTTACTTGACATATAAATGCTAATTGATTTGCATGCAAACTGTGATTTTGTAATGGACAGAGATCACTCCGCACAGAGGCAATGACAATGTCAGGTGGTTAGTTTACTTCCATCATATATATTAGGTACTGCAAGTCTTAAATGACTTCCCTTTGGAGAAATACAACAAAAATTAGCTTTTCAAAAAGAAACTCAGACCACTGAAGTGCAAAATGAAACATAATGAAGCAAATGGTTTATAAATGGGTGTAAAAGGGTCGATCAGACTACAAAAAAACCCTTATTTAACAACAGTAAAGATTAATAACTCATCACTGTTTTCAGTTTAAAAGTACCACTTTTGTATCTGTCATGTGGTGTAAAGAAATCTCTGATTTTCCAGATTGAACAACAAAAGTACTCCAGAAGTTCATAAATACTCCACTTAAAACAGAATGTTACTTATGGTGTTTTATAATGTTTTGTTTATAGTAAGTGCTTGAGTGACAAAGGAAATGTTAAAATATTAAGAAAAATAAAATGCAGTTATTTCCCTGCACGAAGTGTATAGACATTCATTTCAGTGACATTGTACTGCACAAAAAGGTGCAGAGAAACTTGTCTCCTACTTTAGACAAAAGACCATGCTTTTTCATCTTCAAAACATGTTTATGACAGATGTGTTACTGTAGGTACCAGTGTTTCTTTAAAATGTTAGTGTTGTGTAACCTACTTATTAATTTGGTTTTGCGTTCTGAAGTCAAACCTGAAGAAAGCACACATATGAAATTCCTGAAAGAAACCCACTCTTTCTGGTGAAGCATTACATACTTTGTCTTGAATTTTTAAAACTTGATTATTTCATAACAAAATTCCAGTAGAAGCACCATTGTTTTTCTTGATGGAGCAGAGAAGTCAGTTCACAAGTAGTGTCTGCTTTGATCGTGTAACCACTTGTGCACAGGCGTAGCTTTTGTAGCGTTGATAGTCCCACTGAATTCAAGGGGATTCATTATTTGCACTATGGGCATTTTGTGCATCTGCATTGGCTGTATTTGAGCCATTATTGTAACAGAAAATTTTTCAGAGCTGACATTAAAAAAGTTCAGTTGTATCATCTTGCCAATGCCTTTCCATTTTAATAACAACATGGATAGCAAGGCCTGCCTGCCCAATGCTATCCCACTGACAGGGAAAACAAGGACTTCCACACCATTTACTCCCGACCCAGATGTTCTGCAGGCTAGCGGTGCACAGCTTACACCAAGGCCAGGCTGTAGCCCAGGGAGAGCAGGCCGGTCCGGGACAAAGGTGATAGAGCAGCCCCGCTGGACCGCAGCATGGCTCCCGGGTAAACGCGGCCTCCCAGCTTAAGTGGTCACAACCACCCGGCACACCTGGGGACCCCTGCCTCCAGGGTAAGAAGGCCGGGGAGACTCACTGCTCCCGGAGCCCCGCTCGCCTCCCGATCCCGTCCGTCCCGGCTCGGCCCGGTGCGCCCAGCTTGCGCGCTGCCCGGCCCGTGCCGACCCGCCCTCTTCCCTTACAAAATGGGGGCCGAGCAGAGCGCCGTTGCCTCTTGTGTCCGGGCTGCAGCGCCTCTGTTAGCACCGGCGCCTCCGGCCGCGCTAGACCCGCAGAGCGCGACAGGGCTCGGCGGCGCCGCGGCCTACGTGCCCCTCCGCGGGTCCGGCCCCAAGCGCTGGGCCGCGTCTCCCGCGGGAGGCGGAGGGAGCGCAGCCGAGTGAGCCTCCCCACCGCTCCTTCCCCCTCCTCCCCGTCCACTTCAGGCTCTCCGCGCAGCTCTCCGCAAGGCCTCTTTGCTCCGCGCTGGGCCGCGCGGCAGCCCTTGCCTCCGCCCCTCAGCGTTGGCTGCCGGGCCGAACGGCGGCGGAGTCACGGCGGCGGCGGCCGGGTCAGAGGGTAAAGGTTGCTCCCCCAGCATCCTCCGTGGTGGATACTCAGCCATCTTGGATCCGCGGGACAAGAAAATTCATGCGGTGAGTCCGGCCCCAGCCGCCCCCTCTCCGGCCCCCGCCACCACCCCGGGCCCCGCTGTCGTCTCGGCCGCGGGCTGATGAGGGAGCGCCGGGCGGCGGCGCGGCTCTCGGCGGGGCCCTGCGGGCCTGGGGCCGTCCCGCCGGGTTTCCGTTTGCTTTTGTCTCCGAGGGGGAGCGGGGGGGACGCGCGGCGCCCGAGCCGGGAGCGCAGCCGCAGGCCCGACCCGGCCCGCCGCCCCTCGCCCTGCTCCGCGCCTGCGAGAGGCGGCGGCCGCCGGTTGCAGCTCAGGGGCCGGCCGAGGCCGCGGCCCAGCGGTGCCTGGGCCCCGCATCCTCCGCGGCCGCTGCTGGCAGTTCGCCCCGCGGCCCGCTCGGCCCGCCCGGGACGGCTTCTTCCCGCCGCCGCTTCGCCGCCTGCCCCAGCCCGGCCCGGGGCCTAGCAGCGGCCGCCTCCGTGGCCTCCCTTCCCGCCCCCGCCGAGCCCGTTTCCGCGCTGCGTCTGGGGGTTCGCTGCCGCCCGGCTCCCGCCTGCCGCCTTTCCTCGGGCCCGGCGCCGGGGCAACGAAACCTGCCACCCACGGCCGGGGCTGCTGCCGGCCCCGCTCCCGGGCGGCACTGGTCTACGCGCCTCGCCAGAGTGGCCTTGCGGCCTGTTCGGCGGGGCCCGGGAAGGCCCGGAGTGAAGAAGGGGGTGAGGTAGAGGTGCGGCTGGCTGGTTTTCTTTCGAAAAAAACCATTTTTTTCGCCAGCGCCTTTTCCCCTCTGCTCCTGGCTGCGGCTCAGGCGGTGTGTAAACAGGTCCTGGTGCTCCCTCGGACGTGTTCGTAACACTAACTTGAAACGGACCGAGTCGCTTTCCCGAGCGCTGTCCCCGGAGGAGGGAGGCGGCCTTCCCCTGCCCACCAGGGCGGCCGTTTGAAGCTTTGACGTGACCCTGCCCCGGCGGGGAGCGTACAGGTGCGGGCTGGGGGCGGGGGGGCGGCAGGGTGACAGGTTAGAGATGGGGATAAAAGAGCGGTGGGGAAGGGTGCGAGAGGCGGTGTTTACTCTCTTGTTAGTGCGGGTGTGCTGGTGGAAACAAGGATTTGCTTACAGGTACCGTAGGTTTAGCGTTTCTGTTGGGGTGGGATGGTTTTGGTGTTTTTTGGTTTTTTTTTTCCGAAGTTACCTGCAACTTTGTTGTGGAGGTTTTGTAATATGAGAAAATTAAAACGTGATTGTGTTAGGTGTGTTAGCTACTGATCCACTTCTAGCACAAGCGTGTTTCTGTTTCTGCAGTAAGTCTGCTTTATCAGGGAAAAACTTGCTTCCAACTTAGCACTATTTTATACCCGAGGAAGATAGGAATGTTTTGGGTCTCCCCCTTGTATATATACGTGTGTGTGTGACTTGAGTGTATGAAGATGTTCCTGTGTGCCTGCATGGCAGTAACATCTGGTGCTGGTGACTCGCTGCTAGTATTAACTCTTCAGCTAGGGGAAGGGAGTTTAAGATGATCAGACATGCTGTCACATCAGTTAGTGGAAACCTCTGTGTTTCTGGAAACTTGGATGTGTTTCAGACTGTTAAAACTTGTAAAGACCTGCAAGAGCAACATAATTGTTTAGGTTTGTATTGCAAAGGCATCTTTGCTCGGATCTGAAAGAATTGGTGTGTGTGTGTTGATGTACTTTGAGTACTTATAGTTGCATGTTAATAGAGCTAAACTCACAAGATCCAGTTTTGTGATCTTGAAGACTATGTTTGTGTCGTGTCCCACCCCCACCACCCCCCTGCCCCAACTTCCGCTCTTGTTTATGTTGAGAATTCAGTTTGAATGCTAAACTTCAAGGTGTCAACTGCTTCTGATTTTAGGAAGGGATTTGAATACTCGCTATCATGAGCTGACTGACTTGACTTGCAAGGGTATTTTCGTTTCACTTTCAGGAAGCTGTTGATAAAGCTAAGAGTGTAGTAGTAGATAAACCTTGTCTACACGGCTCTTCTAGAAACTTAATATTGCTGTCAAAGTAGTTGTTATTGTAAGCCATTTGTGTGTCATTCTACTAACAAATGAGAGCAAAAACCCTTGACTAAAAACGGGAAAAAAACCCCAACCAAACCAAAACCCACCAAAAACCTTACCCTCTAGTTTATTTTAAAAAAAAAAAAAAACTTTAAAAGAATTGGTATTCAGTGGAAAAAAATAGGGCAGTTGGTATGTCCTGAAGTTTGATGGTAAAAACCAATCCCCATAGTGTCTGTTTATACCTGAAAAATTTGTCCTGTTCCTCAGCCCCTCTATGTGAAAGTTGTGTGTGCCTGCAGTGGAATGGCAGCTCTCAGAAAGTATTTGCTATGCTTATAAACGTGTTTCTGTCTAGATAGAGATTAGCTCTGCAAATAGAAACATCATTGGATTTTTAGCCTCTGCTGTAGCTTTTAAAAAATATTTTTGTGTTGGTGCAAGGGCCTGTCTGTTGTGTAGTAATTGCAAAGTTGGAACCTCATGGTAGTTTTAAAATAGTCTTGTATCATAACTTTGTTTACTCAAAAATATCTTGCACCTCCTTGTTCTTACTGATTCAAGAAGTGAGTAGAACTTAAATACACCATAGTTGAATTAAAGTAGAGGTTTCTTGCACCTGGCTTTCCGACTTGATCTGGAAACTTCAAAGAAACATTGACTTGCTTGTTTTGTTTTGAGGTAGTATAGAAAATGCACCTAAGCTTCCAAGTACAGGATTTTGTTCTAAAGTAAGGAGATCCTTGTATCAACTTTTAAACTTTTTACAACTATAACTTCCCTGAAAGATACTACATGCTCGAATAGCACCTTAAAATGTATTCTTAAAAAATATTCTAAAAATGTTAAATTCTTGGCAGAATACTTGCCATATTTGTTGTGTGTGTTTTTAAATGTTAGCTTAGCTGGAAAACTCTGTGCCATTATATACAAATAGTGCTGTAGTAAGTCAAAGGAATATTTTTTTGCCACAAATGATTGCTCTCTATGTGATGATCCTTGTCTTTTAAAAAAATAATATATAGGAACTAGTTGGCTTTTGACAACAAGCAAAGTTAGGTTAATTTGGGCTTTTGAGGTATAAATAAATAAAAAATTGTATGTAAATACAACAAATCTGCTAATGTTTTTGCCTGAAATTTATCCTGAGGTCTCAGAGACACTGTTCTGAACAATTCAAAATAACCTGTTTCAGTTGTGTTTCCTGGTCAAAGTTGTCTTTTTTTCTTAATATTTCCAAACATGCTTTAGCAGGTATGTTCTGTGTTTGTGTGTGTTGCATTGGTCTCCTGATGCAGGTTCCTGTAAAAACCTACGAACAACTGAAAGTTTGTGGGTAGTCTCATTAACTTAAAAGCCCCTACTTGCATGTTGACAGTTAAGTTCACACATGGAAGTTCTCAGGATGGATGCTGTGTGCTGCTGACAGCTGTGTTTTTACTGAGCTTTGTAACAGTGTAGGAAGAATTGTGTCAAATGAAATTATTGCACAGTAGGATTTTTAAAAATTATCTTTATGGTATTATTTTGTTTTTAGAGGTGTGTGTTTACCAGACGTGCTCTGTGCTAATCAGGAAGAGTTTTCTACATAGCATTTTAATCTTTGTATTTGTATCAGCAAAACATTTTTTTTTTAAAAAAACCAACCAAAAACCCCAAAGAAAATGCTCAGGTTGCCTTTAATTTATAATTTGTCTTTAATTTATAATAGTCTGCTGAAAATTGAATATTTTTATTGTGGTAGTGTTTACTAGCTCAGCTTCTGGTCTGGTTGTACAATAGGCCCTAAATCAAGATGTAAATGATTTGTGCCCAAGGAGGTTACTGAGCTTCCCCCCGACCCCCATTTGTCTTGAGATAGCATTGGTTATCAGTAGTGTCACAGAAAACTGTGCATTATTTTTTCCCCTTGACTTGCTTTCTTTGCCATCTGACTGCTCTTTACACTGCTAATATGTTCAATTTCACAACTCTCTACATTTCCTAGGAGGATTCCTTTCAGATTATGCTGGTAGGTTAAAACTTGATTATAACTGAGACTTTTTTCAGACACATCCTTCTCTTGTTAAATTGCACTGTAGTAGTTGATTAGAAATTCATTAAGGAAGTAAAACTCTGTTACTCATGATTCTTTTTTGTTGCAGTGAGTAGTGTGAAAATGCCTCAGAAGTTCACTAAAGTTCTGCCTTCAAATATTTTATGCATTTGAAACCCATGATGGATGAATATAATTGGCTGATGTCAAGTTATTTGTAAAAAGGTATAGTTTATTTAAAATGGAAACTAGTGTAAAACACCACATATTTGTGGGAAGTAAAGTAGAGACTCCTACTTTGTGTTACTCTCAGTAGGTTGCAGTGGTATTGTTTGTCCTTAAGTGCTACAGAACTATATATCCATGACACTTTCATTACAATCTAAATGTGTGTGTGCTAAAACAATAGCAAGGAGTTTCCAGGCACCCAAAAGAAGCTGCATGATTAATTACATTAAAACTACCACAACTGTTTTAAATTATAAACTGTTCAAACATTTGAATTTGCAGGCAACTTTTTTGGCAAACGAGTGTTTCTAACGCTGCCTACATAATGCAGATGAAGATAATGTAATATACATTTTCTGATCTAAGGATTGTAGGAAGATGCCCATGCTAGTGCAAAATGAGCAACTAGTGCTTCTGTCAGTGGACTGTGTACTTGTCATGCAGTCTATATTACTGCATGAGTTTTTTCCTAAGCTTTGCTGGAATACTAGATTTCCCCTTCTAACCTGCAGAAACCATGTATTATTTGAGATAGACTGATTATTCTTTGTAACTATTTTAATGTTTTTTTAATTCTAATTGTGAAAAGTGTTCTTGCAAATGAAGTATTGGGATAGCACTGCAATGATGAAAAAAGGGTCTGCCAACCTTCTTTCTATTGCCCTGCTGTGTAGGGGATTTAGGTATATGCTTGGAGCCTTTCACTGTTCAGCAGTAATGAAATTTATGGGAAAGCACTTGTTGCATATGAGTGTGATTATAAAAATAATGTATAAAGCAGGAAAATAGCTGTAAAGCAGGATATTTTATGTACTGATGAAAGTAGGCTAAAAAAGTGTATGGAAGAAGGTTGTCTTTTGAGAATGTATACCATGCTTTGTGGTATGCAGAATTGGAAATCTGAAAGGTTTTCAGAAAGAAAGTTAAGCTGTAGGCCGTGCCTCTTTTGAAAGACTAAAGACCTGATGGGGAATTCTAGATGTTAAAGGTACCTTGTAAAATTGTGTCTGTCTGTGAAACTGCTTGCAGTAAAAAATATCTTCTATTATGAGATATTTGATTGATTTGTTGCAATCTCGATACTGTTCTTTATACTGTGCTGTGTGATGTACCTTCTACATGTCAAGAGCATCATTGTGGAATAGAAAAGTAGCTTATGTTGAAATCTTAATTTGTTGGCTTGTTCTTTAAGTGTGGATGCACATTTCTAGTAAATTGATTATTCAGGATCAAATGGATTAAGATCAGCGTTACAAACATGAATAAGTCACTCTCTATTTCATAGTGGAAGCTGAAGTAAATTCAGGTTCCGGTGCTATTGTGATATGGAGTTAATAACTTTTTTTTAGGAAACTTTTTGGCACATTCAGGATATGTTTTGGGTAATAAATGCATAATCTGTTTTCCCCCTAATTCATAGAAGTTCAGTTATATAAGAACATGTGTGGTATTGGACATCTGATGAAACAGGAAATAGCCTGAATTTCTTGGAAGGATCAAATGCAGTTTTCAAGAGATTGATGTTCTTCTGAGCTCTCCTTATCTCGGGTAGATGTGTATTGACTACCAGCAGTATATGCTAGATGGCAAGTAGAGTTTTCATTAGCTGTGATCCTGAGCTTGTATTTGTCTCCGTAAGGCACACAGCTTTAGTTTAAATGACCTATTTATTTATTTTTCTAAAAACATCTGGAAATTCTTTTAGGGTCCTAAATCTAGATTCAGTTTCAAGCCTCCCTTTCTTAAATACACTGCTAGACTGCATTTGTTTGTATACCAACAGCTCAATGGGACATGAAAACTGGGATGTGACCGTGTATAGGTCTGGTTGGGAACCAGGATTGACTTGCTGGTAACAGGCATCTTTCATTGCACCATAATTGCAGCAGATGTGTATTCCACTGTACAGCTGCTGGCCTTTACTAGTGAATACCTGTATCTGCAGAATCCATTTTGCAAAATAAAAATATTTTGAAAGGTGCATTTTAAAACTAAATGTGGTCTACAGGCCATCCTGTTAGTGTACTTAGCAAAGAGCCTGAAGAGGAGTAGTGTAGGCTGCAAATGAATAAACAGTGGTAGTAAAATCTGTTGATAGTAGAATGTGCTTAATGGATTGTTTTATGTCTGTATCTGCAAGAAATAGGGGAAGCAACATTGATAAATTCAGGTTGGGTTGATTTGAAGATGATGATGCATGACTGCAAAGTTAGCTGTAATCTTTTTAAAAGTGTTAAAAATGAGAGGAATGGTGAAACTTTGAGACGGTGAGGTAAGAATAGAGTTTTACCCAGGCAAATGCATGCTAGGGTTCATTCTTCAGTATCTGCTGCTCTTCAAGGAAAGCAAACACCAAGGAAGCTTTGATTCAGTTTTTCTCAGGAGGTGTGATTTACATGATTGCTTGGTTTGTCTGTCCCTCCCCCAGTGGGTGTATATATGTGTATGTATATATAAAAAAAATATAAAATATATTTCAAGTACATATGTTAACTCAAAAGTTAAGCATTTAACTCTATGCTTAGATTTATATATGGAAACTTAGAGAAATTGAGTCTCAAATTATGGTCCTACCAACCTCATAGAATTGTGTCTAGGTTAGAGGGAGGAAGTTCAAATTAGTGTTCCCTCTTGGAAAAGATAGTCAGACCCTCATGTAATATGTATTCTGTAGGATGATGGCTGGTCAGGCAGACTTCCAGAGTGTCTGCACCACAACTCTTTCCCTGGAGCAGAGGGGAGAGAGAGAGTCATGAAAGAATGTGGAAGGAAGTTGGGGGTTATCATGGTGTGGGAGCAATATGTAGAAACAGAAGAAATCTGTAGGAAACTAGGGGGTTTATTAATTCTGCTGCTCATAGAAGAGTATATGTCCATGGTTAGTAGTGTGTTTGGGTTTTTTGTGAACCCAAATTAACTTTCTTTAGTCTCAGATGGGTCAGTAATTTTTGGGATTGTCAGGAGAGAACTCTAGTCTGAATCGAATCTAATATTCTGCTCCAACTGAGCAGTTGTGCTCAAAGAACATTGATGTGACTGTCCATGGCTCTGCAACAGATTCCAGTGCAGTACTTAATTTTGTAATGTGCTTCTAAAAATAAGTGCATAGTCTTATGTAACACTTCTTGTATTGTTAGCACCTAGAGGCTTCATCCCCACTGGTATGAAGCGAAATGCATCCTACTTAATTTTTGATTGTGGGTATTTACATCTGAATTATTTTCCCTGTCAGTGCCTGTGGTCAGACAGTAACTTTACTTGTGTTTTAGGAATATCACATATCTTGTTTGCTCAGTTAGGTATGTTCCTCCTCTGCATTTGCAGAGTTCTACAGTATTATTTTGGCATATCTGCACAAAATGACAGTTTGAAAGCACTGTTATGTATAGCGCAGAAGACACTTGTTTCTCTAGTTTAAAGAGGCCCAAAGAATTCCTGCTCACAGGTACATGCATTTCATATGGTACGCTTTCTCAGACACTGCTCACATAATCTGGCTCTGCACTGCAACTTTAAGAGATCTGAATGTCTGTGGCAGACATGAAAAGGAGGTGCTAATCTTATTAATACAACTTTGAGGGCAAGCTTGAAATATGGTTGAACATAAACTTCACATTTTTCAGTATTTCAGGTGACATTTATGATGAAATTATACTATTCTCTTAGCTGTTGTACACCTCTTGCTCTAGTCTTGCAATGTTTTGATCTCTTTAATGTGACTTTCCTCCAGCATTTTGAATTCAGGCTGCAAGTAATGTGTTAAATGATAGAATGCAGTGTCTTGCTGATAGGATGACACCTATGCAGAACAAACTTGTCATGTAAATAATTTAAGGGACAGAAATTGGATTTATCAAGAATTATAGCTTTATTAGAGCATAATTTGGTTCTCATTTTTCATCACTTCATGAAGTAGATGCTACATACTTATGTTAAGAGCACAGCTGAAATTTCAGAGTAGAGGTTCAAAAACCGGGTCTCAGAATCGAAAGCCAAAACAGAGATCCATTGTTTGTTCTATTACTGTCCTTGTACAAGTTAATTTTCTTTAATACTGTTTAGTGACACACCAAATGCTTCATTTTACAAGGCACTTCTCTTTCCCTGAGGGATCCCGTAGTTCAGTGGAGAGGGAACTCAAAGGGATCTAAGGTCTGAAGGAATCAACACTTGTAAAACTGAACAAACAGTATCTTCGTTAGGTTGCATCTTTGGGAATAAAGAATTTTTTGTAGATGTTTTTAATGACTGTTTTATCTGAACAATTAAAATTATTTTATCTCCTGCTAGTATGTATGGGTCTCATATCCAAAACTTTGGGGCTGGGGAATTACTGTCAGTTTTTGGACCATGGAGGTCATGCTACAAGTCTACAAAATTTGTAAAGCTTGGTATTTACCACACTGGTAGCCCTTGCTTCAGTGAATGTTATCCTTGGCAAAGTATAGGTTACCTTTCTCCTTCCTGATGCCAAACAGCATATATAGATATTCTGATAGATAGGTGCCACTCCCACATGGATAGTGAGAGTGGGCAAGAACAGTAGGTGACAGCCTGCTGTAAGGCCTGTCATTCTGTGCCTTCACAGCTTTCTTGTGGATCTTAAAGAAAACCTCTTTCCCTCCCTATTTGGAGGGAAAAAACCACAAAGCACTGCACCACCCATCTTAGAGGCCTGTGGGGTACCATCCCCTTATCCTGTCGATGGGGAGACAATCCTGCATGTTTTTGGGAATTCATGAGTATGCCTGGGAGAGGAAGGAGTAGGGTGTCCAAGAAGAAACCACTGTGACTCGATTTTTGCCTTGTGAATAGCAGTGTTATGTATTTTCCTCAGTTCTGGGCTTTCCAGAGACCTGAATCGCAGCTGGAGCACTGTGGCTCTGGGGGAAGGAAGAACTCCCAGGTGCCATGTTCTCTGTGTAGAAAGGGCAGGACTGTGGAGCAGTCGTGTCCTAGCTGTGGTGGAGCAGGCATATACCTTTGGTAGGCAAAGCAAGGAGCAGGAGGGCAAGGGGAGGGAAAACGTCCCAGAAAGGAAGAGCCTGTCTGGGCCAGGCCGTGCAGTGCTGTGCCCAGTGTGTCAGCCCAGGCCTAGCCTGTCAGTTAATACTGTGTTTGTCAAGGAGATGTGCAATGTTTTTATAGTAACTACGTTCCTCTCCTCTCGCCAGTAGTGTTTCCTCTTTTTCTAGAGTAGAAATCCAGGGAGACAGACACAAGAATAACACATCAGTTGTGTGTTTCAGCATTTTATGCGCCCTGGGCTTTTTTTAAAGAATGCATCCCAGAGTTTCCTCACCACAGCTATCTCTCATCCGTCTGCCCACTGGTAAGAGAAGACTGCTGATGTCATGGAGGCCGTGGTGCTGTTATTTTACCACTGAGTCGTCTTGGTCTGGTCTGAGCAGGACTCTGTCAGGAAACAGTTGGTATCACTAGGTTCATGGGTGGTTTGTTAGGGGAAGGGAGGTTTGTGAAAAAGAATTTACTATTTATTTTTGTGTAAAGAGTCAGGATGTGCTTTTTTAACCTTGCACACTTAACTGTCCTATTAATATAATTTAATTTTGTGAGGTTAGTTTTTGTCCTGTACTGCCAATATAACTTGCTATTTATTGAAAGTTTTAGAATTTTTGAGGAGGACGGTCCCCCCCTTCCCTCTCTAAGTGAAACGTTGACATTTTTTGCCAGGTTTATTCAATGTCTGCCTTTTTGACTTGGAACATATAGAATAAATGGATAGGCTTTTTATTGACTGACATGGGGTCAGAATGAGCTCACATCATTCTAATGTTGCCCTTGCCATGCCACTCTGAAATTGTGTGGGTATGTTGTGATCCTTTTGAGGTATGGATATTTTGGTTGTGAACATGTCTTCTGTGAAAACTATTAGTCACTAATAATTGTAGTGACACTTTATAATATCTGTTACTGTTTTTACTGGAGAGGAAGAAAGTGTGTAAAACCCCAGGGGAATGACAGATTTGCTTAGAAGGTAAGCTTCTGAAATTGTTATGCATGAAGAGCATTTAAAATAATCCAGTTGTCAGTATTAAACTCTTAATACTGAAACAGGAAGAAAAAGTAAAGTTAAAACGGTCTTGACTAATCAGTTGTCCTCATGCTTTGCAGTGTCAAACCCGGAAGATGTACCAAGGTTTGCCATGGTTGACAAAAGAAAACTCCTTTTGGTGGTGTGTTTCTTCTCTCTGAATGCAGCTACCATACTTCTGCCCACATTATCCTTTTTTTTCTTTTTTTCTCCTCATTTCTCTGAAGAACCACTTGGTATTCTTCTCTGAGGTGGCAGTGCTGTGGTGTCAGGGTAAGGATGCTGTCTTGGAACAAGATGGACAGTTGCTGGTAAAGCGAGATTGGTTTGGGTTCCACAGCCAGGTCTTACCATTCACTGGAAACTCACCAGGTCCTGCCCCTGGCAGCAGTTTGACCTCTGTGGACACTGTAAAACCGGCAGAATGAAATTGGCAAAAATCAGATTTACTAATGACTAGGTTACTAATGGAAGTATGTCCCTTGAGGAAGAATGAGATTTCTAGTGATGCTTTGTAATTGTACCGCTTGTTATGAGGAGCTAATTTTAATTTGGTGTTGATGTGTGAAGTGGTAGTGATAGAAGTCTATGCAACACTGCTGAGGTGGTCATATCCCTCACATTCATTTTGTAATACTTCCTGTATGGGTTTTGTGATATCAAATATGCTTTGAAATTTCAGCTATTAAAAGTTTAAATTATTTTCACTTAGTGCAAGAAGCTTTGAATTGTGTTACTCTATAAATCCAGAGATGAGCAGCTACATTCCATCAAGTGATGAAGGCGTTCCTAGTGTTAATATACACATATGATGCTGTGAACTTAATTTTTATCTGAAGACAGGGTTTTAGATAAGCACAGAACACTTTAGTTAGCCTTTTTATTTTTTTTTTTTGGTCTCCTGTGCTCCCAGCATGCCTCCTTTTTCTACCTTTTGTATTCTTTTGGTTTGGTTTCCTTTTGTCTCTGTATTTTTCTTACTCTTTTTCATCTATTCTTTTCACTCTGTTTCTTTGCTTTCCCCAGTGGTTTAAGATTGAAGTTTTAGATTACCTCATTGTTCTTCCTGATGCTTAGTCTTTGTATTGCCATGTCATAAACTTGTCTCATTTTCAGTTCATAAACTGAGAGGGATGTAGGTCACTGTTTATATGAGCATTTGAAGTTTTGCTGCAAACAAACCCCTCCCTCAGTGGGTATATAAACCCCTGCTTCCGTGACTGTTAAAATTGCAAACTCAAGGCAGTCTGGGTTTAAGAGATGCCGGAACAAGGTTCTCTTTCCTAGTTTTAAGTCAGATTCCATCTGTGTATCACTACTATATAGGTTTTTGATCACATGCTGTGTTTCCTACGGACTCTGGCCTCACTTGCTGAGCAGGATGCATGGTGTTTGCTCATTGGGTTTTTTCTTCTTTAGTCCCGTTATTCAGATCACGCTATCGAAAATAAGTAAATTCTGGATTAATGTTTTTTCCCCCAGTTTCTTCATCACAGTTTCATGGAAATACTTTATAGTATGTGTTTGAAATGGTGAGCCAACATAAAAATATAACTGAGGTGACAGCTGTGTGTCACAAGTAGAGAAACTGAGGCATTGGCTTAATATTTCATAACAGAAATACCTTTAATTTACAGCTGTGAATGGTCAGTGCTTCTGCATAAACTTGAAATATCTTAAGTGGAAGGCACTTGTGAAAATCTTAGTGTGGCTCCCCCAGCATGATTTAAAAAAAAAAAAAGGACAAGCCTTAAGAAACAGGCATAAAAACAGTTCATGTAGGTATCAGACATCTTAGCTGGACACATTTCCTTTCTATAGTCTCTTGTCTCATTAATTAGAAGAGCATAGAGGTACATCTGACAATGGTCCTTGGTCCACTGGCTGTACAGCAAAAGAATGAGGAAATCTAGGGATGGTGGGTGTGAGTCCAGGGTCCAAGCCTCTGCATGCTGTAATGTCTGGGTCTTGGGGACTCTGCTTTCCCATCAGTGCTGAACGTGTCTGTCTCTGTCTTTACAGTTTCTTTTTCTGTTCCTGTTCTGAACTTTGATTCCTCTTCTGGTTTCCTCCTCCCCTGTGTCCCCACAATGGCACCCAAATGATTTTTAAAAGAATTAAAGTATTTTTCAGTCCTCAGATGAAGTGTTGCTAGCCATGCTGTGGACAAGCTTACGTGAACACCATCCCACAGAGGTTTTGTGCAAGAGTGAAACGCGTGTGGTAGATCAGCAGAGAGAAGTTGTGAAATTCTGTGCGTTTGCTGCATAGTCTGAGAGTGCAATGGTGTTGCAGAGGCTTACAGCTGAAGTAAACTTAAGCAGGTCTTCCTTGTGCTGGTACATGTTTTTGGTTGGTTTTTTTTTCCAGTTTAAAAATATTAATAAATGATTGAGCTATCATAGCTACTTAAAACAAAAAGCCAACCAAAAATATGCAAATAAATCTGACCAGCTCAGCCTGAAAGATGGTTGAAGGATGGTTGTTGGAGCGTAAAAGGCTTGTGCATTCTGTAATTTGGCTAAGTGAATGAATGTGGGGTCTTAAAGCAATCACGAAGATTTTTCAAATGCAGTAGTACTGCCTGTGCTGTCTGTAACAGTGCAAGTTGCCCTTAAAGTAAACCCAAATTGTATGTTTTCATACCTTTTTCTTCTGCCATAGTAGAGCATTTGAAGGCAATTTTAAACAAGGCCCAGATCAAGATGTGTTTTGTGTTCATGTGATATATTGTGCAGTTCTCTGAAGATGGAGTATAAGAGTTATAGAAAATTTCTAGAAAATAATTAATATAAAAGTGTTGGAAACCTCAAATTACAGGACTGTTTTCAGAATTCCTAATTTTAAAACATGATACAGTTTTCAGTGAGTTATCTGCTCAAGATTTCCCTTGAAATGGGTACTGGAGTTAAATGCTCAGAAACAGGTTTTTTTGTGCTCTCAAACTTACTTTTTTTTTTTTGTTTGCTCTCTGAAAAGAAGTTTCACTTAAGGAGAGATGTTGTACTCTAGGAAAAAAAAAAAAAACCAAAACTTGGCCTGTAAACCTCTGAGAAGATTACTGGCTTTTATAAAAATGGATTGGAAAGCAGGGATTAACTGTAACTTCATAGTTAAGGAATGGCAACCATTGCTACATTAAAAAAAGTTAGTGTAGATGAAGATAATTCAGTTGTAAGGGTATAGGAGGGTTATGTAATGAGGAAAAGGGAGAAGCAATTAAGAGAAAGTGTCTCTTAGAAGAAAGTGAATATTCACTGGTGAGGTGAAGCTTTTAGCTTTATTTGGTGCATTCACGTACATTAAAACTAAAAGATAATTTTCTTCTCGTTGCATTTTACAAGTGAGGTAGTTAATACTCAGACTCATCTGTAAATATTTGAGCATCAGTTTAAGATTCATACTTAACCCATGTATCTTCCACTTAATTTTAATGCTTGAGGTGAAATTTTTCTTCTGACTTGAGCTGGCTGAAAGGCAGGCAGGCATCTAAGCTGCTGGAAGTCTAGGGAAAGACACGGAAGAACTTCTGATGTGTCCTACTGCATGTGGGTCAGTGCAATTCCAAGCACTGCTACAGGCTGGGTGGAAAATGGATTGAGAGCAGGACTTGGGGGTGCTGATCCATGACAAGCTCAGCATGAGCCAACAGTGTGTGCTAGCAGCTCAGGCCAACTGTGTCCTGGGCTGCATCCAGAGCAGCATGGCCAGCAGGTCAGGGGAGGTGATTCTGCTCCTCTGCTCTTGTCGGACCCCACCTGGAGTAGTGCATCCAGCTCTGGGGAGCACAGTCCAGGAAAGACACAGAGCTGTTGGAGCAAGTCCAGAGGAGGGCCGCAAAGATGATCTGGAAGCTGGAGCACCTCTCCTATGAAGACAGGCTGTGAGAGTTGGGCTTTTTCAGTCTGGAGAAGACAAGGCTCCTGTGAGACCTAATTGTGGCCTACCAACGCTTAAAGGAGTCCTATAGGAAAGTGGGAGAGGGACTGTTCACCAGGGATTGTAGTGATAGGATATAGGGTAATGGCTTCAAACTGAGAGAGGGTAGGTTTAGGTTAGATGTTAGGAAGAAATTGTTTACTATCAGGCCCTGGCACAGGCTGCCCAGAGAAGCTATGGCTGCCCCCTCCCTGTCAGTGTTCAAGGCCAGGCTGGATGGGGCTTTGGGCAGCCTGGTCTAGTGGAGGGTGTCCCTGTCCATGGCAGGGGAGGTGGAACTAAATGGTCTTTGAGGTCCCTTCCAACCCAGAGCATTCTGTGATTGTATGAGCCTTGAAAACCTGTGCATATGAGAAATGAACATTTGCTGTCTGGATTAATTGTTACTATAGTGTGTAACAGATGATACAGTCCATGTAAGTGCGGCCATACCCTTTTCCTTCTTTTCAGACTGTACTTGTGGCAATACACATATAGCAAATCTGTTATGCAAATATGCTGCAGTTAATGAACAATCACTTATTTTCTCTAGTATGGACTTGTAATGAGTAACTGTGACATTGTGAGTTGCTGGAGGAAAGCTTTCACGCTTTATGCTTGCAACTTCCAGGTAGAGGCATTTTTTTCTTCCTGTGGTCTCGTTTTCTCCCACCAACCCAGGGTTTTGGTAAAAATCTTCCTATATAAATAAGTAGTAGCAATGCTAGACTTGTGCTAAAGCATAAGAACCTAAATAAGCCTTGTATCACTATAGCAATTAAAGTAGAATGTACTAACAATTATGAAACCTTTGAGTGATCTTTAAAAAAAAGAAAACAAGAACAAAACATGCAGCAGTGTGTAGTCAGTAGGACCCCCGTGGGATTATGCAGTTTTTGAAGACTGCCTCTGCGTGCCTGTGTGAGGAGTGTTTATTGAGATCACAAATGAGAGTGTGGTTAACATGTTTTCCTGTGAGGGATCAGTTCTGTGCTCATACTTTCTTCTCAGCCCTGTCAGGCTTGTGTTGTGGTGCTTTTCCTCCTCGGTGAAGGGCCTCTACCAAATTATGGTTTGTTTACTGGCTCTTCTGACCTCAGGCACAGCATCTCTGGGATCTTTCTTCTTTGTCTGGGAAAAGCAGAGTCTGTAGTTTGTCAAATGTTTTGGATTGCTTTGGCAATTATTTTTTAATGTAAAATTTTAGAATGACTTGTAGTGTTAGTGCATAGTTTTGTTAATTTTGCAGACTCCTAATGTGTGCTCCCCTCTTTAGATGCATACATAAATCACTGCCAGTTTTGAGTAAAAATATGTTTAAATTAGTTTTGTGCTTATTTTTAGAGAATCAGAACAGTATATGTTGGATTAGGTGTAAAATATGCAGAACAAAAAGTTTGCAAGTTGTGTAATTTTTGCTCAGTAAATGACTCTGTGTCCTCTAATTTTGCACTTCTCTTCAGAGCTATTGTGAGAAAGCCCTTACTGGGCCACCATGTCAATGGTAGGAAGTTAGCCCAAAGTACTGACCTTGCTTGTAAAAACCTTAAAAAATGAGGTAGAGATCTTATTGCCCATTTCTGTGTCTGAACTGACACCTTTCAGGATTTTTAAAGTTTTTTAATTCAAGTTTTGTTTGTCTGTGTCAGGTAATGTATATGGCATACTCGAGAATAATTGAGTTTTAATAGTGTTAAAATGTATGATGTGCTTGTTCTTCAAATGAGCTAGTAAACTTTACAACTGTAGAAATGTGCTTGATGCTGATGGACTTAACGTAATATTTACTGTGAAAACTTTAAAAAAGCCTACAATATTTCTGGATCAGTAAGACATGTAATGGTAAAAGTCTAACTTTCTGAAAGGTGGATATGGAAATGGTTAAGGGAACCTCCATTAGGGTAGCAGAAGTCTTATTATTCCCATATACGTCATATAACTGACAGATGTTAATCATGAGGCACTTCAAAAGAGTAAACTACTGAAACGGTTTCTTTCATTTAGGCTTTTATATTGGGATGTTTGGTCACAGTTTAGGAATGCTTTACTCTGAAAGAAAGCTATGAGTGGGTTAATTGTATGTAATTCAAAACTTTTTCCTTAGCGAATGTTTTACACTAGAGCCATACTAAATGACATTAAATAGTAACTATGCTAATTAAAAATGATTATGATCTTCCATGCTTTAGGTAAAACTTTTAAGTTACAAGAGAAGACTCTTGAAGTGCCTATTTTTAAAAAAAGTGAGATTTCTTTTATATTAAGTATCAACCTCACATGTTTTCAATATTGCAACTAATAGATTTAATAGTGAAGATGATTTTTAATTCGTCCTGTTATAGAGAAGTTTCTGGAATTTTTCTGGTTTATTAGTTCTGTAGTGAAAAACACGTCATCACATTTGCAAGCGTGAGTTGCAATCTCCAAACTGATAATGCCATCAGGTATATATTACAAACTTAAGCAGTTGTCTTTTTTTTTTTTTTAACATACAGATTTGTTTTGAGGAATAATTTAACTTGAAATTATGGCTTTGCTATAATAACATTGCTATAGGAAAAGTTTAGAATTGTATGTTGAAAAGTGCCTCAAAACATCTCAAACCTACAGCATCACTTTCATTTGAAGCAAGTTAATAGTTCAAGTTTTTATCCTTCTGGGAAATAGCAGATTGTACCACAGCAGTCTAATACAGCACAGAGAAATACTTGTGATAACACTAGTGACCTTAAAATCAGAATGGTGAGAAGGCAGATACTGAAATTAAAAGGATGATACCCACTTAATGTCTTTAGCTTCTGTCCAGAGACTGATGGTACTGGTTTTTATTTTTAAAACTTCATAAGCTATCATTCATTAAGCAAATGTTTTGGATTATTTGGATGCTTAAAACTACCTGATCGACTGCCTAAGTAATGTATCTTTTAACCTTTTAAAATAATAATTGCTTAGTCATTAAGTCTAGCTTTCCTCAGTTAGGTCAAAGGACCTTCCCATAGAATTGTAACTGAGAGTAAGTGTCCAGACCCAGGGATTGCCCTGCTCCTCCCGCCCAGTTAGGAGAGCGCAGCTGATTCTGGATCTTCTGTTTCAGAGATAAGTGTCCTGGAATGTACTACTAATTGAGAAACAGGTACTGTACAAGACTGTAATAGGGTGTCCCCTAAAATGCTGTTCTAAGGATTTATAAAGTCATTAAACTGCTCTCTATTTAGGTGATTTCTCTGACGCCTTACAGCTGTGCTTGTAGCCTGCGGTTCCAAGTGCATAGAGGAATAATCTGTCTCTTACAATTATTTCCCCTTCTCTGCCTTTCTTGAAAATAACAGTGTTACCTTACCATTCATAGTCTGCAGATGGTGTTCTGTATAGGAAGATAAAAGCATTAAATGGTGACATTTTAGAAAAAGAGTGGGAATGTAAAAAGCAACGAAGGTGTTGGACAACATAGGCTGTTGAGGCCAGTGCCGTGTTCTCTCTTGGAAACAAGAGACAGAAGCCATTTATGGAAGATGCTGGTTTCCCCTAGGAAGAGATCAGGGAAGTAGAATTTATACCTATTCTGCTTTACTTCTGTGGTGTCAGCCTTCTGAGTGAAATGTCAACAGCAGAGCAATGGCTTTGTTACGGTTGTGTCTGTGCAGACTATTTATGATCACCATCACCACAAAGTGCTTTGCTCTTTTTTTTTTTTTTTTCCCTTTTTTTTTTCCTCCTCCTTCATTCGTAAAACCTTCCTGGCAAACAAGGGCCTGCCAGCACAGGTACCTCAATGACAGGGAAATGAGCAAATAAACCCAGGAGATCCTGCCCCTCTGTAAATTGGCTACAAAGTTGCTGTGAGAAGCCATGGAGAAGTCGGTTGGTAGAGCCTGCTCTGATAAATCTGGAAAGTTGTCTTTTCACTGTTCATCGCTAGACAGGCTTGCAAGCACTGCCTTAGGCTCTAACAATTATCTCTGATTTCCAGCAAGGCAGCTGAACTGGAGAACTGCTACATCAGGGAAAGACAGGAACTGGTTTCTAAAGAAATATTTCAGGTAGTTTGCTGGGCTCTCCTCCAGCTTAAACATCATCTTGGAAGCTATTGTTGTGTTTGGTCCTTCTCACAAAATTAGATTTTGCAGGTCATAGGTGGAATATTTCATAGATGGAACAAGATCCTGGGTTGCCAACTAATTTAAACATGCCATTGAAGTAAGATGCTGTTTGTCTGTTCATGATGTGACTAATACAATACTTTGTGGAGTATCCATTTGAAATTGTCTGAGTCAAGAAGTCCAGGATCCTTTTCTGTTTAGAATGCCTTTTTCAGTAACTGTCTGTAGCAAGTATACTTCTTCGTGTATCTCTTCCAGAATAATTCTAGATTTTTGTGTTCTGCTTTGGTGCCTTTAAAGGTATCATGCCAGTAAGCAAATGGGTTGAAAGGTCCTGTTGTTTTTCATGTCAGTGTTACCCTTTTACAAAAGGCACTTGAATACGCTACTGATCCAAAATAGAAGAGGTCTGTTGGGACAAATCTGCAGAATGAGTTTTGGTAAAACAGACTTTATGTGAAGGTGAGAAACTTCACATATGTCATATTACACTGTTCTAGACTCCTCCCAGTTTTCATTTCGTTTTTGCTCCATTTTTATCTGTATGCCTGTCCTATCCAAAGGTAGCTTTTTGATGTTTTCCTGACAGTCAAATTACTTTTCAGCTTCTTGAAGGGTGTCAATTTCCAGGGGCCAGACCTGCTTTTCTAGTAGCGAGTCCTAATCCTGGCTCTTGGCTGCTGCAGACGAGTATCCATTATAATAGGTTTATAGAGTTTATTTCTCTAGGAATAACAGTTTTTGTAGTAAGTTCTGTTTGTCTCGCTTCTCAAACTTTAGATAGAGGAGGTGCATTCCTTGCATTCTATCCATAGGGAGGGAATGAAGAAGGGAACATGTGCCTTTCAGCAAAGAGTATGAACCTGGGATTTGCTCTTCTGTGTAGCAGCAAAATATGTGAACAATTCCCCATGGCTTTCATTTGGTTTACTACTGTCAGTTAGTTAAGGTCTATCCAGTCCTAACAAATATTCAGAGAAAACTTCTTGCTTTAGAGACTCGTTGATAATATGCGAAGGAAGGAAGAGTAGAATAACATATCAGTTCTCCTTGTTGATCTTTGCTAATACTGTCAGCCCTGTTTTCCTTGTCTGTTGCTTTTGATGTTTAAGGGCGACTTGCCCATCTATCAGTTGCTGGTTGTGTTCCTGTCAGAAGTGAGTGAACATGGATATCAGGCATGTCCAGTTCATCTCAAAGCAAACTCTAAGAGAGACCTAGTATTTAGTCATCTTTTTATCAAACCATAAACTGTTCTAGTCTGCTTTTTTCAAATAATTTATTGTGAGACTATATTGAACTTTAAAAAAAAATTGTTTTGCATGTTGATATTGTAACTTAAGACACATTCAGAAGTCCAGATATGTACAAGACAAGATTATACCAACTTTATGTTTTTAGTTGATTATCATAGAAGGGTTTCAAATACTTTTCTTCGGGGGGTGGGGGGTTGGGTTTTTTGTTATTGTGCTGTTACAGGAGCTATTTTTAAGGGACAAAAGGCCAGCAAATGCGTAGCAAGGAAAACTTAAAATATGAGGAAACCTAGGGATGATACTATTGGGAAAATGCATTTAAAATATTTTATATTTAAATCTATGTAAATATCATCATTGCTAGCATTGACTTTGGAATGTTTTATTATGCACACATATCTTCTAATCTTAATTACATACAGTCAATCAAGATCATCTCTGGATGCTTATTCCTAAAAGCTTAATTAATTTTAAATACTGGAGAAGGGTTTAGCATACATAGTAACATTTGTAACACTGAAATTTGATGTAAAACCTTAAGTGTTACAATGTACCTTCTATTAAGAGTGGTTCTTAATACATTGTAAAATAATCAGAGCAGCACTCTGTATAGCTCACTTTAGAAGAGTGCCTGTGTAATGACACATTTTTAGTTACAGTATCCTTGTATTTTCAGATATATCTGC
Organism: Porphyrio hochstetteri; assembly: GCA_020800305.1. Classification (NCBI taxonomy): domain Eukaryota; kingdom Metazoa; phylum Chordata; class Aves; order Gruiformes; family Rallidae; genus Porphyrio; species Porphyrio hochstetteri. The sequence continues at coordinate 30,167,078 of CM036905.1, read as the reverse complement.
TTACTTTAGGAAGTGAGCTCTTTTCTTTAGCTGTCATCTAAATATTACTAGTGCCTCTTAAAAACTGATGAGTGGAATTGCTGTTCTGGTCCATCAACAAATTAAGAGTGTGGAGTGGCATAGACAATACTGAAACAATAATTTGACCTAACGAGTTCTTGCATTGTCATCTGCAATACATCAAAAGAAAAATTTGCTAGTTGGCTCTTCCAATTCAAAGAGCAAAAGGCTGAATAGTTTTCTGACTTGAAACTGAGCGCGTTTATAAGAGAGGAGATGAATAAGCTCAGTGTGTTCCTAGGTATTTTGGGTTTACCTTTCAGGAATAAAGAGGAGATTTCTGATCAAAGGCAAAATAATCTGGACACTGAGCAGCTGGAAGAGATGTGCTGATTGGTTAATTGACAGTTCTATTTTACTTCTCCCTATAAAGGGAATATAAAATCTGTATGTGCCTTAGAAGGAGTAATTGTAGCCGTACCTTATCTATTAAATGCTATTAGATTTTTATATTTTTGCTTGATAATAAGATAGAAATGTTGAAGAATTTTAACTTGTTAACTGTTTCCTAGTCTTGAAACTTAAGCAGTGAAAGCCAGATTTTTTTAGTGTACCTGGCCAAAGAGAGTTGTGCAGGTGAACATTCAGTTATGAATATGCTATTTTGTTTAATATGAAACCCATCTTTCTTTTCCTGTATGAAGGATATGTTATTAGTGGGGAGTTGTAGATCATGGTGCTTTTTTTTGTGATATCTCCTTGAATTTTTTTTTCTTGCTCTCAGCTTAAAACAAGAGGATGGAAAAATGAAGGGAAAGGGAAAAAGCTCTTCTACAGTATTCTTTCCCTCTTAAAAAACCCCAAAACAACAACAACAAAAAAAACCCCATGAAAAAATGGTGAGGAGAAACTTAGTTTTGAGTTCTTAATTTAGAATAGGCTGAGCCATGTTCATGTTCCCTGTGTACTCTAAGATTCCCCGTGTATAAAAGCACGTGCATTTGGGGAGAGGTTGGCTCCAGTCCCACACTAAACATAGCTTGATTTTGAGACACACGAGTTTCTGGTTGGACTTCAGTGAGGCTAAGTGCAGACATGCCACTCAAGTAGGTTGCGTAAGAAGAAAACCAAAGAGTGGTTGAAGGGGCACTGCTGATTTGCTTTAAGTTGACATTTTCTAATAACATATTTTGAATATTTTTACCATGAGCCCTTCTTTTTTATTCAAATACTCCCCCTCTCCCCCTTCACCCCATATCATTTGCTGATCTACAGTTTGCTTGCAAAACTCCCTTGTATGCCAGTGAAAGTATCTTGCCAGTCTGCTCTCCTCCTCTTCATCCTTTTGTGCCTTCTGTCTTCTGGTTCTTCAAGGGGCAGGTTGTTTCTGCTGTCTGTTGGGGATGAATGCTGCGGTTGGTCTGGGTGTGTAGAGTGTGCAAGCAGTGTGCAGCATTGATGGATGAACCAGGAAGTGCCAGTAAGAGTGAAACCAGCGATCTGCAAAGTGCTTTCAAACCAAATAAGCAAAACATTGCTAATATTTTTGCTTAACTTTTGCTGATGATTAGGCATGTATTGGCAAGCAGAGCTGACGAGTGCATAAACCACTGTTTCATAGTTTTAACAGAGTCCATGAGAGGTATTTACTGAAGTCATGTACTCTTGTCTCTCTAAGCAGTATGTGTGTATTAAAGGTAGAAGGCATGTCTCCTTATCCTTGTAATTGAGAGTCCTACTTTGGAGATATATAGCCATTTATTGTGAATTACACTTACATTTTGTTCTGTTATTGTTACTGCATTACTGTAAAATTGCTGTACTGATAGCCTAAATATAAGGGTGTTTTGGGTTTATCTAATACCCACTTAAATAGCAGTGGATAAAATGTTTGCAACACTTACGGGATATTGTACTGTGGTGTCAGGTTAGATGGAAAGATTGGAGAAGATACACCCGTGTCAGGGCTATGTTATTTGAGTAAATCAAATTAAATAGCTCTGCATCAGTACTGTGATAGGCGCTTTATATAAGTATATATATGCATCTAGCTCTGTGCTAGACTGGCACAGGTGTCTGTTTGTACCTCCACATAAACATGATACTTGAAAAACTAAGGAGAAGGAAACTTGGAGAAATCATAATCCATTAGATGAAGGAAAATGAAATCCAGCTTCAGTGTAAAATCTGAATTAGCTGCAGTAATGAATACTGACCAACAGTAGTGCAGGTGTGCTCGGATGAGTAGTGTGGGTTGGTGCTGGACTCCTACTGCAGAGAAGCTGAGTTGTCACTGTCAGGGCTGTCTCTGGTCTGTTTCTGCAGGCACTGTACCAAATGCTGCTTTCCTCTAAAGCTGGGGCTCAGGTTCTGCATCCAGCAGTTTGAGAAATGCTTAGTGAGCCAGTTGACATCTTTTCCCAAATTTCTTATTGAACGTAATACTGCTTTAACTATACTAAATATATATATATACACATACACACACACTTTTGCAGGTTTCTGACAGATGTGGGGATTGTTTCACCTTTGAGGCATGAGCCACATAGGTGCTTGCACAGAGATCCTTGTTTGCCTGCAGCTACTTGAACCTCTTCTCCTTTGCAGTTGCTGTTTAGCTGGAGTATTCTTGGGACTCTCCCATCTGCTGACAATACTTTGCTATTTTTATTTTCCCCTGAGGTTCAGTGTTGTGCTTTGAGTTTCTGGCCTTTAAATCCGCTCACCCTACTTGTCACTGGTATCTGTGGTGGTGGTTTGGTAGCTTCTTGTTTGTGGGGTGTAGGGCCAAAACATGGTTAGGTGCAAAACCTTTTTACCTCCTTCTAAAAGAGCGGATGAAGTGGATGCATGTTAACTTAACCTGTCTGAGCATGTGCTCCAGGCCGCATATATGTGCCGCATGCTAGTGCATCTTTGTATTCCCCCATCATCTGTGAGTAAAAGGACTTATCTTTATAATACGGGTCTTCTGCCATCTTTGGCCTTCAGAGACACCACCCCTGGGTGTGGGTAGGACAGTGGCTTTACTTCTAGGATTTACCTGCAGGCACTGCGATGCCCTGTGTATTAGAAGCAGAAGAGGGAAGGGAAGCATCCCACAATCTCACAGCTGTTCCTCAGTAGCTTGACTGTTCTTACCTGCTTGTGTAGCCAGAGCACAGCTGTGCTTTGCTGCAGACTTCTGTTTCTTCAGCTGTTGGAAAGAAAGAAGCTCCAGTCTTCTAGGAGGGTATTTTTGGTGTTGCCTTCATGCATGTCTGTTTAATAGAGTTTAGGGATAGGTATTCTAGGAAAACCCAGGATATACAATAATAAACCTGTGTTTTGCCAGAATGCTTCTATCTCTTGTAGAGGATCTGTCTTTCAATTATCCTGTCCTGCTAGGCCTGGAAACAGATGATCTTTCATTTTATTGGGGTTGCTACACGACAGTGGTATCCATTGAGCATCTTTCCTTTTCCCTCTTCATTATTTTTTTTTTTTTCCCCCAAGGTTGCTTTTACACTACTTGAAGACCTCAGATTCAGCTTTTTTTTTACTTACTGCTCAGACTTGCAGAAAAATGCTACCTCTACTGACTTCACAAGTGTTACCTGCAGCACTTATGACCCATCTGTGTTCCTTCTGTTAGTACTATTCTAGGTGTCTCAACAGGTTGACATTGTCTGCTTTTTCCCCCTGCCTGTGGCTTCCTTTCTCAAAAACCAACCAACCAAAACCTAGAAAACAAAACACGTCTAAAAACCCAACCCCTCTCAAAACCCCACACCTTTCCTGTTCTTCATACACTAGCCACAAGTTCTACCAGTCATGCAATTGCTGTCCTAGACTTCACCACTGCCTTTCCCTTTCTGGAGTCAGAATGTACACTTTCATTGTATACTAGAGAAAGTTACTTGGTGCTGCAGAAGGAATGGATTTTATAGCCTGTGTTTTGAATAAGTAAAAGGAGGAAAAAGATTAAGTCATTTTAAACTTAAACACTCATCTTCTTCCCTCCCTTTTCCTAGGGGTTTCAGGACAAGCCATTCTTTTGGCCAGTTAGGAAAGGAATCAGTGATCTCTTAATTTCAAGATACCAGAATGAAAATACAGAAGTGTGTGTCACAGATGAAGTACCTCTATTTTTTTTTTTCAGTGATACAAAGCTGTTAACAGTAAAAATCTGGTTGATTTGCTTCATATGTCACTAAGGTATGGTGACATTGTCTCCTTTCTCGTCATAATAATGATACAGGGGTTTCTTAAGAGACTCCATAAACAGTACTGTTGACTTCAAACATTTTTTTTTCTTCTCAGTGGAAAAAAGACTAAACTTCAAGCCCAATGTCCAGCAATTTTACTTGCATCCTGCCAGTTGGATGCAGCTGACCAGGGTGATTGTGGGCACAGTATTTATGAAGGCTTTTCTGTCTTGGTGGATTCAGAACCATTAAGTCTTGCTCTAGATGGCTGTATTACAACATAGAGTGGGGCCTGTAGGATTGTCTTCATAATGGGTCAATTTTCCCAATGTACAGTTTAATTTTAATTAGTTTTACCTAATCTAGGATGGGATGCAAAGGTATTGCAGTTTATAGTTGCTCCTCCCAGCAAAACAGAAATGTCACATCAGCTTTCTGGAGTTCTTTATTGGAGTGGTTGACATGTCACTGTCTTTGGGTGACAGTGATGGTGTGTATCACTACAGTATAGCAGTATTAAGGAAAGTACTATGAAGTTACATGGTTTTTTACCAGGATTAAATAAATGTAACATATCAGGGGATAGTTTGCCTTTAGCTGGTTTTCTGAGTGTTTACAGTACCTTTGCAAAGGTTTGAGTCACTTCATGGCTTTGAGTCTGAACAAGAGACTTGGATCAGTGTGTTAGAGGTGGTCATCTACAGATGAATCTTTGTCAGCCTTGTATACATTCAGAGGAAAAAAAAATCTTGGTATATTAATTCTGTTAATTTTAGTGCTGCATCGATGGGTGTCAGGATTTGCATACATTAGAGAGTACAACAGGATCAAAATTTGCCTTGGACCAGTGAGGATAGTTGTTTAAGTACTATCCATGCTCCTGTTCGGACCTGCTTCTGCATCTTGTTGGGAACCTGAAGGTGCTTTTCCAGCTTCCTTTTTCCAGCAGTAATGTATTCCAATTTTTATGTTTAATGTTTATTGAATTAAAGTTCAGGTTTCAAGTAATGATCACCTACAATGGATATTTTGAAACGTCCTTTATTGATAGGATAACCACTGAAAAACAACTTGAATAGTTTGGGGAGCTGTAATTTCCAGATAAAGGAAAAAATATGAGAGACACTGGAGACCTGCAGTATCAACAGGAAATTGTGTGATTTCATTAACATTGTAAACACTTACCTATACTGGCCCAAAACAGATAGGTGCTGTGTTGGTTTTTTTTTCATATTTCTTTTTGAACCCAGGACACATACCTATTTGGTGTTCCTTTTAGCTGCATGTTTATTTGCATTTTGGGTTAATTCAGCATTGGAAATGGCTTGCTATTGATACATTGATGGCATTTAGCCATGTTCTACACTTTTTCTTGTATGCCAATTTAAGACTGTGATTGATTTCTTGTTAACAATCTTGTCTCTTTGGATCTTGTCCAAAGAGACTACTAGTGTTCATTCTTGCACTGGTCATCGTAAGGAGCCTGTGTTATGTCTGTGCAACGTGGACTGAGTCAGTGTGTTTGGAATGCTGCAATTTTATGCATTTTTGTGGTGACATTTACTTGCCCTTTTTATCTGTTTAGAAGATCTTTGACAATCTGAAATCTTAACTAAATGAATGCATTGTCATTTTTAGTCATCTTTATTAAAGTAAGTAGTCTTCCCAAAGGAAAAAATCACTCTTCAGATGAAGTCTTCGGTGTACCCGTCCCAGATACTGAGGAAGATATCAGTTTGTACACAGATAAGACATACAGATTTTAAAGCTATGTTATCAGAGATGCAGTATGAGGAGGAATTAAAAATGAAAGATGAAAAGGAGTTGTCAAGTCGTACAGGCTAATGAAGAAATGTGAAAGGAGCAAGTTGAAAACTGTTATTGGATGTTAATATTGTTAACCAGAAACCGAGTATCTGCTTAGGTTTATTGCTTTGAATACCCTTCCATGACTCTTTGGTGAACCTTTTGGGCAGAGGGGATAAAAGCAGGAAGCTTACATTATAGGGAGTCTTATATGATCAAAGTTTTTTTTAAAAAAAAAAATATAAATGCTACCAATTCATAAAGCTTTTAAAATCTGTAGTCTGGCATGAGATGTTTTTATTGAGGTATGTACGTGCACAGAAATGTGTGTGTATTTATGTATCTTGATAGAAGGATTGTTATACCTCTGTTCTCTAACTTTGGTGTGAAAAGAAAATCTTCTGCTAGAATTGTTTGGTCATCTGTGTGATGCAAGTGAACAAGAATGTGGTTGTAAGGTGCCAAGTAGTGAAGTTTGGCTTTTTAGGGGTTTATTTTTGGCCAAGTTAAATGGGACAGAAAAGTATACAGAAATGTGAATACTTTAGAATGATCTCTCAATTAATATGTTCAAGTTGCTAATTAAAACTTTACTGTGTTATTTTTTTCATTGTAGTCAAATAGTGGCTTTTTCTAAATTGTAACTGTTACTGTATTGTGGGCTTTTGTATCGAAACAAAGGTCAGCCTGAAGTGGCTAAAGGGGGTACCACTACTAGAACAAGCAACATGTATTTCTTTTTTTTCCCCCAATTTCATTTTATGTGCATAGTAGGAAGCTTTAGGAGCCTTTTTGGGGTATTTCTGTGTGTCTGTATTTAACAAGTGCGACACTGGGGTCACGTAGGTGAACTTGTCTGCAAAGAGGCGGTAGTTCTGCTTTGATAGCTGTTTCCCGCCCAAGTGACCAGTGGTAGTGTCTATGGTAAAAGAGAATTCAGGGTTATTAGTCCTTTGTGTTTAATGTTTGTTTTCTGTTAACTAAGTTTTGTGTAGTTGTCTTGTGCTGCTGCCAAAGTTCTGCATGTCTGAGCAGTTTGTAAATCATTTTTGATAGTTTTTTTAAGTACAGATATTGGTGTCTGTTCGCTTCGGGCTTCAGGTGCTGCATCCTGAGTTACTAATGGCAATTTAAAGCTGTCTTAGATGACTGTAAGATGCTGTTGAAATAGAGTATGTGAGAGCGTAAGTAAATAACTGTGGATAAATACAGTAAGTGGTAAACTTTGTTTTAGTTTATTGTGCATGGTTAATTATTCATTTTAGATGATGGTTGCGTTTGTGACACATAAAACTACAATATTCTCTTTAGCATGAGCCATTAGAATTCTGACATGTCAAATTTAGGATTATTGGGTTTGTTCCAATCAGAACAGAGGAAATGTAAAGTATGCTCAGCTAGATGCAGTGAGTAGGTCTTCCACGGTTATATTTAACGACTAACAAGTTTGAAATATGGTTCACCTACCTCTTTCAGGCTCCCTTTATAGTCAGTGGATAGAGGTCACTCTAGGGAGCGATTTGTCTCCTGATATTTCTCTTGACTGACTATAAAGCAAGCCTGAGTGTTGCTTTTGAAAGCAGGGTTTTTGTGCAGCTGTCTGTTTCTGATCTCTTCCATTACTGACAAAGACCTTGTGCTGCAGACTTGCTTGGTTTGGCAGAGCATGCAAAAGGACCTCATTACCTAGAGAAACCTTTTCTTTTTGTTTATGCATTAATACAGACAGGAGGAAGGAACTATTTCTCTGTTAAAAAATATTCTTTCAACAGTTTATTCCTGAAAATGACCTGAAGTGGTTGGGAGTAGGATCGGTGATCAGCTGAAGGTTTTGCAAGTAGGTAAAGTCAAAGCAGCCTAAGAGTAGTTGAATTTGAGGGAAGATGCTCAAATGAATTGAATTTTCAACTATAACAGCAGCAGTTTAGAGGTGAAAATAATAAAATTATCCCTCAGTCAAGACTAATGAGAAAATACTCCAGTAATTCTTATACAGGGAAGAATGCAGGCAACCTTCTCCAGTGTTCAGAATGCAAATATTAAACTAATATATTGCAAATGAAAAAGACTGTTATTATCTGAGCTTAGCATAGAGGAAATGTTATGAAAATGATGTGTGTATTTTAATGCATTTTAGTATGAACACTGTTTTGACATTTTCACTGGGACTTATAATAAAGTAATGAAACCTTTCCAATAAAATACTTCCTGTTTTCCTTACTGTATGTGATGTGACCTAAGGTCTTAACATCAGACATAGCTTTGTTTTAGCTTAGCATTAATCTGTGATAGTTTGGAATACTTGAAGTATTTTCCAATTTGTCTGGCCATTAATGTGTATTTTTACTAGAATGGTGACAGTTGTCCAAACCATGTTGACTGAAATTCAGAGTGGGACTGGGCCAGTATGAATCCTACATATTTCTCAAAATCAAAAGGGGGGGGAGTCAGCTGATATTTGAGAAAATGTTTGAATCTTGTGTAATTCTGTCAAATCTATTGCTTATACCCATTTTCTCTCTCTTTTAAAATTATTTTACTTATTTTCTGTGACCTTTACTCTGTGCCTGTCTTTTAAAAAGAAATAGTTCTTACAGTGGCTGAAGTCTTTAAATTATTTTTTAATTAAACTTTAAGTCTGTAGGATTGTTTTTCCTCAGTTTGTTAGAATGGAGGGTCAGTCACTTGGTTGACCTATGCTATAGATTGAATTTGACTTCGGTATCACTCTTGAAGCTTATTTCTGCAAGAGATTTAGTGGAAAACCAGACTGTGCTAAAGCAATCCAGTATGGTGCTGTGATGGAGCAGAAGATCTGAGTAGAGGAGAAGCAGTAGATACTGTGTATTTTAAGAAGAGCATTTGGCACGTGCTGGTATGGTCTACATAACTAAGCTAAGGAGATGTGTCTTAGATTGGAGCTACTACAAGTTGTCAGGAAAACTGTAGTATGAGTACTGCACTGCAAAACTGTGGGGAAACTTTAGCTTTCGTATGTATTTTCCTGAGTATAGTACTTGTTAATGTTTTCCTGAATTATTGGATGATAGAAGTAAGTGTACAGACAGTACAAACATGTAAAGAGGAGTACTGATTAATTAGCAGGAAAGAATGTAATGCCTGTAATGAGCAATAAGCCATTCAGACCAGCAGTACCTTGCAGAGGGAGAGAAGGAAGCAGGCACCGTTCCAGGATGTATACATAGGAGTGTCTGTATCCAAATCATAGTGAAATACTGTTGCCGTGTTCAAAGATGTGAGGACCTCACATGGAGTTCTGTACTTAGACAAGCGTATTAACTGTTAAAAGGACTGAAGAGGATCATGGGTCTAGCAGAGATGGGCCAGAAGAGCAGGGGGGGATAACTGGAGCTGCTCTGTGCCTCATGAGTGCAGAAGGAGAGGAAAAGCTCTTCTTTACCCACTGGGAAAGGGTAAGATCATCATGATGCTTGTATAAAAGGGCGTTTAACACATTGGAGGGAATTTTGATAAGTATGGAGAGATGCTGTGATAGGTTTCGAAGGGGGCTTGTGTAAGGTCTGTCATGGGTCTGAGTGCTAGCGAAGTTTTACCCAGTAGACACTGGCTCTTGCCTTCTGAGAGGTAGAAGCTCAGCAGGAGCCAGTTGCTACCATCCAGGAGATGGTAGCAGCTGCTACCCTCTCCAGTGTGAGGTGTTTCTGTGCTAGAGAGAATTTCCCATTTCCATAAAATTCTTAATCAACAAATTAACATCTAATTTGGAAAAGAATGCAGCTTGATGCACAGTCTTTGGGCTGAAGAATTCTCATTTCCCATAAAACATGGAGAACAAAAGCCCTGTAATGAGGTGGAATTACAGTGATTTTTTTAATCAGCGTAGAATTTGTGTGTATATATGAAATGGGCTAATATTTGTATTAGCATGTTATCTTCTCAATGTAACATTATATACATATGTAACAAAATGATGAAGATTGGCATTTTCTCATTCAGAATGTATTTATTTCCAATTTACTTTGACTATAGCGCTCTCTCAAGTTGTGTTAGTACTCAAGCAAGGTCCCACTCTTGCTTTATTGATCCCTGCCCAGGGATGAGAAGGCTGGAGTGTGGAGTTTCATCAGTATTCTTTTAATTGTCCCGGCAAAAATTGCATTATAACGGCTTGAGATGTCCTCCTTCCGCTGGAACTGAACAGAAGGCTGCTTCTGTGGAGTTGTTTGATGCTGTAAACAGGGAGGAGCTGAAACCCACTGCCTAGAAAGGCTTTGTAGCCCAAGACTTTGCCCTTGGAAAGGAAAGGGAAAATCTAATTTTGTGTTGAAATTCTGATAGTGATTATACCCTAATACTAGTTGCATATGCTGTGACTAACCTCATGGCGTCTGTTCAGGAAAAGAATATAACCCTTTCTCTAATTTCTCTTATAATTTTATTATATTTGCATTTCAAATAGGGTGCGTGCTTCCACCAATAGGTTTATAGGACTGGATGAGAGAGACATTCCATGTGTAACAAGTCCTTTCTTAATGAAAAAAAAGAAACTTAATGCAGTCTGAACAATTGAAGTGTTAGAAGAAATAGTTAATATTGTCAAATGTATGGATGCTAAAGCTGATACCCTAAAGTTTTAAGATAAAGCAGCATTGCTGAGTGCACAGTGATGTGTTCTGACTTGAGAATCTACCTGGAAGTGAGTCTTGAAAATCACAGTTTCATGGCTTATGGTGTTGGAGCTAAGGATCTAGTTACTTGTCAAGTGGAAAGGATCAGTCTGTCTGTAAGACTTCAGTGATATAGTTTGCATTTTTATAGCAAATGTAGTTCTTCTAGAAATCCCTTCCTCAAAACCCCCTGTGGATTTTCCACTGTATTTGGTACCATTTCTGTTTTGTCGAGTGGAGAACCAACTGGCAGAGACATCCTTATAGCCAGTGGTGCCAGGTCCTCTTCATATTGGGCAGTGCTACTGCTCTTCGCTAGTGCTAGTGAAGGGAGAGGCTCTGGATTGTGTGGTGTAAGCGCTTGGAAGGCCTGGTCTCTTTGCAGAACCAGACACCTGAAACTTTCTGCTGACTTAATTTATTGGTGTATATTGACTTTGTAACCTTTGAAGATGGAAGGAGGAGGACAACAATTTGCCTAGTTCTTTGTGGTATATTATGGGGGCTGGGTGTTCACCAGGGCTGTATAGCCATGTCTGACACTGCAGACTCTACTGCTGAGCTTCTTCCCGCTGCCCCACTGTTGGCAAACTGTAGTTTTGGTTTTGTGGTGCAGCCCTCACGCTGGGGCCAGACTTGAATTACTCAGGCACCCACAGGGGTTACTGCTGTGGGCCTGGGCAACGTGGTTGCTTTCTTCAGACACTCACATCCATGTTCAGTGGAAATTGCTTTCAGTAAGTCCCTTAAGGGTGTATCAGTGCTTTGGTGATACTTTCAGTGCAGTGCCTTTGTTGAATTGCATAATGGTGAAGAAAGTCTTGCACAATAAGGGTACACAAATTATTTAGCAAATCGACTTTGAAATTTTGTCTCTCTTCTCGGGTGAGGAACTCTAGGAAAGTATATAATGAGAAGGAATGCTGCAGAATGCTTGGAGTTTTATCCTGTAACTGCAATACACACAAGTGGTGGTGCTGTGCCTCTTCTGGGTGTCGCTCTTAAAGTGTGAATGTGCCTTTTGGCTTTTTGTTGGGGGGAAAAAAAAATACACCACCATTATTGCATGCAACAGCTGGCTCCTTCACTAGCTTAGCATCCTAGAATACTGCTCTGTGTTCAAGACTGGCTGATGTGTTTTGTGGGATTTTCTCACGGTTTTAGTTGTTCTTTTCCTATACCAGTTACAGCCAGAACATACTAGTTCAGGGGATCTTGAAAGGTCAGAGCTTCTGCTTTCCCAGTAGGTTTCTGGTGGTCAATTTTTTGAGTCGCATCTCCTCCCCTATTATTTATTCAGTGAACCAAAATTTCTCTCTGAAACAGTTTTTGTGTCCTTCCATCTCTGTTGGATTTGGAACCATGGTTTCTGTGCTTCCAGCTTCTGGCTGTTTTTCTAGTCACCTCTGAAAACCATTGGGGCATGAATTTGGGCTTGCTCCTTTGCTGTTCCAGGAGTGGTTTGGAAGCATTTCTGCCTGTCTTGTAAGGAGGCAAAGTTCCCTTTAAGGTGTGTAATACAAAGAGTCAACCTGCAGTCAAATTTTACTTGGTTGAGCAGATAATAATTTTGGGGGAATTTGTGATTTTGTATATGGCTTTTTTTAAATGAGACTAATTCTGTATCATTTTAGAATAACTTGCCTTGATCCTGTATAGACATCTGTGCCTTTCTGTTAAGGCAAAGGATTTGTAGATGCATTAGATCTTTGTAGCCTCTTAGTTCATATTGGGAGCCCCTTTTTCAGGGAGGGAGGGAGGCTTACAATGGATTCATCTTTTTCCCAAGTGTCCAAAGTAGTAATGATTTTGTTTTAAAAATGATATTTTGACAGTTTGTGTGTGTGACTGTTGCCTTTTATTGGATTTGTTATTTGCTATTTACTTTAAAACTACCTAGAAGCTTTTAAATTTATTTATATTATTTTTGGTGAGCAAAATGTTTTGAAATGGATTGTTTTTCCCCATTTATGGTATGGTAAGGGTTTTAAGAGGCTTGGAAGATAACAGTATATTTTTACTAATAATGTTTTATTAATCTACTTCATTTACAGGAAGTGGTCATCGGTCAAAACTTGCTTACCTCAGCAGAGACAAAAAATTAATGGGCAAAAGTACAGTCTGTAGGTAGGTAGCTATTTTCAGTGCACTTTAAGGTTCTTTGAGGAGAACCTTTTTCTAAGGGATTGGGATAGCTATCAAAACGTAACATCTTGATCTTTAAAGTCGTAAGGCAGTGGATTTAACAATGCAGTGTTGAAGTACGTTAATGTGCTCCCTACTTTTATGAGCTTTTATTGAAAAATGCCTTGCAATGATGCATAAGTGCATTTGTGATAGAAATTGAAACAAGTATATTTACTTGTATATGTGCTTTTAAAATTTTTGAGAATATTTTTCTTTCAGATTTATAAACAGTGTTCATTTTTATAGTTTTCCCAAAGTTGAACATAACCTAAGACATTACAAAGAGATTGGACATGGGCAGCTCTTTGTTGACGGTGGTTGTTTTACTGCATTCAGTGCATTGAAATGTAGGGCAATAATGTTACACTTCAATATATTCTTTTCTTTTACAGTAACTTGGAATCATAACAAAAGTTAGTCAAGGTTCCATGCTTGTAACTTTGCAGCAATAGTAAGGCACAGTGAGTGGGTTCTGCATTTTGACATGTGAATAATAGTCACCTTTTATCCCATTAACATGAAAATTTTAATCAAGGATTTCTTTCCTGTTTAATGTAGTCTGCTAATGCAAGTAAATATTCTTTGTAATCCCTAGTGTTCCTTCAGCTCAAATGGCAAAGGCTAAAAATACCCCCGAAAACAACTTGGTTTTGTCCATCTAGAAATGTGTTGCTAATAATTATATAGGATATTTCAGGATAGCATTGCATTTAATTCAGTAAAATCATCTTTAAAGATGGAAGGTTCAATTTCAGCACTGCTTTACCTTTACATCACTGAAATAAGAATTAAATGGCTTTGTGTTTTATTGCAAGTCTCAAACTGTGGTGATATGTAATGTAGCCATTTTTTATATTTGTGACCTAAAAGAAGACTAGGAAGGAGGTGATGTTTTAGAAATGGGGTATTACAACATTTTAATAGTAGAATTTGTTAAATTCCTGTGAGTTAAGAAGGAATTTCAGCAATGTGTAGACTGTGGGTTAATTAGAGCCTACAAGCTATCTGTAAAAAAGAAAAAGTGAATGTGATAAGAAGAGATGAAGTTAAAAACATATGAGTTAACTTTGGGCTTTTGCCAAATAGAATGTTAAAGTAACATGGACACATTCCCAGGAACATGTCATGACATGCTTAATATTCATTGAAGTCAGATGAGCAGAAGAGTCAGTAAACCTCAAGAATAGCTTGCTTTTGTGATTGCTCTGTTTTACATTTTGGCAATATGTGTTTGAATTTAATGATATGCTCTGGAAAGTCCCAGAAGTAATTTTGAAGAGGTTTTTTTTTTTCTTTTATTTGTCATGTATTGTTTGTTATGCTCAGTTAGGCTTCAGTTTGGGGATTTAAATGGGACTCTGAACTTTTCTCCTATGCGATCCTAGCTCATGTCCCAGAATCCCAAATTGGTTGGGAAAAAGTTGTGCTTGGCACAGGTTGGTTTCTTGTTCCTCAGAATAATTTGTCAGTGTGTTGCTTTTGCTTCCAAGGCAGTCTCCAGACTGTTTTGGCTTTCCTAGAGCAAAGCTGGGTAAGTAGTTTACCATTAGAGAGCGTGCCTTTTCACTGATAGTTTCTGAGAATTATTTTTGTGGCAAAACATTTTTCTCTTCAGTCTCCCACATCGTGCTTGAAAGAAGCAGACATCTCAGCAGCCTGTGGTGTGGAATTACAGTTCCCTGCACAGGTGAAGGCTCAGCTTTGAGAGCCAACATTTTAAGTGCAGCAGTGGAGTATGCAGACTGGTAACCATGAGTTTGAGAAGTTGCAGTTCCAGATATACCTGGTATCATGAAGACAAAAGCTGTCCTGACTTAATTGGTGTGATAAGGAAGGCAGGTGACTGTTCTAGTTCATGAATTTATCTGTTCTCAACCAGGCAATAAGGATCACTTCATAAAGTGAGACAGATGGAGACATCAGGGTATGGGGAGTAAGGACTGGTGTAGCTTGGGTGCTCCTAGGCATGTGATTCAGGAGTGGCAGTGCAGCCCTGCTTATTTAAATTTGGACTAGATCTGATACTTCATGAAGCACTACCAGACAGACCTGTTCTGAAATACTGGATTCACAAATGAAAAGTCATTCATTTATTGAGAGTAATTTCAGCTCTGTTCTTTTTGAAGCATAAAAATGGGCTTGTCTTATAAAGGAAACCTGCTGTGGTAGTGCACTCCTCTCTCTTGTTGTCTCTCTTTCCCAGTCTCTAGCACTTCTGATACCAAGAAATTTTGCAGAAATCTTTCACAGAACACTGTACCTAGTGCATGCTTTGCTTCCCTTAAAATTAGGTATCTTAGAATAGAGGGATGCTTCTGTGAGAATGCTTTCACAGTATTTTTGCTTGTATTAAATCCTTGGGAACAGATGCGTTGCTTTGAACAAGAATGAAGCAGTTGTATTTCAGAAACCGTGATACAGAGGGTATGTCAGTCCCTGTGAATGTATATGGGGAGAGGGAATAAACTGTAAAATTCTACTTTAATATAACATGTAAGAGCAATTTAAAAAGTTAGTAGTCTTTACAGAAAGAAACTGTAGAGAGCAGCGTGCATGCTCTGCTCTCAATGAGAAGAAATTAGGAAGCATCAATAAAGAGCAAAAGATCAGATAAAAAATGTTGAAGTCAGTAAGTTCCCAGAACTCCTGCCTTTTTCCTTATTAGGCTAAGCCCCAGCTTTTCTTCCTTAGAAATGTGTTAAAACACTAAATAATTGACATTTGAAATAATTTTTCCTCTGAAATTTATCAGAATTGTGATAAACAAGCTGCTAAATTGGAAAACAGTAGTAAAAGGAGAAAAAAACTCAAGTAGATGTGGCACTTCAGAACACAGTTTAGTAGGTGTGGTGGTGTTGGGCTGACAGTTGGATTTGATGATCTTAGATGTCTTTTCCATCCTTAATGATTCTGTAATTCTGTGAAGATAGAACTGACCAACTTGCTGCCCAGAAAGTAAAAAGCCTAAATGGTTTAATTTCAGCCTTTCATGAGTTAATCAGACTATAGACTTCACAGGAAGCCCAGGAAAGTGAATACACAGAGGATGCAGAATACTTTCAGCAGTTCACAGAGCTGTCATATACAAACATTTTTTGTGGAATTGCTTAGTTCCAAAATAACCTGAAAAGTAGAAGCTTTTAAGTTCTCTTTTAAAGTTTATCTTTTTTAAAAGAAAATTTACAGTTTATCTGTGTAACTAGGGCTATGCATGCCTAAAACCAGCTATCTTAAATATTTAATCTAAAGTTTAGCATTTATTCTTATAAATAAAAAAAATATTGTTATAAAAAAAATCAAGTTTCTTTTTTCTGTATGTTCTTTGTCTCACTGACAGATTCTTTTCCTTCAGCATTGTTTTCTCCTAGCACAATTAATTTCTGCTTCAGGTAATATAATAACAGACATTGGTCAACATTTGCTTTTTACAATTGTAACTTTAGAGTGAGTATTAACACGCTGCCGTGAAGCATGAAAGTAACTAGTGGAGATCTCTGAAGATCCATGGCTTTATTGGGATCTTGTTCTAATTCTTCCCCATTGAGAAGGCAATTGAGCAGATAAAGGAACACAACACTGGCAGGTGCTGGGTGGCAGTGTGTTTACTGCCTCAGAGGTGGTTGTACTTGCTATAGGGATGGTGGGACAGGGTGTGTAGTGAATCCTATAGGAATTTCAGTGTAACCTACCTGGAGTAAATATGTAGTAGCTCGAGTTGATGCTTGTACAACAGCAGCCCCTGAGGAAGAGGCATGATGGAAAACCTTAGGGTGGCAGCTGTATTGGCCACTCAAATTCACCACCCCATCTGGTCAGCTACGTTATACATGCTTAATAGTATTGTGCATCATACACGGATTCATCCTTTTGGTAAAGTGACTTTGTACTACAGGGTGCTTGTCTTTCTTCATTTCCTAGTACCTTGATCTTCAGGTACAGTTTCTTGGTTTTTAAGATTCTGTAGATTGGGGCTGTGGCTGTGATACGGTCCTGCCTCTGTAGTGCAGTGTAACCGTGACTGTAACTATGTAGCAGAGCTGCACCAAGTTGCTGACTGGCTGAAAACTGTCCAGTTCAGAGCCTGATGGTGACAGTAGACTTCACTTCTGTGAAACTTTATGCCTTGTGAAAATCCTGCTCAGTGATGATTCAGGCTGTAGTGAATCTTTAATTTAAAATGTAAAAAAATCTTCCTGTGCAGCCCCTTGTTGTAAGAACTGTGCAATGAATGGGTAGAAGGCTTCTCTCTGTCACTTCAAAATGTAAGAATTTTTCTTACCTTCAGACTTTTCTAACTTCAGCCTGTAATGGATGATGGTTATGAGTTTGTATTCTTTCCTTCACTTCTCTGTGCCTGGCAAGATCATGGAGCAGATCCTCCTGGAGACTATGCTTATACATATGGAGAATAAGGTGACTGGTGACAGCCAACATGGCTTCACTAAGGGCAAATTGTGCCTGACAAATTTGGTGGCTTTCTATGATAGAATAACGGATGGTAGACAAGGGAATGATGACAGATACCATCTTCCTGGATTTAAGCAAGGCATTTGACACTGTCCAGCACAACATCCTTGTCTCTAAATTGGAGAGACATGGATTCAACAGATGGACCACTTGGTGGATAAGGAACTGGCTGGATGGTCACACTCAGAGAATTGTGGTCAGTGGCTCAAAGCGCATGTGAAAGTCTGTGACAAGTGGTGTTTCTCAGGGGTCAGTACTGGGACCAGCACTGTTTGGCATCTTTGTTGGGGACGTGGACAGTGGGAATTGAGTGCACCCTCAGCAGGTTTGCTGATGACACCAAGCTGTGTGGTGAGGTCAACACACCGGAGGGAAGGGATGCAACCCAGAGGGATCTTGACAGGCTGGAGAGATAGGCCCATGTGAACCACATGAAGTTCAACAAGGCCAAGTGCAAGGTTCTGCATGGGGCTCGTGCAGTCCGAGGCGTAACTACAGGCTGGGTGGAAAACAGACTGAGAGAGGCCCTGAGGAGAAGGACTTCGGGGGGCTGATCAGTGACATACTCAACATGAGCTAGCAGCTCAGAAGGCCAACTGTGTCCTGGGCTGCATCCAGAACAGCATGGCCAGCAGGTCAAGGGAGGTGATTCTGCCCCTCTACTCTTGTGAGACCCCACCTGGGAGTACTGAGTGTACCTTTAGGGTCCCCAGTCCAGAAGGGATACAGAGCTTTTGGAGCAAGTCCAGATAAGGGCCATGAAAAGGATCAAGGGGCTGGAGCACCTCTTCTGTGAAAACAGGCTGTGAGAGTTGGGCCTGTTCAGCATGGAGAAGGCAAGGCTCTGGGGTGACCTAATTACGGCCTACCAGTACTTAAAGGAGTCCTACAGGAAAGTGGTAGAGGAACCAGGGAGTGTAGTGATAGGACAAGGGCTGATGGCTTCAAGCTGAAAGAGGGTATATTTAGGTTAGACATTAGGAAGAAATTATTCACTGTGAGGGTGGTAAGGCCCTGGCACATGTTTCTGAGAAAGGTTGTGGAAGCCCCTTCCCTGGAAGTGTTCAAGGACAGAGGCCGGGTTGGATGGGACTTCGGGCAACGTGGTCTAGAGGAGGGTGTCCCTGCCTATTGCAGGGGAGTTGGAACTAGATGATCTTTGCCCCTTCCAACCCAAACCAGTCTGTGATTCGGACTTGCTGTCACTTAGAGGATGATTTTGGTGTATTCTAAACAGCATACATATTCTCAAAGAACACTTTGAATTTGCTTTCTACCAACCATCAGTAAGTAGTAGATCTGTTTCTCCTTGTTCTGCTTTCAAAGCTTTCATCAGATACATTGAGTTATGTAGACCTTTCTTTGCAGATGCTTAACAAAATTCTGGTCTCCTTCAAAAGCAGTGAGTGCTAATGGATCTTCACTTCCAGGAATTTCCTATTTTGGAGGCAAATGTTTTTTTCTGCACCAGAATTAACTTGGTAAATGTTTAAGTTAAGTTTCCTGAAAAATAATTTGCGATTAGTAGGCAGGAAGCTTTTGATGTATGATATATTCAGCCTTTATAAGGAATGTATAAGCTTGGCATTTTATTCTTACCTGTATAAGTTAAAAATGTGGCTGTCTTCTAAACTAGCTTTTTGAAAGTAAACACTGGGCAGAGTTAGAAAGCTTACTTCTTTGTGTGTGGCTAGGCTTCAGGAGCTGTGAATTGTGCTGTGCTCAGTGATGCTTTATGGGCTGTTTACATAGGCTGCCTCCAGGAACGTTTTTCTTTGTAGCAATAAGCATTTTGATAACGTCCCTTTTTTAAAGGGGACAAGGGGTAGCAAGAGTGGTAAAGAACACATTTGTTTAGCAGTGCAATAAAAAAGCTTATGGCACCACAGATATTCAGAAACCATGTTTTGAAAATGATGACAGTACTGAAGGAGATCAAACACAAAGAATACTTTATTTGTAAATGCTTTTGCCATTTGTAGTTTTGGTGCTAATTATTGTACACTTCTGTCATTGACAGAGAGCTGTACTGTGTGGGTGATGTTTTGTTTAATTTAAGAAAATTTACAACTTTATGTAACATGTAACTGCCTCCAGTTATCCAGAATATAGGTCCATGATGAAATGTATTACCCTTCATATTCTCACCATCCTGATGCTCAGAGAAAGATACATCCATGCCTTTAAAGTATTCATTTGGATTTTTGAGTACAAATCTTATTTTTAAATATTTAGCATAGTTAAATATAGTTCTCTGAAATTTATTTTACACCTTGAAAACGTGGTGAAGAAGTTAGTCTTTCTCCCTCTTTACTGATCAAAATTAAATGCTGGAACCATGTGTCTTTCTAAAAGCAAAACATTTAGGAGTCCCTCTTCAAGCTTGTGAGGGGTTGGAAAGGGATTGTACCATTAAAGAAGCAAAACCTTCTTCCAGAACTTGTCTGACCCTGAGAAGACTTGAAAGAATTTGGCCTCAGGTTGTAGTGTAATGATTTAAATAATTTTTTTCCCATCTGCAATGCTGGTAAAATGTGTTGAGACTCAAATTGATTTGAGTGTTTTGCTATCGCAACTCTAGATGAAAGCATAGCAGTGCTGCTGGTCAGGATAACTTTTGAATCTTACAGAACCAGCTGTAGGAAAAGAAAAACTGAAAGTCGAGGTCTTGCATTTGCAAGCACTTCACCAACTACAAAGCTTTCGTTGTGAGCAAGGCTATTATATACATTAGCTAAAGATTGAGTAGTCCCATTTTCAGTTAAGAAACTCTTTAATGAGAACAGAATAATGGGAAGCAATGCCATTTCACTTGCATTACCCGCCTGTTGAGGTGCTGACCATTGCCATCCAATCTTGGAGCTCTAACTGTATGTGACTTGTTTTCTGAGAAACTGTAAGGTATGAGATGGAGGGGACCATCCCATGTCTGGGACTTGGGCCAGGTCTAAGTAACATTTGCAGTTTGAGCTTAGACTGCCAATTTGAGGTAGCTCTATTTTAAGATGATGTGGCATAAAGTCTGTTGCTTCAAAGGGGAATTGTTTTAAAACAAAAAGTGACGTGTTATTTCAGCTTCTGATACTTGAACAAAGTTTGCAGTATGGAAGTCTGAAGTCCACCTGCTTAAATGAGCGAGTCATAATTCATTTTTTGACAACCTTGATGCAGAACAGAATGATTAAGAGATTTAAAGGTATTTTATTGCAGTGGAAAGGTATTACAGATGCATTTATTGCTTTCTTAATTTTACTTGGTGATTGTATTTGTGATAGTATGGTAGGGATCTCAGAGTCTGAAATTTATTTTTCCCAGTGTGGAATAGGACCTAACTCTGAAAATTCTTGACTAACATCAATTAACACTTAAGTAATAATTTTTAAAAAATCAATGAAGAATTCCAGTTTAGCAATTTAAAGCCTTAAATAATTGTGGCATATTTTCATTATCTTTAAAATAAATTCAGGTTTTTTTGTTGGTGGTGCTGTTAAACCTGGTTGTGTCCTTGTTCTGTAGATATGATGTAAAAACATCTAAGTTGTTTTGTCATTTTATGGCTGAACCAGATACAGCTGTAATCACAACATAGCCTGGCTGTGTAGTCAGAAGGTTACAAGAAACTGGCCCTGGAATATTTTGAGAAACATACTTCCTGAAGAGTCTTAAGGCTTTAATTTAAAAAAAAAATAAAAATAATTAAATAACCAAAGGATAGGAGTCTTTAATTTTAACTTTGCATTTTTGTGTTTGCTCTGAAGAGTCCCAGACTCTTAAGTATGTTTTAGGAGGGCATGCTAGAAAGCCATACATGAATTTAACTTTAACCTGTCTGTACTTTGGGTAAATGTTTCTGCTTTTGTGGAACGTAGCATTAGTCTGGAGAAGGAGAGACACTGAGAAGCAAGTATGCTGCCAGGAAGCTGTGGCAGCTCATAAATATTTCTTTCTCTTCAAGGATTCAATATATTAAACATACTTCATGTTTTGAATTTTCCAGTTGTATTTTAAGGTAAGACAGGGTGTTTGATGTGCTGTGTGTGCACAATGAATTTTTTGGCCAGAATATTCTCAGCTGTTCCTATTTTTAGAATGCCTTGGGGGAGGGGGGGAGGGGAGAAGAAACCCAAACCAAAAAGAACCCTGTATTCCTTAAAATTCAACATCAGGTAAAAATAATGTTATTACGTCTTTCTTGAGGATGTGCCAAACAAGTGATCAGCAGTTTACATTAACAGTATGTCCACACATACAGTATTTAGAGAAATCTATTTAGAGTTGGGTTCTTTTTCTGTTGTCCTCTATCTTAGTGGAAAAAATACCTTGGTGGGGAGGGGGGGGTGTGAGGGCAGAATCCCAACAACATTTTTTGGCAAAAGTTGGAGCAAAAGTCTAGTACTGATGTACTTTAATGTCAACAAACTCCATCCAACTAATGAAAGAAATTAAATTTAAATTAATTCCTCTTGCCTACTCCATTAATCATGATCTCCATCTCACTGTGTAATGCTTAACTGCAGGAAATGCTTGGAAAACCAGGGGTTATTTAAAATGCAATGTTTTAGATTAAGCAAACATGAAAGTTTTGCCTGTATCCAGGAAGGGATAGGTAGGCAGTGCTGTGGTCTTAAAAAGATCATGGAGTCTTAGTTATGTGCAAAATAATAATAATAATAATAAAAAGATAACTGCAGTATTCCTGAAAAGAGGAGCCGTTTCAAAATCAATGTGGAAACATCCCAGCTGGGGTGATGGTTACCCTTGTTTTAGCTGTAGCAGAGATGGCCTCTTGGCCTCAAGTCACAGCTGAAAACAAATAAAAAGTCAAAGGCAGTCCTTCAATTTTTAAACTTTTATTTTTCTCCCACAATAAAAGGTATTTGATGTGGTGAAAATATGTAAATCCAGAGATCATGAACCAAATCTGAATTACTTCAAAGTTTGATTTTTCTTCTTGGCTTATAAGCTTTAGATAAAGATGTAGATATAACCTGTCTGACAAATAGTGCAAAAGTTTTTAAATGGTGAATGAACTAACAAAAGATAGTGTCCAGTGAATGGATACAGACTGCCTAATAGTTACTGCAACATTTAATAACGTTTACTGTTTTACAGAAGTACAGATCTAGAAGGGCTACCAATGGGCATTTTTGGCTTCAAGTGAATTGGGCGTGTAAGAACTGTTGTGAAATACTGCTTGAGGAGTATGTAAGGTAATGATGCTACAGAGAAAGCTGGAGGACACTTAGCAGAGGAAAGGATATCAGCTTGGCTTACATGTGGTAGAAGGGACCACATCAAGATTAAGAGAAAGGGCAAGAACACTCTCCCAGCAATAGAGCGTGCACATGGTTGTCTTACTTGCTCAGTGGCAAGTGTGTCAACACCATTCTCTTAATGCTGTCTGAGAGTCACTTCTCAGCTGTGCTACCAGCAGCCACCTTCCCTTGCCAGCGAGGCCCTGCTGACCCTCACGTTTCCAACGCATCCACTCCAGTCCTCATACCACCACCCCCTGCCTTGCTGGTATTGTTCTGCTGGAGGTCTTCAATTTTGTCCCATGGAGGGACAGTCTCCTAAAACCTTTGGGAGTGTTGTTTTCTTTTTCCTCACCATCAGCCTTCTTTTAGAAAGTTTCTGATTTGGCAAATGAAGAAATTCAGTGAAGGTTTTGAAGCAGTAGGATGCAGTTTACATGTGAATTAAAAGGCTTTAAATTGTACAAAATTAGTAAGATGCCTGGCCAGCAGTACAGGAGTTGTTGTCTTTAGTGTGCCACTTTTATTTAAGGCTATATTATTTTAACTATGGCTTGCTATTTAGGAGTCTTAGGTATATACTTCTTCTCTGTGAAGTATAATGTCATGGTAAGCAGGTGCATAATTGAATGTGGAGTGTAATGATGCTTACAGATGAATTTGTAGAGTAACACATGGTTGTCTGTTGTGAAATACCAGAAGGACCCTTTGCAGTGATGTTGGCAATCAAAACCATGTCAGCCCTCCACATGGGCAAATGGCTTTTCTTGGTTTCATTAAGCGGTAGCAGGGTGTAGGCCTGCAGAATGCTTAAGGACTCTTGGGAGAAGTATCAGATATTAGCATACTAGCTACAGTGGGTATAATCTGGAGAGATGGTTATCACCTTATTTCAGCGTAAAGTAAGTTTTACATGTTACTCCAGCAAAGGTTTTCTATTGTTTCTATAATTATTTTTATAGGACTCGTGAACGTAAGAGGTTTTGGAGATGCTCCTTATTAATGAAACCTTTATATCATGTCTGTAATACTGGGAACAATTATCTGAGCTTCACAAATGGGACCTTAGTGAGAACAATTGGCTGGCTTGAACTAGATTAACACCTGGTTCATTTTCCAGGTTAAAATCTGTTGGTCCCCATGTACATCACCTGAGCTGACTGTCCTTTATGGAAAAGGGTGTTGAGTGGCTAGGAGTGATACCAGGAGTCAAGAGGTGGCAAAGTGTGTTGTGTTGATATTTAAGCTGTAATATTAGGCAGAAGAGAAATATGTTAGCATGGCAGGGCTCTTGATTGTGAAGTTGAAGTCCACCCTACTTAATTTTGCTTAATTAACTTCCTTTTCTAATTGCTATTAAAAATATATATTCTGTGAATGTGATGATTACTAAGTACAAATGAAGAATGGAAATTTGTTAAAATTCCCTCCCCCCTTCAGAGCTTTTAATCTAAAATCATACTTAATTTCTTTGCATTTAACACATTTGTCCTGTCTGGGGATTCTGTGATTTAAGATGCTGGAATTCCAAACCTGGCTTACTGTCTGATTATCCGTTAACCTGCTTAATTCTCTTTATGGGAGTGCATTTATGTCCCTCGAGGGTCTTTTCTCTGCTGTGTGCCCATGCACGTATCATGAAACATACACTAATAAAACCAGTGTTACTTTGGTGCATTCTTTCAGAGGGGGAGTACCTCAGTACCAGTACTCTGACAGCAGACTGGCATTTCCCTGTTGAAATCCCCCGTTTTCTGTTGCTTATACAAATTGCAACAGAGTGGTTTTTTTCAGGCTGAAAGTTCTTGTTACCTGTATCTACTTCACCTCATTGTCTTGCCACCTCTCTGAGCTTTCAGCTAAAGTTACTTAAATTTTAACTAGGTCCATGCCTTGTTTCATACAAAAATGAGTTTCTAGAGTAGGGAATGCAAATTTTTAACTGACTTTTTTCGTCGTGATTTCCTTTTTTGCCTCCATGAGAAATGCATAGTCACAGTTCTAAGTCTGAGAAGAACAATGTGTATGTGCTTAGTATGATTTTATTTTATGGGTTCGTTTCTCCAGTCACCTGATCCAGCTTTCAGACTGCACATACATCATGTGACTTTGACCATAGATGAAATGTGCTGCAGTAGAATTCTGCTGAACATGGAAATTGCATTTTTATCAGAATTTTGTTGTTTCTGAAGAACTTAGTGCTGTAGCCGATTTCTTATCTTTTAAAGCTGGGCTTTACCTTTATATAGGCCTTACTAAGGAACTCTGTAAAATGCATCTGACTAGATCTAGACTTTCAACTGATAAAATGTTTTTTTATTTATTTTATTAAAAAATATACTTGATCGCAATAAGAAATGCAAGGCCAGGCTTGAAACTGGAGGTATCATTCAAATAGATTTACTTTCTGAATTAGAGGGTATCTTACTCTATTTTGTTATGAAAGGGCAAATTCTGAAATACAGCAAAACTTGTTTTGTCTGCAGAGAAATACTCCCATGCACTAATGCCGTCCGTATGGCAAACTTGCAAGGCTCTTTGGCTGCAAAAAGCTTGTTTTAGTTAAAACTGCAAGTAGTTTTCAACCAGTGCAATTCTGAATTACCTAACGGGATGAGTCAAAGATTATCAAACAAAAGAAGGTAGAAGGTTGTCATTCTGCTATCTTTCAGTGACCATTTTTCGTATGGTCAAAGTGCAACTCATAGAATAAACTTACAAGGAGCCAGGAGAGGCACTACTGTAGTAGTAAGTTTATTATCAGTATACTTGAAGGAAATTCTATTATCTTTCCAGAATGGAATTTTATGTTTTGCTTGTTTATTTACAAACTTGACGGCTGAATTTCTCCTTTTGGAGACTGACCCATTTCCATACTAACCGAATAGCAATTTTCGTAGACAGGTTTGCTGTCATAGCTACCAGAAGTGCAAGTTTGCCTGTCTGCTGTTTTATGCACTTTGCTTGCTTGTTAGGTTTTATTTTGTTTTCCTGTGACATAATATGTACTTCAGAAGCTCGTTTGGTTTCTGAACTTGATTTTGGTTAAGTATGGCTTCCTGGCATATCTGAAGTTCTCTTTTATGGCATTCCCAAAAGACAACCAGTAAATAAATGTGAAACACAGGTAGTGCATGTTTGGGTAGTAATTGTCTTTATGGATCATCAACTGATAATGTAATTATAAAAGTTACTTTTTGTTTACACATTAAAATAATTTATTAAAAAATATTATAGCTGAGGAATATCTTAAGTTGGTAACAGGTATGTCATTTATTTTGAAAATTCTTGCTGCTGTTCACTGCATGTATTATTAAAATAGCATTGCATTTAAATGTATGGGACAGTGTGCTGGCCCTTAAACTTACTGGCACAATTGTCACTTCTTTCTGAAATAGAATCATCTTTCATGATGGAACTTTAATGTTGAAGGGCATTGAACAGCCAAGCTTATAGTGTTTTATAACAGTAAGTAAAAAATGCTAGGTTAAGTAAAATGTAGATCCACTTTTATTCTTGAATGGACTGTGAATACCACAAATGACTGGGAACATCAAGAAGATAGAAAGTGGGTAAATATACTCACATTTTTGGTTGGGCTGTTGAAGCTGGTATATTTTGTTGTGGGGTTTTTATTATTGAGTAAATAATATTTATGATATTATCAGACAGGTAATAGTTGTTCCTCATCAACAAAATTCTTAAACCATATTTTGGTGACATAATCCACCTGTGGGTTTTACGGTATGTGTTTGTCATTGGTTAGTCAGGACATGTCACTAAATAAGTTGGAATGCATTTGGCTTCTCCTTGGTTTCTCTGCACATCTACACTAGATGGAGTTCTAGTTTGTTTGCTTTTCTGGTCACTTTTTGCAGATTCCTTGCTGCCTTTCTCATCTTTGAAATGTCTTTCTTGTGTAAGTTTGGATTTTGTTGAATGACATGTCTGAAGGTTATTCCCTGAGTCAAGACATGTCATTGATCAGACCCATAAACGGCATCCATGTGGCTTAGTGAAAAGCCATATCCCCATCCACTGTTGATTCCTCATGTCTTCCAAAACTTTTGTGCCTGTTACCAGTAGGAGCAGAACCTGTGGGAAGCAGCCCCAGGATGGGCAAAGGTGTTAATCATGTTATGAAACCAAATGGAAATCCTTGCAATCTGAGTTTTCAAGTTTTGCTTTAGAAATCTCAATGATTGCTTATATTTTAATGCAGGATCATTTTTCTTATTACTCCTGTGCTCTTTTATTTTGTTGTTTTAAAATGTTAATTTTGCAATAATTCAGGATGGCTAGAGGTTTAAAGCAGGTGGGACATAAACTCTCCTGACCAAGATCTCTGTGGCTTTTCTGTGGCTTGATTGATATTAGGGACCTCACTTTCCTGGTACAGTTTACATACAGCAGAAATTCACAGTTTTAGTGTAGCTTTTGAAAGCACTATTATACTTTTATAGCACAGTTGAAAAATTTTACCTTGTAAATGGCTGTTCTTGAGAATATAAGTGGAGGATTATCTAAAGTCATAGCTGTATGTTCTTTGTGCTCAAAATTTTTGTCTGGAGCTCTAGAAGTTGCTGTGTATCTCATCTGTCACATGATTTCCTTTTTTGAAAGGAAAGACAATTCAGTGTTTTAAGGTGACCAGTTGTATCTTGAACTATTTGAGACCTAAGTTAAGTCTAAATCAGTCTTCCCTGTATCTGAGATGTAAAATTAAGTCTGTGCCAGTATTGAACTCATCAAGGCAAAGGCTTTTTAACAAAAAAGAAAGCCGATGAAATGTTCCATTTTTCCATCATTATGTACTACAGAGGAGTTGTTTGGAAGGCTATCGTAGTAGAAGCAATTAACAATATACTGTTAGAGGTTATCAGTCACCTTGGAGAAATGGGAGTGACTGATTGTGAAGTGAAATGAAACATGGGAACAAAGGATCTCAATTTCTAATTCTGTTTTGTCTTTCATCCTGAAAATAAAAAGTTTCTGTTTGTACTGGTGTACTTTTCATGGTGTCTTTTAACAGCTGTAACCCAACACTAAAGGGTTGGGATTTGAAAGGTCTTTTGCATCTAGCAAGTTGGTAGTATATATTCTGTTGTGTATCAGTTTCGGTTTGGGCCAAATAGCAGTTTCCTCTGATGCTGAGGAGTAGGGTCATGAGCAGTAGTGGGTTTTGCTAGAATCTGAATTTATGCTTTTACCAACTGATGGAATTTCAAATTCTACATTTTGACTTAAATGACAGGCTGATTTGGTGACTACCAGCATGTGACTTTGACAGACACTTACTTCTCTTTAGAAGGCTCATTAAAAGTTACTTTTGCATATACTTCGGATATACAAGTATGTTTCCGTATGTGAAAATATTCATCTGTAGCAAACGAAAAAAAAATTAGAGTAAATTACTAATTTTGCCTAGTAAGATCTAAACAGCAACACCAGAAGCTTTAGTATGTAGATGGGTGGAAGATCTGTAACATCAGACTGAGATTTTAATTTATGGTTGTTCTCACGTGGTGATGGTGTGCATGTTGGTAAATACTGTAGTTGATGGAGGAGCAGGAAAGGAAAGATACTGCCAAAGTTCCTGTAGTGCTTTCTTGTTTTTAACTTGTATTACTGTATGTAGTTTTCAGCACTCATAAAGATGATGAGTTTAATTCAGTTGTAATTCAATGATCGATTTTTCTGCTCTGTACAAAATTAAAAATACTAATTTTCTAGGAACATTTTATAGTATCCTCTTAGTTTAGATTTGTCTATGCTAATGTCATGAGTGAGCTCTCCTTGGGCACTACCTATAGTAATATTGCAAAACAGAAACGTAATTAGTTTTCATATTTTAATACTATAATTTGCTTCAGGCTGTTAAACTAATTTAATATATAATCATAGCATCACTTTAAGTGATTATAGGGAAGATCTTTCTGCAGCTTAAGACAACAACATTTTTTAATAGTTTCTCCTTACAAATTCTGTGTCCATAACATTTTCGGTTACTGCTAACAAGTTTTTGTGTGCTGAAGTATGCTACAGTGTGGTGATTCTTGCAATGAAAAGGATTTTTTCTTGAAATCTGTGATTTGGGTTGGTTGGGGTGTATTTTGTTTGGTTGTTTTTTTAATAATTATTGTTCATCGTCAAAGGTTATGTGCTCAGCTGAAGGGTAAAGGTCAACGAGTGCAGCAAACTGCTTATTAGGTGCTTCAAGTTCTTAACATTTATATGCTGCCTTTACTTGCCTGGTAGTGGTAGTTGTTGGGAAATGTTCCATACAAGAATTTAAAGAGCTCGTCAGGTTTGTGACTGCCTCTTGCTTGGTTATCATTAACCTGAAGTTGTGGACAAATCTGACTTTTAAACGTGATGTGTTTGTGCTTTGAAAGAAGCACTCATGTTCCTCTGATCAAAACTGGGCCTGGTTTGTGGCAGTGTTTGTGGTTATTTCTCTGAAATCCATCCTAACATGTAGCTCCTTCCCTTTCTTCTGTTACCACAAATATTTTCTAATAATATTTGTTAATGGGTCTACCAGTGGGAGTTGTAAGTACTTTTGCAATATTATGCTGAAGGAGGAATTGACAGAAGTGCACCATTTTTACATTTTTAATGAATGGTTACACTGCCAGGGAGTCTTGTGCAACAGAGGACTCAGTTCCCACAGTAGAACTGGAAAAGTAGAGGATTAGGAGAGGGATCTGTCTGAAATTAGGCTGAGTAGTCAGAAATTCTTTACTTAATAAAATTGCTGTGCAGCTGGAGTACCACTTTTGTGAGATTGTGTTGGTCTGAGTGTGTGCATATAGGTACAGACATATGAATGAGAGACTTAAATACAGGAGCTGATTTTTACCTTTCACCTCATCAGTCTAGACCCTGTGAAGGTACCTCAGGTCAATGTTACTGTCTAAGTGCTGTGTGAACTTTGGTGTATTTACTGTCATAGCCGATGGGACATTGATCTATTGCTCTCGGAAAAAGGAGCTGCAGTCTTTGTGTATGAAGTTTCCTGGTGGCTTCTTGTCCTAAGAAATAAGTGGCAAAGTTCCATCTGTAGATCTGCCCCACTTACTCTCTCACACCTTCTCATTAGTACTGCAACAGTGTCTTTTCAATATCTGTGTACATGCTTGTAGTGTGACTGACTGAATGTTAGTGAATAATGGAATATGTAAAGGTGGCTATGAAGATGCCTACTGCTAAATTGGCAATGACTGTCATTGTGTAAACCTGCTGTAATATTATGAAGTAGATAAATGGGCTGCTGGTGTTAGTCTAAGAACAAGCAAGGAGTATGCGTCCTGGCTACAGCTGCTGCTTCAGTCTCTAATCCGCACTTCCTTCCCTTTCAGTTACTGGTCTTAGCGGCTGCCTCATTTTATCGTGCTGTTAGTTTTGTAGTGAATTGCAACGCCATGTTTTTCTGTTGTGATCTGTGCTGTGGTTCACCCTGAGAACAAGCACAGCAGTTCTTTCCAGTGAAGAGAAAGCCTGTTAGAGGTGCAGGCAGCTGCCAGAATGCCCTCCGGCGCCTGTACCAACTGCTCCCGCTCAGCCTGGACAGCTTCAGCCCTGCATGCGACTGCTTCGTTTGGCAGCATCGAACATCACAGAATCGCTCACAGACACGTTGTTGTGATGAAGTGTCAGTCTCTGCAAAAAGTTTTTGAAGGTCTTCAGAGCAGTCGGGCGCAGCGGTACAGCTGGATGGCAGGCAGGGCTCCTTCAGCCTTCCTGTCTTCCCTTGCAGCTGCAGCCTGTGGTGCAATGCTCTGCTTTCTGAACTTCAGCAGCACAGTCCTGTTAGATATCACATAGAAATATAGGTTTCCAATAAAAATATCAATATTTAATCGATCTAATTATTAAAAAGTTATTTTCAATTCTTTTCTAATAACCAGGGTCTTGTATGACTGCATATTAATACCAGTGCATGTCATCAGTCTTCAGGGCACAGTCTTGATTAGCTTTTGGGCCACTGTCTTACACAATATAGAAAAGAATCTGTTAGACAATGTAAATTTAGTGGAGAGGGTTTAAACACACTTTCGGTTTTTCAATATATAGACTTCATATTTGCACATACTGGCTTTCTTGCAGAAGCTTCACGCTTACATTTTGAGACTGAAAGCTCTGACCTTACCCCACTGATTCAGAAGTCTTTATGGTGCCTGTGTAGCCAGTCATGTGTAAACCTTTGCGGAAATGAGAATAAAAGCTACAGGGTCAAAGACAGAACTGGTTTTTCCCCCGTATATAGTTCCTGTGGTGTAGCTCAGGGTTAGGTATTACGTAAGTATAACATCATGGATGCTTTAGTGACTTGCTTTCTATTGCAATTAAATTTTGCTATTCTGATGTATTAAGAGAAGGCTGTGTAGCAAAACCCCCTTTTCTCTTGCCCCAGATATTGTTAAAAAATCTTCAGGATTTGTGAGAAAGCTGCCTTTCGCCTTCTCAAGAGCAATAGTGGGTTGAGATGCTCAGCTCCTCATTGCTCAGGATAGCTTCGCCAAAGCATTTCACTATCCTTTTTACAATGGTTAAAGGCAACTGCTCATCTCTCCACACTTTACTTGGGCAGAGCAAAGGACAAGATAATCCCCTCAGCCTGTTAAATGCTCCATCCCATCTGGTAGGTGATAATTGCATTGTAAGGGGATTAGCACAGTGGGATATGCTTACAGTGTAATGAAAGCTTCACTACAAGTGTGAAAGTCAGCTGAATGCATTGGAGCAGTTTGGGACCTTCCATTTACACATTTTTTGTAAATACCATAAAATACAAGTTTCTTTGGAGAAGCTGTGCAGTACCTTTGCGTGCTTTCACATGTGTCTAAGATTATATTTTTGAGACAGTAGTAGTAAATATCTGAAACCCTCCTGTAAGAGTAGTGCAAAAGGCTTTTGTTTAGCTCACTGTTTTAGGGCAATTCTGTGATTATAGATATGTTAAATGCATCCCTCGCGTTGGCATTACTTTTACTCAGAACTGTTAGGAGTTTCAATTCATGGCATTGTTATTAGCAAAGGAGCATCTGCGTTATTAAACACTGCCTGGAAGCCTTTGTCGGTAAAGGTGAAATTTGAATAAGCCACACTGTGAGAAATATCAGAGTAATTTTGTGTCAGTAGGGATAAGAGGATTTCAAGCTGAAAGTAGCTCTCCTTGCAGCCAACCAGAATAAATGTTTTGAAATTTCAATTTCAAGCATGAGCCCACAGTAGTGCAAAATGACATTTTTATTTTTTTAATTGTCTTTTTTAAAGTTTATAGTTACAGTAAATCTTGGGGCTCAGAGCATTTCATAAGCTAGTTGTAATTTAGCTTCTTTACCTTTCCAGATATTAAAGATCCATTGAAGGTATGTTATGAAGGGCGGTAGCTCAGCGTTGATTAACGTCCTGTTCTTTGCAGTCTTCCCATACAAGAAACTGGGCGAGTTGCTCAGTGCTGACCAGTATGTGCTGTTTCTCTGGTTTGAACATTAACATTAAAAGTTAAAACAGGGCTTTGTTAGCCCACACTGCGCTGCGATAGTGTTTCCCAGCCAGATAGATTAGGAACATTAGAGGTGTGTGTATTTTTATATAAATAAGAGTCAGGTGTACAAATATGAACTGTATGAGGTAGATATTTTAGTGATGTTGTATGACCTTGCTGTGGGATTACGTTTTCTATTGAATTAAGGTTCTGTGACCAGCTGTGTGGTTGCTCTTTCTTCAGTTTCTAGTCCCTTACTTTGCAGATCTGTGTGTGTGTGTGTCTTGGCAGTAAGGGCAAAATAAAATCTACTGTGGTTTTTTCTGGGCTGTCTTCAGTAACTTTGCCAGTCTGCGTTGAGGTAGTTGAGTTGGTTATGCTCAACCTTCTCTTACTTAAAGCTGGCTCTGAGTGTGCAGGGTTGAGTATAAAGCTGCTTTCCCAAAATTGTGGTGATAAGGCATAGGAATGATTTTACAGCTGGCTCTTTTTCTCCTTTTTTATTTTTTTTTTTCTTCAAGGTGTCTGAGTTCTAAAGAAGATTCCTTAATTTTTTTCTTTTAGATGGAACGTGTTTACCTGAGGAGAGGAAAATGTAAAGAATTTGCTCTTTTATTGTCAGACGTTCTGTAATTTTAAATAAATCTGAGGGAAAGGTCATGACACTCAAAAAGCCCCAATGAATCTCTCTCCAAAAGATGGAGTGTTGCCTTGCCCCACCCTAATCCTTTCTGATACATGAATTTGTCAGATGAAAATTGCACTTGGAAGAACCATTACATTGGTAATATACAGAAAATATTAAAGATGAGTTTTCAAATTTTGAGAAACAGGTGTTTGGGTTTTTTTAATCCTTACGTACATATATATATAAAAAATATATACTATTGTAAGTATGCATTGCACCAAATCTTACATGGTATATAATTCTTTTTCTTCTTATTTAGGTGACAAACAGCATGTTTGGTGCTTCAAGGAAGAAGTTTGTAGAGGGGGTTGATGGTGACTACCATGATGAAAACATGTACTACAGCCAATCATCGATGTTCCCACATCGATCAGAAAAAGATGTAAGTTGAATATACTTAATTTTTCCCTCTTTATTAGTGAGATAGCTTCAAATATATTAAATATATGTGAGAGAGAGCTTAATGTAGCTTTCAAGTTGTGAATGATGATATTTTCAGTGGCAAGTGCTTTAATTTTAGTGAGTTTATACATACAGGCTTCAGCCATATGCTTGCCAGGGTTGTTTTTTCCTTTTTCCCATCTTTAAGAATTGAATTTGTAACTTAAATTGGGTTATTGATTATATCTTGTGTTTGCATGTTGTGTCTACTGCTGTTTTTGTTGTGGTTTTGCGTTTTACATCTTCAACCCTTTGTGCCAGGAATTTTCAGAAGCCACAGCTTATTTGCTCAAGTATTCTACTTCCCAGTTGTAGTGACACAAAGTTACAGAACCAACTGTTCTTAAACATTTTTTCCCCTGATAATTCATAATTGTATGTTAGAACTTCATTGGTATTACTGAAGGTCTGTTTATTATGGAAATAAATAGGAGTAATGTAGAAATATATGGAAGACTGAAAACGTGACTCGAGGTTCATGTTACCTGAAGGTCAGTAATACCATCTCATGATAGGATTGCATTTAATACCTGTAAGCAAGAGATGCTAGATTTTATTTTTAATTAAAAAGTAATAAATCCTTTCAGACTTTCAGAAAGGTGTCTGCCTCCATGACTGCCTAGAAATATAGCTGTTTAATAGCAGATGAGAACTTAGTCTTGATAGACCTTGGCCTATGTAAATGTAAACATTTCCTATAGACTCTTAGTTGAATTCTAATCTGGATCCTCAGAGATAGAAGGAAGCAGGCTTAGAGTAGACGGCATTTTAAAACAAAATGCTTAAATGCAGTTTTCCACTTCAATTTCGTAAGTTATTTTGATGAGAAATTTCAGCTGAGCCAGCAAAAGATTAAAGTCTACTGGAGTGTAAAGAAAAATTAAATAGGCTGTTCATTTCTGTTTGTCCATTACATGTGTGCATGTACCACAGATGCATACAGGCACAGTGGAGTATTTATAATGTTGAACATACTTTCCTTTCTGTCAGCACTGAGAGGTGCAAAACCAGTAGACACTACTTGTCCAAAGTGATTCTTAGATACTAAATCCCCACTTTAAGCTTTGATGCCCTAAGGGAGAGAAATCATTACAGTGTAGTAAGAAAGGTAAAGTGTGATGAACACTATGCTGTACAGTATACACAGTGAAAGCTGATGCGTGGCGTGTTGACACAATGAATGAGTGTTTTAGTTGCCTACTCTTTCTGTAGGCAATGTTGCAGAAGTGGATCTTAGAATGGGACTTCAGGAGAATGAAGGTGGGTGTTCCAGACACCAGGAATGACAAATGAGAAATTGTGAAAGCTGGTGGGAGAAGTGGCCAAAATGGGGCATAGAACCTGCTGTAATTGGCAGAAGAATGATGTCGTTCCAACATGAAATGGAAGAGTGAATTTTGCAAAGTTCTTTAAAAGCTTTATTTCTAAATTCTTGGTACAGGATTTTTTTTCCCCTGTAATTTCACTATTGACCATTACAACTTTCTGAGTTTGTTTATGAAATCTTAAACCATTATATGCTATTGTAATATATTTTATGGTTGATAGAAATAATTAAATGGTGGTGATGTTGATGTTGTCTGTACACCTTCGATTGCTCATGTATAGCTAAACATATATTCTGTAGTACATGTTACTTTTGATACTGCATTTGGCTCACAGTAGAGAGGTGGCAAAGGTGGTTGTATTCTTTCAGTTTCCAACCACTTTGTGGATTTAAAAACCTCTTGCAATTGAAAATAACTGTGTTTTCAAGTTGTCTTTCAACTGGAATTATACTGAAGATGTTGTTCTGTATATGAGAACACAATAAATATATTGACTGTGTTTGTTATTTGGATAACTCTTAGTATTGACAGACAAAATAAATTTGCTCAGAATTTTCTGGGTAAGCTAATAAAGACTACTGTTCAAAACCTGGATCCAGTTTTATGAACTGTGGGGAAAATCTTCTGGCATTCTAGATCTTGAAGCACTTTGAATCTTTCTCTCTTCACATTTGTATTGAAATGGAGTAGGTAAATACATGGAAAAAAATAAATGCAGAGGAAACTTTGGGGAAGGGAATAAATCACTTTTATATTTAGAAAATCCAGCTGGTAATAAAGAGTAAAATGTAGCATACATAATCTCTTTGTAAGCTTCCTGGAAAATGGCAGTCTTTGTGTCATTTTTAATAGTAGAAATGTCTAAACATGGTGCTGATTTACTGCAATTTGAATCATTGTGCAGCTTTTTCCCAGTTTCCTACATGCCTTCACTGAAGGCAGGTGAAATTAATGTATTACAGGGTTTTACCTACAAACCTGTAGAAAATGAATTGATTGTTATTTTCTTTTACTCTGATGTATCTGATACACAGATCATTCCTGGGTCCTTCGTTTATGCTTTATCCTCTAGAGTTCTTCAACCTGAACTAGAATGGTTTTGAGGGAAGTCTGCTGTGAATGGCCTCTTTAAATACTGCCCTTCAGGAGGGGCTAAAGCTTATTTAGTATTTACCCTTCTACCAGACCTGAAGAGGTGTTTTTCTGTCTTTCACTTTGTGAAAGTCTTACCGATTCTAACCTTAAAAGTTGGTACTTTCCGAGGAATCCTTACTCTGTGTGTGCATATATGTGCTCCAAGCAGAGAAACATACAGAATGGTGAAAGCTTACTGAAATTTAGAGTAAGAGCTATTAGTTCAAACATAGTATTTTGTACAAACTTTGGAACCTATTTTTCACTTCAATTGTACAACAGGGTTTCTGCTGTCCTTGTGAGGAGGCATTGCCTTCAGGTGGGGTACGGTGGTGACTTGTGGAGTTTGGGTTGGGAGCTTTTAAGCTTTCTACCTTACTTTAAGGCCCAAAGTGGATGTGTTAATATTTTTCAGATTACATTAGGAAATAGCTCTTCACTCGTTAAGAGGTTCTAATTTATTTTTCAAATCTGAAAAAGATATGAAAAAATATTTTATTACTTTTAGTAATTTCATAGCATTTATTGATGTGGAATTCATGGGATTTGTTGCTTTGGCTCATCTGAATTTTCAAAGAACGTCCTTTGCTCTAAGGTAAAGTGAACTAGAGCTGCTTATGTCCTGTCTTTATTGAAGTCTTTTTACAAGGGGGAGAAGTAGCAAGTGACAAATAGTTCAGGACATGTTTGTTATTTTTATTTCAGAGCCTCCTTGTAGCTAAAAACTAAAAGCTGTCTTGTACCTTACCTGTGCTTTCATGAGGGAAGGCAGTTCTAGACAGTCAGGATTGATACGGTAATTGAAATGGAAAAGGTGTGTTTATTCATGTGTAAAAGTGCTTTCAAAATCATACAGATCCTGTTTGGGTCTGTTTTAGGCACAAAATTCTGGTTCCTTAGCCTGAGTAAAATCTAATCTCACCTATCTAATGCTTCCTTTTTATTAAATGAGTAGCTTTGCCTGGAGTCATCTCAAACTTTGTTGTGCTAAGTAGGGAAGTGGAACACAGTACATCCATGAGTGCTCTACCTATGAATTCTGCTGCACTAAGGGTCAGTGTGTGATAACCAGGTCAGTAGTCTTTTGGCAAAGAAATTAGATATTTTGTAGAACTTGCAGAAAACAGACCTAAGAAAATAGTTCAAGATTTGTTTTGAAACAAATGGGATCCTGTAACTTCAATTAACAACAAGATGCACCATGTGCCCACAAAATAATTACAGAGTGGCCAGTATCACTAACGTAATTGAGCTGTCTAAGCACTCAGCAAAATCTTTGTGAAGACAAGGGTATGTGTATTTTTATTTGAGTAGAATGACAGTGTTAGAAATGTGAACTCAAAGCCTGTGTATAATGTTGAACCTACAGTCTTCAGTGAGTAAAAAAATTTGACAGTGAGCTTTGAGAAAAGAGAAGACCCCATTCAGTCTGAACTTCTTTGAGTTCTCATGCAGAGGAATGCAGGAAGTGCTCTGCAAAATTTGACCCGTCAAGCCCAATCCATTGAAGATGCCTATGTGAGAAAATGTATGATTAGGGCAATTTCTGTTGTTTAGATCTGCAGTCATAAATCTGACAGTAGGCAGATGTGCCTTCTTAATGAAGATCTGCCTAAATTAGAAGTAAAGTTAGGAGAATTTTTTTTCAAAGAATGCTTTTCTATTTCTTACTGTTCATTTTATTTCCTAGTTGTTTACCAAATAAAGTGCTCACAGTAACTTAGTAATAATTCTCATTTGCACTTCTAATGGGTCGGTTTGTTGACCTTACTCTCTTGCCTGAACAGTGTTAATGTTTTAACTAATTCTGGACTTTATTAGTTGAGACTTGATGTTCTTTGGCAGCTCAGTTCTTTCAAAATGTGGTTTCTTGTGAAGCCAAATATATTTTAATAACTGGGCAAATAAGATTTAGCCTGTAGATTAGATTTGGCTAATTGTAACTATTAATCTAGGTCCTTGGCAATACTTTTCCTGAAGTAGGAGGTCCTCAGATTTGGATATTGAGCACAGTGAAGTGGGTCGTTGTTTCCAGGAGCCTGTTTTCCAGAGGTTTCTTCCATCCTGATGTATTAGAAGCATATCTGTGATGGATCAAATTCAGATGTTCCTCTCATCAGTTACTTCAAGGAAGACATCACTGGCTCTGTCTTGTAGTGGGAGTGATGGTGGAGATACAAGAAAGGAGTAGGCAGAAGCTGTTACCAAAAGCCTTTTCCTGCAGATTTCCATTAAGAATTTGTAGAACCTTTGCCTAACTCTTAATGTGTTTTGAAATATATGGCCTTACAAAGAGGTGGTATTTTTACAAGAGAGAAAACCCTGAAGCAAAACTTAGCTTACTGTGGAGACGGAGATGCAGAATCTGACTAAGTTTGGGAAACTAAATGTGGGATGGATGTAATTGGTCTTCTGGAGACAGGTTAACTCTAGGTTTGCTGAGCATCACATTGTTCTATGCTGGATTGTTGACTTTCTAATGCTTTTTTTTCTTTCTTTTTTGATTCTAAGGAAACTTAGGGTGTCTTGTTTCCCAAGTCATCTTCCTTGCTATTTGCCTTAGTCATTGCTCGAGAGTGTTTGCTTAGTTGTTACAACGTGGAGTTGTAAGTATTTAAGAAGCTGTCAGAGCACTTGTGCTCTTGCAGGCTTGTTGAATAGAGCTACTTAACATAACAGAACTTTTCAGAATCTGAATAGTTTTGATTGATTTGTGGGGGGGGGGAAAAAGTAAAATTTATTTCTGGGAGAAAATGGGTTAATGCCTGTAATTATAAAAGTCTGTAATTATAAATTTCCTATGCATTACTTTGCATGTAAACATACTTGTGGATTTGACTGAATAGTGGGTTGGTTTGCTCTGCTCGCCATGTGGGGAAAAAAGGGATTAAGATTTATTCTTTGAAGTGAGAGTTGCAAAGTTTGTTTTTTACCTTCCTAGAAAGTGATTAACCATACTTTGCATCTTTTAGTGAGCACATATGTGGGGTTTTTTTTTAAAAAAACAAAAACAACCAAGCAAAACCCAAAGGACTCAAACTTTAAATGAATGAAAATTACAATGCCATTAATTGAAAACAATTGGAAGGACTTGCAGGGAATGAGATTAGAAACAAATTGAGGGAGGTTTTGTGCTTTAATACAGTATACCCTTTCTAATTGTGCTTTCATAATAGTTTCACAGTATAAAGAAAAAACCCAAAAGTTCAGAATGCAAAATGGACCCTTCTATTAAGCCACTTACAAGTTAGGACTTGGAGGGGTTTATGATAAATTTTGCACCATCAGAATTAGTCAGAATTATTTTGCATCACTGACTTTACAATTTGAAATTATGTCACAAGGAAATGAATTTCACTATTGATGACTGAAATGTGTATTTCTCGCTAAGGTTGAATTTGTTTTTAGATATTTTTTTTACAGAAGTTCTAAATGACTGCTAGCTATTGTCACTGTACCGTATCTGAAATCTATGCTTTTACTGAGTCTCTAATGAAACCAACAATATATAATAATAGTTTTCTTATGTAAGATTTAGCATTTGAAGTGGTTCCTTGGGCCAGATGAATTCCGTGCATAGAATCCTTCACTCCTTCTAGAAAAGGGGGAGGTTATGGTTTCTTACTCAGTAATTCAGTTCACTGAACATGCTGTATTGTAGTATCAGTGGTTCACATGCTCACTTTGTGGGTGGCTATTTTAGCTTTTTGAATGCACTGGTTATTTAATTAAAATTAAATATTAGTTTGTTGTCCTAGTTCTTAATTGCTTATGGCATTTTTGGTAGCAGCTTTCAGTGAGTTTTTGGTAATCATTTGGCTCATTGTATACTGTGCATGTCATACACTACCATCAAACAGTGTCTCTACACAAGGAGAATTTGTTTTTCAAGTTATACTTTAATAACCATGTTAACCTCATGTTAGTAATGCTGTTGTCATTCAAAGGACGCATCAAAGGCCTTTAATATCTTCAGATGCTGCTGCTAACAACAAAATATTTCCAGCTAGATGTAATGCAAGTGGTGATCCTTGCAGTATGAGCCTACATCTGCGTGCTTCCCAAAGGCCACTGGAGGCAGGAGACCACAGCTGTAAATGATGAAATCTAAAAAATTGAATAAAATGTGATATTTTTCAGTATTATATGGTATTATACATTCAGGGTTTATATGTCATAAATAATGTAAATCGGTAACAATTTTCACTTGCAAATAATAACCCTGCAGATACAAAGCTTTCAAAATTTCTTCACTGACCTCTGGTTTTTGAGATTTGGATTTTTTTTTTTCTTGTAACATGAATTTTGTGAACCCTGTATTAAAAAGTGCTTCGTAATCTAGAGGAGGGCTCAATATAAAACTGGCAGAGTACAGAAAAGTCTAATTTTTTAATCTCTTACTTTACTTGGTGGTTTGATTTATTGTTATTTTTTATGTCAGTATAACACTCTCTCCTTTTGAGGCTGTGGGTCAGCTGTTTCATTATTAAATAGTGCAGCACAGATGGCAGGTACCAGAAATAAAGCCGTGCAAATACCAGATGATGCTGATGTTTGCACCTGTGAGAAACCCGTCATTTATCAGGCCAGATATTACTCACAGACTTGCTTATTCGAACACATTTTGCTTTTAGTGGACTTTCTAGTGTTGGATTGCTGTGTTTTAACATCATCTTGCTTCGTGTTTGGGAGAGCAGCTTCAGGCTATTGCTGCATAACGTAGCAGCCTTCACAGAAGTGCTGCAGTCTGAGTTTCTCGGTGCTGCCATGCTGAGGTGTGCTACCGCAGCGGTTAGTGACGGGCAGCTGTCCCCACCCTACATCGGGGGGGTTGATTGGAAGGATGCTGCAGCGCAGGGAGAGGCAGGAACCCTGTCATCCAGCTCTGCTGCTGGACCTCTGCTTTCAGAGAGGCTGCAGCCTGTGTTTGTCTCCCGAGAGGGTTGCAAACTGCAGCAGGGTTTTTTCATAGTTTTGTCAGATTTAAGCAACTGCCAGTGTGGTTTTTTCCAAGATTGTTCACACTCTTAAATGAGCTTACTGGGGTAAACCCATTGAGAGTTAAGGAAGGCAGTTACAG
This sequence comes from Porphyrio hochstetteri, assembly GCA_020800305.1. Classification (NCBI taxonomy): domain Eukaryota; kingdom Metazoa; phylum Chordata; class Aves; order Gruiformes; family Rallidae; genus Porphyrio; species Porphyrio hochstetteri. Next base: position 30,126,363 of record CM036905.1, on the reverse strand, counting down.
TAAAACCCCGTTCATCTGTGGGGTAGGAAGTAGCCTGATAGCTCCTTACAGCTTACTGACTTTTGATGTGGACCAGTCCTGAAAAATTGAGCCATCTGCTTGGATCATCAGTTGGTTTGAGTTTAGAAGGAAAATCTTCCATGACTAGAACTATACTGTAACTATTTGACATGTGTGAGTTGAAACAATGTATGCGTCTCAGTTGATTATCATCACCTCAGTCCTTCAACCTGCCAGTCCTGACCATTGGTCCTGTACACTGACAGAATAAAGCACGCCCTTCATGTTAAACAGGGTTCTGTTTGCTAGGTTGTCTCCTTGCCATGTGGGAGATGCTAGTCTTTTCTCTGCATGACATGGAATGGGAAGCTAGTTGAAATGATCTGTCTAGTTCTGTGATACAAGGTTGGAATAGCAGCAGAAATTCCATGCTGTTTCAAACTGTGTTTTGTAGCTGTTAAGCTCTGGCAATTTGATTTAAACCTAAATGTGAAAGTTTGAATATGCTGTTCATTGACATGATCTCAGTGATTTGGTACACTTCAGTGTTCAAAGGTTGTTACAGAGGTTACAATTTTTCCTAAAATGACAACATAACTGGATAAAGCTTAAAAGATCTTGCCTACTGGTAGAGGCTTTAGTCCCCTTAAGGGTTAGACTGCTTTAGTTTTTCTGAAAGTTTCATGACCTGTGGCTGTTGTAGTCTAAAAAACTCGAGTGACTTCCAGCCACCATTGCAGATACATTCTTGGAGAGTGGTTGCCATTTGTGTGTCATGTGGCTAGTAGTCCAGTTGGATAAAATAATGATTGCAGAATGACAAAAGGAACGTTTTAAATACTACTAACAATGTTCATCTTGAATCTTCATTATCTTTGGTAGACCAAGTTTGAGGAAATTGTTTTGGCTAATTTAGATGATTGTTGTTGACCTAAACTCTTCAGAAATAATAGAAAAAGAAGGCAAAATTTTAAACTGCTCCTTACTTAGCTAGAACAGAAAAAAGTGTCTAATACTAGAGGGCTTTTTTTTTTTTTGCATATTATAAAATAAACTAGAGATAGAATAAGTGAGATTCTTGTGCAGCATATTCCTTCTCTGTGGGATTTGAGAAATGCTGCATTTAATCAGCCTGGAACAGATCTTCTGAAATTTTTATTTATTTCTTCTTAGATCTTGTTATCTTCGTCCTAAGTATGTTATGACTTTAAGACTTGTTGTTAGATTTGCTGAATTTAATACTTGGCCTTTTATTACAGTTTTCAATAATGGTTTTTCTAGGAGTCATTTTGCAATTAACTTTTCATGTAAAAGCAAATGGCAAAATACATGTGACCTACTTTGCAATGTTTCAAAAGAAAATTCAATATCTAATAAGCTGTGTTCATTAAATATTCTTTGCCATTCCTCTTAACTGAATTTAAAAAGTCAAGTAGTACTCAGTTTAGAGGAGTTAAAATTCTTCCTCTCTTTCAAGTAATCTAGTATCTCTTATGTCTGTGACTTTTATTATTAATTATTATTTGATCTAAGTAAATATTATAGATGGGGTTTATCCAGAGAATTATACTATCTTCTGCTTATTGTATCACATGCCATCACAGCAATTTTTGAACGCACCAAGCAGCTATTCTTGCAGAATCTTCCTTTTGGTTTAACCTTTTTGCTTACCTGTCTCCAAGCTAGTAGTACTTTTTGATTGCTGTTTCCATCTCAGTGCCTGGTTGGTTGGGGGTTTTTGTATTTTGTGGGGTTTTGGTTTTTCTGCTCATGCACCCTTGTCACTATCTCTGAAGGCATCTGGTAACTTTCTTTTTTTCCTTATCCTCCCCCCAGAATTGCAATTTGCCACACCTTGCAACATGGTCTGAGATTTTCCAATTTGTCAAACTTGGATGTTTTTGCTTGTTTTGTTTTTTTTTTAACCTCAGTGTGGAACCTGGGAACTTTTGCTGGAACTTGAGTCCACTGTGGCACGTGTTCTAGGGGTTTTTCTTCTGCAGGAAGTTTTTGTCTTAGCATTTCACAGAATCACAGAATTGTAGGGGTTGGAAGGGACCTCGAGAGATCATCGGGTCCAACCCCCCTGCCAAAGCAGGCTCCCTAGCTCATATTGCTCAGATAGGCGTCCAGGCGAGTCTTGAATATCTCCGGTGAAGGAGACTCCACCACCTCCCTGGGCAGCCTATTCCAGTGCTCAGTCACCCTCACTGTGAAAAAGTTCTTCCGCATGTTGGTGCGGAACTTCCTATGCTCCAACTTGCAGCCATTGCCCCTTGTCCTATCCCCACAGACCACTGAAAAGGGGCTGGCTGATTCCCCCTGCATCCCCTGCTTCAGATAATTATAAACTTTGATTAGGTCCCCCCTTAGTCTTCTCTTCTCAAGGCTGAACAGTCCCAGCTCACTCAGCCTTTCCTCATAGGGGAGATGCTCTAGGCCCTTAATCATCTTCGTAGCCCTTCTTTGGACTCTTTCCAGGAGATCCCTGTCCTTTTTATACCAAGGAGCCCAGAACTGGACACAATACTCCAGGTGGGGCCTGACCAGGGCAGAGTAGAGAGGGAGGATCACCTCCTTTGACCTGCTGGCTACACTCCTCCTGATGCATCCCAGGATCCCATTGGCTCTCTTGGCCACCGAGGCACACTGCTGGCTCATGGCCAACCTGTCATCTACCAGGACCCCCAGGTCCTTCTCCACTGAGCTCTTCTCCAGCAGGTCATCCCCCAGCCTGTACTGATACAAACAGTTGTTCCTTCCCAGGTGCAAGACTTTACACTTGCTTTTGTTGAACTTCATCTGGTTTCTCACTGCCCAGCTCTCCAGCCTGTCCAGGTCTCTCTGGATGGCAGCGCAGTGCTCCTGCGTGTCAGCCACTCCTCCCAGCTTTGTATCATCGGCGTACTTGCTGAGGGTGGATGTTATTCCCTCATCAAGATCGTCAATGAAGATATTAAACAGGACTGGACCCAACACTGAGCCCTGGGGAACACCGCTGGTAACAGGCCTCCAGTCAGATTCTACTCCACGAATCACAACCCTCTGGGTTCGGTCCGACAGCCAATTCTCAACCCACCTCACTGTCCACTCATCTATCCCATGCTTTCTCAGCCTTGCTATCAGGATGTCATGGGAGACAGTATCAAAGGCCTTGCTGAAGTCAAGGTAGATGACATCCACTGCTCTCCCTCCATCTACCCAGCCTGTCATGAGATCGTAGAAGGCTATGAGGTTGGTCGAGCACGATTTCCCCTTAGTGAATCCATGCTGACTACTCCTCATGACCTTCTTCTCTTCCAATTGCTTGGAGATGGCATCCAGAACAAGCTGTTCCATTACCTTTCCAGGGGCAGAGGTGAGGCTGACTGGCCTATAGTTACTAGGTTCCTCCTTCTTGCCCTTTTTAAAGACTGGAGTGACATTGGCTATCCTCCAGTCTTCAGGCACTTCTCCTGTTCTCCAAGAGCTGTCGAAGATGATAGAGAGCGGCTCAGCAATCACCTCCGCCAGCTCCCTCAGCACACGTGGATGTAACCCATCTGGGCCCATGGATTTGCGTGCATTAATCCCTTTGAGCCGCTCCTGGACCTCCCCTACTTGAACCAGAGGGAAATTCTTCATTTCCCAATCAGTCCTACTCTCATCCAGTGTCTGTGGGTCCCGGGGGGCCTTTGAAGTGAAGACCGAAGCAAAGGCGGCATTCAATATCTCCACTTTCTCAGCATCCCCCGTAACCAGGACACCCTCCTTATTCAGCAAGGGACCTACATTATCCCTGGACATCCTCTTACTGTTCACGTGTCTAAAAAACCCCTTTTTATTATCCTTTATGTCCCTTGCCAGCTTAATTTCCAAGAGGGCTTTAGCCTTCCTAGTTGCATCCCTACAGGCCCTGACCACATTCCTGTATTCTTCCCAGGTGCTCAGACCCTTTTTCCACGATTCATAGATCTTCTGCTTCTCTTTGAGTTTGCTCAATAGCTCCCTGTTCATCCATGCAGGTCTTCTGCCTCTCTTTCCCCATTTCCTCCTCAAAGGGATGCATCGTTCCTGTGCTTGGAAGAAGTGCTGTTTGAATGCTAGCCAGCTCTCGCAGGCTCCCATTCCTTCAAACAGCGTAGCCCACGGGATAGCCCCCATTAAGTGGTGGGCTTTTGTGTCTGAAAGTGTGGATGTTTATTGCTGTAGCTGATTATTATAAAATATCTGTACTTCTGTTCAAAGTGTGTTTGAGTATATAGTATTTGGGGGTGATATTTCTGATCTTCTGATGGTCTGCAGTAATTACCTGCTGTAATTTCTCGTGCCTTCTGTACACATTCAAAAATCACAAATACTTTGTGGTTTGCACACATGTATGCTACTTCTGATATTTAGTGTCTTCCCTGCATGTCATCTTTCTCATTTGTACCATCTAGATTTAACCCCAAGTCAACAAAGCAATTTGTAGCTTATCACAGTAAAAGTTGCCTTGATTTGGATTCTTTACTCTCAAGTTGAAAAAGCTTGACATCTTATGTGTAAGAATCCAGACATTCCTTTCCTTGAAGCCACCCTAAAATTCAGTCCAAGCCCAGACTGCTGCAGTAAACAAACAGACATTTTCCCATGGCCTAGTAAGTGTGAGTAGTGTAGTCAGCGTGAGCTTGATGGTTTAGGACAACTAATGCATCTTCTTGCTCCAAGGGACAATCAGGTATACCTAACATTGATGAATATCTAAACTGCTCTTTAAAAACAGCCACAGATGGATATTCCACTACTTAAATGACCCAGAGATTGCAGAGAGACTTTTTTTTTTCCCCCCCCAAATATTTAGCCTGAATCTCCAGTTTTTCCAATTGGTTAATACTTTGCATTTCTGCAGCAGCATGGGGGGGAGTAGTTTACTCTTTTCCTTTTACATCAGTGACTTGAAGTCTGGTGTCATGTCCCCACCTCACTTGCCTTCTTGTTGAAGAATGCAAACCCAAATCTTGGTTGGTCTTACAGATCATGATTTTTTTTTTTTCCCTTAAATTTTGCTCTTCCCTGAAAGTCTCCTTTAGTTTGTCACATTCCTTGTGTGATGTCTGAAAGTTGACAAAGAAGGTCTTACTGGAAATATTTGCTAATATGTAGTGTGTCTAAAATGGGTGTAATAGATCAGGAAAGATTACTTCTGACATTTGTACATATTCACACAGTGTATACAAGCATGTGAAACTATCTCCTAGGGAGGTGCATTATCATTTTAAGGTTGGAATCTTATCTGAAGTTTTGTCTGTTTCTATACACCTGCTCCTGCCTATCCACACATTTCCTACCTTTTGCTATTGTAACTGATAATTGTAAAACTATTCACTGTTACAAGCAAATCAATCCCTGTTCAACTTAGTATGATACATGTTTTGCAAGGGGGGAATCCCTGTATCTAATTTACATAAAGAAGTATTTCTTCCCTTAACTACAAGGGTAGAAAAATTTGAAAGCTTTTAGATCCTCTTCCTCTCTGTTATTTGTTGCAAGGAAAAGAAAGTTGGTTTTTGTACATGTAATGTAATAACTTTTTATTGAAATATAATATAGTGTTATAGTTGTTACTGTGCAGATTATTTGGGGGAGTTTATAAAAATTGATGCTTTAAAAGGAGATTTTAGTTGTTGTTTTGGCTTTCTTGGCAAAACAATATAATGTAAACTTTCAGAGCAAGACAGCACATTATCTTTGCGTCTTTAACCTTTTAATCTTACATTTTAGATGCTGGCATCACCATCAACATCAGGTCAGCTGTCTCAGTTTGGGGCAAGTTTATACGGGCAACAAAGTAAGAAATCTTTTTATTGAAATGTTTATTTCATGTTAAATATGTTCTAGTTTTGTTCTCTTTAGACAGAGAATATGCATATGGCTTTTTTCCTGGTGATTGTAAAAAAGAGTATGTCTCCGTATTTGTGTGACTTGATTTTTTATAAGTAACAATTTTGCTTTTGCTTAGTATGCGTTTTTGCAGTGTCTGGTGTGCAGAGTGTTCTATATTGAGACCACATAGATGTTAAATACCCAGATATAACCATCCTCTAATGAGTGTCTGTAATTTAACTGTGACGCTTTGGAGGAACAACTAAAGAAAGCAAGGTGGGCCAAAAATGAGCCTAATTCGGGAAAATATCTAAGGAACGTATCTAAGGAACAGAAGGAAATGATACCTTAAATAATAACTGATACTTCATGCTCTACAGGAGCAAATTAAATCTTGCGTGCCTGCTTGGCAACTGGATTTGGCAGAGAACTATGCCTTCTGTACCACTGTTTTGTTTTTCTTCCCCATACCTTGAAGACTTTGTGCATCTGTCAGTCTTGTCTCTGCTCTTGCAGCAGAAAATCTATAGAGCAACAGTCTCAGGGTGTTACAGTAGCCACGTAACTCAAGGGGAGCATTTAGAACTGAAGGTCATGTACCTAAGAGGTGCATCCAGAAAATGACTCTGAATATCTGAGTTGGATACATTTATAAAAGTAAAAGCCATTTGTGAACGTTTCTCTCTTATCACTGTATTGTTTGGAACTTTCTTGCCAAGTGCATCTGACTCAATTCTAAGAAAGAAATGTCTTCAGAGTATTTTAGAGAGAGTGGACTTTCATCTGGATGAGCTAAAAGCTTTGTCTGCTAGATGCATGGCCTTCACAACTTCTTTTGGCTTTCTTGAAACAGTTTTTAAAAGAATACAGTGGTTTGGGTTTTTTACCATTTCAATGGCTGTTGATTAGTGATTACAGAATACAAACTAGCATCTGATTGTGGTACTGAGATTTATGAGTAGTGTCTGGCCAGTCTGAGAGTCATGTTTAGCTCTTGACTTTTTGAGTCCCGAGCCTGGCACTATTGAACCTTTCAGACTTAAGCATATAGATACTGAAGTAGTTTGCTCATTCTGTTTATCACAGTTATTTGTAGTTTATTTTTCAGGTTAACTTTTTTCTTCAACTTTATTCAGTTAGTTGTGGTGCCTGGGACATTAATCTCTCTAACATGGATACATGTGTGGCTAAAAACTAGAGAGTAAATGATATCATGGTTCAGTTTCTACCAAATATGGAGAAAAGCGGCAAGAAACTTCTGTGTTAAAGTCAATACTTAGGAAGCAAATACCTTAGGGACAAACAAGCTGATAATGCCTGCATGCTTTTGGATTGGGAGCTGTCAGTTATTTAGCAAGATGTCACATTAAAGAGTTAATGTAGCTTAAACTTGACTATTAGGAAGTTGGCCGCTTCATTGATCAGCCACCAACATAGCCTGTGCAGATCTCTTGTCTCAGTTAAAGTAGAAAAAGGAGGCATGAGAAGAGATTATTTAAATTTTTTTTTTTTTTTTTTTTTTTCCTCATGGTGAATATTTCAACTGCCCATCTTGCCAGCCACAGGAATGTGGTTCTGCTTCACTGTAACAGCCCTACTCATTAAAAAGTCTAGTGTAAAGGAAGCCAACAAGTGTAAAACTGGCTTTGCTGAAGCGAATGCTTGCATAAAATTAACTTAGATATTGTAATCATGTTTTTCAGTGTACTGTATCAAGTTTGGAAGTGTATGTATTTTTTTCTTTACTGTTTGTTTTTTAATTCCACCTAATTGTTAATCACTGAAACATTATTTAGAATGTATATCTGTGCTCATAGAAATTATTCTGATGCAGCAAATTGCCACAATATTTACAGTGAATACCCTTATATAATCAGCATTTAATGAAGTCTTAGGAGGCCTCTTACAGCAAATCACATTCTTAGTGTATAGAGAAAAATAAGTGTTATCAAAACTTTGACTGTTTTTGTAAACTTCTTGAATTGCAAATTGTAGGGTGGGATATGGGCAAGTGTGAGAGCTGAGTGACTGGGAGGTTTCTTCAGACCTTATCTGTGATGATAACCTGAGTGTGTGCTGTGTCCGTTCTTTGCATTCTTAAGCACATTATACACTGGTATATTCAGCTCTTCTGCAGGGGTGATCTACTGTAGCAAAGTGCTGATTCATCAGCATTTTTCTTTCATTTGGTCTGCAAGATAGATTTTGAGTTCTGTGAGTCTACCTCAGCAGCCTTATGCCGAAGCAATAGGGACTGTTCTTTATGGCTGTCACATTTTATATGCTAAGTTTGTTTTTATTGATGTAGCACTAAATTACTTTCTTGTCTTTGAACATTATTCTGAAACTTCATAAACACAGCAAAGCAATGTGAGAATGATGAGAGACTTCATGACGTTGTTGGACATTTAGAGATGGGCAGCAAGTGGTTACCTTTGCTGTTCTGAATTAACTGATTTTTTGGGGGGTTGTTTACCTCACTAAATTGCTTGCTTGCTTTTTATTGTCACACCCAATTGTTTGTGTAGAAAGTACTTTTGATCACAGTGTTAAAAGTATTCTGTATGTTTTTAAATGCTGATAGATGGCAGTTAAAATTGCTTTCTTTTCTCCAAAGATTGAACTTGACTTTATGGTAGACACTGAATTTCTGTTATCAAAATGCAGCAACTTAAACTGTACAGAGAGCTGGCTCAGAAGGTTGCTTTTGTTGTCCGAAAAGCAATGTTATTGTTAACTAAATATTAATAATATACTTTTTTATTTAAAATTTGCTTAATTTTTTTAAGACGACAGATCAATGTTTTAAGTGTTGGCCAAATATACTTAATTCAAAAGTAATTAATTCTCTTCTTGAGTGCAGTTATTACTTTTCTCAAAGTGCTGCCCGTTTTTGGAGACAATTTATAGATTTCCATGTCCCCATCAAAATCTCAATAGTAAAATCTTTCTTATAGTATGCATCTCAATGGAAAGAAGATTTTTTTTTTAGTGACTCAAATACAGAAATTCCTTAAAGAGCCTTTCTAAAGTTTAACAGAAATAGGGCTAAATTTGAGATAATTGGGCTTCTTTGCAAACAAGGGCTTAGTTTTTACACTGCACTTTCCTTCAGTCTTTTTAGTCTTTTTTTTTTGTAGGTTGTCAGCATAAATTGTTTCCATCTACACCTGATGGAGAAGACTTTGTTCCTGATTGCTCTGTATCTCCACCCCTCTGAATTTTTTTTCAATAGGTGCACTAGGCCTTCCAATGAGGGGAATGAGCAACAATACCCCTCAGTTAAATCGCAGCTTATCACAAGGCACTCAGTTACCGAGCCACGTAACGCCAACAACAGGGGTACCAACAATGTCACTTCACACGCCTCCATCTCCGAGCAGGTATTTACTGATAGCCAATATTTCTGCAATTGTGTCTTTCTGCAGAGCACTTGTTAAATGTTCTGCATATTTTGTCTCGACTACTTTACAGTCTGATTCATTAAGAAAGAAGAAAAGTATTAACCACTGCCTGTGTTAGGGAAGTAATGCTGTGAAACAGTGAGATAGGGCTACTGTAAGATGGTATTTGATTTTTGTATGCACAGGACAAATTGCTGGCAAATTCTGCTTCAGAATGTAAGGGGCTGGTTTTCGATTGTTCTGGTAAATGTGCAGATAAAACTTCTGTATGGATGTTATACACTATATAAGAATTTTAAGGAAATAGGTCTGAAGTGCTCATTAAAAAAGAGCTGTAACACTTTTTCAAATGCATTATGCTTAAATATCTATTGAAACCTGACCAAGGACTTGATTAGTATGTAATGGATCATCTGATATTTCTGAAGAAATCCCAAACTACGTTAATTATAGAGAGTAATCCAAACATGCCGTATTGATGCTAAGCACAAATTAAGTTGCAACAGCTCAGAGTCCGTCCTACATTAGTAATCTAAGTGAGTAATCAAATACTATTGTAAAGATTCATCTCTGTGGATGGTTTTTCTCTTTCAGGGGGATATTGCCTATGAATCCTAGGAATATGATGAACCACTCCCAGGTTGGTCAGGGCATTGGAATTCCCAGCAGGACAAACAGCATGAGCAGTTCAGGGTTAGGCAGCCCCAACAGAAGCTCTCCAAGCATAATATGTATGCCAAAGCAGCAACCCTCTCGACAACCTTTTACTGTGAACAGGTAAGGCTGTTGCGTCGGACCATCCCTCTACAGCCACAGACCTGCTTGAAAGCTGCTCTGGAAGTCTAATTAGAGTAAAGCTCAGAAGCTGCTCTGTGTTTTCCCGTCTCCCAGCAATAAACTTTGAAGCTGCTTTTAATATTCACACAAGCTGTTTGAGGCCTTTAAGCTAAATTCTGCTTCTGACTGTTGAATTTCTTCTGCTGCTGCTGCTTTAAAATACGTGGTGTTTCTTAATGTGTTCCCAGGTTTGGTTTTGAAACATATCTTGATTTTTTTGTTATATGCTTCCATTTTAAGACTTTTCAGCTATGAGTTTGGGAAGAAGTAAGACAAGATTTAAAAACACAATAATTGTTCTGAAGATTAGTTAACTGGTTCAGACACAGTAGGCACCTATTCTTTTACTTCTTTAAATTCTGGAATAATACAAAATATAGTGATTTGCTATTTATTTAAGGATGTGATATTCATTTGGATGCCACGAGCTTCTCAACCACTTCTGCTCTGACTCTGGGCAAGATTCTAACATTATAAATCATAAGGCTTTTACTGTGTTTTGGTGCTGTGTTTATGCTTAGTTCACACTGATAAACTTGTAGTAAGAAGTGTGTTAATTCCATTTAATGTGTGTAGTCACAGCTTTACACAGCCAACTGCTCTCCAGGCTTCATTCCACAACCTCCCCATCTCTGTGCTGCCAGTTTGATCCCTTTTCTCCCTTCAGGCCTGTCCTTAGGGGACTGATTCTTACATGATGAGCGCAAATAAGCTCATGGCAGTTAGGTGCCACCTCTAACTTCATCCAGTATTTTATGAAATGGATAAAAGGCAGGTGAAAACTCATGTCAGAGTGGGTTTTTTTTAAACTTTGTCAAGCTATTTAGTTATGTAGTTTCACACTGATGCAGGTATAACAATGCTTTCCTCAGTCACAGCAATAGAGAATTGGTGGTAGCAGTTTATGTTGGAGTGAAAAGACTTTGTATCTTGCCTCTGATAACATAGCATTTGCCTTTTCTTTCCTGTGACGTAGAGCAGCAAGTAAAGAAGATAGGTTAAAAAAAAATTTTGTATTTTGAAGTGGTTTTGAAACTTGAGCATCACAAAAGGTTGAAATAGAAATATACTTAAAAGCTCTACATGCAGAGGACAGTGATTTTGGGGGTTGATGTATGTATGGAAAGTACTTGTTTAAATATTTTTTGCCTGTAGGGTAGATAAAGAAGCCCCTGTCTGTAGGAGTATTTGAATTAAAGTCCATATCTTTCATTGTGTGCATTGTAGATCTCATTTTCAAGAAGTTACAGTTTTTACAAGTTGACAAGGAAATATAGCTGGAACAGTGACGAGTTCTTATTCCACAGTTTATTAGTACTACTACATATCTTAATTTTTAATTGAGATATTTAACAAAATTTTGAGGTTATACTTGGAAAAAACCACTGAGGTGTTTCCCTGACAGGTAGGGGAATTATGTAGCTGCCAGTAAGTGTTTTCTGAACAGTTGCTTTAGTTGGAGCGATGAAAGTTTTTATATTTTTGAACTTAAAAAAATTTTCACTTTACCTTTCTTTGTTACATTGGTAAAACAGGTTACAGATAATTGTAGAGATGTATGTGTTTTGTGGCCTAATCCTTATTCCTGGAATTCTTAATGTGTGGTTATTTCTAATTACTTTAAAAGCAAACATAAAACCACTTGCGTGAGAAATACAGTCTGTTATCAGGCTGGATTATGTGCCCTCAAGGTCGGGTTGTCTCCTGTTGGTGCTCTCACCAAGTCTAGAATGCACAGATAATAACAGGAATGTGTTTCTTCAGATGCATGAGGTGTCAGAGATCTGGATGTCTTTCAAGTGCACCACCCTAGGGAAGAAAAGCAGGACAGGACCAGTCTTGGCTAACTGTTCCCTGTCTTGTTGTCTCAATCTAAAACGAAGCATTTAGGACTATTTCACATTGGAATTAAATACTTCAGATTTGTTACAGAAAAAGTCCATGTAGGTAAAACTTTCACTAGGAAGACATTTGACATTTTCATGTACTGGAACTTGTAGAACATCAACTTCCATCCTGTTACAGGGGAAAACAATGAATGTTGTGATTTCCCACAGGGCCAAAATTCAAAGTTTTACTCAGCTAGGCTTCTCAACACCCCCAGCTTGCACAGAATGAAGTGGATCATTTGTGAGGTGGCTTTCTGACCACACTAGTCCTATATGATATTTAGATGTCTTCAAGCACTTTTTTTGCCTGAAACCTTAATTTAGCTGGTGTCCTTGTATGGCAGAGACTATCCCTGTGCTAGCAGTAGTGCCATACGTACGTGGTGCTGGTTGCACGCTGTAACTGTTCTGCTTATAACTGACTCGTGACGAACTTGATCACTTCCATGGTCCGGCTTCCTGCCTGCAAGTGAACGGGTCGCAGTCCGACTGTTTGCTGGTGCATTTGCTGCTGCTTCATTTTTCTATATGAAATTATTGCGTAACAGTCATGTTTGTCATAACATGTTTGTTGACAGATGTTTTAAGATACAGTGGCTATAAAAAAAAAAGCTATTTTGAAGTCATTCCAGTTGTCTTGATTGAGCAGCATGTGCTGCTGCTTGGAGTCTCCAGAAGTATAAAGGAAAATAATTAAATTTGAATTTAAGCTAATGTGGGTTGCTTAAGCTTGAAATAATTTAAGTGTCTTAAGGATTCTCCCCTTTAATGCCTTCCAGTGGAAATTACAAACCATGTATATACGCTTTTGTCTGACTTCCTGGATTTTTTTCACAGTATGTCTGGATTTGGGATGAACAGAAATCAGGCATTTGGAATGAATAACTCCTTATCAAGTAACATTTTTAATGGAACAGGTGAGTTTATGCTGAATTATGTTGATCTTAAAAGTACAATAGAGATATCTTTGACTCAACTGAAAATACTTTGTTCTGTTGGGAGTCTAACTTTCGTTACAATTTTCAGTTGTTCCATAGAAATGCCCTCCAAGAGCAGTGCTGTGAAACTGTTACTGCTTTGAAATAGTGGATTTTAATACTTCTGAAGACACAGTGAAAGTATTCTGTAGAACACTTGTGGTATATCACATGACTGTAGATTATACCTAGTCAGAAATGCAGAATAGTTTATGGAAGTGAAAAGGGGATCAGAGCAGAAAAGATTTCTCCATTTTCTACAAAATCATAATATGGGGTAAAAACAGTGGGAAAGCATTTTTTGAAATCTCAAACTCCTTTTGCGCAGCTGGTTGGTAATGGGATCCGTTCAATTGGCTGTTTCAGTTTGTGTTTTTTAACTGGGAATTGTTTCTCTGCACATCAATTTAATGAACTGAAGAGAGAAAAATATCCTTGTGCATAAATGCCTTAGGTTTGTCCATGCTTATGTTTCTGTAGGTGGCTGTGTATATGAAGTAAATTGAGGTGCTAAGGACACTAGAGTTAGAAGGGTTTGGACATCCCCTAGGACCTTGTGACATCTTTATAGATCTGCAGCTCTGGTCTCATCCATGTATTATTTTCTACTGCAGATTGAAAAATGTTCCTGTGTAGCTTGCAGTGCATTGGCTCTACAGCTGCTTCGGCTTTATCTCACCTTACTTACGGACAAAAGTGCTTCTTGATGCTACTACTAATGCGGGTTATTGTCTTCTCAAATTTCTTGATAGCAAGATAGAATCTATCAAGATTCTTTTAAACAGGGTTCCTGTCCTAGTACTGTAATTTTGATAGTCTGCCTGTATTTTGTGTGTGCAGTCTTTAATTCAGGATGAGTATACCTGGTTACTAAATACTGCTGGCTAGCTATTGTTTAAAAACAAGCCCCAAACCTCTTGATGCTCTTTAAGCTAGTCTCATAACACAGAGGTTGTAATTATTTGTAGTAATTGCAGTAAGGGTAAAAAGATCGACTGGAAGAAAGGAAATATATCCTAAATTTATCTTGCTTATAATGAAACCTTTTGAGTAAAAAAGCTTAAGGGAATTTAAAATATCTGCTTTTATTGTAGATGGAAGTGAAAATGTGACAGGACTGGACCTCTCAGATTTTCCAGCACTAGCAGACAGAAACAGAAGGGAAGGAAGTGGCAATCCAACTCCATTAATAAACCCTTTAGCTGGAAGGGCACCCTATGGTAAGACTATAGTTTTGAAAGCTCTTCAAAAGAAATAGGTATTTGCTTGATTCACCTCTTGCTGTTCATAAGACAATGGATAGTCTTTTCAAAAATGCCAGACGCTCGGGCGCCTAAGTCTCATTTTTATAAATAAATAAATCAGTATCTCTGATTTGGGGATTCCTCTCAAACTTTTCTAAGTGTTTGAGTTCATCTGTTTTATTTTCTTCATCAATAGAGGTTGTTGGGGTTTTCAGTCCATGTAGTATGATTACTCTGAAGTTGCTCACTCTGAACATTTCTTAGGCAATAGGTTGTTTTCTAGTTGCATGTGCACAAGAACTTCCAAGGTCTGAGTAGTATGTTTTAGAAATAATAGTTAATTACTACAGATGTTAGTGTGTAAAAAGTCAGCAGCTGTAAACATAGTGTATATTTTCACTGTTTATTGGTAGTACTTGCTGTAGTACTGTTCACTGTCACTCTTACGATAAACATCAAATTTCAGAAAATAACATGTAAACATCAACTACTGTCAGTCAGATTGTCATGCATGTTGCATCAGCTACTCTGGGAAGTTGCTTTCATAACCTAAAGTTATTTTTGTGACACTTTTCAAATTCCCAAACAAGAAATACTCTATTGTTTTCTAACTATAAAAAGCTAGTGTTTTTCAGAGATATCTCCAACTTTAATTGGAGAGAAATAATAGATACCACATTATCAGGAGAAAGTAGCCTCCTGGTTTGGGTGTAACCAGGGCCTTCTGCTTAAGATAGCTGGGAGAAGTAGCTAAACAACTTCAACTCAAGTGCTCCTAAGCACGTCACTTCCCCAAACAAAGACACTGAAAGTCACACTTGAGTGTGGAGAGCTAATACAGCTTGTGCTTTACATGAGATTTGGTCAGTCTCTGAAAGAAAAGTTTGTGTGGAAGATTGATAGAAGATAGGAAGGAGATCCACACAGATGAAGTACCAGAATGGAGCTGGAGTTCAACATTCAGCAACATTGCCACAGAAAAACAAATAATCTGTAATTGGTTGTGTGCTTACACCATTTCCCCATTGTAGTGTTAGCATAGCTGTTCACACAACTGTGTGGTGAACCAGGAAAGAAACTTCTCCCTCTGAAGAGTTGTCTTGAGCATCTGCCTAATGCAAGGGATGGGCATGGTGGTAGAAAAAAAAAAAAAAAAATCAAGAAATAGGTATGACTGATGCATTGGATGTTTAACTCCAGCAACAAAGAGTATGGAGCACCTTTGGTTGTGGTCAAGAAAGTTTGAAACTGAACAAACACACACACTTTCTTTAAGCTTAGCTTATTTAGGAAAATTAGAATTAAAATAATTTTTAGATAAAATGAAAATATGCAACACTGATAATTCATTACTGGTTTTGTTCATCCACTGAAAGCTGTAGTAAGTGGGTGAAAAGGTTGATTAGCAGAAACAAGATTAACTCAGTGGTTTTTGTCTTAAATAAAAGAACTTCAAACTCTAACTTTAGAATACTTAAAGTCTTATATGTTGTCAGCTAACTGAACAATTTTAGATCCTGTACATCTATTAAGAATCTTTAGAAAAATAGGCCCTACGCTGCTTCTGTCTTCTCTTCCTCTGGTGCAGTGTTACTTGCAACCAAATCACCGTATTCTGTCTTTCAACAAAGAATATTTACCCTTTGGGTGCATGGGTGTGGTGGGGGGCGGGGGGGGGCTTTTCTTTGGTTGTTTTTTTGTTTGTTTGTTTTGTTGGGTGGTTTTAAACTGGCATTTAAAAAAAATAAAGAAAGAATGTTGCTTTTCAGTAGTCGGGATCCATGTTCCAATGTGACTGGCCTACTTTTTTTAAATTAGGGTCAGAGCACTGAGAGTTGCAGGCTAAATACTTTCAGTTTTCATACTGAAAGTGGGAGTCGTTCTTATGTCCCAGGCAAGTATTTCATTGGTGGTATGTTCTGTTGCAAGTCAGCTGGGCATCCTGTTAGAATATGTGCTTCTAAAGAGATTATGCTAAGAAATTCTTCATGCAATTAGGGGATGGAGGAAAAATGTATGACAGTCTTAAAAGCAGTACATCCTTCCTTCATCGGTGGGTTTCCGTAAGTCCTGCTTTAATAATGCCTGTGAGGATCATTCGATTCCTTAGATGTGCCAAACAGGTGCTGTTCCTGGTAAAAGTACTGGGCTTCATTCTTTGAGCAGTGGATGTGTCTATGAACTTAACCTAGAGTGTTTCTCAGCTCACACTTAAATAAGAGGCTTTAGTCTAATATGTGTGGTTGTTTAAAAGGAATATGCTTTGTTTTGGTTTACCTGGTTTTTGAAAGTAATTTCTGCTGTACAGCTTGCACATAATAAAAGTGGACAATACGCAAGATCAACAGCAGAAAATCTTTACTTAGCAGTGGTTTAATATTATTCCTGCTTTCATTTTGATGATAGTTGGGATGGTAACAAAACCAGCAAGTGAGCAGTCCCAGGACTTTTCAATACACAATGAAGATTTTCCAGCATTACCAGGCTCCAGCTACAAAGACCCAACATCGAGTAATGATGACAATAAGTCTGTAAGTGCACCTTAAATTTTCTTTCATTTTGATTATTCATGCTTCTTTTGATAATTATATTTTAAAATAAGCATTTTAAAATTGAAATGAATTTGCAATTAATTTTTCTTTCTATTAATTCTGGCTTATTTTTCACTGTTGGTGCCTCTTGTCAGTAGTAGTAATTTATCCATAACTTCAGAGCTGTCAAATCCAGTAAGAGTTAGGTACAATAGGTACAATATCATCTCAAAGTAAAATTCTTAATTGGGAAATGAAATTGCAGGGAACAAGCACTTTTAATGGTCACAGTTACATTTATAGGTACATCGTAGACTAGGGGCGTATGCTGTGTCTTATGTATTATAATTAAAATTTGTTAGAGATACAGCTTGGATCATAAGATTAGGGGCTTCTATCATTGTTTACTCTGAAAGATTTGTGATAAAAATTTAAATTTTTTTGCAAATGAAAGGTGAATAAAACTTGGAGTTTCCTACAGGGTTGAAGATAAAGCGTTCTGTTATTATTTCTTATGATTACCAAAAAAAAAAAAAGCTAATCAGGGTGACATAAGTACTGATGAGTAGGTAGCAGATGCGACTACCAACTGATGTGAAAACTGAAAAATGGGACTGTTCAGAAAAGCGCCGTGGGGAAACAGCCCCCAGATGTTGTGGCCAGGTTTATCATGTGGAAAATGTTCTGATACAGTTTATGTTGAATGTAGTTAGGAAGGAGGAAGTAAATGTGATTACATTGTATTACTGCATATTTGTTATAAGGAACGGTAAGGAGTAAGAGATCAATAGTTATGGAAGGTATCTTTTGTTAGTATACGGACTCCCAGAGGGCACTGACAGTTTTCTTGTCAGACATGGTGTTTACATCTTTCCTGGTTATTGGAAATGTGCCAACTGTGTGTTGCTTGCAGCAGAAATGGGCTTGAGTTTTTATCCATTGCCACTCATGGAGTGTTATGTGGGAGCAGGGCTTTCTGGGAAAAAATATGATGAGTCTAAAATATCCACTGGTCACAGGTGCTTGGGATATCCATTGTGTATTCAACTCAGGTATACTTTTCAAAGTGGTAAATGTTACATCAGATTTGTCAGTAGAACTCCAGAGCTTCAGCCTTGTTCCATTTTAGTGCCTGATCTCTTGGAGTGACTTGACTGAAAGATACGGTCAATGAGTTTTTTCTGTTCCAGTTTGTTTCCATCATGCCAACTCTGCAAATTCTTTCTAACAGAATTTAAGTACATCAGGCAAAACATCATCCAGCACAGATGGGCCCAAGTTTCCTGGAGATAAAAGTTCAACTACGCAAAACAACAACCAGCAGAAAAAAGGGATCCAGGTGTTACCTGATGGTATGTGCCATTCCATTTTTTTCTTCTTTAAAAGTTTTGACAGTCGTTTGGATCACCTTGTTGATTGCTTCACTTCTTGCAAGGAGAAAATTAATTTTTTGTTCTTGCCCAGGTCGGGTTACCAACATTCCTCAAGGGATGGTGACGGACCAGTTTGGAATGATTGGCTTGTTAACATTCATCAGGGCAGCAGAGACAGATCCGGGAATGGTACATCTTGCATTAGGAAGTGATTTAACAACACTAGGTCTCAATCTCAACTCTCCTGAGTAAGTTTCTGGTTTTTAGTACTATTTTCAGTTTTGGTTTTATTGTGCTGTCATTCATAATAGACTTAACTTAGCTCACGTGACTATCATACCCACAAGATATTTTACGAAATAAAATCTGAAAATGTAATGAGAGTAAAATAAAATTTTCATAAACATGAGAATTGAGCTTCAAGGCATACTGAGATCTTATGTGAGCTTTCAATAAGTGTAGTGGCTTTGCTTACTTTCCTGGCTTCTTTAGGACTTTTGTCAATGAATTGACAGTGTATTGCTAATAAATTCCATGTATATATTATTTTTCAAATAATAATATTCCTTGAGGATATCTACACTTAATGCTCAGCAATTTGGGGGGTAAGTTTGATTTAGATTAATGCAGTAATGAACTGAGCCTCTGCAGTGTTACCCTGCATCAAAGATTAATTTAAATGAAAATGTAGTTTTATAACTTCTAGTCATTCAGTTCACCTAAGTTTAGTCATCTAGGCTTCCTGTAGAGGCAGTGGGGAGAAAAGCAATTAGCATCTGCACTAATGGTAAGATAAGTGCTTAAGATAGATGAGATGAATCACCAGCCCAGGGTGCCTATCCTTCTTTACTAGTTATAGAAGGAACCTAGATCAGTTTGGAAAAACAATCGCTTATCTTCTGGGTGACTGTAATGATGAGAGCAATTTAATTTCTGGTACTCTGATTTTGAGCTGAGAACCTCCTGTCATTTTGTTTCAGCAGAGATCTGCGTAGTATAAGCCTGATTGACAGAGCAGTATATACATATTTTAAGGTTTGCACATAATATATTAATGAAACAAAGACCAAACAGTAGTCACATACACAGTTTCCATGTTTCACAAATTGATATGGAACTGCACTCCTGGATGCAGGAGTTCAGGGAAGATTGATTGAATGTGGTTATTGAGGTGAGAAGGAAAGCATAGGGAAAATGGCTCTTGATTTTTTTTCTGTCTTGAAATAACTGGCATGAATTCATGTATTTCTTTCCAGAGATGCAACTTTTTAGAAATTCCCACTTCCAAAAATTCTGTGTGTAGAGCTTGCAGCAAAACTCAGTCAAATCATTATGCCATTGGCATGCTTAAAAATACTCAAAGCGATTGTCCAAAGTCAGCTTCCTAATACCCCTGTCTCCAGTTAATTTACAGAATGTGTTATGTTAACGTCGCATCTTCTTCACTTGTAGTGTTGGCCTCGCACTCAGGTCACTCCTTTATGGAATCCAGTGGTTTCCCACTCCCACTCCTGTCTGCCACCACAGAAAAACAATGCACAGCTATACTGACCATGGGTGGTTGGTTGTCTTTGGCAGTCCCAGAGCTGGGACTCCTGGATCTGGGCGATACTGAAGCAATTTGCTGTTCTCAGTACAGGTTGCTCAAATGTAATTTGAGGGTGATCAGCTGAAAGTAGAATGCCTTTGCTCATTAAAGTGATTTCAGGTATACTGGTATCTGAATTCTTGAGCTATTTCTGGACTCAGGGGGAATCTGGTTATGTCATTTGGTGTTATAGCTGCTCTCTCTGTATGTTAGCATGCAGAGTAGTAGTAGCAGTACTAATTTTAGTGATGCTATTAGATATTTTATTCAATGTTATTCATTAGTTTTAATGACTAACATAAAGCTTAAGCTTAACGTACCTTTTGGAAATTCTACTGTAACCTCATTGTGAAGGAATACTAACTACACTTTGATGATGTGGTGATGACATGTAGCTGCGTTACACAGCTCCTGAATCCAGCATCCGAATTATTAGTGTGTCTGTACATAAGCAGTACATATACCCGGCATACTGCTGCTTTTCATTAGCAGGAGTGCTGTAAATAGCTGGCTTTTTAAAAAGATTTTAACATTAATTTCTCTGTAAAGGGTACTAAGGGTCTTGGAGGGGGTAGGGTTAATATTTTATATAGACAATTCTGTGTCAGAAAGCTAGTATTATTTTATACTACAAAAAAGACTTGTGAATGACCGATGCAGTCCTCAGTATCTGGCATGCTGTCTTACCTTATGTTAAACATCCTTTGCTTCCTTTTTAAGTTTTTTCCTTTTGAAAAATCTTAAGAGCATTTCACATGTGGAAAAACCAAAATTTTCTGCCTTGTGAGGTACTTGTAATGGTAAAGGTACCGGTCAGACTTGCATAGCACATTTATTGTGCTGTTAGGAACAAAATGTTAGTATTCTATGTATATATCTCTAATGGTTTGAATTAACCCTTCAAAATCATAGTTTTTTATTGATTTTTTTGTGCAGGTAGGTTAAGATTTATTGCAGTTTTTGAAAGAATGAATTATGTATTGCATACACAGGCCTGTATTTATTAAGAAATATGCTTCTAATTTGTTTGGAAAACTTAAAATTCTACATTAGCAAATACGAAATATGGCATTACTACATTTAATTCCTGAGAGATTATGTAGCTCTTTGTTCTGAGGCTTTCTGAAATATACATCAAATAGGCTGTCCAGTGCTTCCTTGAAAAATGTTAAATTAGTGGAGTGCTCTTTGTATCACGCAGGGATCACTGCACAAACGCTTCAGTTTTTATTGAAGAGTTTTATTTCAGTCCTAAATCTCTCAAATCCTGGATTCTTTGCCCTAGGAAACTAAACCTCTTGGGTATACAAGAGGTGATGGAGTTGCAGGACACATCTCTTCTTGGGGCAATACCTGTCCATGCTTTCGATAGAAAGAATGTTGTAGTTGTTTTCAACACCTCCAGATGTTGCCACTGAAATCTTCCTTCAGGCTCTACAGCAGAAGATTTTCCTTAGAGTAGGATTAGCTAGCCTAGAGTAAGATTGGCACCGCTTGATCAGCGTACATTTTGGCCCATTTAGATAGGTTGGCAGATGATTGTGTTTAGATAAATTTGGTAGGTTTTTGTTTGGGTTTTTTATTTATTTAAAGTAATTATTAGGCTCTTGACAAGAAGGAAGCAAGGATTTTTTTTAGGATGTACTGTACTCAAGTTAATTTACAAAACTTTACTTATTAAGTAACAGTGAAGAAATACCATGCCATCATGGATAATTAAAACTAGGCTGTAGCTATCTATCAGAAGTACATTTTGCTCAGTCCTCTTTTTTCTTCTTTAACTGTTAATTAGAAAACTCATTCCTCAGTACATCAGTCATTGTAATAGGGTTGGAAGGTTTATTGTTTTCTTTTTATTAAACTAATGGCACTTTTAAAAATATGTGTTAGCAATTTATATCAAAGAAAAAATACTAATTCATAATAAATTTATGGTTGTGTTGTGCTGGGATTCAATTTATTAGTCGTCACTGATTTATAAAAGGAGACTAAAATCTTTACTGGTTAGTTTAAAAAAAAAACAAAACAACATCTACCCATATAAGCTTTTCTTCATCTTTTTACTATAATGAATCAGAAACCACTAGGCTTGTGGCAACTGTACCTATGCAAATTGAAATCCAGTGTAAAATTATATCCCTAAAAAGGATTGGGATCCCAGGTACAAAGTTAAAGGGATGATAAATTAAAAAGGAAATCTTGGCCCTTAGATTTCCATAACAGTTTAAAGGCAATCTTACTCAATGTATTAGAAAGAAAATGAGTTTAGTAAAGTGGGATGAACATTTCATTTTCTCTTCCTTCTCTCCTCGGGTAGTGATTTTGATTGTATGATATGTTTTTTAGGTTTGCAGGCTTGGTTGTGAGAGTTTTTTGTTTATTTTGATTTCTGTTTTTAGTTTTAATAACGTTGTGTTTCTTTTTCTCCAGAAATCTTTATCCCAAATTTGCATCACCCTGGGCATCATCACCTTGTCGACCTCAAGACATAGGTAAGAGCGAAATAACTATAATTTAACATTGATATTTGCAAATTAAATTCATTTACATGTCTTAATAGATGCATCAATTCCAATTCTTTTTTAGACTTCCATGTTCCATCTGAATACCTAACTAACATTCACATTAGGGATAAGGTGAGTACGTGTGTGTGTGTGTGTGTGTGCTTATTTTTTGTTGTTGATTTAGTACTGGTAATTTTCTACATTTTTTCTTTCAAATAGATAATGTTCAAAATCAGTGCATTTTGTGGATGTCCTTAATCTTTTTAGGAAAGTGATGCATTAACTACCTAATTGGACACATCATGCACCCATTCCACCTTAGAAAAAGAAAGGGAAGACAAAACTGAGGATGGGCATGGTTAGCTGAAGAACACATCATGTTTTTAAGAGTATGCCCTTCATGCAAAGCAGAAGTATTGTTATAATCCATATACTGTAATATTCAAATGCCATATTAAATTGAGATATTTCTTCTTTATATTAGCTATTAATTACAGTTCAAGGTATTCTCACATTTATCTGTTGCTTTCCACATCTACATGAGCAGGGATTTTTTTTTTTTTTCTCTCAACTGTTGTAATTTCATAAGAAAGATCACTGAGAAATATTGTAAGAAACTGTAGTAGTGTAACTTAATAGAGTGTGAAGTGAGCAAATGCATGTAGATGTTTGGGGTTTTTTTAATTTTAAAAAAGGTAGATGAGAATACACACAAGTACAGGGAGGAAATTCTGTCTTGACGATTCATTATTTTTCTGTCACGTCTTTTAAGTGGGAAAGGTTAAGTAACAGTGAAGAAAAATGATTGTTTTAATCATTATTACACTTGTATTAGAGTATCATTTGCAACACATTTAGGATGGAAACGCGTTCTGGATGTATCCTTGTGTTATTTAAGTGGGATAGTATGTCTTACAACATTTATCTATTGTGATTTTTCATCCTCATTTTCTTCAATCTTTTGCAGCTGGCTGCAATAAAACTTGGCCGATATGGAGAAGATCTCCTGTTTTATCTCTATTACATGAATGGAGGGGATGTATTACAGCTATTAGCAGCAGTAGAGCTGTACGTTCATACTATTTTGTCAGTCTTATATGATTTAATCCATTGCAGTAATGAAGTAGTAGATGTAAAAACAGAAACCAAAACAACCCAAGTGAGGCACTGAAAACAGAAGTTTAGTTCATCTAAAGCTGGAAGCCTTTTTTTAAATACCTCCTCCAACCTTGGTTCCATTTTGTACTTTTTTTTTTTCATTCATGTAGCAGAAATCAAAAGTCTCTCACATAGATTTTGTGTTATTATGAAGCACTGTGGAAAAAGTGGCAAGTGCCAGTTATTAAGCATCTAACTTACCTTCAGAAAAATGAAAAACAGTGAATAGTCATAAAAAGAACTAGTTGTTTGAACGTATGAGGCTTCTTAATGTTTCATATGTGATTCGTTTGTGGGGATATAATTGTGTGGAAGAGGTATGAGATGACAGGTATAATGGTGTCTTTCAAATTCTGTTTTGAATGCATTATATAGTTTTGATTGAAACCCTTAAAACTGTATTTTATCAAGTGAAATTCAGGTAACTAAAAATTATTTTTCCTTCCTATTAAAAATTCAAGATTTAACCGGGATTGGAGATACCACAAAGAAGAACGAGTATGGATCACCAGGGCACCCGGCATGGAGCCAACAATGAAAACCAATACGTACGAGAGGGGAACATATTACTTCTTTGACTGTCTTAACTGGAGGAAAGTAGCTAAGGTATCTCTTTTCCCTTGTGCAGATTTTTTTAAGTCTGTCAACCATGTTTTTTTAAAAGGACAGAAGTAAAACCCAACCTCCTCCCCCAAAATCTCAAACCCCTTTATTGAAGTTCATTATCTTAACTTCTCATGTGTGAGGAAATAGAGATTGCCTAAAACACTGGTTTGTTTCTGGAAGATGAGGAAATGGCTCTCTTTGCTGTGTTCTTTGGGAGGCACAAGGAAGTAGAACTTCGGAGTTTTGTTTATATTGGAAGCATTTTTCGAGTACAGAAATACAGACTAGAAAGCATTATTTGGCACTTCAGAGATTGTATTTGCAGATACTTTATTGGTTTGATTTTGAAAATTCAGTGGAGGGCTATCATATCTCACTTAGGAATTAAAAATGGGGTGGTAATTTGTAGGGGGGTGTTGGCCTTTTTGTTTTGGGGATTTGGATTATGGGGTTTTGTTGGCTTTTTTCAGATATTCTCTTGAGCGTACTGCAGGACTTTTCTGTTCTTTGAACACGAGTACTTTGAAATAAATTACTACTTTTAGGGTGGAGGCGTATTTTCATGGGGCTTGTTTTCTGTATACTAGGCCAGGAGGCATAAAAAAAAATCTGAAAGCTCTGATCTTCTCCCTTCCCACTCCTGATCATTTATTTGTTCCTTTCCGTCTATGAATACTGTTAGTAATACTTACCCGTAACTTGTTAGCTGAAGAAATTCATAGAATTGTGCTTCATTCTCTCTGCTTTCATCCAAGAATAATTAATTTTCTGTATCTTCCAACTTCTAAGACCATCCACATTCCAATTCCAGCTTTTAAGACCATCTTGTACAATGCCTTTTCCTTGCTGGATCCTAATTTCTGTCATGTCTTTTCTCCACTAAGCGAAGATTTTTCTAACACAGGTATGTGAGGAAACACTATTTGAGAGATCAGGAGTGCTGCCACTCACTAACTTGGCAAGAGGTGTGCTGCCATGAAAATAGTCTGCCCAACAGGGTGATGTAACAAAAGATAAAGCCACAATGTATGTACAACCATTACACGTACCTAGAGCCTGAGTTAAATAGTTTGTCAAGAATCCCATTGCCCACTTAAGTTTGAATGTATGAGGATTTTATGGATGTGGGTCGGTTTTAACAAAGCCAAATAAATTAGATGGAATAACTTCTTTCAAGGAAACATCAAATAATGAACTTCCCTTTTTAATGAAGCCATAGGCTCTGGTTTTATACTCCTAATAGATAATAGGCAGCAAAACACCTGAAGGAGGCAATTTCTAAACTGTTTGAAGATAAAAGTAGTTGTATGTTGATACGTGGTAGTAAATAGTGAAAAAAAGTATGACTGACAGTAAACTTCAAATGCACCTTAAATGCTAAACAACATACAGGAAGATGCTGATTGCTGATATATCTGAATATATGGATTTCCATCCTAGGACGTTTGGAAAGTACAGTACAGTTACAGATGCTAGGACTTTATTTTTTTATTTCTCACTGAGGATGTGGCTATATAGATTGCTACTGCTGGGGAGACATGGGAGAGACAAATGAGAGGGGAAGGGAAGTGGATAGGAGACCAAAAAAGGCCACCTACAATTGCACATTTACTGAAATCCTGATTTAAATTTCTGAAGTAAACTGTCTGGAATTTCTCCTTTAAAAGTAAGGAGAATTGATCCCATTTAAGGAACAAGATAAAACTT
This sequence comes from Porphyrio hochstetteri, assembly GCA_020800305.1. Classification (NCBI taxonomy): domain Eukaryota; kingdom Metazoa; phylum Chordata; class Aves; order Gruiformes; family Rallidae; genus Porphyrio; species Porphyrio hochstetteri. Next base: position 30,100,701 of record CM036905.1, on the reverse strand, counting down.
TTTGATTTTGTAGTTACAAACCATGGATTTCTTAATGGGAGAGAGTGTTAAATTTCCAAGTATTTATTTGTTAAGTGTTCCTGCCTGTATTAAATTACTTCCTATCCTTTTAAGATCAATATTCATTGAAATATTTTTAATTTTATTACTGCTAGAAAGTTAAGTTTATTTTCTTCTAATGGAGATGTGCCATAGCATTTTAATTCAGCCCTTAATGTAGTCTGATCTTTGGATCTTTGCATCTTTAAGCCTGTATAAATGCTGCTTTTTTGATCCCATTTGGAATTTTTTGAGCTAGACATAGGATTTCTGCCATCTCCTTTGGATTTACTTGGTCCAGAATATTTTGTTCTCGGGATACTTGCTGTTTCGTGAACTTTTTGTTTTGTCTAGTGAGGCTACGGATCCCCTTAGGCAATTCTCTTTCAATTTTAGCATCCTTACCTATTATTGTTTTTACATGCACAGGCTGATGTAAATTTACCACCATAACAAGGTTTCAGGGTGACACCAGAAGTGATGAATCTCTTTGCCTAGAACAATTTATTTAGTGTCATACGTGTGCTATAAATTTCCACACACATTTAGTATTCATTAGTCCTGGTTAATAAAAGCTATTTAATTTCTAATAATTACTTCCACGTGGAAAATAAAACAATTTAACAGGTGTTTGTCAATGGATAAATGGCATTTTTACATTTTTATTTGTATCTGCTTATTTTTAAAAATAATCAGTGCTGCTGTTCACGTTCTGAACCACAGTGGCCCTTGGAATCCAAAGCAAAAACATAAAATATACCTGTAACACAAGTATTTTTCTATATGTGATAAATAATTGCATTTTAGTTTTCAAAAATATTTGGTCAATGAGTTCTTTTTTGGTATTGGCAGTTACAGCTTTAGGTGTTCTTATACACTACTGGACACTGGAGTTGAGCAATGATGGCACAGGGATGGAAAGAAAAATGGCCATTTTAAGCCTGTTCATTTTAAAAATCAATGACAGTTTGAAGCATCAACTCATGTACTTCTAGGGAAACATTGGTAGGGAATCATCTGCCAATTTATGGCACACAAAGGACTGCTCAAGCTGCTGAGCATTTCTTCCAGACACGCCTTGCTCGTAGCTACTACTAGCAAGAGAGGGATGCGACCACCTTAAGTTTGGAAAGCCCCGATAGTTTACTGAAACTGTCTTTACTGGTTTAAGTAGCCATTTTCATGGGTAATTTTGACGTCATTTGAGAATGCGTGAAGGTTCAGGTAGTTGATGGAAGCTTTTATTGTTAACACTTCTCTGTTTACGATTTTGGTAAGGAAGCAATTCCCCATCGGCTGACCATAGTAATCTGCAGACCCTTCCATGACTGTGTGCAACATGGAAACTTTGAAAGCCATGAATGGAAGGGAAAAGTGTGAGCAGTATGTTTCCTATTATAAAATGACTTCAGAATTACTGAAGACCCCCTCAATCTAAACTGTCCCTTGACATCAAAATACCTGCGTAGATTTGTATGCCTTGATCTTGCTTCTGAAAGAAGGAGGGAGCAGGCATCTCTTTCTCATCAGCGTGTGTGTGTGTGTCTGCACAGAAAGGGAACATACACCAACTGGCATGCAGTGTTAATTAGGAATAACAAGAAGCAATTGACTTGTTTATATGTAACCTAAAAAGACCAAACAAACCAAAACAACCCACCACCAAAAGAAAAAAATAAAAACCCAACCAACTAAAAAACCCCTCGGTTGGAGCAGGGAGCGAGGAACCAGAAATGAAGCAGATGTGCAGCTGGCTGTAACCTCACATTGGTATTTCGAGGGTTGTCTGGCTTTAGGGACAGTATTCTCGGAGCGGGGTACAGGTGTACTGAATGCTTAGCATTTTTCCTTACTCTTGTTTCCTTACTGTGCTGAATGTTCTTTCTATGCTAGATGGACCTTGCTTTTTTCTTCGAGAAGTCTGAGAGTTGGATTTCCTAGACTTTATTTCTGTGTCTTCTGGTTGGGGCTTATTGATTTTTTTATTTCTGGATGACTTAATCATTTCAGAGACTGTTCCAAAATAATCAGTTTAAGACTGTTAGTTTTTTCACCTGTACATAAAGGTGGCAGAGTAAGTTTGCTATGCAGATACAGATAGCGACACCAAACTGGTTGGTGAAGTTAATGTGTCGGAGGGATGAGATGCCACCCAGAGGGATGTGGACCGGCTTTGGATAAGTGGGCACAGGTGAACCTCCTGAGGTTCAACAAAGCCAAGTGCAGGATCCTGCACCTGGGTTGGGACAGTCCCCATTATCCATACAGGTTAGGAGATGATGTGCTTGAAAGCAGCCCTGAGGAAAAGGACTTGGGGGTACTCATGGATGAGAGGCTGGACATAAGCCACCGATGTGCATCTGCAGCCCAGAAGGCCAACAGCATCCTGGGCTGCATCAAAAGAATTGTGGCCAGCAGAATGAGAGAGGTGATTCTGCCCATCTGCTCTAGTGAGAGTTCACCTCAAGAACTGTGTCCAGCATTGGAGCCCTTAACACAAGAAGGACATGGACCTGTTAGAGCGTGTCCAGAGGAGGGCCACAAAAATGGTCAAAGGGCAGGGGCACCTCTCCTGTGAAGACAGGCTGAGAGAGTTGGGTTTGTACAGCTTGGAGAATAGAAGGCACAGGGGGAACCTTGTAGCGGCCTTCCAGTACCTGAAAGGTGCCTGTAAGAAAGCTGGAGAAGAACTGTTCCCAAAGGCGTGTAGCAGTAGGATGAGGGGTAATGGGCTTAAACTAGAAAAGGGGAGATTTAGGTTGGATATAAGGAAAAATTTCTTCAGTGTGAGGCTGGTGGATCACTGGAACAGGTTGCCCAGAGACATACTGGGGCCCCATCCCTGGAGATATTCAAGGTCAGGCTTGATGGGGCTCTGAGCAACCTGATCTAGTGAAGATGTCCCTGCTTGGGGGGGTTGGACTGGATGACCTCTAAAGGTCCCTTCCAGTCTTACACATTCTGTGATTCCATGATGTTCTGCTGAGGTTCTTTACTGAGTTAGACAAAATAAACAACTGTGTGTGTCCAAGGTAGCTGTTGTTGAATTACCATGGAGGTACCCCTAAAGAGCAATTCTGAAACTTCCACTTGCTGTGTTTCTTGAATGAAGACACAGTGCAGGTGAGACACAGTTAAACTGCTGAGAGGATCTGAAAACGTGTAAGGTTTAAGTAAGTCCATGTACATTTTTGCATGAGCGAAGTAACAAGTGTCAGACTGCACTCGTTAGGGTTGTGTGCACAAATTAAAGTCAGAGGGAAGGAAGCTGCTCTGTACAGTGTAATAATCAGGGTGCATTTGGGCATCAGGAGTAGTTACAGTCTGATTTTTTTTTTTTAGTAGCTGTTGTAGTCAGACTAAGAATCCCTGCTGGATCACTGAAATGTTTTACGATTATGCAAACCAGACACTCAAGCAGAAGTCAGGTAATTGTGCTGGTGAGACAATAAAGGTGTTTGTTTATGCACCAGGAGCTTCTCTGGCACTTGAGTACATGGACAAAGATTTTTTTTTTTTTTTTTATTTGGTGTGGCAGTTTTATAAAACACTGGGAGAATTTGGCAGGAATTATGTTGGCAAAATGTGATTTAGCAGGGAGCTCTGGATGTACAGGAGGGTTGGGTGAGTCTGAAGCTGGAGTATGAAACGGGGTGCAATATTTTGTTAAATTCTGGCTTAAACAAGTTTCTGGTAGTTTGTCTGTAGCGTTTTAGATAGTGGTTCCCAGTTTTGTACTGAGGAGATATGTAGCTAGTTTAACTTCCCTTAGGTCTGGTAGGATGGCACAAAATACCCCAGAACTTCAGGTCCTTCAAAATAAGTCTCAGCACATCTGAACTCTGCAAAGACAGAAGCTTTTGTTCTTAATATTAAACAATCTACAATTATAAACAATCTACAATTGTTTATTTGTGTATAATATTTTTAAATGGTTTTAGATTGTAACTGGAGTTATGAATAATGTAACTTTTTTTTTAAAGCAGTAGAGGGACGACATGTTGCAGGTGTAGAGGCTTGGGATGTTGAATTTTTCATAACTGATATATATATACACACACAAATGTAATTCCAGAGAGCAGAATCTTGGGTTTCTGCCATGAGCGAAGTTAGATTTGATCTCTGCCATAGTTGTGCTTTTCAGGTATTGCTGGTAGCACAAACGGTTCTCAGCAGGTAACTGATAACGTTGTTTTATTTGCCTTTGTCTTTTATTTTATTTTAATCGTAGGAGTTCCATCTGGAATATGACAAATTAGAAGAAAGGCCTCATCTGCCATCAACCTTCAACTACAACCCTGCTCAGCAAGCCTTCTAAAGACTTCCCTTTTCTTGGGGTATGGCTGTCTCAGCACAATACTCAACATAACTGCAGAACTGATGTGGCTCAGGCATCCTGGTTTTAATTCCTTGAGGATCTGGCAATTGGCTCATGCGAAGGGGTCACCATTTGAGGTCCTGCCTTACTAATTATGTGCTGCCCAACAACTAAATTTGTAATTGTTTTTCTTTAGTTTGAGCAGGGTCTGAATTTTTGTTTTTGTTTTATTTTTTGCCAGCAGACAAGCTTGGGTCTGTAAAGACAAGCAAGTACACTGACAGAAGTTTACCACTTAGTTTTCCAAAATGTAAAAACAGAAAAAAAAGAAAAAAGACAAAAAATTAGACAACAAAATTTGCATTGTTCATTGTAGCACTATTGGTAATAAAAAATGTTTGTGCATTTTTATGTGAAGATCCTTCTCGTATTTCATTTGGAAAGATGAGCAAGGTTTGCTTCCTTCATTTTACTTCCCCTTCTGTTTTTGAAAGGCAGTTTTCGCCAAGCTTAATGCAAGAATATCTGACTGTTTAGAAGAAAGATATTGCCACAGTCTCTGGTTAGTTTCCAGAGTTGTGTATTACTGAGCTTCATCTTTCCAGAATGAGCAAAACACTGTCCAGTCTTTGTTACGATTTTGTAATAAATGTGTACATTTTTTTTAAATTTTTGGACATCACATGAATAAAGGTATGTATGTACGAATGTGTATATATTATATATATGACATCTATTTTGGAAAATGTTTGCCCTGCTGTACCTCATTTTTAGGAGGTGTGCATGGATGCAATATATGAAAACGGGACATTCTGGAACTGCTGGTCAGGGGACTACTTTGTCGCCCTGTGCACTAAAGGGCCAGATTTTCAGCAGCCAAGGACATCCATACCCAAGTGAATGTGATGGGACTTAAAGAAGTGAACTGAGACAATTCACTCTGGCTGTTTGAACAGCAGCGTTTCATAGGAAGAGAAAAAAAAAAAAAAAGATCAATCTTGTATTTTCTGACCACATAAAGGCTTCTTCTCTTTGTAATAAAGTAGAAAAGCTCTCCTCACTGCAGTGTTGACTTTGATTTGAGATTGTGACATTATTTCTTCAACAATGAAAAATGGAAAAAACCCCAGTTGAAGTATTAAAACTATCGAGCTGTACAGAGGTTGAGACACTTGAAGAGTCTTTTTGCTGCTGACACATAAATTTGAGACATGTTTATACTCTTTCCCACAGTTAAGTTTCCACCACGAAGAGCTTTGGTTACCCTTGGTTTCAGATCACCTCTCTGTCATTACCAAATGATTTTTAGAAAAGCGGGGTGGGTAACATTGGGAATGTTAAAGGTGCTTCGAGGTTTCATCAGAGAAGGAAAGCTTGGGAAGAAGCTCGGTTTAGAACGGATGGTAGCTTAGCTCCAGGTTGGTGTTTTCCCACCTGAAAACAGAATACACCTCATCTGATGGTCACTGCTACTTCCAGACTTGAGCAGGCATGATGAATATACACTGGTTCTGAAAAGTACAGCTGGGGAAGCAGAACCGGAACCGTGTGGATGGCTTCCTTTGCCTTGATGTGGCTGCCACTTCTCCTTGAGTTGCCTCTGGTGATGCAAACCATTTCAAAATAAATACCTGAGGTTGCCAAAGCAAGAAGAGGCAGCAGAGCACATGGCAGGGAATCTGAGGGGGCTGGGGGTGGGGTGGGGATTCTTAGCTTCTAACTTGTGTTTCTATTCAGTGCAATCAGAAATGGGACCAGCAGTGGTACTGCTGTGGTTCTCTAGCAGAAATACAGCAATTTCACATTCTACACTTTTTCTGTATCTGTTTTTAAATAATAGGCATAAATTGTACACCCATTGATTGTATTTTTTTTATTGCTAAAGCAAACTACTTTCTCAGCTTGAAAGAAGGGGGTGGCTAACGTAGCTAAAAAAAAAAGATGGCTTATTCTTTTTCTCAGATGAGAGCAGAACGAAACATATATTGGACTATTCAAACCTAAATTTATCTATATTTATTTTAAAGGATAATTTTCCAAAAGCATTATGCTCACTCTACACTTAGTGTTTTATTTCTTCACTGTTTGCTGTGATCTTTGGGTTATTTTATTTTTAAGGATTCCTGAAACAATGCACACATCTTCAGCTCAGATGTGATTATTTCTTATTATACAGGCTTGGGGGTTTTTTTAATGTAATTTTTCCTCTGCCACTCTTGGCAATGAGCAGCAGATCTAGTAAAGGGAGCAAGATACATTGAGCGCTGTATCTTACACCGCTAAATACCTGTGGTACTTTACAAACACGCGGAAAGTGAGAACCTGAGTTCTCACAAAAGCTGCTTTGCTGATAGGGCTGCACTCAGCTGCAGGGAACTTCAGGAAGGTGAGGTGCTGGGCTTCAGCAAATGTCTCACCTAGCAGCAAGGAAGGGGTTGGTGCTCTGCTTCAAGGGGGACAACAGACTGGCTCACCTTGTCAACCTTGTGCTCTGGGTTGTAGCAGGAGAAACAGGTGCAAAAACAGAAAACAAGGGGTGAAATTGGGAAAGCTTCTTAGCTGGTACCACATTAAACTAAAAAAGTGAAAGAAAAATCCATAGCGCCCTTTCTCCTGGAAGGAAGAAAACCTCAGCAAACCAAATTGACCTGGAGCTTTTAAACACTGACAACGAAGGTGTGAGGCTTATTTAGTGTGGGTTTACATTCCACTGGCACTATGAAGACGGGGAGGGAATAGAATACTGTTTATAAAATGGATTTATTTGAGGTTGTTTCCCCCTCCCCCCAATAATTAATTATAGCAGCGTACAACAACAGGTAAGGTAAGTTCTGAGTAATAAACCTGGTGTTGTTGCAAGCAAGTAGAAGCATTCCTATTTCTGGCACGTTTGACATGCTCCCACATTCATCGCTCCTCGTCACAAGCTGTTGATGAATCTTCACTGAGTAGTTACCTCCAGTTTCTCTGGAAGCTCGCTGCCGTGAATTTCCAGGGTTAAAATGGGTGTCACCTGCATGATTATCCCTCGTAGGGCAGAGAGCACTTGTACTTGTTGCTTCAGCAGCTGCTACTCAAACCAGCCTGCTTGCGGGGGAAGTGGAGGGTGCTGGGGGGTCATGGAGACAGGAGGTAAGGATGTTCCACCTGGGTGTTTAAAAGTGAACGTGCACCCAGGAGGGCACAGCCACCTCTGCCTTCACACATACTGGTGGGGCGCGTCCTTGGGCGCATAAGAACCTTGATGGGTTTGATTAATCTCACTGAAGACGGGAGTAATCCGGGGGAAGCCTGCAGGTACTCACACGGGTAAAACTGTTTCACACAAGACTGATCTCTAGCGAAGGGCGGGCTGCAAGCAGGTCAGGATTCATCCCTGACCACACTGCTTGTTCAGGCACGTGACATCTCTGTACAGTCATATCACTGCCCTGTGTCAGGCCGGAAATGCTCTCTATCCCTAAGCCAGTAGTTTTGGTACTTTCATGGATTCCATGGGGAAAAAAAAGGTACCTAAAGTAAGAACTCGTGTTTTGCGGTCGGGCAGAATTGCTTGCAGAGTGCTGAGGGACTTTCTGCTGATCACAGAGAGACCAAAACCCATCTTTGGCATGACCCAAGCAGTGCTGGAAGGCAGAGGTCCATGGGGCAGTCAGCTAGATCCCTTGTGACTCATAGGTGACCATGGCTACTGAAGAAGAGTGTTAATTTTCTCAATAATGTCGTTTTAAAGGTATTTATCACCTCAAAGGATCACATTTTCTCCTTTTTTTTTTTTTTTTTTTTTTTTAAAATCCCCATAACTTGTGATTGAAAGTATTTCCAAAGCTGGATCTTGACTGAAGTGAAACAGGGTGGGATTGCCAGCTGCCATGCCTGAGAAGAGCTGCTGAATGCACAGTTGTCATCCGAAGCATGAGGTAGCTAGACAGTGCTTTTGATTTAAGATGCTAAATATAACAATTGCTTCTATTAAAGCAAAATTCTGAGTGTGCTGGGTTTTCAAATGCCATGGCCTTGCATGGTGTTCCTCAAAACTTGCTGCTGCTGGTAGGAGTCGAACTCTGCTCCAGAATGCAGGTTGGGCTAAGCAGTTGGTCTGGATTGACGACTGATGCTTTTATTTTCGTAGGCGATAAGGATTAAAACGGCGTAGCTGGTTTTGCCTTCCTCCTCTGGTGAACGTGCGTGCTCTCGTTTCCACACATCACAAGGCTTCTAGTACGTGCAGCTGGATGAGTGACTTTGACACTGTGGTTTGAACTACTTCAGTATGTTTACCTCTTCAAACCACGTGCCTGCTGGAGTTAACATTACTCTCTAAAAGAAAGAAGGTTAAACCTCATTGAGCAGTAGCCCTGAACATCACTGATTGGACCTGCTTCAGAACCAGCCACGTGTCATTTCCTTCGGCTGCGGTTTCTTGTTGGCGTTTCGCATTCCCTTGTCGCTGTTGCTGTGCCAATGCTGGATGTGGCTGTAACGTCAGAATTCTCCCACTGAAGCTGCCAAAGTAATTCTCTGCAAAACCGCTTCTTTGAACTCCCTCTGGTTTAACAGACAGACAAACAATCCAGGGAAGTAGCCAGTTTTCATGATTGCACCATCCTGCATCACCTGTAAAACAGTCCTGATCAGGAGCAGGGGGAAAGTGGCCAGCCCAGAGCTGCTCTACCTGATACAGGCATGGATAAAATTCTGTGGAAACTTCAGCTTTTTCTTCCAGCTCTTCTTTTGGATAAAAGGGCTGGTTTGGTTGTACCCCTCCCTCCCTTTGAAGGCCAACTTACTTCTGGTGGTCATCACCATATTGGTTTCAAAAAGCCATTTTGTTGCTGTGTATTGGAAAAGGCAGTTCATTATGGGCACATCCATGGAAGATCCTGGTGCAAGGCAGCTCCATGATCGATGTTATGAGGACCACTGCTAGGACACAGGCATGTATGAGCCCCTGAGCTGGTCTCTTTGGGCATGGGGTGAGAGTCCCACCTCAGCCCATCCAGCCTAAAGGTACACAGCCAAGGCGAAGGCGTCCTGGCCATGGGCTGTACGAGCTGCCTTTGGGTGTGCAATGAGTGGCTGACCACAGGTAAGCCTGCCCCTCAGTTGTGGAGCAAGAAAGGGACCAAAAAAGCAGGTAGAAACCTGTTTTCCTGCTGTTGAAAATTTCCTATGGGCGTTCAGCTTCGTACTCCTGCTTTCTGAGCCCTGACGCAGCGCGTGGTCATGGAGGCAGCGTGCCGACTCCTGCCCTCGGCAGGTGACAGCAGAGCTAAAATCTTCACAGCAAACACCTAGCACCCAGCTTTACCCTCTCACAAACCAGACACAAACACTTTTGCTTCCGAGTGAGCTGAACAGACTCAGAGTCCTGACTGCATTTTCTGCACAAAGCTTTAAAACCCATGAGGTTACCAGGTAAATAGTTAAACGTTCTTCCTAGTTAAAATGCAGCCTCAGCATCTCCAACCAGGGATGGTGTGGGGCTTGGAACACGCAGGACTAACTCTTCAAGGTTACTGTGTCACCCAGTGAGCTGTCGCCTTAATTTTCGGCTGACAGCACTTTATGTACAGGGGACAGCAAGGAGTCGAACCGAGTGCTGATCTCAGGGAGACTGGGCACCAGCTGTTCAGAAGGTAAGAGAGGAGAAGACACAGCCCATCTAAACCAGGAAAGCAGGGCTGCTGGAGCTCTCCTTGGGAAGGTGGCTTCTGGTGGCAGGCAATCTACCTGGTGAAAATTGGCATATTTTTTGTTGTAATACGAAAGCCACACAGTGAGCCCCACCATCAAAACTGCTGTCACCACAAGTGCTGGCAGCAAAGCCTGACTAGCCAAGATGTGTTTAGCTTCTGGCTTAAAAGCCTATGGCAGGTTTTAGAAAAAAAAAACTCACAGAATCACAGAACGGTAGGGGTTGGAAGGGACCTCCAGAGATCATTGCGTCCAGCCCCCCTGCCAAAGCAGGTTCCCTAGGACAGATCTCACAGGTAGGCATCTCCAGCTAAGAGCCTGAGTACTTTTCCTGAAACCCTTGGGTATTAGGGAAGGCTGCTATGGAGCCAGCTGGGCTGCAGGCAGTGTGGCAGCTCACCAGTGCAACCAAGGACAGTATTTGTATCCATCTATATTCTCATCACGCCGTGGATGCTTTGTAGCCTTCTTGCCAAACCTTGCTCAATAGTCCATTTGGAGAACCCATGGATCAACTTTATTTTTCTAGAGTCTGACGTGGCGCTCTGCAGTGGGAAGGTGATGGGAAAAGGCAGCCAGAGGAAAGGGCTCTTTCCCGAATTTACTTTTTGTGTTATTTCAGTGCTGCCTTGTCTGCTGTATCATCAGGTTCAGCTATCGGCTCCGAAACTGTCACAATTTGTTCTACCTAATTGCCTATGATTAAGACTATGGAATGAAAATACAACCATTGCTTATGGTACTTTGGCACCGAAGATCTTGTTCTGTTGCGGCGCTGTGGTGGGAAACGCTGGGTAACAACCAAGCCTTTTCTTTGCAAAACGAGTGGGTTTTCCTGGATCAACTGCCCATCTGGAGACTCGCTTCCAAGGGGCCACTTCTTAGGGCAACCTTTGAGAGGTCAGTACCTTCCTCTCAAAAGCCATTTGGCAGCTATCATCTTCCTTAACTATTATCTTCAAATAACAACGTGTAACTTAGAGGCTGGGTCTGTCCCTGCTGTGTGGATCCTCGATTTGGGGCTCACCAGAACAGAACACTTACCCTTCATCCCCCCTCCTCCCCGCCCCCCCCCGCAAAAAAAAGTCCCATTGAGGCATGATAACATCCTGCCAACTCTCATTATTTCCCTCCTTAATTAACAAGGTGAAAACAGCAGCTGCTTCCTCCCTTCCAGATATTTAATTTCTTTAATTTTGGGGTCTGGATCCATGTGCCTGCATAGAGACCTCACAAAATTTTGGCACGTGGGCTCTCTCTGATTCTGGGACTTTAACCAAGCTGGCAGGGAGAATTAGGAAGGGGAAACTGTATTTCATGGGGGGAGGGATGTTAGCTTGGAGGGGGGTGTCAGTTTGGAGGGGGGTGTTAGTTTAGAGGGGGAGGTGGGAGGGCGGAGGAGCAGCCCCTCCGCCCTCCCCCCACCCACAAACATTGCACCTTGCACAGCACCAAATATTAATCCGGACTAGCCCTCCCCACAGCAAATCTCCCAGGCCAGATAATCCCATCGCAAGCTGTCCCTTCCACCCCCGGAGGATGCCCGAATTAGGTCAGCCGGGTTTATATTTACATTTTATTTATTTATATCTTGGGGGTTTTATTTTCCTTTTAATTTTTTCCCAACCCCCTCTGGTTACACGCACACCCCCCACACCCCCTCCCTGGATCCCACAGCCCCCGAGGAGGCGGGGAGGGAGGCGGGGAACGGCGGGACCTTTAGCCGACGGATGGCAGCGGTTGCCCGGCGGCGGATGCCAGCGGCAGCCGGGCGATGGCGCGGAGCCGGGCGGCTTACGAATACACGGAGGCGGAGGACAAAAGCATGCGGTTGGGTTTCCTCCTTATCGCCGCCGGTTTGCTCTCCTTGCTGGGCTTGGGCTGTTGCTGGTTGCGGCCGGCGTTGCAGGAACGGGGCGGCGGAGGTTCCGCTAATTGCACGGTGCTGGCGGTACGGCAGCTGGGGGAGCGCTTCGCCTGCACCTTCTCCTGCGGGGCTGCCTGCCGTGGTACCGCCCGGTACCCCTGTCTCCAGGTCCTGGTCCGCACCTCCCGCTCCTCAATCCCTGCCTTGCTCCATGAGGACGAGCGGCAACTCCGCACCAACCCCAAGGTGAGACCCGCGCAGCGCCGCGCTCCTAAAATAAAGGGGTGTGTGTGTGGGTGTGTGAGTGTGTTTGTGGTGTCCCGCAGGGCAAATCTTGCCCCGGCGGCGTGGTGCTGGGTGCCCTTTCCCTGCCCCTTGTACTGGCATTTGGGGTCCGGGTGCCCCATCCCCACCCTCTGTTCGGGTGCGGGTTTTGCTTTGACTGGGGGGGGGATGAATGAAGTCTTGGAGCATACCTCCGAAATGCCCCTGTGCTGTTACTCAGCAAAAAGTACATACATGAGGTGTGTATGCATACATATAAATACTGTATGTGGGGCGTGTGTGTGTGTGTATGTGTATATGGTGTGTAATGCTATATAAATGCACACCGTATATAGTATAGCACTGTGCTCTGTGTATATGTAGTGTTGCACCATAAACACACACATACACATATACATATCACAGAATTGTCGGGGTTGGAAGGGACCTCAAGAGATGATCGAGTCCAACCCCCAATATGTCTATATACACACATGGAGATAGATATTCCCGAACAGATCCGGATTACCCTTCCCATGGGAGTGCACCCCACGGGTGGCAGCACTGCAGGGAGCAGCTGTGTGGCTCCACTGCCGGTCCCCAGGCTGCCCCACCGCTGCAGCCCCGGGATCGCCGCTGGGAAGCTGGGGAGAAACTCCTGCTGCCGGCGAGGAGGGGGGTGTGTGTGTCCGCGGGGTGATGGATGCTGTTGCGCTGCGTGTCCCAGGGGGTGAGGGGCTTCCCAGAGCAGCTCCCCAAAGAGCAAGGAGAAACCTGAGCAGAGCCGCTGCAGACAGGGTGCTGGGGAGAGGAACGCACTGGAACAGAAGTTTCCTTCTGAAACTTCTGCATGCCCACAGGCAAACGGACCGAACGGAAGCGCCTTTGAAGTCGCATGTTCTGGTGAACGGGGAAAGTCCGAAGGCGACGTGTGACTTGTGCTTTTTCTTTCTTTAAAGGCAGTTGTTCTGCTTCCTCCTTTTTCTCTTTGTGCTGAGCAAAGATCACCTGGCTGCCTGAGAGGAGGAGAAGGGTTTTTAAAGTCATTTTCAGAAAATAAAAAAAAAAAAAAGGGTCAGAATCCCCTCCCTTCCCTCTGAAAGAACCCAAAATAGGGAGTGCATTGGAGAAGCAAATTTCAGCTTTTCAGCTGAGCTGCGGATGTGGTGCAGTGTCAAGGCTTGTGCTAAGCATGATGCAGGGGTCTGCGTGCAGGGGCTGGGGAGCAGACTAGCGTGTCCGGTTTGGACTGTGCAGCCTCGCATCTCCACAGTCATAGTTACACCAGCGTGTAACTTGGAACTTCACAGAACCACAGAGTGTTAGGAGTTGGAAGGGACCTCAAAAGATCATCTAGTCCAACCCCTCTGCCAGAGCAGGATCACCTAAATTAAATCACATGGAAATGCATCCAGGTGGGTTTTGAATGTCTCCAGAGAAGGAGACTCCTCAGCCTCTCTGGGCAGTCTGTTCCAGTGCTCTGTCACCCTCAAGGTGAGTTAAATTGTAAATTTACGGCTTGGGTTTTGTTTTTTTCCCCTGGACATCTTGTGGGCTTGGAAAGGTGGCCTGGGCAAGAACCGGCAGCACGAGAATCAGGATGATAAATCTGGATAATCACAAGGGTTGGCACTGTTCAGAAGCTGCAGTGCTTAGATGGTCCCTGATCGTGAAGCAGATGAAAAGCCAGCTGGTGAGGGACCTTTCCAAACTTCACCTTTGCCCAGGGGTGCTGCTGCCAGGCCATGGCTACAGAGACACACACCATGAGCACCCAGCTGCCCGAACACCAGGACTTCCCTAAACTTCCCTCCACCTTCAGGCGGGCAGCAGGTAGCTGGTGAAATGCAGGGGAAAAGCCACCCTTTCGACACGGGGTGAAGACGCTGCATTGCCACAGCGGGTTCAGCACGGCTGTCCCTGGGCACGGCCTGACAGCCCCCTTGCAGGTGATGGGGGGAGGTGGGTGCTGAGCTCTGCCACCGGCACCCTGGGCTCAGCGGCTCTGTGACATCCTCAGTTTCAACAGATGCTTTCGAACAGCCGCAACCACGTCTCTCTGAGTAGTCCGAGCTCTTTGTTTTGGACTTACTTCTTGCTCTTGTCTTCTCCTGCCTTTCTGTATGTCTGGTGGGAAGAGGCGGATCCTGCCTGGGGCTGGATTGCCATTTCTGCGGGAAGGCACCCGGAGCTTTGGAAGCAGTGCCTGGAAGTGTCCTGCAGGAGCCTGGCTTTATTTAACAGTTAACAAAGCAGCACAGGGCCGTGTGTCGGCAGCGCGTCGCACTTGCACGCTCTCACAAGTATCACCCGCTTTCCCTCGCCTGCACCACGCATCTCTAGGTGCGGGCTGTTTACCCTGGGATAGATCAGGATTAGATCTGATTTACCAGATGACACCAAGCAGAAAGGATGTATTTTTTGGTTGTACCTGCATTCTTTGGTGGTGAAATAAATTTAATTAAGTGGAAAACAACAGATTAAAAACCCTGCACTCTGATTATTCCTTTTACCTTAAGAAGCTTCTGTAAAACCGGTCAAAAAATAGCAAGAAAAGTTGTTTAGGTCTCGTTCATCAAACGTTCCCTCCTAAGGGAATAAGGCAAGTACAGCTGTTGTTATACTCCTAATTTTTGTCCTGGAGTTTCACCATCTTTGAAAGCTTTCAGGACTTTATGCTGAAATAGGTTAGTTGTAGCAGGAGCAGGACTCTGCTGGATTTAATGCCTGGGAGCTGGAATGCATTTATGAATGAACGCTGAGGATGCTGTTTAACCCTTCGTGTTTCCGTCGCCTTCGTGCGGTGTGCTTGCTTGTGTTCAAGCAGTTACAGACATCCAGCATGCTAACCAGTGCCAACGAATGAGAAGGTAAAGAAAAACAAGAAAAAGAAAGAAAAAAGAAAGAAAAAGAAAGAAAAAGAAAGAAAAAGAAAGAAAAAAAAAAGAACAGTTTTGTTTTGGACAATTTTAAAAGCCGTACGTCCTGTCGAGCTGCTTCCCCGTGTGGGGTAGCAATTCTTCCTGGTAAACCAGCGGTGTGGAGAAGGCGTAGTTTGGGCTCCTTACACTGGGAAACAACACTCGACCAGTTGGCAGCCTCACTCCATGCCCGAAAATCCTTGGTGTGTCAGACTGAGGACATTCTACTTTCTGTAGTAGAGCGAGGCGGCACGTAAACATATTGGCAGCTACACATCTGTGCATCCTGGCGAGGTCCAGCTGCAGGGAAAAAAAGAAATTAGTGTTTCTTTTTTCTCTCTTGCTTCCCGAGATAATCACATCATTGTACAGCCCAGGATTCATTTTAGCTCTTAAAAGATTATATAGTTGGGTCAGAGTTAATCCAGAGATGTATATATAAGCACAATGTCATTTGTGTTCAGTCCGAGTGATTTGTGGATTTCTTTCTTTCTTTCTTTTTTATTTATTTGATCGTTGTCTCAGAGGAAGACTTTTCAGTGGAGGGATGGTAGCCTTTCTTCAGCTGCCTTGATGGCAATAATAATCTCTGAGATAAGGCTTAAGGGGAATTAATTCCAAAGTCAATTTGTCGCTATCATCCTGGCCATCAGGTGCGCCGGGGGCACGTACAGCTGGTGCAGGGCCCAGGCTGCGGGTTTGGTTGGGTAAAATGACAGCGGGGTGCTTCAGCTGCCACAAAGATCTGCTTCCTGGCATTTCAGGCTTTTCCTTTTCTGTGAGTAAAGTTAAGAGCCAGGCTGGAAGAACTTGCTGGTGGTTTTGGTGAAGAAGCCTTTGGGGGGTGACTGGTGAGCCTGGTGTTAGCAGCTGCGCAGCAGGACACGGTTCTCCCTGTCCCCATCCTGGGGTGCAGAGCAGGCAGCTGCTCCTCCTCCCTCACACTCTGCATCCGTGTGTGGTCCCGACACGCTGCCTTCTGTAACGGCTTGGCTTGATGACGTCACATATACAGTCATCTCTTCTGTGCGCTTGTGAACGGGGTTGGGTTTGGGTTGTGGACTCTATCAAATACATCCCATGGCAGAGGCAGTTTAGTACCAAAATATGCCCAACCCTGCAATAACTTTGGGAGAGTCTGGTGCATATGGTGAAGCATCAGATCTGTGTTTGGGCTGGTGCCTGTGATGGGCACAATCTGCAGATGCTGTGTAGCAGTTCCTCAAGAAGCAGCCATGGGTACAACC
The DNA here is from genome assembly GCA_020800305.1 of Porphyrio hochstetteri. Lineage (NCBI taxonomy): Eukaryota > Metazoa > Chordata > Aves > Gruiformes > Rallidae > Porphyrio > Porphyrio hochstetteri. The sequence goes on along the minus strand of CM036905.1, from coordinate 30,084,348 downwards.
CACTGCCCTCCCGACTCAGCTGGGGTGCCCCAGATGTCTTGGAGATGGCCAGCATTGGCTTTATGGGACATGGGGGAAGATAAGAGTGCAGCAGCTTCTCACAGAAGCCACCCTTGTAGGCCCCCACTACCAAAACTTTGCCAGGTAAACCCAATACACTTGGAGATGGGGAGTCAGAAATTTTTGGCTTTCGTGGTGCATTGTATTTTTGCAGTGATACTAATCCAGGGTGTCCATTCCACTCCATTTCATCACAAGCTTACTGACCTGTGCAGCACACAATGTGGGTCTCTCTGCCACACCAAGCAAATGGTACATGCTGTGTCCCATAGTTCACTAGCAGCCAGGAGGATGGTCCTCAACAAGCTGCTTAGAGGCTGAGGCTGGAGGCTTGCTTCTTTGTGCCATCAGTTTGTCTTTTGATGGGCTGACTTGCTTCTCCTTTGGGCCCTTACATGTGTTTGCATTTGAGACTTGCTTGATCTCATCTTGTAGACAGTGTCTTCCAGGCTTAACAGAGCTTCCCTCAGAGCCTACCTGATTTTTCATAAAGATGTGACTCAATTAGGCAAAAATTAGTCTTTGGAAAGCATGAAATGTAACCTGGGAGCTAAGCCATGGTCAAGAATTCACACCTCTGTCCTTTCTTCATACTATGGAAGAATATCTGCTCTGATGAAGTGTTCAGAAGGACTGGGATTTTTCTCAGTCATCTGCAGAGACACTGGAGTGGGAGCATCCAGCAGCAAACACCGATACAGATCTTAGAAAACTTTGGTGTAAAGATATACTAGTTTCTTGATGATATTTTTACTGAATTGAATCCTGAGTCATTTATTCAAACACTGGCTTTGATTGAAGTGGGAATATTATTAGTCTGATGCTGATTTTGAGCTGTGTAACTGAGACTGGTTTTGAATTGCATAATTATTTTATTGTTGCTATGACATAGTGTAGGAGGTATGATTATGGCACCGTGTACCAATAGATTTGCTGAAAAGGCCTCTGCTCCATTAGATTTATTCTGAATGTGTGATCCTAAGTGCTATTCTTCATCTTCATTGTAACTTGTTTAAGGAAAAAAAGCATCAAAGAAATTTAGAGTGGGGCACTTCCACCAAAAATGGATGTTGCTACTCAAGCTGCAACTGAGCACAAGGCATCCTAGTTTGCTTTCAAAGACTTGGCAGTTGTTTATGTTTTGATGGTGGGATGCCGTGTCCTGTGGGGGAGGACTGTGGAATTAGCCTTTCAGAAGCAGCCTGTTGCCAAAGCAGGAAGTCGTTTCAGGTTCATCCACCAACTCACAGGAGCGAAAGTTGCCAGGTTATGATTCCCTTTTATCTGCCTGCTGACTGTGCTTTGGAGGGCGATACAGTTGATCAAGCAAAGTCCCTGAGAAGTATGCTTGGGAGGCTGAGAAAGGAGAGATTCACCACCTACGTGGTTCAGAAGGGGACAAAATGGATGTCAGGTTGGTGGGAGGTGTGCTGGCATCCCGGGGAGGCAAACAAGCTCTGGTGTTTGTGCATCAGGTGATTGGAGCTGGACCTTGGGTGTTCACTGTGGCTCAGGGCCTTCATCATATTGGGATGTTTCAGGGCCTTCAGGGTGATCCCTTGGGTTTCATATGATGATGATTTTGCCTTATGCAGGGACCTCTCCTCTCTTCGAGACTGTCAATCCTCAACAGGCTCAAGCAATGAGGTCCCATCAATTTATGGCAAGGCCCTGGGTGTCTCCTTTGCATTTTCCACATGAAAAGAGGAAGAGATGGAAACGAATCCAGAGTGGGTTTTGTCAGCCATCGTTGGGATTACTTTGTGCAAGGAGTGGCATGAAGTCTGAGCTACAGAGAGTGTATTCACTGTTTTCCCCAAGTACCATGTATCCCTCCTGTAGGTACTGGTGGTAGCTCCCCACACTGTCTTGCTTTGGCCTGGGGAAAGATGGGTGTGTTGATTGGAGGAGCTGTCTGTGGGGCGCTTTACATCCTCAAAACCAAGAAAAATCCCTGTCCCAGAAAGCTAAATTTCTAATTGCTTCATGTTGAGCTAATATTGTGGGCACTGAGGCAAGAAACTGTGAAGTCCTGTGTGATCGGGCTGTCCTTGAAGGCTATTACACTTTGCTATTTGTCCATTCAGATGGGTGTCTCTCAGGAAAAGAGATTGCTCCTGTTGTTTCTAAGCCTGAATCTCAGGATGAGGATAAACAATGATTCCCCAGACTTTGTGCAGTATTCATGTAATACTTGAGGGAGGGGGAAGGTCTCTGAAGACTCCAGAAGTCTGGCTGGCAGAGGAGTGGTGAGGTGGTCCCACTTTTATAGCATTGGACAGGAGTAGGCTCAGTCATGAGGAAGAATCATTTCAGAGGTGAGAGGGAAGTTGTGTACTGGAGCTGGTACCACAGGAAAAGGAGTTTTTGAGATCACTGAGGAAATTTAGGCAGAAGAATGTATATTGGTACCTAATTGCTTTGTGTAGTTCTGCATTTTGTGTGCTGGATAAATGGTGATTGGTCTGGGGGACTCTGAGTAAAGCCTCCTTACTTCTGCTCTCTTGTATCCCTGTATTGCAGGAGTGTACCTGAAAGTTGGGAGCTTGTGGAAGAGCAGGGTGTAGATTACAGTCAGACATCAGCAGTGAGTGCACAACTGGTAGGATATGAGACTGTTTCCACAGCAAGGTCTGAGAGGCTTCAAGAAGGAAAACACAGGAGTGGAGAAGGTTAGGAGTGCTGGATGCTGGGGTCGAGCAGGGAGCACTGGGGTCAGGGGGGACCGGTGGGTTGGTCTGGCACCATCCCCCTGACAGCCACCAACATACTGCAATGTGTGACAATGCCAGATGTGGGCCCATGTGAAAAGTGGTTCCTTTATATGTGAGAAAGGCAAGTTTCAGCTTGGAGGCAACAAGCAAGACCTTGCAAGACCTTCCAGGCTGATGCATTGAAGCTACTGTCAGGTTTTACACCACCAGGCTAATAAAATCCTGAGATTTCTCCCATCCCCATGGAATGGCAAAGATCCGAGTTGTTGTATGGTGGAAAAGGTCTTGTGGGTCTGTACAGCTTAGGAATAGTGTGCAGCTGGGAGCATGGTAAGCCTCTGTGAAACCTCACCGAATGGAGAGGGAGAGGAAACACTCACTGGGCATGGTGAATCCCAGCGACCTTTATTTTCAGGTTAGTGAAGATATCTCTCTCCTTCATTACTACCTTCAGGATACGGTGAAGAGACTCATATTGTGATCATAGATGGGGATCCTTTTAGGGGCTTCCCACACCCTTCACCTCCTGCTTCCTCATCCTACCTAAGTAGGAGGCTCTTTAGCTTCATGGTCATTTTTTCTGCTTGCAGCTCCCAATTTTAAAGGAATGCAGGTGGGTACCTGGAGCCTTGCTGTCCATGGGTCATCCAGGGTGAAAACCTTTATTTTATCCAAGAATCAGTTAAGCTGGTTACTCAGTTTGGTTCAATCCCTCCTGTAACGATGTCCTGTACGGATGCCGGGTAACAACGGGAGGGACTGTGATTGGACACCAAGATCCTGATATTGCCAGTGTTGGACTATTTGGTTTTGTCTTGTTTAATTCCCTGTGGTTAAGAGGGGAAGGGTGGTGTGTCAAAGGTGAGACTTGGAAACATGATACATGCATTGAGTGTGACCCAGAGGGGAGTCTCAGGAAGCCCAGTCCCAAGAGTGCCAAGCTGGTGGAAGAACTTCCCTTGATCTCTTTGGGCTTTGAAGCAGATATCTGAGGGTGAGATAAGCAGATGCTGAATCTTTTCTGCTGAAATGGGGCTTTGAATGTTCTCTGCTCGTTTCCCAGTGTTGTAACAGTGGAGGAGTACCCATCTTTTGCCAAGCTATCTATCAGCCAGATACTGATATCCCATCACCTGGGAAGGCTTGCTGGAATATTTTGGTAAACAAAACCTGTGGTTACGTGCCTCACTGAGATTAGGAAATAGCTCAAATCCAATCCATGCAGCTGGCTAGGAATGTGTCAAAAGGAAACAGTCATTTTTGCATTCATCATGCAAAGAGCTGAGGTGCCCCATGGCAGGTTGGTAACGGAACAGAGCCAGATAAAGCCTTTGCTTTGTTTCTGAATGCTGGCATGTCCTTTTCCAGTACCTGCAGGGAGTAGCTAGCAACTGAAGTAAAGCTCAGGTAACTTTTCTCTTTTTTTGGTGTTTGTTTGTTGGGACCTTGTGCTCATTGTTCTTCGGCCATTTCAGCCACAGTGACATTAGGAAGACAACTCAGAGGGAGTGATGCCTGTGTTCCTGAGCACAGAAGTAACTCTGCTTTGCTTCGTGTGTTGGCAGTGTTCGTACATCCCTCCCTGTGCAAGAGACGATCAGGAGAACTCTGAGAATGTCACGTACAAGCAGAAATACTGGAAAGAGAAAGTGGGTTCACAACCGTTTACATGCTATTTTAACCAGCACTTGAGGTGAGTAATCTACATTTGCATAGGCAGAAGTGCCTATGCATCTGTTTAACAGCTATCCATTGGTTCTGTTTGAAAGTGTATATAAGTGCATGTATATATATACATGCATACAAACACCACCCCCCCTATACTGTGTTTAGTGCAGAACTTTTCAAGAGAGCTCTCCTGATGAAAAACTACACAGAAAGTGGAGAAGTGCTTTTACCACTTGAAGTAAAAATACAAAGCTTGGAGGAAAGTTTCCCTTAAAATATGTCACTTTATGGCAAAAAGCATCTTGGCTTTTAACACTTGGATGGCAAATCCCTGACTTGGATATTAATATTCCTCCCCTCCATGGAAAAGAAACCCTACAGTGTTCATGAGTGGCTGGAAGAAAAGGGGAGATCAATAAGTAGTACCAACCGACCCAGGATTTGTGTTCACAGAGGATTCATGAATCAGTGCAATAAATGCTCACAGACCTGCCAGTTTTCATATATTCTTGCTGAGTAGAAAGTTGTGCCTTAAAGAATCCTCTCTTCTGTTTCAATTCTTACTTTTACTACTGAAGTTGATGTGACTTACATGTGCATACGGGTGACCCACAGTTTCCTTCCTTCCTTTGGTAGATGGGAAGAGGAGTGAGTCCTTTTGCTCATCTCTTTCTGATGATGGTGTGCCAGGGAAGGAAAAGTGATGTGGCAGCAGCAACTTACCACATCGTGCAGGCTCTCTGAAAAATTTTTTACTGAGAGAGTTGTCAGGGCCTGGAACAGGCTGCCCAGGGAGGTGGTTGAGTCACCTTCCCTGGATGTGTTCAAAAAAAGGGTAGATGAAGTACTTAGGGATATGGTTTAGTTTAGGATGTGAATGGTTGGACTCGATGATCTTAAAGGTCTTTTCCAACCTTGTTATTCTGTGATTCTGTGATTCATTTGGGAGAACAGCAATGATTGGGGTGATAGGTCCATGTAGACAGGGAGGTGGAAAAAGACTACTGAAGATCTCCAGATCAGCCAAGGTTTTATGGGGTTTAGACTCCAGTTCTGGAGGTGTAGGATACTTGCTTAATTTCATAATCAGCTTGAATAATTTTGGTAGAGCTGGAGAGACTGTTCTTGGTTGCTAAGCCAAGCACTCAAATAAATGCCTGCCACATCAAGGACTAAAGGAGAAGGTTGGTCCTACCCCACCAGCACTTGGAAGTTAAACAGATGATGGAGACCTAGGTGGGAATAGCTAAGGGCTTGCTGGTGCAATTCAGGCCTCAGTGTGTGAGCACTGGCATCAGATATTGATGTTTATCAAGACACACAGGAGGAAAATGGATGCCAACATGTGCTAGGACCTCAGAGGAATCAGAGCTGGAGCAGGGTGAAAGGCACAGAGACGCCTGACTCTCCTGTCAGTGGCCCACTGGGTTCCTTGGGGGCTTCAGGTTTGTCCTAGGCTGGCTATGATTGGTCCCCCCTCCCTGGAGATACCATAGACTTAGTCAGAGAGCCCAGGATGACAGTCTGTTCTCCCTGGTTAACTCTTTGCAGGGGGAAAACACTTTGCTTTGTAGCAAAAGAAGCAGTGCTTGCAGCATGTGGATGGTAAAAGTTAGGGCACCCTGTGTGGTGATGTCAGACCTGGCAGGGACCTTCTTGGGAGCTGCTTTGGTTTACAAGGTGTCAATGCTTGGGTCTGCTACCCAGGAGCTGGGTGATGGGTTTGGCTGGTGCTGCCAGATCCCCACACTGCTGTGGCCGGGGACCTGCAGTAGCCACTGCCCAAGTGAGCAGGGCAGTCAGAAACATGGGGTCTTCTGCAGGAGGCGTCATGGCTTGGACTCACCAGAGTTGGGGTGGGCAAGATGCTGTGAAATTTCACTTTTATGGTCTTAATAAAAAATAAATGCCTAACACAGGTTTGATGCCTAGAGATGTTTGGATCCCCCTTGTAAAGGAGTTTAGGGTGATCTGCTCTGGTGCAGACACCTATGTGGTAGGTGTCCAGAGCAAGGTGAGCTGTTTCTCACATCATGTCTGTAGGTGAAGTGAAGGCAACATTTTCCTGAGTCTGCGTACTGCCCGGGGTCTGCCCTTCGTGCAGGCTGGCTCTGGGCAATCGTACAGCACTTGGGCAAGGCTTGTTCCTTGTAGCTGCTGCACCCTGTACTGTTAAATGTTCCTGCCAAATGGAATGGCTGCCTCGAAATGCTGCCTTTTGCTGATCCTACAACAATTTATGTACAGCAGAGGAGAGGCTCGCTGCCAGAGATACTTGAAGATAGTGTAAGCTGAAATGTGTACGCCATCTATTTTCCTCAGGAGATAGGAATGGGCTTTGAGACATAAGTTTTGCTGACTAGGAATGTGCTTGCTTGGGTATACTTTTAGAGCTACGATGACTAAACAGCTTGTGAAGCAGTGAAAAAAAACACACACACCAAGGGAAAAATATGTTCACTTCAAAATAGAAGCGAGAGTGTTTTCTGTCAGTATTTGATCTAACCCTTCTGAGTTAGTCTGTGTAAAGCACAGGGAATATAGGAGCAGGTCCCTCAGGGAGGGTAGTGTTTGCAATAGTAAAGCTCATTTGAGAGGGATGCATTTTACACTTGCAGGATGCTGTACACTGATTCACCTGAGATTTGAAGAGCAAACACTGCTTAGGGAGGAAACACTGTTTAGGGATTAGTGACCACCTGTACGGTGCTGGGGTGCCCTGCAGGCTGTTTATCTGGGAATAACTATCTGCAGAAGCCAGGGGAGCTCAGGTGGAAGGGCAGCCCATTTGCAAATGGTGGGACAGAAATCTCAGGTTGCTCTGGTGCTTCACAAAGTTTTCTAAACGAGTTCCCTCCAGTCAGAAGATGGTGTTGCTATTTCTTAGCCTTTCTTTTCCTGTGTTGCCTGTGGGGCAGTTCTCGGGCCGGAGAGGGAAGGGACTTTACTGCTAGTAAGACAGGGCTGCCCTGGGTGCAGCTGTCCAGCTGAGCATCTCTGCACCTTGCAGCAACAGGGGAAGAAAATGCTGGTTAGTGCTTGTCATAGTGAAGGGATGTGAATGATTGTGGGCAAAACAGGTGTATGCAGATTGCAAACATCTTTAAATCCAGATTGTTTGCATACAAAAATGTTTGTAAAGTTTCTCTATGTCATGCCTTCACCTCTGCTGCTTTCTGCTGTGTCACATAGATTACCTGGTGTGGTGATGACTGAAATGTTTCTGTGCCTGTAACGTTTTGGTCCTACGTGACTTTTGGGGTAACTCCCACACTGCAATCCTTCCCATGATGTTCAGTCACTGCTCGGAAGGCTCTGATAGAGACCTGCTTTCTCCAGTGTCTGTTTGAAGTGTTTGGCATCGCTTAGCAGGGATGTATTGCAGAATCACAGAGTCACAGAACATTAGGAATTGGAAGGGACCTCGAAAGATCATCTAGCCCAACCCCCCTGCCAGAGCAGGATCACCTAGACTAAATCACGCGGGATAATGCAACAACTAATCCAGTTACCCCTGGTCAGAGCCCCACGAGGCTCCAGCCCTGAGCTCAAAGTCCTGCTAAAAATAGAGTAATGGTCTCACCTTTTAGCCATGGAAACAAAATTCCCCCCTCCTTGTCTGCCCAGTGGAAGGGAAAGGTGTGTTTTCAGAGCCAAGGTAGAGACAGCTAATTGGTGCTAGGAGTTCGGGTGCATCCCCTCGAGAGGCTTTGCATTTGCTGCAGAGCTGAATGGCAGCACCCCTAGAAACAAGAGGTGGCCTGTAACCGGGCTTAGGGGGAACAACATCTTTGAACTGCAGTGTTACATGGAAGTCACAGAGCAAAGGTGGGTTTATTAAATTCACGGTACAGGCAGGGATAAGGCAGTATGTTTAGTTATATCTGCTGATTTTCACAGGGAAAAGAAACTAATTTCCAGGCATGACATACCTCCTTTGGGTTCAGCATTGCTGCCTCAGCACCAGGGGCGGGGTGGGGGGGGAGGTGTTATGCTGTGGGGGCTTCCAGCAAACCCATGTCCTTGTCATGAGAGGGACAGGAGCACCTTCCCTTTTCTGCTTCTAAGCCAAACAACAAGACTTCAGACTCTAGGCAAGTCACCTCTTTCTACAAAAGTACCAAGAAAAAGTCAAAACTGCAGTTTGGATAGATGCCAACCTTCCTGTGCAAAGCCAGCACAGTTATGTTACTCTGTTTGGGGTGTCCTGGTAGCTATTTATTTTCATTTGTGAGGAAAGGGGCTGTTTGCTGTGGAAGTGCAGCCCTCTCTCTTCTATTTGTTTCTTGCCTGTTAAATACATATTTCTCCCTTCCCACTGCCATCCCCTTGTTTTCTCTGTCCAGCCCCTCTGCATCTCCTGCCATTGCCACCCACAGCAGCTCTGTGGCTCCTTTCTGACCCACTGCAGTTCCATGGCTCCTTTCTGACCCACTGCTCTCTTTGCTTCTTCTATTGATAAGAGTTATTGGTTTAGAGGTGGAATCCAGAGATTTCAGCTAAAATGTTCTGCTCCATTGGCCTGTATCTAGCAGTCCCAGGTGGCCAAAGAATTTTCCTGCTGTTGTTGTGTATTTCTGTTGCAGGGGCAGGTGATAACCACCCAAAGTCTTATTCTCTCGAAGGCCCCATGGGGTGTCTGTTTTCTGAACTCCTGGTGATCTCCATCATGGTACAGCACCGTGATGGGGGTCTGTCCCCCCCAGTACAGCCCAGCTCGGCTCCTCTCACCTCACAGCACAGCCGCTGTGATTATCTCAGGGCTCAGAAGTAACTCTGATGGGCAATATAAACCTCACGGCTCACTGCCAGCGTCTCTGCTCTCTCGGTGATGCTCTCCATCTGTGCTTGGCAAGACAAGTACCTCTGTGTGCATATTTCTGATTCAGAAACATGTGGGGCAGCTCTCTTGCATTAATCACTGCGTACACCTTGGAGTGAAAGCCAAAGGTTTTTGTACCAGGACAGCAGGACAGATCCAGCTCTTGCTGATCCCTGATGGGGGGCTGATGCAGCACCTTGGTAAGAAGCTCAGCTCCAAGCAGAATGCGGAAGCAAACCACCCAGCAGTGTCCTGCTGGCCAAGCAGGGCTTCTGCAGTCCTGGCTGCTGCCCTGGGTAGTTTCTACAAGCAGATTTTGTTCCTCATCCCTCAGGGTTCATTGCAAAATTGCTTAGGATTTTTCCCAGGGATGTGCCCAAACACTCTGCAGACTCAGATGTCAGAAGACAGCTGTGCAGCACATCTTTCCTCTCCTTTCAGAGCCGTGCTGGGTGGTGGTGGCTGTTCTGCTCTGCCTGAGCATTCATTTCTTCAGGAGGTGGAGAACAGTTCTTCCCCTAAAATAATGCCATTACATGAGGGTAACAAACAGCCTGGAAGAAATTAAATCCAGCCTCTGTAGGGTAACCTGTTAATCAATCACTAATGACTTTGCTATATTTCATTCATCTGATTAATTATCATTCTAGCTCCATGTATCTCTTGATTTTTCCTAAGTGTTTTGCTTTGGACCTTACAGATCTCACACGAAATACCTATGGTTTCTAGCATGTCATGCATCACCTGAAAACAAATGCAAGTCTGTTTATTCTCCAGGTTTTTAGCCAGTCAGCCTCCTAGGCTCTCACTCACACTGCCCCCCATGCCACCCCCTGGCTGCTGTGTCTTGGTGGGACAATCTGCTGCCATTACACCCACTAAGCTGCTTTCCAGACCGCTTTCCACAGCTGCTGCCAGCTCTGGTGGTGGATCTGCAGGGAAGGGCTTCTCAACCAGGCACCACCAGGTCCAGACTCCCATCTCCCTCCTCCCACCCTCCCAGAGCTCTCCCATATGGCCTGCCACATCTCCATGTAGGTCAGCAGATGCAAGAAAGAGGAGCTGGTCCATACTGGAGAGGGAGGGAATCATAATGCATGCAAACAAACAGCATTATATGCTGCCAAAGTTGATCTTGGTAAGTTCCCAAGGGCTGTTACAGGCAGATAACCAGAACGTTGCCATCCAGGCGTGTGCGTTCTATCTGCCGGCGCGCTGTTTGCCTTTATTAGGTTTTCTCATTCAGTCCCAGGGTCCTGCAGTGCTTATCTGCACTGGAAAGTTAATTTGGAATAAGATAAAGAGCAGCTGAAAGCACAGTAGTTCTTGCAGAATAACCAGATTAAACCAAATGGGAGCAAGGCTGAGTTTTGCCCCAGCATGGCACCAAGAGTCAGTACCACGAGGATACATCCTGGAGCATCCCTGAGCTCTGCCATGTGCTGGGTCATCCTCCAGGAGCAATCCTCCAGGAGTGCTTCTCCCTCCCCTTGACAGAAGAAGGGCCGTTAGTGTCTTGGATGTGGTGCCAATAGTCAATGAATGATGTGTTTTTGGAGGACCCAGTCATGACTTGATGTGTTGTTGGAAGAGGCACGGTCAGCAGTCAACACTCAGAATCGCCTGGGCACCCTGGCTGTAGCTCAGAGTAGCAACAACACCCATCTGAACCCGTACCTCATCCTGAGGCTTCACTAAAGGCCTCTGTACCTCTTGGACAATTTTCCAAAAGGGAAGCTCTTTTAAATTCCTAAGTTGTAAGTGTTACACTCACACTTGTAATGAGTGTTTGGCACCCACTGCCAATACCTTTGGTGCAGACGTTTTCCAAAAGATCTAAGATTCAGTCAAAAGGATATCTTGCTCTACCCAATCACATGTTCTTTTATGTGACTGAATCCAATTTTCTAGTTAGTTTTCTTTCCCTTATTTTTGAGCCCCTTGATTAGTAACTTTTTTAAAAAAATACCGAAGAATCAACATCACTTGTAAGCTGAGAGCTGCAAGGACAGAATTCTGGTACTTATGGCCTCCTTGCCAATTAGCACTCTGCTGTTCACAGGTAATGATACAGTAAATATGAGGGAAGCAGCATTATACCTCCTGTGAAAGGATTTTTCTGTTCAGGTGCTGTCATTCATATGACACAGACTGGTGAGTTTTTGTCCATAAAGTTAATATTATTTTATTCAATTTATGGTCTCCACATGTGCCTGATTATGTGTCTGGAGGATTTCGGTTGAGCAGACTTCACATGCTCCACTGTTGAATACACCTGGGTTTCTTTTGGTTATTTTTTATGCTGCCCAGTTTCAATTTTTCTATAGCTTAGCTGCTCATTATCAGTCTTACTCTCCTCCTTACTACACAAATAAAGACATTGGTTCCAGCCCTGGGGACCTGCAAGCCGGCACAGTGCGGAGGAACCTCCACATAGTGATTTTGGGGGAGAGACCCCCAAATGCAAATGCAGGTGCAATTAAATTTGGGATTGGGTGAGGCCTGGCTCCATTGACTCCTTAATGATGGATAAAACCCTGTAGACTCACAGGCACCTCCAGGAAATTCCTCAGTGAAGGAAAAAGAGTTTTTTCTTGATTTCCCTATGGGGAATGTTTTCTTAGTGCTGCTTTCTGGTGAGGATGACACTGTTGGGGGAGAGACAGCACAGTCATTGCACAGGTATCTGTTCCCATGTGCCACTGTATTAGGAGTGCTTAACTCCCAGGACCTGGCTGGATGATGCTGGGTTGCCAGCATTTTAGGCTGTGAGGTGTGTTTCTCCAAGGAGCATCAAGCAGCATGGATGAAGCAACTTGCGATGGGAGTGTTCAGTGTAACTGAGGACTGGTATGAGTCAAGACTATAAATATTTTCCTAATTAGAGAAAGTTCTGTTTCGTTCCTTTGCAGATAGTTTTCCAGCAGACTGCACGTCTCTGGCTGTAGGTGGGAAAGCAGCAGCAACGTGCAAATGCCGTGAGACTGATTTAACGACTCTGCTAAAGTGCAGGAAGAGCAGAAAGGGCCAGAGCTGAGGAAAACTTGCCATCAGAGTTCCCAACGAACTTCCCAGACTTGGAAGAGGCAGATGGACACCTGATCTTTCAGACATGTGGCATGTCTGAATTTCCAAGCCTCTTGAGATATCTCACCTTGATATTCTCATCCTTCTTCTGTTTCCCTTTGGAAATGCATAAATTTGTCACATGACTGTGTGTTAGGTGCTGTTGGCAGAGGCATGGTGGTTTCAGATCTTCACGGTTAGCTCCCCGAAATGTCCCTGTAGAATCATAGTAAAGTCTGCTGAGCATCTGGTGTTTGCACTGCCAAATTGCAGCTTAATTGCTGAGGTCGTGTCTGCTGGGACAGAGCTGAGTCAGGAGTGTCCAGCATCCTGGGGCCAGGCAGAAGTCCTCCCGGGGGTAGGTTTTGTGCAGACCCCTGCCTGCTGGTGCGGCTGAGCTAGCCTGAGCCACCAGCGTTGCAGTGCTGAGGACAGGGGCTGGATCTCCCTCCAGATGCAAACCACAGCCCAGGCTTTGTGAGGAGCCTCTGTGTAGCCCCACGGATACATCAGGTCTCACAGCTAAAAGGGAAGCTTCAACTGTGCTCTAAACTCATTGCAGTGTCTGATGCCAGTTAGGTAGGTATGTATAACTGCTGCCTGGTGTGATGCTTTTATTGGAGTGGTTTTTCAATCCACCGTGTGATATTGTATCTCTCATGGCTGTTTGTAGTGACCATGACCCCTGGGAGACCTAAAGTACCAATGCTTTTTAATTTTTTTTTAAAAATCTGAATGAACTTCTTAGCCTGTAAACACTGCAAGTGGAAAGCCTTTGCAGCCTGCCAGGAGTGCTGGTGATAGACAGGCAAAGGAAAGCAGTGAATGAAATGATCCACTCAGTAATTTTCTAACACAGTTGCAAATAAACCACCTTTATTGTTTCCATGGCAGATGCTTTCCACTCATGCTGAATCGATGATGTCGAGTTGATTTATATTTTCTCCCTCTTCTGTTCCTTGTAGGCCAGATGATGTGATGCTAAAGCGCACCCATGATGAGACTGTCCTCTTGCACTGCTTCCTCTGGCCTCTGGTTACGTTCCTGGTCGGAGTCCTCATCGTGGTCCTGACCATCTGTGCCAAGAGCTTGGCTGTCAGGGCAGAGGCAATAAAAAAGAAGAAGCATTTGTAAATGGCAAGGCTCCTGATGGAAAAGAAAAAACCTGCAAGAAGGTCTCCAGCGGGGCAGCTCGACACACCTGCAGGTCTGCGGGGCACCCAGCTGCGCCTCCTTCCAGTGTCTCATCTGACGGTGGAGTTGCTCTTGCCTCAGGATTATTCTTGGGAGACTTCCCCATTAAATGTCAGCTAATTGCTTCTTCTGCTATGGCAGTAAATAAGTATATTCTACCAAAAAAAAAATTAATAACCTGTACTGCACCAAATATGCTGTGCGCTGTTAGTCCTGAACAGCAGCTACCCAGGTCCTAATGGTATTGAGAGACATTTTATAAACCACCACCCCCCCCCCGGTGTTGCTCATTTCATCTCCACAAAGTGATCTTTACTATTATTTAATAATAAATATTTAAAATATTTGCTTTATGATAGACTGTATTTCCAAACCAATAAAATTTGGTTGTTTTGTTGGGTTTTTTAAAACTTTGTTTTGTTTTATTTGTAAGAAAAAAAAGCTTTAAGGCAAAAAGAACACTATGCTAGTTTGCAGGCATTTTTTTTAACTATGTAGGACTTAATTTTAAAACTCAAACTTTAACTTCTGTCTAAACTAAATCTTTCATCATCACCTTTTTATTGTGAAGACATGTAGAAATCTCTCAGAAATACTTCTCAAAAAAATGAAACAATTATTGGGAAAGGTGATTAAATACTGGATCTAATTTTATTGCTTGTGGTATTCAGTCCCTACAGTTTTTCTTGACCCCTCTCAGTTATCCTCTTCACTGAAATGCTCTCATACTGTAAGGGGGCACAGAGCGGTTTTAGATGAGTATGTTTCACCAGTGATAGTGGAGTGCCCGAGTGCTTGCTGAGGGAAGCCTGTGAGCTGTAGTTTGATGCACATGACCAGGCTCCAGGGATGGTTGGTAAAGGACATCAACTCTTCCCAGGGACGCTGCTGTTTGCTGCTGAACTGTCCATTCCAGTCACGCCAGCTCCATGCAGTGTCCCTCCAAGGAGAAGTTCCAGAAAGACACAAGACAGGCAGGGCACAGCATCTCACTGGGTCACCCCTCTCTTCTCACTCCCAGCTTCTCAATGTGCATGATGGGAGTACCGGCCCTAGTCTGCCTGCTCTGTGCAAAGCTTTCCCTGTCTCATAGAATCATAGAATGGTTTGGTTTGGGACCTTTAAAGGCCACCTACACCAACCCCCATGCAATGAGCAGGGACATCTTCAACTAGATCAGGTTGCTCAGATCCCTGTTCAACCTTACCTTAAATGTTTCCAGGAATGGAACATCTACCATGACCTCTCTGGGGAATCTCTTTCAGTGTTTCACCACCCTTATCATAAAAAACTGGCCTTGGACTGCAGTTTTCTGGAGCCAATCGCAATCTGTAGTCGGGTGCTGAGACCAGAGTAATTTCATGGCACTTGTCCTTGCCCCATGGGGCTGTGCACCCCTGTGACCAGCTGTGTGGCTTTGCAGGGCTGGCACAGAGCAGAGCAGAGAAGCCACATGACGCAGTCAGGAAAGTGAGTCAACATGTGATTACTGGCAAAGCATTTTAATCTACATTAACAATTCTGCAATTCTAACCATGCTGTTCATTGTACTAATCTCTGATATTCTTAGTATTATGTTTAAATACCTTGTGTTTCATTGTGCTTTTAACATGTAGGAGAGGTATTTCCCGAGGATGAGGAAAAGGCTAGATTTGAAAGCCTGAAAGCTTTCTTGGCACAAGACACGGTGACAAACCTGCTTACATTGCCCAGTCTCCATCTCAGATTAATCATATTGTGTGTTCAAGAATTGATTTCTATATGGCTTCTTATGTAAGCTTGTGGGCGTCATGGTGTCCAGTAGAGCTCATTCCCCACTCCCCTGCTTACTTGCTATATGATTTCTGGAGAGTTCTCTGGTAACGGTCTACACTGGAATAGCCATTCCTTTGAAGAAAGTAAAGGAAATCTTTTCATGGAAGCAGGAGCTTGACATTTCTTGGCTAATCAGAGGGCTGGAGCACCTCTCCTAGAGGTGGGTTGCCTTAGTTCAGCCTGGAGGAGAGAAGGCTCCAGGGAGACCTTATTGCAGCCTTACCTGAAGGAGCCTGTAGGAAAGCTGGAGAGGGACAGTGACAGTACAAGGAGTAAAGGGTTTAAACTAAAAGAGGGGAGATTGAGATTAGATATTAGGAAGAAATTCTTCCCTGTGAGGGTGGTGAGGCCCTGGCACAGGCTGCCCAGAGAAGCTGTGGCTGCCCCCTCCCTGGCAGTGTTCAAGGCCAGGCTGGATGGGGCTTCAGGCAACCTGGTCTGGTGGAAGGTGACCCTGCCCATGGCAGGGGTGTTGGGACTAGATGATCCAACCCAAACTGTTCTGTGAATCTGAGCTTCTGGGATAGTTACTCTGTATGGAAGACCTGATTAATGTTGGTTGTGCACGTCCAAGCACTTCCAGTTCTGTGCATGAAAAATGCTACTTGCATGAAAAATTTCCAGTTCTCTATGCCACCCCTTTGGAGGTGCTTGTTGTCAGGCTCACACAAGTACCCTCTGTCTCAGCCTGCTAAAGAGAATAGCACTGGATATACTGGCTGAAGAGAGGCTGTGAGCTCTTGGCCTGTCAGATGAAAGCTGGTTTCTGGAAGTGCTGTCCTGCAAAAGGCATGGTGTTTGGTTTCACTCGTGTCTCAGTGCCGTGGCCTTGTTTGCATCTCTATGAGTCCTGTGCCTCAGCAACCCACGGAAACACTACTCACCTATGTCTGGTTTGGGGGGGGAATTGTTACGATGTATTTTGGTTTGGTTTGGTTTTCTGAGTAAGGTGATGGTAAGTTCCTCTCCTCTACTTGCTCTTGGTAACTTTTTACAGGTGAGGGGGAAAACCCTGATTTTCTGCGTGTATATGTATATATATATATATATATATATATACACATAGCCTTTCTTTTCACAAGGGAGAGGGAAATACAGGGTGACACAGATTCATCAACTCATCATGGATTTTTAAACCAGTAGCTTGGGGCTCACAAATCCAGATTAACAAAATCCTCTCTAGCTTTGCTCCAGAAGCTTTTGTGACTGAATTGTGCAGCTGATTCACTGACCAAAAGGCAAGAAGCGAATCAAGTTGATGCAACTCACTTGATCAGCAATGAGATATTTAAATCTGTTAGAAATGCTGTTTGCAAAGGCCCCTGAAAGTAAATGGTGGTTACAAGGATGATTGATAGCAAATAATTTTACAGGTTGATTAACATCCCAAATTAAACACCTGAATTGGCATGTAAAGACAGGCAGTAGAGTAGCTGCCTGGTTTGGTGGCATGTGATGCTGAGGGGAAAAAAAGGATCCTAAAATTCACTCTTCTGTCCCATCCTGCACCTCGCTGATTTAGAAATGTCTTTCTAATCCCTATACTCGATTGTGGAAGCTGGGGATTTCCTTCCAGCAGATTATTCGCTGATTTCCCTGTTGGCTTTGTGGATTTCCAGGTTTTGCAGTGTATTCTCTGAAGTGTATTTGCAGCCTGAACGGCTGCTGTTTTCCTGAGCCATCTGCAGAGTCGACTTTTGCATTTTATTCCATATTTATATGCTACCCCTTTGAGGAATTCTGTTCCCTCACGCTGTCTGCTGCTCTGCTTCAGTAAGACCTGCCTTGGCTTTCATGTAGTACAATTAAATCACTTTGTTTGTACAATATCTTTCTCTGTCAGATTCTTAGGCTCATTTTAAGAGTAATAGGAGCATTTTTCGGTGCATTTTTCCTGTTTGGTGTGCTTCGGTGTTGACAGCAAAAGATGAGATTTCACAACATATTAGAAAATTCAGGTACTGAATTCAGTGTAATTCAGTGCTCAGAGAAGATGGGGGGTGTCATGGGGGTATCCAGGGGTATTTTTAAAATTCATTACCTATCATTTCTCTTGTGAACATGGCCCTTCGACAGGGCTCCAGCACATGCTGCTGGATTTGAAGGGCTTTTGGTAAGTGCTGCAAGATGTGAGCCGGGAAGCCTGGTGGAGAGGTAATGCAGGTCTTGGTTTCCAAACTTGCATTTCCAGGTGTGTTTTGAGGGATTTGCCCTAAATCAGAGCAAAGACATCTGAAATGCAAAAAAGTGTGAGAGTGTGCCCATCGCTGCCTGCCACTGCCCACCCCAGCCCTGGTGCTGCTGCCCAGTTTCCCCAGCTGCTGTTCACCTTGGGGAGCCCTCCACTTGGGACCCAGGGCTGTGGTGTCACCCCCACAGGAGCAGGGATGGCTACAGAGGGCCATCTCGGCTCATGTCATGAGCTATGCAAAAGGATCCCTTGAGAATGTGTTATCCAGGCCGAGTCCATCTGGGAAACTTGAGGGAGGAAAGACGAGTGGACGTTTAAAACCCTTTCATTGATAAGATGCAGAAATTAGATAACCCTGGGGCAGTGTCTAATGCAGGGTGATAAATTGATACTTGAAAAATTAAGACTTTTAAAAATTTGGCAGTCGACACCTGCATGGTTCTGGTATGATGGCAGGCCAGTGTGGATCGCCCGTTCACAGAAGGAATGTGCTGTGCAAGAATCTTTGCTCAGCACCACAAACACAGGAGCTGCCTGCTGAATCTGTGTTCCTGCAAACTCCAGCCTAAATGGCCACAAGTATTTTCAAGCCAAGCATAAACACAATGAAAGGGAGATACTTCAAAGTGTGTTTAATAAGAAAAGAAAAAAACTCAGGCTATGGTTTATATTTAGGTAATTAGATGGAAGGAAGCACAGCAGAAGTCCAATTTATGAAGACTTTTGTATCATGTGAATCTTTTCTTCCAGTCCCTGACAGAAATCCTATAGCCGAAGTTATCAAAAAAATCAGCTTATTTCTGTGTGTGATTTCTCTGAGAATCAAAAGCTGCTTTTTTTTCCCCTCAGCACGGAGCAGCTGCTATTCCTCCATTAACTTTCAATCAGAAACCAGCCCCTTCCCTTTCTGGCATCTTAAGAGGTTGCTGCGCTGATCTGTCAAGCTAACAATCTTCGTTGCGGAGAGCACGAGCGGGAAAACCTCCGAGGGAATATGTGTGCAATTAATCACGCTGCCTTGTCAGGTCACAGACCCACCGAATGAATCAACCTCAAAGTTTGATATTTGAGAGGCTGTGTGATTTTCCTTCTGGTTTGATATGCTAGCACGAACGCTGTCAGCGGTTGCACTGCGTTCAATTCGCAGCTCTTCGGAGGGCTAATGGTTTTAAGCCTTGTAAGCAGGGCAATGCCTCTGCATGTATTGGGTGCATGGCTGGAGATGCAATAAGAAGAAAAAGAATCGCCCTTTAAACTATACAGCTGTAATTTGGATGTTAAATTTGAGTATCAAATATGTCAGTGTAGCTGTAAAATTACACACCTCCAATACACGATTTCCAAGTAGCACAAACAGCAATCAGTCTGAAATAACTCTCCCAGAAATGCAGTGGAAGTACCTTTGATATTGCATTTAAAAGAACAAAAAGAAAAAAAAAATCAACCTGTCTGTAATCTAATTTAATGAGTTAATGCAGTGTTAAACATCGCTTTATATAATGTAACTTTTTCATAACTTTTCAGCTAACATAAGGTTTATCCCTTCAGCTATTTGCATGCCAATTGCCATTAACTAAAAGCAACTAAAAAAAAATAAATCAACTATTAAGCTCTTTCATATTACTGCTTGTTCAGCAGCTGACAGAAACTGACGGTTTCTGGACAAAATACAGCAAATATTTGGACCGCATGCAGCAGGATCAATTCAAAATAGATGCAAGTAGCAAACATTTTGTTTCAAAAGCCCCTGAAGAGCCAACTTTCCCTTCATTTCCACTCCCTTGCTGTGGGATTAGGACAAATCCTGACTTGAGATAGTGGCTTCTGATTGTACCTATCAGAGCACCAGCCGACACTGAAGCCCATGCCTTTTCCCTGGTCACCCGTGGCTGCATCTCAGTTCCATGCATCACAGCACACAGATGCAATGGCAAAGCAGTTCAGTGCAAGAAATGCAGGACCCTACACTCAAGGATTGTGGGGCTGCAACCTCAAATTTGCAGGTCTGCTGCTTTGAGCGCACTCCCACAGCCCCTCTCCACTTGGCAGGAGAGCAGCTCTTCCCCAGCCCCTCTGGTTTGGCTTGTGATACTCAAGGGAGAGGGGGCTGAGTGGAAACCTCCTCCCCTGCTGCCCTGCCCACTGAGGTTGGCAACATCATCATTTCTAGGATGTAATATTAGACCTGGATATTGGGAACCCTGACAGGGGCTGCAAAGAGGGGGAGCATGACCTGGGGCTGTCACAGAGACTGCTGCTGCCTAAGGACAAATGTGAAACACTGGAAGGAAGATGGGTTTGGCAACAAGTTAAATCTTTTGAGGGAGTAAAAGGGACTAAATACCCTCTCCCATGCTATTCCTTTGAAGAATAATGTTTGAGTCGATGAAAAATTGACTGTGAACTTGTGAGGAAGTCTGTTCTCAGGCAGGAAGAGACTAGTTTGGAAGGATTGGATATGCAGCAGTCAGTACATCTAAATGGTAGGTAGCCTAGATCCTAAACACTTTTTTTCTAAAAATCATGAATAATTCGTCTTATACCAAAGGGGGGGAAAATTATATGGAGACTCTGGATTTAGTTAGCATCTGCGGGTGGTGGATCACTGGAACAGGTTGCCCAGAGACATGGTTGAGGCCCCATCCCTGGAGATATTCAAGGTCAGGCTTGATGGGGCTCTGAGTGACCTGATCTAGGGAAGATTTCCCTGCTTACTGCAGGGGGTTTGGACTAGATGACCTCTAAAGGTCCCTTCCAACCTTACACGTTCTATGCTACTGATTCTATGATCTCTTGATTTTGATGGGTTAATTTTCAACACTTATTGCAAATATAGAGTATATGCTATGAATCTACAAGTATCTGGACAAGTGAATCAGAGGCAGTAAATGGTTCTGGTGTAGTAAAATCAAATAGTGTCCTGTGTACTTTGCTGCTTTTTCACAGCCAAAGTGGGGACCAGTGGAGACATATACAGGAAGATTGCACCATAAGGAGCTTTTTAAATAATGCCTTGAGATCTTACTAAAAGAAATTAATTTAGATCAGGCTGGCAACAAACAAGGGAAGATTGAAAATGGGCTGCAGAACTGTCAACACAGAGTTATAACAAACAGTGAGCTACAGAGCACAGGTATGGGGTGAGGTATCGCGATTGCTTTATTCATGATACGAAAAGGCAAGTTAATGGGAAAACTAATTGAAGTTTAAAAAACATGTCAGATCAGGAGAGTTGTGAGGTCCAGATGACGGGCAGTTGATTCAACAGCAAATATGAGAAGCTAAGAATATTAGCAAAAGGATAAAATCTCTTTTCTGGTCCCCAAAAAATGCAAGGTAATAAATGAGGACTGGAGGGACGGAGCAGATACAATGTTTGGAGGGAGAAAACGTCTTGGCAAGCAAAAACGTGACTGTCAAGCCTTCAGATAGATACTAAACAGCACGGTGGTGTGATCACTGCTAGCTAACCCCGGCTTTGATGGCATTTAACTGGTGTCTTGGACTGCAGCATAGCCTTTTCCCAAGTAGCTGTCACTTAGTGATTCCTTGGAATATGGGTGTACCACCTCTTTTTTTTCAACCTATTTCTCTCAGAGCAAAGTTTAATTCCCATTCTTTCTATGTCGAAATTTCCTGGAAGTTGAGAGCAGTGTTGCATGGGATTTTTGCAGCAATTCCAGCAGTTTCTTATGCCTGAGGCTGCACGTTGGGGATAGCATGGGGCAGACCATCACACTGCCTTTTCCTTCCAAAAAGAAATGCATTTCAGCTGCAAATTCATACAGAACTTCAGAACCCCTGACTAAATGCATCCCCTGGGGGCAGGAGTTTGCACAACTGGATGCAGCAAGCAGGACGCTGCCAGGGCTGAACATCTCAAAATTCACAGGCGACAATGTCAGTGGGTTTGAGGTTAGGTTGGTTTTTCCTCCAGATATATTTTGGGCATAAACCACATAGCTATGCATGCGAGGTACTCGACAATAAGCTACTTGCCTCTCTTACAGGATGGGCATGTGTGCCCAGGGAGTTCTCGCTGTGCAAAGTGAGCACAGCTGAAGAAGGTATTTCAAATCATTTTTTTAATAACCTACTGGTCAAATTATGCCTTGCCCTATCTTGAAACTTTGTGGAAATGATTTCTTTTTGTCCATAATACCTGCACATGTTTACAGCCCATTTTGTGGCAATAGGGCAACTAATGCATGGCTGCACAGTGGAAGCTTGTCGCAGCGTTAACCGTACCTCCAAGTACGATGAATCGGGAATCCTTCCTTCCTTCCACCCTGCTGCTGGAGAGATGCACGTACTCTCTGATTTCATTCTGTTGCTGCCTTCTCAAACACCCTTTCTCCAGGCACACACATACATACCTATTGTGTAGCAAAGTTTTACCAAACTCATCATTATTCTGTCTTCATGCACACTGAGCCGTCTCTCTCAATAATTAGCTTTATAATGATCGAAGACATTCTGTACCATCTTGAATTCCCTGTCATTTTATTGTTCCTCTATCACTCAAGTCTAATGCTTCTTGTGTTGCATTTTCAAGGTTACTTTTGTTGATAGCCAAAACAAAAAGGCAAAATAAAATTGAAAAGCCAAATTGATTAGTTTTATATTTATTTTGCAGGGACATATGAAAATTAACTTTTTCCTTTTTTTTTAAATGTACATTCTGTGCTTGGCTAAACAACCTTGAGGTACAGCATTGCTATTAGCAATACTCATTATGTAGCTCAAAAGCATTCTGATAATTTGGCCCTCTCCATTTGAACACTACCTATTATCCCCCATGAAACCTGAGAAGAAAAACTCCTGTAAGAAACGCTGCAGCGTTTCTGACAATGAAGGGCTTGCTCCCCTTTCAGGAGAGTACATTTCTGGCAAATGTACAGTATTGAAGTCTGCTCTGTCCTTGGGTGAGGAAGAAGAGGGCTGGCAGCACAGTTATTTTTCATAGCATCTTTCAAACAGGGATTTTAATTGGGCTGTAGATCTCCTCACATCCCTGGGAAGCGAGAATTTCTTCTGGAGAGGGCTGAACTGCTGCCTGCGAAGGGTAGGCATTATGTGCAAGGTTGGGCAGTGAAGCAGAGATGGATACAAAGCACAGGGATCCTGGTTCCTCAGTCCCTACCCCAGCTGCCAGCCCAGTTTCTCATCCTTTGCTGAAAGCATCTGTGAGAAGATGGAGGTTTTGTGGTGGGATTCAGCATTCCTGTACCTCAACGGCCATTAAATAAAGCTAATCAAGCTCTGCAGGCCAGGATGTGTGACTGCAAGTGATGGCACTTGCTTCTGCAAGCGCTGGACACAAGTCAGGTGATGGAGCTTGCCATGCTAACTGGGGATGGCACTCACATTTCCTAGGGCAGGGAGACAGCTTTTCCCTCCCTCCCTCCCTCCATTGCTTTATCCCTTACTGCTTCTCTGAACGATGCCTGCCCAGTCTGATCTGATTTTCTTTGAACTGCAGGCACTGTGTAACTCAGGCCTTTGCCTGGTATTCCCTCCGTATACATCTGCCATTAGTTAACCAGACGGTTTAAACTCTTTATGTTCAATTTATTGGTCTCTCTGAGAATTACCTCCAGCTTTGTGTGGAAATAAATACACTCAGCAGTGGAAACAGCTGCCAGCCGTAGGGCTCCCCTAGCTCCTTCCCTGATGTTTTTCATTACAACAAGGCCATCTCCAGCACTGTTTCAGAGGGTGGGATTTGATGACCTTGCCATTTTCCTGGAAAGATGCGGCAGCCCCATCCAACACAAGCTAGTGTAACCTTTTTTTAACCATCTAAATTTTGAATGAAGACATTTTTAATGCTGATCCAGAGAGAGATGCCATGGGCAAGCCCCTTCCCTCTGCTACCTTGGAGAAAGAGCTCCCCTTCTCCTTTCCCACTGAGCATGCAGCAGCTGGCAAGCAGCAGTTGGGTCCCGCCACCTGGTACTTCACCAGCAGGTCTGGGTACACTGCATTCACACTGTCAGAAGCTGTGGCACCTGGTTCTCACCTAGCCCTGCCCCACTGAATTCATGCCACGGTCTTAAAATGTAACACAAGTGCAGCAGGAGAATGGGTCTAGAGCTCCATGTAGATAATTTAACGATCTACTCATTTTGTGTCCTTGCCTTTACTTTTCAGCCTAGGGCTAGGCTAAACTGCCTGGTTCAAGATCCTATCTTGCCCAAATCCCATCTTTCCTACTATTAACATTTACCAGGAACCTCTGTTGGGTTACACCAACTCGTGCAGCAAAGGGGACTGACCACCATGTTTTGGCAAAAAGCTTGATTTAAATTCTTAATTGTGAGTGTCAAGCTGGAGGCTAGAGGGCCATTCACTTCTGGTTGGAGGCCATTGCACAAGCAGCCTTTGAGGTCAACTACTTCAAGGCCCATATACCTCCCAAATCTGTCCATGTCTCTGCTGTACGGTTTAAAATGCACCACTGTTTTCTATAGCATCTTGCATACCATCTGTTTTCCAAATCACTTTCCTCAGCTACATAATTTAATTACCGAGATAAGAACAAGAGGGGGGAGGATATGGAGATGGGTAGAAGGGAAATTTGTCTGTGAAGTCTCTGCACAAAATTCTCCCTTTCAGTGTGTGGGTAGCAGAAGACAAGGTAGCATTTCAGGAGCAAAGGGGACCTGGTCACACTAGAAAGATCCTCAGCTTCCCCATCTGCTCTGAGGAGGTCTGTGCAGGGAACAAAGTCCCACCATGCTGAGCATTCGTGCATCGACATAACACAGGGCATGAACCAATATCCACCCTACTGCTGCCCAAAGGTTTTCTTTCCCTTTCTCTGGTCCCCACTTTGAGGCTGGTTTCAGTCATCAGTCATACTGTGCACCTATCATAGAATCATAGAATGGCATGGGCTGGAAGGGACCCCAAGGATCATAGAGTTCCAACCCCCTTGCCACAGGCAGGGCCACCAACCTCCAGGCCTGGATCTACACAAGGTTGCCCAGGGCCCCATCCAACCTGGCCTTGAACACCTCCAGGGATGGGGCATCTACCACCTCTCTGGGCAGCCTGTTCCAGCACCTCACCACTCCTTCTGTAAAAAACTTCCCCCTAATATCTATTTTAAACCTTCTCCCCTTTAGCTTCAATCCATTCCCCCTTGTGAAAACCAGGGTTAGACCCACATTTTTTTCAAATCCATCATCCCTGTTCTTCACAGATGTAGGTGGTAGGCTAGGTACTGAACTGGGTTTTCTGGAGAGCAGCCTGGTGGGACTTGTGAGGGGCAGGTCAGGCTCTGCCTGAGTGGGTGGGCTAAGGGAGCAGGAAAAGGTCTGAGAAGCAAAAAGAGCGATGTCTGACAGCCCATGCCCTGCCAGCATGCAGCAGCATGCCAGCCTCAGACACAGGTCTGTGTGCTCCTACTTGCCCCTCAGCAGCACAGTTCCCCTCTCAGGGCATGGCTGGGTCCAGCCCCGGTGATAGAACTGTGTGGTACTTCACAGGCTTTTCTTCCACCTGGCCTTGGATTGCATGTTGGACAGAGAAGGGAAATCAAATAAAAGATGGCACCACGAAGTTGGTGGAGGTCTTTAGTGGCTTTACCCTCTTCCTAGCTGCCTGGATGTATGTGCATTTCTCCCCACTGAAATGAACGTGCCTTCCCTAGACAAGAGCAGGAGAAGTTTACTCACCACATTTTCTGTCTTTTCTCCTTTTACTCTGACAGATTCTGTGGAACAACATGTTTAGGCCAGGTCCCACCAAAACAGAGATCCATGTCGAAGAAGACTGCCAAGTCAAGGATCTGAAATTTTCCCACCTGCCCTGATACATCAACAACAACATACCTGACATCAGTGCTTCCTTTTGCCTTTTCCCTCTCTATTTTTGCCATTAAAATATTTGGTATGTTAAATACAATGTTTCAGCTACCCTGGGAGCTGCTGGAGGGGTCTGGGGGAGTTCCATGTTCACCAGAATGTTTGCAAAAAATTTGTCACAGCCTGACCAGATCTAATTGTCACAATGTGTAAGAAGCAGGCTCCTTGGACATTTTTAGTGTTCTCCAACCTTTCTAGCATAGATCTGTTGGACACTAATTAATTCTCAAAGTGTCTCTCACAGATATTTCCGCTCCAGGTGCCTTTCAGGTCCTGTGATAACAGGATGCTGGCATTTATCATGTGTGGTGTCTTAAGCATATCTTTTCTGATCTGTTTGGTGCTTTGGACATTATATACCTCTTTAGTGCCTTTACCAGGACCCATATTTTTCTCCCAGTGGTTTCATTACTGCTACTTTAGTCCCTGACAGGCAGGAGAAATGCCCCCAATTAACACATGCACCTTTCTGTAGCTGTCCTTTATTTGTGTAATGTTTTCTTCCCTCGCCAGGCTGTGCGGAGCATTCTGACCACCTTCACTTTGCTTTCTGCATCCAATTATTTTCACTCCGTGGTTTTACAGCGTAGCTCAGCTCATACCAAACCTATTTGGGTAGCTTTACTACATGCCATCTGGTCTGTGTTTGATTTTCCAGGAAGTTTGGGCTTCCTTTTCTGTAATGCCATTAGTCTCTTTTCATCTATCTATCTATCTATCTATCTATCTATCTATCTATCTATCTATCTTTGTATTTAATTTTAATTTCAGGATTCTTTACTCTCTCTTGTGGGGTGGAAAACAACATTGAAGGGCACTCTTTTTGTGCTGGCTGCCCTGGAGCCTCTCAAACTTGGTCCAGGCAAAAACCAGACACATTTGTGCCATGTATCCAATGGGAGCAGGTGAGTCCTCAGGATTACAGTGGGAACAGGTAATTTTTAAAACTTCTTATAATAAGTTTTCAAGGTGGAAACAAATTTGATAACTTTGCATCTCCCAGTAGGGGTGTGGCAAGACAAGAAGATGGATTTGAAACATATCCCATCCCTATTGACACACGTATGTGTGTGTGTCTATGCCAAAGACCAGGACAATTTCTAAAGAGGCACATATTCCCTGATGATTTCTTCATGCTTGCAGACTGATTCAGGGGTCTAGTGCCAGTGTCCTGTGGGGCTGCTCAAGCAGTTGCTTTCCCCTCTGAAGAGGCCTCTGGCACTGTTTTCCTCAGCACTTTGTTACTCTGGTGATTACTGAGGGCACTTCAGCTGCAGATCTCTCCTGCTTACTGGAGGCCTGGGGCATAAACTGAACCAGTGTGAGAATGGGGCATGTTTAGTGTTAATTTAGCCACAGCTGCGGGTGACTCCAAAGGGCATCACTTAAATTCAGAGCTTTGTTCTGAAAATAGAGAGCAGCTCCTGTGGAGTTGCAAGGGTCTGAAGCCCTGGAGGAGGCCCCAGGACCACTGTACTGGGTAGGGTGAAGTAGCCCATCCCCAAATGTGAGTAGGATGGAAGGATAGTAAGCAGTTCATTTAAGCCTATCAAGGTCTATGTTAGGCACTGTACAAGTCTCCTATGATGACCATGTTGTCAATCCAGCTGCTTTCTGTGTCTTTGATGAGAGACACAGACTTCTAGGGTACAGTTCTTCTGACCCCCTTTAGCTTCCTGGGAGTAAGCAGTCATAAGGGCAGGCTGGGATGATTACTCCAGACAGGCATCTCTGCTGGAAATGTTTGTGTGTGATCAGACTTAAGCACTCCTGGTGTTCGTTCTTACTTCACAATCAGTGAGCTTCTCCAGAAGGCTCTTCTGACCTGAGATGCCAGAGAGTGACTGCCACAACAGGTCTGAGGAGATGCAGGGGGCCAGGTTTAGACAGTGGCACGGCCTGTGCCTCTTGAGTGCAGCCTGTATAGACAGGTGTAATTCAGTGGTATCTTGGTGCCTGGCTCCCATATCCAATTGGAAAAGAGGTAATTTTTGAGCTGGTGGAAAAGCTACAGCTCCACTAGATGCTGAGACATGGACTTACTGAATATACATTGTTCTCCACAAGAAGGAAGGACTTGAACAAAGACAAATTTATGCTCCTGATAACCCACTAAAGGGTTTTTATGAAGATGTTTTATTAACCCTATCATCAGCTTTCTTCTGTCCAGGTTTTGGACCTGTGCAGGAAGGTGCACTTGGGCAATGCTCAGCAGCACATTTCTGGCTTTACAGCTTGGTGCAAATTGTGCCAGCCGAGACAAGCATGTAGAAAAACCATCCACAAGAACCAGCATGTGAAGCAGAGCTGCCACCAGACACTGCCTTCCAGGACAGGCTCACTCAGCTCAGCCCTTTCTGTCAGTGCCCCATCTTTTAGAGAGGACAGTGCCTCTCCTTGAGCAATGGCTGAAGATCTGTGGGTGCAGAAATACCTGGTTTCAGGCCCTTTCTTGTTCTGAAAGGACTCAAATTGCAGGTCTCAGGTGGCATGGATGACCATGTTGTGTGGCCTCAGCACTGTGAGGAGAGCAGGAAAACCCTACCTTAACCCTCTGTAGCTGCTTCAACTGCTCTCCACAATTAATTTGGCACATAAGCAGGCCTGGGTGCTTGAACATCAAAGACAAGCAAGGGCACAGCACGTAATTTGGCAGAGGATTTGGCACGAGTGCAGGGAAGGCCTTGTACCAAAATGTCTGGCCCAGCTGCCGCAACACTTGCCAGCGGTGCTTGGTGCCCTGCTTTTGGCTGCTGCACAAGGCTATGGCTGTTGCCCTCCTGGACCGGCACTTGGCAGCAGTCTCGTGCCCTCAGCCCTCTGGAGAGGGTTGTACAGCATGGTGTGCTCCCGTGGGAGGGGAGGTGGTGGTTGTACAGCAGTGCTGGCTGTCTGAGCTGGCAAATCCCCATCATGTGCCTCTGCAGTCACCTCCATGTGCCATGGCCCCATAGCTCACTGATGAAGGCCTCAGCGTGGATGGAAGAACCGTGGTGGTGCTGAGTCCCAGCTGGGCTACCTCATAGTTTCCTCTCTTTGACCCCTGAATTTGTGTGCACTCATCTGGAGCATCTCGGGGGGCCAGAACATGCTCCTGCCATCCTTTCCAGCTGGGAATTTGGGTCAGGAGTGGTGGGGAGGGCAGCCTGCAGCTGGGCTCTGTGTGGACCCTCCTGGTGTGGATGGTGGGGACCCTGACTGATCACTGACAGCCCTCGGGGGAACTTTTGGCTTTTAAGGGGCCCCAGGATCTCCTCAACAGCACAGCTGTAGGTGCTGAGGTAATATTTTGCCTGGAGACTAACAGACTTTGAGGTCTGCAGAATGCTTTGCCCTCTTGGACCCTGGTGCCTCCATGACTACTCTAAGCCTCTGGGAGCAGGGGCCATCCATCCCTTGTCCCAAGCAAAGCTGTTGTGAAGAGGTTTCACATGGTGCAAATAACAGCATCTACCGTGGGTGTAGAGAGGACGTAGGCACCTGCAGGCCCCAGACTCCAAAAAGCATGAGGCACACATGCCTGGACTTGCAGAAACAGGTGGGGATGAAGGCCCTCGGGCTCTCTGCACCTAAGGACCCTCACCTTCCAACGCTGCTGGGACCTGCTCTGCCCTGCATGCTCCTGGCCATGCACACCCAGCATGGCTGCATGGCCAGCAAGCAGGCACAACACCTGCAGCCTCTGAGGGACAAAACCCAGGAGATCAATTCAAAGGGGTGGCCATCAGTGGCTCAGAGATTGATAGATACAGCCCAGCCACTGTGCCAGTGACCATGGCATCACTGCTGCCTCCCTCACGGCAACCGGGCGGCCACACATGGCCTGTCAGCAGCTGCTGCAGGTCTCGTCCCCAAGCCCCACACATCTCTGACCCTGGGAACAGGAAAAGTGAGCCTGGTGTTTGCAGTGCCTCCAAAACAGTTCCCACGAATGAACTGGAATCTCTTTTTCTCTTCTTTTATTCCTTTTCCTTCTTTTTTTCCTCCTCCTTTTGTCTCCGCTGGTGGTTCCTGGGCAGGTCAGGAGTGGCGGTGTACATGAGCGGTGAGCAAAGGCTGCCTTCGTAACACTACACACGTCCACTTGTGGGATTTGCTGGCGTATCGATGTTGCCACGTTGGGCCCACCATAGCAGCAGCTATTTTAGGGCTTAGAAACCAGCTGATGGAGAAGACCAGGACTAGCAGAAAACGGGAACTATTATCTAGCACTGGTATAGAAGTGACTTGCAGACAAACCAGCCAGTGCACAGGTATGAAGCCCAAGTAAAAATCAGGTCCATTTTGTAAAATGAAGTTAAATCTTGCTTCTGACAGTATTTTAACTGTCAGAGCCAACCACTGTGTTCCTGCCAAATGAGAAGGCACCCTCCATGTTTCCATTTCCTTGCTGTACCTTGTGAAAATGTGTAGTGCTTGTCTGCAACACTGGCCATGTTTCTCCTGCATGCAGGTATTAACTGCACATTATTTTATTGCTGCTCTTTGGTGTCCACATCGGCTTGAGGACAGAGGATGGCTCAGAGGTAAGTTTTCTGTCACAAAGAGAAAACCCAGCAGCTCCCTCACCCTTGAGTACACATCCCCTCAAGCAAATAGCTCACAGTACAAAATATAAGCTAACAAATCATTCTTCCTTTTAAATAAACAGAATTAACTTGTCCTAAACACTTCTGATGACAAATAGGGAATAACTGAGGCACAGAGCGTTGGCAGTAAGCACGCTGCTGCCAAGCACCCCGAACCCACAAGAATACTAATGGTTTTTAAGCATTGTGGAGGAGGGGAAGACACGTACTTGTCCAAAAGCATGGTTCAGATCTTCAGGTGGTAGGCAGTTATGGAGCTCCAGCGTGGTGTTAATTGGTACAACTGCCAAGTAAAGTGTCTCTAAAATAACAGGGTTCAGAATGTTTCAAACACCCGCTGCATAACCCAGACAATTATGCAGTATTTGGTTTATTAAATGAGGAGGGCAGAGAACCAGGGGAGGCAAAGCGACCACTGTTAACATTCTGCATGGGCACTAATCTGACCAGTGGGCAACATCAGGCCCTCTTTCCCCCAACAGGCTGAGGCTGCTGATGAATTTAATGTTCTCTGAAGACCATCTCACTTTAAATCAAACTCACTTATGACCTTTTCTCTGAGAGCAGGACAACAAAATCCATAATGCAAAGGCAGTTAAACAGACGATGAGGACGTGATTTTTTTTAAAATGAATGTTTTATTCATGAACTATTTATAAAAATGTGTAAAATACACTCAAATATATTTGATTTGTTGACTGTTGCTAAAAATATAAAAATATACTTAACAAATGCATAAATTAAATCGACAATAGTGGCACGATTCTGTGTTCACCCAGTGTTTGTTAGGAACACAAATGCAAGTAATTCTATAGCGTATGAGAATGGAGTATGTGCTGAAGATGTTTTTCGGCCTCTTTACTCCAGGCACTGGCCAAGAATTTATGGCTAGCCACATTTCAAAACCACGGGGTTTTTCACTCTAAGATACTGCCCTGCTGTGGAGCAATATGTATTTAGCTACTTGATGTAACTTAACAGTATTTCTTTAGCTTTCAAACAACCCAAGAAACAACCAAATCATCATGCATATCAACCTACCGGCCCCACTGACACTGTATGTGCCCAAATTCCACAGCAGCCACTAAATTTAGCTAGTCCCTAGTCTCTGGTATTTCCTGCCAGTCTTAAAAACCAAATACCAATCTGAACTAGCTGTTGATCTGCGAGGTCACCGATAGCACACCAGTTTGCTTTGGCCATAGTGATGCTACCAAACAGGTCAGGAGTTTGACTTCATCAGCCTGAGGGACAGTGGAGGGTACAGGGTCCACAGTGACCTGCCCAAGTTACTGGGGTGCACACTCAGCTCCTGTTCAAAGTTGCAGCCTCCTGGGACTGTAGGTCCACGAGCTGGTAACTCTGGAGCCCAAACGCCTGTGACAGGGCCGTCAGGGGAGCGAGTGGTGGTCACTCTACATTGCATTTTAATCACACAAACCTCATGTCTGAAGTAGTGAAAGAAATCTGAATAGATGTGAGCACCTGCTGTGCCACTCCTTGGTAGCGCAGCTGTGGCTGCAGCAGGCTGCATCGCTGAACGTCAGAGGCGTTTCTCCAACCTGTGGCCCTGGGAGGAGATGCTGGTATCGTGATGAACAATTATTCCTCCCATCCCTCTAGCCCACACAGTAACTCCCAGGCTGAGGAGCATGGCTAAGCACTCACATACTCCTACCTGTCTAATAGTTAACTTTTTGCTGTCAAAGTGTAAATAACGGTATATGATACATAATATAAACTTAAAAGATCACACTTTTTCTTTTCTCTGTTCTACAACCGAAAGAAAATTCATAGTATATCATGGCATAAAATAATATTTTTGGTAATTTTAGGCACGTATATAAGCTGTATAAATAACTATAGCAGCAGAGAAAAATGTATAAAGTTGCACTTTTATGACATCTTCACAGTATGTCTATTTCTCTCACCCACTTTTGTGTTCCATTAGTAACAGAAAATATCATTTATCATCTCCAGCTATGCAAAATCTTTTTTCTTCTTTTTCTTCCCTACAATCGGTAGTGGATCTTGTAATTGTATTGCACAGGTTTTAAAAAACAACACATTTATTACACTTTTTTCATTATTAAATAACTTTCAATACAAAAATTCGAATTAACCTAAAAGCCCAACCCTGCAAGTGCTTCAGAAGTGGAATGGCATTCTTCAGGCAAGCTTTCCAGCTGACTTTCATGGAAGTAGCTTTTCAAAGGCAGCTTTGTGGACAACGCAGAGATTCACAGGACTGGGCTCCAAGTGTGCAAATCTTAGCTTATGGATCAGCAACAACACTAGCCTTGCTTTATAACATTATTACTGGGAAACAATCAATCAAGAAGATTCTGAACACTGTTTGTGGACATTCAGAAGAGCAACACCCTCTTCAGCGGAGGACGTCTCTTTCCTTAAGAGCTGTCTTTGTTCAGTACACAGTCTCCTTCAAGTCCATTCTTGTTACATCAACCATTTCCCATCGGTCCTGTTATTCAGCTTAGAGGCACAGTAAATATAATTAATTGTTCTTATAACTAGGTGTCTTAATATTAACAAAATGCTACATAGATACTTTTTACTTATTCTCAGTGGATTTACACTGGTTTCATATGACCAGAACTGTCTAGAAAGCAGAACCAGAGCAGTGATGTGTGTGTACAGTTTCACGCGTGACCTAGCCAGGCAGAGACGTAAAGCTGCTCAAGAGCATTGTGCCAGAGTGTTTAAGGTCATCTGTCACGTTATTAAGTGATGAGGAGGAAGAGGCTTATGAACTGTGTCGATTATTAGCTGAGAGAAAAGATGTAAATAGCTTTCTGCTACGACATCACCATTTTGGGTGCAGATTTGTGAACTCTGAAGGTGCGGAGGAGGGAGCTGGGAAACAGGGTTAAAATAAGGAGCGGAACGATGTGAAAATGATGAACAACGTGCATACATAGCATACAATCAGGCGTTTGCCCTGGGATCATATATTACCCAGCAAGTTCCATTTCCCTCAGCATAAAAAATGACAGAGTGATATATAGCATGAGATAATTTATAGGGTACATTTGGTACGTCTTCACAGTGTAATTGCACTGCTGGTAACTAACATGGCCATCTCACTTCCTCAGCTACCGCTGCAAAAAAGGACGGACTAAATGCAGCGCACGTAACACAGCGGCAATTTCCATGATGCCCTAAGTTCAGCTGTTATTAGCAAGGTCATTGATCGATCTAAAAAGCTGCCATGCTTGTTTGTCCTTGCTTGCTAACCTATAGTCTTAACTAGCAAAGGAAACAGGGGAAAAAAAGGGGCTTGCTGAACATTTGCGCATTTCTTTGTGGTTTTCCTTAGATTTCCCTCTGTGAAAACAGCTCCCACTATAATGTTTTTCCCTTCTTCAGATCCTGCTAAAGGTGGTGAATCTTGAGGTCTGTGTGGAGCCAAATAAGATGTACAAGAGGAATGCACAGTATTTTCATCCAGACACCTAAAAGGTTAGCCAAGCTGTCCTGAGGAGCTGTGAAAGCTGCTATGAAGGGTGGCATCTGAGGCACCCAAAGATATTTGGTCAAGAAAAGGTGAGACTAGAGATGGAGTAAGAAGGAAGAGGGACTATCAGGTGGTTTCCTTCTCTCTAGGGAAACCAGAGTGACATGGATGTGCATAGTCTTGCTAGTTTTGCTTTGGAATGATTAAAAAAAAACTATGTCAGAGCTACCTTGCAGGTTTCTGCAGCCATCATCACGCAGGTGTTTATACTGCAAGGAGAGTGTGATTCCAGTAAGTCGTGGGGAAATCACAGAAGTCTTAGCTAAGGACCACAGCAGTTCCTCAGTGAGGCACCTTAGGTGTATTGGCTGGTTCTCTGGAGGTCTTGAGAAATATTTATTCCTCTCCAAAATAAAAGTGGAATTTAGGCACTTGTCTTCAGCAGCAGCCTATGTTTTCTGTAGGTAAAGTGTGAGTTACAAAAGGAGGACTACCAAGCCCTTCTTTTTGTGATGGAGAAGTGTGTACTGGCTCTTCTCTATCATCTGAAGAGTGTTTTATAAAGACAAAGAATAGCTGAAAGTGTTCAAAAGAGGCACTTGAATGGGAAGGCTCTTTCCAGAGGAGAGAGGGTGTGCCTAATCTGCCTGGCTGGGCAGGATACTTGGGGAGTGCTCTTCACCTGTACTTCTTGGTAATCACTAAATACTTTGAGTCATCCAGTGATTAGTACAGCCCTGCCAGCCCACATCCCCTGGTTTACTGATGAGCCTTTTTCTATTCCAACTGCCCTTGTGGAGGTGGCACCAGGCAACATCTACCTGGAGGAGTCTTTCTATGTGGAGACACTGGAGTCACACTTTTGCCTTTGTGAAAGCAAGTGGCCTTTGAAGGAGACCAGCCTGGGCCAATGCAGCTACGCTGCAAGCAGCTTAAGGTCACAGCCAGCTGTGTAAACTGTGGAATATATACATTTTTGGCTTTTTATTTCAAAACACTTATGACCTCTTTACTTTTTAAGCTGTTATGGTGCAGCATTGTATTTAATGAGCTATGGAAGTTGCCAGACCTCACGTCGTTACAGGTCTGTTATTAGGAATGTCTGAGGCATTTCCTTGAACATCTTTCTCATGATAGTGGCAGACCAGTGAAAACGCACAGACACAGGCTGTGATCTGATTCTGCTCTCTGAAACCAATGCAAAGAAACCAGAATGTGACCTGCCTCCCCTCAGAGCCTCCTCGGGGGGGAGGGAAAGGTCTGCTAGACTTCACGGCAGCGTGTGATGTTTGATATTTTTCTACTATGTCACATTAGACTGAAACAGTTGCTTCTAGTGAGGTGGACCCTGTTTTGCTTGGCTGTTAATGAGCTCTGTAAAAGGTATGTCATTGTGTTATGGGTTATACCCACTTTCATCAGCTATCAAGCAGTTAAGTTTGAAGTGTAGAGTAGCATTGTAATTCCTATACAGGACCACTGTTCTCTCGCTTAATAGTAGCTTATTTCATCTCACAAAGGCTGAACTAGTTAAAAAAAATAAAATAAAATAAAATGAGGTTCTCCTTAGAGGAATGTTATGGTGTGTTACATGCCGATACATAACCTGCCCCAAACGCAGAGGTCCTGTTAGCCACACAATTTAAAATAGTTTATGTAGAACAGTTCATAAAAACTGTGGTAAGAAAAAATAGTATTTCTGAAGCATAATATTAATATAAACAATACAGAAAAAATACATATTTACATAATGCCAAAATACAATTATATACATTAATATCTATTACACTTAAATTATATATCTTTTTTAAAAAACCCACCAGACCAATAAATTATACACAGTCTCAACAGAAAGGTCTGGTACCTTTCTAGTGCATGAAATACATACATAAAAACCCCACACAAACCCCCCTAGTTAACAAATGTGGTCACAAAAGCAGTTGTCTGTAACATTATTAGTGCCTTGAATAAACAGCATCTGAAAGCAAGGAAAACTGAGATTAGACAAAATAAAACAACCCAGATGAGAGTTGTACAGGGAGAGAACAAAGGGAGAGCACAATTTCTCCCCTCAATTACACTGTGAATGAGCTCTCACAGTTGAAACACTTTACAGTTTGATCAACTTGCACTTACCTCTGTGATACTCTGGATTCACATTTTCATATATTGGAAACAAGGGATTTTCTTGTTCACTGCGAAGTTTCCTGGCTCTTAACACATCCCTCACACACTGATGCAGATACACATACTGACACTGCAAAAGAGTTTGGTTTAAGTCGCTCTGGCAAAATTTGTGATTTCCTATTTTCTGTGTTGTGACACATCACTGCAGGCAAACTCCCTCACACAGAATCAGGAGTGGTGGTAAAAAGGAAAATATGCTCCTAGAATTAATCTCTTTTTCACACCAGTAATATAGCAAACTTCTGTGATTGCCTGTCTTTAGAAATGCTACCAGTAAAACATAAATGAACGTAATGTGTTTTGACAGATCATGTCATGAGTGAAAGCTCTATCAACTGTCAGGCACAATTTGACACGATGCTGTGTTGAACAGCTACTACTTCTGAATGCTTTGGTACAAAGTTCATGTAACAGAACTAATATGTACAGGGAAACACACAGAAGAGACAAACCATTGCCTGATTTTGTTTTTCCTGCAAAGACATCACTTCTCCAATAAGCATATGCATTTTATCCTCCTACATCTTTTTTATTTTTCAGAAGAAATTCAACTATTGCTCTGTGCTCTGTTTTCTCTGTGCTCCAGCTCTGGTAAAGTGAAGATGCTGGCTGCTGCCTCTGTGGAGCAGAATCCTGCATCCCACCCACTAATTCTGTGGAAACTTGGCCAGGACATGGAGACACCCTTTGGCAGAGACCATTTGGGATTGAAATAGTGGACAACTTCTCTGCCTGTGTTACAGCTGCTTTGCTGAGCTCATGAACTCAGTTCTCTGTCTCTCCCCTGCACGTCTCCAGCTGCAGTCTCTTCTCTTAGACAGCTTTCAGCCACGTCTGAAGCAGGGGCAGTGTTTTGTTTTACAGTGACTGCATAATGTCAAGCAGGATGGTGCTGCGACCTTTGGCTGGAGCATCTCATTGTGAACAGTCCTATCTGCTGGCCTATGCTCCCCAGTGGGATTTGGCTTCCACCACAGCAACAGATGGGGATGTAACTTTTATGTCAACCCCTAAACAGACTGTGGAAGCCAAGACATGAGCGATAATGCAAGGAACTAGAGTCTTCACACGCATCACATGGAGTTTGTGGAGCAGACCTTTTCTTCCCCCTCTCCCACTTCCTTTATTTTTTCTTAGAAGGTATCTCAGATTTCATTAAATCACATTGAAAACTTCAAATGATCATGAAACTCCAGGATAAATTTACTTAATTTTCTTGCAGGAGGATAAGAAATTCTATTGCTTGTCCTCCAAGCTACTTTGATGAAAGACTGTTCCAGATGCAACTGACAGCTCAGATTAATAAGACTTGCTGAGAATACAGCAGCTCAGTGGCTGTGCACTGACACAGCTACACGGTCAGTCTACAAGCATGATGCAGCTCAAGCCGGGTGAGTTCATATGAGCTGCGAAAACTTTCTGTCAACCTGTCTCTGGGGTGCTCCTTGTGAATTCTTCCAGAGGCAAGACTGGTTACAGCTGGAAGCTGGACAAAAGTGCATGTAGTGTTGGCAGTGGGAAGGTGGAGTGCTTCTCACTGCAGATATTTTTCTTGGGTCTGGATGCCTTTTGACTTAGATGTTATATCAAGTGCATGCCAAAGGTGGGCATTGTATCACTCACCTTTAGTGGTCTACAAGCCTGGTGTCAAATTTAGGCTCTTGAGGTAGTTTGCCTCTTTTTTCCAGCTGGGGAATAAGAGCCACCCTCCTGAGATGCCCATTTGCCTTTGCTGACTACAGCTAATGGGAATGTAGAAGATGAGATCGATCTGTCTCTGAGGACACCCAGACCAGGCTGAAAATCTGTCTCCCCTCCAACAAGAGGTCTTCTGTGATTAACACAGTTCCAGGAACTCTCTCTTTGGCATTCCCAGTTGACCGTCTCTTTATACCCATGTGTGAGTTTTACATCTATTAGGAAGTGCTGTCACTGATATTTTCATTTCCAAATTGCAAGAGAGAGCTCCATTAGCATCAAGCTACAGGCAAACCCATCAAACCTGTTCTTATTCCTCTATTAACAGTTCACAGGAAAAATGTAAAGACTGCCTCCACAACTCGTCTTTATTAAATCAACTCCTAAGTGTTTAGCTGCTATTAGTGTGAAGTGATTTTCTTGTGGTCTTAAAAGCACAGAAAGAAATCCCCAACATGTACTTTTTCTGCACTTGGAGAATAAATGCATTTGCTTTTGCACAGCATGTTAAGAGAATGCTGATCAGCTTTCCAATACCATTAATGAAAATGGACCGAGCAGCTCAATAAAAAATGAACTGCAAAGCCACAAGGCCACAGTGCTTAGTTTTAAAATTATGTACATCTAATTTTCTCTGCCCTTCATTCCCTTCCCTTGTTATGTTGACCTATCCGTCTATCTTAGGCTTGTCTGCCAAACCCATCCCTGATGGACCTGCCTCTGCTCAAAGCTCATTTACTGGACACTGCACTAACACAACAATATGCTGTTAAGTGTCTGCTGTGCAACACTCCTGGAGTGACTGAGGGCCAGTGCCTATAGGAGAAATCTATAGGAAGCATGGCTACTGCTTGTTATGGTTTGGACTCCTTGCACAAGAGACAATTTCCTGAATTGGAAAGTCTCCCAAAACTAAAATATACTTAACCGGTATTTTCAGTGGAGGAAGTGTGAAGTGCTCTGAGAGCCTCTAAGATGGCAGGCTGGTGACTATACAGTGCAACTGATGTGGCTGTCCTGTAGGCTATCCAAAGCTTACCTCTGTCTGAACCATGTGAACCCGGTGAAGCCGTAGATCATGTACTGCTGCATAAATGTCGACAGTGTCCTTTGAATCCAGCTGCTGCAGAATTCGGTCCAGTGCAATGAATGTGCCAGTCCTGCCAACACCAGCACTGGAAAAGGAAGCCATCCCAAAAATTTAAAAAAAGACCAATCAAAGCATTCATTTTCTTCACATGATACTTCATGAAATTCAGATCTCCAGGGTAACAAGGTCGTTGTTAAAATGGTATCTCTGGGACTTTAAACACTTGATAGTGGAATTTATTTGGGAAGGAGGAAAGGGTAGCGACAGTACAGGTATCTCTGTTTCTGCCTGTACTGCTTTCTGCTTTGGATTAGCTCTGTCATCAAGATACATTGAGAGACTGCACCTGACTGTAACTTCTAAACCTCTTCTCTCCAGAGATGAACCAGTATGCTTGATCCTAACAGATAAGCTGGCTTGTGCCTTGTGGAAAGGCAGAGTAAGGCAAAGTATCCCAGCATGCCTAGGCACTGAAACGCTGGGAGGTGAGGTTTGGAGACAGGAGGCAGAGAAGAGGGAAGCTGACCTGCCAGTCATACAGTTGGTATCTGACAAGTTGCAGCACATGATGTACAGGCAGACACAGGTGAGGTCATGTAAGACACATCCCTCAGCCCATGTAATGGGTGGCCGGGTCAGATACTATATTGAGGCAGTACCAGTGAGCATATGGCTTTGTCAGAAGATGCACACAGCACCACAGTGTGCTCTCTCTCTCTCAGTAACCCTATACTCTGCTGCAGCTCACAGATCAGGCAGTCCAGTTTTGCCTTTTCCTATGTGCAGGGGTGGATCATGAAGCAGAGGGAAAACTGCAGCCCTATGGCTACCAGAGATGGCACAACAGCAGAAGAGCACAAGAAGGCAGGAAGCAGAGGGAGTCTTAATCTGAACCAGGGAAAGGATGGATCTGCCAGCTAGTCTCAACATCCATATGTAACCAAATTCACCCCATAGCATATCTTACCTTTTGAGAACACCCCCTGCTGATTCAGGTGATGGGCTGCAACAGCAGCACACAGGCAATTTAAGAATGCAAAAGCACGCGAACAGTGGAGCTGCTGAGACTTTCACTGCTGTCCAGTGGTCCCACCGAGACACAGTGATTCCCTGAGAATCATTTTCAGGGAATTTCCAGGGTGAGGCTCAGAGCAAGTGCATGTGCCTTGGAAATGTCACCCTGATGTACCCAGTGACTTAAGCCCATCAGCTATTTCTCAGCTTCTGTGACTGCCCATGGCCTAACAGGGATCAGTATC
Source organism: Porphyrio hochstetteri (assembly GCA_020800305.1). Taxonomy (NCBI): domain Eukaryota; kingdom Metazoa; phylum Chordata; class Aves; order Gruiformes; family Rallidae; genus Porphyrio; species Porphyrio hochstetteri. The sequence goes on along the minus strand of CM036905.1, from coordinate 30,044,649 downwards.
TGGGATCTTCCCAAGGGTACGCAGAGAGGCTCTGTGCTCCTCACCTTTTGCTGCTGTACATACCTGCAGTGCACAACAGTTGGTCCTGTGTCTGGGGTCCTGTTGATATAATCCCTGACAGTTCTGACAAACTGGATCAGGGACTGGGTGGTCTCTGGCACACCATGATCTGGCCAGACAGTGTAGTGGAAGTGACGAATGAGCCTCGTTGAGTCAAGCTGCTCTTCCTGTTGGGATACAGAAGTGTGGGTCACCAGAACAGACAAGAGAGGAGGGGACACGCAACATGCGCCTTCAGAGCAAATGCTACCGCTGCGACCGGACACGAGCTGAGCATAATGCAAGTGTGCTACAGCAGAATAAACCTTTCCCATTTATCCTTGCTGTTTCTAGGACAATTAATTTAAACAAAATTAAAACCCCCACAAACCAAAACACAAACATACACTGCAGATTTTAAACTCTCGTATTGTCCATTCTGGGAGCACTGATTCAGACATCATCTCAACAATCAGGTCTCCATAGTACAAAGAATCCTGGTCAAGGGGCCAGTAGTGATCACACTTCACCTGCAGGACCACAGAAAAAGACAGATTTAGAGTCAGTCACAGCTGTAAACAACGACTCCATCCAGCACTGGCAGAAGCAGGTTTCAGACCTCCTGTGCCTGGTGAAGGAAGAACGGCAGCAGTTGAATTCAGAAAGAGATGCCGGCCCCCTGCCACGTCAGCTTAACAAACAGGGGCTGGGACAGGGCTGGGAAGTGGAAGTTCTTAACATAGATATTTGTGATGGGGGAATGGGAAGCACCTCACTGATGCCCTCTTCTGGATACCACATTTTCTGCACCAATTTTTCTCAGCTCTGCTTGGACGCCAGGTATGCCTCCAGCGCTCACTTCCTCACCTCTGGCTGACATAAGAGAGTGGGTCCCACTGAGAGCCACTACTGCAGGAGACAGGTGGCTGCCTGTCCTGCATCTGCTTTCACCATTTCCTCACAGACACATGGTAAACTGAAAGGAAATATCCCCAAATGTGCCTCTAGATGATCACTTCTTCAAGCTGGTTTAATCTTTTTACAGATCTAGTCCCTGTCTTACAAACAGTGCAGGATGTGGTCATACAGGGGGAGGTGGACTGCTGAGACAGCTAAATAACCTTCCTATACTTGCACTCTGTAAGACCGTTAGGTGCATGAGTGCTCTCTTTGCTTGCTACACCAAGACTTATGCATCAGACCAAATTCCATGTATTTAACGATCAACAATTACCCTCTAGAGCTTATATCTAAAGCAGTAGTTGATTGGAGTTGGTGTCATAAACAGGTAGTTTCTGCTGGTGGTTGTCCTGCAGGCTTACAGGGATTATATCCGTACTAGTTAGCCAAGTGCTGGAATAAAGACCAGAAACACTGAGCTCTATTCCTAACTCTAGCCTTGATACACTATATGATCTTGGGATGATGACTGTAGCCTCATTTCATAACCTTAATCTATCTCCAGTGTTTAGATTATATCTCTTATCTCTTACTATTTCCTTGACTGGGGCCTTCAGCATTAGTGTGATGCAAATAATAAGCATAAACTTTTAGTAGACATTAAAACAGTCATTAATAGTAAAGAAGAGTTACTGCTTACCCTGCCCTTCTCAACACACTGGGTTACCATGACAATATTGTGAACATTTTGTTCCCATGCCATCTTCCAGAACTCATCTTTGGTACCAGGCAAAGGGCCCTGAGTTGCTATGTATTCCCTGCGGAAATTATTGCCCTGCAAGGAAAGAAAACTCCATTAGTTTCCATAAAGACAGGAAAAAAGATCTTCTAGCAATTGTACAAGCCATGGGGATGCAGCCAGGACTCTGCAGCAACAATGTCCTTGTTGGGACATTGTTTTGAGTGCTAAATTGTTTTCTTGGACATGGAAGAACACTGGCTGGAGCAGAAGAAGGAATAGACTGAGGCAGTGTATCTAAATACGGTTCCTTTTGTGGCAGTCAAAGCTGTTCTTTATTGTGTTCAGCATGGTCTCAAGCAATTTTGGAACTACTAGGAGTTTTTGTTCTGTTTACTGTTTTTAATAAGTAGCCAAGTTCTGGCTTGAAATCTGGATTGCTAAAGCCACTGCTATTATCAATCACCACTACGGCAAAGGGTGTGATTTTAATCCCGGCCAGTTTCACCATCCTGCAAGATGCCAACACGCTCACGATGAGCTACAGCTTCACAGTGAGGATGTCACCTGCAGTGATAGCTACAGTTATTGTGGACACTGTATAAAATCAGTGACCTTTAAAAATGTGTCCTTGGACAATTAGACTTGCTATCTTCTGTAACTATAGCAATCCAAAAGCATTCTTAAGTGCTGGCTAAATCATTCATGGTTAACTTAATGGAAGCCAGATACAGCCTTTCAGCACACCCACAAAATGAGTTCTCAGACTTTTAGCTCAAATTAATAAATGATGGGGGAGGGGAGCCTTAAACATCCAGCTTTATATTCAGTTTTAGATGAAGGACAAATTGCCAGTGGAGGGAGGACCGTGAAATACCATCCTTGAGACACTTACTGGTATATAGCTTGCATTAATGTAGTCTGAGCAGGGGTCATCGTCCACATTGGAAAGTTTCACTCTTGATGTATCATCTAGGAAGAAATTGATTACAACAGGCTTATGACAAGGTCTTGATTTTCAGTCCCTCTCCCACTTACAGAAATGCATTTGTGAAAGGACTGGCAAGGATTTTATATGCAGGGCTAATTTAGAGGAATAACTGTTTATATTTGCACTGCCTCTTTCATCCACAAGTGCTGTGGAGTGTTCCAAAGACTCCGTGAGTGAGAAGGAAGCAGTGAACATCCAAAAATTTCTTGGCTTAGCGGCACAGGATTTTTTATGGCAAGAAAAGAGCCACAACAGCATGCTCCTTTGAGCTTGACAGCAGTGTGCTGTACTGGAGAGCAGTGCCCAGCGCTGGAAGAGCAGTAGTGCTTCTGTAGCCTGCACAGCTCCTAAGCTAACGTGTACAGGAAGACCAACTGTCCCTCCTGGGACCAGTGGCATCTCCAATACTACAGAGAGGTACAGGGAGCCTAAGACACCAGATCACTGTTATGTGAGATAATGCCTTGTTGGGTCTCAGACAGGTGTTGTTTCCGGTATATCATGGGCATGCTCCCCAGCCCGGCATGGCAGGCAGAACACAGAAGAGGCTGTGAGGATGTGCTCCAGCACATACCCCATCCAGCAGCACGACATCTGGAGCAGTTCCTCCCCGATGCACAGTACGTGTTACCTCCAAAACTAGCAGAGAGGAGATTAAAGGGGAAAACTCTCAATGATGGGCCTTGCCTCAGGAGAACAGAGCTAAACCCACATGTGTGTCTTATTGGGCAGAAACACACTAGCTCTATGTTCCATAGGAGGTTTGCTGTGTCCTCTGAAGAAGAAAGATTTGGCAAGGTTGTCAAAAAGCACTTGAATGGTGACACTCTCTATGTAAACAACCCTGCTGTTATTTCTACTATCCTTGTTATCAGCAGTGACTGAATGCCCACAATAGCTGGAGCTTTTCCTCTCCAGACTGAATGCTACTCATTACATCTCTACTGTGAAATGAAATTACTGGTCTGTGTGAAACCATTCAGGGCCATACATCATCTGCCTCCAAGCACCAGAACCTGAGCTGGCAGAGGTATTTCATCTCTGACAGGAAGGAGGGAAGGGATTGGTTGCACTCTCTTTTCCACTAGGCTTGCTGAAAAAAGTGAAAAATAGCTGTTGTGATGTAATATTACACAACCAAACCGAAAACTCACAGGGCAATATATTATTGTATCGATTTTTCCCTCTGTTCTCTGGCAGAAGTGCTATGTCACATGTCTGGTTTCGACCCACATCTTTTAAGTCCTGAAAAAAAACAAAAAAAAAAAAAAGTAGGAATAAAATGTGAGGTGAAAATAATTAAAGAATAAGGCAAAACAGGGACAGAAAGTGCTTATCAGCTTTCAAAGGCCATGGACAGAGAATGAGTGCTCTCTAAAAAGAACAAACTGAAATAAAAAAGTTAATCACATTGGTTTAAAGCAAGCACATAGCTGGCAGGTGCTTTCCATGCTTTCTCACACAGATGTGCCACACAAATGAATGCTCCTGACTGCAGCCAAAAAGGTATCAGTCTTTCTTATACCTTCTGGCCACCAACCAGAAGAGGCTATGCCAAATGAAGAGCTGCTTTCTGCATTAGGACAAGTGGAGACTCTCAAACTTATCTGGATTTGTGTGAGTAAAGCAAACCAATGCAGGCTTTTCTAAAGCATTAACCCATGAATTCAGCCAGCCCACCCCTTCAAAATGCAAGTCCTTTGCCTAGATTAGGATCCCACCTCATATTCCTTGGACAGGAGGTAGTTGGAGTCTGCCTGAAGTTTGGTGAAGTGTGCTTCAAAATGACTGACTTTGATCGGACTAAAATATTCAACAGGAGGAAGAAAATCACAGGATGAATCACAGTCATAATTTATCCAGTTGTTTATCAAGAAGCTTTTTTAGTTATTAATTTTTATTCTTTTTACCTGGAAGTTTTCCGGTTCCTAGAAATGATTTCAGAAAGAGAAAGAAACATGTCATCAGAGAGTGACCAGATGTGACTGTTTATCCCTAATGCTATGATAAAATAGTGATCTTAGGAGTAGAACTTTGGATTTTACCCTTTTTGCCCCAAGTTGAGATGGACTGACAGTGGCCTGTCCCTGCGAATGCTCAGCCTTGCTGTAGGTCTTTCGTGGCCACTGCTGGAATAAAAAGGAAGGTATTATGTTCTGATATTAATAAAAGCTGCCAATAACATAACTTACATTATTAACTTGGAAAAAAGGAAATTGAGATAGTCCGTTTTGATCTGTGGCTCTGATCATGTGATGCTGCTCTCAGCTGTGGCACACAGTTTTCTAGCATTTTAGTTTGGTAATAGTGATATGGAGCACACTGTGCACAGGCAAAAAGGCTTTTCTCTTGCTCTGCAACACTCAGAGCCCAGCCTACCATTAAGGAGAGTGTCCTATGTTAAGACGGGCCCTAAACTGCTTGATCCTTTATGTGCAGAGAGGAACATGTAGGTAGGTCTTTGGTCCTCTGGGAGATACCCAGGTTCATAGTAGGAGTAAGCATGATCATCACAGTGGGCTTTTAGTACTGACTCCACAACACCAACTTGACTTCAACACACCTCCCATAGAAAACACTTTCTCTTCAGGGTATGATGAAGGAAAAATCACACTTGGCAGCCCTGCTGGCTGTACAACTCACAACAAGAAACCACACTCCACCTGCAGTTCATCCACATTAAAAAAATGCAATGAGATGTGCAAGGTGGGTAGCACATCAATCTGCACTCTATTCATCCTCTGTATGTCACTGTCGACTGAGACAATTAGCAGTTCACAAGTTTATGCATGCAAAAGCAGGCTTTATTTACTACTGCTAATGAATTATGCCTCTTTTTGTTTTGGATGGCAAATAGAGGAATGCACTGAATTTGTTCACAGAGCCTAAGATGAGCACTGCTAAAGCGTAAATCCATTCTGGCCAAAAGCTACAACTAGTCAGAAAACCTTTTTATTTTTTCCCCAATGTGAAATCCTGGCATCTGAAAAAATAGACCTTATCTTCTGACTCAGTAAAAGAACTGAATTTCAGATTTTCAGTCTTCCATGTAATGGAAATACTCATTTTTTAAAAATTTCAGAAACCACAAGGAATTTCACATCATTGATTTCCTATCTATTTAATTCATAAAAAACAGTTTAACTGGATAAAGATTTTTTCAATGTTGAAGAGAGTATTTAACTTCTAAAAAATATATTTAAAATTCACTATTTAAGATTTATCTATAATGTGAAATAGGCTGATAAATAAAAGAGAAGTGAAGTTTGAACTAATATTTTGGACACTGAGGTAATGTCACGCCTTAAGATTTTTGAACTGAAATGACAGAGTCTAAATGAGCAGTTTTAAGAGCTTCTCACATGCAATGTGGATGAAATTAATTTTAAGCATCTCATTTTTGACCAAAGACTTTCAGTTTGAATGATAAACCTGCTTTTCAGAAATAGTCGGATTCCTTCTGAAAACTGAAAGCACAGGACCCTCTATGAGGTAATTCTGACTAACATCAGTAGGTTCTTTAATCAAGAATATATCGATCTCTTCACATGTAAATCATTAGTTTTATACTTGCTGGGCACAGATGTCTGGGGACACAATTTTACCTGTTGAATAGTTCAGTGCCTTCCTCCAATTTTAAATACTGTATTGCTTAAATTAATATAATTTAACCTTACTTCAGTAATAGAGACAGATGAAAGGGACTCAACTTACCTAACTTTTTGCCTGCAGACAAATAAAGCAGTAACAGCCACTAACATCACAATCAGAAACAAGCCAGCGCTCACACCTTCAATGACTCCAAACAGTGGCTCTAGAAACAAAACAGTGTATTTATGCATCTTGAGGAAAAGATACGAAGAATCAAAGACTCAGTAATTTTCAGGGTATATGTTGTTAATAGCTAAAGAAAATGGTTAAATACAAGGAGATGCAAGTCATTTAACACCTAACTAAAACTTCGCCTTGATTTTCTGTCCTTTTTCTCTCCCCCCAAACATTACACAAAATCTTTCACTCCCAACCACAGTAAAAGCAAGCACAGTCCCATTATACGGGAGTTTGTTCTCCTGCACTTTCAAGTTTCTTGGTGGTAGCTTCACTGAGTGTTCAACCCTTGCTCTACTGCCAGCAGCTCCATCAAGCAGTCCTCTGAATTTCCAAACTAAGGCTGGGTAAGCCATGGCTCCAGCCTCCTTTCAGAGCAGCCTTCAGGACATTCACAGCAATCAGTTTTTGTACCGCTCCTTGCGAACAGATCTAGACACCAGAGCATTCTGAGGCACAATGTATAATCACATGCTACAGTCATTGAAAAACAAGCCTGAAACTAACCTGCCTCTGTAGTGATCGGTAAAGAGAAGAAGGTATCTGCAAAGAGTGGTTTAGGGAGTTCCTTTGGGTCTTCACTGAAGAGCTGGGTAAAAGCCCGTATGCTGATCCTAAAAAACAGTACCATCATTGTTAGAGCTCATCAGATTTTCAGAACCAACAGCAGGAAAGTGAGAACTCATTTGCCCCTTACAGATAACCAAAACCTTTCCACTGACCCCAGACAGTTCTTAATGCAGTAACCTGAGTTATGTACTCCAGCTCTGGCAGAGGTGCTGGGTTGCTGGCTGCTGGCTGCTGGCATACACAGCCTGACCATACCTGAAGGCAGGACTAGCAGAAACTGCAGTGGGGAAAGGACTCGGAAATGTTTCTCTGTGGGGAGATATTTTCCCTCTACGTGGCCAGACAGGGCTGGGCTAATGGAGAATTGTTCAGTTCTCTTGGTTTTCCTGATAATGTGGGTATTACCCAGACTGAACTTTTGGGAAACATGCCCTAATGAGAGCAGACTGTGGTAGGGTAACACTGTCTTGATGAAGAAGCTGAGAGGCACAATGTGCACATGCCTCTGTCCATGTGGCTGTCCAGCAAGCAGCCTGCATACCTCTTGGGAGACTCTTTGCCTGTGGGAGGGGGTGTGACTGATCTGGACTTGGGAGCTCAGCTTTGGTCTCACAGCCTGAGTAATTGCTGAACCTGGTCTTGGAGATTGTCACCCTACGGCTAACCCAGGCCTAGCTCTGCAGCCTGGGGATGGTGCCACAGGCTAAAATAACCTCCAGGTTTTTCTAGCTTGTTCCAAAGAACTGATGTGGGGTAGTGGTGCCAAACAGACCGAGTGAAACATCCTTGCCTTCTTCTGTTAAGTACTCCTTTGACTTAGCTGACGCTCTTAAGTCTTTCCAAGAAAGATGTGGCAGGTGTACGAGAGGTCTCCATCACGTTCAGGGAAATAAATAAGCCTATTCACTGCAACAACTTTGTGCATAATGAATTGTATCATTCCCATGCTAGTGAAGGACTGGTTCATGCTTACGGAATGGGGGCACAGGTAAAGCTTTTATAAATTCACAGTGAAACACAAAGTACACTGTACAAACCAGTTATTAATCTACAGAAGCTTAAGTGTACCAGGCATTCAAACAGCATCAGGCCTAATAACGTGACAGAGTGCAACGACCAATATAAATCTCACCTATAAGCAGTCCGAGGCTTTAGGGGTCCATCGCAGAATTTTTGCTGATCTGGATCACACCTTCCTCCCAGATTTTCCATTTCTCCTCCAAGCTTAATGTCAAAGCTTTTATAGTCACTGTCAGGGTTTTCAGCACATCTACTGGCAAAGTAATTTGTCTGGTAGATGCGTATAGAGTCGTTGTGTTTGTACTCCAGGTAGGAAGGTAATGGGTGCTGCTCATCAGGCTTTGATCCTTCACTACCTACAACATGTGCAGGGAAAGGCAGAAGATTTACATACCACAGCCATTAACACGATGCAATTTATAGGCTCAAGCTGTTGACAGACATATTCTTATCCAACGCCCTAGCAATCCTTGGAGGCTGCACAGGCTACCTTGTGAATACAGAGCTATAGTGGTGAAGGTTCCTTATTTCTAGGACACCTGCTAATATTTTTCTGGGGAACTTCAGACAGATTTCCTCACAAGACCCCAGCATAGCTTTGCCAGCTACAAGGCTGCAATAGGCATGCACGGGTCGAATTCAGTGCTATGACTTTTCTTCCTGTGCTGTTGGTGGTAATCTCTGTGACGCAGAATCCTGGATCCTACCACCAGCTATTTCAAAAAGCAAGTAAAAAAAAAAAACCCACAAACTGACAAGTCTTCTGCATGGAGAGAAAAGCTGCAATAGGAAATGACAGGAGTTCCCTGAATGCTAAGTCACAACAATGTGTAAAAGACTCAGGTAGGCAAAGCCATGACAATGAGCAGTGTCTTTCTCAAAGAGCTCATAGTTTGCACAAACATGACAGAGTAGACAGTGGAAATATTATCTCTCTTTTTTTTTCCCTCAAGGTTGATGGACAGAGAGATTAAGAAACTTTCTCAGGGGTCACAGAACACATCCTGGCATGCTAGTACATGAAGCCACTTCTAAACCCAAGGTATTAATTGTTGAGACATTCATCTGTTTTGTCACATACAGGTCAACTGCAGAAAGAGGTTTACATGCACACTACAAAGGCAATGTCTGTTCTGTTTTACAGCAATGCACACAAAGTAATTTTCTTCAGTAAGCAAATACTGCCTGTGAGATGCTACTTCTCTGCATGGCTTACTGAGGTTGTCCCAAAGAGTTCCTTTAGTGTTCCCACCTAATAATTAAATTACTTTTCGAGATCCATGCACAGCAAGGCAGTTTCTTCTGTGTTCACCGCCAATGGCATTTAACATATCATAGAGTGTGTAAGGTTGGAAGGGACCTTTAGAGGTCATCTAGTCCAACCCTCCTGCAGTAATCATGGACATCTTCACTGTATCAGGTGGCTCAGAGCCCTATCAAGCCTGATCTTGAATATCTCCAGGGATGGGGCCTCCAATACATCTCTGGGCAACTTCTTCCAGTGATTCACCTGTCTCCTACTGTGGAAACTCCTCAACATTCACAGGGGTGTAACCTAGTGCAGAGAAGCTAACTACTGCTTTTGTCTGAGCTCTGAGCTCTGCAGTTGCTACTGACCTTCTGACAAGAAGGCTGAGTTCATAAGTCCCCAGGCTCGGGACCAGGTACAGATCCAAATCCTCTACAAAACTCAGCTACTACATGAGGAGAAGCTCATTTGTTGTGTAGTGATGGAGGTGTACCTCCCCATGCTACTCCTATAGACAGAATGGTATTAAATTGTGCCACTTACCATCAGCCTCTCTCACAACCACAGTAAAGTACTTCACAGCTCCATTAGTATCACTAAACCAGCTGCAGTTAAAAGTGAAATTGATGGAAGATTTGGTAATCAGCACCTCTTTTTTGTTCACTCGTATGTCTGGAGGTGGCTGAGGGGGACCTGAGTAATTAAAAAAGAAAGAAAACAAAAAAAAGGAAGCATTATCTATGAATTTTCTGTAGGCTAGACCTAGGAATGGAAAGCTCACCCAACTGGACACAAGTGTCTGATTCTGCTCTCTTTGCAATCAAGAAAGTGTCTTCACCTCCCACAGGGAAACTGCCCAAGGATGAAACAAGGTAGCAGTGAGTTAACTATAATAGCAGTGGCAGCTGCTCAGTAGGAACTGCTGCAGAAGCCCATGTGGAAGTGCATTTGCTAAATCTATGAAATCAGAAATTTTAGCTGCTAAAAACGAGACAGGTTTAAGCCAGGTATTTGGAGGCCACTTAACACACTCAGTACAGAAAGTTACCTATTTTGAGCATCTACATTTGTTTCCTTTTCCAGAGGAACAGCCCTGAGTCAGAGAGACACAGCATTCAACTACAAGGCACCATTTTCCAGATTGGAGAATTTCCATAGGAAATGTTCTTTGTATGGTAGAAAGCTGCACATCAAACAGTGACACTGCAGAACTCAACTGGAAAGTGAAGTACGTAGAGAAAAACCTTCAGAGAAACAGTGCAGCAGAAGTGGGGATTTTAAGGATCTACATTGCTGCATCTTTTAAAAATCTCTTATTATTGAAACTATATGTAGGAAACATCAAATATGTAAGCAGGTGGCTAAACTTCAAATGATTTTAGGTTGCAAAGACACACAGTAACTCATACCTTTATACATTGTTTAGTTAAACTTCTTAGATCTAGGAACCCTAGCTGCAATTTTTGATGTTCCTTTGAGGTAGGGCCTCCAGTGTTAACCAGAGTTGGGGAAAGCAGCAGTGTTGCAAACAAGAACAAATGTCAAGGTAACCTTCAAATCAGTCTCGCTTTTTGTGACATGAGTAAATAGTTCTTACTATGTCTAAATTTGTAGCATCCTTTGTGGTAGAGGAAGGAGATGACATGGTTGCAATTAAAAGGCAATTGATGGGGGAAGGGAGAAGGTGGGTTCTCTAACTTAACTCACTAGGTCCGAAACCAAACAGAATTTTTATGATCTAGCATTTCACACAAATATGGCTTTAATAAGCAGCTACTGAGGTATCCATGAATACAGGCTTCCTGGCCATCCTCTCATTTTTGAGAAGTTTACCCGTGGAGTGGTGCAGGCCACTGAATCCAGGGGTACTGCAAAAATTGGAGCAGTTCTAGGGCCAGCAATGGCAGGCTGTTGACCACAGTGATGCCTGGCAATGGCGAGGCACCAGCAGATGCAACCTCTATCCTTTACTAAGCAGTGTATGGGTGGAGAAACTGAAGAAACTGTTTGAAAGCACGTGCTCTGGAAACTTGGTCCTCCCTTAGGTATAACTCCTACAGGTTATTTGGTCAGGTAGTAGCTCAAAAGATTGCATTAGAGCCCAAAAAGAACCCAGCACCAAAATCTAACACCCTTACTGATGGATATTTGTGCTGAGGATGGCTACCATCCATGAAGGGAAACAGCTAGGCACAGGAAGCCAAGCAGGAACCATGAAGACACTTAAAAGGTGTGTGATGACGAGGACATCTTTGCTGCTGCACATCAGCAGCAAAGTGAGTGACATGGTAATTTTTCCCATTTCTCAGGCTATATCATCAATGAGACAAGCAGGTCTGACAATGTAATGAGAAGCAGTATAGTTAAAATCCTGCACTGTCTGTCACAACAGGGACCAAAAGACAGCTTCACTCTGTTTTGGCCACAGATTAGGAGTGCCACACATTGGCAATTGTGGGGTTCAGAACTCCTTTTGCTCTCTAACCAATACAAGCAATTGCTTTTCGCTGCTCACTGCCTCCCTTCATGGCAACTCGGAATTCCACTTACGGTCAATCATTGTGATGGTGCTGTCTTCAACTACCTCACTCGTCATGTCTGCAGAATGCACCTTGATGGACACCAGGTATCTCTTGTGGGGAACGAGGGTCATGATATTAAGCACAGATTTGTCTTTTTCTATTCTTTTAGAAAACTCCACTTCGCGAGTGTCCATTTTCTTGCATTCGACGCTGTACCCATCGAAGTCAGAATCAGGAGGAGTCCAGGAACAGGCAATGGCAGTGGAGGTCTGGGGCCGACAATGGAGACTTTGTATCTTGTCTGGTCCTAGAGGAACATTGAGAAGTTGAAGCTCAGTAGGAAAAGGGACAGGCATCATACACTCTGCTCACCCTACAGCACCTAGATTCTGAATCAACCATTTGATCACAGCAGGAGGCTGGGAGCCAGAATTCCCACCTCTCCTGCAAATGTGTGCTGCCTGGTCATTAGGCAAGGCTGTCCAATTCCTTTTAGCCATTGCAGTTCAGATCAAGTGACACCAGTCTCAGCTTCAGTAATAAATTCTGAAGACAAGCAAACAAAACTACTTGCTTAAGCCTTAATGAGAATAAGAGCACTGGAAATCAATGGATTTCTAGAAGTCTGTTATAACTTATTTGGAGGCTACATGTCGTCAACAATACTGACAGTATCATCTCATGACTGATCTGGTTTCCTGGGTAGCATGTGGTATGTCCATAGTACTAGAGCATACCACAGAAGTTTGCTTTATCTATGTAATACTGGAGTGCCATCTATAACATGTCACATGTGACAAGGATGTGATTTCACTTTCAGATGGCAGACATCCACATTTATGTGATTAAAGGCAGGTGAAAGACATAGCTGTGCTCCCATTTTAATTAATACACTGAATGAAGTCTAAAGATCTATTCAGCTTACTAAATATAAATGTTAATTTGGAGCTGAATCCCACCCCAAGTGACATGAGGGTTTGCCAAGGCTCAGTTAGTTTTACAATTCCCGGTCGCTTTTTCAAATTAGCCTGCTACTGAGGTTGTAGAGACAGCCAGGAATGATGTGGATCCACAGACACAGCAATGCAGAGCAGTGAAACACTCTGATTTCCGTTTCAAACCTAGTACAGCAGGGTTTAATTCATCTTTCTTGTTTGAATGTTCAGAAAAATTGTAATTATTTCAGTATCTTACTGTCAGAGAACTTTGGATATTCAGTCTTATTTTACTCCTGAAACTGACTGATGGAGGCTCAGCAACCAAAGAGCCCCACTCTGGATGTGAAGATTGCAACTGTATGTCCATTTCCAATCTTTAAACAGTTGACCTTGCATAGCAAGCTTGGAGCCTGCCTGAATTCAATGTCAGTCATTCATTAATTTATTAAGGGAAATTACTGACCGCAAAAGGAATTGGTAAGATTTAACAGCTTTGCATCTTCTCCAGCTGAGTGTTACGGTGCAATGGAAATTCTTACTTACTTGTTCTCACACTTGCAGACTGTGACTGACTGTATGTCTTCCAACTGTCCCCACTGACTGTTCTGACCCTGAACTCATACAGTCTTCCTGGGCGCAGGCCATAAATGATGCGCACTTTTGACTTGCTGCTGCTGTAGGGATTGAATACTGTGAGGGGATCCTTTGGAAGCCACTGCAACTCAAAATCGTCATAGTCTGTCCAGTCTGGAGGACCCAGCCAAGTGATTGATAAAGAAGTGTTTGCAACATCAGTGAATGATACCGTGTTAGGAGGGCTGGGTGCTACACAGAAAGTGGGGGGAAAAAAGAGAGAGAAAGAAAAAAAAAGACATTCTTAACAAATGTTTACACCAGACAAATAAAGATGGAGCATTCATTATTTTCTTCATGCATCACTAAGTGGTTTATATTATCCCATGTACCCAAGCAGTTACTGCATCTGTGCTGATGGTGGTGACTTTCACAGATATTACATATTCCTGAGCCTTTGAAAGAAAAACAGTGCTAACCCAAATCACACTCCAGTGGTTAAATACCCTTAGGGATATCCTTTATCTTTACACTTTCAGTGGCTCACAATAAATCCTCCCTCAGAGTAAGTCTCTTGAATAGTGGTGAATGAATGTGAATTCTGACAGATGGGGACTAAACAAAAATCCCAAAGCAGTTGTTTCTTTTACCTGTTCTTCCTTCGGTGTTTGCTGTGTTGGTCAGGTCACCGCTGTGAGTGACCACAACCAGAGTGTACTTTCTGCCAGGAATGAGCCCCTGGAAATGCCACTCTTTCAGGTCTTTCTTGTGCCATGTTTCTTTCTGTGTCCCATTTGGGTTGTAAAGATTCAGCTCATAGAAGTCAACATCTCCTGCTGCTGGACCCCAGGTGAACCACAGACTGTCTGTCATGTTTCGGTTGGATGCCTTGAGACCAACAACGGGGGCTGGTACTGAAAACAAGGGCACGAATGTCACTTTATGCAGAACATCCTTAGGGTGAGGAGAAGCAACAAGGTCAAGCAGACTGTACACTCAGCCTGTAATGACAGCCATGTAAGAAACTAGATAGCCACTACAGCTAGCAAAAGAGCCAGGAAGCATCAGGAAGTGTATCTCAATAGCTTCCTTTCTTATTTTGAACTGCTGCTGTCCCCAAAAGAAGCTGAAATGTTCGTAATAGATAGTTTTGCAAATCTTAAGCAGCTTTTTCCCAGTCAGAGTCCAGAAACATCCAATCTGAGGTAGCCAAAGAAAGCACAGAGGCAGTGGTACACACCAGTTACTACATGATGCCTCTGAGGATAAAGAAAGGTTTCACAGATCATCAGAGCTGCTAGAGCTCCTTAGGAAACTGCTTCCCATGTGTGGCTAAACAAACATGGAGCTGAAGCCAGAACTCCCCATGGGAAACACATTTTACTTCACTGGTAGATTGTCTGCCCCATTAACCCTACTTGTTTTGACTTCTGTCTTTCCCACTTGTAGATCAGTACTGCTTTTAGGATGGGAGACAGCTACAGCTGTTTTCCTTTACGTCATACGCAGCATATGTTGGGATGTCCCTCTCCTGACTTTGCTACCTGGGAACTACTGCTTCTTTTCTCTTCTTGTAACCACATCATTCAGGATTTACCTTCTGTATCTACTGCTTTTCATGTATAAGAGTAAATTTTGATATTTCTAACAGTTGCTCTAATCTAGCATGAACATCAGACTCAGATCAGCTCACTGATGTCCCTCATTAATACCACACTGGAGATGGATGATTTTCTTAGATGTTCTTGCCTGTTCTTCCAAAGACAGACGACTCATTAGTGAGGTCTCCGCTGTGGGTAACAATCACCATTCGATACATCCTGCCTTGCCGCAGGTTCTGAAATGAACATTCTTGGAGCTGCTGCTGTCCTGACTTCCTGTCATGAAGGGACTTGTCTGGGTTGTACAGGAAGATGTCATATGAATCAAGCTCCCCTTGTGAGGTGGTCCAGCTGAAGGACAGTCGGTCAGTGGTGTTCTCGGTGACCTTCAGATTTGTGACAGCAGCTGGAACTGAAAAGAAGGATAAATGCAAGAGTAAATATCAAAGTGTCTAGCCACTAAACTGAATCTTTAATAAAGCAACAACTCATGGCTGGCATACATGTCAATTAAGCCACAAGTAGCTAAGTAATGTCAACATCAAGTTTCAGAAGCAAGGGGAAGGCATTTATGAGGTGCCGCTGAGTCTCTCCAACACAATGTTTGTATTTCCCAGTATGTCTGGTTCTCCAGCCTGTGCTCACACAGAACAGTCCTCTACAAGGACAGGTTTAATTGAGAAAAGACTGCAAGACTTGGGTCTAAGTTTAGACATGTATTCACATAAAATCCTGTGCTAAGAGCCTTGAGACTGTGAATTAAAGACTTGATGACAATCAAGCATTCAGGTAGTTCTCTAACAGCTACGACTGAGGGAAGCATTCAGCCCTTTGGCTTAATATCCTTATTACAAACCACGGTCACTTTATTATGCTCACAACTTTCAGATTCACATACTGAGCACATTATCAGGAGAAATGATGTAGAAGTGTCTGGAGTCTGTCCTTACTGGAATTACTCCAGAATCAAGATACACAGATGATTCATGTATTTAATGATACCTGTCTGAGGATGCTATAAATAAACCAATATATTCTAATTACCTGTTCGTCCAACAGTTTCTGCTCGTTTACTGAAAAGCCCGCCACTGACTGTCAAAACTTGTATTTTATACTTCTTGCCAGCTAATAAATCTTCAAATTTGTGCTGTTTGGCAGTAGCTGGCTCTGATTTGTTGCTCAGGAGGATTCCTTGCTCATTCAAGAGCAGAATGTCGTATCTTTCAGCTACACCAGGAGCTTTCTGCCAGGTTACTAACAAGGAATGACTGCTGTAGGCATGATGGGCTAATAATTCCTGGACAGAGGCTGGAACTGGAAGCAACAATAAAAGGCTGGACATTACCAGGTGAAATACAGACCATTCAATATACAACTCTGAAAACAGCAATTAAGAGACTATCTTTACTCATTTTCATGTTCATTTGTGGGAAAAGGGTTAGCTGTGCATATGTTTGCCCAAAAAAATAATTCCTAGACACAAATACAGTCAGAATGAAGTTACAGAGCATCATGGACATCCAAAAGGGGCATAGAGAAGCAAGAGGAGTCACAAATTATCATGAAAAGAGGGAAAAGGAAAGTGATATGAACTGACCAAAATAGTTAAGACAGTCACTTGAAAAAGAACTAAGAAATAAAGAAATGGTAAATTGGTGCAAAATAGTGACACAGAATAGAAAACATTAGCCAGGAGCTGTTGCACAGATGTCAGGGCCACAGCAAACAGAGTCAGGTGCTAAAGAGAGAGGATGGATTAAAAACAAGGTGTTCCACTGTTTGTGTACTGACACGCAGTATATTGAGGCAATACATTGCCTAACAAGCCCTGACCATGCAATAGGCTTTCCTAGAGCACAGTATTTGACTACATGGAGCCCTGCAGATGTATGTGTCGGATGGGTACAGGCACAGGACTGGGGAGGGCTGGAACTGCATTCATCCTATAAAGGCACATTTCAGGCTGCGGACCTGAATTCCACAAACATTTACCCATGTGAAGCTACTCACACAACAGATCTCACTGGTATTAACAGAGCCATGGTTAAGTGTTGGCAACAGTGAGGTCGCACACTCTTTGAGATGAAGATTTCTCATGATCTTGGGACTCCCTATCCCCAATGTTATGTTCATAAACATTATTACAAATAAGAGTCAGCTTTTGGGAAGACATAACTCAAGTTGGCCCATGTCTCAGAAGAAACGTACTTGTTCTCCCAAAAGCTTCTAAGCTGTTGTGCAAGGTGCCACTGTTGGATTGCACCACCACCCGGTACTGCTCCCCAGCTTCCAACTTGTGAAACATGTGCTCAGAGACATGTTTGGCGACACTCTGGGAATCAAGCTGCTGGTTTTGCTGAAATAGAATCACTGTGTAGGAATCAACATCTCCACTTCCAGGAGTCCAGTTCACTTTCAGGCTGTTTGTCATGCCATTAGGCGACACGTGAATGTTTCTGACTGCACTTGGAACTGAAAGAAAAAAGGGAACACAAAGGCACCTGCTCACAAATTTCCTGTTAGATTCAGACTTTTTAAGTTCCTACTTTTTTGGCCACAGCAGATGATTCAAAGAACAAGGAGCACTTACAGATGCATGTAATTTCACTGATGGCCAAACAAGTAAAGCTGAAGGCATTTGTGTAGGATTGTGCCATTTCAGAAAAGCAATACTATGTGTTTACAGGAAGAAAAATAAAGAAAGTTAGGTTAAGCAGAAAAAAAGTTTCTATGCTCTTTTATCTGGATAACTTCCCTCCTCTCTAAATTACATTTGAGAAACATCTCTGAAAACCAAAGCTTGCTATGTACACTTACTTCGACTTTAGAAACACCTCAGAAAATCAAAGGTTGCTATGTAAACTTAGGTGTTTTGCAGTTATAATCTCATCCATTCATTTCAGGTGGGTAAACAGAGGCATAAAACAGCTTAAGTGATTTAGCTAGAGATACTCAGCAAACAACTGCCATGCATAGGAATAACAGAAACCCAAACACTGACCTCTCAATACCATTCCTATCCAACAAATCAAATGAACTGCCAATAATCAAATCTTTGTGCCTGTGACATTTGTTTATCAAGCACAGATCAAGTTGGCTGAAGTACTACTGTGATTTTCAATAAGAGTTGCTATCTTTGTGACAGATTACAGAGGCTTAGATAAGATCACAGTTCTCCCTTGATTTTCTATGCCTCATTCTTTGCTCTAGAGATGCCCTAAGCACATTTTTAAATACCATATTATTTCTTACTTGTTAAGCCTTCTATGAAAGTAGCACGTTGCGCATCTCCACTGATTGTCAAGACAAGAATTTTGTATAGACGTCCTGGAGTCAGAGCTGTGAACCAATACTCCTCAATGGTGTTCCCAAGAAAAATGGGTGGGAAGATCTTCATGTCATTGAAGAGGAGCTGAATCTCATATTTATCAACATCCCCTTCAGCCTTTGACCAAGTTACCTGCAGATCTTCTGTGCTTCTGTTGCTAAGAGTCAGTTCCTTAACTGACTCCGGCACTGAAGAAGTGAAAAGATAGGAAATTTCTCAGTATTTATTACCAGATCAGAGCAGAATGATAACTGCTCTGAAGTGATTCTCCTGAACTAACACGCTGAATTCAGTTCCCTGGGAAGAGCAGTTGATTGCACTTATTCACGAGGGTTGCTCTTTGTGGTTTGCACCGTATCTAGCACTGGAAGGCCCCATTTCAGAACAGGGAGTCTACAACACAGCAGCATAAAACCAGTGAATGAATAGTAATGAAGCCTGTGGGGAGCTTCCATAGCCAACAAAAACTGAGTAGGATCTGCATGTACAACTAATGTGGTGCGAAGAGGCTTGAGCCAGTGGAGACCTGAGGCAAGCTGACTATGTGATGCAGCATCACACTGCACAGTTCCCGACTCCTGTCAGATGCAGGCCAGTTGTTTTTGCCCAGTGCTACATCTGTGTTAATGAACGTGGTTTCTTAGCATGGCTCATTAGCTTATATGTAATGCTAGGTGAAGACAGTCTAGTCTATCTTCTTGCTTTACATTTTTATGACCATTTTTATGACCATTCTAGCATAGTTTAAACACAAATGCTCAGTTTATGTGGAAATCTGTACAACTATGTTTCAGTTTACTGTAACTATGTTACAAGATTTGCTTTCAAAGTTCACAGCACAGGTCTCTTCTTTCACTTCCTCTGTGTCTGTAACTTACATGCTGGTCACAAACTAAATACTGCTTTCCATATTTGGAATGACATACATACACTAAACATCCTATGTTAAAATCACAGGAGATTTCTGAGCTCAACTATGGTAAACAGAAAAAAAAATCCTGGATGATTTCCAGTATGTTTCTGAGATGTTTCTGGGGTATTTACTTACTTGTTCTGCCATAGACCCTCTCACTTGTTTCGTATTTCCCACTCCTGGTACTGACTGTGACGCTGTACTGCCTCCCTGGGACCAGATTAGTGAACACACATTCGTTCTCATCCTTTGGGACGCTTTTTGTTTGGATGAAATCATTGTTGTTTTTGATGATCACTTCATAATTATCAAAATATCCAGAGGCATGTAACCAGGACACCTTCAAGTAGTCACTTCTGGCTGAATTGCTGACAGTAAGCCCCTCAACACTCGAAGGGACTGAAAGAAAAAAAAACAATTAAAGATTCGGAAAGCAATAACTTCCTGAAGTAACAGGGGTTGCTGTAGTGACCTATATTTGTGGTAATTACCAGTCTTTTCTGAGGAAGTTGCAAAAAGACCACAATGTGGATTTAAGCGAGATGCTGCCCTCTAAAAGAGGAACTCTGCAGTTATCAGGACACTTTATGTTGTATCACAATAGTTTGCCTTTCCAATTTTAGTCTCTTGCAATAAGTTCAGTTTTGCTTATACAGTGATTTCCACAGGTTCACACTAATCCCGAATTTGCTGCTTCTTATTTAAATGGCCATCCCTTAGATTTTCACTTGCATCATGCACTAACTCAATAGTCTGTCATTTTAACACCCTTTGCCTTCTTTCTTTTATCCTACTGTAAAGTCTCAGTCCTTTCAATCTTTGAGGAAGTTTTAGAAAGTTTTCCATTGTTATTGCTATCATTTTTCTGCAATTTCTCTGTTCCTGTTACAATCTCCTTGAACGCCGTGCAACCAAAACCAATATACAAGGGCTTTACTCATTTATGTGACACTACTAATACTTTAATTTAGCTCCTATCCCATTCTTTCAGGTTTTAACTTTTTTTTTTTTTTTGGATGGTGTGCAAGATATCCTTGAAGAGTAGAGGGGTTCGGGGCACAAAAATGCATTTGAGCCAAAACTCATACTTGATTTCTGCTCGCTCACAAGAACTGACACATGGCTTTTATTCATGCTGAAATAATTTTGTATGACAAAAAGCAGAAGTAGGGGCATAAGAATAAGACTAAGTCTGTAAAGCTGTAATTTTATGGTTTGACCCTCCAACTACCTACTCACATATCCCAGTTTGGTCAGATATTGACAGATCATTGATAATGGCAATACAAAGTGGTTACTGTGATTGGATTCACTCAGAGGCTCTCTTTACCTGTTCGCTCCTGGCTGAAAGAATAGTTTTCATACTTCCCACTCTTTGTGGTTATCACCACATTGTAAAGTGTCCCAGGAGTAAGGCTGCTGAAGGAGCATTCACTGAAGGATTTGGAAACGGTGAGAGTCTGAACAATCTGGTCATCATGAGAGAGTGTTACCAAATAACTGTCTACATCTCCAGAAGCTGGCAGCCAAGAAACACTGAGGTAGTCACTGCGGCCTGAGTTATTTAGTGTTACTCCAGTCACGCTGGAAGGAACTGTGCAACAAAGAGGAAAAAACAGAAGAGCTTTAACTAGCCAATTCCTATTCTGCGACTCCCACTCAGCAGCACTCATCTGCTTTTTTTAAAGCAGTGAAGGAAATTGTCGTTGGTGGCACGATCCCAGCACTTCTAAAATCCCAGAAGATGAGTTATCCTCTCAAATTGCCATTCATGAGTAACAGGAATAACCACTGAGGCTTGTATGAAGTTGAGGCCCCGAAGCAGACTGCATTTCATTTACAGTGAGTCCTCTGACGCCTAGTGGCCAACGCGTGGATTGTCCAAAGCCTCCAGGCTGCCAGAGCTGCCGTCACTCAGGTACAAAGCTTATCAGAGCAGATACGTGGGCAGACCTTAATCATAATGAACTGCCACATTTCCGCTGGACTCTGGTGCACCAAACTGAGTTACCTCAGTAGAGCGGCTGCTTATCAGCTGTCAGTCAAAAAGGCACCCCGATTTTACAAAAGACGTTTATGTACTTTTTAGTTTTATTCTTCTCCGTGAGGGGGCTTTTTAACCCTGAAAATCATTGTTTTCAAGGAGAAACAGAACACTGGAGGAAACAGCAGAATGCCTGGCCTTTTCCAAACTCACAGAAAGCCTGAAATTGCACTGTGTTGTAAAATTTTCCCTCTATCTAAATATCCAAAGCCATTAAACTTACAGAATTTGATGCTACTATTGTAAATCGAATTTACTATTGTAAATCCTGTCCTATGTGGTACAGAAGGGCCTTATAACGAGCAATTAATCCTGGTGGACATTCTTTAATGTTGGATTGGAGAGAAAGAATGGATCATTAGACGCTGAGACACAAATTCATCCCACCAACTTTAGGCAGCTAATTTGCACACCTAAGTAAGGAGCAACCACCCTATGCTGCAATCTAGCCAATGAATAGAATAAGAAAGTCCATTCCAAGGAGTGAAGCACTCACCACAGCTGTACATCACTCTCAGGACATATTTTTGTCTTCTCTACAGAGCGATCCTGCTGTATATAGTTCCTGTTAGGCAGGGCAGTTAGCTCCCTAAAGCTCCATGAACATCAATCTGAACCCACGGTGTGTTGAGGTCACACACAGGAATTATATGGCTGAAACTCCTGTATTTCTGAATTCTTGGCCCAAAGACTTAATCACAAGACCATTCTCTTTAATAAATTCAGCTTTTAGGAACTGAAAAAATACATGCTGGAGTATTTCCTTTTTACCTGTCCTCCCCTCTGAGATTGTTTGCCTTGAAGATATCCCACCGCTGACAGTGGTAACAACAACTGAGTAGAGTCCTCCAGGTTTCAGGGGATAGAAGTGGTATCTGTTGGTTTCACTGGGAACAGTTTCATTTTTAATGACAACATTATCGTGAATCAGTAGCACTTGGTACGAGTCTACATCTCCCAGTGCTCTTGTCCAGTTGGTGAACAAGCTGTTGGTTGATCCCTGACTTGCCACAGTCAAACCGGTCACTTGGGCTGGCACTGCAAAAAAATTGTCCTAATGTTACTGAGGATAAACAAAATAAAATCCCCCAAACAACCCAAGTTTAGTCACTGAGGAAGTGCATCAAAAGAACATTCCAGTTTGCAGCCAGACTCAACAGGACTAAAAATAATCTGTGGACTGCTTCCTGTCTGATGGGATGTGGTCTATGGGAAACTATCTAAGGCACAGAAAGGTCTTGCAGGCTTTAAGCACAGCTTTTCTCAGTTAGACCAAAATGATTCAAGATCAGGGAACAGGAAGAAATGGCATTTTATAAATACCATTAAACAAAGGCATCAATTTAGGAAATCATTCGGTTTTGTGATGACTATTTCAAATGCAGTCTGTGTCTTTTGTTCACCCTTTCCTCTCCTATTCTCCCATTCTCCATCTCTCATTCCTATCAAACGTCAAGCTAGTTCAATGAATGCCTCAGGCAGAGTCATCTATACCTCAGACAAGTGTCAGACCCTTCAATTTTGGGGGTAACCGAGATGGATGGATGGTTGGTTATGGTTTTACTTTTTACATTAGAAGATCTGCAGGACATTAACTTTTCTAGCATCAAAAGATTAATTAGTCGTTAAAATTTATAGACGTTTATTTAAGCATAAGCTGGTAAACTTAGCCAGACTAAAAGGAAAAAGAAAGGAACAAAATTTCTAGCACAAATTTTACCCCATTTTTTAAAAAAATTGCCAATATTAGGTCAAAGCAAGGAAAACCAGTTACTTTTTTCAAGTACTTCTGCTTACATGATCAAGCACAACTGAAAAAAAGAACACTCCAGCTTTATAAAGTGTGACTGTAGGCTTCATCTCTTACTTTGTATCAGCCTTTTTGTACACACAGTACTGGACTAGCAATCATTAAGAAAAGCTAGAAAATTAGGCACATAGTTCAAAGAATGTAATGTTGATAAAAAACTGAATCAAAAATCCCACTTGTGTTAAAATGCTGTCCCAAAAGCTCCATCAAGACACAGAAGTGCCACATCTCTCTGCTAAAGAAGGCACTGTTAGTGATACTTCAGGCTTCACTAGAAGCTGACCAACGTTGGATGCATGTAAGACCGATTTTTGTCACATTCTGCAAGCCTATTAAGCTGTCCTACTGAGAAGAAGGTTCAGAGGTTTGGAATGCTTATTAAGACCTACGCTCAAATCCATTGATGTTCAGTCTTTATCACTTCGAATGTAATGCTGACACAGTATCCCAGTTTGATGTGTTTTCAAGGATTGACTCATGCTAGTGAAGTGGGACACTGTAACCTTTATGCCTGAATAGGCCTCCTAAAGGGGTGTAAGGCAGAAGGAAGTGAAATCCCAGCTATCTAATCACAGAACAGAGCAATTAAAGTGTAAGTCAAACTTTTCAGGCCCTGGAAAGAGTTACGACATTCTAGTAAGGACCCCTATCAAGACGTAGGCATGATTAGATTCACACACTAGCAGCTTGTTTTTCCCTGTGCTGTGCCAGACCAGAGCTGTTCAGACTCTGCTTGCACTGGAGAAAGCGTTAAGTCAAAAAAAGAAAAGCCACACATATGGTTTAAAACTTGCACATGTGCACAAAATAAACACCCTGCAAGGGGTGGGAATGGGACCCTCCTTGTGTCACAGTCATCGTCCTAATTAACAGATTCTGGAACAAAGAGCAGATATAATACATTTTTAAGGTCACATATGTTTTGTGTCTCTCAACCTTGGAATGTTCCCCCTAAAGCAACATTTTCCTGTGTGGTGGTGGGATTTTTTCTCCAGATGATGAATGCTTTGAATCAAGGAAGTGACCTTCCTGAAGATACCCAGTGAAAATTGTTCTTCTTATATTGAATCTTGTGCTAATGTAGATTGATCAGATGTGACATAATATTTCAGAAATCTGTTTTTCCAGGAATTACATATCCGTTTCCCCACAATCTTAAATAAATGCCACAAGATAACTGATGGTCAGAAACGAGAGACTCAGGAACATAACTTTTCTACTGAGGAAACAAATGTAAATTCAAGATTTTGGAGATTGAGACATGAGTTCATTCAGATCACTATGAAGCAAAGAAAGTTGTTAGTGGCTAACAGAAGTGAAGATTAAAATAGTTTGACAGGATGATACCTGTTCTTCCTTCCACTGAAGTCCAGTTGCTCAAAATCCCACTGATGGTAGTGATGGTAGCTGTGTACTTTCTTCCAGGTACCAGCTCAGTGAAAGTGAATTCCTTAGCTTCTTTTGCAAGGCTTTTTTTTATGATAGTAAGGTCCCTGTCTCCCAGTGAAACCACATAGGTGTCCCATTCTGCCACAGGGGTCATCCACATGACACTAAGTGAAGTTTCGTTAGCATGCTTCACACGGAGCTGGAGGACAGGCTCTGGAGCTGTAAAAGTACATCAGTATCACAGTGAGAACAGGGTTTTGTAGTGAACACACAGGTCGTATCTCAAGCTGCTGTAAGGAATTTGTTCTGTAAGACAGAACTGTAACTGTAGCAGAGTATTTGTAATCAAGAGGAGATTCTTTACCTTTCTCTAGGGAGCCAGTCTTAAAAATCTAGTATTTGTGCTACTCTTCCAGTAAAGGGCTGTAGCAGCAGATTTCAGCAATGCATTATGGCTGCAATGCTTAGGTTTAGCTTATGTCAAGATACATTATTTTAGTATGAACAGAAATGCAGTGAAGTCAGTAAGCTTCCTCTTGAACTGTGGGTGCTAGACAAGGATATAAAACATTTGTACAATAAAACAGATCTACACCAATTTAGCTGCAACAAACAAGGAAGCAAATTATAGATTCAGAACCACATTGATTTTGCACTGGTTCGTATCTCAGTCGAGTTGGGAGACACTCCAAACTTACAGTGGCATAAAAAGAAGAATTTATCAGTGAATTCCTGTGTGTTCATGTGTGTGTATGCAGGCACAGAGAGGGGGTCTGTGACCTAATGTAGACCCCTGGTCTGGTTTTGTCCCTGTTACATTGAAAAACAACTCACTTTCCAAGACTGTGTGTTTATGTAAGAGAAACTAAGTCAGAACAGGGCCTAACACCTCTGCTTCGTAACAGGTACATTATGTACCCAACTGTGGGTCAAACAGGTGTGGTGTATCCACTGCTGTACTATTATTTATTGGACCATACCACTCTAATTGCTTAGCTGCATCAATTAAAAAGCAACACCATAAACTTCAGTAATTTGTAAGGTCTATCCAAGTAAGGAAGATGAGAATGTGCCTTACTCTGATCGAGTTGCCTACAAGTTCGAGAAAGTTTCAGTCCTGTAGCTTCCACTGATCTTGCCATTGTACACAACCAATAAAGCGATGTCCTTGGGGAATGACAGGTAAGGGTGTAGCAGGAAAGGTGGGCACAAGGAAGGCTGAGAAGAAAATAGGGTGGCCTTATCTTATCTCACATTCCCCAGTGACATATCAGTCATGGTTGAACCTTGCCTGAAACTCCTCCTCCAAGTCTTCTTTTCCTCTGAATTGCAGTTATTTTGCATTCATAGAGCAGAACCATTAACAATTATCTTGCACTTATTTTTTTTAAGTTTGAAGCAACCAGATGTGGCTTTGACTAACATGCTGCAAAAGAATTCCACTCGTGTCCCTGCAGTGTATATGGATTTCCACTGGAAAGGTTGACTTGAACAGTCTAGCCCCATTTGCTTTCTGGAGCACAGGAACAAGAACTAGGATGTTATGGAACAGCCACACTAACATACACCTTGGCCAGCTTTGGTTAACACTGATGATATTCTTTATACAGGCTGGCAAGGAAACCAGTTTGCCACTGGAAATACCAATGAACAATACAGGAAGATCTATATTGCTCTCTTAAGAACTTGTGCCCACAATCAGCTACAAAATGTAACAGTGAAACATTGTACATGTAGTGTAATGCCTCAGTCACATCAGCATGGTGACATAATTCCCAAAACTTTCACTAACAAAACATTTGCCACAAAAATCCCCCTGAAATTTTTCACAGAACTGCTAAAAAACATTATTTCTCTTGCTTGCAAGGGAGCTCCTTTTTACTGTATTATCCATGAAATTCATCCCTGGATTTCCAAGTACTCTCATTATCCAGAGCTCAGCTGAACATTCTGCAGTTTCACACTCCCCACGAGCACGCTGACCTGTTCTCCCCTTGCAGCTAGCCTTGCTCTGCAAGTCGCCGCTCTCCACAATGAGGTCCACGCCGTACTGCCTGCCCGGGATGAGGCCCAGGTCGTGGATTAGGTATTCTGTTGTGTCCTTCTCCAGGGTGGTGTTGAGCAGCAGGGCCGAGCGGTTCCACAGGAGCAGGCGGTACCTCTCCCAGTCTCCCGCAGGGGGCAGCCAGTTCACTCGCAGAGACCTCACCCAGCCATAACCACCGGCTTTCAGCTCAGAAACTTCCTGGGGAACTGCGAAACCGAGATGGAGAGAGAAATTCTGAAGTGGGGTGCTACTGGTAAGGTGTAACTGCACACAGGTAAAACCTGCCTCGCAGCAGAGCTACTGTAGAAGTACATTGGATCAGTCAGCACAACATGAGGTGTCTTCTTAGGAAGGCTGGCATTCATTTGAAAGATAATTTTTTACTCTTCCCCACACAAATCACTCATTTTTTCACTGTTGGTTTCTGACATCAGAATTGGGGAACCCTTCTTATGGGGCAAAATCTCCCCCATGCATCTCTTGGATGTTCTCTACCATTTTCAGTTAGCTTCACAGCTTTTTCCAGAACTTAGCTTCACTTAGAAACTGTCAATCAATTTTTTCAGAGGAAAGGCCAGAACTTAACTGCTATGGGCCAAATTCTGGTCTCGGCAGCAGAAATGCAGTATCTGATGGCTTCTTCCCCAAAGGCCTTGTATGTCCTAGTCCCTCCCTGCTGTAAGGCACTGAGGTTCATTTAACTTCCATTTCATCCTGTCCTCCACTTGAAGGACCCCAAATTTACATGTTCAACCTTCCTCTCCTACTGCTGCAGGTCACACTGGACCTCTGAAGCTTTTCTTATTTTCACAGAATAATTAGATATTAACCATGACAAGCACATACTGGAAGACAGATGCAGACCCTTAGGTTAGAATACCTATAGCTTAGTGTTAAGATACTCAGAGATCAGCACCGAAGCCCTCAGACCATCATCAAGTATTAACTATAAACTACAAGGCTAGAATCATGCCCTCATGTTTTCTCTGGCTTAGTTAATATTAAACTGCTCAGTACCTGGCAAAGGATTGAGAGTTTTCTACCAGCACCACAAAATGCCAGTTTCACTTCTCACAGGCATAGCCGGGTATCAAACCTAGATCTCCAACATGCCAGTGAATATGGGAGATGTGTTTCAACTGCTGAGTGAGTGTACTTATACTGTAACTCACAGATGTACTTACTGATGTACTTACATCATAACAAATACAGTTCAGCCTTGTCAGACTGGATGGGTATCATTACACCCTTATGGCACAAAGTTTCAGTCCCTGAGATGTCTGTATTCCTTGCCAAAACATTCCTCAGCAGGTTCTGCAGCCACCAGCACCCTCTCAATACAGAGTGATGTAGATTATGTTCTTGGGCACCCGGTTCTCTGTGAGTTACAGAGGAATCTCAGGAGTCTAGGCCCTTCACGATCTGTAGACCGGATCTACAAATTTATCTTTAGGTCACATAGCTGCTGCTGAAGTGACTCTGTTTTCAAAGCTATTGGTATCCATGGAAAAGTCAAGGGAAGGAATCGCACACGATCAGCATCCTTGGAAATGTGACTTCTAGATCACCAATGAAAGTACTGTGTCTGGTTCATGAATTTGGGGATCAGTGGTTTAAGCCAGGGCCTGAAGCTCTATGTTAAGATGGAAATAGTTATCTTAAGGTCTTTAATGGTAGGCTAGACAAACAAAAAAGGCATGTATGTAACCAGTCCAGCTTTGTACTTGCTGGATATGAAAGGCTGGTCAGGTATCTTCCATCCTGCACTGAGAATGGGGTAGCAGCTAGGCTTGTCAAATATGGCCTTTCACGACATGTTTAGTTGTTGATGATAAATATTCTATAAAATAAATACTCTTCTCTCTCTCACACACACAAACCTTTTAGATTTTTTGGCTCTGAGTCTACTAACAATTTATGTATGTATTCTTCACCCACTTATATTTTTTTCCCATCTAAATTCTGCCTGGGCTAAGTTGGTGTGGAGAAGAGGACATGCCTTTGTGTCCAGTAATGCTGTGGGAGAATTACACCAGAATCTTTCAGGTTCAGAATTTATACAAGAGATACCTGAAAGAAAATTATACTTCTGAAATAAGATAAACAAAACACAATCCAGTTCTACCCAGGCTGCCACATGTCTTCCCTAATCCATGCTGTTGGTAGTAAAGCAAGCCGAGACCTCATCTTTTCCCATTTGCAGATTTGTGTCTGGAGCAAGGGATAACATTAAAATTTGCTAACTTACTTTAAAATCTATTAATTTGATTACATGCAGATTTTCCCATAATGTCACTCATTTTATATACTATGCAGAGCTGAATTCAAAATAACAAAGTTGGTCAGAAGTGGACTAGTGTGGAACAGTTTTGAAACAGACTCAGCAACCTATAAGGTGTAAAATATATCAGTGTTTCCTGCTAGGGAGTCAGGAAAGAATACTCCCAGAACAATATTGTGCTCTTTATCTTATTTTGCCTGGAATCCAAATCATTTTGCCTCCTACAATGATTTTTTACAAGGCAAACGTAGACAAAAATAGCATTGGGTGCCATGCTGTTACTGAAGCAGAAGACTTACGTGTCCTGCCAGTTGCCACCCGATCAGTAAAGAGTTCACCACTGACTGTGCGGGCAGTAACCTGATAGAGACGTCCTGCAGTCAGCTTGTCAAAGTGAGTCTCTGTGACCGGTGGCTGCAGAGTTTTGACTTCTTTAACTGATCCGAGATGAGACAGAGTGATATTATAGGAATTGAGGTTTCCTGAAGGTCTTCTCCACGTAACTTTTAAAGTATCTAAGCTGTCATCGTTAGTCACCATCAAATCTAAGACTTCAGCTGGGGCTATAAAAAAGAAAATAAGAGCATACAACACTTGTACCACAGAACGTTTAAGACCTGCAGCCTCCAAACTGTTTTTAAAGTTTTGCTTTTAAATGGTCATATGAGATGAGTATGAATGATCATCCCTGCACAGTGAAAGGTCAAAGCCTGGTCACAGTGAAACCGAACCCAGCCCTGTTTAAAACTTTCTACTGCTGAGAGCGACACCTCTTAGGATGACCACTCTTGTTTCAGACAACAGAAAATCTGTTAACCGTGTCTGCACTCACACTCATCATTTTGACTATGAACCAGACCAGGCACATGATCCTAAGAAGAGAGATGCCTGTGTAAATTTTTGTAGAATACACATGCCAGCATCATTGAAACTATGCCTGATTTACACCAGCACAGATGGGATTGGAATCAAACTCCTTTATTCAAATGTTCCACCAAAAGATAAGCATAGCCACCTCTGTTATCTTCGTCGTTTCTCAGGACACAATAGGTACTGAAACGGAGGGCCATGCAGCAAGCTAGATGGAATGCTTTTATGTTCTGAGAAAACCTGTGAGATTTAAAATTTTTGCACCCCACAACAGGAAAAAAAATAATTCTGAAGAAATAAAATAAGAGTATAATCCCCAGAACAGACAGTGCTAGGGGACAACAGCATCGTCTGTGTGCCCTAGACACCACAGTATTGTTCATTTAACGTTAAATTATGTTTATGTGAGAATTCTGTAGAAGAAACTGCACTTTACATTTGCCAGAAATTAAGGAAAGCAAAGGCATAGCCTTATTTTTGCTTACAAGAGTATTTTAACTATTGGGCTCTAGTAGGATGTCATCGTTCTATCTATGACCACAAGCTCTACTCCAAAAAACCTTTCTGGAAAAAAAAAATTCACTTCTGAAACTCAGGTTCTGTGAACCAGTAATTCTCTGTGAAAAAGCATTGAGTTTTAAAATTCTTAACTTGCTTTACATTTTTTTCCACTTCCTTTTCAGAAGTTCAGCTACTTTGCAATGCAGAGAAAGACAGACACAGACTCTGGACTTCCCATTCAGCTAAATAAGAATCATGGAGTTAAACAGTCTTCAATACTGTGAAATAACCAGATTACACAGTGCCTTGATTCACTGAAGAAGTCAGATAAACCTCTTTCACAGATATGAGGTGATATCAGGGCACTTGGCCTCCGACTGTTAAAATCTAAGTTTACATGTTTAATAGAGCTGCCTGCGTCAAGCAGTGCAGCTCATTTAGCTGTAGACACCCTAAACACTAATTTAGCTGCTAACTTTGTTGTAATGGTAACTTTGGGAAGTAACACCTGCCAAGAGTAATTCAGCCACTCAAGTCTGGGAATATACACCTGCAACACAAATAATTTATTATTCTGAATTATGTCCTGTAATATTATTAGATTATAGCCTTAGGTTCTTACTCTGTTGTGACGAATTCTGAAATCATACCTGTCCTGACAGTTTGAAAACTGCTGCTCTCCCATCCTGCAGCCTGGGTTATGATAGAAAGGTTATACAGGTGGCCTGCAGTGAGTCCTGAAAAAGTGTAGGAGGTCACAGGAGGTTCCTGGTGAATCTCATGAACTGGGACATGATTATCCAGTAACACCAGCCTGTAACGATCCACGTGCCCGGAACCAGGAGACCATGATGCATGGATAGTGTCTGTTTTGACACTGACCTGAATGTTCTTCACAGGGGATGGCACTGTTGGAATAAAAATCACATGCTTAAGGCCTAATGGTTATGCCCACAATTTCAGCAATTTCAAACAGCTGTACGTTTGTAATATGTTGAGTTTCTTTAGGGTTAGTGAAAACCCAACCCCAAATTATGTCCAAATGTATCATAACAGCATGCCTCTGTTCTTAGCAAACAACTCAGTCAGAGATTCATGTTTTGTTTATTTCTATATATACTCAATAGATACTTACATATACACATCTTGCCAAGTAGAACAATGATATATATTTGTTAATTTCAAAATGCAGAACTGCAAAGTACTGTAAGTGACTTTATTTAGATGAACTACAGTAAAAGAAGTCCTACCAGTAGATCCATTTATGCGAAGTTCTGGGGTACTCTTGTTGCCAGCAACTGCACTGAGGACAATGTTGTATTTATTCCCAGGGATGAGACTGGAAAAAGTGTTTTCTGGTTTTGAAATTCTTCCTGGTATGAAGACTTCTTGTAACTTTTTCTTATTGTGATCAAATAATACTAGTTTATACAAGTCCACCTTTCCCGGGGAAGGATCCCACTGAACCTGTAAGCTTGTGAGGGTAGTTTTTTCCTTGTTAATTTCAAAACGAGGTGGTGGCAAGGGATCTGTTGTTAAACAAAAAACAGAAAACATATATTAGTATTTCTTAAATGGGTTTTGTCTGAGGTTTTACACAGAGCAGCAAAGAAAACCTTCCAAAACTTTCCCTTTATCATCATCATGCTTTGCAAAAAGTCTTTTTTTTACATCATATAACTGAAACCTGTCTACAGGAGATTCCTGCAGAATTCAGACACATCCCTAGGGTACATGTGTACACTCACACACACACACACACATTCAGAAAAACACTTTCAGCTGTGGATGTATATAACAAGCTTGTAAATCTGCCAATAGTAAAACTGTTAACAACTTTAATAAGAAATGGCAAACATGAAAATCATGCAAAATACACTCAATGCCTCAGTGAAATGTAGCTTTATAGATACAATGGTACCAGCGGCTTTCGTTTCCTAGCACTCTTGCTAAATATTTTATCACCAAAGGGCATGAACATTTCTAGTATTTTTAAGGGAAACAATCCTTTTAGTATTCACTTCAAACAGTTCAAATGGATTCTGATAAAATATGCTTCTGCTCTGCTGTAGTTCTGTTCATATAAATTTACAAAATCCCAAACAGTGCAAGGGGCAAACTTTTAGGAACTATATTTAATTGGAACTACTTCTCTGAAAAACTCTCAGTGTTCATTATGTTGTTTATTACAGAGCTCTCAAGTCAAATCACCAGTAATAATTCTAAAGAGATGGCAAACTGACAAAAATAAAGGCTTCTGGTTGTTTATGTTCTCCAGGAATATTAGTCATTCACAAGACTTCATGTAAATCAAAAGAAATGTATTACATGTTCATGTACTAAGGTACTGACGTTTTAATCTCCCAATAAGGTGAAGCAATTGCATATTAAAAAGGTGTTGTCAAACAAGCCAAAGCAGCGAAATCAAGCATTCACAAGTTGGGAGTTAAAGACTAAATGTATCCCAATAATTTAACAACTGATTTTGGCTTCCACATGAGTATGTTCTGACTAGTCTTGCCTAGCATCAGACACTGAGTATATGGTGCATCCAGGGTAAGAATTGAGGTCTCCATATGAACAGTGCACTAGGCACTGGAGAACAAACCCATTTTTCCAATGCAGTCGTTGCTGCCTGGTTCCCAGAACAAGGCAGACGAAAGAGTGTGCAAATCCCATAATTACAAACTGCACTGCAAAGGCTGAAAGGACAAAATCAAATCTACATCTCCCCCTGCTGAACACAGTGGTAGGAGTTTCATGGGGCTAGTACTCCAAGCCGTTTCCTCTTCAAACAAAGCCTGGATGGCAGAGAGGATTTAATTGCTTCTTACAAAGCTCTGCTGAGAACCAACTGGTGCCAGGTTTTGGTAGTATGCTCTGTTAGTCAAGTAAATTAGGAATTTCAAGGGAATAGCTCTCTCCTTGGAGACATTCAAAGGCTGTCTAGACATAGTCCTGGGCAACTGACTCTAGGTAGCCCTGCTTGAGCAGGGGGCTTGGACCAGATGACTTCCAGAGCTCCTTTCCAACCTCAACCAGTCTGTGACTCTGTGAAAAAACAGGTCTCTGCTTAAATTCAGATTACTACTTTGGATCATGGAGCTGCTAGTGCTCTTCAATAGAAGAGCTGAAAATTAAATTAACAAAATAAATAAATAAAAATAACTATCTTCTTTTATTGACCTCTTTAATAAAATGTAAAACTCATGTCAAACCCAAGCACATCAAGCTTTAGGCTAAATAGTTAAAACTTCACCCAGTTACAGCAATTGAGACAGGAGGTTTTAATGAAAAGTGTCAGGAAATCTGAACAATAGGCTTGACTACCAGCTCCACCTATAATATATACTAAGCCAGTAAAGACTATTATGTTGGCAAAAGTGAATAGTCGGGGTATAAACTTGTTCCTTGAAGGCAATTGTTCTAATCAGAAAGGTCAAACTTTGCGAGTCAGAAGTAAATTCGAGCACTATATATGGTGAGATGCAAAGAGAGCTGAAAAAGTTTTAATTTGACTGATATCAAGAGAACAGTCATGGTAACTCTCAAGAAGTTTAATTCTATGATAAAGTTAGGATAAGGTTGACTACTTGATAGTTCTACAAAAGTAATCCATGCTCTTTCCCAAATCTACAAAAGAAGACACCTCCTACATTTTTAGAAGCGCTTATACTGTCCTGGGCAATCTGACTTCTAAGGTACATTAGCAAAGAAAATAGTTGCGTGCCTAGAAGGTGAAGTTCAGAAATTCAGACTTTATCTAATCTATCTGGTCCAGAAAACAAAACACTCAGTGCTTTGTACATCCGCTAGAACAAAGGAACAATGAGATTGGGAAGTGCCTGGGCTGAAAGAGCCCTGGATGGAAACAAACACTTAAAAAGCCATTTACATTGTTATACAAGTCTCTGCTGGCAACGATACAACACTGACATATCACAGAAATAAAATATTTTCACAAAGATATTTTTATACCATTTGATATTATATGAATTAATGTCTCCTGGTCTACAAAGGAGCCTTCCAGAAGACTTAGCATTGTTTGAATAAGTGTACCTCCATCTTCACTTTTGTGTGCATAGCTGCTATTGATACATTTATAGAAATGATAGATTTGGTTACATCCAATCCTAATGACACGACTCCTAAACACAGTCTGTAGGCACAGAAACATCCCTGCCTTATGCAGAAGAAAAAAAGTAACTGAGATATGTGAGCCTAGGACTGAGTAACAGGGAATTCCTGACTTCCAGTCTCAGCCATCTTCCCACCATAACCATCCATTTTTTCCCCCTAGCTTTCCCTTTTCATAAAACAGTAACACACTTCGCAAGGACTTTTCTGAAGATTAAAAGGGTGATTTCATTGCTCTTATTAAATAAAAATTTTATTTTTTTGGGGAAGATATGCAACCTAGAAAATCTTTAAAACAGGCCACATGGTTATTTATACACTTCCTGTACTCTGCCTTTTGAGACAATGATCACAACCATTACATGATTACGGATTATGGGATTATACAGCCTATAGTCAGAGCCATGTCACAGTAGTTGTTCCTACAGATGGCTAATAAATCAGATTTGTCCCAAATAATTTGAAATTTACAGGAGTGAACACATGGCCATGCCATGCTTCTGGCATTTAGAGAGTTACATACTGCAATGGAAAAATACTCTACCAGACTGTGTCTTAGACAGTAGAGTTTTCAACTTCTTTTCATTAAAATATTTAGCTATTTTTCTGACCAAAATATCCCTGTTAGTTGTCTCAGTATGGGTGGCTTTGATGGGCAGTAAAAAAATTTTGTATCACTACAGTATTTTCGTAGAAAGCAGTGTTCAAAATGGCATTTATAAGCCTATTTTAGAAGATATATTTGAAAGGAGGGGAATTGCCAAGTTGTTTTTCATGACTCTCGAGACCAGAATTGAAATTCAGAAATATAGCGATTTAGGATCTGTTCATATACCATTGTTTTTAACTAGAATTTTAAGTAAAGACCTAGTCATTCACTGAAAATCTGCTACTGAAATACACAGTTATGCTGGTACACAGACATTTGGAGAACTGAGAAATGAAAAGTATTTTATCTGAAATCAAGACAGCCACAACCCTATGATCTTTTGTCATAGAGCAGCTGTCAGTCACAGGAATAGTTTTACTGAGGACAATAAAGAAGGTAACATGGAAGGACCAACAGGTGCATGTGTTGTCCCAACTTTACCGTGTCAAGCAGCATGCTGACTAGTTGCATGGGTTTATGTGGCGGTTTATGCACGTATATTCAAACCCCATAACAAATGGTAAATATTCATCAGAAACAAATATGCAGACTTGTGCCTACTAACATCTGTAATCTCAGGTTTGCAGTGGAAATTTTATCTGTAGCTCAGAGCTGATAAACGGTGTTATCAGCTTCTTCTTCATTTCCTAGTTTACCCAAATAGCACAACTGCCAACAACGTACTTGTGTCTGCATGGCTGGGTATACCCCATGTTCCATAGTGCATGTGGGATTTTGTTTTCCATCTCTTTGGAGGATCTATTTCAGTTCTGCTCTAGAGAATTAAATACTTGCCCTTTTAAACAGATAAACCATAGATCAAAATTTCTTGAATTAAGAGACATAACAGACCCCACTTTAGTGGACTAGTGCAGATTACCGCACAGGTATTCCACACATGATTAGACTCCAGCTCTATGCATCCACAAGTGAAATAGAAGCTGCTTCTCAGAGATTCACAAAGTAGGCTACGTACTTACTCCACCGGAATATCAAACTTGCAAACAACACAGACATAATTTATTGTCTTAACCATGATTTTAATGTGAAATTTGGTACTCAAAAGGCCAAAGTTAGGGATTTGATCCTCTCCAAGCCTTCACATTACAACTGCAACCATAGTACACATTATTCATTGGTTTCACCTTAAGTCTGTAATCAGGACAGATCACACTCAAAATCTAAAAAGATAGTTTGGATTTTATCTAAAAAAGTATTTGGATTTTATGAGCTTTGCTACTCCAGCACTTTCTGTAAAAAACATGATGAAAAGTGAACTCACAGCAAGCAAGAACACATCAAAATTTTAACAGGATCGAATATGAGCAAAACGTGAAAGTTTCTGAACCAGGGACAGAAATCAATCTGCTACTTTCTCTGTATACATTTTTTGTATTAAGACAATGCACGTGTTCAAAACTTCAGTTTGCAAAAGTAAACAGATGAGATGGGATTCCTCTCACTTAACTTCAACCACCTAAACTCCCTGTGCCTGGTCTAACCTAGGGTCCTTTGAGAGTCAAATGAGAAAGCTGGGCACCTCCAAAGGTCAGCTTAGCCCATCTTTCTTAGACAAAGAGCTCAGGAAGGGAACCACACTGAATACCAAGGTCAGACACTGCATTTGTAGATAGCTCAGTTCCGCTACCATTCAAATCAGTAGGAAATTTGTTTACAATATGGCTGAAAATATTGCTCATACATCCATACTCAAAGGACAGTTTCCAGGAACATGTGCCTATGGATGATCATAAAACAACACTCCTGACATCAAGTTACAAAGGAACAGGTGAAAAACTTTCCAGAAATATGGTTTTAAATGCTGCCCCTAGTGGAAACATACAGAGGAATAATCCTCTCCCATTCTGCATTGAAATGCACAGTATGACAGTACAGCATGGGTTGTTGACAGGCATAATAAACCCTATGTACACTTTAGAAAAAAAATTTTCCAGATTTTGGAGCTAATTGTGTATTTTGAACATGATCAAGCAAAGAAATGGATGTAACTGAATCAAGGGAAGCAAGGAAGCACAGAGCAATCTTAGCTGTCTTTGCAGGAAACCTTCATGGTCCCCCTATTCTTATTTCATGCTTTTGACTGATATCTGCTATCCAAAATCCAAAGATAAACCTCACTTCAACTACGGTCCACTAATTTCAACTTAAACTTCAATCAGTATTTCTTCTCTGAAGTCAGATACATAATATGACTACAATGAGCAGTTGCTTCCAATCACTTCTACCATCCTGTGGTCTTGTAAAATCTATTTACTTATAAAAAAGTCATAAATGACATGTACAAGTTGCCATCAAAATGATTATGCGTTAATCAAAGTGCAGTCTAAAGTGGTATCTTTTTGCCTACTTCTACGCAAGTGTTCAATCATAGATCCCTACTATCCACTGATGATGGTGATTTATACCAGTCACTCTGATAATGGTTAATCAATATTAAAAACAGTTCTCATGGTGCATGACACTGACTTAAATCACCGCCTACATAGAAAATATTACTCATTTTTACTAAGGAACATGACTTATGTTTACCGTGCAGCTATCACACCAGCGCACTTGTCACTAGACTTCTTTTAACTTGAATTTCCAAAGCAAATTAATGGAGGGTATTTAATGCATCTGTCTGGCTAGTGGGAAAAGGGTCTGACAGTAAGTGACACCTCTGAACCAGTAATTGTTAAGTATTTGTCTGCTGTGATCTTCAAAGCTATCGCTGCAAAGAACCACTCTGAAGCAAAGACTTTAGAAGCAAATCAGGGAGGCATTTAATGATGGACCTCATTTAAGACACCTCTGTTTTGAGTCTTGTGTTACCACCAGTCAGAGATGAGACAATACTGCGTTTCATCATATGTAATAAAACACTAATACAGGTAGAAAGAGTCCGGTCCTGTCACTGCAGTCAATGGCTCTATGTTGTTCCCTGTTTCGCCGCTGAGTTGTTCACATGCACACACAAACACACGGGCAGAAAGGGGGTTTTCCTTGGCCGTGCTCTCGAAGGCTGCTGGCATGTTTCTGCAGCCAGTCATGGATGTCACATTGCAAGTGCTCTGCACACAACTGTACCTCCTAACACCTCACTGGTTTTATTCAAGGAAAACATACAAGCAAGAAGGTTCAGCCTTACTTTCTGACTGTTAAACTCTGGTTAGACAGAATAAATGTAGAGAAATGGGCTGAAACAGTACGCTATCCTTCAACAGCACCTACCTGCCAAGAAACAGACTGCATTTTAAACACAGTAGATAAGCTGTCACCAGAGGAACTATAAAGCCATTAACAGGTTTGCATGAGCACAGGAATACTTCTTTAAGTATTCTGCTAGATGACAGTTTAAGGGAGCGGCAGAAACATATGCCCGGTGCTGACCTAGTCGCTGCACAGCATCTTCTCCTTTCAAGCCTGCTGGGTTAACTTTAGGCAGTGGGGTAAAGAGACCCCAAACACAGGGTAGCTACCTTCAGCAAACGCGGTAGGTTCACAGTAGCTGTAAATGCATCACCCTCTTACAGCCGG
The DNA here is from genome assembly GCA_020800305.1 of Porphyrio hochstetteri. Lineage (NCBI taxonomy): Eukaryota > Metazoa > Chordata > Aves > Gruiformes > Rallidae > Porphyrio > Porphyrio hochstetteri. Next base: position 30,006,173 of record CM036905.1, on the reverse strand, counting down.
CTGAAGCGAGGGCATGGGAAGGAAAAAGCCCGGCGTCCCTGCCAGCTCCCAAGCACCTGCCGTGCCGCGCTCCGCCCGTACCTGTCTGCACGGAGATGTTGACAGCCTCCCCGCCGGCGAGCGGCTCGATGCGGAGGTGGTACCAAGTCCCGGCCTCCAGGCCCCGCAGGGTGCAGCCGTAGGAGCCGTTGTCCGTGGGGGCGGGCTGGCAGCCGGCCGCCTCTCCGTCCTCGGAGCGCCCGGTCAGGCTGAAGTTGCAGGCGCGGCCCGCGGCGCCCCACCGCAGCTGGACGCTCTGCCCGGCGACCCGCCGCTCCGTCAGGTTGGCGCTGCATCCCGCCGCCTCCCTCGGCGCGGCCTGCGGAGACCGGGTACAAACTGTGAGAGAGCCGACGGGCTCCGCCTGCCGCCGGGACCCCCCTGGGCTCACCCCCCCAACCTCGTCCCCGCTGCGACCGGTGACGGTGCGGGACAAACGCCGCTGCGCCGCCCGAGCTCGGCTGGGACCTGCGAGGGGCGAACCCCTCACGTCCGTCCCGTCCGCCCCCCCCCGTCCCCCGCTCACCTTGGTCAGGGCCAGCGCCGTCCACAGGGCGAATCCCGCTCCATAGCTCAGCATCGCAGACAGTTTTTAACCCCGAAAACCCCCGCGGGGAGGGGAAGAGGGGAAGAGGGGAAGGGAGGCGGCGGGGGTGGGTGTGGGGTAGGGGGATATGAAGAAGCGAAGTGGCCGCGGCGGGCCCTGGGGGCCCACCGCTCCCCCGCCAGGCTCCGCGCGGCGGCCGCCGAGCCCTCTGCCGGGCCGCCCGCTTGCTGCATGCGCTCGGGGCTGCCCCGGCCGCCTCGCCGCCTCCCTGCCACCGGGGTGGGGTGGGGGGGGAACTGCCCGCCGCCCGCCCGCGGCTGAGGAGGAGCGGAGGAGGCGGGGGAGGCGGCCGCCGCTTCCCACGCTGCCATTCTGACCCGGGCTGACTCTGCCGAAGCCCTTCTCGCCAACTTCCGCAATCAAGAGGCGATTTCCTCGCGTCTCGCTGCGGGGGGCGAAGCGCGGAGACCCGAGACCCGCCGCCCCCGCGCCTCCTCTCCCTCGAGGGTCCCGGGGTGCCGCCCCTCGCTCTTTGTGGGTCCCACCTTCCTCCCGGCTCCTCTCCCTCCCCTCCTCTGTTCCTTCCTCGCCGCTTCCTCTTCCCTGTGTCAGCTCTGCCTTGGGACTTCTCTCCCCTCCTTTGTCCTGGCCCTTGGGGGCCCATCGTTTTTCAGGAGGCATGAGTGCTCCCACCTCACACATGCTGCGTCTCACTATACACCCATGAGAGCTTACATCCTTTTGACTTCGTGCCTACCTTATCAGCCACCTTGCGTCATGCCTGCTGTGCCTTGCACCTGCCTTGCAGTATGGCCACCTTGCCTCACATGCCCCATTTCTGCACACCTGTCATCCCCCATGCCCACCTTGTCTCATTCCTGCCTTGCCACATGGCCACCTCACCTTGCGCCTCCCTCACATCATGTCTGCCTTCCCTTGCAATGCCTCCTACCCCTCACGTCTGCTACCAGCCCCATCTTCTCCTCTTGGCCGTTCCAGCTCCTGTGCCCCAAACATTGACATGTTTAAAGACCAGCCAAGACCTCCAAGGCTTCCATCCTCTCCCTGGCCCTGCAGCACCATGACCAGAGCGGTTGCAGCAAGGAGACTCCTGGCAGAGCCCAACGCCAAGCGGCTGCCCACAGCCCCACACGCCGGCAGAGGAGTAGCCTGTCTTTCAGTGGCCAAGTTATCTCAGCTTTTTGCTTTGTTCCACATTGACTTATGTTCTCGAAACAATTCCTTCCCACATCCCCTGAATAACTCCCAAGCTAAAATTACATACACCACAGAAAGCAAGAAAGCCTCCCTGTTTTCAGACCGCACCAAACCAGCTGTGCGCAGCTCCGGATTGGCTGCAGCCATAGCACAGCTCTCCATTTCTGTCATGCATACCCGCTTCCTTCTTGTTTAGGTTTCAGCCTTTTAAATCTCATGTATATGTGTATGTGGGGTGGGATGAGGGAGGAGAAATTAAGCCAGAAGTGTTTTGGACCTTCAGATAAATAGACAACCATCACAGGGTAAATTTGAGATTGCATGGAGGTGGGAAGGGATTTGACATTTACTTTCTTCACATAGGAGTGGCACTTTTGTGCATCTTTCTGTACTGTATGGTGGGATTTTAACTTTTAAAAGCAGCATCTCCAAGCAAATGCACCACTTCCATTTCACTTGCCTCATTTGAGGGAGAAGAAGGTGCTAGCGATTACAGGTGTCAGTCTGTCTTTTAGGAGAACTGATGATGATGATGATGATGAACTTCATGAACATCACCTTAAGTGATGATATAAATATGTGTTGGTTATTGTGCCATTCTCAAACCCATTGCAGAACAAGGTCTGCCTTGGAAGAGATTTTATACATACTTCATGTAAAGGGAGGGAGCATGCCCCAAAACTGCACCATTGATGGAAAACACAAGGTGTATTAATCCTAAACTGGGACTAAAATGACATAGGTGTTTTATCATCAGTTCAAGGTGAGAGAATTTTACAGTGTAAATAAATTAATTTTAAGATGATTGTGATTTTTGGACTTAATATTACAAACATTATAACTCATCAGGATGTTTGGGTTACTTCAAACCTCCCTCTGAAAATGAGAATACTTGGAGTAACCTGCCTTTTCTTGGACAGTGGAGCTCACATTGTAGGTATTTTTAAAAACAAACAAAAAATCAGTGCAAATTTACAAATGCCAGGGAAGAAACTGAACCTATCACAAGGGAAATTTAAAAAAATTTAAAGAAATTTAAAATGTCTGTTTGTCTGTCCAAGCTAAGGTAAGATAAGGTGTGGAGAAAAGGGATGTTGCTGCATCTCAGCATTGCCTATAATTTAGAAGTTCCTGCTTTATTACTCTTCTTGCTATTGTAAAATTTTGAAAACTACTCTGCTATATTAGTAGGAAAGTCCTGGTTTATTAAGGGTTTTGAGACTTCCTCCTCTATGTTATCCATCACAATGCTGCTGTAAGGGTAAGGTCTGAAACAGATGTCTCTGCCAGCACTGGAGTAAGACAGGAGGGGTCCATCATTCACTGGCAGCAATATATTTATATAGAATAGCTAAGATAATGCAAGTAATTATTTCCAGACTGAATAAATTGAATAAATCAGTTTTTAAATCAGCACACAGCCTTTAACACTTACCAATCTGTGTGGCAAGCCAAGAAACTAATTAAAAAAGAAAAAAGAACAACCAAAAAAAAAGAACTGGAAGTGAGTTTTGGGAGTGGCCGGACATGTGTCTAATAGCAGGCTCCAAAGTCCCTTTCAGACACTTTCCCAAGGTTTCCTGACTTCTTTTTTTTAACACCAACCTCTCTCCCTGTCTCTCTAATCAAGAGGAAATGGGCTTTGCATAGCTTTTGTCATGGTTTCAAAGTGCAAGCTGCAGTTTTACTTGAAACCCAAGGCTGATCTAAACTGAATATTTTGTTCAATTGAAGTGTCACAGTTGTTCCCCCCACCCCAAAACGAGTATGCTTACAGCCAAGTAACATCAAGGCTTTACTTCTACAAACAGGAGGACCTGGCCTGGGGGAATGCAGTTCACAGAGGATACTGTCTTCCTAACATAATACTCAGCACTTAGTCTCTGTGTTTTCAAAGTGCCATGTTCAATCCATTTAATCCTTTAAACATCCCTGCTAGTTTGACAGAAATGTTTTTAACTTCACTCTAAAGACAGAAAAATTGGAATACAGCGGCCAAAGATTTTAAGTTTGCGTGTCTAAATTGCTGTGTATAGATTCAACTGTCCAGACCCAGCTGGAGGGTCTAAGGGACAGATATTAATGATGCTTAGAGTGCTTATAGTCAGGATTCTAGTTTGAAAGCTTTGAACTAAGCACCCTGCTCTGTGCAAATCATGTGAACCAGGAGGTAGGAACACAGGAGGCAGTCACTTCAGAGTGCCACTGACAGTGCAATTGAATGCATCCTCAGCAAGTTTGCTGACGACACCAAGCTGTGTGGTGGACACACTGGAGGGTTGCCATCCATAGGGACCGTGACAGGCTTGAGAGGTGGGCCCGTGTGATCTGCATGAAGTTAAACAAGGCCAAGTGCAAGGCCCTGCTCATTGATCAGAGCTATCCTAAGCAGAACTACCGGCTGAATGGCGGCGAACGGCTTGAAAGGGACCCTGAGGAGAAGGACTTGGAGGTGGTGATTGATGTAAAGCTCAACATGTCCTAGCAATGTGTGCCTGCAGACAAGAAAGCCAACTGTGTCCTGGGCTGTACCAAAGCCAGCTTGACCAGCACATCGAGGGAGGTGATTCTGCCCCTCTACTCTGCTTTGGTGAGACCCCACCTGGAATACTGTGTCCAGCTCTGGGGTCCCCAGTACAAGAAGGACATGGAGCTGTTGGAGCGAGTCCAGAGGAGGGCCACAAAGGTGATCAGGGGGTTGGAGCACTCCTCCTGTGAGGGCAGGCTGAGAGAGTTGGGCTTGTTCAGCCTGCAGAAGAGAAGGCTCCAGGGAGTCCTTATTGCAGCCTTTCAATATATAAAAGAGCCTTAGAAGAAAGCTGAAGAAGGACTGTTTACAAGGCCAGGTAGCGATAGAACAAGGGGGCAGTGGCCTTAAGCTGAAGGATGGTAGATTTAGATCTGATATAATGAAGAAATTCTTCCCTGTGAGGGTGGTGAGGCCCTGGCACAGGCTGCCCAGAGAAGCTGTGGCTGCCCCCTCCCTGGCAGTGTTCAAGGCCAGGCTGGATGGGGCCTTGGGGTAACTTGGTCTAGTGGAGGGTGTCCCTGCCCATGGAGGAGGGATGAACTTTGAAGTCCTTTCCAACCCAAACCCATCTGTGATTCTGTGATTTCTCTAGCACTGGTAGGATTATTTAGTAGGAGTGCTGGAGGCAGTTTGGGTAATACCAGGTTATATAGGACATTTCAGTTTGGAGATCAGCATTCTGTACAGGAGTTATGCATACGAACAGAGGGCATCGAGAAATAGGCTCAACCTGCCTACACCAACCCAGAATAATCATTTTACAAGAAATGTCTCCATCAGCTATGGAAGGGGGTGCAGTACGTCCATCATCAGCTTAGTCCCTTCCCCTCATTAACACTAGAACATCAGTGACGGTCCATAAACCTTTGAATTGGTTACTTGGGTCAAATCCATCATCTTTCTCCCTGTCCCTAGTGATGTTGTTTACACCAGATTGTACAGATCGCTCTGTGCACAGCTCTTCCAAATGCAAAACACGTCTTAGTCTCACCCACAGTAACACCGACACCCAAAGTAATAACTGAAACAACATACTTGCTTTCCCCAGTACACTGAGTGCAGTGTGGTCTCCTGGACAAGAAGCCACAGGGAATTCAGGGATTTTCGGTTCTAAACCACTGTGTGTTGATAGCAATACCCATAATGCCCTGCATGCTTTAGCTCTAACTGCCCATGCACATTTTGCCAGCGGTGATTCCGGATTTGCTCTCAGATTGCTTAACTGGGCCTCGCCCACACAGAAAAGGTCAACTGGAACTGTTGCGGAGGTACTGAATGAATGTCCACCGTCAGCTCCCTCTCTGATGGGGCTGGCACCCCTGCTCCCCACCTCTGCCAGGGCTGTTTGTGGTTGGACAGAGCAGAGATCGAGAAGTGGCTGTACCTCCATTCCGCCTTGTGACCAGGGTCAAGGCCTGGATTCCTTGTAAGGCAAGTTAAAGCGTTCAGATTTCATTCACTTTGATACATAAACCATGTATGTAATTTTAGGACTCAAATATCCTAAATGAGGTCAGAAGACACTGTGATTCTTAGAGCATAGCTAGAGCTAGACTTTCATGTCATGCTACAAAACAATGGCAGAGGCAAGGTCAGTGAGAGCAGGTAACCAGGACCCCATGGCTCCTGCCACATCTGTCCATGAGCTTTTCATTGCTCCTCACGTATCCTGAGCATTTCCCTCTAGCTCAGACGTTCTCCCAGTGCATTGTGCACACCAGCATCATACTGTACAAAAGAGGCAGAACATTTTTGCAGCTGTGCTTCTGTGCTCATGAAGAAAGCATCCCATCAAAATAAAGAACAAAGCTTAGTCCTGTTACTGGGTTTTTGGGGTTTTTTTCAGTCCAGCAAACATCCACCTGTAATAGCGATCAGGCTCCACAGAGTGGAGCAGGATTAATAAAAATCAATCAATTATTCTGCCTTACCTCTTCTGTAGTGCTAGAGTATTGAAGAGTCGTGGTTGGACTCCAAGTTTTCTCTGTTACTGCAGATCTTAAGTCAAAGTAGAGGTTTTCTATGAGGTTTTTACTGAAGTGTTCTGTCACGGTTCTGATGAACATTTCTGTGCTACTCTTCAGCAGATTTTCAGGCCCAGAGGTAACAGCGTTTAAAGTGGGGGATGTAGTTCTATTATCCCCTACAGAAGTGTCTACATCTTGGAGATCTAAAGAAAATAAAGGAAAGTAATTAAAAGCAACTCTGCTTTTTTATAAACAATTTTAGCTGCCAATAAATGTAGTTCTACAGTATTTTTTGTTTTCAGTGCAAACGTATTTTGCACCAATACCGAAGTTTGTGCAAAACAAAAGCAGAAAAAATTTTTTTTCCCTGAAAATTTATGTCATTGGTTTTAAATACAGTCCATCAAAATGATTCTGAAGTGAAGAGAAAGGTTGTGCTTTGTCATTAACAGCACAGTGTTTTCATTTGTAGCTTTTTCGCTCGCTTGAGGTTATCACACAGCACACAGCTTCAGCTTTACACAGTCAACCCCTGCCCTTTGTAAGTACATGGGACAGATGTACAGACCTTTTGCTGGTGTAAGTTCAAAATATGGCTTTGTTGAAGATAATTTTTCAAGATAATTTGTTCAAGATCATTTTTTTTGTTCAAGATAATATTTGTTCCAAGCAAGTTCCTTGTGCCCACATGGGACATTCCTCTTGCATTTTTAACTCAGTCCCATGCAGAGATCGTGCTAACCCCTGAGTGCTGTCTTTCCGAGGTTCAGTTAACAATCGTATCAGTTAACTGAAGTGTCTGCAAATATAATGGTGGATTTGCTTTTTTAGTCACGTATGCTTCGGAGAATGCCAAAGTTGCAATTAGAGCGCAGGAAAGATTTTACTACACATTTTTCCTCCACATTTTCATGGCTCTTCCTCCCCATTGGTATGTATTTAATATCCTTTCTTTGTGGCTGTGAGGGCAGGGTTCAAGCTGTGGTGGCCTTCACATCTGGTAGCATCACATTTCAGCTAAACGATTGGGATTACTCAGTGGCCCCTTCTCCTCACCAAAAGCTGCCCTGCCGTTGCTGGAGTACAGCTAGTGTGTATTGGCTCCACGCCCAAGACACTTTGTCTGTCCTTGAACTGGGGTCTCCAGCATGACAGAACCTTGTTTTGCTGCTGAGCCACCGGGCTGGTTGCCATTTATAACAATTTTAGCTTACTAAACCTCTAAAAAACTTTAATGACTGGGTTAAATTGCAGCAGAAGCTTCCAAATGTAATTACTTGGTGTGCAATTATGATGTCTTAGCAGGCCAATGTGTGATTACCTCTTACCCAAAGGATCAGTGTGTGAGGTTCCATGAAGTCGGCATGATGGGGATTTTTGTTATGTGTAAATATGTATGTTAACAAGTTTATATAAATAAACTCACAGTACTCCCATTTACATCCAGAAATAAAAGTGAGATTGTTAAGCCCTTGTAAGTGACACTTTCATGCAAGTCTTTCCTGTGCTCAACAAAACAGTGTGTTCACCTGCTGCTCAGTTTTAGATCCTCTTGAAAAGGATTTGTTTTCTGGAGTGGGTTGATAGCCACATTAAATATTTCCCCTCCTTTTGTCTAACTCTGCTTCTCTGGGAGTAAAAAACTCCAAGTCTCCATTTGATTACCAGAAATCTTGATCAAACATTTTTCCAAATTGAGACACTGAAAACAATACTACAGATCTAGTTTTGCTCTCTCTTCTACATCATGGAATGGTTTCATCGAACCCTCAGGTCTGGTCCAACACTGCATGATCATCCTCATGCTGCTCCATTTGCAGAATCCCCTGCAGAGTGCCTGTGGTGCAGAATCTGTCGCAGTCCTACATCCCATACCTTCATGACCCTCACCAAAAGGAGACGTCAGAGTCTGTCAGGGGCAGCCCTGTGCTCAAGCTGAAATAAACCCACTAGTTGACACAAGTCCAGACTTGGTTTAAATTCCATGTTAGTCATTGTTCCTGCGGTCTCCTGCTAATTGGGGGTCTCTGAATGTCAGTGGTAGGCAACTAGAAATGCTAGCCCAGAGGACTTGGAAAGAGTTAGGCCTGCTGGCTCTGTGCCTCTCAGGTATCTCCAAGTTCAGCAGGAAGTAGAACTTACTGATGGAAAGGTGGCTAAAAAAAAAAAGTACATCTGAGTGGTCAGCAGTTGCTTAGAAAAAAAGCCACTCTATTGGGTTCCTAAATATAGATTTACACACCCAACTTAAAAACACATTAAAAAAAAAAAGGTCTTGGCTTTATTCACAGACAAATAGCAACGCTTTCAACAGGAAGACGTTTGCATTCCAGTGCAATTGTGCTTTAGGAAAGCTGCTGCTCCATAAAAGGGAAGCTGGTGCTGCCAGCGACATTTATGGGACTCAGCAGCCAGGGAATAACCAGCATTCCTGGTGCAGGAGCTGTGGGAGAGCTCGACCCTCCTGGAAGGGAAACACTTGGTCCTCAGAAATATTCCACCAGCCCAAGGAGGTGCCATCAACAAATACTTGGTCATTGCTCAACTCAACCACTCATTAAGCTCAGGGCTAGCTTGGGTTTCCAGCTAAAGGAGCTTTCCCAGCAAAGACTAACAACAGTCTGTTACCTGTAACATATGGATGGAAATGGCTTGTGCATAGCACAATGCCATGATGGAACTTCAGATGTATGTACCTGAGCTTTCCACATATCCTATGTTGGACTGTCTACCCAGGTTCATATCTACCCTCAGTTCAAGAAAATCGTGATCCAGATTTATATTCTCTTTCTAAGGAAAGCCACTATAGTTCTAGCATAAGGACCCTCACAGCCCTTCTTCAATAGCACTCCCTTATAAAAGAAAACTGCCTACTACGAGACACAAGAAAACAGATTTCTACACAACTTGAGTTCCAAATTTTTAAACCGGAAAAAACTCACCTCCTGTCTGGATATCAGTAAAGTACAAAGAAGTCTCCACAGAGGGACTTTTCAGAAGTGCTTAGCATTGTTCTAGCAGTCTCTTTGGAAATCAGTCATTAAGCTGTTCATGGGAACAGAACCGCAGCACTGATACTGCTGCTGATCACCAGTGGCTGAATGATATACAGCGTGTGAACATACCATTGTAATCATCAGTAGCACACCCGGGAGAAATTACAGCACTCTGACTAAGCCTGTATTTCATCCGTGCCTCCATCTGCTCAGCAGCAGGCTGCTTACAAGAAAAGGAAATCCATACGTTTTACATGTATGATGAGCAAGAGCACTGATTCGTTGTCAAGTACTGAGAACCCTACAGTGGTGCCTTCAGACTCAGACAAGGCAGTGTGGTGCAGCTTTCTGAAATGATGCTTTCTGCATCGCATCAATCTGCCTACTGCATTAAGGCAGAGCTTCAGAAAATTTAGGCTGGATTGCCAGTGAAACAGAAATGAATTGGGTATCTATCATATAAGAAGAAAAACCTCTGTAAGGCTGGCAGCAAGACTTGAAACTAGAAGGGTTCATTTTAAGATGCCTGTATGTGCAGGACAAAATGAATTATCTTTTTAGCTGTGTAGCTACGTATAAATGGAGTGTAGAAATAAAACACACACTTCAGATTTCTGTTGTCTGTAGGAGAGTGAGAGAAGGAAAAAAAAATCCACTAAACATCCTTTTTTTGCTGATTGAAGGTAGTCCAATTTTAAAAACTGAAGAAACTATGCCACTTGAAAAAATTTTGCCTCCTCTATCTGAAGTGTTGTAGAAGTTAAAAAACTGGTTGTGTCTTGTGTCAGAGAGGTTACATGTCTCCAAAGTCCAGTCTAATCCAGAGCCGTTCTCGGACTTACTTGTTTTCACCATGCTGAAGTAGCCACTTAAAGGCTTTCATCATCCGTGCAGGCAGAACATCCCAGGTAACTGTAATGATAATACTATATCTCTGTCAGCCTTGTTCTGACACTCTGACACCCCAGCCCACCCTGAAATAGTTTTTTGGTCACTGAAAGATATCTAGACACCATTAACTCCATGGGTTATGTCTCTACTGAGAAAGCTCAGAGCAGTAGCTACTAGTAGCTACTATGTAGACAACGAGGGCTTGGTTGTTACCTAAACATAGTTACCCAGTGGAATCCAACCTGCCCTCTGGCATCTGAAGCATCTGCTCAGGCTCAGGACCTATGGGAGACCTATGCCTTTCTGGGTAGGCAGTCAAGAGGTCACATGGAATATCCTGGAGCATCTCAAATGGCAAAAAGCACCCATGATGAGACAACTGAAAGAAGCCCTTCCTTCAGACACCTGCATTTAGGCACCTAGAAGCTGAAACCCACTCCAGCTTCTACACAGAGATCCAAATAAAATAAAGGGAGAGAACATAATCACGTAAATTACCAGTACAGTTGTCTGGAATGGGGATATTTGTCAGCATTTGCAGCAGAAGATGAAATAGTAAAGCGGGGCTTGCCATCATCCTGATTACTCAGGAAACCCTTCCTATCATTCCATTTTTTCCCTATGAAAGCAGCTCAGCTGATTTTGTTCTATAGTATTTGCACTGTGGCTCACTGAGACTTTGAAAATTTATGAAAACTGAAGACCTGGTCTACACTGCAGTTATGTCTATTTCATTTTACTAAATGTAAAAACACGTTTATCTTTGATCTTCTGTCCTATAATATTGAATTGCATACTAGGACTTGTAATAATGTCCAAGCATCTGACTCTGGTGTATTTCTTTTTCCAGGTGGAGATAAGCAAAAGTGGTCAGGCATGTATTGATTTGACCAAAGAAAGAAGATGATATTTCACAGGTTCACAGAGATGTTGCAAACTCTTTTACTTACAAATTCCTATAAAATAATAATTGTGGGACATAAAAATGGGTTTGAGCAAATGTTTTGGGCTTTTTTTAAGAAAAACATTTTGGATTAGCTCAAAGGAGGAATAAAAATATTGATTTTCACTGTTCTAATTTATCCTAGAGGAATTTGTAAGGGTCACACACACAAAAATCCATCCCATTGTGAGCCTGTGGATGGATTGTTGCGGTTATTACAAGACCTGAAGGTGTGGAAAAATTAAGGTCCAGAGATATTAACACAACTGGAAAAAGGGGTAAGAGTTGCTGCCTTTTTGGTGCTTCTACCAGCATTCTTTTGTACCCTGGCCCTTTCCCAAGAGCACCAAGAAGGTGAACATGTCTCGGAATCATAGAATCATTAGGGTTGGAATCTTTAAGATCATCAAGTCCAACAGTTAATCTAGCATTGCCAAGTGCAACCACCAAACCACATCCCTAAGCACCACATCTACATGTCTTTTAAATACATCCAGGATGGTGACTCGACCACCTGCCTGGGCTGGCTGTTCCAATGACTGACAACATTTTTGGTGAATAATTTTTTTCTTAATACCCAATCTAAACTTCCCCTGGCACAACTTGAAGTTGTTTCCTCTTGTCCTATCACTTGTTACTTGGGAGAAACGATCAACGCCAACCTGGATACAACCACCTTTCAGGTAATTGTGGAGAGCTATAAGGTCTCCTTCCCTCAGCCTCCTTTTCTCCAGGCTAAACAATCCCCAGTTCACTCAAATGTTCCTCTTCAAAGTTGTGCTCTAGACACCTCACCATCTTTGTTGCCCTTATTTTGACTCTCTGGCACCTCAATGTCCTTCTTGTAGTGAGGGGCCTAAAACTGAATACAGTACTTGAGGTGTGACCTCACCAGTGCCAAATACAGGGTGACGATCTCTTCCCTAGTCCTGCTGGCCATGCTGTTTCTGATACAAGCCAGGATGCTGTTTGCCTTCTTGGCCACCTGGACACACTGCTGGCTCATATTTAGCTTGACTGTCAACCAACATTCCCTCGGCTTTTTCTGCTGGACAGCTTTCCAGACACTCTTTCCCAAGCTTGTAGCATTGCACGATATTGTTGTGACCCAAGAGAAGGACCCAGCAATGAGCCCTGTTGAACCTCATACAGTTGGTCTTGGCTCATTGATCCAGCTGTAGAGCCTTCCTGCCCTCAAGCAGATCTTCAAACTTGCTGAGGGTGCACTCAATCCCCTTGTCCAGATCATTGATAAAGATATCAAAGAGATCTGACCCCAGCCTTGGAGAAAACCGCCTGTGACTGGCTGCCAACCAGATTTAACTCCATTCACCACAACTCTTTGGGCCCATCCATCCATCCATCCAGTTTTTAACCAGTGAAGACTCTTCCCTTATGATATGGCAGACGGGAAATGCAGTGCAGAGCATCATATCTCACACCAGTTCTTGTCACCTTCTGCATCCAGACTGCTCTGCAGGCTGCGTGTTAGTCTTTAGACAGCTTGGACTTGTGTCTCCCTGTTTGAAATCATTCTCCACTTAGTTTACAATTTTTTGTCTGCAGTAGTTTTGATGGTTGTTGGTAACATTCAAGGGGCCATGTGGCAATGCCTTAGTTCTCTACTTGTATATTTTATTGAAACTAACCTACCCAGAGCAAAAGAGACTTCTAAGAATTGCTTCCACTACTCAGAAATGACATCAGCCTTAGCGTGTCAGCATCAGCAGTGCTCTGGGTACTTCCCTGACATACAAGAGGAGGGGGGGTTTGTTCTGCAATTGTTATTTGCATGCAACCTTTTTTTCTGTTTTCGGTCATCCTGCCTTGTATCCTTCAGCTCCCCCATGGTTTTTTCCTCCCTGTTTCCATTCCTTTTCCTTCTCCTGGATCCTGGACTTAGAGAAGCTCTGACCTCAACAGGCTGTTAGCGAAAAGAAGTCCTTAGCACTGTAGGGACTATTTCTCTCTCTACCCAGAATCTCCTCGTGAATTTGATGAGCGCTGAAGTCTTGCCATATCAAGGGAGGCTGATACGTCATCGCCCTTCTTCATGTTAGGTATTTCAAACAGATGCCAGATTCAGCCATGAGGACTATCTGCTCTTAGATTTAAAGCTATCTCTGCTAAACAGAGGTAGGGTACATATTTGAACTGATCCCGATTTCCACAAAGAGTCATTTAGGTCAGGATTGTAAGCAAAAATTGTGTATTCAAATACATTTCAGTTGGCTGATTTGAAATCCAAGCTCAGACTTTCTCCATGCTCAAAAAAATTATGCTTGGCATTTGAGTTAGGTTCAGAATAAAAGGTAGTTGCAGTTGTTGGGTTTGGAGCTTGTACTGCATATGGGTTGATAAGTTATTTGGGATGCAGTTCAGTGAGTTAGTTACTCCCTTGCCAAAGTACCGCTATTTTTATGAGTGCTATGAAAACAAAGCATAAATTATATCAAAATATGGTGTTAGTCAGGGGTAGAGAAACAGGCATTTCAGCTCCAAAGACTTTGCTTAGTTTTTACTATCTTAGCTAAATATAGACACAGTATGTTATTTTAAGCTGATCCACTGCTCCTTTCAGTGAAAGTAGACAGATGTGCTTGGAAGACTGGTTTTACACGTTCAACATTGAAAATTGTCATGCACATGGATGTCAAGACGAGCACTGTGTGCATGAGATTTTGTTCTTGTAGTAATTACTATTATTATTTTATCATCATCATAATCACTTTGCACTACTTCAACTCACATATTTTTTTTGTATACCTGGAGTTCTTAGGTATTGAGGATCATAATGTTCTGTTGAGTTCTCACCAGAGCTTCCCAGAACTGTCAAAAAGTAGACAACTGACAGTGTGACTCTGAAAGTGGATTGAAAGGCCTGTCTACAGAGACAATTTCTGGGAAATCAAGGCAAATTCACTTAAAGGACTGAGCATGGTAAATACTTTAATACTCCCTGACCATTTTACTCAGTACTTACTGGTCTTGACTTGCTCCTCCTCTGAGGATGATTAAGAAAAGGATGTAAAGTTACTTTAACTCCGCTAGGCCACACGTCACCCAGCTATCTAAAGAAAATAACACTGCCTGGGTACCTAATATTAACTACTCAAGCCATACTTACCCTACACCCAGGACTTCAAAAGATTCTACCTTTTTAATTCCTAAAATATAGGAGAGGCCTGGAATGGCATCTCAGCCAGTTTTCCATTCCCCAATTCTTAAAGCAGTCCTTTCAGACCTTCTCTCAGGTGAGTAGTCCTGCTGCTGTGAGTAGAGTTCTGCAAGTGCAAATTTGCTGGAAAAAACAATGGTACCCTGCCATACAACAAATGGGAGAAAGAACAAGGTTTTGTTTTAAACATTCTGAAAACTTGGCCATATGCAACTTAATTGAGTCATAAAACAGTTTTTGCAATCCTGTAAAGACAAGAATAAATTGTGTGTTTCCCAGTAAAAAGCAAGAAGAATGTCAAAAGGATTGTCAGGAAGGACTGTCAACAGGACATCAAGGAAAGTGTTACTAAGCAGCATTCAAACCATTCTGCCTTCCATTTTGCTATGGATATGGAAACATATAACCACACAGGTGTATCAACACATCCATAGGTATGTGCACGGACCCACGCACCATAAAGTGCTCTTGCAAGCATTTCTGAGATTTTTGGTTCAGTTCATTATTTTCAGGATTTTGAGTGTTCTCATAAATTTTGCATCTGAGGGCAAAGCAACACTGTGTGAACACGTGAATGTGCAAGCCATATGGCTGTTCTAATCATGCATTTGGGTTAGTCAGAGAAATAACAGTGCACATATTTAATTTTCAGTGTCGTCTTGCTCTTGACAGATCAAATCTGGATTTGTATGATGAGTGGGGAAGCAAAGGACTTGTATGCATCCATATTTTAAAAAATTACTAGGAATTAGTTCCCCAATTCTCTTTAAAAGTGAAAAAGGAACTGACACAAGAATAGTGAGCTGAACTTACATATAAGTTCATTGATCCGAAGACTGGGAGTAGAGAAAAGGAGAGACATCATGAAAATGTAAAATTGCTTAAGAACCCCATCCGTTGTGAGAAAGACAGAACTCATGTCAGCTACTCTTTTTGACTATCAAAAATGGTTTTCTCTATGAATAAAATATCATCATTTTTATCATTAGCATAAAAGAGACATTTTTGTTACCGAAACTTCCTTGAAGGAGTAGCTCACCTTGCTTCGAGCACAGATTTACATAAACAGGTTTTCCCGTCTCGCTGGATTCTAGCTGCATCCACATATGAAGGTATTTCTTACTCTGCTTGGCCATTACCTTCTGACCTTGCTTTGTGAGAAAGAGAGAGCTGTTGACCACCTTCAGGAGCCCATCTTCATTGTGGCAAGTCCACCTGACTGCCTGGGGACAATCAACCATGATGCTGCGAGATGACAGGGCAGAGCGTGTAGAGATGCTCAGGCACTGGTCAGATTTCACATGACGGAGCCTGTCATCTGCTGTCCACTGCCACTGCTGGTTGAGGTTGGTCATATTGCACTTTTCCATAATGACTCCTCTCTTTTCTGAAATGCACTGCTGTTTCTGGACATGGATAATCAGAAACCCTTCTGGAAGAGGAAAATTCCAGAAAAATACAATAGATTACACATCATTATTTAGCAAAAAACCCAAATTAATGAAGATTTAAAATACATCAGCAAATAAATCTCTCTTCTCAATTTCAGTGTGTGGAACTTATCATGACTCCCATGTGTTGAACCTGTTTTAAAAAATCCCCAAATGTACAGCCCCCATGATGCAAATGTTGGTAACGTAAAGACTGAGAATGGAAACAGGAAAATATTGTGGCACCCTGACTTCTGATATAAAAAAACAAAGAAAAGATTAAACTGGATATAAAAGAAACCCCAGAACTATAAACTTTAAATACCAATTCCAAATATCCCACTTCCCCTGCTTGAAAGTGTACCGAGATCTACATGAGCTTTCAGTCTTTTTTCAGTTTTACAACACAGTCATTTTACAATATCATTTGCTGCTTGTAGATTGTTTTGGTAAAAGTCATAGTGTCTCTGAAGAAAACATAGGAGAAGACATTCTCAAATCTGTGTGCCTCTTAGTGCCTGTGCTGTCACAAGAATGGAAGTTCTTTACTGATAGGAAGTACATCTATTTTACTGGATTTATTCCAACGCCTGTAAGCTGTTAGTTTTGTGACCACTCTAATTCACGTTAGATTAGCTCTTTGTGCCACTGCACACCAAAATCAACACCAAACACTCAAATGACGAGTAATTCAATGCATTAATCAAAAAAACCCCAAAGTTACCAGCGTAAAATCCATACTTGTTACAGAACACGGAACTGGATCTTTCAGATGCAGCCTCCCTGCCACCTCTTGTTTCGGTTTTTCTCTTTTTATAATCTCAGTTACTCAAACATTTCCAGCCTTATTAGTTACAGAGTCCTAAACCCAGAATGCGGGTTTATTTCCCCTGGTTAAGGTTTGTCATCCCCCTGTTTTTTACAGACCTGAGTATTTTCTAACTAAGCATCACAGAAAGCTCCTGGTTCTGAAAGCTTCACAAAATACAAATAAAAAACAGGAATCTCCCCTAGGAAGAGCTTGTCCCAAGCTCATCTCCCAGATTATCTAGCAGGAGATCTTAATAGAAAGAAGATGGTATCTTCAGTATAGAAGAAGACAGTTTATTTTCCTTTGGAAAGAAATCTAAACAGAATGGGCTACATTGGCCCTGCCCCCCGTTCCTCTTGTATTAACCCAACCGAAGAAGCGACTTGTTTTTTGTCACCAGCTGCCCTGAAGGGCTCTGCTCGGCGGCAGAAAGAGCAATACAGTGGAGGGGAAGTGGGGAGAGACACTTACCTGAGAATGTCAAGGCGAGACAGGTAGAAACCAGGACGTGAAATAAAGAATCCATTTTCCCTCTAGCAACTCCCCATGCTTCTCTTAAAAAAACCCACCTCAGATAAGTGAAGCGAAGGCTAGGAAGGAAATGTGCCTTCACAGGGGGAAAAAGTCAGTGACGAGCACTTCCTTCTATTCAATTGTTTTGGGGAGTTTTACACCACTTTGTCCTTTCATACGATTCTTCAGAGTTTACTAGTTGCTTTATGTTGGAAAAACAGAAGCAAAAGAGAGAGAGGTTTTTAAACACCCAGGGAACTGAAAGAGATGAAGCTGAATCTCTTCAGACTGGAAGTCTAAAGTAAAGGGTTTATAGTGTAATTCATTGCCTGTGAAATATTATCAGTCTACAGGTGACTTGGCTGGTGCTGAATAAATATATATACTATATTATCCAGGGAACAAACACATATTTTTTGGTGACTATACGGAATCAATCAAAATCTCGATATTGACACTTGTAACCTCACAAGTTCTAAAAGCCAAATGACAAGGGGAAGGAGAGGGGGAAGAGGAGAAGGCAAAGCCCTGAAGTCTGCACTGAGTCTTAAACTCCACCAAGGGATTGAGTGATGCTGCTTTTGCCTTCCCATCAGATGATCTACCTTGCTCCCTGTCAGTGCAACATTGCCTGTGTCCTCTGGATTGGTTCTCCAGTGGTCTGAAGCCATGGTGGAGGCTAGTCATCCAGTTTCTGGGCATACAAGAGTGTGTGGTGCATCAACTACTCTGGGCAAGAACAGAGACTTCAGCAAATATTTTATATCAAGTGTAATTTATTAGCAGTATGAAGCAAAGTCAACATCACTGCATTAAAAACTCATTATACCCTGTAAACAGACCTCCCAGTGCTGTAAGTCAAAATGCCAACTTTGCGTTTCTCTTAAAAACAGATTCGTACTGAACGGTAAAGGAAACAGTCATAGCAGCATTTTCTGTCTCATATAACCTGTCGTGGAACAGTTCATATCACTAAAGGCATCTATCTCTTACTGGAAGAGAGAGCAGATAAACAACATAAGCAAAAAATCCTGTATTAATAAAAGACAGACAAATATTTAAAATCCTTACCATTTAATATATGCTACAAAGTTTCTTTTAAAAGTAAAATGACTTACACAATTTACAAATACACCGGATTCGGGTCTGTAGCAGAAGCATGTTCTAAGACAATCAACAGTATAGGGTAAATACATACATACTGAATAACAGACATTGTGCTCTGCAACTGCTCTGTAAGACCTACAGTAAATACACATTTAATAGTTAATAGTATGAAGAACATATATTTCCATATAAAATATTAACTGCTTTTGAATAGTTTCAAAAACGAGACTTTGAATTTCTTTTATTATCTCATCTTCTTGTTTTTAATCCATAACTGAACACTTGCAATTTTAGCAGCAAGAATATTATGTGGCCAAGAAACAAGCTCACCACATAATCAGTAATAGCACTTTACAGTACAGTTGACAGTCCATTCACAAGACAGTTTGCAAACGTTAAAGCATTTATACACTTGATAAACATTTCTTCTGTGGAAGTTCCAACGTCCACCCAACTGCAGCAGTAGCACATACATACATTCCATATGGCAGATATCAGCATTACAGAATTAAACCCACCTTTAGATATATACGTGAAATCCATGTGTAGTTTCAGTACGGTACCTTCTTTATAAATCATTTTTGGGAAGCTCACAATACATTCATATACAGTAAGGGTCCAGTAATCTCCATACTTTTGCCAAACCGTCCACAATCTCTTCAGAAGTTGGCCTCAGAGCCCCTCTTCCCACTGCAGTAAACTCCTTGAAGAAGCTGCTGGTAGGTAATGAAAGAAATTACCTCAAGAGACTGACATTCGGTTTCACTCCCCTTGGCTTCACTGGACAGCTTCTGCAGAAAGTCTGCTTTCATACAGACTCAGTGCGTGGTGCACAAATTCATACTGTTCGCTGGTCTGAACCATTCCACCCCTGAAAAGGAAACACATTGGAATGAAATCTTCTTTCTGAAGACTGTGACAACCTCTAGTCCCTGCCAACCCAGTGACCACCAGATAATACAAGCCCTTTTCCCCACTTTTGACTGAAGAGTTTGCTTGAGTAAGTGGGAGATTTGCCTGAGCAGAAGTACTTTCTTCATAACTTATGCCAACCACCATATGCTCAGCATGAACCACCATTCCCAGTTCTGTCAGGGTAAGAAGTAGAGAGGAAAACTTCTGGCATCTACATTGTTCAAACCTACATTTCAGACTTAAAACATTCATAGAGCATTTTGCTCTTGGGCAAGAAAGGCCACATACGTGGATGCACCGTTACTACTGATGGAGCAAGGAAGCATTCAGGCCCTGGCCTTTCATTTTCGTCCTTTACTAACAGTGTAACCTTTGGTGACCCACAGATCGCCTGTGCAGAGAACAGCTCTTCCTGTCCTCTTTCTAACGCCTACAACGCATCCTGTCTGAACAGCAGCCACCTAAGAAATTTTACAGCAGTGACTCATTTCAGCACCAACAATACAAAGGAGTTTAACTTGACCATAAAAAGGACTAGCTACAGCCAGCTTGGGTTAGATGCCTACATTTAATACATTGACTTGATAACAATCCTTTTCTCAGGTCTAAGTGTGATGGTCAAGTCCCACATCTCCAGTGCCAGTTGCAGTGTGGTAGGAAGGGGATGATGTCCTACAGGAAGTAGGTGTGATATTTAGTGAGTGGTACCATTCAGCTCTGAAATTAAACCGAGCATCTTTCTAACAGTACTTCCCAGGTCTCACTTCTCATTGAGTGAAGCCTCAAGTTTACTTAATTCCACTTTTATTATCTCATCTGCCAGAGTATTCATAGCTACCTACGCTGCTTCTACAACCAAGCCCCCAGTTCACCCTCAGCATACCCTGGAGCAGCTAGTTACTTTTGCAGGAGAAGGTCTGACAAACCCTCATGTGATCCCTTCAGCCCTTTTATTTAGCTCAGTGCTACTAGATAGTTAAACAGCTGTGGCAGGAAAAACATCATTAAAGTAATAGCTACTTCTTTAAGCAAATGATCAGCTGTCTGTGCTCCTCCAGAGAGCTCAGGCAATTGTAGACCACCTTTTAGTAAGCTGCATGTCTATTATGACATGTTATTCCTAGGAATTAAATCACAGGCCCTTAAACGGTCCCATCAGGTGCAAAACGCAGTAGCCTCTTAACTTTGCCAACAAAGACATCCACAAATTCATAACTCTTGGCTGCCGGCTGCCTTCAGCTGCTCTCCTCTGTGTCTGTCCCCTGCTTGGAGATCGAGTGAGAGTCTAAAGGTGACAGGAGGGCTTTGCTCTGGTCCTCTGTGCTGCCTAGCCTCCTTCCTTCCTCCTCACTGCTGCGTCCTGCCCAGCCCACGCAACCCCTTCCCAGCCAGCTTCCCTCCCTGTCGCCTCCATCAATGTTCCCCCAAGATGTTCTCTAAGGGAGTATGTTTCCCAGGTTAGATCCGCTGTGTGGAAAGGGTGGAGGAAGGTAATTTATCCAGAAAGAAGGACTTGGAAGGAAGGGCAGGTTAAAACGAGTTTGGCTGCGTTAGTCTGTTTGTGGGGGTGATCCTTGCTCCTTCAGTGCTGAAGTAACACAAAATCCCCAAGAAGTCATGTATAAGCCTGGCTAGGGCTGAGCCCAGCACTATTGCACTTGCTCTGTGCTAGCAAGCATAACTGAGATGTTATGATGCTTCTGAACCTTGTATGGGCAAACCTCCCTGTCAGCACATCCCTGTCTGGCACACCCCTGTCAGCTTAGGGGCACCTGGGTCTTATATTTAAACAAGATTCATAGAACCACAACATCACAGACTGGTTTGGGTCAGAAGGGACCTCAAAGAACATCTAGTTCCCTCCTCTAGCCCAGGCTGCCCAAAGCCCCATCCAGCTTGGCCTTGAACACTGCCAGGGAGGCAGCAGTCACAGCCTGTGCCAGGACCTCACCACCCTCACTGTAAAGAACTCTTTCGTTGTATCAGATCTAAATCTACCATCCTTCAGCTTAAGGCCATTGCCCCTTGTTCTATCGCTACCTGGCCTTGTAAACAGTCCTTCTTCAGCTTTCTTCTAAGGCTCTTTTATATATTGAAAGGCTGCAATAAGGACTCCCTGGAGCCTTCTCTTCTGCAGGCTGAACAAGCCCAACTCTCTCAGTCTGTCCTCACAGGAGAAGTGCTCCAACCCCCTGATCACCTTTGTGGCCCTCCTCTGGACTCGCTCCAACAGCTCCATGTCCTTCTTGTACTGGGGACCCCAGAGCTGGACACAGTATTCCAGGTGGGGTCTCACCAAAGCAGAGTAAAGGGGCAGAATCACCTCCCTCAACCTGCTGGTCATGCTGGCTTTGGTACAGCCCAGGACACAGTTGGCTTTCTTGGCTGCAAGCACATATTGCTAGTTCATGTCCAATATCCCCAAGTCCTTCTCCTCTTTGCTCTTGTGCAAGGCTGACATTTAATACCAGGGAATTATCTGTAGCCTTAAGGCATCAATTTGTGTAAGAGGCTGCAACGGAAGAGTATTTCAGGAGGAAATGTGCTTGAGGAGGGAGGTTTCCTGTCCCACGTCCTTAGTGCCCAGGAGGCATGTACCCATAGCTACAGCACCTCTGGGTGTGCAGCCTTCGTCCTCTGCCAACTCACACTGCCCCCAGCTCTCCTGCGAGTGGCTGGGACATCTGCTTCTTTGGTTTGGGATTCTCTGGGGAGATGGGGTGGAGAGAGGTGTGTGCATGTGCTGGGAATAAACAGCCCCCAGTATCTTGAGGGTTTGGGGATCGTGACCAGCTCTGCCTGGGCAGCCATGGGGGGAGGGAAGGGTCTTTTACCCTGCCCTCTGGCTTGCTGCTAGTGCAGCTGGATGCAGTCTGCTCCAGAATGAATTTTATGCAGGGTTTGGGATTATTTTTTTTTTAACCTGAGGCGATTAGTCAAAACACTTAAACAATGAATTGACGCACACTGGAAACTCTTTTCATCCTGTCTGAGGAGCCAAGAGCAAAGCTATTGGACGTCATTCCAAGAATGTGCCTTTAAGGTTAAGAATGTGCAAAGTTTCTTGATATCGCAGTAAGTCTTGAAGATGCCTCACATCAAACATTTCCTGTTTCTGTTGCAGAACATAAAAAATGAGCTGGGAAAAAAAGTGAGCTGAGCAGACCTGAGGGTCTGTCTCTACAAATCCACACCAAACATGGCTGTATCTCCATCCTGGGCCAAGATTTTGAGTGGATGGTCTGTTTCCTCATGTTAGCGCAACACAGACAGTTTCTGCCAGATCCGTTCACCCCTGAACTTGCACTGAACAGCTAAGAAGAAAGTGGCACATTCCCTGCTGGAGCTATATTTTAACCTCTGTTTCCAGGGGAGTTACATAGGCAGTTAATTAATCTGTTTTTCAGAGTAACTTTTTCTGCTGCCTGCAATTTGTTTGGATGCTTGGTTTGGTTCTCACCGAGTGTGCTGGGCAATGAGAATGCTTTGGTAAATCCCTACAGCATCACTCTGAATCCCTCAAGCACAGCTCTTTCTTCTTCTCTCACATCGCTCAGTTCACATTAATAGAAATTTGGCCATGGGCCCAGTAAGAAGTTCACACACAAGTGGACACCATCAAGTGTGTTCATTTCGTCATTAGGTCTGTGTTTGGATGGTGAGGCTCTTAGCATGAGCAAACCTGGCTGGGATCCTAGTGGAGATGAGGTATCAGAGATGAAATATTTAGTGTACCTCTTGGGCAGGTTTTGCTCTCCCAGATGATCAGATAAAACCATCCTTTTCTGCTGAGCTCTCTTTTTTTGTTGTTGTCCTGTGGGGTAAATCTGATGTACAAAGAATAAATTGTAGTTCAGCTACTTGGCAGCATTGTGAGGAAGACAACCTTCCTGCTCTGCTCCATTGTTAATGTTGGCCATGCTGGTAACTGAAGTCCCACACAGTTATTGCCAAAGCCAGGTCTTGCAGGACGTTAAGTTCATTTTGCCAGCTTCATGCCACATGTAATAACCCTGTCTCACATGCTACCTGCCAATAACCACCCTGTCAGGACTGGGAGATCAGGGAAGGTAGACTGATGGAGCACGTCCATGTAACAGTGATAGGTGGCCACTTTATGAACCTGTGATGTGGTTGGGCTGGCAGTGGCTACTGTAGTCTTAGAGTCTGCTAACCTCTGCCTCAGCAGTCCTTGCTATGAACTGACTACCAGGTGAGTGAGACCCTTTCCGCAGTATGGCCAATTAGTAAAGTAAAAATTAGGAAAGTAAAAGAGGTTTTGGTTACTGAGTTTTGCCCAGAAAAATGTCTTTAAAAAAAAACCCCAAACCAATACAGATCTACTTTTTTGTCTCAGGCAATGCCTGAGACTATGAAGAGCCGAGGCACCTTAAGCGACATCTCTGGAGTCTATATAAAACTTGGAAAAATACAGAAATGTGAAAATCACAAGACAACAATGTCTATAATGAGCTTTGTGTCACTGAGACTTCTGTTATGAATGTTTATATTTAGGTCAGATTTCCATCTCTTTCCAAGTTTATCTAGAATACTAATATGCACAAAAAAGTTCGTTAGTCAGATACAGTTGGTGAAATTGTGTTGTCAGTTTTAATGCTGAAAATTTGGATTATTTTTTCTATGGCTGAAATAATGACATAGAAAATGATGCAGCTGAGAGCAGAGTTTGCTTCCACTTCTCCACAGAGTGTAAAAGCAATATGAAAAAGGTTATTTTATAATAGAAACACTAAAACAGGGGAGAACACTACCAACCATTTGCTATGAGATGAACAGATAATCAGACTGGAGTGATGGAAATTTGGAGTTTATAATTTAAAACAGAGTAAACATTTTTCCCTCAGCTCTTCCATCTTTTTTGTTGCTGAGATTTTTAGGTCAGGAAGTCCCCTTGGAGAATTTCACACTCCAAGTGGCTCGTGTCACCCTATAAAGATCACATTACAGTTTCTAGTATGATGAAGGTGTGTGGGAGGGGAAGGCAGAGGAGATGATCCATAAACACGATCAGCTATATGGATTCTGGTCCTTCTGCAATTTGTGGTTCCAGCACCTTTCAGAACTCTGCAGAACACAAAAATCCACTTGACCTAAGCCCTTTTTCAGCATTTGCACCGTTATGGGTTGTGAAGATATTTGCAAGGAGATTACATGACTTGGTACCTACAGCAAGAGAGGAATGAGACTTCTCTGTTCTTGGTACAGCCCTGTTTATTTACTTTATACAAATCCTGTTTCCCTGAGCAGAGTAAGAAAGAAAAATACAACCAAACCAACAGCTTTCATTGTCCAAAATACCCACATCCTCCTTTCCAACACAAATCTCTCTTCAGCCATGGTTTCACAAAACAAAGCACTCTGCAACAATGCTGGCTTACAGTGTTTCTGCTCCCAAGCTGTGAATTCAATCAGGGAATTGATCTGACTTAAGAAAACCCTGCAACAAACGCCTTGCTGTTTTCTTTAGCTGGGTGGTTGGCCAACCCAATTCAAAAGGACCCCCAGCACAGTGGAGGGAATAGCAACACCACCAGATTTGGCTCTCCCCTCTGCGTAAAGAAACTACACACTGAGTGAGCCTGGATGTCCCTGTCAACCCACACTCAAAGACTATCCGTTGTCTCCAGATTGGCCCCATCTCTCGTGTTCTGGTGGGATTCTGCAGACAGCAGAAAGCTCCAGGAGAGGAAAAGAGGAGAGCCAAGTGCCCAGAAACCACAGGCTTGCCATCTCAGGAGAATTTAATTCAGTGGAGTCTCACCCAGTTTCACCCGGAAAACAATATTCCTTACTCAGTATCTAATTACAATTGTTGCTTTGAATATTCAGCTAATGCAGTCATAAGAGTCAATGAAAGTGATGGCAGCCACTTCATATAAAGCAACATTCAACTGTGAAAAGGTTTTCTGAATTGTTACTGGATCATTAATGAAGCATTTCAGAACCACTGACTGACACATGGTTCTTCTGGCACTCACCTATCCACTCGTAACTGGCAGACAATGCTCAATGCATCTACAACGCCCTCTTCTTTTAACTGCTGACAACCAATGGCCGTGGCAATGAAACATCCAGTTCTTCCTATACCCGCACTGAAAAGAAGGCAAAATTTGATGGGTGAACAGAGTTCCCAGGTCAAAGTGGGAAACACTAAATAGATATGAAAGCACAAAGAAATACAAAACGTAAAATTGGTAGAACAAACATGTTTCTAGCATGGTTCCTGGGTGCACAACTAACAAGGGTAACCTCTTATACTACTTCAGGGAGAAATGAAAGGGTGCACAGTTCCAGCAGTCCAGTTGTTGTGGGTCATTTGTGAGGCTTACCCATTTCCAGTGTGTGTGCAATTGTACGGTAAGAAGAACAATCATCTCCATTAGCACCACAAAGTTCAAGCATTCTCTGGCTCAGTCCAAGCAGAGGATGGAGATACACACTGAGCTGGGGTAAAAGCCCACATAAAGGCAAAAATCAACGGGGCTTTATGTTTGAAGCCCTCAAAGCATACAGGGTTTCTGCTAAACATACCATGAAAGTAAACAGGACCTAGAAGCATGCTGATGAAGTTAACTCCCTCTCCTGTGATTTTTCAGGAGGGAAAAAGGATTTGGTGCTGTAACTCTCCAGCTTTTCTTGATGGCTGCTTAGAAACAGCCTATTTGGCATTAGTTTTATTATTAGTTTTGGACCTCCAAAACTTTTGAGAATCTCTGCCCCACTCTGCTTCTTGCTTAAGTAATGTGGAATTCAGTGCAGCTCATCCCTGTCATGCTGCCTGGCAGGAAAATGTAAGAAAATTCTTAAAACATGGAGTCAGGGGTCCAGATCTCTACGCCTGGCTTTATAGTAAATACTTAAGCATCAGCACTTGGTGCCTTGCTTTCTTCATCTCTGGGTATGAATGCTACCTACCTCATAAAAGCACTGCAAGAGTTATTTAAATTAATACCAGGAAGAATATGTTGAGTGTCTCAGATAGAGGCTTGATATATGTGAGTGCAAAGTGTTACCAGGAGTACGTCCATTTGCCACAGCTGAAACAAATCACAGCCTGCTCCCCACAGAATGAGAGCTAGGAGAGCTTTAGAGAATCAAGGGCCCTCCCATCTGGAAGTGAAAATGTCCAAGAGGACTCAGCAAATTAAATATATGAGAATGTCCAAGCCAACCATGAAGGGATAACAAGATGTAAAACTGGGTCGAGTGAGCTGAAGATCCTAAGTTGACAGCCTGTCTCCTTGGGCATCGATATCTATGGGATAAATGTATCCAACTGGAGAAGGACATAGTTTATAAAGAGGGATTTGGAGAAAGAAATCCAATGCACACCCCCATTCTCTTCCTTAAATATTTTGAAACCCTTGAAAGTGGGGCTAACAAGTTTAAACAATTCAGATGTAAGTGAAGCTGGCTATAATGAAGGGTTCATTTTTTCCTTTTTTTTGGGGTGGATTAAGTGTTCTTGGACAAGTTTTTAATACGTGTTAAACAAAGAATAGGGTTCTAATGTATTTTCTTCCTCAGCTCAGGCATGCCAGTCCTATCTTATTACATAGCTTTATTTCAGGCAGTGCAAGATAAAAATGGCATTGTTCTTCATTTGCCTGGCATTTCTTTCCTGGTATATCTGGAAAATATGGAGAGCTGTTATCTTTGAAGTGTTTTCAAGCACCTAAACCTGTTTTTTATATAATTTTTCAAAAATTATATATATTTCTATTATATATTTTTCTATTTTTCCTTTTATTTAGAAGTTTAAGGTGTAGTAGCATATTTGTAATGACTGTGGTCTGTTAATTGGGAGTGTGGAAAATTGGTATATTGTGATTAAGAGATGAAGGCAGTATGCTTTTTATAGAATATGTTCATGCACTAGCTGATGAGGAAAGAAAAGCAGAAACTTCCATCAATAACTATAAAAGTGTCAAGTTTCTGGGCATGAAAATTTTATCCCTTATTCTCATTTAAGAAACTCTAACAAGTCCTCCAATATGCCAAATTGTTGGTTCTTTGTAATCCAGATTCTCAGGCAACTTGGTTTCATTGACTAAATGGAGCTAAATTTGTTTTACATTTGCATAATATATTTCTGTATTCTAATCCATCCTTATTGATTTAATTTAAATAAAACAAATCTTTTCCCTGTGTATTTGAAATCCCTCAATTAAAACCTGCATTTGATCCCAGACCACCTACTTGCCATTAAGCACAAGCCTATTATGATATACCAACTACACATCCAATGGCCAGATTAAGCAGATATTTTCCATATTTACCACATGCTTTCAATAAGTGTCATGAGAGAGAAGACACATACCTTCCTAGAGGATGCCACTATAAAGATTGGGAAGAACTTACAACTTTCTTTGGAAATCTGTGTCCTTGGGGGGGGGGGAGTGTGTGTGTGTGTGTGTGTCTATGTGCGTCTGCTGATTTCAAGGCTGTGGGTGTGTAATCAGATCTGCTGATTTCAAGGACCAAATAAAACTTTTTGTCTTTTTCCTATTCTTTTGAAGAATAGGAGCTACTTTGCTAAAATAAGTCAAGTCCATCTTACACCTTGAATCCTGAAAGGGCTCATCACTGAAGTGTGTAAGATAGCACCCTATGCTCACAGGCTACAAAAAGATGTACAAAAAACCCCTGAATTACCTTTTTTTTCACTTGTGTCATATTAAGAATTTTTAAAAGCATTTCTGCTTTGGATTAGGGATCATTGTTTGAGTGGGCACTGTGATGCTCCTCTGGAAATAACTGAGAATTGTGCATTTGTATCTAAGGTCCAAATGGAAAGTGCACACAGGCTTTCTAGAACCTGGATGACCTCATCTCCAACTCAGATTAACAGGGAAGAAACTACCTGACTAGAAAATGGAGTGTGAGTGAGTTTACTCATTTTGAGGCCATAGTGTAGTGAGTTTACAGATAGCTGAGTTATTACTGAAGAACTATTAATCACAACTGAGATGATACCTGGGTCTTTAATCATGAATAAATTCCAGTTCATGATTATAGACCTTGGCGTCATATCACTCACCTTGGAAAGACACCCTGTTCTTCTGAAGATCTTCATTACTGAAGATCCTTACTGGAAAAATGGGACTCTCAATAGGCATCCACGGATTTTAGATTATTTAGGGAAACTGCAATTCTTGATAAAAACAGCTGCATAAAATTTGGGAAAGTTCCTTATTCATCACATTCTGTTTTTGCAAAATGATGGGTGGTTCAAATCTGGCTTCCATTTCTCTAAATCTCTTAAGTATGGAGTTGAAAAGAAGTGATTCAAGATGAAAAGTTTTGGTTTTGATGTACTTCTAGGGAAAAAAAATCCCACTATCTCCACTGTGAGAGATGTATCATCACAGTTATAATAAGTAAAGAAAGATTGATTTTTTTTTCCTGTTTTTCTTCACCTACTTCTTTCTACCAATATAATGAATCCAGTACTATTTCATAGTACTTAAACTGAAGCATGAAGCAATGGATCAATATAAAGCAATAAAATGTAATTTGATTAGAAGGACATTCTCTGGTTCATTATGATTTGGGTGAATAGCACCCTGCTCTTGAGTACTGAGTAACGCTTTGCTTGGGAGTATCTAACCAGCTGCCCTTGTGAAAATGTTCACAAATTTTACTACTGATGCGCTTTGCTCTCAAATTTGTACCTGATGCCTGCTGTTCAACATTGCCTTGCTTTACATTTTAGCCAAGCAGTCACAGGGCATTGTGTTTGACTTAGGTATGTAATTATGCAACAAGACTAAAAAGAATGCAAATCATGAATAAGAAAGAAAATCAGCAATTTTTCCAGCTGGTCTTTCAGAAACAGAGTTCATTAGCAGAAATGGATAATGGTTCAGAAACAATTTGCTAGCAACAAGGGAATTCTCTCAAATCCTCAAATACGGACTGAAAAAGTCAATTAGCATGAAGAGTATCTGGGGAATTTTTACTCTTCCCCAAAAATGTTCTTTGTTTAGGAGAACTGTTTGCTGTGATTTGCTGTGGCCTTGCTTTGGGCAGTAATTTCAGAGAAGGATTGCAAAGTACCTGCAGTGCACAACGACGGGCCCTCTGCCAGGTGATTCCACTCTGTCCTCTTCTACATCCAGCATGAGCTGCAGCAGAGGCTGAGCACTGTCGGGGGTCTTGTGGTCCGGCCAGGATGTGTACCAGTAGTGTTTCACACTTTGGGACTGGCTCCCTTGCTGAATAGAACATGAAGATTTTATATGCACACTTGTGGTGAACAATTCTTTTTTATTTCTCTCAATGTTATGGTAAAAAGACAGTAAAAATGTTGAGAGATTTAACAACTTTCTTTTTATTAGACTCGGAGGATGCAATTGCAGGGAACAGGCATGCTTCCAGGGATGCAGTCAGAAGAAGGGTTTGTACACCTGAAAACTTCGCTCTTTTTCCAGCTATGTTAAGTTCTGCTCTGTCCATCTGACTACTTGCTGTGGGAATTGTCAGAGGTCTGTGTTAGACCAGCAATGAGATCTAGAGAGATTCGCTTGATCTGAGCTGCTGAATCTCTAAATTACATGTTTCTGCTGCCTTTTAAGGCTGTGATCATAAGGGTCTGATACTAAAATTACAAACATAAGTTAAAGGTGCAGAAGAACTGCCCTTGTGGCTTAATCAAACATCCCAGTTCATCCAGTTATTCTCTCCAACAGAGGCTGCTGCCACTTATTTGAAAACGCAAAAGGGGTAAATGTGGGCTAGAGCAATTCCTGTTGGACGATATGACTTCTGCCCACTTCTCACTGCCTCTGCTGAAGCACCAAAAAAAGGTTCCCAGTTCATTATTTATTGTAATGATCTGTCAGGGGCAGTGGATGATGCAATCTGGTAGCATGTTAAGTGTAAAATGCGGAGTAACTCACGAGAGGAGCATCTGCCTCTCTACTTTGCACAGTTCATGCTTAGTCAGAACCATGAAAGAATGAAGCTTTCCTTATATACTCCTTACATTTTTAGCTTCTCAAATGGGCTATAGATGAACTCAGCACACAACACGAGCAGTGTATCTTTTTCTGAATGATGCTATGCTATTTCTTGCATTAACTGAAATCCCTTTGCATCGCCTTGGCAATGCTAAAAAGGCCTCGAAGCAAATGCAGTTCAGGAGAGCGAAAGCTGCACTCCTTTTTTGAAGCTCTTTTTTTTTATTGCCACGGTGATACAAAGCAGAAGTACAATAAGTGTTCCACCAGTTTGGTCTTAATTATAACTTGCAGCTGTGAGCTTCGTAGCTCAGTTACTCCTCCTGTAAAAATTTATGCCCTTTAAAGGAAAAAAACACACTTCAACTTCATTTAACATTAAAAAAAAAAAGTTAAGGAACAATTCTTCTCAGGTGCAGACTGTTACCTTTATTGTAAGCTGGCGGACAGTGTAGTTCTCGCATTCTTGCACACTGTTAACAAGGACTTCAACCTTCCCGTAGATTCCTCTTTTTTCTGGCCAATACAGCACACATTTCTGGAAAGCAAACATCAGCAGTCATCAACAAACTGGATCCTGGAGCCATATTCGTATCCAATTTTTACACAGAATACATTTGTCTGGAAAGTTCAGGTGAATTCAGCTGAGGTGCTGCTCACGACAGAAGCATTCCTAAATGAGACACCGTAGGCTTCCCATGACTTAGGCCTCATTTTCAGGATCTGAGTTTTTCAAAATGCATCTCTACCACTGAACACTTTGAGCAGCTGGTTTTATTCTTAAAAGCTGAATGAAGTTCAGCTAAAAGAATTATTTTATGCATTCAAAATGAAAGATTCTTTGTCTAGAACATTCTTAGAATTAAATGTATAAAGTTTACTCTTTCCAAATGGGAGACATTCAGAATTTGTCCTCCCCTCTTTATGTCCTGAGCCCTCATACAACAAAACATTTAAATGTGCTCTTAGATCTTACTGAGTTGAGGGACTTTATGTGCATGTTGAAGTATTTTGCAGAATCTGAGCTATCTACTATATAACCTACTGCAAATTAATGGTAAAAAAATCCATCAGTCTTGCCACAGCTGCACAAATTTATACAAAATCCTTAATGACTCAGCAGTGTACACTATTTCAGTAATGCATCTGTCAAGCACATACTAAAAAGAAGATGAAAGAACAGTATTTACAATATGGACCATTTTATTTCCCCCCTGCAACAGTTTGCTTATCTTCAACTGCAACTTCATATTAATTTCCATTAAAGTATCTCTATAGTCTACCTGAAAGCAAACATCCCTGTTGTATAAATACTTCTCTAAAAATAGCTGTTTATTACCTTAAGAGTATAAGCTGTTTGAAAGCCACATTTTCTGAAATAATGCTGATCACTCTGACTTGTTCATTAAATAAAAAAACCCTCAAAACAACAACAACTCTAACATTTAAAGAAAACTTTCTTTTTCATAGCCAATACACAGGTAAAAAGCAAAAACCACCAAGAGAACAGGCAGTTCTACAGTAATAGGCATCCCAGAAAGAACTTGCTTGTATTTACTCACAAACTCTTTCAAGTATATACACACATATATATATATATATAAGTTGGTAGATATTTACACAGTACCCTACACTATGCAGCAAAATGAAACAGTCCCTTTAATATAATTAATTGCCTTACAGCACAACTCCCAGTAAATCCTGCTAAAAATGATCCAGAAAAAAATACCAGTGAAATTCAAGGCTTTACCACCAGGTGTGATCTTTAAGCTGCGACTCTACTTGATAACCCAATAGCTGATTGAACCGAATCATCTCTGCTGTATAAATACTCTTCTAAAAATAGATGCTCATTACCTTAATAGTATAAGGTGTGAGAAAGCCACATTTTCTGAAATATTGCTGGCCAGTCTGACTGGATTCATTCAAATCCTGTCTTTTGCAGCATTACTCGAACGTCCTAAATTTGCTGTGTCCTCGAAGACATCAAGAATGGCAATAAAATACTCAGAAATTTGTACGAAAAAAAGTGTTCACAAGTTCCACAGTCCCCCCATGTGACACATATAGCTACTATCACACGCCAGATCTGCAGTTCATGCCCCTCCCTGGGAGTGGAGTTTTCAGCGCTAATAGGGGAAAAAGAAAAGTCTAAATACACAATTGTACCCTGACAATCAACAATAGTTGAGTCAACCCCTGAGACTTCTTGATAAATGTGAGCATGCGACACTCACTACAAAGCCTTCAGGCACTCCAGAGGAGTGTTTTTCTTGACTCTTTCCCAGAACTGGAATTGGCAACTTGCGCTGGGTAGACAATGAAATTGGGCTGTTCATTAAAATAACTTTCATTTAACAGCCTGTCTACATTTAGTGAGATACAATGGATTATTTTTAACACAGTCTCCGTGCATCTTTTTTAAATACTCTTTGTTACTGCTTTAAAAAATAGCCTTGAAAATAGAGCTGGGATCAGCTGGTTCAGGCACTTCTTAGAAGACAGATATTTGGGGGAATTAGCAGTTTTTTGAAAGTTAATTGTAATAAAGGGATAAAGATGAAGATGCGAGGGATAAACATATCCACCATACAGAAAATTACACAGAAAATCCCACAACCATTGGCAAAAATAATGAGTAAATTTCCTCAAGGTATTGCTTGAACCTTAGAGAAAATTCCACTGGTCTCAGGAAGATAGAATTTGTATCTGTATAAAAGCTAAACTCAGTGGTTAAGCAGGGTGCTCTCTACCCTCATGTCTGTAATCAGCAAAATTTTATCTCCTACAGTACATATTTGGCCAAGAAGGCCAATGGCATCTAGCTCGTATCAGAAACAGTGTGGCCATAAGGTCCAGGGAAGTGATTGTGCCCCTGTACTCGGCATTGGTGGGGCTGCACCTTGAGTTCTGTGTTCAGTTTTGGACCCCTCACTACAAGAAAGACATCAAGGTCCTGGAACATGTCCAGAGAAGGGCAACCAGGTTGGTGAAGGGTCTGGAGAGCAAACCTTACGAGAAGCAGCTGAGGGAACTGGGTTGTTTAGTCTGGAGAAGAGGAGCTGAGGGGAGACCTTATCACCACCTACAATTACCTGAAAGGAGGTTGTAGAGAGACGGGTGTTGATCCCTTCACCTAAGCAACAGGTGAATGGCCTCAAGTTGTGCCAGGGCAGGTTCAGATTAGACATTAGGAAAAAATTCTTCACCAAAAGGGTTATTGGGCACTGGAACAGGCTGCCCAGGGAGGTGGTTGAGTCACTGACCCTGGATGTATTTAAAAGACAGGTAGATGAGGTTCTTAGGGATATGGTTTAGTAGAGGAACAGGCATGGTTGGACTTGATCTCAAAGGTCTTTTCCAACCTAGCGATTCTGTGATATCAGAAACAAGTAAGACTTCACTTGTTCTTATCATCATGTGTTTCTCCACCTCCACTCATCGTGCTTGTCCTGATTTTGCTCCTTGCTGATCTCTCAGGCTGCATGGTTTCCTTTTCAGCATACTCATCTGTTAGAGCACTTTCTAAATAGGTCAAATATTTTGTGAGCTTGGATTGAACATACAACCCTCTATGCAGTCAGGAAACATGTAACAGTCATGAGCAGGATATTTTAAAAGATGCTTAAGATCAAAAAAAAAAAAAAAAAAAGAAATCCTGACCAACAAGCAAAAACCTGGGAATCTTCTAACTTTCACATGGAAAAATCTCATTTTCCTGCCATCTTTCAAATAGCCCACTCAGATTAATTTCCACTGGTTAGCTTTTTGCTAATAAATGATTATTTACTTCTGATCTGGCACCTGGCCTTTTCAAAAAAATATTAAAAAATCCAACATTCCTGACCTGAACAGGAAGTTTATACAAGAAACAGTATCTCACATGACCTGTAATTGATTTCAGCCTTTGTCCTTCCCCCCTAAGCTGCAGGCTTAAGCTCTTTCCATCGCCTGTCCTGTTTCCTTGCGGGTCCCATCCAGGCCTCCTTGGACCGCTCCTGAGGTGGATCTCCATAACTGAGTAGGGTCTGGCCCTGCTTTAGGCCAGGGCTGGCACCTGCTGTTTGCTGTGGTCGGTCTGTGCACAGGACCATAGGCTTTTTTAACTTGCCAGAAAGTGCTTCAGCTGCAGCCTGATCCCCCAGACAATCCTGCTGAAGGCGCTCTCAGCTGACGGGTTATTTACTTGCTTTACTTTCCCTGGATTTGGACCCTGAACAAAACTGGTTTAACACTTCTCAAATATTTGTAAAGTGGCTTTACTTCAGCTCTACTTTTTCTTTATTTTTCCATATAGCTATGCCAACAAATTTGCACATTAAGTGTCCCAATAACCAGGCCAACACACAACAGTAATGAATAATTACAACGAAGCTTCATTTCCGGAATCCCTTCTTACTCCTGTCCTCTATTTAGTGTCACTACTAACTCAATCATGAGAGGTGTATTTTAAGATGGTTTGCAGGATTTGTCTTCATATACTAAAATCCTCTGTTAGGACCAAATCTTCTTAAGTTTTTCCAAAACCTAAGACATATCTATGGTGCCAATACTCAACTAATAACTAATCTTCAAAGAAGCTTATGTGAATTCTGCAAAAGGTAGGATTTCTGAATTCCCAAATCTACTTTGGTATGCGTAGATAAGAGTAGCTAAAGACCAACTGAGGGAAAAAATTCTACATGAAAAATATTATGAGCTTTAAATAGTGAGTTAACAAGATTGTTGTAGATAATTACTGGCAACAAGATTTACATTAGCCAACAAGATTTACATTATCCAAATCGAATAAACACCCATTGTTAAATGCATCTGTCAGTACTAGTCCTTTCGTGCTATTATTTTCTAAGGCAAACAAAATGTGTTTTATCTAGAAATACATAGCATAACTTCAAAAAACATCTGATAATAGAGATGTCTATAAACTTCTCTGTAAAATTATATAGAAGTCTATAAAATTCTTACATTCCACCTTTTTTGTCTAATTTTTGTCTTGACTCAAATATCATGAATACCTAAAGTTTATATGTTCCTTGTGGATAAAGCTTTGTAAGATTGTGTCCTAAAATTTTACTACAGGATTAGAGATGGTCACCTTCCATGGGTGATGTATCTCATTCTCTTACAGTGGGATGGATCACCCTCTGGAGGTGACTACTGCTCTTCAGTGACCAGGGAAGGCACCTAGATCACTAGGTGAGATGTGTTCTTCCTCATATTAACCCTAAAATTATAGGCTAGAATTCCAGGTTTCTCATCATTTATCCAGGCAGAAGCTCCTTTGCTGTGCACTCTCTTTGCACGGGAAGATTTCCAATTTCTTCGGACATTGTGTAGCTTTGAGGACAGGTTTTACAGACTCTGCTTAAAATTCTCATAGCCTCCATAGTTCCTTCAGTGTTATTCTTTCTTACAAATCATTCTCCTTTTTTGATCAGTTTGAAATATAAAATAAAGAAAATCCAATAATTTAATGCTCCATATTTAATAGTCCAATAATTTAATGCTCCACACTTTTCATACAGCTGAAATTAACATTTTGCTCAGTACTGTAGCTTAGTACTCATATCTTCATATATCTTACAGAAACTGTACTAGAAAGTCAACCATTTTTTCATCTCATGAAAGGAACTAACTTTATAAAAAACTTTATCATCATTTCACACAATTCTTATTGTAAATTCATCACATCAGTATATTGAACTAGGCCACTAACATCCCAAATAATTATGCTAAATAAATTAATTTATTGTTGAGATTATGGTTTTTCATGTGTCTGTCATCAGAGAGCTCCCTCATTATACAGTAATTTATAGATTATAATACATTATAGCTCAAATGGAGGCTGACTGATGTTATACCAACTGAGGAACAGGGCTTATACCTGAGAGTCAGGTTTATTTGTGCAGAGGTGGATGTGGATGAGTGGATGAGTACGCTTCAAATATGAAGGTATTTGTATGTGCATATACTGCAGATGTACCTCCTTGAAAATGATGGAAATAAAGGAGACCACAGAGTAGAGGAAACATTGAGTGCTATTATGCTGAAAAACATCTGTTCTTGCCTTCTCTGTAGAGAGCAACTACTTTAACAGTGAAGTTAATACGCTGAGCACAGCCGTCAGCTAACATGTTTCCTTTTCAATAGCAAGGAAGGTTTCAGGAGAAACCCGGTAGTGGTGGGAAAGTTCCTAAGGTTTCTAGACAGGGCAGGACAGCTTGTGCAAACACAGCCTCTCTTTATAGCCTGGGAACGATTTGAGATTCCCCACCCTTTCTATTAGGAGGAAATTACCACTGCCAGGCCACAACAATGCGGATAAACACCAGCCCCTAGAGCCTGCGTAACTCAGGTAAACACAGGGCTTCCTGACGTGATGGAAACCACTGGGCACTTCTTTCAAGTCATTCTTCTTACACAGTGTCAGATGTGAGTGTTTAAACAGTCAGCATTTCCTCAGTGAAATACTTATTCTTCTGACCAGTTAGGCTGGGGTACGTTTTCAGGAGCAATCTTTTTAATGTAGGCTTCTGGACACTAGTTTGAACAGGCTTGTACAAAATGGCACCTGGTGCAGAAATACATCTCGGGAGATTTTATGGGACCAAACTACTTACACATGGCTTTCTTGAAATCCACTGGATTTCAAAGCGATTTAATATTAGAAGCCCAAACTCACGGTGACAAAGAGCCAAGCAATGGACAAGTATAGAAGAGTTTTTCTACTGAGTCCATATTTAAATGGAGCAGGGAGCTTGAACCTTGGGAACACACTCGGGTCCCTGGATCACTCAGACTGGGAGCTTTTCCTGAATAAACTCTATTTCTCTGTCATCACATGCATCTGAGTTTGAAGCGTGGGTGCGTGAGTGTAGCAGGAATAATATAGTCCTGGTGCTAACCTGGCATGGTGCTGAGACTTGGTTGAGGTACCTACCTGGAGTTGGGAATTGCTACTGAGTCTAGCAGTTCGGACACAACAAAGAAGTCAAGCTCCATTCTGTCTGTCTCTCTCCTGTCCATGAACCCTGTAAACCACTTCTTTAGCATTAAACTTCCAAAGCAGAGCTTTGTGTTGGCCCTCTGCATGGGAGAGTGATTTTCGTTCCTAATGTCTGGCAGCCATAAATATGGACTCTGGCACTATCAGGGAAAGCCTGGCAACAATTTATATGAACACTAAATAAAGCAATTAAAGACATATTTGGGAATCAATCCAAAAGTCACACAATGTATAACAGGCAATTAGATGGGCATTAGCAATTAAAATGCAATTGTCCTCTCTACTTGGTAGTAACATAAAGAGCCATGTATTTCCATTCTGGCTAAGTCCCCCCAAGATACTGGCATTTGTGAGCCCAAACAGTATTTCTGGGATGGTTCAGAAGATTTCTAATATCTGGAATGGATTCAAAACCTGCCACTATAGCAAAGTGCAAACTTCAACCATGTCAGGAAACCTCTAATCATAACATAACAGAGAGGAACAACAAGTACAGAGGTGACCAACAGATAAATGAGGTGTTTCTTAAGAAATTATGAACCCAATGTCACAAACGGAATTCCTTTCTGTCTTTTTAAAATATATCTTTCATGATTGCTACGCAATTGCAGCTGGTGTATTTGGCTACCCCGGCATTACTTTTCACATTTCCCATTACCAGAGTGTTTAAGAGCTGGTTATCCACTAGCTTCATTCCATATCCATTTCTACAGTATGCAGCCATTGGAATAATTTCTCAGTTTGGCTAGTTGTCATACCTCATTTTTTTCTTTCAGCTTTGTGATCATAACAATGACAGGGCTGTCTTCTTGCCAAACCATCTGCCAGAAATCATTCACGGTATTAATCATGGGTCCCTGAGTTGCAATGAAAGCTTTCTCTTTACCGCCATATCCCTGGTTGAGAAACAGACACAAAAATATTTACTTTAAATTCACATGGTAAACCAAAATTGCAGGTGAATGGTCTGAAAAAGCAGAAAAGGGAATCTGAAATTTTAAAAACACCCAACAAATGTTATTTAAACTGAAAGCAGTTATGACCAATAGTAGAGCAGATCAGAAAATTTTCAGTAAAACAGTTTTTCCTCTGGAAACTACTTATTCGATGGACTGAGATGATCCCGAGAATACATCGATTTATCTCACATTTCCCTCCTTACTTGGCTTCTTTTAGCTTAATCTGTTCTCCAAGTTGCTGAGGCTTTCTATCATCCAGTGGTACTTTAATCCATGTTGTATATTGCTGCAGTGTTTACAAGATAGTGTATAGTAAACAAGACACAGGAAAAAAACCCAAACCAACATAAAAAACCCTACAAAACTGGTTCTATGAAGATTCATGACAGGAGAAAAGATTTAAAATATATGAATGTTGTGCATTTTTGCTAAGAGAGAAGTGTTTTTAAGAGACCACATAAGAAGGACAGTATGTCAGTATAGAGAGTCCTGAGACACACAAGTGTATAGGAGGTTAAAGGAATGTTAGGCAAATGATAGGGATGCAGAAGGGAGGGTAAGGCAAGAAGAAATGGGAAAAAAGGACAGATTTCCTTCTTATTTTTTGAGTGAGAGGAACTGGTGAATTTTTGCAGTGATGGGGTGCCTGGCAGTAATGCAGATGTGGAGAGCCTGACGCTGTCTGACAGGGATGAGTGAACAGCTGGAGGTGGTGCAGGAGCCTCTAGCTGTGGGTCTTCTCTTTGGGTGCCTTTCCCCCTAACATCTGTAACTCACTGTGTGGGCCAATGGGACAGATCCTCAGCTGGTATAGACAGTCCTCCTGCTATTCACTTATCTGCCTGAATATATTGTGCCCAAGACAGGTGTCTCAGGATCCCAGAGAGCCTAATGATACTGCACATATGGATGTGGTATTTCATTTCATCACCGGGTTGGATTTTTTCTGCAGTTGCTGACAATTCAGCTGGTGCTAGCTGCAGTAGTAATTGTCGTTATGTTGGCCTGAAGGGCGTTGGCATGGGGAAAAAGGAAACCTCAGAGGACTAAAGTCATGGCCTGGCTTATGGAAGAGTTGATCTCCAAGGAGAACCACTCTGCTTAGTTACATGATGATGTCTTTGTACAAAACACTGAGAGTACAGGAGGCAAAGTAAGGCAGAGTAAGGGGCACTGGGGATGTGGTTGCATATACTCATGTACTGTTAAAATAAGTAATATCTCTATAGAGCTCTGAGACCCAATTTCAGTTGCAACATGGCATTTATTCCAGCTGAGGATCTGGTATATAACTGTGATCCAAGTCTACATTTAATTTTGTGGGTAGAGGAGCACACTCCTAAAACATATGTGAAGTAGTTTCTTGATAGTCTATTCAGCAGACACTGTGTCATGAGTTCAAGAAGACTCTGTGTGTGTGTGCATGTGTGTGTGATCAAGGATTATAACAGAGCTGACAGTTAGAAATAACGCTTGCCAACAGGGTTCATGCCGGTATCACGTAACCATTCAATACAGGAAGCAAACACGTGAACGAGTGTGTGTGATGGTGCACACATGTATATTTAACGCATCTGTTTATGCCTCATTTCACACACTTGTTACAGCATTCATTTAATTACTTAACCAATGATTTCAGGACTATCAATTGATACAGTTATGCATGAAAAATCCATCACCACTGGACTTGTTTGGAGGAACCATACAGCTTATATTGCAGTTGACTCTTTACCAACATATTGGTATCTCTGTCACTATTAAAAGGTAGTCCTATTTTCTTTACTACAAGCACTAGGACAATACTAAATGGTAAATAGTGGGGTAAAGAGATATAGCAATGCATGTGTTTCTTAATGTTTTTAATTAACTATTTGTTAAAAATGTTTTTGTAAGTGCAACAATTTTAGTTCTTCCATGGCTATGTGGGCTTTGTTAGAAACAGTTTATGAAACTAGTTCTATCACACAGACAAAAATATCAGCATGAATCAATTAAGATGGGTAGGAAAAAAATGAGTGGCACTTTGGCAAAATCAGCTATTGACATGGAAAATCAAATATTGTCTCAAAAGCACATGAAGAGCATACATTTACTTACCCTAATGTAGTTAGCATTTATGTAGGTACTCAAGGAGTCAGATGGATTTTTTGGTTTCAAATACACTCTGCTTAGAGGATCTAAGAGCACAAAGAAGATGGAAATTGAAAAGAAAACCCATAATTAGTAGTTTTCTATAGATAATCGAAGACATTGTGACGAAAATACTGTGCTGTTGTTCAGGGTTGACAAGCACGAAAGCATTATCCATTCAATTCTTCCCTCTGCAAAGAACCATCTCATGTAACAGGTACATCTATACTGCACAATACCAGCCTGTGTAGAAGTATCTCAGCAAGTTGTGGACATCAAAACAACACTGTCAGGTCCAGGCAATGTTCAGCAAGGTCTAGTTTTCCTGTGTCAAGCTGACCTGCCTAGACCGCCTCTGAAACCTTGGTCATATCATTGAATGATGCTAGATGATGACTCCAAGTGTTTTGGGTTCATCTTTGATCTTTGCCTGAAGCTGTAGCATTTCAATAAGTCTAGCTGGATTTAAATTAAGAAAAGCTCCCCTGCCTGTGATGAAATCATCGATGTATTTTTATAACAATTTAAGTTCATTATAAGGGGCTGGACTGAGTAATCCATACCCTTCCATTAGTCCAGTGTTCTCATCTGACACAATTTGTGACCACTCATGAGTACTAGACCGGAGACACGATGCCAAAATACAAGAATGTTTTCCTTCATGCTCTTCTGCCCTTCACTGTCTTGGATGATCTAGAATGGAGTGGGGGCCAGTTCTGCTGAGTACAGAAATGGGGGTTACTAAGTCCCTCCTGCAAAGGAAGGTTTTACTTGTTTATTCATGATGATGTGATCCCCCTAAGTAATACCCTTTTGCAATTAAAGCCAGCAAATTCTGAATTACACTGCACGACAGAGAGGGGTAAGGAGAAGCGGAGGGTGGCTGTCTAGGGGCACACTTCTGATTGTCTTCACAATTTTCTGAAAAAAATATTCTACTGGTAACAAAATGACACGGACATATTTCTATACTAAAAAAAAAATTATTATCTTGTGCTGGCAATTTGTTTAAATGATTAATTATAATCAGCAGCTTTTTGACAGTATACATGTATTGATTTGGAAATAGCCTCCGGATAGTTGCTTTGCTTAGAGCAATGTGGGCAATGTGCTCAAAGATACATACGTGGATGCCGAACTGCTGAGTGGTAAGAAAACACTATTTATTATGTGGCCCTGCTGTTTACACAAGAAATATATAATTGATGTGTCTATGCGTAGCAAAACCTGGCATTTTCAGAGCGGATTTTGGATTTCTTTTGTGACTCTTTGTCCTGTTCCTAGGAACAAGATAAAACCTTTAAAAGACAAAGGAAGAGGAGGGATGATCCCAAACATACTCTATGTCCTTTTCCCACGGGAGGTCACAGGAGTGTCTGGGCAGGAGCAGAACCTTTGCAGGACCGAGATTTGTGTTTTCAAAAGTATGTTTCCTACCGGGTGCAGACGGAGGCAGGACTTCTGGTTCAAAGCCTGCGCATGGAAGTGCTGTCCTCTGCGTTAACAGCACGGCGTGAACCCTGCTTAGCTGGGGCTAACATCTCTTTGTACTAGCTTTCCCAACTTTTTCACTTGGAGCTTTTTTGCTTTTTTTCCCCCTGTAACAATATGAGGACAGGAAACCTCTCATTCCTTTTCAGCACAGAGTGATTATTAGCAATTTCCACAAATGCCTCGGGCTACGTGGCCTTGAAAAAACTCCCGCTTCCTCTAGCTCACACAATGCCTCTGACTCCGGCGTAGCCTGACCCCTACCTTAAAAAACCTCTTCCAGGCAGACTCAACATCAAGTCTAATTGCCGTGCCTCGGGATAAATCCCTCTGTTACTGAGAGGCAGCTCCATCGGTTTCACAATTTCTGAGACTTCCTTCCAACTCCAATCAACTAAACAAACACTGCTTCTGAATGGGCATCTTTTAGAAATTAACAGTCCTCATCAGCTAGGAAATAGGTAAGTGCTGTAAACTCAGCTCTGAAAGGGAGAAAACCTGAGAGCTGCTGAAGAGCCAGGGCCACTAAACAATCATGAGACACAAATGGAAGTAATTAGCTTCCTCCTGAATGACAAACACCTTGGAGGTAATAATCTTTTCCTCAAGGATGGCTAAGTCTGGGAGTCTGGAGCTGCGGCAGAAAGACGCAGATGGTGGCTGGGAGGCTGAATTCATCAATGTTTGCAAAGCATCCTGAAACGCAGCGGAGCTGTTAAGCACTTATAATTACCAATAAAAAAAAAGCCTCCCACAATTTTGACTGAGGCAAAATTACTGCTGTTTTCTTCCCTGTACCTAGGAAGTCTGGAATAGCTCTCCCATTGGATTAGAAGCTTCTACCTCAATCTTTAAGAAATTAATGCTGGTCTGAATTTATTAGGCTGGAGGAATAGGAGGCAGTTAAAGGGGCTGTAGCTTGCCCACATGAGACGCCCAGTGCGGGGAACGATCTGGGCACTGCCAGACAGCCTCCCCCATAGACTACCATAGATACTGGAGGTTCATCCACTCCATGAGCTCCCCTTTGTCAGGACGACCCAGGGCTGTATTTGTTGTACGGTTCTATACAGTGTACAACACGCTGTGGTTGTTGTTTTCTTACTTTAAGTTCTTTAGGGCATGGGAACGTACGCGTATGTGGCAATTCCAGGATAAATAATTAGTTACTCCTAGCCCAGTCCTACTTGCCACACCAACAGTAGGAGTGAAATCCCGTGGGAAGTGCTGTCCTTCAGGTGTTTCTATTTTGCTAGCAGAAAAGGAAGCTGAAAATTTTGAGAGACTGACTGCTTTCGCACCTGCGGCCCAAAAGACTGCAAACCTTTCAGATACTGGAGCATTTTGCGATTCATACACGCTCATTTTGCCTGGTTTTTCTTATAAGTGATGATGAAAACTGGTATTATTTGGTGAACATTGTGACATGGAACGCAGAAGAATCATACCAGGTGGCATTCCCAGTCTTCTGCCAGGTGGGGAATAGGCTATTACAC
Source organism: Porphyrio hochstetteri (assembly GCA_020800305.1). Lineage (NCBI taxonomy): Eukaryota > Metazoa > Chordata > Aves > Gruiformes > Rallidae > Porphyrio > Porphyrio hochstetteri. The sequence goes on along the minus strand of CM036905.1, from coordinate 29,963,024 downwards.
TTGCAAATAACAGAACTGCCTCAAAGCACTTCATGTATAAACCACCTGTAAACTATGCATGATTTTCTAATCCCATCCAAATAATTTCCCAGTACTTGCAGTATAATCCAGGATTTCTCAATAGAAAATTTAGCAGAGTTATCATGGTGAGTGCTTCTGCATTTTAAGAACTGCTTCAGCATTAAAAAATACATTTCTATTCATGCAAAGGTAATCTTACATACTGAAAATAAGGTCTGCCTAATATCAATTTAAACTTTTAACTGTGTAGTCTAACTTAGATCAATTATTAGCATACTGGCTATTTACAAATATTATAGATGTTATGATGCTGATGATCACAGTGAGGACTCATTTTGTCAACTCACATGGATATACAAAAGTGCTGTGATGAACCCACATTGAATTCTGCAAAGAATAAACAAGTTTTCTCCTTCTGCTTTGTAAATATGATTTTTTTCTTTAGCCTTTGAAAGCCTGCTGCTGATCCTATTGCCTTGATTAGGGAGCAGGCCTGTGGCAAACATTACCATTTGCAGTCAGAACTGTAGCACAGGGGACCTTGAAAATTCCCATCATCAAGAGAATGGTTTTCCAGCATCTGCCTATAAGCTTGCAAAATGAATTGTTTTCATACAATCACAGAACAGTTTGGATTAGAAGGGACCTCAAAGACCATCTAGACCCAATCCCCTGCCATGGGAAGGACATCCTCCACTAGACCAGGTTGCCCCAAGCCCCATTCAGCCTGGCCAGGGAGGGGGCAGCCACAGCTTCTCTGGGCAGCCTGTGCCAGGGCCTCACCGCCCTCACAGGGAAGAATTTCTTCCGAATGTCTGACCTAAACCTTTCTGAATTTAATAACCTCTTTCTGAATTTATTTGTCCTTTTCTGGAGCCAAGGTCCTGCCGTGAGGAGATATAGCGGGTGGCTGCAGGAGACAGCAAGCAAAGGTGAAGATGTGGAGTAAGAGGATGAGGAGAGAGCAGCGGGGCTGGCGTTGTGCTGCAAGGGCACAAGGGTGGGAGACTGGGAACCTGCTCAGAGGAGTGAGAAGTGCTGTAGGCCGATGGCAGGGGGAATGGAGCTAGAGAGCAGGGTTTAACAGTACCAGTGGGTAAGGGGTGGAGAAACAGTGATTTTAAGGAACAGTTTAGCCACTTGTCTCTGATCCCATACCATCCCCTTGTCAGTTGTGTTAGCATATTATTATAAAGTAAAAAACGCTTGGAAAATTAAAGAGCCATCCTGGTGTTTGCATAAGAGCATTGGCAATGTCATACTGGAACTGAAACACCTTTCACAGAAACGGAAAATTTCCCGCACTTTATAGTTTCCCCTATAGAATAATTTTCATTAGACATTCATTTTATTTCACATGAGTGTGCCTGGCTGGGTAGTACCTGTTAACATGAACCTGGCCTTGTGCACCCTGTCACACAATTCTCTCTTCAAAAACGGGAACATCCTCTACAGCGCAGCGGGTGGAGCTGGCAGGACTGGGCATTTTTAGGAGATAATCCATCAGCTCAAACGTCACTTGTCACCACAGGTGCCCCAATTCAGGAGACGCACCCAGCGCTGGGAATGGAAAAGCTGGCGCAGGCATATGAAGCGGGGGGTTGATATCATCTGAGCAGGAAACCAGGAAGGCTGTTCTATTTAATCACTCAAATCGTTTCCAAACCCTCTCGGACTGGGTGTGGGGTGTGTGAATATTTATTATGAGCATGTGCCTCAATCCTCAAAATATCTTCTTTGAAACAGCTCGGTGCTAACACACAACAGACCTTTTGATTTCTGTCAAAGATGGTTACAAAGTGCCTGTCAGTGAGTAGCTGTGGTGCGCACCGGCAGCGTGCTTGGCCTGAAAATGTGCCTCGGAGTTAGCAGCACGTCCTGGCTAACTGGAGGTGAAAACACAAAGGCATGCTGGTTCTCAAAGCTCATCAGCATCAACCACGGCCCAGCTGTCATGTCCCAATTCAAAACACATGCTGCAGTGAAACAGTACTCATTGCATTTGCAAGGTGTTGCTGAAGGAGAACATGATGGTGGCTGGGGCAGCTTGGGCATGAGATGCTGTGGGAAGGGAGAACTTCCAAAACTCTGCCTGTCAGGTGGAAGGAGGCCCAGCGATATCCTGGCTCCACTGCAGCTGATGGCAAAAGTCCTGCTGTCGTCGAAGGGTCCAAGTCTTCACCCCCTGTGTACATTCTGTTGACACTGGGCCAGACTCTATGGGACGGTGAATTTTCTGATTACTTGGTATAGAACTTGCATTTCTTTACTTTCTCTAGTTCCCTTCAGCACTCCCCCACTGCACTCAGCTGCACACGGCTATTGGTTGCGATAGATGAACTAACCTTGAAGTCAGTGGGAATTATACTGGGCGCTGACGGGAAGCGTCGACTCCACACAATGAGCTGCTTTCCCAGTGACGTATCACATTTCTGAGGCTAATCTAGTGGTTGAAGGCTATCAGTTTTCATTAATTTGACTGCACGCCTTTTGAATGATGTGAACAGATTACAGTGCATGAAGGCTTGCTGAGAGAAATCTTGTCATTTAAATTGTGTGAATTTGCATGACTAATATATAACATAGGCCTACAAAGACATTATAGGCATGAGTAGAAAACAAATTTCTAGTTGATAGGATATGCTGTCATTTGAGATGTATTCTTCATTCCAAACCTAAGCAAAGGGATGTGTTTACCTTTTTCTGTGGGAGTTTCCCCCAATATTTTGAATCACTACACTTCTATCACTTTGGTGATGTCAAAATATTATAAAACAAAACTATTCATGTCTATATTTAGTTCAGTGTTAAAACTTCATCAACGTATTTCGAAGCTGAACACAAACCAAAATTACTAATGAAGGAGAAACAAAGTCTCACAGAAATGTGCATTTTGAAGGAAAACTATTCCACTGAAAAGTTTTCACTTGCCTCTAATTATAACAAAGCAATTATAACTTTGTCAGCAATAAATACTTTGGGCCAACGAAAATACAGAAGCAGTATAGCAAAACAGTAATGAGTTCACAGCAATGGTGAGGCAGCGCTGTGTGATAGTGGTTTTCTTACTGATGTAAACAGATTTCCACAAAGCCACGTGGTGCGTGGAGAAGGAAAACAACACCAGAGGAGCTATGAAGATGGAAGCCCAGTACAGGAAAGGATAGGATGCACTTGTTTTTTTAAGTCTGGGCCATTTAATTTTGGATAGGATCCCAAGTATCTTGATCCAACCAGAACGAGCTCAGTGACTGCAAGACAGTGTGGGTTGTGTGGGAGGCAATGTTGTTGGTCCTCTCATCCTCCAGATCAGAGGAGCTACTGCTAGGAGCAGCAGACCTCTCTCTACCTGACCAGAGAAAACCAGCATGACCTGAGGCTTAATTTCCATACGTTGTTGGGATGTTGACAAAGCATGTATTTCCAGTGAGAGTTCTGTGTTTGTCAGTCCTACAGCACTGGGCTTTTGTTGTCTTGCTACATAGAACATAAAGACATTTATGAATAGGTATGCAACAATCAAAGGTAAGGAATGCTAGATTTTCACAGCAATGCATTCTCAAAGCAGGACTAATGTCATAGTAGGAAATCATGGGCTAACTCACTTACTTGGCAAAATTGTTTTATAGCGGTTTTTAGTTCCATGACTTGGGATGTCAATTTCTTTGGGATCCACAAAATTCATTGGTATTTCCTATAAAAAATAAATTAAATCAGATTGGTGTTTCCAAAGGAGCCATGCAGGAAATTATCACCAGAAGGCCATCTGCTGCTACACAACTGTCTTTTGACATCAAAGTTATTCAGAAAAAAAGTGGTTCCCACCTCAAGCATGTCAACACCCTTCCTTTAATAAACACAGGGAGCTGCATAGGGAAGGGGTGTCTTCCAAGGAACGCTTCTGATGAATTATTAAGAGTAAAATTTTTACAGTATTAGGAGAGAGGTTAAAATACACAATAGCTCTGGAAATGTGGAGTTGAAAGTGCAGGACTATAGCAGAAAAGTGAAACTTTTTACATAATTGGGGGAGGAACTTTCAAAGTAATTAAATATTAATATATGGTAAACATATTTTTTATTCCATGCAAAGCTCTTAACAATGTCAGTCAAAGACCTTATGTGCTTTTTATAGAAACTACTAGAATGAAGTGTCTTAGTCTTTTGCATTCAGTGATTCAGAAGTGGAATAAAAATCTGAAGCTCTTGATTCTCATTTTGATCTTTTAGTGACTGACCCACGTGTTCGTCTTTAAATACACAGATGTGAAAGTAACTGATGTGAGAGTTTTCTTGAAGTTCCAAAAATAAACAAATGATAAACTCCTGATCAATTTAAGAATATTGTTTTTCAAATTCTTTGCCAGTAGGAAAAATAAGAAATCCTCAATTTTTTCATTGACCAAAATATTTCACTTGGTCTGAGGGGGGTGGTGGTGGTGAGAATAATAATTTTGATTTTTGAGGTCCTGAAACATTGTTAGCATCCTTACAGCTGAATTAGAACAACCCTCTGAAAATGGCAAAATTAACATGTAGTGTTTTTTTTCTTGATTATGGAGGAAAATTTACCAACCAAAACAATCTGGAAAAATCACATTTAAAAGATGCTTCACTTAACTCAGGTCTTCATTTTTCACTGTATTTGTTTGGCCAGCACTATTTAAATGATCCTGGGGTAAGCTGGAATTTGATCTTCAGTAAATAATTAAAAGCACGGGCATTGCTAGAGACTTGAAAGCTCCATTGCTGGCCTGGGACATTTATACAAAGAGACAGTGGCACATTAAATAATTTCCTTTTGCAGACAGAGAACAACATGAGGAGCCACAGAAGGTATGTTCCTACCCTATTCAGTGCAAACCTCTTTGACATGCACCATGTCATTTAAGGATTTTCTTGCAAAATCATCTGGTTTTGAATTCCACAGGCCCCAGACTTCGGCACAGATGAGATGCACAGCCACTGTCCTTCCGAACCAAGCTCTGGTCCTGCTCAGCACAACTGGCTGCTGTGTTTTGGTTTGTTTTAGAGGAAAAGGGAGAAGGTTCCTAATAGCTTGCCTGGCTCTGGTATGGGCTGTTAGTGCCTTACACTGGGCTACTGGCTGACCTAGGGGTTCACTGGTTCAGTTCTGGCTTAGGATAAACATCAGTAGCACATGGCTTCTGAACAGTTTCCCTGCTCAACTATATATCAGCTGAGAGTGAGCAACACATTAAGCCTTCCTTTAAAGTGATCTACAGCTGTCATCTACAGAGACTGGACAAAGATGTGTGAGGAAGAGTTCTCGGCCTGCAAAACAAGAGATGGTGGTCAGTGGGGCTCTTGCAGCCGCCTGGCTGTCTCCCTCTTTAGGCCTGCTGAAATTTGAAAATGGTTCATCGGTTGGTGAAGAAATGCCCCCAAGTTGAAAGCTGAAATGCATTTCTCCGGGCCAACAAGGTCAATTAATACTATTAATCACTTACATCCTGTAAAAACTTTTTAGTCAGTAGGCTCTTCCTAGTAGTAAGTACTTGTGGGGCCAAGGACACAGGCAGAGTCTGACAATAAAGTGTGGATCACAGCCACAAAGAAGTCACTTACTCTGAAGTTGGCTATGAAACACCTAGAGATGATTCTGGAAAAAAATTCAGTCTATAAGTGGGATAAGATTCCTAGGAGTTGGGGGGAAACGAGGGGGAAAGTAAGCCCAGCAGATTGCAAGTGGCAGGTACACCTACAAAGTAGCATACAAAGTCTGTAGCTATATAATCAACATATAGAAATTTGCTTTATTAAACATATATACGTAGTATATATAACTAATTACAAATAATGTGCTCAGTAGTGTGCATGCAATTATACGTGCATATGCATATATGCCTTTGCTCATGGGCTACTTCACCTCTTCACCAGCTATTCTGGCTTACATTAGCCTTTAAATGCTACAACTGTTCATACACTCAAAGAGATACGATTTGGGTCTCTGAAAGAATTCAAGAAAATGTGCCGAGATTTACGGAAATTCAGGCAAATGTTCATTGTCCTCATCCCTCCATTTTTAGGAGAACCAACTATCATAGATTTAACAATCCGGCACTTTCCCACGCAGGACTATGTTTTCTGACATTCCAGTATGCCAGGAATAATGATTTTCCCTGTGCTGTCACCAGCTTCAGACGTTCTGGGTTTTTAATTGTAGCAGCTCAGGTTACCAAAGAAGTATATGCTGGGCAATTTATGTTTCTTCCTTCTTGCAAATTAGGTATATTGTCCCAGGGAAAAGTAGCCAAACTCCTTGTCAACATTTTAAAAAATGAGAAAAATAGCTCTTTTTTCTTAATAAGTATCATGGAAAAGTATTTGGATAGCAATTTATTAGCTTTTACAGCTAAAAAATAAAGTTAATGCCCCCTAAATTGTTAATCAGAAAATTAAATATAAATTAAAGAACTGAAAATAGCCCCAAACTACTCAGGTCTGTTTTCCACTGAAAAGAACATTTCTCTACTTTTTGCACACTTGAAAGTAATAATTTTAGTCTCAAGAAAACTGCCTTACTGTATTTCTCTAGCTAGTTGAAACAAGCTGAGTGAGCAGAATGAGTGAGGGTTATATACTGCGTTCTTTGCATGCCTCGAGTTCCTACTAAAGCTATTATCTGCAGCAAGGAAGATATTAAACAGATACCGCTCAACAGTTCATCTTAAAACACATTTTAAAAAATGGTTTAAAAAATGGAAGAGACAAGTCATGATCTTTTCAATAAAATTCTGTGGATATGCTGAATGGCCAAAGTCATGTGGTGCCCCCTCCGAGGGAGAAATAAAAAATGACTTTTGCTCCAAAGCTGTGCAGGGGTGGGGTGTGAGAGGATTTGGGTAAATAGGATTCTACAGGGGTGCCAAATAGTCTGTACAAACTGTCTCCTAACGCGAGGGGTTGAAACACGAGGGGTTTAAAGTTCTATCTTCTGGGTTTCCAAGCTAAGCAGCAGAATGACAGATAACCGATGGCATAACTGGTGATAAAGGCATGCTGGATGCTTATAATTTTTTCCACGTATACTGTCTGACCAATTTTTGGTGAAACAACTGAGGGATTTATCTATCATAAGGAAATGACTTCTACTATAAACCCTGCCTTTTTAAAGGTGAGTAAAAGGACTGCTTTGAGGGATGCAATTATTCATAAGCACTCATCATCTATTCTGTTGACTTACAGGTACAAATTGAGAACAAAATGCAACCCACGGGATCATATGCTCTGGCATCTTTAGTAAGAACTGCTTTCTTTGTATGTCTTTGTTAGACCTGTAGCACGCTCAAGGGGTTTGATAGATCTTCCTGCTCTTCCATGCCTTGTTAGGATACACAGAATCACAGAATCACAGAATAATAAGGTTGGAAAAGACCTTTAAGATCATCGAGTCCAACCATTCACATCCTAAACTAAACCATATCCCTAAGTACTTCATCTACCCTTTTTTTGAACACATCCAGGGAAGGTGACTCAACCACCTCCCTGGGCAGCCTGTTCCAGGCCCTGACAACTCTTTCAGTAAAAACTTTTTTTCTAACATCCAATCTAAACCTGCCCTGGCACAGCTTCATGCCATTCCCCCTTGTCCTGTCACCTGTCACCTGGCTGAAGAGACCATCACCTACCTCTCTATAACCTCCCTTCAGGTAATTGTAGGCGGTGATAAGGTCTCCCCTCAGCCTCCTCTTCTCTAGGCTAAACAGCCCCAGCTCCCTCAGCTGCTCCTCATAGGATTTGCCCTCCAGCCCCTTCACCAGCCTGGTTGCCCTTCTCTGGACTCGCTCCAGGACCTCCATGTCCTTCTGGTAGTGAGAAGCCCAGAACTGGACATAGCACTCGAGGTGTGGCCTCACCAACGCCGAGTACAGGGGCACAGTCACCTCCCTAGACCTACTGGCCACACTGTTTTTGATACAAGCCAAGATGCCATTGGCCTTCTTGGCCGCCTGGGCACACTGCTGACTCATATTCAGCCTGCAGTCAACCAACACCCCCAGGTCCTTCTCTGCCTGACAGCTCTCCAGCCAGTCTCCCCCAAGCCTGTAGCGCTGCATGGGGTTATTATGTCCCATGTGCAGCACTCTACACTTGGCCTGGTTAAACTTCATCCCATTGGATTCAGCCCATTGGTCCAGTCTGTTCAGATCCCTCTGAAGAGCCTCCCTACCCTCAGGCAGATCAACACTTCCTCCTAGTTTAGTGTCATCTGCAAACTTAGTGAGGGAGCATTCAGTCCCTTCGTCGAGATCATTGATAAAGATATTGAACAAGACTGGACCCAGGACTGAGCTCTGGGGGACGCCACTCGTGACCGGCCTCCAGCTGGATTTTGTTCCATTCACCACCACCCTCTGGGCTCGGCCATCCAACCAGTTTTTAACCCAGCTGAGGGTCCACCTGTCCAGGCCAGTGGCAGCCAGTTTCTCAGTCAGAATTCTGCCACTTCCATATGGCACTATTTATTAAATTTGAGCTATTTAGCCAGTCTTAGAAAGCTTTGCTTGCTTAGTTTAATTTGCTAATGAGTTGTAAAAGGTGAAACAGGCTAAGGCTGGGTTGGGTAGTTGTTTCTATTAGGTTTCTTCTCCATGGTGCCCTCTGATAACAGTTGGTACCAAAGCACCTCAGGGAACTGTAAGAATGGGACGGGGGGGTTTTGTGTTGTGTTGCTCACCTGATACTGTTCTGCTTATTATGAAAAAAACATAAATAATCACTTTGCATTCACCTTCTCCTTTGTAGCATGATTTTACAGGCTTCTGTTAGAGCCTCTCACAGTCTTTTCTAGGCAGAAGAGTCCTTGTTTGTTTAGTATCTCCTGATACAGAAGCTGCTCTAGTCTGAGATTATGTTCGCCACACATTTGTATGTGCTTTGAGATGGAGAGATCACAGCAGCATGCAGTTGTAAATACAATATAGTTTTTTCCAATGTCATAAAGTTATTTTCTATATTATTCTATATTATTATCTACTTCTTTTCCCGAGCTTTGTATTTCAGAATCCATCAAAGTATAGAAAACTATTTTATCTGAAATGTATAACATTTCATTTATCAACCTTGACTTTCCTCTGCCTCATCACCATCATAAAATCCTTCTGTAATTTCTTTGAAGTCCATTTTAAATTTTATAAACCTTGGTAATTCCACATCTTTTGCCACCTTACTACTTATTCCCCATCCCAGCTGATTTCAGAGCACCTTGGTCAGTATCAGCTCCAGAACAGATGTGTCTGGGACTACAGTGGTGACTCCTTTTATGCTGAGAAGCAACCGATCCTTCTAACACTTAACTGTGTTGATTATTCCCCACTGTACTGTATTTTTTCATATATCCATTGGCTTTTTTCTTTATTATAATTCTTTCAAATTTCTCAGGTCTAGACATCAGATTTATAGGCCTGTAGTTCTCTGGATCTTTTCTGAAAAACTCCTGGTTCCTCAGCTGCTGGGGCCCGAGTGCTGGGTTACACTTGCCCAGTTAATACAACACAAACTGCATTTATAAACTCCTTTAGGATTCCTGGGTGAATACCAGCTTATTCTGGTGCGTAGCTTTTATCCATTTTATTGATTTGTTCTAGAATCTCCTCCATTAACGTTTCAATATCAGACAGATCCTCCAGCGACCTGTGTGAATACTCCTGGCACAGAGGTAGGAAATTCCCCAGGTTCTCCTGTGGTCTGTGAACACAGATGCAGCAAATCACGCAGTTACTTCTCCCCAAATCCCTTTTCTACACTTCTGATCCTCTATTGATCGTTTGGTACTCTTTGGTAAGCTTCCTGCTTTTGATCTATTTCAAAATGAGGCTATGATTTTTTAAAATCTGACACCCTTTTTTGGCCTGCCTTATTCAGCTTTCACTTCTAACTGGCTTCAGCTTATGCTCTTTTCTATTTCCCTTGTAAAAAGTGTCTCCTCATTCCTGATACTTCTTTCTTCTGGATGTTTGTATTATCAATCGTTTTCAGGTCTTCTTAAAGATGTGTCTGCCCTGACTGAGCTCATCTGCTATCACTTGCTTCTACTTGGCCACTATTTTCATTTTAGATTCTTACCCTTTTTAATATAAAATGCACTTGTAGGAGACTTCATTTGGTTTTTTGGGTCTTTAGTATATTGGGCTTGCTGTACGGAGTGCTTGTTAAAGACATGTTGGGCTGACTCAAGAGCCACTGCTCTCTCTGTGGAGTCCCTGTGAGCTCTAAAAAATCATTTAGAGTGACTAAAAATTCAGTCTTCAAATTACAGACATACGTAATGTTTACATGGGAACAAACCAAGTCTCCAATTATTACTGTGTTTTCTGTCATCACAGCCTTTCTGATCTCTCCAAAACTGTCACTGTGTCACAGTCCTGGCTGTTTGTACTGTAGCTCTAATACAACATTGGAAATGGCATGAAGCTGTGCCAGGGCAGGCTCAGATTAGATGTTAGGGAAAAATTTTCACTGAAAGAGTTTTCAGGGCCTGGAACAGGCTGCCCAGGGAGGTGGTTGTGTCACCATTCCTGGATGTGTTTTAAAAAAGGGTAGATCAGGTACTTAGGGATATGGTTTAGCATGGGACAGAACAGTTGGACTCAATGATCTTAAAGGCCTTTTCCAACCTTGTAATTCTGTGATTCTGTGATTTATCCCATCTATGAATGATACTTCAAACTGAGAGGAACCAGTGTTAGCCATGGATATAAAGCGACCTACTTATCTGTCTTTCGTGCACAAAAATAAAACATAAACCAACTCTTTGGGTCAACGTCATCTGCCCTTCAGAAATTATTTGTACCTTAATACTAAAGCGTTGCCTGGTTATTTTTCCCCCCACAGTTTCTTTTGTGCCAGTTCTGTCAGAAATCCTCATTTAAAGCTTGTTGTTAAACTCACCATGAATTCTGTCTGAAGCAGATGAGAACATGCGACCGCGTCTCGAAGCTGCTGCCGTGTCAGGACGCGGCCGGCTGACTGCAGGTATTCCATCGCTACTTTTTCTCGTGGAGTTGGCACAGTGATGAAAGGTTCAACACTTCCCAAACTGCTCATGTCCAGAGTCAGTGAGACGTTGGAGCCTCGTCTGTGTTAGAAAATAATCACAACAGTTATATCAGATCTGTGTGACCGTGAGTCCCATCCTCGTGTGGCTGATCCCGAGTTATTTATGCACCCTATGCTGTCTCTGGGAGATTTGGGTGTGTGAAGACTGCAAGACTGGCTGGTTTCACTGCAAGCACTGGGTGGTCAGAAAATAAAGATTTTACATATTATCCTACGGCTTGAATCTAAGAACTGAATCTAGCACTGTGCTAGGGAGCAACTATTTGGATTATTCTTGTACGTAGAAACTGCTCCCTATATGCTACTTAATCTTTATGGATGTCAAATGTGAAAGCGATATCACATCTTAGTGAGGACGAAATGTTTCATAGGAAAAAAAAAAGGAATATATTTCTAACTAGTACATATAACAACCTGGAAATAAATATCCAGTTATGTCAACTTTATGTTTAAGAATCTACTAAAATTAAATATAAAGAATGGAGGAGGGGACAAAGTGATAAAATCAGTAGAAATAAATGGAAAGGCAGTGCAAACATCCTGGTTATCAAGACAGTGAACAATGTCTCATTTTAGGTAAAAGAGAAGGGAGAGGCAATAAACCAAAATAAATGAGCTGCGTCCCAGAAGGGGAATGGTCACAGACTTGGAGGGGCTATCTGGAAATGACAAACACCTCTTGCAGGAAAATAAAATTCATCATCATTTCACATTTCTACAGGAAGATAAACTTCGATTCAACAACACCTTTGAGCTGTGAAAATACAAGTAAAGCACACTTCTGTGTGCTTGGTAGAAGTGCTACTCTTTTTGTTGCTTTCTCCTAACAGCGCTTCAGAAAACCGTCTTTTTTCATAGTTTCAACCCACTGACCAGAAGTTACCTACTCGACCCTTAACTTTAGCCATATTGATTGCAATAAATCCATGCTCTGTGAATTATGATGACTAAACACGCTTCGTAGGCATTAATCACAGTCTTTGTGTTTACTAATCAGAAATCAATGCTATAAGACCAGTGCTTCAGCTGCCTCTGAATTGGGCTACAGATGCCCCGTTCAGTGACAACATTGCTCACATTGAACCAAGCAGTCATGCACAGATAGAGATATGACAACACACGATCCATTCCTACCTCTGAACGTTATCACCCCTCCTTTAATGCATGCTTACAGGGGAGTTCTTTAAGTTCTTAGTTGCTCTACCATGTTCAGACACATACAACCACAATGTGACACCTCTGTTTCAGCTCTCTCCTAATAGTCACCTGGCCAGATGAGAATAAAACTCTACACCTTGTCCATTTTTAAAATACCATATGTCAGTGATTAAACATTTATTGATTAAGACATTATGTGGTGACTCCAGTTTTCCTGCTAGACCTCCACAGGGCTGGGCACATTTCTTACCAGCAGAATAACTCCCACTGGGCAAGAGTGACCGCATGCCACTCTGGATACTGTTAAGGTACAACTGTCCCTTCTTCACTCATACCACTTATTACTCTAAATATCATATAGACATCATCAGATAGTACCTGTGAGTCAACTACTATTGATAGTGGTGAAAAGCTTTCCTCTAGTCTGCAGCAAAAGTTGCTTGTGTTAACCCTTGTTCTTTACTGCCCTCTCGATACCCCCAGGTTGCCCACTGGTATATGCATGCACAAATACTTCAGAAAATTATTATTTGTCTTTCAGATATTGTGACTCAGTGTTGCTGTTGTACTTTGTGATCTTCCTCTGCCATCAGAATAAATCCTCTTCAGGTCTATTTCTTTCTTCTTTGTAACCATGTTACCATAACACTTTTTTTCTTTGTTGTCGTTCTGACACAACTTTGATGCACTTCCCTTCCTCTTATATAAGTCACTAGATCCTTCAGTAGTTTTCTTTTAAATGAAACCATTTCTATCATGTCAGTCTGCATCAATAGACATTACTTCAGTCAGTCCCTCACCTGTCACTTAGTGAGACACAAAGCAACGATGGCCAAGAGACAAGACCACCTGATGGAATCGATGAATCTCCCATTGTGCCATATTTCCGCCTAGGTGACGGGTGGGTGATAGCAAGAGCTTTTCTGCCCAGGCCCACAGATGGTAACAGTGAGTCAGCAACAGAAGCAGAGGTGGGAGAGGTGAAGTGGAGCCAAGGCAGCCGCAGACAGCTGGCTGTCTTTGGGGGTATGCGGGGACAATTTCTGTTGGCAGAGGAAGTAGGTGGGGTATGATTCTGCTAATTTTGCTAGCAGGTAGGCAGAAGTGAAGTAACATCCCGAGCAGAAATGACAAGTAACTGACACATGCATAAGGTGCCAGAAGGGTTCTGTGGCTCTCTACACGCCCTGCATCATATTGAAGCTCCAGTCAGCAGTACCAGTGCTTATACCCAAATCCAGAGCCATGATGGCCTGGGAGGTGGGCATGCTGCAAGCCAGCTGCAGTGGACACTCTCTGCCAGACTGTGTGGGACAGTCCTGGCTCTGGTACCTAACCCACCTCCCTGGGGACTGACCCCCACCAGTGGGGGAAGTCAGTCCCTCAGCTCCATGCTGCTTCTCAAGGAAAACATCCCATTAGATTGCTTTCTCACAAAATCCCTCCAGCTAAAGCACCTCATCTGACCACGGCCAGCAATTTATTACGTGGAAAAAAGCAGTCCCTCAAACAGGTGGCTCTGAGGGAGTAAATTGCAAATCCATTCTTCTGAAAACAATCCAGAAATCCACAGACGTAGGCATGCAATGAACCTCTCCGAAACTGTTTAGGCTACCTTTGGTTGAGAAACGGGTAGCGATTTAGACCCAGACATACTTCTGGAAGAGCCTACTGAGATTTCCTAATATAGAGGAAAAGTATTTGCATTGTCCAGTAACAAAGTACAGTGAAAATGTTAATATTTTCTTTGGCTTTTACATTGTTGTAACTGACAATCTTGGCAAAAAGGCCATTTCCTCTCTAACAACAACAAAAAATATACCTGATCTAATTATAACTTCACGTTTACAGCTTTTACCATTTATGGGGATTATTGACGAACACCGGTGTTGAGAATCAAATAACTTACTCTGGAAAGAAGAAGTAAGTTTTAGCTGGATATTTAACACATTAAAAACTACAAGTTGAGTAAAAACTGAACATAGGGCAGAAATTAATAACCTGAAGGAGAGTAGTCTTTTTAGAAAGCTGTAGGAGGAGATAAAATAGATAATAGCTCTAAAGGCAATCCTTCCATAAAAACAGTCATCTCAAAGAATACTTTTAAAGAAGTAAGCTTCACTTAATAAAAAATATTTTAATATTTACATTAGCAATACTATTGACAGCGTTAACATTAATCATGCAGACTTCTTTACTGCATTCAAGAGTGTGCTGAGGAACAGGGTTGAAAACAGGACATTTTGCCTTGTCTTGAAAGATGAGGGAGGGTCTGAACCCATCATGCTCTTGTGTGTCCTAACAGAAGATACTTATAGTCCCAGGTCCTGTTCTGGGCAGCTTGTATTCTCTATATTCCTCCAACAGTTAAATTCTTCACTTTCTGTGGGGAAAAAAAAAAAAAAGAAGAAACCAAGAGTTCTTTTCTCTTTTACTACCTGGGTGAAAAAAGGTTAGGTAGCAAGCCCACCTTTTCTCACCTTATTGGAGGAACTACACAAAGCTGGCCACAGAACAACAAGGAGGTGCCACCTAAAACACAGGCCATTTTTGATAACGATACCTTCTTTCCAGAAGGTTTTGAGTAAAGAAATCACAATCAAACAAATAACACTTCAAGTTAGGCAACTCATTTTTCTTGGAGGTAGACAGATCTATACTCTGACTACATACAGGTATGCTTCCATCTCAAATTAGAATGAAGGAGCAATACAAGTGGTTTTTTCCCTTATCTCTGAATATTTGCAACCCTTTTTTACCTTCTAAAGGTTCTTTTATATTTTTTATGATCTCCTTGTAAATAGTCTGGGCCAAATTAGAGAAGATTTTGTTATGATACGCCTCCCCCAGCATCCCCTTGAGGATGTGTCTTGATGGGGAAGAGCATCATGTGAGAAATCTGAGGAATTGTAAACAGTTGTGACAACATTACATTAAAATCAGCAGGAGACTAACTCTTCCGAAGTCTCACCAGCTGGGACAGACACCTCATCACTGGGTACGTGAATAAGTGCCATCAGGAAACCACTCGTGTCTGTGTATTGTCTAGCATCCCAGAGGGGGTCTTACTACATACTCATGGCCCTCTTTTCAATTGGGTAATAGGAACAAGTCCACTCATGAGAATCCACTGGAGTATTTTAATAAAGCCTTCAGGGAAGCAGATTTTCTTACAGAACATGATTTAAAAAAAAAAAAAAGAAAAAAGAAAAAAGAAAAGAAGATTAATGCAATGTTTGTTTGAAAACTCTCAAAAGGAAGCTCCACCTGTCCACCTTGGAGTGCCACCAGGTTACTAAAGCCTATTAATCATTAGCAAGGTCATTTCCAGGTCTTCTCTGACCCTAAAATTAAGCTATAGCTGGTGATTATGAAAATCCAATTACCCAACACGTTTTCCCAGTTGTTTATTTAAGCTGGGTAATTTCTTTAAATACATGTTCCCATGTTTATTCAGCACTCCTGAAAAATGCAACGCCCAGATTCCCGGTCCTCGGCTTTGCATTCTCTCTAGTGGTTTTGGAAGCGGCAGTGCCGGCTCCTGCCTTCCAAGAGCCATTGCCCTCCGACCCCGGCATTGCAGACGTGGGAGGTGCTTCCTTCTGTGCCCTTGGTCCTCTGTCCCTCTGCCGAGCTTCTGCACGGCCGAGGCAGGAGCTGTGTCAGCCGTGCGGGTGGAAGGAAGCCATTAATTAGTGGGAAGAGCAGCAATGGCTGAGGCTTCTGGGGAGGGAGTATTGCTTTGGGTCCTCAGATCCCACTTGTATCAGGGCTGCTCTCCCTGGGTTTTACTGCAGGGATGACAGGAAAAACACCACGATTCCCCTGTGTGTTTCAGTTCTCTAGTGCTCACAGACTAGGTCTAGACACGGGTCCTGATTCTCTTCCCTTGGCCGGTCCATCTCATCTGCAGAGGCACTGAATTCTGGTGGGTATTGCACCAGGAGGCAATGGCTTCTGCCATGTGATACCCTACTAGTCTCAAACTTCTCCTGCTTATCTAATTTTATGTTTCAGTAGAGTAATTCAAGGAAAAAAAAATGAACAATTGTAAAAGGGAACAAGGGACAAAAATATAGGTCTCAGCTTTCCTGCTGCTTTTAAAAATAGCTGAAAGAAAACACGGTCATGTAAATGAATAAATGTGATGCATTAAGCTGTGGTGGGGTGTGAAAAGTGCAATAAACCAGAGAAGGACATAATGTTATTAATCCTATACCTTATATATACTGCATAACTCCCATTGACTTCACCAAGGAAAGTCAGTGCTGAAAAACATAGAAATGCAGAAATACAGAGGGGTTACAGAAAAATCTTTGCAAAGGGCTGAGCATACTGCCATCTTCTTTCCGCCCTGAGCAAACAGTAACACGGATCTTCTAATGTATGACTGAGACATTTCCTCCCAAATCCAGATTTACAATGTCCACTGCAGTCAGTCCTCAGAAGGTTAAGAGATGACTCTCATTTGAAGTGAAGTATAATGTGATATATTTTAAAGTAGCATTCACAGTATTGTCAAATAGCTGCTTCTGACAAGTGTAAGAACTGCTTATGTGTTTTTCACAAATGCTTATATACAATTCTTGCTCTGTACCCGCTAGCCTGAAATACCTATCATCACCTTGAACTGGTTATACCACTGGTTGCCTTGGGGATTTAGGGCTAAATGAGAGTATGGTTGCATTAATAGGTGTGGTAATCTCCAAGGTTTTTTTCTGGCCATTAGTATGCTACTTCAAACAAGTCTTCTAAGCATGTGGTAAAACTCTGTTACTGACTATCCAAAGCTGAAAAAAGAAGATTCATTTTTAGCTAGGTTCATTTTCCTTTATTGGAAATGCAGAGCTTGCAAGTTTTGGTTTTCTCTTGTGTTGCAGCACATATTAGAGAATATTCTGAAAGTTCTGATAATACACAATGCTTGTTAATGTAATTATCCTCTTATTTATTCCAACTTTCAACAAAGGTCAATCAATACCATTAGTATTAGTTTGGAAAAAAATATTAATTATGTAACTATGTGAATGTCATCCTAACAAATAAATATTTGCACACAGTTACTTATTGCATGTAATGTACTTTGCATTTTTATACTCCTAGGTGCCCTATTGAGCATCGTTATACAGAAGCTGTGCTTGGCAGATCGATCTGCGATGAAAACTCAGCTTCCCAAATGATCTTGTCTTTGCTTGCTGACAGTCTCGAGTGGCAGCTGGCTTTCACTCAAACAAGTGCTGAAGCTTTTAGGAACTCTCTCACATCTGGGGTTATTGACACTTTAGAACAAAGTAAACCTACATCACACCCAGGCTGAAGTAGTCAAAAATCAGAAGCTGTGATCAAACAACTAACAAGACCAAAGAAGAATTAGTGTTAGAACCCAGAATAAAACCCCAGGTTCCCTAAATCTCTGTCATTCTTGAAGTCATTTTGCAATCAATTGTCACAGGTACTCTTCTCTAAAGCAAATTGCTCTTCAACTGGTTTCAAGACCCAGTATCATTTATGTCAATCATTTACTTAAAAAACAACAGCAGCAGAGGAATGCAAACTGATTTTGATAGAAAATCTGTTTTTATAAATTTAAAATGACTGATTTACTTTGCATTAAAGCATAGCATGTATTATGGCCAGTCTAAATTGATGCAGTCTAACACCTTGAAGAACTGATTCCGCTCTGCTCATGTTTGGTCATTTTCCAGCGATTTTGCTATGCATGAAAATAAAAAAAGCCATGCAGTTCTCTGGAGCAGAGTTCCACCTTCAGCACTTTGGTTCGCAGTTTGTAAAAACTTACTCTCACTCCTGCCATCCCTTGACATATCAGTGCTACTTAAACACCAGAAATTACCTACTGACCTCCTATCATGCCGAGGCACAGGGCATTTTTCTTTTTGTGCAGGGTCTTGGCCTCATTTCCAAAGCCTTATTCCTCTCACACATTAACTTTTCTTTGGCTCTGATTTTTCTTCTCCAGAGAGGAGATCCAGGCCAGATAGGTAGGTGTTAGCCTGGCATTTCTGTAAGCATGCTTAGCAATTAAAGTGCTACTATTACTGATATTTATAATGTTTCTACTCTCCTTCACAGCCACCTGCACCAGAGATGAATCCTGCAGCCATCTGTGCAGGCAGCAAAACCTCACCAACCAGAGGACCTCATTTACAGTGCAAAGGGGGTAAGCTGGGTTTAACACCAAACCACCTATCGCCAGAAAGCCCTAGCTTGAGAATATTTAAGTTCAGGGAGGTAGTGGGATGAAGTACACTGATCTTGTGAATCTTCCTGGAAAGATCTGCCATTTTTGCTCATATTTTCTCTATCATACAGCTCTCTTCATAGAACTCCAGTGTTGCATTGTTATTTTTTACCACTTATTTGTCACTTGTAAAACCAATACTGAAGGAGAAGAAGGATATATGGCTGCTGTGAGGCCAGACTTCCAATCCTTTGCAGCTTCCTAGCTACAAGAATCCTTCTGGCAGCACCTGGCAGCATCCCCCATCCCTATCCGAGCCCATAGAAACTGATCAGGAGCCTCAGCTACAAAGTTTAAATAGCTTTTCTGGAAAGCAGAGGCACTTCATGTTCTCTCCAGAAGGTCTGATCTTATTCCCACAGCCACGAGCAAGAGCAGGCCAATACCTCCAGCACTCAGTCGCAAACAATTCTCAGGATCTACTCGCAGCTCAGCATGTCAAAATGGACTGAGGAAACGGTTTTGACAAGTACTTCTGGACTAAGTTTTAAGCAATCAGTATCTGGTTAGGACAGGAATGGCTCAATATCCTGTAGAGGAAAACAGCTGACATGAGAGTAGTTTCAACTTTCCCTCTTTTAATCATGCTTTCTAATGTACTGCCAATTCACTCCTGTTCTGCCCTCGATAAGGCTACGCCGCTCAGCTACGGGAACTGACTGTTCAAAAATGCAAAGCTTATACAACCTCCCATCTTTTCCTGTAGATTATTTCTACAATCAAATTGCATTTTGTCACGCAAACTTCTCCCTGCAGTAAAATGTGAATGGTAACATAAAGCTCTGATTCATATTCACATATATGTGCTTTCAGCACGGGTGGAAACGGAGTTAAATGTTCAGAAGTAAAAATAAATGAAGATGCTAATTTGTTGTGCTTATTTGAACTGTTTTTTTCGAAGTGCTGAATAAATGTTTACTAATTTATGGTTAATTTGCTTTAGATGGTAGAGCTTTAATTGAATGCAGTCTTGTTTATTGCTATTATTATCTGCTTGCATTGCAGCATTGCTCTATTCCATACGGGAGGCCTCATTGCACAAACATACTGGATGACCTGTTCTCTCTCTGATTAATGCACATACTAATTTAAACGAAGCAACAATGAATATAAACAAAAGGGATTAAAATAATAGGAAAAGGGAAAAGAGAATGGAGAGGAATGACAATAAGCTGTTAGGGCTGCACAAATTAAACAAATGCACAACTTAATGAATTAAGATAATGCATTTATTTATGGCAAGCCAACAAGAACTGTTAAAAAAACCCCACATGTTGTGTCTGCTGTATCTTCTGCTTGAAAATTAGTGGAAAAAAAATCGGTTTGCAAATTTTTTTTTTGGTCATACTTTTATGAGTTACCTCTCTATGATTTCAGTTGCTAAGTATCTCCATCATGCCTTGGAGAGGCTGTTGGCAGGCACTTGCATTTCCCACTTAGATCTCTTGTCAAAGTGGAAAGTCTGATCACTCTCCCCAGCACCTGCAAGGCTTGCTTCTTTGCCGAGCACCACAGCACGCCCAGAAGGTGCTTGCCTGTGGTGTTCAGAGACCCACATCCTGTCTAAGAGAACTGATCTAATAAATGAAAATGGGGAGGTGCAATGTTACAGTATTTTTTTCTTTTTTAATTGCTTAACTGAATTTTTTTGCTATTTAGTTGGTCAGCCCTGTGGTAAACAAGTGAATAATGGGCTGAACTTAGATTTTTCAGGTTTTAGATGAGAAAAATGTGGGTTTGGGATTTTTGTTGGGGTTTTTTTTCAATATCAGGAGCCTAACAAGTAAGTCCGTTTAGCTTCATGTATTCCATACTAATTAATCTCTTAAGCACAAACTCTACCTCCATCCTACACCTGCTGCTCATTTAAAGAATATAATCAAGAACCCTTAAAGCCAAGCAAGCAAATATATAATCTATACATACATCAATGTCCTTCAATACTCTTGAGGCTTTAACCAAAGACAGCTGACCTGGAAAAGACTCCTGGGTAGGAGTACTCTTAATGTAAATGGCCAGTATCTTCAGACAGTATCAGTAAGAGAGAATTATTTTTTATTGTGACTTGAAGACTAATCAGTACAATGAATTCTTTCCTGGTGAGTTTGCCATTTGGGAAAGACAGGAAGGAACATCTGGGAAAAGAGGCGTTTACTACACCCTGTCAACCTTAAGATAATAAAAAAGCACATTCCTTGTTTATTTGACTTGGTCTTCATTATCTTTATACTACTGCAAGTGTCACACAGAAGGTTTCTAAGCAGACAAATGAATTGTTAGTGCACTTTGAAGAAATTACTGAACAGCAGCAGTTCCTGAAGAATGTAAAAACCTCCAGATCCACACCACTGCCCAATAGAGCTGCGCCATCTATGGACACGTCTGCAGGGAGACGGAGAAACTGCCGTGGACACAGTATCTGAGGCTGCCTCCGATAAATCCCTTTAGGTCATACGCTTTGGAAGGCACTGTCCCACTTCCAGAGTGACTTATGTGCTGAGGTTATACTGCAAGACGGCAGGATTTAGGCTGCTAGAGACAGGAGCCACATGTGTGCACTTTGCCCTGCTATCTAGTTGCTTAGGAAGTTTCCAGAGCTCACACCTAAGCTAGGTTATATAAGCTTTACTCTCTTTCCAGCTTTTTCTTCTTGATTCACTTTAGCAGCCTGGCTTTTCAGCCTTGCTTTCTGTGGGAAGCTTGCTCAAACAAGTATATTACTGTGCAAAGTGCTTGGATTCCCTTTGAAAATGAAGTTTAGGAAATCCGTTTAGCTTTGCAATTTGAAATGGAGAAATGCTTGAGTGCTTTTAAAAGACAGCTGTAGATGTCTGCACACTTCATCTTGCACTTCAGAGATTAGATAGACCTTTAAAAGATGGATTGCTAAGATGTACAGTCCCATTTAGGGCTGAGCGGCTGATGAACAGACACAGGTAAGTGACCTGGAACTCTCTTCTACAGAGTTCAGCAGATCTCGTGATGGCCATGGCCAAAGACATCGCCTGCCTTCATCAGAGACATTCCTATAGGGGAGTGTGTATAGGCTGGGCTCTAGTTAAGAGAACTGCCTGTGTCCAGAGATGAAAGCATGGGCCAGAATGAGGGCTTTCTGGATCTACCCTTCCTCATACATGCCATCAATGAGTCGGTACAGATTGGAAATTTCAGTGTGACATAATTATAATAGATCTCTATTAACAAAGGATTCGTGGCATTAAGAAACTTGAATCACTTGATTTAAATTCATTTCTGTGAATTTGAATAGAGGAGGGAAAGGTGAGGACTCTGATAAAAGCAGCGTTCCTCTAAACACACATTGTATTAGGAAATAAAGGAGAAGTCACATGTGAAAGATAAACCAAACTCCTTCCCAACCCAACCTCTGCCCCTTCTCTCTCAGTACAAACATTCCCAACACTCAGGGCTCCATGCAGCTCATGATGAACATGGGTTAGATTAACATACATTGAAGGGACTGATGTAGAAATCCAAACATAAATTTGGCGTACTATGTAAGAGCTAAAGTTGACCAGTATCGTGTTTTCAACTGGCCAGCAAGAGGAGGTTTAGGCAAAGAACACAAGAACAAACAAGCAGGTGTCTGTTTTCTTCTCTTCTGGGATTTTGCCTTTGGAGAGCTTTCTTAGCCCACCTTATGACCCCTGCACTGTCCCAGGACTGTGAACTCCATAGCTGGGAGCCAGGCAATAGTGAACACTAGATTTGGAGACTAGACGGGTATTTAGACCATCTGCATTTGGGAAAATCCTTGAGATGAAGCAGAAAACATTTATTTTATCAGTAAATTGCAAATGTCTTCTCTGTAGCTGGAGGATTACCTTTGGAATTAATTACAATACCAGCTTTCTGCTTTTCACAATGCCCTCTTCTTTCACAAACCTATTCAGCATTGTGCTCTGTGGGCCAAATTCTCTTCCCAGCTACCTCTGTAAATCCACTAAGGCAAAACAAGCTAAACAGAGTCAAAAGCGAACCAGGGCCATGTGAACTGGATTTATTAGCTGCTATGTACTTTCCTGCTGTTCTGATTGCTTTCCTTCATTTGTTGTAAGGCTACACTGTTACATCCACTATCAAATCCAGGGAAAGGAACTGCAAGTCTCTGGGCTACGCAGCAGTCCTCTGGTGGAATTTGCTATGACTCAGGAAGGATTTGAGACATCTCAAAGCCAGGAGATGTGCCTGCCAGGGACAGTGGGAAGTGGAAGGGCAGGCTCAGCTGCCTCCTGCCCAGCATCGGCCCCATCTCTCACTGGCAGCACGGCTTTCAAGGGAGCTGCTATTGGTCATCCTGAAAGCATCAGGACCGGGTTCCCTAGAGAAACATTGTACTTAACGACATTTTTCTGTGTGGGAATTATATACACTACTTCCCCTTCTGATGCCTATCGCATATTTGAGCAGTCATTTGAAGTCACTGTGTTCTGTTTTGCTCCTGTTATCAAATCACAGTATTAACATAACAGGGATAATTATAGCTACCATAAATTAGTAACAACAATACAGTCTGTTTGTTGAGCATCAAAAGTATAGTCTTTGATAGACAACATAAGGGAAGTCCCTGTCCCAGGAAAAAATACCACTGTAGCTTCTTACAGGCTACCCTGATTAGAAAACAGAATGAAGAGATCAAGAGTCAATGAAAAAAATCAAGAGATCAAGACCATTTTGTGAAGGCAGAACACTGATTTGCAATATCACCTTGGATCAGTCACTTCAACAATTAATGTCTCACTGCCCTTACTATGAAAATTGTAAAACCATTCCTGAAACATCTTGGCCGTCCTCAGATAAGGTTCAAAATCAAACCAAACTGATGCATCAGCTTGGATGTGATGACATCAAAGGTGACAAACAACTCTAGCAAGAACCTGGCTGAAATGTCAGTGTCATATGAAATCAGCTACTGCTTCTGGGCAGTACTTTTTGTGCTGGGCCATTCTCACAGCATACTGCTGGCATCCTTTTCTCTGCCATAATGCTTCTTCATTTCCTGAGGCTTTCCTGATTGCCTGTACGCATCTACTGCCCAGATTGATATTTAGACTTCTTGGATAGAGGATCATTTTGTTTTGGTGGGTACATGGAGCTTTGCAGGGAGGGATCCTGACCTGTGACTGAGGTTCTCAGGTACTATATTAATGAAAACACCAAAGAGAATTTCCGACAAGAGCAGAGGAATAGTTTGACCCACAAATTTACATGCAACATTCTTTGAGCAAAGGTGTATTTGAAAACAAGGGACATTTCTGCTCACCAGCAATGTAAAGCTTTCTGCACATACTGGTTCTGACCACATAAGAGGTCTCTGCTGACTTTCCAGAACTGGAGTTTTCCAAAAAGAGGCAGTATGTTTAGTCAAATGTGGTAATTTGTGAGAGTTCTTCTGACAATGCACAGAAACAAAATGAATCATGACTCCACTCAAAGAAGAGACTCATGGCCTGGAATATTAACTGATGGCTACAGCATAAGCTGGATGTAAGTACTGTCCAGTATATGGTTTCTTGCAATTCAAAGATATACTTGGATATTTTATATTGCAGTTCTGGAGGCACTTTGATGTTTCTCTTTCTTTAACTGCGTTCTGTGTCTGTTCCTAACATTTTAAATGAAGGGGAACTGAGCTAAATTCAGCTTTAGGCTGCCCTGCAGAAAGTTGGCCAGAAGGAATGGTGCGATCAGTGAGAAATGCACTCCAAAACAGGATGAAAGGTAAATATTTTTGTTTTTATTTGAAGTGTTACCCTTCTTCAAACATTAATTCAAGATGACTTTTCTATAAAGTCCCCAAATGAAAAACCAACTTCCCTTGTGAATACCAAAACTCTGCATATCTCTGCTATGGATGCTCCCTTCTGCATCAGTTTGTTGTTCAGCTGAAGCCTGTGCCTGTGGGTTCTAGTCAAGGGCTCATAAGACACAACGTATCAAATCCTGCATCCCTTTGTATGGCATTTCCAACTCTCCCAGGTGAAAAGGTGATATATTTTGTTGTAAATGTCACAGATGAGGGACACATCCTGCTATGGACTGAGCTGAGATACCTGGAGTATTCAAGTTCAGCTAGTGTGCATTTCCTCACTTTCCCATGTGTCCCGTATCTGCTAGGACACGTGGTGAAGCAGTCACAGAAACCCTGCCCAGGATGGCCAACCAGCGAAATGAAGCAGAGGCAGAGGGCAACCAATCACAGGAAAACTGCTTTGGAGTTTAAGCCTCTGACCAAACAGCACGTAAAAACCCAAACTTGCTGCTGGACAAGACAAGGGGATTACTCACACAACTCAAATAACTTACGTGCCCACGGCAACAACGGACCTGCGATTCCAGGCCTCAAGAAGCATTTAAACATTAACATGGGCATTTCCCCTCCATTCATGAGCTGTATATGACTTTTCAAAAGTCAGCGGGACGAATCACTGCAAAACCACCAAAACTGTCTACCAGATGGCGGTCACTGATTAATTTGTCTTAACTTAAGCCAAAAAGGAAGAAAATGTGATGGGTGGAGCAGTAAAGACAAGCACAATCAACATCCGACCAAATAGGGTTTCCTGTCACCTTGGGAACGACACTGATTGGCACTGCGGTTTCCTGTGTACAAGCTAAAACCAGTAGCAACTGGAGTAACAAGGATAAACGCCAGATAAGAGACCTGGGAATACAATAAAATTATTATAAAATTCCCGATTAAACTTCAGAAGACAGTAAAGGCAAAACCAAGGGTAGGCTTAGGCTGCGTGCTGAACTGAGCACTTCCTGGCACATGAGAAGAAGACTAGGGAGCTGCACCAGAAGAATTTCTCCAAACAAGGGTGGGATAATTTGCCTGAATCATCCACTCCCAGAAATGAATGTCACATGTTTTGAAGAGCTGTTACTTCTCTGCTAGAGGGGATTAAAAAAAAAAGGGGGGATGTGGGACAAACTAAAGCAGAGATGGAGCTTGGGGCAGAAATGTACCTCCTACTTGTGCTCATCTGAAGTAAGTTGCACGAGGTGCTAGAGACACAGGGAGACAGGCTGTGCATGTAAGTTTGTGTGATGGTACACAGTTATTTGCACGTGTTTATTTATATCATAACTCCCACAGTTTTGCTTCAAAGAGCTCTATCCACAGCCAGCCAGGAGTCAAATAGTTAAAATACGTTTTTTAAAGGGTCTTTGTTAGGCTGGTGCCTGAGTTCACTTCCCCTCCAGAGAAAGGGGACAATTCACATTCCTGCCTTCTTCCTACACTGCAGATAAGCAAAGACGTCTGCAGTGGGTCGGACAGAATAGACGTTTGTGCAACTCAGGTCCAGCCCTTGTGACAAGCTTTCAGCGTGACTGTGCACTAACAGAAACCTTACACAAATGCCAAGCTGGAGGTAAAGCATTATCCTCTCTCCGGGCATGTATCCACGTGCGAAACCAGACCTCTCAGGTGCTGAGCAGGAGACCTTCAGAGCTGGATCTCACTTCATGCTTCCCATTATTTAGACTAGTTTCTCCCACCTCAGTAGCCCAGGTCTCCATCCCTCACCCTTACTCTGTCACAGAGTGCAGGTGCTGGCAGTCATGGTGTGGCCTTCCAGCGAGCGGAGCTGGCCTGAGGAGGAGGGAAGCCACGACACTGGGCTGCAAGGAGACCCTGTGCTGAAAGGAGCATTACTAAAAGGCACAACCCATAAGCAGCTGCCCACAATCAGGTCTACTCCCCCCATGTCAGCTGCTATACCAGCTGTGCACTTCTTCATGTGCAAGCTGCATCCAGAAAAAGAAATTAAACAGTGCCAGGAAATAATCCCAGACACTGAAACTCAGTAATCGATATTGCTACGTTTCAAGCCTTGCAGCCCTGGCTTGTTTTTAGCTTTTGCCAACAAGAGCGCTCCAAAGCAATTCACTGGCACAGTTTGGGAACCAGTGCATGCACAAACCATTCCCAGTTGGCAGTCTGCATCCAACCCCTGCTCTTTTGGAGGTAAAGAGAGTTGGCAGAATGGACACAAACTAATCTGTGCTAGCTGGCCTCAGTGCTGTAAGCGTTTCTGGGTGTATTGAATTTATTACTGCATCTTACAGACCTCGACAGAATATAGCTGAGAGGTCTGCCAAATGAAAGAAATGCATTTTTAGAAAGTGTTTGTTTGTTGCTTTTTCTCTTTTTTATTGTATTGTCTCACTCTTCTTAAATGATGTGCAGAAATAGTAGCATGTAGGACTTCTGTTGCACTTCAGGTTAAGGTTCTCATCTTTGCTACATCTCTTCAGACGGACATGCCAGCCAGTCAGTCTCTATCCTGTGGTCAGGAGCGTGGCTGGAAGAGGTTTATGTACCATGTCCAAAGGACTCTAATGAGTCGGTGACAGGGACAGACCGGAGGGCAAGAGTTCCTGCCTCCCACCTCAAACTCAGTTCACTGGTCCCCAGTGCTCTGCAAATTCCTTCTGATAGGATATCACCGTAAAATTGTTCTCCAGCTAGAACTTTTGTGTTGGCACATAGCTGTGCTTTGAACAATTACACTGACATTTTCCTGAAAACAATCCCTAGGATTTAAAATAAGAATGCAGAAAGCATATTAAAGCTCCACACAATAGGGTAAATTTATCCTCCAAATCTATGCAAACCTAGTATATTTTAGCCAGGAAATTCAAGGCCCCTTCCTGTAAGTATATTAAGTTCCCATGCTTGTGTCATAAACTACAAAACCTGGCATGTTTACAGTAGCCTAACGGCAAGGTGCTACGTTCTGAGCATTGCTTGAAGTGATTACTCACAATGGATGGTTTTGTATAGAGATAACAGATCAGCAGCACCATAATTGTATTTGCACCAACTGTGCACTATGGTCTAAAAATCAGAGCAGGAGCAGGGAGAATTGTTGGGTATTTTTCTCATCTATTAGAGCAGAGATTTGGTTGAACAGTGATAACCTGAGATGCAGCTACCATTATATTAATGAAGTAAAGAGCATATCAGGTATTTTACCATGTTTCTAACATTTCTTATGAGGTTGAACCAGGGCCTATATTTGGTACAGAGTATTGTTAATATAATGATTCATTTTAACAGATATTGTTTTTCTAACACTGGGAAGAAAAGGTATTACAGTTAGTGTTTGTCATCCGCAGCGTTTGTCAGCAGGTGGGAACTGACAGGGCACAAAAACTGTATAGGTGTCCAGAACAATAGTTTAATTTGTGTGTCTATGCAGAATATCTATTAAAAGAGAACAATAATTTTCAGTATTATCACAGGTAGAATTTTCTACAAGCTTGAAGTCCAAACTGCCCACAGTTTTCTCTTAAAGGTGTCAAATACAAGATGTTCCTGAGGAAGGGTGCCAAAGGCAGACAGAGAGCAATAATTACCCTCATCAACTGATCAACTGAGTGACTATATGTGTGAGTATCTCCTTCGAAAACATTTCTGATTCAAACTTTATCTTTTGTCAGTGAGTACCACAGACTACTATGGGTTAACTCAATAATTTTTTTCAAAATTAGTTTAAAATGTATTGCCTTTTCCATCAGAATCTCTCTTCCTCCCATGTTATAAGGAAGTGGAGAGAGATGGGCATTTAACAGCTTTATAATACACAGTATTTTGACTTTTATTTCATTATACTTGGTTAGCAATACTCACTGTATGTCCAGTGAATACTTATTAGAACTGGAGAAAAGTATTCTGCTCTCAGTTTACAGGCATCTTCAGGATGGTAAGAGAAATTTCACTGATTACAGCCTGCTACGTGTGGCATAGGGATTTTATAGCCTTGCTCTGCTTTGTGGCGAAAAGCAGCATCATGTAAAGTTCTCAGAATCAGAGTCCAAGCCAAGATTCAGTGCTATCTGTTATGCTTGTAGGGACTTACAGTTGACAATGATTTGGGTGATTTCTCCCCATACTATTCTCAATTCTCATGCTAACTGATTTTCTCTAGAGGTTGTAGGCTCGACTGAACACTTATTAGAGTAACCTGCACCATCTGTAGCTCAATGATGTCAGGGAGAAGCCCTCTCCCCTCAGGTTTTGCTCACACTGGTGATCCCTGACTTACCTTTTGTAGAGTTATCTTCTGTTTTCCTGTGTCCTAGCTGTGCTCCCATAACATCACGGGATTTTATTTTATTATTTCATCTGCCTGCCATTTTTTTCTCTATCTGCCAAAATCTTTTTTCTATTATATTCTCCACTCTCTTGTATTTATTTGCAGAGAAAAAAAAATAGCATGAGGCACACTTAAAATGTTACTTGGTCTAAATGCTTCATGCCCCTAGTACCTCCCTTTTAGACAGAATAATTTTCCATTGAATATGTAACAGACTGAGAAAACATAGTGCTGTGATTTTTTCCACTGATTTAGATGTAATAGCCACAGTTCTAGGTATTTGTGGCTGGGATGGAATAGAAATGCTCAAGAAGGCTTTCCAAAGCACTGTTTGTGTTTTTTAACACACAGCGTAGAAGAGTTATTTTCCAGAATTTCTTTTCTTTCATGTACTTTTGAATGTTAGATAGTAACTAATTTGAACAAAACAGTATATTGTGCACTAGTCACTTGAAACACAATTGTCCTAGTCACAAATAATACCAGAACTAAGACTCACAGCAGCAGTGGCAGAGGAAAAAGTAAATCCAGTTAGAGAACAAATGAATACTGCACTGCTGTGGCAACTTATTTATATTCATATCTCCACCATGCCTGTGTTTTAGCAACTCACTGGTTGTTCTAAGAATTTTCAATGCTTGACATGGCAGAATGAAATTTAAAATATCACATCCCACTTCACCAGATTCTGGTTTTGGCTAAGATCATTCAGATCCAGAGGAGTTTTGGGCCAACCAGCTGAATAAAATGAAGCGTTATTCTGCTGAAGAAAAAAGTATATATTATTCACATAAACCCATAAAAGCCTAACTAGAAAAATAAATGCTGATGCAATATTCATGGATATGCTTATGGAAGAGAAAAGGATCACTTAGGTCCTAAATTCAGGCACCAGTGCTATGATATTATGACAATTCATCACCAAAGACACCCACAAGAGAGCAATATCAGCTCTCCCGCTCCTTCGGTCGGTAACAGCACTGTGTGGGTCTTTGCTGCAAGGGAGCAGCAGTTGTGGAGACACCAGAAGGGAACAACCTGGAGACATTCTGCACTGAATGATCCAGAGGCTGTCAGAAGGCTCCGAAGACAGCCCTTCACTTGCCTGCCCCAGCATCTGTCATCAATGGTCATGGTCGTAGAAAAGTGTCAGTGCCTTTTTGTTCAGCCCTCTTATGTCCACACCTGTCAGTCCATCCTCCTCTCTTGGCCACCAGTGCTCCATCCCTTCCCTGACTGCACTCTGCACACAGACACACATCCCTGGTCAGCATCCAGGAAAATAACTCACATTCTGAGGCTGCCAGGTCAGTTATCTTCCATACTGTGTGACCACCTTCTCTCCTCCAAGAGCCTCAGCCAAAGAGGAGAACACCTTGATGAAAGGCCACATTGGCACAAGATATTGGGAGCCTGTGGGTGCTGGAGAAACAGAGGTGGCAGTGCAGCCCAGTGTCTTGAGCTGTGCCCTTCCCTGCACCACACTCACTCACAACTCAAGGCACCAAGCACTGGGGTCTGTGTCACATAAAAATCATCTGCAGTGTTCTACACATTTGATAGTGCAAATGTTTCTGTTGAGGAAGCTATGCCTTATAAAATAGCTGAGTAAGAACCTTTCCAGATAGGCAGAAAAAAAAATGTCCACAGACTTGTCTCCAGTACTCAAAAGCAAGATGCATTTTAAGAAGCTGGACAAACTTCCTGGAAACATTTTGATCTATGGACACTTGTTGATTAACAGTTTGTCTGCCTCTGTATCAGCCAGTGCTATTCCTGTTTTAAATGAAAGGTTTCAGAGGGACAGATGCCGACGTGGTGCTTTGTGAAAACTCAGTTTCACCCTGTTTTTGCATTTAGATGTTCTCAAAGCAGCACCTAGCGTGCAGAGCAGGGAGAACTTGAGAGGCAGCATCACCAGGCTTTTCTTCTCCATCCATCAGAGATAGTCACAAGCCTCCCATCTAGATGGCTGGGCACAGCAGTTGGTCACTCCCTGCTTTGGTATGTTGTCCATTGATTTTTCTTTGAAGAGATACAATTTGATCTGGATCATGCTAGGTGTTTCATGACTATGGATCATACTTAAGCAATCAAATCAGGGAGTTTGGATAGTTAGAAAATGTGGCTCAGGAACCACTGTCAAGCCATCTGGCCAAAGGAATCTCTGTGATAAGTTTGTCAAGGAGTTCCCATAGCCATATCAGCCTGCCAAGAGCTTCTTCATCTGGCAGAAACCAAAATCAGGGTAATAAAGATTATTGAATTGGTGCCCCCAAGCTGTGGCTATGAGCAGGAGGTGACCTCCAGGCTTGATCCCACTTCATACTGACAGAAAAAGGGCTGTGAGCAGACTTTTTTATAGTGTACAGACCCATGCTGTAAGTTCCACCACTCCCGTCTGTGACAAGAATAGCCCAAGGTTGCCAAGTGCAAGGTTGTTGTAGGGGGAATGGTGGAGACGGGTTTTAAACTATCCACATTCCTGGTCATTAGATGATGTCTGTGGCAAAATGTGTTGCTGTATTGTTTTGCTTTGCCTCCAATACTTGTATGTGTCAAAATGTGTGTATTTGCTCATAGAACAGGATATAGTAAATAAGTAAATAAATAAAACAGAATAATAGATGCCTCTTTCAGAGGAATAGAAGACAACCTATTCCCTAAAGTTCTCTCCCTCACATCCCCAGACCTTCGTATCAATGAACGTGAAATAAACCACCATTTCTTAGAAGTGGACGTGAGCTGATAAAGTGTAAATGTGTTAAATGTGACAGAAAGAACTTCAGAATGGGACATTATCACAACTGCTTTCACTTTTTCACAATGGCATATTAGTGTTCTCTTATATTAGAAACCGAAGTGTTAATTTCCTTCAACTCCTTTTTCCTTAGGAATAAGCTGAAATGCCTGGTTTATTTGATCAGACATCAGGTCTGGATTCCTTCTTGTATCTCAGCTCTCCATTTTGACATATCTGACTAAGAACTTTATCCTTCCAAAGGATAAAATTTGGAATAGGACTCTTAAATACTGTGTTCCTATCTGTGGTGGTGGAAAAAAAGATCCTAGCTTAATAGTTTTTATTTCTTCATTTGAACAATGAAAAAGATTCTTCCCCACTCTTTAAGTACAAACTCCCTCTACAAATCCCTTCACCACAATTCCTCTCAACTACCACATACGCTATGTTAGGTACCAGGTATTATGAACTAGTTATGTGATCCCCATGTCCATGTGCTTTATTTTTAGGATCTTGTGGAATGAGAGCAACTATCAAAATGTATTTATTTTCTTCCTCTATTCCTTATTTTTTTTTTAGCTGTAGTGACATTACTACATGTTTTATGACAGCTCTGCCTTTCAGCATCTTTTACTCATGGCAGAATCAGTCCCCCACCCTTAGCTCTGTGGCTCATAAAGCCATTGATAAAATTTCTGTCATTGAAATCCTGTGGTTCAGGCTGAATCAGGGTTACTGCTCAACTCTGAGAGTCCCCACAGACAAGGCTCCACTCGGTCTCCTTTTCATTCTGATTTCCCCATCATGTCTGCGTGGCGTCTGTTCTTTCATTTATCTCTTGTGCTGGGGCAGAAGAGTTCAGCTGGATGAACACTGATGCTTCATGAAAGAGGCCTGCAGCCATCAGGCAAGAAATTATATAGGTTTCTAACAGAGGAGAGGCAGCTGTCAGCATGCATTCTCCTGCGGGAAGAGTAACTAGTTTTGTCAAAAGAGCACTGGCCCAGTTTTTGAAAGGTAGAATGAGTGGCAGGGTTTGGTGCCCAAGTGTTTCTGAGGAGCTGCGCACAAGGGTTGGTTTCATTACTAATAATTTCTTTCCCTTTTTTTAACTCTCTCTTGACCACCACAGAAAGCTGAATTTAAGAAGAAAAATTGTCTAAAGGTGATAATGGAAACACTGCATGAGATTGGTAAACGCACTCAATTGGTGCAAATATTTCTTCTTTCTAAGGTTCCCATGCGCTATGGACTCCCTGACAATGAGAATGTCTTTGCTGGCAAAACATAACCAGCTCTTGTACTCTCTGTGAGGATCTCCAGGATCAAAACAGGCAAAAATCAATGGAAAATAAAAAATAATTTCTTTGGAGTAATTTTTGGAAACGGGAAGGGAAATTAGCAAAAAGAATCCCAGTGCTGCAGTTAATCTCAGCTCAAACTTCTGGACCTTTGCTCATATGAAAAGGAAAGGAGAGGATACCCATGAGACAGACATTAATACACCAAAACTGCACTTCTCAGATGTCCTTATGGTGAAGTCTCCCATTCATTGACAGCAAAGACATATACAAAATCATGCAGCATGAGTAGAGCAAAGGAGAATAAATCCCCTCAATGTGCCAGGCACCATCCTACCTTTCCTGGAGCCCCACAGGTTTCATTCTGAAAGGAGATGGACTGGCACATAGGGGAGGTTTGAGCTCAGGAACACATTGGCCTTGAGGATCCACTACAACATTGACAACCTTTGGAGCCTGTTCAGGCTGGACCATGCTGTTGGTGGTCTTATACTCGGACTGAGATGTCTGGAGGGGAAGGGGTGAGAGATGGATCTCCTGCTTCTTTTCCTTCTCTTGTCTCAGTGACAACTGGATCTTCTCCTTTAATCTGTACAGAACCTACAGAAACAGAAATGAAAGCTCTATCTCAATTCCAGGTAAACAAGGCAAGGAAAGTATAACAAATCCTGGATAAGATTGATATATGTGGCTTTCATTCCTAGAAGGTAAGGCACAAGGTTGTGTTACACGGCGTTTCCCACAACAGGATAAATATTTCCATTACGTAAACCATGGTGTGTACACGTGGGCAGTAGGGATGTTGACAGCTCCCACTGTGAGCCAGTAATTATTTGTAATACCAGCAGTTGTCTTATTAAAGGAGCAAATAGCATAGAATGGAAAATAATTACAAAAGACACTGTCAAAAACTGATAGAGTAATTGTAAAAAAAAAAAAAAAAAAAAGCAAGAATTTTAACTCAAGAGCAGTAAGGGCACAAAATAAAATAGCTGTTCATGGTATATCCAGGAACATGTCTAATTTCAGCAGCCTCAATTTGTTTTAGAGCAGATGTTCATAAAAGCTCTTACTCATTTTGTGTGGAGCTGATGGTTGAACAGAGAAACTTTATTAGCCCACTTTCGGAATGGTAGGCTGCTGCTACTCTGAAATACTCCTCAGGATAAGGATATCCCTCAATATCCTCAGAGAAACATAACCTGTTGTGGAATAAAGATGAAGAGATGCCTGACCTGTGAAGCTATTAGCATCTGTTCAGAAAAGTGTATCTTACAAATTACCAATAAATATACACTAATACCAGGATTCTCTGTCCACCTATTGCATATAAAATTGAATGTCAGATATGTGCAGCAAAAGGTTTTCAGAAGTTGTGCTGATCCTTTTCCACTGCGTGCCGTGCTGATGTTGCTGCGTACTGGCTTGGTGAGGGCTGGCGGGTAGCGTGTGCTTGGTAATGTCACTCCAGAGGAACCCGTGTTATGCCTGTTTAACACATCTTTCCTCTCAGGAGGGGAATGCAAAAACAATTTCTGAGCCATAGTGGTGCCATTTGCAAAATGTGCCTCACAGTCTGTGAAACTTATGAGAATGACTGGTGTAAGTACTGTGTGCGGAGAGGGTGAAAGGCACTTACAGGGCTGTTGTAGGTGTCTGTAGACACGCTTATACTTTGTACTCTGCTTCATCTGTTGTTATAAAGCATCTGAATTGAACCCTGGTTTGCAAAGTCATAAAGACAAAGCCTAGACCAAAGCAATTTTCTGCTGCAAGTTGGAAGCTCTTTGACAGCTGTTGCCCCAAAAGCACCACATAAAGGTCTCTCACTCCATAGCTTTCCAGTGAAGACTGGATATACTGGATGGATTTGTTTTTTCAAGGATTAGCATTAGAGGTTTAGCTGGGCACTGACCTAATGTCATTAGGAATACACCCATTAAACAAGACTTAACTATGTAAACCATCTGTTCATTCAGAAGAATTTAGAATTAAAATGCATGGATAAGATAAGTTGCTCTTTGCCATTATTTTGCTGAAAAAACAGCCCTACAGTGAAGCAAGGACACAGGTATCAGTAAAGATAAAACAGACTTGAAATACTTTTACCCTCTTTCCCTCCAGTGATTGCTTTGGTCTTTTGCTTCTGATAACCCACTGATACACAGCTCAAACATTCACAGTCATGACAATGTTAACCATATCTTCTTGTTACTGATATATTTTGACATAGTTTAATTCCTTGGAGACCCAGGTAATTATGTTTTTTACTTCCACAAACATGGATTAGTATTATTTCATATCCTTTTTAATGCCCTATTATTAGTTCCTAGGAAAGAAGGTAGTCTGCTGCCAGCTGAAGTTGAGAAAAAGCTCAGGAACCACATTTGATCTAAGAGCTAAAAAACTTTCCTCAGAAAGTGTAGTCAGGACCATCGTGTTTTTAATGAATTCCAGGTTAAAGTCAAGCCAACAGAAATTGCCAAAAAGACAGTGGTCAACCCAATCACCGAGCTCTGCAAAGGGAACAATTTAGCTGTACTCATATTTTGTATCAGTATAAACACATTGGTCAGTATGGAGAGAAACACATATGAAACCCCTAAATTAAGAAAACTGATGTTTTACTGATACCCCAGAAGATTCATTGTGAGGATAATCAAGAGGTATGGCGTAAATGAACAACATAAAGGACTATTTTTCAGGACACAAGGGGTGGGTCACTTGTAATTTTTTCACATATTAAGCCTGGGGTTGAAAGCCACAGTCCAAAAGGAAAAATTAAGTCTTCTTTCTGCCTCCTCTCTAACTCAGCTTATATAGAAGAATAACAGGGTGCTGACAGCATGACATCCACTCCTTACATCGCTGCTCAGATTTCTGCAAAGGAAAACTGACATGTTATGCCCTAGCTTGGCCATTGCCTCCCACCTACCCATTAAAACTACCAGTGGAAACTTCTTTTATTCATCTGCAGAGATTGGCAAGAA
This sequence comes from Porphyrio hochstetteri, assembly GCA_020800305.1. Lineage (NCBI taxonomy): Eukaryota > Metazoa > Chordata > Aves > Gruiformes > Rallidae > Porphyrio > Porphyrio hochstetteri. The sequence continues at coordinate 29,927,340 of CM036905.1, read as the reverse complement.
ATCCCAATGAAAACAATGTCTCCAGGATGAAGATCTTGACAGTGGTTATGTGGAGCAGTGGTATGGAAACTCACCTGCCCAGAAATGTTTTGGGCACCCAGGATTGTACAGTAAAATCTCACAGAAACTATGGAAATTAAGACAGTTCAGTCTAATTAAAAGCATTGTCTCTAACAAGTACTTATGGACATGTGTGATAGGCTGTGTGTGCATCTCTGCAAGAGCAGAGCTACTGTGTATGCATACATGTGAGAAGAAATCAGCCATCAAAATTTCCCTCAAACCCCAGGGAAGGGATGAAAGACCAAAAACGTGACAGATGTTAATTGTGGTGTTTGATGTGTTACTGGGAGGATACCGTGGTTTAAATGCACTACAAAAAGTTCTGTAGAAGCAGAATAAAAGAATTCAGGCAATCTCGGACTAGTTTATGGACAAATCCTCTAATTTTAAGTGGGCTTAGACATTCTTGCAGTATGATAAAAAGACATACTGTTAATTTTAAGTCTTTAAACTGGCAAAAGCCAAAGTTGATAAGCTGTATATACATACTTGTATTGCTTCTATAATCAGTGCTTTTAGAAGTTCTCACCACTTCATGAATCCTGAAACTTGCAAGTTTAAGAGCAAGAGAGAGGTCATGGGAAAATTTGATGCTGGAATCCATTTTTTATTCAATATTCTTCTTGTTAATTCCAAAATAAAATCAAGAACATTGAAAACATATTTATCATTTAAGTAACTATGGGCCCAAAACATCAAATAATGGTTGGTAACTCAGGAAATGCTACAGATAGTAGTAAAAATTTAGATTGTCACAATTTGTTGATGAGGCAAAGTTCATGGAAATTCATAGAATAGTTTGGATGAGAAGGGACCTTTAAAGACCACCAATTCCAATGACCCTGCCATAAGCAGGGACATTTTTCACAAGTCAGGTTGCTCACAGCTCATGTCTTTCATTATTTGAAATTTATAAAAAAAATCCTACTTTTTAATTATTTTTTTAAGTGGGAAAAAGAAAAATATTCAGAGATCCTTCTTATCATAACTTGCTACAAATATTTTGTAATCTGAAGGTGGTACTTCCAGATTACTCAACAGATATTTATACATACATATGGAAAAAAAAAATGCAAACATACTGCTTTATTTAAGCAGTACGAAATATGACAGCAAATAATTTATCCCACTGTCAAAGACTGTAAAAATTTAGTAAATTTGGTGATGGCTCAGTTATTTCTCTGCGTAAAATAAAATATTGCAGAGACCTGTTTTACATAGGAGTGTTAAAAATATTTATTCTCACTTTGCTTGGCAAACTTCATAAATGATGTATGATGCTCCCAGTGGAAGTGAGCCCATGGTCAGTCCATGATGAGGATATCAATGAGCTGTGTGCTTACTTCCATATATGATGAATTGGTCCTGGGATGCAAGAGGTTCCCATACCACAATAATGAGGAGTAGTTGATACATAAAAAGGCATCAGAGATACAATTTGCAAGTTTGAATTGAGCTCATGTGCTGCTGTATTACACTGTTTAGTGATACTCTGCACTGTAGATTTTTATGTATAGAGGCCAGATATTTGTTAAACTCCAGCCACACATTTAGAAGGCTTAAAGCTGTTAATGCACAGCGTGCTTTCAGCACAGGGAATGCAGGCTAAGTTTTCTGCTTTTGGACCCTCTAAACTACAAATAACCACATATGGACAAACAGGCACCCACCCTGTAACTTTAAAAAAAAAGGCCACATTTTGGTGGTCTCATATGGTTGCTGGAGACAAAGCTATTGAGGATGAACCCTTGTGCCTTATGCTGAAGGTAAATGGTCTGATAGACTGCAACGGCTGCATTTGAAGAACTGACTCCCTACTTTTCATAAATCTGCCTCTCTGCCACACATAAAGTGGGATGAAAAAGAATGTGACCTGTTTTTTGCCTTACAGATTGTCCATACTCCATATATCACCAAGTCCTAGATAAATCTGGGGCAGCATCCATTTACACAGTCTAAACAGTAGCTCACATAAAGATAGAGGTTGGACCCGGGAGGGGACAGAAAGGGGAATGCCTGCAGAAAAGGCCACAGCATCATAGTAAATCCATCTGGAACAGAGTTCAAAGAGTCTACTAGTATTAACCTCTGCCTTAACTCCAGAGCAGCTACACCCAAACTATTCCTGACAAATGGTTGCCTAGTCCCTTAATGGGTAAAAACACCTGAGCTTCCCTAAGGAATGCACTCCAGCATCTAGTGACCCATACAATAAGCAAGCATTTTCTAATGAGTCAGCCAAGTCACCCTTTCAAAACTTTACTTCTTTTCCTGTCCCCAGTGGAGAAAATACCTGCTTTCTTACCACAGCCTTTGAAACCTTCCAGTGTTTGAGAACTATCATGTTTCTCCTTGTTCTTCTTTTCTCTGTCATAAACAAGCCAAATTATTTAAAGTCTCCTGTATCTCTGACCACTCTTGTATAGTCAGTAATGACAAACATATCTGCTTCTCCAAAGTTAAAAAGTTTGAATAGAAGTTAATACTTCTGGAGTTACCCTCTGATTTTTGAGTGAGATGGCATGGAGAAATGGAGATGACTAGGAAGTAGAAATTACATAAAGCAACACATTTTGTGAGAAAATAAGTGCTTTTGATATCTTAGGGAGCTATTAAAAGCTTAAATAAGATTTTGTTATAAATGTGATCATTTAATAATATCTTCAGTTTAAAGTTTCTTTCCATCTTAAGTTTGTCAGTGGGAAATCCAAGCAGGTTAAAGAAAATTGCATGTGTTTTAAAGAAATAGATGTCAAAAGACTCAAAGATACTATGTGTTCAAAAATGCTGAGAATTGTCATGGAATTCACAGAATCACAGAATCGTAGGGGTTGGAAGGGACCTCGAGAGATCATCGGGTCCAACCCCCCTGCCAAAGCAGCTCCCTAGCACATATTGCACAGATAGGCGTCCAGACGAGTCTTGAATATCTCCAGAGAAGGAGACTCCACCACCTTCCTGGGCAGCCTGTCCCAGGGCTCTGTTGGTGTGGAACTTCCTGTGCTCCAAATTCAGTAAACACATCACAGTGGAAGATACTACATTGGAAAAAATGCAAAAAAACCCCTGTGAAAGTCAGTGGTGGCGTAGTGTTCTTCACCTGTGTGACCCTTGCATGTCTCATATGCAGCACATTAGAAGCACATCCAATGCTCAGAAAGTTGACCACTGAACTCATACAACACGAATAGCAAAGTTGTTAGAAAATAGGATACTCCTTCATATACTTAATAGTCATTTCAGTTTAAAATTTGTATATTTGATACCTGAATGCTAACACAGACTCTTAACAACTGTGCATTGACAACATTCTATCAATGTGATGTTGATTAAAACTGAAAGGCAGCTAACGCAACTTCAGGGATCCTGGGACCTTAGTAAGAAGATTGAGAAGTCATCAGTCACATCACTACACAGTCATTCTGCAGATTTAAGAGCCCTTGCATTTATTTCTTCAGAATCTTTCTAGTTACATTCTTCAGCTGAATTCAAAATACATCAAGAAATGTGGTTCTTCAAACTTTGGCTTCAGAGCAGTATGGAAGTGACCAACTGTTACCCTGTAGCTGAGTTTTTAATAGCTTTGAGAAAACACCTCTCCTGCAAAGAATGAGTGACTCTATCCTTCAGACTGCGAAAAGCGTGAAGTAAAGAACAGCAAAAAAAGGTAAAAAGGAAACTTACCATTAAACAAGTTACTAGAATGACGAAGATGCTGAGGAATATGACAACTGCATAAAATCCTTCTTTGCTCCAGATTTTGTCTGCTTCACGCTGGCCTTGCAAAACATTTTTCTTTTTTAAGCAATAAAACAGAAAGAGGAAGAGAAAAAAAGTTACACGGCAGTCTGAGCAGATTAAATACCTCTCCTCAGGCATTAATCACCCTCTTCAGCTTTGTCACAGTTCACATTCCACAGTATATGGCACTCACTTTGAACGCTGCCGTTTGCACACCCACCTCGGCTATGCACCCCGCCTGCACCCCGTGTGTCCATGAGCGGGCATGCTGGCGACCCAGGGGGTCCTAACGCTAAGTGAGATGGTCTAAGACCTCCGTGGCTGCTGAGATAATCCCCCACCAGGAGCCATGGGCTGGTTGAAGGTAAGCAAACGAGACTCGCGGTCTTTCTTGGAAACTACCTGGCTTGTCAGGTGAAAGGGCAGTGCTCCTGTGTGGGCTGCGGGAACTGCTCGCCCTGCCTCTTTCTCCCCAGTGTTTATCTCTGGCCCCGGCACCCATGCGCCAGCCTTGGGACTGTTTATACTTGGCACAGGAGTGACGAGCAGGTGACTTGCCAGTTTTGCCTTCATGAGCCAGGAAGCCCTGACACTGTCATCTTTAGAGTACACACACACACATACATGTGCATATGTAAAACTTTCTGATTATGCTGGAAGTAATCTCGTTATCCATCTATCTATAATTCTGATTATGCTTAAAGTAATCTCATTATCTTTGGGTTCCTGCTGATATTACATTTCTAAAACAGCTGTACACACTAAAATTTCCAGAACTCCTGCAGAACTCCTGGGGATTACGAAATAATAATAATTTTAAAAGCATTTATTTTTGGCTTTATTGCAGTGCGGGGACTTGGTTGGGCTATTAAATTACCAGAATTTCACTATGCTTCCAAATAGACATATGGTAGTAGAAACAGGGTACATGTACCCTCAGTCTAACTGAAATGTAATATTTCGAGTAAAGTATGTTGGCTTGTGTTTCCATGACCACAGCTTCATTAGATATTGCTCCCCCCATTTCCAGCTACTTGCTTTTCTTTTCTTAATTGTGTATTTGCAGTGCAGTTCTCAGACTGAGTAAAAAGTTACTTTCTTAAATTCTGGTTTCTACCGTAAATGTTCAAGGCCTTGGTGTTTCCTTTTCACTGAAATTCCCCAGTAGCTTTAATTAAACTTCTCATTTAACAAGTGAGTTGTCTACCCATCTCAAGGTGGCCTTTTCTCTGCTCTGGGTAAATTGTGTGAGAGTTCCTCCATTTAAAGATGAGTGGCTGCTCACTGGACCTGTGTAACTGCAGGGACCCTCCGGCACTTTACATGGGTACTTCATGCTCCAAAGTCTGCTTAGCCACCGATTAGCTTGTTCTTTTGTCATATATCGAGTTAATATATCGAGGCAACTCCCCATGTCCATCAGCCTCCCAAACAGAGGAAGTCCTGATGAAGTTGAACTCATGCGGAGAGGATTGCTGAGGAGGAAATCATAGCCTGGGGAAGAGTGGACAAGCTTTCAAAAACCTGCTGGATGCTGGATCCAAATGTAGTTTTCATGGTCCCCCTTTCACCACAGGAGGACCTTTCGTGCTTTGAAAAGGGCCAGGACAATGCAAATTAAAGTCAATCCAGATGCAAGACAGTTCACAGATCACACTGCCACTTTTAGAGAAGTATTTAGTAGCTTGGTTACCCAGGCTTGATTGCTAAAAAAATAATATTGCATGTGTACAACCTGGAGTTGACTGAGTTTTCTTTGGAAGTCATAGCCCTAGGCACTGGAATGGAAAGCCTGTACTCCCTTCTGCTAAACTACAGAAACAATTAGAAAACTGTTGTATGTGTGTGTGTGTGTGTGTTTGTGTGTGTGTGTGTGAAATCACACATTGTTTCATAATCTGGACTTAAAAGTATTGCTGTTATTGACAGCTAACAAAGTTTGTAAGTGTCAGCCTTGTGTTTAGTGAGCAACTTAAAAAACAGGGCTTTCAAAGACAAGCTGGAAATCTAGTGAAGTATTTCTGAAAAAATTGTCCCTAGAGATACTCAAGTGGTGTTGCCACTCTAAAGGGGAGCAGCTCTCCATGCAACCTGCTGCCTCAGCACAGCAAGGTTATTCTGCCATGCTCACGGAACAGGACTCAGGTCCCAATACTGGCTCAGAGCCCAAATCCACAGCTGCTCCGCACTTGGGATGGCTCCTGTTGAGCTCCATGGGAATCCCACGGTGACACCAGCAGCTGCAACTCTGGCCCATCAGCTATAAACCAAGTGTTTGACCCTGGGTGGGTTACCTGATGGCTTTCTGGTGTTTCAGATCTCCCAGGAGGAAAGCTAGATAAAAAGCAGGAGGCGAAGGAGAATTGGCCATGCCGACCTTTTGTAAGAGAGGAGATGGGGGATTTTTTTGAACCTCTTCACTGAAAGGACAAATACAGTAAAAAATAAAGTAAGAGCAAATAGGATTTTTTGACTCTGTAAGAAACTTAAATGAACTGTAATTTATTGTGTTTCCAAATTTATAAAATGTTTCATAATAGATTTCATATACATAATCTCTATGATGTCTGTCAAATGGCATGTGTATTGAGGATTCACCTTTACCTGATTTGTCTTTCTAAAAATAAAGTTCAAAGAATATGAATAAATCCTATAAAAAGGGTAAAAAAAAAAAGTATTCCACAACTTCCACATACCTGACACATCAGTTTGAAACACTTTAGTTGTACCTTCACCTAACCAAGGAAATCTCTCCCCCAGATCTAACTGCAGGACAGCAGAATCATTGCTTAAACTGCTGACTAATGACAGAAGAGTCTGTGACCTACAGTAACTGAGTCATCTCATGCCCACGATAAGCAATTGCTTTCTGAAATGTCACTGTTGTTCATTCAGAACTTTGGTCCTTGGTCTGGGAGAAATGATAAGATGCATGGTAACTGCCACGCTCACTACAAATTGTTTATACCCAGGAAAGAAGCTTGCAGGATGGCCAAATGCTAGGGACAAGGCAAAGAAAGAGAGGACTTGTGTCCACAGCGATAGGCAATAAGCCTCCTGCATGGAGATGTGTTGTGTCTCAACTGACTGATGTTACGCCACATTTCTCTCAGCCGAGAACCTTTCCCTGCCTGAGAATCCACTAAGACTTTCAAATAATTTTTGAAGAATGGCAATGTACCACTGCTGTCATCAGAGGGTAGGGATGAGCTCAAAGTAAGCTGAAAAAGAAGCCACATCTGATACCAGAACAGGTGGGATGGCAGAGGAGTTTCAGTAGCTCAGGTACCATCAGATCCCAGAGCAAATCTGGCTACAGGGAGGAAGGCTCATCATCATAATATACATCATCCCCTGATGTGTGACTCCACTCCCTAAGGAATCCCCCACAATCAGGTGAGCCATTCAGGCTGAACTAGACAGGTTAAGTTAAATGGCTTAAACTCAGCATAATTCAAGACAGGCAAGAATCAGTGTAACCTTAACAATCGCAGGCTATTGCTAACCTCACTGAAGAGTGCTTGCACAGGTATCTGCTTTGCTCTGCACTGGAACAGACGTGTTTAGAAAAGTTATTTTTTATAAACTTAAAGGAAAAAAAGCCCAACATTAAAAATCCCCTCTGGCCTTTCTGGTCTTATTATGGAAAACTAGTGGATTATTTCTACAAAAAAGTAAAATGAGCAGCCAGTTTTTGATAATAACAGAAGAGACATTGACCTGAAGTAATCACTGTAAAATCTGTGACTGAAAGATCCCACCAAGGTATCGGGAGCTACCAGGAAAGGTAAGTCTTCACTGGAAAATTAGTGAATTTGCAAATTGGGTCAGGTAACCCCAATTAGTTCCTTGGGTTGAAGCACTGATGAAAGCACAGCAAGCTGTAGTTCTGAACTCAGAGGAAAGCTTACAGGGAGCTGGGGATTGCTTTCAAGATGAGAAATGGTTCATTTTGAGTTGCTTTGGTTTTTTTCTTCTATTTTAACGAAATTCTGCCAAGAAATCACTTCTACCCCCAGTGAAAGGAAGGTGGGTGACCTCTCAGACTCCCAGGATACTGGATAACAGCCACGCAGTGTGTCCAAAACATGCTGTGACACTGTGACACCATGTCCAAAGCACCGTGACAAAACCTTCTCAAAGACTCTGTACCCTACACACGCGTGTGACACAGTGTTGTGATTTCACATCAAAGCTGTCAGGCCTGCAGGGCCCCTGTCTGTGTTGCGGTGCTCTGGGTGAACCCGTGCAGGTGTAACACTACGTCTGCCTTACCTGATCACAGGAGCATGGTCTTGTGCTCTGCTTTGCTACCTGGCACCTCTGTCAGTCTAGGCTATTGTCATTTCTAAGCTACTGGTTTTGATCACTTGTCCGTACAGTGATTTACGGTTTCTGTATGCTTTAAGTGCATGATTGCTTCCTTTGATTTCTTCTCCAAGAAGTTAGTAGCACCCACTTCAAAGGAAACCAACAGAAGCTTTCTGCAAGGAGGATGTAATGCACAATTTGGGATTGCATAATTTGGCACGAACTCTGGAAATTTCTCCTTTAGTGCCACATCTCTCAGGTGGCAGCTATCTCTCAGATGGCAGTTATCAGTTAGCTTATCTCTTATAAGACAGTAATCCTTATTTTACTTACTGTAACTTCAGTTACTTCTGTCATTCAAAACCACTTCAAGTTCTCTTCTACTCAACTAACCTCTGATACCCAGCAGTAGTTCCTTTTCTTCTCTGAGTACAATTTAAAGACATTAGGAAGCCAGGATTCACACACCACAATAACATGGACTACTTGAGTCATGGATTTCAGTCCAAGCACCAATTTGTTAATTTGTTTTGGGGAAGCCTGCTCCTGGTCCTGTTATGCACCAATGGAGCAGAACACAATCTTATATCCCATTTCATGCACAAAAGTTAGACCACAATAAAAGAGCAAGTGCTACAACTACAACAGGCCGTTGGTAAAGGACATAGGGAAGGTATTGTGGTTGCCCTGGATCCCCGAAATGGCAATGATTCCATTAAATTAAATTTTCACATTCCCATAGGTGCATATCCCATTCCACACCAGGCAGCAAAGGACTCTAGTGGTTTCTAGAGCAAAGGCATAGAAAGGCATCTGCTTGTTCAGCTACTGAAGAATAAGAAACTAGGATATGAAATTTGATACAGGCAATTTAACTGAAAATAGAACAGTTGGTGATTAATGCAACAGCAGATGTGAACTGGCAAATTATTACTGTAATGAATGGAAATGCAATATCAGTCTCCTATATCCACTGAAACTTTTGCTGTTTGTGTTATCACATGGGCTGAGACTTCAAGCAGAGAGCTTCAGTTTTCCACATAGGTTTTCCTACACAAGCCTGATAAATTTTCTTAGGACAGGGTAATGTCCCTCACCCTCTACAGCTGGGGGGGATAGTTTAAACAAAGACTTTCTAGAGTCAACCAAAGCAATTTTATGAAAGGTTATCTCAGAGATAGGATGAACTGCCTGCTGTATCTTCTGTTTACTAGAGAGAGAGCTAGTAGACTTTCATACTGAAACAGGCGGCTAAAAAAAGGAGACAAATTCCGGCCCTAACATCTCTGTGCCAGCTACACACCTAGAAAGATGTGAAAAATGCTTTCCCTCTGCACATACAATACCAGTTGAGAAGGATGCGGACTTTTTGGTGGAAGAGTGTAATTTATTAGCTCATAATTTAATTAGAATCGATAGCTCAGGAATACACACACACACACTAGGTAAAATAATTTGTTAAAGCTACGTAAAGCTTTGTCTAGATGTATCTTCCTTCAAAGGTTTGCTTGTTTTTTATTTTCTTTGCTCTTTCTTTGGAATGATTTGTTCTTGGAGCAAGCTGAGAGAAGAGTAAATAACTGGTTAGTAGCTGAGCAAATGAAGATTATAGGTTGTTGTCTTTTAGCTGCTGTTTTCTGTGAAGTCTTACACATGTAAACAATTTTTTGAGATCCAAAAGGAATACCTATTAAGTGTGAAGCTGCATGATTTTTCAGGGTCAGGGCCTTAGCTGTATAATCTGACAGCAACTAAAATATAAAAATAATCTTTTGTTTCTCCAACAGTATTAGAAGGAGTCAGCACAACTTCCATTCAAATAATCCTTTTCTAAATGATTCCATCTGGTTGTCTACATTTTTTTTTCCTGGAGAGAAAATTCAAGTATCTGTACACTCCAGATTATCGAAATGGATCTAATTCAAGTTGCGATCTTGAGTTCAGCACTGTGGGGTCTTTTGCCAGCATCTTTTCAGAGCTTGATGACATTTCTCCATTCATCTATTATTCATATATGTTCTTGTCCCAAGTCTACCTGAAGTGTTGTAACTGAAGAAGTTGGAACAGATAATTGCATCTATCACAACTGTCAGACTCATGTGCTCAGTAACAAAGGAAATTCTGACCTAAAGGAAGCTTGGTTCAGGTCACTGATCAGTGCTATAAAGACCTGATTTGACATTTGGACAGCACTGCTTGGCTTTGTTTTGTATTAGAACAGCTAAAACCTGAGAATCTGCTCGTTTTCACAGTGGCAGGCTGCTGTAGAAGAGCATGTAAAATTGCATTAAACTGGCTTTATTTTATATTTCATTCTTTTGTACCAAAGACACCTTTCAGGTTCTTGGAATACTTAAACAGAGCTAAAGCATTTTTAATCAGCAGAGATACAGATGAAAATAACAGCCAGTACTACCTCGGCCATGGCTCAAACACAGGTTTGGACATTTAAAAAAAACAGGAACTCTTTACCCATAGACACAGCTCATCAGAACTGCTCCTTTTTTCCCCCAATTCTTTGGGCACAGATATCTCGTTAAAAATGGGAGCTTCCATGGAAAATGCTGTCTCTTGATAATATATTTGAAATCATTTGGATCTCATGCTGAATTCTGAGAGTTTTTATATGTAGGTAAGGACTTCTAAGACAGTAAGTAAACTGCAATGTGATGGGACCATGTCCATGAGCTCAGTGATTTCTTTTCCAAAATGCCTTTGCTTTTTTTTAATTTGCTGTGTATAGCTCAAGTGATCAGTCCAAAATCAGGTGTACCTCTCACTGGTAATATCTTAGACACTGTGGAAAGGGCAGTGCAGTCTCTGCTTTGAAACAGATTTTTTAAAAATAAAAAAAAAAGGATGTAGACATATAAACCATAGCTACAAATTCTATTTTTGCCCTCTTCTTGGAGTAGGCAAACAAAATAATTCTCTTGCTTCCCCTAGTAATAGACAGAAGCATGGTTGCAATGTACAAATTCAGTTATTCAAAATCATGACAGATACAAGCTACACAGGTGATAACGCTCACATATGACATCTGCATTTCATTTATCTCTCTACTGAAATTGTCACACCTGCCAATCTGCATTAATAGTCCTAAGGTCCTTGGGCCCACTTCCTTTAAGGCACCCCAATGCATGCCTGGGATCTAAACTCTGATTTCAATGGTAGCCCAGCTGTGTGAGGAGGACCTGGATATTAAAGCTTAAATAGCCTAATGAAGCATTTTTAAAGAATTTTAATAGTGTATAATGCAGCTAGTTGTATAATTGCCTTATAGCAGTAATGCTATCTTAGCTTATACGTTTGCTTCCTCGTGCTTGAGAACCTCAGCCTGAAAACTACCAGGGATGTAGTAACTGCCTAATCTGTAACAAACTACAGATTAGAAAATTGATAACCAACCTCAGGAGAGACCTCTGTTATTCCAAACTGAGATAAACTCTGATGCAAAATGTTGATATTAAGGGAACGCAGCACTTCTTCAGATGGGAGCGCCTCAGAAATCCCTGGCTTTCTGTTCAGTGGGGACACAAACAGTTCCACACAGTTCTTCTTCCCCTAGAAAATAAAAAGAAGCAGAGTCATAGGAAGGGTCCGATGTTATCTAATCTCTGTTGCCTATAGATTGTAGCTGTAATTCCAAAAGCAAAAGCATGGAAAATAAATGCTTCAGCCTGCTTTGTGAGGGGAGTCTACCTATTCCCCAACTCCTTAAATCCCAGATGGCTGTGCAAGAAAATGCAAATATCATACATGGGCACAATTGACAAGGCACCGTCTTCTTGAGTCTAGTACTATTAAACCAGACAGGTGCATATAAGATGGTTAGGGGTAAAGGGCAAAGTGCAGAGATTTTTAGCAGGTAGTTCACCTGATCTGAGCTGAAATTCTGTAATGTGGCCCTGTTTTAGAGGGTGGTCCTTAAACAGGAATGCTTAGTAAAAGGCTGTGGTATTTTGGCACTGCTTTCTCATCCTGTGTCAACACATTGCAGACACATACCACAACAAGGTATAAAAACCTTTTAGTCAACTGCAGTGTGACTCCTTAAAATGGCACAACCAAATGAAGGACTCAAAAAGTTTTGTTTACCTTTAATGGGTAAGATGAGAATTCCTACCCTCCCCTCTATTAATTCCTGCCCTGGTGTCTTTGATGCAACCCTGGTAGCACAAGGGCTGCTGTGTTCAGGATGTCGATGATGATCACTCTGTTGAAAGGGAGCAAAAGAAGAAACTACCAGAAGGTTGCTCTGGTTTTGATAGACCAGAAGTGTAACTGAGCTGCTCCAGACAGTGCTGATGTCCAAACAGGGTGTGGGAATCCAGGGTCCCCAGACCTATGGCAAACTTAACTGAGTCCAGACCTGGGGGGCTCTACATGCAAGGTAAATAAGCATGGAGCCACTGCCTCCATTGCTGCCTGCACAGGAAAGAACCTCACCAGTCTGTTTATTTGCTATTCTTTGTTATGGGATGGAAGAGAGCAGTTTAAACTGGGATAATCTTGATTTCCCCTGCCTCCTTCCCTTCATCTTGAATGTGCATCAGTATCTTTACTGAAGAAAAAGACATCTTTTGCTACTAAAATATCCAGTTTTGCATTCAGAAGTAGAGCTGCACAGAAAGGGACAAACATGTTTACTCTGAAGCTGCCCTATGTGCTCCCACATGTGCCACTGGCGCATCTGGTAAGGGTAAGACTGGTAAGGGTATTGGCTCCTGGGCATTTTTCAGTGGGACTATTCAGTTCAGCAGGGTTATAAGAAGTGAAAATAGACCTGCAGGTCTGGAACATCAGTTTAAGGCAGAGACTGCGCCAAGCCAAAGAAGATGATTTGAGGCAGTGGTCCTATTCGGTCTCTGATGTGGGTAGGTGGCTGGTTCTGGGTGTAGATGGTAGACACAATGTAAGGCTTGCTGGGGAAGCAGCATTCCCACTGTTTCATGCCTCCTCTGTTTAGGAGTTTCTTTGCCCATTAACAGGCTTTTATGGGAAGGGGATTTACTGGAAAGCTTAAGGAGACACTGGTAATGTCAGTTAATATCAGTTAATTTTTCCTCATATACATGTGAGGCTAGCGGGCCCTCTGCTCTCCTTGGGATGGAGTTTATCTCTGAGTTTATCCATCCAAAAATAATCAGGATCTCAATGCTATTCCTCCACCAGTTACCCTTCTCTATATTGCTTTTACAGGGAGCCTTGGTGAGTAGCTTATGCTGGGCTGAAGAGAGGTGAAATGAATTTTGACGTGCCCTGCTTGCTTGCCAGCACTCTGCATGAGAGGAACTGTCTCATGTTAGAAGGATGAAAAGTGGGAATAATGTCTCCTAAGATATATTTTCCTTCCTTGTGTATTTTGACTGTGTGTGATTTTTAAAGCAAACGGGAAAAATTTGCCTGTTTTCTTATGTCACTAAAATGTCATAGCAGACTTTTACAGATGTTGAGAAGACTAATTAATTAAAAGTACTTGCTGTATTCTGAGCTATACAGGTGCAAAATGACACGGCCTCTTCCCTTACATCACGAATAAGAAGAGAAAGGGAAAAGCTACGGTGCCAGTAGGAAGATAAACATATTTCTTCTGCTTAGTTACATAATTTCTACAGAGTATAGCAAGAAAGCTACTAAGTGACTTAATAAATTGAAATATGCATCCCAAAGTCTGCAATGCTTCTCATTTAATTGCGCTTTTCCCTGAATATATCTTTCAGCCTTTCATTCTGGTTAATGCAGGGGACAAAGGAGATTTAGCATCACTTGTCACGAATGAGTGACATCCCTGGCGAACATGAAGAAGGGCTGCATTGCATTCCTATTGATCTTTTCCGCTGTACTTCTCGTCTGATCCTTTCCCACAGAGACATTATTTGAAGGAGTTTTATAATCCTTTTTGATGTATACAATCCTATCAAGCTATCAAGGCAGGAAATACTTTTTATGCTGAACCTGTCAGTTTTCTTCCCCAATATTCAACCTGCATGTAGAATAAAATCAAATAACTCTTCTTCCCTCTGCAACGTGAATTGAATGCTAGTAATACACAGATAATGTTGGGTTTTTCTGCTGTTCTAAAAAGCCAGCAGAGTTAAGAATATCTGCTTTTAACCAAACACAGTACATCATGCAGTGAAAATTGCTTTTAAAGTCTTTGATGCTAGAAGCAAATTTGTCGTCATCTTTTGCAAATACGATACCATAGTCTATAGGATCATTTCTGAGCAGAGACTGTTATAGCTGAATAGCAAAACATGAATATTAATATGGTGAGAAGACATTTAATTTACTAATGGAAAGTCTGAGGATAAATTGTGAAGGTGCCTTTGAAAGGCAGAATCACATGTATTTTTTGAGCAATATTCAACCTTTGAGAAACAAAACACGAATAAGTGTTTCTTAATGAATGTGATGCAGAGCTGAATTGGAATTAGAACTAAGGGAAAAGCAATCTGCTTATGAATAGGACAGAAAAGAGACTTATCTGACTTAATTTTTATCTAGACTGTAACTGAAGATGGTTTCCTGTCAAATGAAAATTTAAATCGTTTTGTAATGGAGATCTATTTTTCTGTAGTGCAGTTAAAAAATACTGAGAAAAAGTACTTTTCTGTCCTATTTTATTGCACTGTTCCATAGTGACAGCAATATAAACTTAAGAGAATTCAAAATAACCAGGTACATTTTATTATACACAGCCCTTTTTTACTTACAATGAGTCTGTTGATGTGAACTTGCTGAGGTAACAGTCCTAGTGCTGCTGCCACTCCTTGGCGAAATATCCGAAGCAATGTGATATTCAGCTTGTTTACATCCATTTGCAGAGTCTGAAAAACAAAACCAGTTCAAATGAACTCCTTGATCAACACATTCAGTTCTCAGGATGCCTGATCTCTGGGACTCTTCACTAGTTGTTTTTTCCCCAGAATGATAGTCTGTGCAATCTACTTACATCACAATAAAAAGTAAGTCTAAAGGAAAATTTATGCATCTTAAATGCTGCTCTTTAGCAAAGTACCACCTTTCCTCAACTACATTCAAAATAGATTCCAGAGGGTTTTGGCTAAATTCCTTGGACAATTCGTGGTGTTCAAGATAACACAATTACTACATTAAAAATGAGTGTCAAGCATTAAACATCAATTCACCTTTAAAGAATGAGATGTTGGATTTACACAATGAAGTTTTGCTTTGAATATTATCTTAGCATTTCTCCCTGCAGGTGAAGAATGAGTCAGACATAGTGAAATTATAGAATTTTAATTTTCATTAGTGGTTTCTGAGATCAAAAAAAAGAAACATTCTCGATATATTCCACATGTTTCAATTTCCTAAAACTTCCTCATGTGAGTCAGAGAAAGCTATAATTCTCAGCAGAGGCCAAGTATATCACTGAAGCATTTTCTTCCTCTGTGTTAGAATCCTAGTGAAATTTAAATGCTTCCTAAAGTTCAAATAATTCCTGTGAAGATGGTGAAATTTTACCCACAAAATAATTTAGGTTACAATTTTCTGTTTTGAAGAAGACCCAGATACGGGACCTTCACATGACGCCTGGTGGCCAGTATATCCATGTGGTACTTTGGGGTCCTTCTTTTTGCATCCATATCCCTCTAGCAGGCAATATATAGTGGAGAAGAGGAGGAAGATGGTGCCAGAAGGCTTTTGATGTTTCTGGCAACTTGTGACTGACAGAGTTAGTAATTTCTGACTGAGCCAGTTGACTTGAACTTAAAAAAAAGATTTTTTATTTTAAACTTCCTATTTAGAGCCATAGGCCAGCTTGCTGCTCTGAGGATCCAAGCAAGTATACTTCCTTCCTAACCAAAGCTGCATAAAGAGAATTAAATATCCATGCATCAGACATCACACTGGGAATATGGTTGTAGGCTAGAAAGAAAAGACAACCTTTTTTCTCAAAGAAAACCAGCATCGTACATATCGATTGTTGTTCTTTATTCTCAGTAAGTATTTATAAGTTATGATGTAAAGCCATAACATACTTGCTTTCCTTTTCCACTGTCAATTTGATTTTCCATCAGTACTGAGCGTTTTTCCTTTTTTTTTTTCCCTTTTTCTCATTTTTTTCACTAATGGGACTGTCAGATCTTGATGCATCAGCTGAAATCTGCTCTTATCACATAGTTGAGCTTTAATTCAGCTGGAAGTATTATAGGACTCTTCAATTTAAATTACCCTTTCTACCTTGGCATTTTCAAAATGTAAAATCTTCTTCTCTTTGCTGCTTCTTGAATTAGACAGACATCCCGAGTGGTTACAAAACTACTCCAGCTTTGTCACTGAAACAGAGAAATGACTTGAGAGGGAACATATGGAGATCTAACAGATCTGAGCACCATTTCTTCTGGTGCTTCTCTTCACCCAGACTGGTTTGCTCAGCTATGGCACATGTGAGCAATGCAGTAGATGGGTATTAGTTTGGAGCTGTGAAGCCATCGCTGCACTGAAAGTTGACAGCCTGGTCTGAGGATCCTGGGGAAGTCAGAAAAGGAGTTGTAGAAGTAGGAAGATGGTTATCAGGATCCTTATTGATCCATCAGCATGGTATAAAGAGTGTGAAACTGTTTCTTTAAGTTGATCCTGAGTTATGGGGATAATGCTAACTGTCATTACTGAAAAAGCTTGGTAGGCACAAAGTCAAAATACATTCACTTCATCATTCACAAGCTCTGGTCCTCATTGGGCACTTCAGCCACCCTGGTATCTGTAGGATGGACAACACAACAGGACATAAGCAATCCAGGATGTTACTGAAATGCATTGAAACAGGTAGAATGCCATGCTGGACTTCGTTCTACAAGGAAGGGCTGGTGGGGAATGTGAAGCTCAAGGGCAGCCTTGGCTGCAGTGACCATGAAATGGTGGAGTTCAAGATCCTGAGGGCAGTGAGGAGGGCACACAGAAAGCTCACTACCCTAGACAGGAGACCTGACTTTGGCCTCTTCAGGGACCTTTTTGATAAAGTATCATGGGAATAATCCCTGGAGGGAAGATGGACTTAAGAAAACTGGTTAGTATTCAAAGGTCACCTCCTCCAAGCTCAGGAGTGGTGCATCCCAACAGAGAGGAAGTCAGGCAAAAATGCCCGGAGGCTTGCATAGATGAACAACTTGCTCCTGTGCAAACTCAAACACAAGAAGGAAGCCTACAGAGAGTGGAAGCAAGGAGAGGAAACCTGGGAGGCATACAGAGAAATTGTCCAAGCAGCCAGGGATCAGGTTTGGAAAGCTAAGTTCCTTATACAATTAAGTCTGGCCAGGGATATCAAGGGCAACATGGCTTCATGTATATCTTGCCTGAACAAATTTGGTGGCATTCTGTGACAGGGATACAGCATTGGTGGATATGGGAAGGGCAACCAAAATAATCTGCCTGGACTTGTGCGAAGCATTTGACATCCTGCACAACATCCTTGTCTCTAAATCTGAGAGATGCATTTGACAGATGGACTGTTCAGTGGATAAGGAATTGGCTGGACAGTCGCACTCACAGAGCTGTGGTCAACAGCTCAATATCCAAGTGAAGACCAGCAACAAGTGGCACTCCTTGGGGGTCAGTATTGGGACCAGCACTGTTCAACGTCTTTGTCGGTGACATGGACAGTGGGATTGAGTGCATCCTCAGCAGGTTTGCCAACACTACCAAGCAGTTGACACACTGGAGAGAAGTGATGCCATCTAGAGGGACCTTGACAGGTTTGATAGGTGGGCCTGTGTGAACTGCATGAAGGTCAACAAGGACAAGTGCAAGATCCTGCACATGGGTTGGGGCAATCCCAAGCACAGATACAGGCTGGGTGGAGAATGGAGTGGGAGCAGCCCTATTGAGAAGGACTTGGGGATGTTGGTGGATGAGAAGCTTAAAACGAGCCGGCAATGTGTGCTTGTAGCCCAGAAAGCCTGGGCTGTATCAAAAGAAGTGTGACCAGCAGGTTGAAGGAGATGATTCTGTACCTCTGATCTGCTCCTGTGAGACTCCACATTGGGTACTGTGCCTAGTTCTGGGGTCCCCAACATAAGAAGGACATGAATCTGTTGGAGTGAGTTGAGACGACAGCCACAAAGATGTTCAGAAGGCTGGACCACCTCTCCTAAGAAGACAGATGAGAATTTTCTCCCTCCCTGGCAGTGTTGGATGGGGCTTTGGACAACTTGGTCTAGTGGAGGGTGTCCCTGCCCATGCAGGGGGTTGGGACTAGATGGTCTTTGATGTCCCTTCCAGCTGAAACCATTCTATGATTCTATTAAATCAGTAATCAGATCGCATTAATGTGATCTGTAACAGCTATATTGATCTTGATGGTTTTGGGGGAGCCTGAAGACCACAGCACTTGCTCTGTTGATCTGGTGCCAGCCTTCTTAGAAAGCTCACCTGGCCTTGCAGCTGGAGATTTCAGAACCTTTTTAGGAAATGTCCTAAGTGAATGGGAATAAATTTGTCCTTAAACCTCATCTCAGGCTGCTTCTTGTGCAATAATAAAGTTGGGGAGGTTGTGACTATTCATAAAAAAATCCCAAACCCAAACAAAACCACAAGTATCTGAGGAAGAAAAAAGATCACACTTTTTATCAGAACCTTGCCTTGCTGTCCATTGAAGGGATCTACCTCTCCATTGCTGGTGTTAGTGTGAAGTGTAGTTCCTTAGCAATAATAGTCAAAATTAAAAGTAACATAGGCCACCTTTTTCTACATCAGGCAGCACAAGAGAATGCCTTTGCCCCTTCCTATCAAAACAAAAGTTAGCAATCCAGAATCTGCCACTTCAGGAATGGGATTTTTAACTGAACCAGTGGAAGATAATGTATAGAAATGCTCGATGGGACCCCAAGAGAACCTGCTTTAGAATGAGCAGCACGTCGCAAACATGCTCTGTGCTCCTTATTACCCCCTTGTTTGTACTGGATTCATAAAAGCCTAAAGCAGGAGTGGACCATACTGGAGACACATCCAGTTCAGTATCCTGTGAGCGACTCTAGATTGTTTTGGAAAATGACAGAAACAGGGCAAGATTGTACTCTGTCCCCAAGTATCTTCTGACAAGATACAGGCTAATTTATGCTTACTAAGCACTAAAAGACAATGGGTCTCCTCAATGGGTCTCCTCAATTACATGATTCTTATCTTACAGTAACACATACTGACACTATCAAGATCTGGGATGAAGGCAACACTCGGGGAAATTAGTCTCAACTCTGGCATGTGCCTTCCTGAAGCTGCTTGAAATTTTAGGATCACCTGAGGGTCTGGTACAAAACTGCCTTTCTGCAAATGCCCAATTATCATAATTTTTGTTGAGAATAGTCAGAAAAAGAAATAACAAAAGAAAAAGAAAGAAGGAATATAGATAAGAGAATGAAAAAATAAATCCTAACTATTCTTTTCAGTAGAAAATTTCTAAAACATTAAGATCATTTTAATATTTTAATATTCATGTGCCATTCTCATGGCATGCCTAGATACTGTGTTGACTACAGTCCATGAAGGTAAGATATTAGGATAGAAAACTGAAAATGAAAGAACTACAAATGCAGCAATACCTGTACATTAGACAATAAAAACTGTCATTAAAAGAATCCCTCCTAGAATGTAAACCTGCCTGGCTCTTTACAAGTTACAACTACACAGATGAAATCATTATGTAATCCATCACCCCCTGCAATAAACCATGACATTAACCTGTTATTCCACAGAAATAAACGGAAGCATTAGCACAGATACACAAATTATGCCTTACTGTGGTCCTCTAGTTGCTCCTTTTGCTTTGGAAAAGAAAGGGCTGAAGCATCCCAGCACTAATCATTTGCCCTTTGCTCATCTGCAGTGTTTATCATGGATTGCAACCTCCTCCCCAGGGAGTTCATAGTTTTGAAGCCACTACTGCCGTTGGCAGCAGTGGCTTGTTGAGCCTCGAAGCAAACACCCTGGAGGACTCATTTCCCTGAGCAATTACCGACCTGGATAGTGCAACTGTAGCGACAGTTTCTAGGCTTATCTGATCCAAGCAAAACAGGTAGTTTGAAGTTTTTGGCTTGTAGTGGAAAACTTGGGAAGTCAAGAGTTCCAGAAACGGAAACTCAGCACAGAAAAACACCAAAGATGTTTCACAACTGTGATCCTACAGTGGCTTTTTGATAACCATTTTGATGTTAGAGAGAAAAAACCCAAAACAAGCCAAACAACAAACAAGGTGAAAGGGATGAATGTATAACACAGTTTCTGAAAGAATATTTTTAGGGTATTACCATATAATTATAATTTGCCAAGAGACATTGAGAGATGCTTTCTTTCTTATCTTTTCCTTATCATCAGTGATATCCTTTCTGCAATAAGTCTCATATATACCATTCCTTTTCTATACATTGGTTACTCTCCTCTAAACTCCTGACCCTACCACCGCAGGTGTTTACTCAAAGCTCCAGATAACCTGAGTACACAGGAAGAAAAATAATCAAGGGTGAAGAAAATTAAAGGTTAAAGTATAAGTCTTTACAATACTTTTATGAACAAAGATTGAAAGTAAATCAGCAAATTAATTATACATACTAGGAATTTTACATACATAAAGCCCATTGGGTATTTGGTGCTAAAACCAAAGACAGGCAACTCTAAAAATGAAAATAAAAATAATCACCCCTATTGACTTGGGCCAAAAAAAAGAGGGAGCTCAGAAAAGAGTTGTCTTACCTACCTGTGCTCCACTTACATATGCTTTGAGAAAGTCCCCAAAAATGCTATAAAATGTTTTTTTTTTGTGCTAAAGCAAATACTGGACTGTGATTGGGCTGTGAGTGCCTCCATCTGAGCACCCTGCTCTGCTGCCTGCACAGTGATGGGTGCCTACAGTTAATTAGTGTCACTGTGTTTCATCTTGCCACCCTCATCAGACAGCCTCAGCTGTACAGACGAAAAAGGATGTATTTTTCAGGAGCAAAGCCAAAAGTGTTGGAGCTGTATTTGTACAGCCTCGGTACAGGACTGCAAGAAATCTGTCAGCAAATTGTGAAAATATTTGCATTTTCTCTTTTCTTTCCCTGAATCACATTAGATTTGCCTTCCTGTTGCCACTCAGTGACTTGACACAGCAGCTGCACTGGGCATCAAGTCACCCTCTTTGGCTGGCTTGATGGCCTAATACACTTCCATAAAAGATTTTGGCTTTTATGTGTGTGTCAGGGATCACTGCAGGTTTGGCACCTCATGTAGTCCATGAATTGCATGGGAGCCAGTGTGCCCTTAGCTTTGTATGCAGGTCAACAAAGGATTTTGCCAAGACATTCCTCCAAAGGCACTTTGCCCTAAACCAAACCAATGTCCAAGGTGGCATTCTGTCCTCTCCCATTTACCTCTCTGTTGACAATGCCATTTTATTCAAGAGGAGAAATATGCCCTTCTACGAAGCCCACATTAAACTCTGAATTATATCTGTAAACTAAGATAAAATTCTCCTGAGTATGAAATCAATTATTCTTGGTGATTAATTAAAGGAGTTTCATGTTTCTGTGTATTATCAGGTTGCCTGCAGTGACCTACTCAAACTTTCATAGATAATTTATTTCTGCTAAAACACAATGTGACTAGAAATATTAATCTTGGGAGATTTACATACTTCTAAGGTAAGAAAGCGATTACCGAAAAATTGTGAGGGGGAGTCTTGGCTATTACAGAATCACAGAATGATCAGGGGTGGAAGGAATCTCTGGAGGTCTAGTCCAACCCCCCGTGCCAGAGCAGGATCACTTAGAGCAGGCTGCATAGGACAGCATCCAGGTGGGTTTTGAATGTCTCCAGAGATGGAGACTTCACAGCCTCTCTGGGCAGCCTGTGCCAGTGCTCTGTCACCCTCAAAGTGAAGAAGTTCCTTTTCATGTTTAGGTGGAACTAATATTCAAGTTTATACCGATTTCCCCTTGTCCTCTCACTGGTAAAAAGACTGACCCCATCCTCCGGACACCCACCCCTCAAGTATTTATAAGCATTGATAAGATCCCCCCTCCATCTTCTCTAGGCTTAAAGTATAAAAACTCATTCATACATGTTATATTCCATAAAGGTATAGTGAAACAGAGAATATGTTTGAATTGCAAGAACCAGTGAAAAGGATTGAGGAATGCTCTTAACCTGGAACATGCTTTTTTTTAAGTCACACATCTTCCAAGGCTGCAGAATATGCAATCTGCCAAAAAGTTCCAAATTTTACATGTAGCCTGTGAAAATTCCTGTGTGCTTGTTATCCTGGTTTTGGCAGGGATAGAGTTAATTTTCTTTCTAGCAGCTGGTGTAGTGCTGTGTTTGGGAGCTAGGATGAGAACAATGTTGATAACATAGTGATGTTTTTATTTCATGTCAAGAAATCAAAGATTTTTTCAGCTTCTCACACTGCCCTGCTAATGATAATGTGGGGGGGCACCCAAGATGCTGTGAGGGGACACAGGCAAGACAGGTGACCCAAATTGACCAAGGGGATATTCCATACCATACCACATCACCTTCTGTTTATAACTGGGGGGTTGTCAGAGGGGCTGAGTGGCAGCTGGGGGTCTGGTGCAGCAGCTGAGAACCTCGCTGGACAACTTGGGGTCTTGTGAAGCATCAGCTCTGGGGTGATGGCTGAACACCTGTCTGCCAACTAGAAGTGGTGAATTAATTCCTTGTTTTGGTTTGCTTGCATGTGTGGGCTGAGAGGCTGGGCAATTTGGGGGACTTGCGTGGCAGCTGGGGTGGCCTTGTGCAACATCGACTTCCAGCAGATTAAAATTGTGCTGTTCATCATTTGTTTTGTGTGTATATTATTGCTATACATTATTGTAATCCTCCTACCTTTGTGTGTGTCCTATTAAACTGTTTTTATGTCAACCCACAAGTTCTCTCACTCTTCCGATTCTCTCCCCCATCGTGCTGGTAGGGAGTGAGCAAGTGGCTGTGTGGTGCTTAATCGTTGGCCAGGGCTAAACCACAACACTTGTCCAAAGAGTATTTGGGTGATGAGAAAAAGAACTCTTAAATTTGTTCTCGATGAACATTAGCAAGAGTGATAGGAGTGGGGTACTTTGATTGCTACAGTCCTGATTACTCCGGGGAAGTTTTGTGTATTTGGATGCTGCTTTTCCAGATGTGACATTGTACAACTTCACTCATATTTTTGCTAGAAAAAACCCACGTTCTACCTTACTTATGGAAAATCTTTGTTTAAAGTAAGCTTAACATTTCTTGGATTTATGCATTTCTCATATAGTATTAAAGAACAATTTTGGTTCTTGATCAATTCTTCATGAAAGCATATACATTTAAATATTTAAAGGTTATGAACTCTTAGAAAGAAATCAAAGACAGAAGTAACATTGGTAGGAAAGTCTAGACTGCTGTATAGTCTCCCTCCATAATTATTTTCAAGTGAATGTTTTTTAAAATATGAGAAAACCAAAAATTCTAAAAGGACACAGCCTTTCATCACTGCAGGTAATGCACAAACCTTTTTAGTACAGGAAGTTGTTGGGGCCAAAGACTGAACAAGAGGCAGAAGAAGGGCTGGATGCTTAGATAGATGTTGAAAGTCACTAATGTCCCTGAAAACTACAGAAGAGATACTGCAATCCTTGTCATACAGTTGAAGCCCAACTCTGAATTAGCAGAAGCCAAGACAAACCCTGGTGCAGTAAAAGGATAAGTTTCTCATTGGAAGGTTCGAATGCTGGCTGTTATCCTTAACTAGATACTGGGTTTCATACAGATCCTGTTTGCATGTGTGGGTACCAACAGAGGACATTCCTAGAGGATGCTGCACTGCTGAGGGGGAAGATGCTGTACCATGTGTTGAGGTGAGGCCAGGGCACTCTGCTGGCACCTACAGTTCAGACTGACAAAGCTACTCTGGAGGTGGGTGGGTGATATGACTAAAACAGTTTGTCTCAGCTTCTTTTCACAGGGAGAACAAATAATTTCTCAACTGGAATCAGCTGATTTGGGGCTCATTTGACCACTTCTGTAGGAAGCACCAACACAAGAGTGAGAAACGCTCCCATCTGTGATGTCTGGCTTTTGTCCAAGATTCCCCTGCTGAGCTTTTATGTGCACTTGGGCAGTGAGTCAGTCAGCTATAGAAAGACTCTATGACCTTCATGGATGATTGAAGTGTACGAGAATACATTCAGCCTATTAAGGATAAGGTTTGTTAATGCTCCTCTTCAAGAAGTACACTCTAATTTCCATCAGTCCTATGTTGTACATTAATCTCTGGGCTTGCAGTTTCCTAGCAAAGATAAGGGTCAGCCCTTTCAGTGTCATTTGACACCAGTGTGTCACAAGGTAATGTGGGTCCATTGATCACAGGTCTAATGAGAAGACACAGAATAGTCTTCTATTTTCCTTCAGGAGAAAATCTCAGAAGGTTCATTATCCTGTCTGCTGAGTCCTGTGGGTCATCCCTGTAACAGAGTGTGATGAATTTAGTGGGGTGACAATCTGAGAGTGTGGGTAGGGCCGTCCTCTCAGTGCTCATTGTACTCATTTCCTTTAACTCTTTCCTGTGGTACCCTTAATGGATTAACCACGCATTATATATTTGGAAGTCAGAAAGTCCAAACACTTCATGTACTACAGTTTGTATGAAACTACCATCCCACAGCCCCACCTGAGTAGGGGAATAACTTTATCCATAGCCTAGTAAAATCAAAAGGACTTTTTCTGAGTCAGAGGGTTGCAGAATCCCATATCCTAAATGCCCATGGGATGCATGCTTGTCATTGCTAAGGGAGTGCAACAGAGGGTGAGGAAAGGTTATCTATTGTTTGTCGGATACAAGTTTGACGCAACCTCGTTGTTAAATAATAGCAGTCCCAGAAGGTCTCTGCACTGTGGGAGCCCTTCAAAAGGGGAAGGAGAGGGCTGCAGTCATTCTGTTGGACTTCATGGCTGACCTTCCAGAGATTCTTTGGGGCAGAGGGAACTTTCTGTTTCAGTTCTATGTCTACAAAATGGGTACTATAGTATTTGACTGTTTCACAGGATTTTGCATATTTTAGTAAAAAGATGGGGGGCAGATACTTAGGAGCTTTTCAATTTATTTGACAGATAATTTTAACATTGCCCACAAAAGTTAATTCCTGGGTTTTCTTAGTTTGGTGCTGCATTTCTTCAAGGACTGGGATTTACTTAATCACAAATTATTTCAGGTCTTTTAAAATAACACCTGTAGTTAGTTTCAAAGCTCTAACAGTTTTCCAGGTTTTCTCCTGCCATCCATCTCTCCCTACCCTCCTCTCTTAAGGTGGACAGTTGCAAAGGACAAGATGATGGAAAAGCACAAGACAATACAGAGAGGTGGAAACATGAGGAGAGCTCAAAGAGCACAGCCTTTTTGCTCTTTGAGAGGCATGTATAATGAGCTCCAGAAAATTGTCCTATCTGTTCTTATTCAGTATTAGCAAAGAAGGTATACCATTACAAAAGAAATGCATGGTGCTATTATCTCCACCACAACTTTTATGCACAGCATGATTGTACCAGTCACATCCTATTTCATCACCTCAGAGCCAGCTATAATCCTCAGAGCAGACAGACTCTTTTGAGCCTGTTCAGCACTGTGCTTTACAATAATTTTGGGGTTTTTTCTGTCCAATTATTAAATTTCTAGGTAGAACCACCGTAATGCTCGAAATGCCAGAGAACCACTATTGTTTCTCCTTGCTTCTTTTGTAGCTCATTTCAGCTAGTTTTATGTTTCAAACAATTCTGAGTGACTGAAGTTTAAACTCCTGTTTTGACTTTGTAAAATGGTCCTCAATACATCATCATGCCTTCTGGGAAAACAACAGACATAAAAACCCACCCCAAAATCACCCTTTTCATTTTACCTTCAGAATTTAAAATTCTTGTTTGTAGCAGACATGTGAGTGCATGTGTGTGAGTGTGTGTAACCTTACAAACTGATGCAGAACAAAATTAGAAACCTGAGACAATAGAGCAACTTCCACATCTTTCAGGAACGGATGTGGTGAAAAGACTCCCACTAACTTACTTTCCTTAGTAACCTTTCTTTTTGCTTTGAAAATCAGATTTCAGCACTGCTGACGTCCTAACTTTCTCATGTATTTATTTTCAGAGACAATTTTTATTGGTAGTTTCAGATGAGCAAAATCTGTCAGAACACACACACTGAGAATGTTGCAGAAAGAGGCAAATGCTTTCCCTTTTATCGCATAATCACAGTTCTCTGCAGTTCCTGGGAATAGACATTTGAAATACATCTTAAAAAAAAAAAAAAGTCTTAAAATACTTTTGGCTCAACTGGAATTGAGATACAAAAGAGTGTTCCTGTGTGATTCCTGAGTACAGCTCATATCCCAGGACAGTCTGGATTATTTGTCTACCACAGCCGATTCTTCCAAAGTAAGAAGCGATTCTTACACCTCAGATCTTGAGACTCCAGGATCCCATCTTCAGGAACAAATGTCCAAAAATAAGGGCTCTTTAGTGTGACACAATGCACTGGTATGTTTTGGGGCTTTATCTACTTTCAGGCTTTTAGCCCACTGAAATTTGTTTCTGGCCATTGTCATCACCATAATAACAAATTATTGGAATAAAACTTGGATCACAAACTTTTCCCCACCTACTTGAGCACTCCAAATCCACAGAAACTGAGGGCAGACAATACAAGGCACCCTTGTAATTTCTGCCTTATATTCCTTTACCTATTATGAAATTAAAGTAATGAAAAACCATTGTAGACCTGCATTTTAGAAAAGAAATGCATTATTTTAGGTTTTATCCCATTGAGGATTTATGTGAATGGATATGTGCCTTTATCTCAACATTTTAGCAAAACCATTAATGATAATGTATGAATTCTACAAGCTCAGAAATGAGAAAGCAGGTGAAAAGAGAGTCTCATGATTTTGGTCACTGTCTCAGGATCTTTGAAATCCTGAAGCTGATAATACCATCTGTATTTCATAGGCTGAAAGGTACAAACTCCCTTTCTCCTGAGCAGCTGGGACTATGACAGATTTTCTTCTTCTGTGTAACTTACCTAAATACTAACACAAAACCTTGAAAGATTTAAGGAGAATCTTGCATCAGTGATTCCCATCAATGCTAAAAAACAATATTGTATTTCTGACCAGTGGCTCAAGATTCAGGTTTCTGGCTTTGGAAATGCAGTACATATACTGTGTCCCAAATGTCCTAATATAGGACAAGTTTTCTTATTCAACCATTAGGATATAAGCTTTACAAAATAGCTTTCAGGCTAATATGGGGGACTTCTGTTTAAACATGACTCCACTTGTGAGATCTAAAGATGAAGAAGCTGTCCTGCCTTGTATTATGAGATTTTGCAACTCTAAAATGACTGGTAGACAGAGCCCAATTCATGGATCTTCAATTTCTGTCTTTCATGTTGAGGATCAGAAGAGCATTCTGTGTTCAATTTTTTAAACAAGCAACAGAGCTGTCAAAGCCAACCTCAGATGTTTAGAATGAGAAAATCCATTTTTTTTTCCCTTTTAAACTCAGAATTGATCACCTTTAACGAGAATATTGAAAACTGTCTGCATGTGGTTCTCTCATTGTCGCACATCCAGAAAATCAAAATAATTCATAATCCTTTCAGTGAGAAAAAGCAATTGGTGGGTGAGGTTGCCTTTTTGTGTGTGTGTGTGTTTCTTTTTTTTTAACAATATTCTGCAAACACACAAGAAGTAATCTTCCAGATTACCCCAAGTCACCACAAGCAGTACTAACTTGTGTTTGGGAGGCACCGCTCCTCTGTACGAATGCAGCAAGTGCACCTTTATGCACATCTCCTGCCTCTTTCCTGCACCCTGGAAACTTGAGAGATTCCCAGTGGATCTGTGGCCACTGCTCTGTGAGAGCAGGAAGATACCCCTTGGGAAGAAATACTCAACTTCTCAGAAACTGATTGTATGGGTCCACTGCAGAGAAATGCCTGTGTTACACCTGCAATGTCAAAACACAAAGCCTGTAAATGATGGGAAGAGGGCTTGTAGACTTCATTACAAAACCCAGGACATCTACCTTATTTCCCAGAAAAGACACAGTGACAGCATCTATGCCTGCTAATAAAAGCCTGCATGTCTTCTAGCTTAGGTGTTATATGGCTAAAACTTGGGGCCTAAATTTATCAGTGGAGGTGTGTCTGTTTAAACAATTTCAGAAGTTAAGTGTAAAAGCAAAACCAAACAAAAAGCTACAAAGCCTCAGGAAAAGTGGAGGAACATAGATTTGTATATTTATACTATTTTTGACGGTATCTTTCAGAGAAAGATAGCAGACTGTGGCTGTTGTCTATTTTTTTATACTCATTGTCTAATGGGACCAACTGATATCTAGCTTATATTGAGAAAATATCTCAACTATCTATGGCCCATTTAGCTCACTCCTCCAAAGACAGAGAAGCCAGAGTGCTGTGCAGCGGTCTGAATGTATGTATCTGTTCACCCCCTCTTGTCAGCCCTACACAAAAGAGCCCCTGTCATTCAACTCAATATGAGGCTGTAGTCTCAGTGCATGACCCAAGAAGATGGCATGACACCAGAGGTGTATAGCAAAGGGCTCATCCTCATTTCAACCATAACATTGGTATTGTGGCTTTGCATACAGTGGCAGCATGTTCAGCTTCACCAAAACAAGCTGTATCAGTTGTGCAAGAGTAATACAATTGCCCTGTATCTGTTCTCACAGAGTCTCTTGGCATCCAGAAACCATCGTTATTACTTGACCAAAGCAGCTGGGTAGTGTTACCTCCATGAAAAATGTGGTGGGTTACTGTTAATGTGGTAGCTGATTGCCAAGGTCATTAGGGTTGGCAGGGCTCATCTTCAGCCTGTCAGCTGATACCTCCTCTGCCTTCTCTCTGAGCTAAAACTAAACCCAACAAGCTTGCCTTATCAGCTTCATCATTAGATTTTGTCTATGGTAGTGGAGGAATACTCATTTCACCAGCTGAAACAAAGCTGAACAAAAATAACAGGTGATAAAATGGAACAACACTACACTGTGATGAACAAAGAACCATAAGATTAACTAAATGGCTTTTACAGCTTTTCATTTCCGTCATCCCTTTTCCCATTAAACATACCATTCCCAGAAAACCTTCCAGAAATCGCATAATTAAATGACTGGAGGGGAAAGAGGGAAATAAAATTTAACACATACACACACACACCCCCCCCACCACCCCCAAAATTACCATTTTCTAAAGAAATCTGAGTGCTTTAAGCAAAGGAAATAGCAACAGGAAGGCAAACATTCTTAAATATTCTCTGTCATTATAGCAAAAATTTTTCAAAATGTGATTTTTTTTTTCAGTTTTCATTTTTCCACAATTTCATACTGCAAAAATCAAGAGGAATAAAATTAGTGATGCAGAATCTTGCAACTGAGAACCCTTTGCCTTCGTCTACCTCTTGTTACAGGACACAAGAATATGAATGAGATCTCTTCGTTCAACTGCATAAACATATGCTTCATATTTGCCATGTTAGACACAACCTTCTTGTCAAAATTCATCTCTGTCGACACACAAGCCATTTTATCCTCTCAATAACACAGTGTGCTGTATTAAACAGACCTACGTCTGCCCCTCAGTAACGTTTTGGTATCTCTTTTCTGAGAGCTGATCAGCCTGTACTGCCAGGGTCACAGTCATGTGACATTAACTTTAGACATCTCTTTTTCATCTGCCTTAATCAGGGATGTTTATAAGCCTGCTGAAAGGAAAGCAAATCCCATTCATTCAGCTATTCCTGCAGGTATATAAACAGTCCCAGACCTCCTGAGGTACCTTCCCCTGGGAGAACGCCACAGGTGGGCAGCAGCTCTTCCTGTGTCCTGCTACAACAGGGCCGTATAAAAGGGGTGCTTTCATCATTGTTACACATCTCTGCAAACTGATACGTGAAGATATCTTATGTAAGTGAGGCAGAGAGCTTTCAAGAAGAGTTCACTAGGATCCCTGTAAGGCTGAAGCACCTCCTTCCGAACTCCTTCGAATGCGTTTCCCGAGAGGTGTTTCAGACCACTGCTACACCGATCTAAGGAAGAGTGTGAGTTTGTAACAGATGGTATTGTTGCCTTTCATATTAACAACTTTTAGTCATTGTGGTGGTTTTGCCCTGGCTGGAGGCCAGATGTCCATCAAAGTCATTCGATCACTCCCCTTCTTTAGTGGCAAAAAGCTGCTGCTTGTGTTTTTTTCTCCTACATGTGATTCCCAGAGGCGTTGTGACCATCACTGATGGGCTCGGCCTTGGTCAGCAATGACTCCAGCCTTGAGCCGGCTGCTGTTTGCTCTGTTGGGCCTGCAGAGAGCTTCTGGCTGCTTCTTGCAGAAGCCACCCCTGCAGCCTCCCCTTCTCCACCAAAACCCAGCTGCACAAAAGTCCAATAGTCATCTACATGGTAATTTAATTTCTTCCCTTACTACTGCATACATCGTCTTTCCTGGGTCAGGCAGATACAACCTGGTCCAGTACAGTGTCTCCTCTGCTAACTGCAGAAGTGCTTGTATTCTTCCTAAACAAGTTCAAACACACAGGGAGGGTTGATGTCATGCTGGGCGACAGGGAGAGGAAAAAGAACATTTTAGTAACAAGTCATAATTCTCAGCTTACATTTGTAGTTCTTTTCATGTGGGCACACCAAAGGATCTGCCAACGGGGATTAAGAGTAATCATTAGGTCTGAAGAAAGAGAAGTGGATCATAGCAAACATGAAGAAAGTATGTAGTATCAATGCTATAAGTGAAAACGAAGATTTCTGGCCAAACTTCTTTGCTATCTCATTTTCTGGGGTTTGGGGATATTCTTCATATGTCAGAAAGTGTTCATGTTCTAATCCTAGCAAAGGTCCAACATTTTAAGATTTACATAGATTTTAAAGTAGAGAAACAGAGGACTTCCCTTATATCAGTTACAAATATCACTGGATCTGAGTTATTTGTATGTACTTCATCATTTATATTCTTTTCTGCTTGAAGCCCATGCTATATACCATTAAAGAATCCTTCTGTTTCATTAAGAATGATTTTTGCCATTAATTGACATAATGATATATTACATAACTAATATGCAAAATACAATAAAAGCATTTAAATTATTTGCATATCCTGAATAAGATGGGAACTTTGTCATGTCAGCTGAATGGGGTCTTTTTTTGCCTAATGTAATTTGAAAACATATTTATGACTCATCAGTCCTTTAAAGATAGACTGTGATTAGACATTCTAAGCTGTAATCTTGCAACTAACTGTGAAGTTCTTAAATTTCATTGTAATTTTGTATTCTGTCTCTTCCCTGTCTTTGGCATTTACATTTCATATATATATATTTGACAGATCACAGAGCAGCTCAAAAATGAAAAAAATGGATTTGCAAAAATGTTTTGCAAAATGCAATGAATAAATAATATTTTTTCCCATTTTGTAGGAGTCCAAATAGACTTAATCTTCAATGTGAACTACTATTCTGCAATTTATGTAAGCCAAAAATCCAAATCTTCAGTGACTCAAACCTTTTTAATTTTAATATTTTTGAGACGATTTATAAAAGAAAGTAGAATATGCACCTACATAAGAAAGGTGACAATTTTAGTCATTTAAAGTTGTTATTCACAAAACATTTGTGCAAGAAAGAAGCTGCTAAAGGACTATGTCCTTATGGAAGATGACTATTTAGATATATGAGACTTTTTAAGGCTAGGCCTATCCTTAAGATATTTTGGATACCCATGTTTTCAAATCTCAGGTACAACAGGAGACATAAAGAGCTTTAATTACTAGTACAGCATGTAGTTATTTACTTTAGATTGAAGAAGCATTACCTCTGGATGTAAAGACGTAACAGTTCAGAGGTGAAATAACGACAAGGTAGATGATGAAAGTTGATTTTAAGAAGGTATAACAGACTAGCTTAGAAACTTGGAAAAGCAGAAAGAGAACTGAGAATGCAGATTTAATGTTATCAACCCAGGTTGCTTCCCCAATGGGATTTCTACACTCATCTCTTCTTCCAACATTCAAATTCCATTAAATTAACTTGATTAAGGGAACAATTTCACACCATTACTGATGTCTGTACTTCTGTAGTGCCACTAATGTCTTTCTGGATAGAAGTTGACTATAAAAAGGTTGTAAATCAGTGTTTCCTAAAGAGCCACATAATGAGTATGACCTCAGGCTGGGGCTGACCATGTACCTGCAGTGCAAGCTCAGGTGTGGGCTGCTCTGAATTCTGAAAACAGTGACTGTGGCAGTGATACCCCAGCCTGAATCTCGTCTCACATATCCCACAGATCTAGAAAAGATAGTCTGCCTGTGACAGCTCCAACCTGTAAATGCTTCTGCTGAATATGGCCACAATTAAAAGCCCCTTTAGGAGAGACAGACAAATACTTTGTGAGCTACAAATATACTCTGGCCCTCTAGGAATGCCTGCTGCACTGCAGTCAGATCCAGAGAGTGCTGATATTTAGACATTGCCCATTTATGAAAACCCAAAGTGCTTCCTCATGAAGAAAACTGAAAAGCTTGTGAGAAGACTAGAAATAGAATAATATAAATTATGTTTCTGTGAAGAAGAATAATTTTTATTCCTTTAGATAACTGTGTGAATACTATAAATGGGGAAAAAAAAAGTCTACATGAGCTGCTGGTGATAGATCAAGCAAGAGAAACTATCAAGGTATAACTAGGCCCAGTAGGCTTAAGGCTACTTAAGATTTTTTTTGTTTAAATATCAACAGGGATATATATTAAGATGATAAAAATTTTCATGATAGAGAGAAAACCAGAAGGAGCCACTTCAGAGAGTTTTTTGAGGGATAAGAAATCGAGGTGTAATAGTAATATGATGTGTGTTGAATATATTCCATTCCAAAAGTGATCACATTGAATTCTCAAAGAGCAAGTAGAAAGGTAAACCTGTAAATGAGCTGGAACAGAGGACCTTTTTCAGAAATCGCTCCTAGCTCTCTGCTTGTCAACATCCTTATTAGAGGTCTGCTGACCCACACAAAGTCATACAGAAGCTTGCTGATGACAGAAAATTAAAGGTAACTCAAAATTGCGAACATGGGATAACAACAATAAGATAGGTCAGATGTACTGGGTGATTCAGGTACTTATTCAGTACATCATGTACTTAATATGACTAAACTCAAGACAATACAAATCTTGGAAAAGCGTATGTAGTTGACCTGCTGTAGTGGGTTGACTTTGGCTTGGTACCAGATGCACACCAAGCCTCTCTATTGCACCTCTCCTTAGCTGGACAGGGAGGGGAAAAAAATAAGACCAAAAAAGATGGAAAAAACCTTGTGGGTCAAGAAAAAGGCAGTTTAATGAAACAAAAGACCATGTGCAGAAGCAAAGGAAAAAACCCAAAGGGTTTATTCTTTACTTCCCATCAGCAGGTAACATCCAGCCACTTCCCTGGAATTAGGACTTCAGTTTATGTAGTGGTTGCTCCAGAAGATGAACATCACAAATGACAAATGCCTCTCTCTTCATCCTCCTTTCTCTCAGTTTCTTATTGCTGAGCAGACATCATATGGTATAGATATCCCTTTGCACAGTTTGGGTAAGCTGTCCTAGCTTTGTCCCCTCCCAAGGTCTTGCCCACCCCCAGCCTGCTGGTGAGGGAGGGAACATTGGAGAAACAGCCCCGATGTGTGCCCACACTGCTCAGTAATAGCCAAAACACTGGTGTGTTACCACCACTGTGCTCGTTACCAATGCACTCATTACCAATGCACAGCACTGTGAGGAAAATTAACTCCACCTCAGCCAGACCCAATACACCCACAGAGATACATTTTTAAAAGGAGTGGCTCAGAAACTGACTCAAGGTTCATATCTGATGACTAAGTGAACAGATATTCCAGGACAACATGCAGGCTGAGGTTATGTGAATGCAATCCCTACTCAACCTCTGAACCAACTGAAAGTGTTCTAGCCACGTCAGAGAGGGGGTAAAATTCAGTTATTATATCTTGTATCTTGGTAATCAACAATGAGAACTACATGCAAACTCTCATTTTCTACTGTTTTTCAATTCATTAATGTCTCATTCATGCTGGTGATCAGGAGTATGACCATGACCATGACCACACACATTCACATGCACACAGCTTCTATGGGACATGATGATTTTGTAACTCTCCAGCTGCTTCCAGTTCTGTAAGCACTTAGTGACTTTGTTTCTGCTAATGAGCTGAGACTTACCAGGTGACAGAAAACACCCGAGGGCAACCTGCACAGGCTGCAATTAACTCTTGGTTCCTGTTTCTGTTATTTAATTACCAACATCAATTTTGAACACTACACATGCTGATCACAGAATATACAGGCAATTACCAACAGTCGTCAAACTCTATTACATGCCAAGGATAAAAGTTTTTAACCTACAAAAATAATGTAAGCAAAACATTTTTTTTCATGCCATGTCTCTGCTGGGTAAGCTTAACAGTTCCTCACATTGAATGATAATTCCTACTTCCGCCTAGGTCAGAGGTCAGATATAACAATCGAATAAAAACTGTTCTCTGCAGGAATCTCCGAGGGCATTTTCCTACAGAACAATGTAAAGATGCAGAGTGTGCACGGAGAAATGAACCAGAAGTAAGTTAGGCCTTGGGAGTACCATTTACTGGTTTTGCTACTATACATAGATGTACTCTGAGGAGGGTAAGGTGTTCAGTGGCTACTCAGGGCTTTAATGTCCCTGTTTTACTTTGCATCCTGTTTCACCTGCCTGCAACTAATAGGCACTTCACAGTCCCTGGTCCAGAGATTTCAGACATAGTTCATAAATGCATAATCTTGAATACTGAAGTGAATATCTATGCCAGAAAAAAAAGCTCTTTTCAATCCTGTGGCCATTTAACATAGCAAGTTTAGGAGCCAGGTTTATGCCTACAGGACTATACTGTTTTCCACATCATCAAAATGAGAACTGCATTAGCTGCTGGCCTTACACCTTACAGGAGCTAGACACAGCAAATTAAGAAGTGCTCCAGTTTTTTACTGAGCCTGAAGTAAGACAGAGGTGGAGGAGAAGTGCAGATGCCTTTTGGTGGTGGCAGAGGTTTGATTTAGGCAATAGATCTAGGCTTTCCAGTTAACTGGAAAGACTTTGGCTGTGAATGAAAATTATAATTATTCCTGCTGAACTCCAAATGCATGGAGAGCTGTGATATGGGACCCACTCCTGTTCACACAAAATCAATAGTACTTCACTTCTGTGAAGACAACAGCTCCTAAGCAGTTGCTCAAACTTGATGGAAGCTCCTGAAAAGGGATTGCTTAGCCTGGAGAAGAGAAGGTACAGGAGGGAACTTGGCAATATGTATAGATATCTAATGGGATGGAGCAAGCAAGATGGTACCAAGCTATTCTCGGTGGTGCCCAGTGACAGGAGAGGAGGCAAAAAGCACAAACTGAAACACAGGAGGTTTCCTTTGCATATAAGGAAACGCTTCTTTGTTGTGAAAGTGGTCAAACACTGTCACAGGTTGCCCAAAGAGGCTGTGGAGTCTCCATTCTAGAAGATATTCAAAACCCAAATGGAGAAGGTCCTGAGCAACCTGCAGGTCTGAGGGACCTTGCTTTGGGCAGGGAATTGTACTACATGTTCACCAGAGGCCCATTCCAGTCTCAACTATTCTATGATAAGAAATCAAACATGACATTAAAAATTAGCCAAGAATCAGTGGTTTTGTTCTGTGCTGCAGACTTCCAGCAACTTCCCTCATAGAATAAAAATTTGGAAGTAACTCTATAAGGAGAAATTTGAAGGAAATTCTATGAGGCAAAAAGTAGAATCAGTAAAGTAAGAAAGTTTAAAAAATGTTTTTTTCTTTCTGTAAGAAACTCTCTGGCTTGCTGTTTAAGTGTTTGATCCAGATCAGTTTCCCAAAGGTACAGGGCTGACAACAATAAAACAATGAGAAACTTACTTTTGTATCTAATATTAACCAGCTGTGTTTATGAATAAACACAGGGCACAGACCTGCCAAGAACAAGACTGGCATTTTGCAGTCATTTTCCAGAGCAGCTGTTAAAATCGTTCAAGGAATAGGAGTGCCCCTATTAACGTCCACAAAATTATTCCCGTATTCAGCACTATGCTTCAGCATTTTGCTGCCTTGCTGCTTATTAGCCTTTGCATTTTATGGAACACTTACTTATAATAGGATCATGGACAGTGCATGGTACACAGTGACGGCTCCCATCACTATTCACAAATCTGTTACGCATGTAAAACTCTGAGGAGGAAGGCACCTCCTTCATATCACTTCACAGCATGAAATTTTCTGAAATACGTATTCTATTTCATGCTTAGTTGTGCACAAATTGGCATGAAATCTTAAAATAGCTCTCATGAAATAAAATTAAAACATTACTTATGCTGTGCCAGCGCTTACAATAACAGCAGCAGGCACACAGCCCTACTGGTTCTGACCAAATGTCCAGCCCTCCCAACACTGCATCTTGTACACAGCTGCAACTAGACCTGAAGGGAGCAGTAAGGACAGGGCACACATATGAAACCTCTCCCCTGCTATTAGTTCTGTGTCCAGCCACTTTTGGCTTGGGGGATTTTCTGAGCCTACTGCAGTTTGCCATGATGATAACAACCTTCAGCAGATCTCTCTCTTTTAAAGCTCCTGTGAAGCTGAGTCAGCTTCTTGCACCCACAGCAACACCAGGTAAAGTCTACTGCTCAGTGTCTGGAGAACCATCTTCTTCATCTGATCTGAACCGGGCTCCTTCTGAGATGGATGAAGCCATCATGTGAAGAGGAGGTAACATCACAGTGCAGCAATTCCTGGGATGTGGGTTGGGGCACTGAGTGCACAGGTTAGGCTGCAAGAGCAGCTCTGGGTTGTGCTAGCACTAGAAAATTCTGATTTTCCCCCCAAAAAACCTCAGAACATGCTCTGACATTATATGCTCCACATGTTCTATTGTGCTTCGATTAAGTTTCAAAAAAACCCCAACACTTTTACAATTAACTAGTATTGCAATATTTCATATTTTCTTTTCTATGTGCTTTTAGAATTATTTCTCAACAACAAAAGCATTCTGTCAATTAATCATTGTCATAAACAATTGCAAAATTCTGACATTTATTTCAAAAGTGAAATTTTGTCATGTGTAAGCGGTTTAAAACAGCTTGAAGAAAGCCACTTAAAACTCTCTTTCCCTTTAGAAAGTGGTGATAACTAAATAAATTATGTAAGTGTGAGCTTGCAGTTACTGAACTCAATAGCACTGCCCCCAAAAGCTTCTGTAATGCAGGTTTCAGCCTTCGATTTTGCTTCATTCATTAGGAGCATAGCAGGAGAGCACATGGAAGCTGCAGAAAGGCTGTCTCCTTAGGTATTAATATTAACCCCCCCCCCTTCTTTCCCCCCTTAGAACTTGCTAGAGATCAAAGCACTCTGCAGAAGCTGTCAGATTGGGATAAGCTTCTGAGCCTAAATATGATTTTAAATTTACCCAGTTTCCTGCCTTCTCACCTGCCCAGTGCTTCTGATGTGGTGCCATAAAGGTGCCATGCAAATACGTGGTTTCAGAGAGATTAACTGCTCAGTCATTTCCGATCACAATCCTTTCCCTCTATAGTTCGTGGAACATGAGGCCAATCCTAGACCCAGGTTGCCAAAGACAAGTGTTTCAACTTGTTGCTTGTTTGAATTCAATCATGACACTATGATTAACTCTACTTCTTTTCAGAAGAATTACTATCATTGCAGGACAGGACATTGTAAGATTTTCTTTTTTTTTCCCAGAAAGTTCACATTTAGACATGCAGATCTTTTAGACAAAGGATGAAGAGTTGCATAGGGATGTGGTTTCAAGACAAGAACTCTCTACATAATGGCATATGATAAAAGCTATCTCCTTTTTTTGGTAGCTACAGCTTACTCTTCCTCGCCCCCTCACCAGCTGTTATTCTTCTGTATGTGAAATGCATCCAAATCGCTTCACTTATACAAAAAATGTAAAAAAATAAAAAAATCAAGTTAAGAATAGAGCAATTCAAACATATGACAAAATGATACCCAGAAAAACAGTCGCTTTAGTCATTCAACTGATCAAGTCAAACACCACATTGTTAGAATTTGATTAGCAGCCACTGCAGAGATTGAGAAACGGCACAATGGAGTGGAAAATCTCAGCTAGGAGACAATGACAGAGCTGTAACTTGTGATGTTGCACATCCTTCCCCTCCACATCCTTCACAATCTCTAATGGCATGAGAAAAGGACGACTTGCAAAAATCCAGCTCTGTATATTTGCAATATTTTGAGAATTACCCATGCACTGACTTTGAATGCCCACAGTCCTTAGAAAATGATACAAGCTTTTCATGTTCAATTTTGTTATCCACATTTTCATGTAACTGCAAATTATCTCAGAGATATAAAGATGACAACAACCCCATGTCCACAATGACATGTTGTTTTTGCAGTATCTGGGCCTCATAAAGTTTTGTCAGTCATTCAATACTGAATAAATAAACTTTAAGTGATATAAAATAAAATCTAAGACCATTAAATGACTTCCATTCACTAGGGCTGAGGCTTCCAGAGTTCTTTGCCTAGCATGAAACATGGGGAGTCTGCAAGAGTTTGCTTTTCATTACCGTGGGAAATAACTCTTGTGCTTTAAGCTCTTAGAAGATTATTCATAACTATACCAACAGCTTTGCAAAAATAGCTCAAAAAGAGATGGCTGAAAAGTGTATTATCTTCTTGTGGATAAATAAAAGTAAGGTGAAAATCTTTGTTTAGATTGTGTACAATAACAATTCTCCACTGTTAGCATGTATCTCTGTTACGGACTTACTATTGCTTAACTCCTACTGCTCAGCTGTCTCTGTGTATAAGGTACACAGAACATATACTAACAAATTAATCTCCATAACAAATGTGTTTTTTCCATCTGTCAACATCTTGGTGGGAGAAAATCAAGGTTTCAGAGAGACAAACTTCAGAAACTGATGTCCAGTTCCAAGAATAATTAATCTGTAACTTGCCTCCAAACTGAGGCAGTAATTAAGCAATATTAATTATTCAAAAGCCTTCATCCAGGCAATCAGCACTAAACAGCAATTTAAGTTCTAAAAATGTAGCCACCTTCCTAACCTGGAGGAGCACCAGCTGAACAGTATGCTTGTTTCCACTGAAAGACTCTGGCGATAACAGATATATCATGGCTCTGGGTTCAAGATGTGGCATATCCCACTGGAAAAAAGGCTCTGGAGAACTGGTGGGCTGGGGTACAGTTGTGACGTTACTGCTCCAAACATTCTACTCTGTCCCTCTTCTAGAGAGAGACTGCTGATCTCCTGCCTGGGCTGGTGGAACAGGACTTGCAGCCAAGTCACAGGAAGATGCCCTTGTGGTTCATGAAGAAAAACCATGGAGGAATGCAGGTTTGCAGTAGGATGCTGAACAATTAATTCAGTAGCTGAGGTGCAGGAACTTGTCCTGTTCACTGCTCTCCATCAGGAGGACAGAAGACAGGCAGCCATGATAACATATTAATTACAGCTTTTAAATCTGGCAAAGCCAGAAAAAACCAGTGATCAATTCTAAGATGTTAGTTCTTAGCAAATAACTCAAGCACAGGCATATGACCAAAGCATGTTCAGATAGCACAACAGGAGAGTGTATTCAAGACTTGACTATGCCCTACGGGTTTGGATGCTCTTAAACAGGTCCACAGCAGGGTCTGCAGCTTGTTGCAAATCCCCTATGTCATAGGGAAGCAATTAGCAAGTCTAGAAGCATGTTATGCTTCCTGACCATTCCTGAGACTGAGACACAAATGCAGTGCAAAAATAGTACATGGAAAACCCAGTGATTTCCCACATTAATCCAAAAATAATCAGTGTGTTACAATATTTCTTCCACCCAACGGAGGCTTTAAAAGATTAATATAATTTGCCAGTGTATCATCACTTTTTGAGTAGCTTTCTATCAGTAATGAACTACTTGTGAACTTTTTAAAAGATCCATAGTTCATAGGTATCATTATTTTACTTTAATAATTAATACCTTGTGCACTTGATTGAATCATAAAATATGAGTTGGCCAGACAGAGGACTCGAGACGTTCTTTTTTTAGCAGTCGTACAGATGTTCTACTATTTAAATTAATATGACTGATACAGGGTGAAGGACAGAAAGACAAGGGAAATTATTAAAAGAGTGAGAGGTAAAGATTCAGTTTAATGATAGAAAAATGAAACTCGGAATGCCTGAGATGCCTTGGTTTTTTAAAACTTCAAGGCGTGGGAGGAAAGTGATTTGTGGCAAAAAGTTTATGCCTTACTGTATCTCCTGACAAGACAGGAGCCTGTGATTCACAGAGATAACGGTGAGTACCTTCCTTCTAAAAGGATGCCTAAGTACATTACAAACTGATTTACAAACTGCACACGGTATTAATTATACACAATGCTGCCATTTATCACAGAGATCCAGCTATTGGTGGGAGAAACAGAACAAGCAATGGAGACAGGAAATACAGAGCCCGTGCTCTATCAGTCCTGTCCCTGCAGACTCATGCTGTTATGTTTTCCAGTGAATCTTTCTCTTTTTCTAACGCTCACAGTGAATAATGACCTGCAATAAAGGCAGGCAGTTTAAATTCCACAAGATGAAGCTCAGGAGGCCTGAGACCTGCCCTGTTTTCTGACACATTAAGTGTAATAAATGAAAAAATGTTTCCCACATCCCCCCACCTTTCTTGTCTGCTACCAAATAACGGATGCCTGTCGTTACAGATACCACGAGAGCAGTTATCCTTCTTGCTCGAATGGAAGAGGCATGCATTTTGGAGCTCAATATTTCTGCTCCAGCTGGAGGATGACTGGAGGGCTGCAGAAATTCTTTCGGCTATCTGACAAACCTCATAAATGAAAGCAAAACTACAAATTTTGACATCTTACTGAAAATGAGGAAACAAGAAGAAAAAAAGCATTTCCTACTATCTGACATTTTCCATTTGATATTTCACTTTTTGGTACTTGTAGACAAAATAAAGACAATGGAAAGTTAGATGTGGTCAATGTTTCCACCTATGCTGAAGGTGCAAAGCAGTCAGAAGTCTCCCATGGGAAATGCAAGTCCACCACTCTGCCACATTTGTAGCTGGGGTCCTTAATTGTCACCTCCAGGCTTGAAGAGAAGGAAGGGTCTTCACATCCTGGGAAGTATTCTATGGACTCAGCTGCTGCATAGAGGAGAATTTTCTGTGTCCTCTTCTTTGCCCTTCCCACATATTTTTCAGTCAAAGCTAGCTTCTAATTAAACCTGAATGTGACCTCTCTGTGGGATTAACTTTTTCTGTGGCAAATTTATAGCTTGCCAAAAATATTTAAGTCAGATTTACTGATTCTGGCTCATTTTGAAATGAGTTAAAACCAAACTTATCCAAAAGAAAATTAATTTCTGGACATCCATATTAGCCTTAGCAATGATGATAGAGCTAAGAATTCATCCTCTCATTGCCACTTTGTCCTGTGAATTGTGAATTGGTGAGAAGAAACTGGGAATGCACAGATTTTGGTTTCTCCACTGATTGCTTCCTCAGCCAGAGGAGTCTTTCTGAAATGTGCTGGTAGAAGAATGCATTTTCTTAAATAAACCAGAATATCAGGCATTAATTTAAATACTCTATTCTAGGAGACAAATCACTTTTATATTAATAGTATTGAACTTTCACCAAAAAGGAAAGATCTGCATTTTAAAACTACCTTTTGCTATGAACTTTCTACTTCAGTTCAAGATAGTGATGTTAACTAGTATACTACCTGAAGGTAAAACCAGAGGATGAAAGGAAAATGTGTCTGAATAAAACCTGGAGCTGGAATATATTAATTTCTGCATCATTACTTGACTTTCACAGCTAATTATTCCTGTTTTTATCTCAGCAAGAAACGTTCTTTTATATTTGCACGCTACTTTTATCTATTGTCTTTAACTGTCTGTCTCACTTTAATTATTAGCCTAGGAAATTCTGGGGATGTCAAAGAAGAGTCTCTTAAAACTGTGACTGTGCTAAAAACCCCAAGATTTCCTTAGCTGTCTGTGCATTAAAACCACTTCCTGCAATTATTCCATCACTTTTGACTTTGTTTTTTAAAATATGCTTCTGGACTTACAAGGTCAAGAATAATCCTTCTCAAACATGACTGAACTTCAAATCACGCAGAGCTGTCTTCCTGAGCTTTGCTCAGTATCTACCACTTGTTTGGGAAGTTTAAGCTGCTACACATGTCTTCCTAGGACACTGGCTGAAAATGTCACTGTTGATACCATTAAGCACTACTAAAATTTTTCCTTTCTTGCTAATCTACTTAAGCAAACAAGCTCATGTTCTTGCATGTATTTTGGATGCCAATACCCATTCTGCTCTCTAGCTGACCCATAACCTCCCAGAAATGTCTATACAACAGCCTTAAATTTCTCCATATAGAAATGAGAATGACTTAAACAGAAAGAAATGGCAAACAAAACCAGCAAAGATGGTACTGTGGTGATCATTTCATCCTTATTCAAGAAAAATGAACCTTAAAAAATCCAGGGGGACAGCTACAGAGTTGTCTCCTTGATGTGGCAACGAATTGATGCAGAATATGGCCTTGCCACTGGCTTGCCACATGTTATCTTCACTGTGGCTACACCGAGTTTGAAAGATGGGGGGGTGGGGGGTGGGGGGAAGACAACACTTTCCTCCAAGATGTGTTTAATCTGCTCATGTCATTTAGGCAGATATTTCAGTAGTGAAAGTCGACATGGAGCCATTGATCAAAGTTTTCTGGGTTACACTTCCAGGGGATTTATTGTTCTTCGGCTTTGCTAAAGCTTCAGTGCTTCCCTCCTTCATCTGGAGGCTAAAACTAGTTTTAGGTCAGTGAGCACTTGTTTTTCTTCATTCTAGACATCTTCATAATCAAATCCATTACTGCTGATTTAATAAAAGGCACAAAAAAAGATCAGGCAGAGCTCGAAAGTAACAGATGAAAGATTTGACAAGTGTGGTAAATTCAAACATGGTCCTTGAATAGCTGATTTTCATGTTAATCTTTCTGACAACTAGACACAAGCTATAGGTTATTTTTTTTCTGACTGTGCTAAGGTCAAGCATTCAGCTTCTGAGAGGAGGACAAAGGAGCTGTGGTGTCCCTGCAGCAGCAATAAAGAGAAGACAATTAGGCAAACAAAGCAGAAAATACAGACCTGTTAAAAACCTGGAACCAAAGGTGCCTGAATTCAGTTGGAATCTTTCTCCTTACAGTGATGGATTTGGGGTAGGCTTGTACTACATAAGCAAATGTGACAGTGGGAAAACTGCTATTTCTCTGCCAGAGAAAAAGCTAAAAAACTATTCACAAGGTGTCATTTACTCTTGTCAAAGCTCTTCATTCTGCATCTCCTCTCTGGTCTGTTGTCAATAACTTTACATGTCCCTCCTCTTCCAGATGCAAGCCCCTGTCGTAACCTGCCACTTCTGTGGAGGGGGATTGTTTATTGACAGCTGTAGTGTTGGGATTTAAATCACTTTTGCATAAGCCTCCTAAAGTGTATTAGTTTGTGAAGTATGGATTAAGTAACATCCTGCTGGTGGATGATATTCTGCACGTGTCCTTATATAGCCTAATGGGGAGGAGTGTGTGCAGCGGTTGCCTACATAACATATAAATCAGATACACAACTTTTTATAGGCATGGTAAGAGTCTGTTTCAGGAGTCTTTTCTTAAATATCCTTAACAATGACCTAATAAAGCAGTATCCCTGAGAACAAAAGGACACTTTTACTTAGAAGAGAGCAAGCAGAAACTCAGAACATCTTGCTAGAATGCAGATTTGATTAAAACCCCACAGAGGATGCTGTTATGAAAGGGACATATACCAGACGGGCTCAATTTCTTAATAACTGAGAGGAAAAAACAGAGGAGTGATTTTTCAATTAGTTTCAGAATCAGTTTGGAAGCTCTCTAGGAGTGCAAAAGAACCTCTCAATTACACTGATATGACATTGAACTATACTGAAATGATAAACAGCCACAAGTAGCTGCCTGAAAATAGATGTACCTGTTAGGTCACTGAGCTAGATTTGTTGCTGGTGTAATTTCTCCGAAGACAGTAGGGCTATACCAGCCATATATTTCATTCATCATGTTTTACCATCTACACTTCAGTTTTTGGAATAATCAGACATACTGTGCGTGGTGGGCATATGGTGTAGTTGCAAACCAGAAGATCTGCCCTAAAACTATTTTTGGTTATTTCCCTCTCTCCTGTCACAAACCCAGAAATCTGTAACAACAAATACTGTAACTGAATGGCTGTGTCTTCTGTTATAGCAGCTATGCTGAAGTACCCAGGGATATTAACTTAGTACACACAATAACAATCCTGTTTAGCATTTTTCATGACACTAGATGGTATCGACAGTGCATGAAAAAATAGTTCTTTCTGTAGTCTTGAACAGGAAGATACAAGACTGGAAAATGAGCATAGGCACTCATCTAGCATTTACTTTCCATTGGCAAAACACAGAAAGGTGGATTTTAAAAACCCTTTCTACCATGAAACAGTAAATTATGCTTACTAATTAATTA
This sequence comes from Porphyrio hochstetteri, assembly GCA_020800305.1. Classification (NCBI taxonomy): domain Eukaryota; kingdom Metazoa; phylum Chordata; class Aves; order Gruiformes; family Rallidae; genus Porphyrio; species Porphyrio hochstetteri. The sequence goes on along the minus strand of CM036905.1, from coordinate 29,882,540 downwards.
TTTACAACAATCAGAAGTGAAAGCTTTCCATGAATCCTCCATATATCTTTCAAAATGTTTAAGAAGAAGGATCATATATCAATTCTTCTAAATGTGACATTTAAATAAGTACATTATTGCCAGCTGCTCGCTGGCAATAACAGTTTCCAAATTACCTGATTTTAATTTGTACCACTGCTCTTCTGCTTAAGACTGAGTATTTTTAATTTTTGAGATTGTCTTATGGAACATAAATTGCTGTCCCTGTCAGGGAGAAATTTAACTACTCCCTCTCCTTATCTCTTGCTACCACGATCCCTACCCTTCCAGATTTACCTAATATTTTAATGACAGCAGGGAACATCACTGACCTGCGTGTTCCCTCTCCCGTCTGCTGCATAATTGTATCTTTCCCCACAACTGGGAGACAAAAGTACCTCTGTGCCAATTAGCTTTTCAGACCTTTTTCAGGAAGGGAATCAAGCCTAATTGAAACACACTGTGACAGTTGGGTTGCTGCAAGTCATGTCAATGCTGAGGCGGATGTGAGGTAACTGAGCAGTTATCCAGCAGCATTGCCTGTTATTGAACAGGCACAGAGGCACGCTAATAGTAAATGTGTCTCTATGCAGCATCTCACCAGAGCTCTTCAGAGAGACACAGTGGTGAAGTAAGTATTCTTCGCTGGCAAAAGAAATGTTAGAGCACTTATCCATATTTTGCTAAAGAGCCCTAGGAAACAAACTATTCACATAAAAATAATCCTGTCACTCCTAGGAAGGGATCTCTGTTAAAAGTTCCTTGCCTTAAAAGAAGTTTTCTCACAACTCTTGACTCATGCAACTTTAGAGAGGCTAAAGTACTTCCTTTATACTCTCAGTAGAAATCAGTTTTAGAAACAACTGTTATAATAAAAATCAAATCACTTGTTGAAGAAGAGGCAGTTTAAGGCCACTCTCTTGGAGCTGGAAGATGCTGTGAAGGGTAATCACAACCTCTGTTTCTCATCAACACAGCATCTTTTTGCTTGCCATCATCTCAAACATGATATAATTACGGTTGAGTGCCTGATGCTTCCTTCTGCATGGGATCACCTTTCCCATTACTGACAGCAGCCTAATGGGCAACTTATGGACACCAGTTCATTTGTATTCTCTTCTGCTTTTTGAAGCTGTCAGTTCTGGGAGTGCTGGAAGGCCACAAGCAAGTCAGGAAATGGGCCTCCTCACTTAAAGGAAGGTTTCTTTCTGCTTATCACCTTCTGGCATAGCACGAATTATGTGCCAAAGCAGAAAAGCCAATGGCTTTTTTTTACTTCTCCACTTTCCGTTTTATCCTGTATCATCAGAGATGCTCCTATTACTCATTTAAACCTCAGGTTTGTGAGACTTGAATAACTGATGCTTTTGCCAACAAGCATAGCTTATTTAATTTATTTTAATCTCTGCTAATACCTGCGCCCTTCCTATTACCACCCACATTCTCTGCAGGCTGGTGGGAGGATCGCCCTAGTCAGATGGGAGATATTGACCTATATCTTGTCATGAATTCAGTTCCTCACCAGAGACTTGCTCTACCATAAGAGAAAAGGGAATTCATTCACTAATGCAGGAAGCATTAACATGTGCAGTTATATCATCTACAGAGAATGAACTTCATTAACACAACCGATAAAGGACCACAAAACCTTTAAAGAGCATCTGAGCTCCTTTTTTTTTTTTTTTTTAATGAAACATTACCATTGATTTACTTTCCCAGGCGTAGTCCTTGTTAGAGTGTGATGGCCAGCTTAAGTGTTTTATAAGAGGAAGAAAAATCTCAGAATGTTTTATTTCTCTGAGGAACACATTTATTTGCAGATTTTTTTCCCCAGTCTCTAATAATATAACAGCACTTGTAATAAAGAAGAATGTTTGTCCAATATAATCTCATAAGTAAGACATTATGAAATTAACAATTAACTATTAATGGAAGTGAAGATTCAAGGTTTATTTGCTTGTTTGCTTTCTGTTTCTGTGCAGTTATGCTAAATTTAGTAACAAGTGAGAACAGCTCAGCTCACCCTGGGAGACCAAGAAAACTTCTTGGATGTATCTAATAACTGATTCCTACTAAAGTAGATGGGTTCAAATAATAACTTTATGATGTGCCCACTTGGATATTCTTTTCTCAGCAGGAAATATAACTCATCTACCTTTCAACAGTTTTATGAAAAATTATACCCTTTTGCAGAAATATTTCCCCCAGCTCACTGGAGAATGCTATGGGAAGAAGAATAGAGAAAAACACAGGCATTGGTTCAAGGTGATTCTTCAGGTGGACTTCCTTGAATGTCTGCTTTCACATAGTTTTGGGATATACACATATTTCCATGGGAACACTGAAGTTATTAACCTGACAGATGCTTACCCAATTCCTATGAAAAAGATATACATATAAACAGTGATGGGAGCAGGACACTTCTGAATAGGATGCCACGCAGCATTTGATGGAAAGGATAGGCAGTCCAATCATAGCATGATTTGTCAGGATATTGGAAGATTTCCTAGTGATTTTATACAGAATCACTAGGAAATCAATATGGCAAAAATGGGAAGTGCACAGTGGTATAACTTGGCAGTCTATGGCCTAAAGAAGATCCCCAATGAAGAATGTTTTTGAATAGGAATATGAATCAAAAACTTTACAGTCAAGCAGCTTTTCTCACAGGGGTAGAAGGGGAAGACAGAAGACTGGATTTCTCTAACACAGCCTCCTGCGGTTTTAGAGAAGGAGGCAGCAAGTTTCTGCAGAAAAGGTCCTCTCGAGAGAGAAGGCAGGAGAGACCCAATGAATGAACTCTGGAAAAGGAGGATCTGGATGGACTGACAACCTTCACTCATCTACTGGTCTCTGTCTGCTGTTAATCTGCATGGTGGAGTGGAAGGTCAAGACATTTAGTATTAATTATTATTAATCATGTAGTTTAGTCACATGAATATAATGTCAAGAAGAAATACTACTAGAGACAGGCCACTATTCCCCTTCCTCCTCCCCCATCCCCCATCTAGAGATGAAACACGTAGAAAAGAGAAAGGAAATGAGGCTGTATAAATATCATAAGAGAAAATGCAAAATGGGAAAGAAACAATAGAAAAGGACTAGAAAAAAGTGACCTTTATTCACTGGTGTGTAACAACTAAGCTCATACCACTGGAACTTCAATAAAGAAGCCAAACAAGATATCTCAAATCTGGTGTACTGGGAGGTGTCCTTGCCCCTAGCAGGGGGGTTGGAACAAGATGATCTCTAAGGTCCCTTCCACACTAAACCATTCTATGATTCTCTATTCTTAAAGTGGTGATTTTGGTGGTTTGTTTTTTTCCCCCTTCTGTTATTTGCTAGCCAGCCCTGCCCCACAGCTTCTTTCCTGCAGTAGCTGCCCCAAGACCAGTTCTCACCTTACACATAACCTCTCATGGCAGCCTGGTACCCCAGTACTGAGGCAACCCAGTGAGAGTATGACCTCCTCAAACATCACTGGAGGGATTAATTTATGAATAAAATCCCGAAGGTGCAAGAGATGAGCAAACCTTGCAGGAAAGTAGCTGTGTACCATTAATACCATCAAGACATTTGCCTGTGAATTCAGAGAATAACGAAAAAGGTCCTATAAAAATGAGATTTGCGAATGCACTTCTTTTACAGAACAGTTTGTCCCTTATCAGGAGGAAGCTACATCTTTGGCAGATTTACAGTAATGAAATTTTTCTGTGACCTTTCACTCTGTCTCTTTACATTACAAATAAATGTTAACATCCTACTAATTTGGATCAGTGTGGCCTTCCTCACCAATATTCTCCTGATATATTTAAGAGTTTCTAAGATGACACAAGGTGGGGAGCTTTCTTTGCTCTGACACAGTCTGTTTTCCAAATAGTTACCCACTCTGATTCATCATTTTGCAGCCGACCAGTAAGATAAGGGTCTGTTGTCTATGGCTGTTTACTTAGCTTTATTACAGGCAAGAAGGACAACAACCAGCAATAAGAGAACAAATATTTGCAAGCTATGGTTACTGCATAGGAGTTCATGATCAGAGCCAGGAAGGCATCTGAACTTTAAACAGAAAAAGCATGGTAACAGAGATTATATATTAATAGAACTAAATTACTGACCAGGCTGTTAATTCCCAGAATGTGCTGGGAAAATTCTAAGCATATTTTCCATAAAGGTATATGCAATATACCTCAAATATTTTTTAAAAATCCAAAGAAATTTAAAATAATCTCATTTTAATGAGAATTTTCAATTTTCTTTAAACTTTCTGCATAGAACAACTGGTATTTCCAAGTGGCGGTCACATTTAAAACAACAGCATGACACAGTTTGGATGATGAAAACTTCACACTTATGTTATTAGCTTTAGAGAACTAATTTAGCTACTGGCCAAAAGCTTCCACTACATTTTTGTCCTAGTTTTGCTCAAAAAGCTACCTGAAAACTTGGTCAAAACTCACTGACAGAATAAGTTATTATTATAAAAGGCTGTTTTAGTAGAACACATTGCTTTAGTAGATTCCCTCCCTCCCAGTTATCTAAATTATTTAATATTATAAAGACATAATGCTTTATTCAGGATGAAAATTCTTTTCCAACAGCTTGAAGAACACCAATAATTTTATCATTAATGACATATCGAGAGACCTGAGTCATCAATACTTATACACTACCTATACACAGAAAAAAGACAGCATTGAATGTGAAAACAAAACAAACAAAAAAAAGCATTCTCCAAAACCTCTTCCTTACACCAAACAATTTGCAGTTTTTCTACAACTTACCAACCATATCTACAAGAACAGAGCTACCTTCCAGAAGGGTAGAAAAACATATGTATGCTTTTGTTTTGGTGGGGGGTGTGTCTGTCTATATCAGTTATGATGATGATGATGATGATGATTCTGTGGCATTAGTAGAGGAAGAATAATACAGTTCAATAGCCCTAGTTCAAAAGCCTTCATAGTTTCAGAGTATTTTGTTCCACTCCACATGATTTAATGTATAGAGGATCAGCCTTGGGGAACTATTCTATCATCCCCTTGGTGCCCGTGTGGTACTTACTGTAACGCTAATGGTAGTTACATGTGTACATCCAGGGAAGAAAACACCATGGGTTTAAATATGACAAACAAAGGGCAACCAAGAAACAACATAGTCTTTTCCTTCAGTGCACATCTGTGGGTAAATGTGAAGCACAGAAACAGAAACAGGTTTTTAAAGAATCACTACTCATTGATATTGTGTCTGTAAAATTCTCTACACCAAAATAATTGAGGTGTTTGATATCTCATTGAACAGACTTGTTTTTAACATAATTAAGTTTATTAAGCATTTTAGAGCCTTGTACCATAACAACCATACTTAACTATGATATGTATCACTGAGCTATACATACATACATGAGCTATAGTTACATACATGTACATATATAGGGAGTTAAATAGGAAAGGGCAATTCGGTGCTATTTTGTGCAAGGAGACTTTGTGCTACTTTAAGGAAAATGTGCTGGTTGGCAAACAACATAACATGGGGAACTGCTTTGGAGAACAGTTTCAAAATGAATGATAGCATGTGCACCCACACACACACATGCATATGCACACATACATGGGACAGAACATATTAAATATTGGCTGCATTGCTTTGAATGATCCCTCTTCAGTAGAGTGCTGGAAATTGTACTTTCATAGGTCCGTCTTTTCTAATTATTCTCGTCCATCCTGAAGTGACTATGCTGTAATTCAGATCCATACACACACATGTTCAATTAGCACTAGAAAGAAACCCCGTGCTGCAAAAGCCTAAAATACATTTTGTATAATTTTTAAGGTCGATAAACTCTAAAGTAGGGGACATACTGTGTAAAAACTAGCTTTGATTCAAATTCTTTTATCTAGTTACCAAGGCAAGGCTGGGAGTTAAACAAGATAACGTGACTTCCTCTGTTTCTGAGGGAATTCTTTTCTCTGAAAGATACAAGTATTTTTAATTGAATCCATTTGTAAGTTCGTACTGTGCTGTTAGAAAATTTGAAACAGGATCACAAGGCCATTAACAAAAATTTCAAAAAAAATAATAATGAGAAGGGCTGCTAATCTGAAAAACGTAAGTATGGGTTTTTTGTTAAATCACCAACGTCTTTTCACTGCAAACTTTTTTCTCAAGAGATAGTGACCTGGATTGTTGATGTGAAACCTCCCTGAAGAGCAATTCCCCAAGTACATGACCTGCCAGAACACATTGCTCAGAGGCCACACACAGTGTTTGACTGTAACTGCATAACACTGCCCTGCTGTCTGTAAAACCTCTTACACTGACCTTCTTCACCTAGGTACTGACACTGCAAGGATATAGAGTTGGTAACATAGCAGATTCAATTACCAGTTCTTGGGAACAGTTCTGGGCTCCCCAGTTCAAGAAAGTTGGGGAACTACTGGAAAGGATCCAGCGGAAGGCTACGAGGATGATGAGGGGACTGGAGCATCTCCCTTATGAGGAAAGGCTGAGGGAGCTGGGGCTGTTTAGTCTGGAGAAGAGAAGACTGAAATGGGATCGTACCAATACTTATAAATAAAAGCAGGAGTCAAGAGGATGGGGCTAGACTCTTTCCAGTGGTGCCCAGTGACAAGGGGCAACAGGCACAAACTGGAACAAAGGAAGTTCCACCTGAAATGAGGAAAAACTTCACTGTGAGGGTGACAGAGCACTGGGACAGGCTGCCCAGAGATGCTGTGGAGTCTCCATCTCTGGAGATATTAAAATCCTGCCTGGGCACAATCCTGTGCAACCTGTTGTAGGTGATCTTGCTTTAGTAGGGGAGTTGGACTAGATGCTCTCCAGAAGTCACTTCCATCCCTACCATTCTGTGATTTTCTGATTCTGTGAAAAGTAGAAATGTCCAGGAGCATTTGGAAGACATAGAACTTCACTGGTTTATCCATGACAGACTCTGCAAGTTGAGCTGTAATTTAAAGTGTTTTTTCTTGCTTGTTTTTGAGAAACCATACAAAGTTAAACATTTGAAACTTTGATAGAGAAAAATAATATTTTCTTCCTCATGGACATTTAACTTTTTTCCCCTTTTTCTTCCATCATCCACATAAAATATCATGTTGAATAAGGGACAATGAGCAACAGTGCAAATGAAACCTTGAAATTCCTATGGTCCAGCTGATTTAGCTGATGAAGCTGCTAATCAACTGACTGTTGGCACTGGAGGTTGTAACCTCTCAGAACCAAAACATCGTACCTGGCAGCCTGGGAAAGCTTCTCAGATCACTGCAAACAGAACAGCTCCTAAACTTTTCCAAATCATGACTGTAATCCAAAAAAGAGCAAAAAAGCTGTCAGGCCCAGAGGAGCTGGATGACATGTCATGTCTGAAAGTTCTTCCATTGAAAAATAACCTGGTCTTAATTTTTACCAAAGAAAACAACATTTGTATGTTTTTAATATGAAATTCATAAGTAAAAAGAACAACCCCCAAAACCAAACAAATTGGCAAACCTGACCTTATTCCAGTTAGAATTCTTACACTGATTTAGTTTTGGAAAACAAAAACTATGATACAACTTTTTCCCCCTCTAATTCTGTGTCCCCAGTCCAAGTTTTTTGCCATCAACTGGAATAGAAGAAATTATTTCCAGCTTTGCTATTTATTTTCATTTCCTTTCCAGTTTTCCTATTTTTCCCTTTATGCTTTGTATTTCTTTGGTACTGTTTATTTAACTTATTCAAATTTTCAAGTTTTTAAGAATTACAGAAAGCAAAATGCAAAAAAAAAAGATTAATTAAAAAAAGCAGCCCTGAAAAAGAACACAGAAATACTTAATTCCACTGAATTATGTAACAGAAAAAGAGAAAATAAGAAGAAATGGTAAAATTGGGGGTCATTGAAAAGTAAGATAAGGTGAATTTTGATCTCGTTTATGTATATAATTTTCTGTAGGATACCCACAATGTTGGACAAAAATACAAGAAAGAAATTTCAAAAGGTTTTCCTTTAAAAAGAAAAAAAAACAAAAGAGGAAAAAGGAAAAATATACAGGAGTTTAAAAATGTGCCTCACTACTTTTATAATTAATAGCTTTTCTAAGGCAATTGTTGCAATTTATAATTACTGCTGCTTACAGAGTTTCTCTGGTTTAGGATGATTATTTGCAGTGCTAATAACCAACCTCTGCAAAAATACTGAAAGACATGTAATAGCATGAATAGAGTCTTACCCATCATATCTTTCTCACAGCCTTCTCTTTTCCAAGAAAACATATTGGAGAAGATGTGAGCTTTCTGAAATCAAGATACAAAGGACGAGTAGAAGGGTTTCCTTGCCTGTGTAGGACTACAGGAAATAAGCTTTGACCTCCCAGATCTGCCTCGTTAGCTGTAGTAGAAGTCAGTGCTGCACAGTCTGTCATTCCAACAGCTTTAAGCCAAGCACCATGCATTAATCATGAATTTTAAATTTTGACTGGCAGAACTGAAAAAATAATTTGTTAAAGGCAGGTGGCAGCCTGTAATTTCATGCCCTGCTTTTGCCTTACCTGCAACATCTGCATGCAGCACCTTCCTTGCAAATTAAGCCTTTCACTCAAAAAATTAATAAACATATTTATCGTCTGATTCAGTTTTACCAATAGTTTCACTAAATGATTTTCTTAAATTGTCATAGAAGCTAATGTAGGTTTGTTTCTACATGAGGCTTATCTTACCATGTCAGGTTTTTATGGTTAGAGTAATGCTTTGTTTTTTGTAAGAGGTGGGTTGATAACAAATGTTCTACCTTCATAAGGTAGAGACAGATTCTACCTAGTGAATGCATTACCCATGACATAATGCTGACAAACTCGTATTGGGATTTTCATCTTAAGAGTTACAGGATATCTGTATCTAAAATTTCTGTTCTTCGTCTCGTCTGTAGTACCTGGTGTTACGAGAAAATAGTTTCTAAGGACTCTAATTTTAATGCAAACTCTGTGTGGTTTTGCTCAAGTCTGAATGCACTGGATGAATTTCTAAAAGTTTGCAGTGAAAACCAGCCTATACTTTTAGCTGTGGGCCAAGAATGATCTGATTTCAGATAACAGAGAACTAGGAAACACCTACCACAATTTTGGATCAAGTTTTTTGCTATTGAATTCAACTGTAATGGCATTGGAAACTGAAACCCAGAAAAACCCTGAATTAATATCTTTTCTCCATGAAATTCAGAGAGTACAGATTTTCCTTGCTGCTAGTATGAGAAAAAATAACTTTGGAAGCACCTTTTCAGTTATATTTAATTTTTTTTAAGGCTTTTTTCTTTCTAAACTCATTACTGTTGTATCTGAGGAACTCACAAGCTGTTAATGAATGTCTATTTGCAGCTACCTCTGTATGTGGCAAAATCCAATAATATCCTGACTGAATGGAGGGGAAATCAAGGCATATACAGTCAGGTCATGCATAAAATCTGTGCTGAAGCTGGTGAACAAACTGAGATCACTGTGGACAGTGGCATAGTTTAAACCTTACTCCACATCAGGAGGAGTCACACACAGAGTTTTGGAGGAAGAATCTACTTGCTTGGCTCTGCTTAGCCCATTTCTACACCCAGTACAAAATGGGAGTTATCGTATCCCTATTACTTCCTTACAGTAATTTAGGGATGAAGGATGTCATCCAATGAAAAAATACATGGGTCTGTTATTCTACCTTCTATAAGGAAACTTCAAGCCCCATTTCCCAAGTCAGTGTTGTCTAACCAGCCTGAGGTTATTCTAGGACTTCCACCATTCTCCATACATCCTTTTGAAGCCACTTCAGTGTACAGATAAGAAGCCCAGCCTGGACTTTTGAGGGAAGAGATAAAGAGTGAATGTGACTGTGACTTTGCAATTTAGCAACTGTGTTAGGCATGGAAGGATGCAAGTCCTGGATTCTGTTCCTTGATTTTTATCCAGTAAATATTTAGGTATACTAGTATTCAGTATTTTTTACTTAGTTACTAAAAATTAGCATTCTTTCTTAGAAAATAATAACCAAACAAATATAAAAAGTACTCATTTTTAATTTATAAGCAATAAAGCAACATCTCCCACTGGGTACTGCATCTAATTTTATGTTGAAGTTCCATAACAGAATTTCATGCCATCTTTTAATGTTTAATACATTTCAGAGAATTAAAAATTATTTTAACTCTTATTCATGATTATTAATAAACATATACTATTTAGCATATATATATATAATGCAGCAACTTCGAAATCTTGTTTATGACAGAGACCTTATTTTGCTAATGATTTTATGATCTTGTGTCTCAGAGGACATTTGGTGGCACCATTGTCCCTCATGCTGTAGAACAGAAGAAAAAAGGTTTTATGGCCACATGGTCCCTTCCTGTACATTAGATGTCTGCAGATGCCACCTGCTGAGTCATGAGTCATTTGAGGTGTGGTATAGTAACCCAAATAGCTTCCTGGAATGTACAAGTTAACCACAGCTCTGGCTGTTGTGTTATGATGGCTATACTGCTTCCATCACCTGATCTGGCTCATGTACAGCTAGCTCTGCAATTTGCACCATAAATGCGTCGTTATTTGCTACTCTGGCTTCTAAGAGAGCTATGCGATCAAGTCAGCAAGAAAATGCTTAGGGGAATGGTGTTTACAGAGGCTGAAAATATGGAGGTACTTGGCTCAAATGTCTAAGAGTGTGGTAGCTTCTTAAAAATGAGTGCACCGTGACAGATTTATAGTTGTAGTCTGAAGAAATGTATGTTGGGAAGCCACCCTGCTCCAAAGGCAGTAAGCTCTGCAGCAGAGATCTGACCCTCTCAGAAGACCATTCTTCTCCCAGCCTCTTTCCCAAAACTGAATCAAACAAGCTGCTTGACAAGGCCATGGTTATCCAAGTAAACTACTTTTATTCTACATGCTACACTCCCTGGTACCACTTCTGTCACAGGTATTTCACCTCTATTGTTGTAGCTAGAGGAGCACAACCAAAAAGCAGAGGTTGAAATTGAAGGATGTGGGAGTTCAGCTTGAATGAGTGCTACAAGATTAGACAGATGCACTTTTGTTTTATATCATGTTATTATGTGATATGGCAAGTCATAGAAAGAAAAGCAATTAAAGAACCCGGAACATTTTGTTCATTTCAGCTGCTCTGTTGAAGGAAAGGTTTTCCATTTTTCCTGGAGCTTTGCCTTTGTGAATATATTACATCTATCCTGGCCTGCGGTCCACATGCTATGAGAAATAACTAATGCGCTAAGTTAGGAGAGTTGACTTTTCATTGTGTAAACAACCTTCAAGCACTGTTTTGCAAAACTTATGCACAAATACTCTATAATACCAGGATGATACTTAACAGACTTAATATTGTTTGCTGTTGATGGAGCAAAGCCAAATGTAAACAGATTAGTTCACTGAAAATCAGGAGTTTGGTTTGTCCTCGGAAAAGAATATCTTGAGTGCTATTAGCTCTTATGGGAAGGAAGAAAGAAAGGACAAGGCAAGAAATGAAGGACAGATGCCTTCTGCACAGCTCTAATGGTCTACAGACTGGCAAGGAGTTCTCAGGTAGAGCTCATTGTCACACTAATCAACAGCAAGTACCGTAGCTATCTGGAAGGTATCCTGGCACCACAGGTACAATCCTGACCAGCTATGCAAAACAATTTAAAAAACCCACCCCAGTAGCTGTCCATGCTCACTGAGAGTTTGAAGAAGACATACTCACGGTCATATTAATAAGACTCAAAGTGACAGCATATAAGCAGACAGAGCTCATTCAGTCCCTTCTATGTTCCTTGTTCATCAGCTTGTGCTGCAATACTGCACTCACGGCCAGCCGGTAGCTTTCATTTTCACCTGCACTGAGGTCTCAGGCCTGTTGTCTAGGCAGGAACTGCCAGTGAACTTGAGCCTTTTCTTTTATGACCACACTAGAAATGAACACAGTACCATTTCCTGTGCAGCTATTTATCCAAGGTGTGTTCAGTTTGAGCAAGTGTCCCTGGGATGGGACCTTTGGCTCCCTTCCCTCAGCAAGACACAGGCAGATAGATGCCCCAATGTTTGAATGGATCCCCAGAGGTGCAAGTTCGATGTGGATCTGCAGAGATGCAATCTAGATGTGGCTAGAAATTGGGACAGAAACACTTACAGGACCAAAGTACGCACAGGTATTTTTCATACACCTACATATAGTAATCCATACTGAAGTAATAGAAAAACATACAGGCATGGAGGAACACTATGCATGAAAGCAAAGAATTCAAGAAATAATAGTGTGTATATATGATCCGAGACCTTTTTTCTATTGTACAGGCATCATATGGACAATTCTTAGAGTTGTTGAACTGCTCAACGCTTTTTCTAGCCATGTTTTGATTTTACATTGGCACATAGACTACTGTTAACCAAATCTATATGGTTTATAGTTACTTCAAACAATTCCTCTACTGCCTGTATTTTTCCCTCACTTTAAAAATCCACTATCAACTCTTGTCACAAAGCTCTGCCAGATTAAGGGCACGTGTTTCACTGTCAGTAAACACAATTCCAAGAAGTCACTGTAAGAAGATTTAAACTCTAAGAAGAGTGTTATGGAAGCAATTTTATAAAAGAAGGAGATTGCTGAAAAAAACCCCAACTTATCCATGTTTATACAATATACACTTTATAGAAGAGGAGCATAAGTATTGTAATAGTTCATAACTACCTTCACCGTAGAATTAAATCAGTGCTAGATTGGTCTGTAAACTGAAATTAAGCTCATTAAAAGCACAAGATGTAATAAGCATTTTCAAGTAACTACAGACAAGAGCACTTTTATTGCAGCATTGGCAACATACTGCTAAAATAGAGCTAAGTCACAACTTGGTTGTTATTATTTGCCTATTTTGCACCATTCCTTCCTGGTTTAAGCCCAAAATCAATTTAAAAATTACAAGTACTTACGCAATTGGACTTCATTACTTCCTTTATAGTAGGTGGTATACATTCTTACATTCAAATCAAGAAAGCTGTGCAAGAAATTTTATCTCTATTTCTTTTTCAGCCAATGCCTTTCCCTGACATGTGTGACCAGTTTAATAAACATGGTATATTATGAGATTAAAGAGCTAGAGATAATCCAGGAAATTGCAAATAAAATAACAAGATTAAGTTATATAGATAGGTCAGTGGACCGAAATAAATTTAGTACATGCTGTTGAGCTAAAAGGCAAATAAAATATTTTACTACCACTAAACCTTCTTCCTGAAAGCTTCTTTACATTAATATCATGCTATACAACAAACTGAAAATACTTCAGTAAAAATAAATATATTTAGGAGAAATAAAAATAATTATTTTTCTATTGGTTTATGGATTTCAAAATTTGAGGGGCATTTTCTAATATTCAGACTTGGAAAAAGTTTTCATGCCTTGTTTATTTGTAAACACTTTTTGTTATTATTTTGTTTGATAGCTCTTCTTAAGAGACAGTAATAGCTTCTGAAAACGGAAAACTTTGCAACCAAAAAGTCAACAGAAAACACTTGGGTTTCCATGCAATCTGCCATTTTAAAATGCATACATACAAATATACATAAATATATAAATATATTTTACGCAAGAAACATAAAGAGTTAGTTGATATCTTCATTTAGGAAAAGGAGACTTAGCACATCCACCAAGATATGGATGTCTGCTGCTTTCAGAAGTGGTTTATTTTCTCCAAATTAGTTGAGAAATTTGTTCTTTCCGACTCCCTTCCTGCCTCCTTTGGCTCCCACTGATTTCCCCTTACTTAATTAAGTTTACAGTGCTCAGACACCAGAAGGCAGTCGTCTTATTAAGACAGAATTCCTACTGATGAATCAATATATATATCTAGTATGAAAGCTTACATAACTGCTCACCGATCGGGAAAGTCACACGCATATACTAAAAGACAGAATCACAAACACATTGAAAACCAAAATAAACTATAGCATTTGCTCTAACATCATTATCAGAAGGCACTATTAATGGGAAATAAACATTTACCTGGTTTTAATAAACTTTAGGCACCATTTAGGTTTTTTAAAAGGCAGAAGATAAGAGAAATGCTCATAAATAGATTCGTACACAGTCAACAGAACTTTTCAAGGCTATGCATCTTGCAAAACTTCACAGAATCACAAGTTTGGAACTATGTAACTTTGTAACTGATTAAAAAGCAGAAGAATGGTTATAAAACCATTATTAAAGCATTCTAATCAAGTAATGCATTGCCAAACATAGAAACATCTGAAGAGTTAAAACTAAAATTATACAATCCTAATTCTGCCCACACTTTTACATTAACTTATCAGGGCTAAATACAGGATGCATTCTTGCAGATATCCACTCAGCACCAGCATATTTCCCTAAAACAGGAACACATAAGTTCCTGTTCAAGGTGGGATTTCCACACATGGATTGTTTAGCAGGTAGAGAAGATTTGGCTCTGTAAAACTGCAGTTTAGATTTTTGCAAGAATATCACAGGCCCAAAGCAAGGTCTACACAACACTTTAGGAGTGCTTGGGTCTGTTGAGTGTCTATCCCAGGCCCTGCTAACACAAACATCGTGTGCCCTTTTCATACAGTCCTACCCAAGAAGCCTCTTTGATTCCTGTCATCATCCACCAGCTTCCTGTAGGAAAAGGAAGAGGAAAAAGTGACCCAGGACAGCCATCAGAGCAGTGGACACATGGCCTTTCCAAGGAGATGTACCTCTGTACCCTAAAGGAAGTCACTCCAAGCCAAAATGTGGCTCCCTTCCCATGAATACCTGCACATAAGCATGCTAGCTGCCAGCCATGCATGCCCCTCTGCAGCAACGGTGTAGGATGCCAGGCAGTCCTGTGGTTAGCTGGGCCTTGGCCATGTGTAGTATATACTGAGCATCTTTCAAGTGGCAGGGGAGGTTTGCAGAGCTTGCCAGGACTGCACGTCAACAACCTGGGCACTGACACAGAAAATGACAGGAAGATCTTGACATGGGTCCTTTCACCAAATGTCCTGCCACTGCTGTTTGCCATCACTCTCTCCAAGGATAGCCACCAATGTAGACCTGCCAGAGTGAACGTCTGGGGTGGGATCTGTCAGTCATGCCAGGGCCTTATTGCCAGCAGAGATTCAAATACTCTTCTGGGAGCTTAGTCATCCCAGGGAAAACAAGGACAAGGTGTCCTGCCTGTGTCGTGGCATCACTAAAAAGTCAGGTTTCTTTGAATTGGCTACAAAGCTTAAAGACACAGATGCTGGCAGACCTGCCTGGTTCCCACCATGGGTATGGTTGAGTATATGGCTATCCACGGATTTAAGGGCAATAGCCTAAGTCCCCACACAAGAAGAGATACTTTGCAGTCTTGCTGTAGCCCCTAAACATGCATGTGTGGTTGATTGCCAAGCACTTGGCTGGAGCATGCCTCCAAGGGAGCAGGTGACAGAAATGAAACACCCTGCATGAATGCAGGTACCATGACTAGAGTCTCCTCCAATAGCTACCAACGTTCAAAGAAATCTCCACAAAACCCACATTCCTTCAACTGACTAGTTCTGTCAGTAACTTATTATAGATAGATAGGTAGGTAAGAACATATTGACGGGTAAGTGTTGTACCAGTAATTATGTTTGCACATAAAAATGTCTATAAATTGCAAATACAAGAGATCAATATTTATCACTTCTACTATGCAATGTAGGATCAAGATAGACTGTTCCTGAAGAGAAGGAAAGCACGCAAAACTGAGAGGGCAAGTAGAAAATTAACAATGAATTCCTGTAATTTATTTTCATAACTACAGCTCTCAAATACTGTCAATGTAATTGCCATTTATTCATGATCTTATTACATAGTGGTTAACAGAGACTTGGGAAATGCATACACTGTGTGTAAATTGCCTTTAATAAAAGAAATTAGACAGTTGAATGAATATTCTTCATTACCACCTATGAGTGCAGGGACATCTGGTGGACGATAGTGTGATATTTTCCTACGTACTTTCACCAGGTATTTTCCCCCCAGGCTCTACAGAGTACAAATTCAATCTATTCAATGGCCTACACTTAAGAAATAACTGCAGTTTTAAATATTGCTAAGTGACCTTTGACATGAACACCTTACAATAAATTGATCTTAAATGAACTTTTACTTCAGCTGAGATAACTTTTTTATTGCCTTTGAGAAGACATTCCTTCAGTTTCTCTTAGTTACCACTCATGTGGCAAACGTGAACCTTTTCAAAGTGATTTTTTTTTTTTCCTATTGCACTTTACCAAAAATAGCAAAATTTAACCTTGGTCTTCAAAGTATATTTTGGTCCAAGATGGGATTTTCAGAAATCACTTATTTAATTCCAGGTCTATAAGTACATGGTTGTACATACTTCACAGTAATCCCCACAGCACCTGGAACCCAGAAGCTTATGGAGTGTTGCAAAAGCAAGGCAACCCTATACCAACAGCTGGAATATTCTCTAGTTGTTTTTTCCTAGATTAACATAAGCAAAAAACAAATAGGTTTAGAAATACTCAAAGTGAACCACAGCAGGTATTTGCCTTCAATAAATAAAAATAAATAATAATTAACAACAAAAAACCCCCAAATACCAGACCAAAACATATGAATAAAACCAGAGTTGAGGACTCCTGCTGTACTGTCACAATATACAGTGAGAAGCAGCACAGTACAGTTCAAGAAAATGTCTATATATCCACAACATTGTCAGAGATCTGGTAAGAGAAGGGCCCTGGGCAAAAACCAGTGTGCACAGCAGAGGGGAAGCCTATCAAGAAAACTGAAGTGTGGGCTAAGATATAAGTAAAAAAGGAGAGGAAAAAGAGATCATTACAATGGTTTGAGACTACAAGACTAAAGGAAGGAGCAGAAAACAAAAGGGAAAAGAAAGACAAAGGTGAAGGTGACTAAAACACAGAGGCAAGCCAGGACCCTGGTAGCAGCCTGGGGTAAGGGACAGTACTGAAGAGATGCAAAAAGGAGCACAGAACAAATAGAGCATGAGAAGAATGAGACGCTGTGAGAAAAAGAGATCACAGGCACATGCATGCAGAAGACCAATGCAGCACTCCAAGGAGAAAAGCAGAGCTCCACTTCCAGCAGCATGATCAAGGAACATAAATGTACTATTTAAAGTATTCTTCTAAGTTCAAATTTATTACAAAAGATTTCAGGTAAGATTAGATATTTGCCATATCATACCCTGAAACCCAAACACCTTAAAAAAAAAAGGCAAGACAAGGGTTGGATGAAGAAAGAATTAAAGGATTTATGCAACTTGCACACAGCAGAGTGAGAGAGAGAGCAGATGAAAGAAGGGAATCATCAGGGACTGTTTGAATGGATGGTGAGACGAATGTCTTAACCAGGCACTACAAGACTAGGTATTTTGGGGGCAGGAACTCCAGCAAACTTATTACAGGAATGAAAGGGAAGAATAAAAAAGGGTAGAGAATACTGCATGGTAAGCACTGGATTATTAGCCAAAACAGAAAAGGATGAAAAAAAGGAAGGATGTATGAAAACAGTGACAGTGTTCTTCTGAATAAATGCTTTTGAGTATGTTACATGCCTGATTAAATGGAGAGAAATACAAGTTTTATACTGGGCAACATAAAACACATCAAGCAGTTAAGACTTACTCTCTTAAGTTTCACATCAATTCACATCAGTAGTATTAGGCTGCAAGTCCCAGTAGAAAATATAATTCAGGAAAGAATGAACATTGCAGAAATAATGTAGTGCAAGTTTGGCTGAAATAATTGTCTAGTTGACATTATGATTTTAACTGAATGACTCACAATTACACATGGAGAATTTCTAAAAGGCTTCCGTGGATAATAAGTGATATTTCCAAACAGAGAATAAAGGAGTGTGCTAGAGTCACCACACTGAAGCTGCATTCATTCCTTTCTGTTTATGTAACCTCTCTGAAAACCAACTTCTGCTTCCCGACTTAACCAGATAAAGCACATGGACTCTGTGTCTACACTTTGGAGTGTTTCCTTCAACTTGTCTCTCTAGTGAGGATGGACAAACTCCCTGCTATCTAGCTTGTATGAGGAACTCACTATAACCTTATCAGGACAATCTGTGTTGAGAATCATACTGATAAACTGCCTCCTGATTTTGTACAGGCTGTTAGCAAAAGAAGAGCTAAGAACAGCATCTTTCTCCAGCTCCTGTCCCCAGAATTTCTTCTTAAAACTGTGAGTCTTATACTGCTGAGAAATAATATAGTGCTGATAATCCCACTAAAGACCAATGTGCTGATGACCTGTAGAAGATTGATTTACTTCATAATAAGCAGCACATCTGTTGATTAGAGGTTTGTGTTGACCATGGGAGACCTCAGCTCAAGTCCCTGATCTGTATATGCTTCAGAATAAAGAATTATTGCTTTGTCCTCCGTATGCCACATAATTAATTGAAGGACTAGACTTCTAGACAAATCTTTCTCTGCCAATACCACAGATTCCACTCAGTCCAAATAATTAAATAAAAATTGATCTGGAAAGGAGAGCAAAGCATTTCAGTGACTAGAAGAGACTTGGCCTTCTGGAACTCCTACATATTGAAGGCAAGACGAATCTTAAGTGTACTGAAAATACCCCCTGCATGACCCTGTCTCAGGAATATCCTAAAATGTAAACAAAAACACCAAATAACCTGACTTGGATGATTTAACTAAATTCCTCCAAGTGATGCTTGGTTACTACTTAGATGTAGCAAAAGATTCACCAGAACCTGAGCATCCCTTGTAGCTCTATGCCTTGAGCTCTGGGATCCTGGCCATTCTGTGATGCATGACTCTCATTTCCTCCTTCCCTCCCAATTAAAGTGTCTAAATAGTGCCACTTTATCCCAGTTAATTTTTTTTACCTCAAAATTCTTTAAAGAAAGAAACTGTATTTTTGGGATACCTCTGCCTTAAGTTTTTGACTCAGAAAACTTCATTTTAGTGGGTCTTGATCAACCTTCTATACTGCTTAATTGCTACAAGAAATAGGTGGTCTGTTCCATAGCTAATAAGCAGTTAGAGGGCTAGTTGGCAGCTGATGTGATCTCTCAGTGTATGTATTTTTGTATTGCATGAGCCTCAAAGTAGTTTTGAAAGAAGTCCATGATTAGAGACAAGGGAAAGAAAAAGAAAGCCAAAGATAGGCAGAGTCAGCGAGCCTCCAGGCAGAAAAAGGTTTAAGAAAGCAAAGATATAGCTTATATGTTAAAGTAGACAAGCCAAAAAATAAATTATTATGTATTAGAGCCAAAGATTATAGTCAGTGCCTTGCTATTACAAGTGAAGAAACTACGATGGCAGTAACATGGCTAAGAGGGCAAAGATCAGTAACAGGAGAGCAATGGATGGAAAGGGTTATAAAAACATTAAAAAAACAAAGAAAATCTAGCAGCCTTTGCCAGACTTAAACAAATGCATTTGGCAAAGACTGGGTTCACTAGGACTGGAAAAATACAAGACATTAATGAGGCCACAGTGACTGAACAGTCCTTTATTTCAAGCAGCAGAAATGTATTCTGAAGTATTTAATTTCTTCAGTGATTGATCAGAAGAGATTAATACGTAGTATGCAAAAGTCTCTTACCTTTAATGAAAAGAATTTATAGGGCTGTCCTCATAACTGATGAAGAATGGTCAACTGGCAGCCCATGAGGCAAACAGAGCACACAAGGCAATTTTGGCTAGACCCTAGGAAAGCCTACAGCTGTAAACCAGAGCAGTTTTACAGTCCACGGAAAGATAATAGTAGAAAGAAAAAGTGATTTTGATGTGGACCAAGAGAAAACACTGACAACCTTTGAACACAACTGGCTGGCCAGCCAAACAAACTGGTAGCGGTACAGGAGAAGAAAGTTCAATTATAAGAGAATAAGAAAAGCGGGTTGACTGTGGATAGGATAGTTGGGAAAATCTGAGCCTGGCCTAGAAACAGTCAATGCTCAGTTGCCATTGGATTTCAGTTTAATGGCACATTAATGTGAAGACACCAAAGCTGGCCTTCAGCAGTAGTAGCTCACAGCCAGGAAGATACAGTAACACAGTGCTGACATTGATGCTCCTCATGTTCTGCAATACATTCCCCAGCAGTGGGACTCCAAGGGACTTCTTGGATAGATATGGACAGCTCTGCTTTAATGCTAGACCTTGGCTAGCAAACCCTGATAGGTGTGAGCTAGCTCTGTGCTCAGTACACCTACATCATGATTTTACTATGTTGTATTGTTATACGGCTACACTACATTGCCAGGGTTTTTCTTCATTATCTAAAACATCCCTTAGTTCCTCACTTTGAATAATTGAGAATAATTATGAAAACATCCAACAACCCTTGGCAGAAATAAATATGACCCCTGAAAATAAGCTGCCAATCTCTATATTTATCACCACTACAAAGGTGTGCTATTCATACTGAATAGTGTTAAGGTCAGACTGAATATTTTCTATTTTTAGAACCAAAATTGTAAATCTAGCTATTTTTAAAATGTCTTAAGGTATTTTATTGAAACAACTCTGATCATTTTGACATAGACATGTACCTTTTTGGCAAAGTATACTTGTAGCTTAAGTCTCACATTAATTTCAGCATGTATTTTACAGCCTCATTGTATAAGAGACTGTTGCAAAATGTTTATTTTGGCCATCTTCTTAATGTGATTAGATTGCAGAAAGAAAACTTCTAAAGGTGATGAAGTAAGAAATTCAATTAGTATGGTTAAACACAAGAAATGTGAAAAGATAAAGAAGAAAAATTTATTTTCTGCAGTGTTCCCTTGTCTCTATTGGTAAGGAGGACTGTGCATAGAATGACCTGCCCAACACAATTCCTCTAAATCTCTGCATTTGAAAGAGGAAACAAGCTCACTTGTCATGACTGTAAGAATAGCCACCTTACTTTTGTTACTGTACCATGCAGCAGTTTGAAGCACTTGGAATTGTTTGGGTAAGACAATACTTAATTCTATAAACACAATAGTATCCCATCATAATTGCTGAGAAAGTTAAAGTATAACATGAATAATTTTCATTGACCAGAGGAAGACAATAATTAAAGTAGAAAAAACACGACTAAAGTAGCAGTGCTCTGAAAGTATTTTTAATGTATCAGGCTCTCAGCCTTCTAAAATTAATTAATACTTTAATGAAAGTTGTCTGTTATCTGACTAACAAATTTAGTTTTTCTAATATCCAGCTACCCTGGCTTTCAATTAAGTTTCAAAGAGCCAAGAACTGATGAGAAGGGACATCATAAATGATTTATGGATGTCCTACTTTTGTGTATGGTACATTTATTATTCTACTTAATGCATCCATATGGTTTTCTAATTCATTCATTACTGAAAGCCTCACATTACATTTATTTCATTAAAGGTTATATCCATTTTCAGCCAGATTCTTAGGAAGCACATTTAAAAATTAAAGCTGCAATCCAATTTTTTATTTAGTGTACGGATTTCAAATTATCAATCTACTTAATTATTGCCCTATTACGTATTTCTAGAGGGGTCAGTTGTTGGGTTTTTGTTTGTTTGTTTTGCTGGGGTTTTTTTACAGTTTTCTTGATCAACATTCAATAAATGTCTTGCTATTTCATGGTCTAGGTGGTATTTTAAATTTCCAGTTAATATAGAATCATAGAATGGTTTTGGTTGGAAAAGACCTTCAAGTCATTGAGCCAAATTGTCTATCCAGCCTTACTAGGTTTAATACTAGACCATGCCACTAAGTAGAAGATCTACTCTTCTATTAGAAAACACCTCCAGGGATGGTGACTCAACCACCTCCCTGGCCAGCCAGTTCCAATATCTGACAACCCTTTCAGTAAAGAACTTTTTCCTAATATCCAACTTAAACTTGCCCTGACACAGCCTCAGACATTTCCCCTTGCTCTGTCAGTAGCTACTAGGGAGAAGAGACCGACCCCCACCTCACAACCACCTTTCAGTTAGTTGTAGAGAGCGATGAGGTCTCCCCTCAGTCTCCTTTCCTCCAGACTAAACAATCCCAGCTCTCTAAGCTGCTCCTCAGAAGATTTGTCTTCTAAACCCTTCACCAGCTTTGTAGTTGTTCTCTTGACATGCTCAAGCATCTTGATGTCCTTCTTGTAGTGCAGGGCAGAAAACTGAACACAGTACTCCAGGTGCAGCCTCACCAGCACCGAGTACAGGTGAAGCATCACTGGCCACACTGTTCCTGATGCAGGCCAAGATGCCATTGGCCTTCTTGGTCACCTGGGCACACTGGTGGCACATATTCAGCCGGCTGTTGATCAACACCCCTAGGTCTTTCTCCTACAGATAGCTCACAAGCCAGTCCTCTCCAAACCTGTAGTTTGCATGGGGTTGTTGTGACCCAAGTGCAGGACATGGCACTTCGCCTTGTTGAACCTCATGCAATTGGCCTTGGCCTATCAATCCAGCCTGCACAGGTCCCTTTGTAGAGCCTGCCCACTCTCTGGCAGATCAACACTCCCATCAATCTTAGTATCATCTGCAGATTTACTGAGGACACACTCGACTCCCTCATCCATGTCATTGATAAAGACACTGAACAGAACTAGCCCTAGTATTGAGCCCTGGGGAACACCAATGGTGACTGGCCTCCAGCTGGACTTGGCTGTTTACCACAACCCTTTGTGCCAGTGTTTCACCCAGTGAAGCATATGCCCATCCAAGCCACGAACCACCAGCTTCTCTAGGAGAATGCTGTGTAAAACAGTGCTAGAGACCTCACTGAGGTCCAAGCCGACAATGTCCACAATCTTTCCCTCATCCCCCAGGTGGGTCACCTGATCATAGAAGGAGATCAGGTTAGTTAAGCAGGACCTGCCCTTCCTGAACCTATGCTGACTGGGCTTCATCACCTGGTTGTCTTGCATGTGCTGCGTGATGGCATTCAAGACGATCTGTTCCATAACCTTCCCTGGCACCGAGGTCAGACTGACAGGTCTGTAGTTCCCTGGGTCCTCCTTCCACCTCTTCTTGTAGACGGGCGTCACATTGATGAGCCTCCAGTGAAGTGGCTCAGTATTGCCGCCTTCTCGCAACTCCAGTCGGTAGTCTCTTGTTCCAATCACAAAAGTATGCATAGAGCACATCAGAGGTGTTCCTACAGCTAATCATCACCTTCCTTCCTCCCACCCCAGCCATCCTTGCACAGAGTATTTCTATCAGGGTCAACCTAGAAACCCTTATAACTGTTTATCATAGTAGGCAGATGTCCTTAACTAGTGTAGCTATAGTTTAAACAGAAAAGAATAGAAGAAAGAGAGTAAGTATTTTTAATTTTGGGGTTAATTTCTATTGCCTCTATACACTTTTGCCCCAGCATCCTGCAGCACCATTCCAGAAAAAGCCTATGCGAGGGTTTTCAGGTCCATATCTGTTTCATTTTTTTCTTTCATTATCACTGTAAGACAAGGAATATAATTTCTATAGTGTCTTAGCTGTATTTTCCTCAAGAATAAAAAGACTCTGGGAGTGCAGTATTTAAGGTCATTCTCCCAGTAACTCAAAACATTTGTGTTTTAATGACCTCTCAGCTCAGAAGACCGCATTATTACAGAACTACGCGGTACAGTACCTGAAACTGAACTGTTATAAGATGAAATAATTTTTATTACATGAAATTAAAATATCGTACCTATTTGTAAAGGTTAGCCTCCAGAGTTGTGTTCTCAATTAGACAACACATTATGTGTTGCACGAAGAAAGCATATCAGCAACAATTTGGCTAACAATGCAGAAAGATTTAAGTGTTGCCAGAACATCACAGGACTGTAAACAGAAGTGATCCTTATTTCTTTCAGTGTGTTTTCAAAAAGAAAACAAGATTAGCAGGACAATTAATACCAGCAAAAAGATAACCTCTTATTCTAAAAACACCAATAGGAAAATGGGCAAAAAACTTAAAATCAATCAATGATGTTTAAATCAAGCAAAATTTGCTTTAGCATACTGTAAATGTAAAAATCTTGATTTACATTGTCATTGATTTCTATGCTACAGTTTATCACACAATGACCATTCCCAAGAAGAATGTGTATCCTCAGCCAAATCCGTACAAAGCAGGCATTCTGCTATTATTCTCCAACAGCTAATAAAGACCGAAATGTAAATCTCTTTCAATTCATGTTTGAATAAACATAGATATAACATATGCTGTCAACCACTTTCCTACACTATTCAACACTATCCTGTTAACAGTCTTGGTGTACACCCACACTGCTTTTCATGACGCTTTCATCATATACTCGATTCAAAGCTCTGTACCCACTAAAAGCGTTTTCCACAAGTTCATTGTGGTGAGGAGCCAAATAATTAGCTCTATTACAAATTGTCAGTAATGACTTAAACCTTCAAAGGCAGGACAGTAAAAATTATTTAAATGCTTTTAGTAACAACAACAAAGACAGACAAAGACCGTCTACCTCTCTGCTTACCTCCCTGGGTTATTCCATGAACCATTTTGATACTGAGGTGACTAAAAAAACATCATTCAGTTGACAGCTATGCAATCACTTTCAAACTGCAATATCCTTCTAGCCTGTGCGCTTCATTTCAGAGTTCAATATTTATTTTTTGTAGAAGAGATGATGAAATGCCATAATACTTGATCTATGAAGCTTTTTAAAAGTGTGTTCAAAAGATCATCTTCTGCTCCCTAATGTTTCTCTGATTCATAATGCCACTGTGTTTTAAAAATATCACATATTAATGTAGCGATGATATAAAAAATAATTTTCTTTTTCAAAAGCAATTTTTCTAATGTTTAATATTTAATGGGTTATATACAAGAATACATTATGAACCATCAGTTGAGGAACTTACTTTATATAAGCTGTCATTCTTCCTAAGAACGATGTCAGAAGTGAAGAACCAAAAGGATTATTCCAGAGGCTGAATCGCCAGATCCAACAAAACATTGACTGATAAGGAAACACATGCTGTCTTGCTGTCTTTTTATCTGAGTGCCCTTTATCTGCCTTTTAAATGTTACTGTAGGGGACTTGGGTTCTCACAAAGATAGGTCTCTGAGGGGGCTAAAAGAATTAAAAATAGAAAAAAAGTGCTGCTTCTTCAGTCTTTATTCCTGAACATTGTCAACACAATGCATAGATTTATTGTGGGAAGTAGTCATTGCTGTGTTTATTGGTAGGTTTCATGACCCCATTAGGGCCATTGTGTTCATTTATGATTTCGGACGTCAAGCTCGTGTGATTCCAGTGATGGCACCTGGAATTCTGTGTGCCAGGAAACTTTTCCCTTTCCTTAGTCAAATTTAGGCAGTAATAGGTTTTGGCTCACTTATAAAAGGAAAGCAGAACATTGATAGTGGTATAGAAATCTCGTGCTAAAATACAAGCCTGTCCATACTGTTCGGGGTGATGGAGTCAGTGCAGTTCCAGACAGTAAAGGGGCGCAAGGCTACCTCCAAAGCCGAACCTTTGAACACCCAAAAGTGCAGTTTGGGCATCGTCGTAAAGAAGCCAAACATAGAACAGGGATGGAAAATCCATTGCTGTTTAAAACTCTGGGTGTTTTGCCAGAATTCAGGACAGCATGGCCCAGAAAGGGCACAGAACCCTATTTAAATCAGAGGAATAAATGGAACAATGAAAGTAATAAGGAGGCAACAGGAGGGCTTGCTTGTTTCTTTGTGGGATTTTGCCCTATTTTGGAGACCAAATCAAAACACATACAAGAAATTTGTACTGGATCAGCCCAAGATCAACATCTCTCTGAATTTTCAGTTGGCTGAAACTTTGCATTTTGGATCAAAAATAATTTCATCTGTGAGCATGAGATGAGTTGTATCCTGTACTCCTTAGTTCAGTGACTACATCATGGAAATGAGAAAGACTCGGGTTCAGTTTTCCCTTCTACTTCCTTTAGAGCAAGGCTTCGTGCCAGGTCTCCTACATTTGGGTATATAGCCTTTCTCTCATGTAAATTCCCCTGCACTTCTGAGATAACTGTTGAAAATGCTGAAGCAAAAGTGAAGATGTTTGATTTGGCTGCAACCATGGCTCAACTCAATCCATTTTCATAGAACATCTCAGTTTTGCCAAAAAGAAAAGAAAAAAGGGAAAAAAAAAGAAAAACGAAGAAAAACAAAGGAAAAAACCCCAAGGAGAGGAGATTTTCCTGGAGGATAAAAGCTGGCAATTTGATGAATGGGTAAACAGGCAGATTCCTGTCTGCTATAGAAACAGTATCTACTTTATCACTGGGACTGGTCAGCTGTAGGAATATACAGCTAAAGGAATAAGTAAGGAACAGCTGACAATGTTCTTACAGATGAACTGCACAATGCTAACTGTCAATGAAACTTCACCCCTTGATTTAAAAACATATAACATGCCTGCTCCTGAAATCCAGTTTTCGTCTAAATTGTGCAGCCTATGAAGAAAACTAAATGACTTCAAGAAACATCTTCCTTGTCACTAAAAAATGCAGGAAAAGTAAAGTTTTGTGACCAAAGAGGATCTGGGTAATTCATGAAAGATATGACAGGCTTTTGTGCAAGCTTAACATCCCACTGAATGTCAGAGAAAATAACCCCAGAGTTGCCAGCAGAAAGCTAAGCAATTAAAGCACTGGGGTGCTGAGTATCCCACTAACGTTATTTTTAACATAGAGATTAACATTCTTTTAACAGATGACAAAAAAGTGCCTTAAGGAGGTTTCAGTGCATGTTACAACCTAATGCAATCTTTCCTGTTTTCCACAGACTGACAGCAAACACAATACCATGATAATGGTTTTCAGCATGCAATTATCCCTGCCAAAGTGCACCGAAGGAAGCAGAAAGCAAATGAGGCCAACTAATGCAGATTCTCTAGATTTCTTTGTGCAAACAAAATCCAGAATGACAGAGCTGCAGGCTACTAGATCTATTTGCAAAGCTTGCTGCAGATACATTATGCCTAGTATAATTAATTAAGAAAAGCTAAGATAATGGTGAGCATCAGTCCCTTGTTAGAAGGTGGACTTGAGTCTAGAAGTCAAATTGTGTGAAGACCTGGTGTTCGAGATCATGACAAGGGTACTAATTGATGTTGCCCACTCTTGGGCACTAACTCACTGTTGGTGACTAACATTTTGAACTTCGTAGCAATTCAGCACTGTAACCGTACTAAAGACTTAAACCTTCACTGTCTATCAGCATGGCACTTGTCCTCTGTTGTTACAAACATCAGACAAACATGTGACTTGGAAATGGCGAGGGACACTGTGGATACTTTACTGGATTTTGAGATCTTACTACTCCAAAGGATCCTTTGAGAAGTCCCTGCAGAGAGATGATTTTCTATGGATGCTTCCTCAGGCTGGCCCAGTGCCAATCCCGGTTTTAGGCTGATGTCAGATGTCAAGGGATAAAAAGTGACATCTGACTTTTTGTTACATTTCATAGAGAGTTAGCTTGTCTTGCTTGTTTGCCTCAGCACTGGTTGACCTGCCACTTTATGAACTACTTGTTCTCCTCACACCATTTTATAGCTTAACATACTTTCAAAAGTATTTTGGAAATCTCTTCACAGGTGAACTTAGTGTACTTTTATTAAAAGAGATGAGTAGGATACAGAGATCCCTCTGAGTCACAGCACCAAGCTGTGCATGGTCTTTCTGTGTACCAGGAGGTAAAGGATCTTTGGGAGTCAGAGTCTGACTCCAGACTGAGACCCCAGGTTCATGCAGTATTCAAAAAGCAGCTCCTTAGTCACCTCCATTAGCACAGTATAGGGTAACTACGTCTAGCTATAGATAGAACTACATATACACACATCTACATCTATCCCAGTAAAAACTAGGACATTACTGTACAGGGTGTAATAGGAAGATAAAAGTACAATTTTGAATATCTTCCTAATTAACTGTAGTGTAATATGTCACACAACACACGATGAAAGGCAGACTGTGCATAAGCAAAACAAACCACTTGCCTCAGAAACCCTGCTTATTCTGTTGGAAGACCATCCTCAGCCTTCATCCATTCTTCTCCCCTCATCTCCCTCCCAAATGAAAAATCACTTTTGGCCTGTGGTCTCCTAAAAGCAGTACTAAATTTCTGGTCTAAAGGATCACACTCAGCTCCCATAGTTTCCTCAGAGTTCTATGCATTTTTATCAGACTGAGACAGAATCATTTAAATATAACTTTACAGCTTGTTCACCATGGCCTAACTGGGTGGATACTATGCCAGCAGAGGCTGAGACAGTATTAGAAAGACAGAAGAGTTCCTACCAAAGAGAACTGAGATAAGGAAGAAACTTAATGTTACATCAAGGCAAGGTATTCAACATCAGGGAAAAGAGTGGTAAGAGATTATGGAAAAACAGTGGAGTGGACAGCTGGGTAAAACTGGAACAGGTTATAGGTGAAAAAACCCCATTATCAGAGCATCTTCTGTTCTTGTGACTCTCAGAAGGCTATTTACCTTCTGGTATGCAGAAA
Source organism: Porphyrio hochstetteri (assembly GCA_020800305.1). Classification (NCBI taxonomy): domain Eukaryota; kingdom Metazoa; phylum Chordata; class Aves; order Gruiformes; family Rallidae; genus Porphyrio; species Porphyrio hochstetteri. The sequence continues at coordinate 29,854,028 of CM036905.1, read as the reverse complement.
GACCACACACAGCTTGGTGCTGACTCCGAGGGCTCTCTGTATCCTACTGCTCTCATTCAATAAAACCCTATGACTTAGCCTTGGAAAAGAGGGCATCTTATATTACCAAAATACCAGGGAGAAGAAACACGTATTTTCCATTTAAAGAAAAGTAAAAAGCAAATTCCACAGACACTGTTCCATTTGTATAAAGGGGAAAGAAAACCATATTAAATATCTCCAGAAAAATGTACCTAGAGGGAATAATTTCTTTTGGACTGAAGATTATTGGAAGGATCAATCCCTCCTCATACAGTTCTTCTTCTGTGAAACCATGGCTTCACAGAAAGTACAAGAATTAGAAAAATAGACTTTTCCAGAAGAAAAAAAAAAAGTGCTGGGAATAATGAAATGAAATGAAATAAAATATATGAACAAATAGGTTAGAGGAATTTTGGGCCCTGACACTGGTAATTAAATCCAATGCATCAGGAAATATGGAACTGATGGAGGAATAAACTTATATGTGTAAGGCCACATCATTAAGAAAGCAAGAGATGCATCTTCTCTGAGTATACAGTATGAGCAAAGTTAGACAAGAGGATATAGCAGTCCTTGTGGGAAGAATTTGACATAAGTGGTTTCACAGCCCCATGGTTTTCAGCTACTCAAAGCCACCCCGAAGCAGCCCACCTACTTGAACTGTGACTAGATTTGGATTTCCACATTATTTCAATATAAAATGTGTTGTTTAAACTGGGATCAGCTCCAGATTAAGATGGCACTGAATGTACATGTCTGTGTGCATATATGAATATATATAAATATGTAAGTAGTCACAGTGCAGTTGGCGCTTACGCACCCACTATCATCAATAGAAACCTTGTCATTACAGCCATTTGGGCTTAGGGAGATACTCAGCTCACCCTGAAGTAGATATCACAGCTATGTTCTGCTGGTAGATTAAATGCATCTGGTACTGTTCTCTGGCAGTGAGAAAAATGATGTGGAAATGGCCTGTGTCAGTACTAATCTCCCAAACAGGACGACTACACCACTCTGACTATTGGATATGGTCCCTGACCAATATTAACTCCCTAATCGTCCAGAAATTGCTTAGCAATGTGCTAGATAGCTTAATAGACTACCAACAGGCTAGATTTCCACAACCTATACTGAAGTTTGAATACCTAGTTCACACCTATCCACTTACAGATATATACATTCGCATGATTTACTCTTCCACTGAATCTTCTCCCAAAGCACTAGCACCTGAAGCTCTTCCTTGTGCTCTCCAGTGTACTCGAAGGTAGATAGTTCAAACAGTGGTGACAAAATAGATGTAATGGAATGGGAGAGCTATAGCTCTGAGGCATTCTGATTACACAAAATGCCATGGAAAAGGCAAAGAGCAGCTATATGTGGCTATCTGTGAATCGCGTGTCCTACTGACATTAGCTAGCAGAAATACTAATTAAATCAATTCAGTTCAGTAACACTCATGTAAACCAAGCAAAACTGAAGAGATGTCCTGAATTTTAGACTACTGTGACCTTTCTTGGCTACATGACCTTTCTAAGCAACAGAAACAGACAGATCTTCACATTTATATAAGAAGTCCATAGCAGTAACAAGGTGTGCAAGGGAACATCTTATGTATCGATCAAGTTTATTACCTTTATATTTCTGAAACATTTCACAGGATACAACTGAAAAAAGTATCTGAGGAGCTTGGTCTGATCTTAGTACAACCCAGTTTTGTGCCTGAGAGAGACTTTGGACAGAGTGAACTGTATCAGGTTACAAAGGATGATGCTTTAGCACCTCCATGAGGTGATACTTCAGACCTAGTCTGAGCTGTAACCTGTACAAATCGCACCTTTCTCCCAGGTTCATCCCTAACTATACACATGTATCCACGTACATCTGGATTTTTTAACACGTGTGTTGGCAGCATTTTAAATCATAAGTGGTTACCCACAGGCTATTTCTACTTTCCATGTACTTCCTTGACCTTGGTGGTGCTCACATTCAGTATTGGAAAGACTTGGAATAAACGCAAGTAAACATTTGGAGAATTTGTTCATTTCACTACTAACTCCCTAATACGTTCATTGAGTGAGTGTGTAGTTTCTGAGATCTAAAATAAACCCATACAAATACAAGACTCCAGTATTACAAAAAAATTATGTAATTCTGTATGTTAACAAAGCAATTTTCATGAGAGTTGGTCTCACATCATTTAGAGAGACAGCTACACAGAACATATGGCTAAGCACTAAAGCATTTATAGAACAGTCAAAATGTTTCTAAGAGCCCTGCATTGTCCTCACTTCCCTCAACAAACAAAAGGCACACACTTAGTACTGGGAAATGTGATGGAAAGCCTTCAGTTACATAAAACTCACTTCCAGAAAAGAAATCTCTCCTCTTCCTCCCTCAGGCAAACAAGCCCTACAATTTCCCCAGTAAAATTACTTCTTAACATGCGTTCTTTCTTGATAGAGTCACAAAACATCACTTTTTGACACAATACCTACAGAATTCTTGGCTTCAAAACACTCTGCTGTGCTTTGGCAACATTTTGCTTGTCAGATGGTCTAGTCCTTAACACAAAACGTAACCTTGTAATAATTCTGCCTTAAGCATCCATTCACCCTACCTTTCCACCTCCATCATGAAGAAAATGGACTTCAAGTCACTGAAATTAGATTGAATTCAGCTTCCTCCCCTCTGCAGAGCTGCAACAGCGTTGATTTATTTTAAAAAATAACCCCCGTTGCTGGCTCTTGTACTAAATCACAGTGTGAGCTAGTCATGTAACTGGATTACAGGAAGCATTAACACTAGCAATTGTCCTTTCAAGTTGAGCAACCAACAACATTGCTAAAGGCTGGAACAAAAAGGGTCAGCCAGGGCAAAACAACAAATGCTGTTGCTTGCCCTATATGATAAAAACGGAAAAGCAGCAACAAGCAGTAAGTGCTAGAGAGATGCACATGCATTCGAACCAAAACAGACTCCCTTGGCAATGACATTAACATTGCAACCTACTTAAGGTGAAATTTGAGAGGGAGAAACAAAAGGTTGAAGTGCAGAGACCTGGAAGGAGCAAGGCTGTGCTTGGACTGTGGCAACCACCCTGCTGTGGGACAGCTGCCTTTTGGAGGAAGACACCTTCAGAATTTCTTATTGTGGGATTAGTCCGGTGAGATGTCTGTCTCTCAGCACTTTGGCTTTAAAACATATGCTTCCCCAAAGGCTTTCTTCTGAAAGGATGACATTAAAAACAAACCACAAACACTGCCCTTCAACACATCCAGAGATAGCTGAAGATCCCAAGCAACAAACAGCTTTCATGTCATGATTAGCTCATGCTGTTATGCCCCCCCGCACCCTTAAAGCACATATGGTTCTCAGCCAGAACAGAAGGCTTCAGAGCAGCAGCTTCATCCTAGAAATGCAGTAGCAAGGCTTTAGGCTGAGGTCACTTAATGAGAACTTAATGTAGATTTAATAGATCTCTTTTTTTTAATGTGACTGCCAATTGAAAATCTGCCTCATTTAGCTTTTAATACAGGCACAGAGCCAGTCAGCTAAAATCAGGGTAGCCCCAGAATATTTTTAATGCAGGATAGTTCCATTGAAAGTGGAGGAACGTGGGTCTCCAAAAGTTTGCAAAGCCCCACTAAAATAACAGGTCACAGATAACAGTGTCATTTAATGAAAAAATGAGGGGCTGTGCATATTCTGAGTTCCTTGTACTAACAGAAAGGTTTCACCTTCACAAAAAGTGAAATAATCCTTGCTATGGGAAAAAGAGAGCAGGTACCTTTACTATGGAGTTGGCCCTGCTGATTTAGGCTAGTTTGGGGCATAGATGTATCCAGCTTGCTTGGCTTCTCCTCCTCATCATCATTACCATTCAGTATTGGGATGTTGTGTACAGTTGGAACATCCCCAGTGAAGCAAGGCTATCAGTACCTTATTTTACTCTGATATGGACACTTATATACAATGAATCTAGTACACTGACTATGCCATTTAATCTCAAATTAAGAGGTTTTGTTCATGTGGGATGCAAGAAGTCCAGAGCACAGCTTTTTGAGCCTAGTTCTCTGATAGTATTTTTAAACTAATAAAATTTTAATGCTAAGCTAATAAAATTACTACCCAGTTTTTCCCTGATTATTCTTTTCCATGTCACCAGCCTTCGTTGCATTTGGTGCATTCATGAGGACAACTCATACATGACTCTGAAACACTTTGGGTGCTAATGTGCCCTAATGCTGTATGCTCTATCTTCCTTCCTTGTTTCTGAAGTCCATTCTCTTTTAATCTAGCATCTTCTGTACAGAGTAATTTACAGAATCAGGCAAATAGCTTCTGATCACAATTAGTCACATTGCTTCAGTTTAATCTTTATTAGTTCACCCTAACGAGTGTGTGGGCAGTTATGAATGGTTGTTCTTCCCTCCAGGAAGCAGAAGGATGAGCCCAGTGCTCTTCTCCACAAGCAGGCAGGGCTACCTATGCACCCCAGTGAGGCAGAGCAGGGTCTGTGCAGAGCATACACAGACTGTGCTGTGCACCCCACAGAGCACAGCTTTACCGGCAGTGTGCTGCTCCACTGGCATGAAGGGTGAGTGTGCAGCAGGGTGGCACCAGTTTATGACTTCACTGACATGCCCTCCTCTGCAGGAGGGAGCACTGACATCACTCTTCTGGGAATGGGATAGATCACACACACAGAGTTAACTGAAAGAAGAGGGTCCCAGACCGTATGCCCCAGAAGGAGCACATATAGCTTATGCCAACAAAAACACAGTTATTCTTTGCAAGAAACAGGGTTATTTCCAAACAGCTACATAAGCATATTGGAGGATTCACTGGAGAAGTGGAAGTGAATGAATCCTTTGCATCAGCCTTTTAAAATCTCTCTGCCTCTGTTGAATTTTTCCAGAATGTACATTTCCTCGTGCCCTATGCAGAACAAGTTTAAAATCCATCCAGAAAAAGCAGTGCAAATACCAATCAAGACAAGAGGCATTTGAGGCACAGGCAAGTTCTTTACCTGCAGAGAGACTATATTCTGCGCTGGTTCAACAGAGTGCTTGTTGATCATGGCGAGCCTATATAAATGTAAGTTCTACTAAAGATAAAAGCTTCTAGATGTGTGCTCATTATTTAGATTTAGATGATCAACGAGACAGTGGCATATAAACTTTGGATATCCCACATTACAACTTATGTTTATATTTATCTTCAAGCAACTTCAGAACTAAGAAAAAAAAGGCACTTACCACAACAATCACATTTGTTGCAGGAATAGGAAGATTTTCCACTTCCAGATCTTGTCCCGTCATAGCTAACAGATTGAGGGATGGGTCGTAGGCAGGTCTGGGGAAGGTTGATTTAACAATTATTGCAGGGTGCAGCTTGCTTATTTTGGTGTGGGACGAAGAATGGAAATGTTGTTTGGAATTCTTATAACTGTCTGTATCCAGACTTTTCTCCACACTTTGCACATGGTGATAAATAAACACAGGTTTCCCACTCTTTCGCTGATGAATTGCTAAAAAGTGGTCATTGTCTCCAGAAAAGCAGCCTGCAGAAAGAGAAGAATAAATTTAGGATGTCTCTTGGACATTCTGTAGACAGACCTGGAAATCTGATGAGATCTTTGGGTTCTTCAGGATTTTGAAAGAATATTTGTGGAATACAAGAACTCTCTTAAAAGCCTACAATGCAATTTCTATAGCAACAGCCTAACAGCACTAGAAAGAATCTACTACATAGCTGAAATTTATCATATTCTTTAACTCATTTTTACAGTGCTTTAAAAAAATGTTATTTATACTTCCAGTCAGGGTTGCATTTCAAAAATGATGTGCAAGAGCAGAGCACATGCTAAGCCAAGTCCAACTTCTGTACTGCCACCAAATCCAATAGGAAAACATGCAGTCCACTTTCTGATTTATTTAATCAACCAGTAAGACCAGAAATGAGAATCGCTGTGGTCATCTTTTATATATGGGGACTTGAGAAAAGGCCAAGAACCCAAACATGTAAGAAAGAGAAGAAAAATAAAGCTCAGATGCCTTGGTCTGTAATCATAATTCTGCATTCCCGGTTCAGCTGCCATTAACTGCTTAGATCAGGGGGCCTTACACTCCTTGTGCCAAATCCTGTTATGACCTAGCTTACAGCCAAGCATTGCCTGGCCAGCCAGCGGAGTATCTGGCTCTGTGGAGGATATACAGGATTCAGACATACTTTGCATATATTGGTGCTGGGCACAAGAACTCTTGTAGATTACATGCTTTTAATAAACTTTGTATTAGTGAAAAATAAGTTTTGATAGTCAAAATACTTCCTAATGATCCCAGAATGATTTTTTAAATTTTTTTTTTTCAATGGCTGAAACCTAGTGAATCTTCAGTTTCTTTGTGAAGAACAGAACAGCTACAAGAGTTCAGTTCAGCTCTCAGTCTGGAAGTCAGGCTGTCCCTGTGAACAGAAAAATAGGCAAGGATCAGCTCCTTTACAGATAAAACGTATCTGAAGCTGCATTAGTCATCTCCTGGAAGAGCTCTCTAAGAAAACCCCTGTGGTAGAAAAGGGACTTTGCGTTCTAAGGGAAATGAATGCAGAGAGCTTGCTCTGATCAGCCTGGAAATTCCTCTTCAGAGGCTGTTGGAATTAATGGCAGTGTTGCATTTGTGCACTGGTTTTTAGTTAAAAGAAAAAAAAAAGTTATTTTAATTCTCAAAATGAGCTGTGAATAACTGCTCAGAACCATCAACATGTTTCAGTTCAGGTTGAACAAGAAATCATTCTGTTCTATTCAGACTGATTTTTGCCCCTGATTTTTTTTTTGCTTCTGTAAGCACATCAAAATAATCAGTCATTTGCACAGCTCTACCCAGTGCCCTTAGGAGATTTCAGTGTAGGTAATTACATTCTGTTGACCTAATTTCCTCGTGAAATTTTGGTTAGAAAAATCAAGGACAATACCTTATCTGTGCTATAGTATTGCCCTGCATCATCAGGAAATGTATTCTGTGCCAAAAGTGGATCCACGTCAGTAGGCGGTGAAGCAATTCTTAACATACATGAGCAGAAAATCAATAGGAAGAAGACAGAACACAGAGTCTTGCATTTTGCACTACACTTAGAGATCCTCCTAGTATAAATTACAAAGATAAACCTAAGGCTACTCTCTTAAACAGTAAAACCAAACACTGATGCTTTCCAAGATGACCACTGAGGTCACGTGCGTACAGATGTTGTTGTCAGGTTTTGATTGGGAAGATTGCTGAGAGCAGGAGGGGAAAAAAAGAAAAAGAGAAACTGCAGAGAATATTCTTAAGGACAGCTGGATTTCAAAGCTTGTTAAGCTTGCTGGGATCTCATTAAGCTTTGTGGGGGTTGGCTTCATTGATAAAATCCTGAGGGCTGGTCTTACTAGCAGTTGAGAGAGCTGCGTGAATGGCAAAATAAAAATAAGGAAACATCAGCATTTCTCATAGTTACCTCTTTACTGAATTTATTTTCCTGTCTCCTCCACATACAGCCATTAGTCCAAAACTGAAAGAATGTAACTATAGACACTTTTGGTGTCTGTGGTTCCTCTTTGCTTCCTTCGTTCCTACTCTGTTGTTTCTGAGGGAATCAAAACCACAGTCCTTCTCCTGAAATTCTTTATATGGCATTTTCTACCCACTTTAATATCCCAAATTCCCCTTTAATTTATTTTTACTGAAAGGAATAGAAAAAAAAATGCAATTAAGCATTAGCCCAAATTCTTCACTGAATAATACTAAGGTAAACCCCATGTATGACTTCAGATTTAATCCTGATTGAATCCAGAGTAACAGAACAACCTGAATCATTGTCTTATGTTTTTTGATAAAGCAGTTAAAGGAAACTGTTAGAAACCTTAGCTGCTTACGTATCTCACTACTTTTTAAAAGCAGTATCCCTATTTCCCACTAAATCCCAGCAGGCTCACTTCCATTAGAATGCTAAAGATCACATCAGATTTTCAAGATGGACAACAAAATATACTTTAGTAATGGCCCACCCCATACAAATGAGACATTTCACAGCATACTCTTTGCACTCAAATCTGCTGTTACCAGCTGACAGTGCAGAAGTCCAAATAGGTTCCAAGAAAATTTCTGGGCTGAACTTAGTTTTTTGACAAATCAACATAGCCCCAGTAGCATAAGTAGGTAACATGCATTTACAGAGCCCCATACGAAGAACATCATTGATCTTAGTGGACTGTGGATGGCCCTAACCAAGATCACACTTTGGCTCCTGGGCTTCTAAGGGTGCCTCAGATGACCCTAATAACTGGGCCACCCTTGATACTACAGGGGAACCTAAAGCTTCCTCTTAATCTGATGAAAGGGAGAAATACTCCTTCTTCACCCCTCCAAGCTTCAACTCTGAACACAAGCAGCATGTACAAGAGACAATGGGAGAAGTAAGTCATCAGAAACAGTAGCAGTTCTGAAATAGATCACCTTTAAATATCGCTGGTCTCCAACCCTTACGAGAAGGAAGACTGGGATTCTAGTATCAAGTTCTGTACCTACACAGAAAAGGCAAAAACTCCTTGGTGGTCCCTGGGGAAAACATCATAAGCTATGAACTGAAGTACCACAGTGGGATAAAGTAATTGTGGTGGCTTTTAGCTTTAGATATCCCAACACAAATGGATATTCAGAAAATAGGGCTTAGAGCAAGGCTTAAAAAGAAGAACTCCTAGAGGTATTGCTGCGGGTTTGTTCAGAGGTTGGACTAGATGATCTCTGGAGGTCCCTTCCAACCCCTACCATTTTGTGATTCTGTGATTCTTCTATAAGCTCAGTAAACGTGATCTTAATGTGAATTTTTATATTCTGCTCACATTACCCTGTTTGAACTCTACTTGAGAATGTAGAGTTATTCATGACTGACTTGTAATATTCACCCAGTGCTGATATCACCCTTTAATTAAAGTAATTTTATTCCTTCTTCTAAAATTCCCTCCCCTCAAGTGTATTTTCAAAGGATTATATATTCTTCTGCCTTGGTATTGAGGAGAATAAACTAGATGTTCATAATGTTGTTCCATGTTGTTTCTTCTAATAAAAAAATGCTGAATCTTCACCTATTTCTCATCTAAGTATAGCTATTTTTATTTTATAATTTGTTCCAAAATGAACAATAATCAGTGGCTACTTTTGAACTCACATTAGAATTAGCAGCAGGTTTCTATCTACTTTTCCTCCTGGAAAAGAGCCTATCCTTTCTTCATCTAGATCATCTCATGTAATAACCATTCCTATTCCCCTCAGTAGCATATGCTGCACTGTGACTTCACACTGGTATGATTTGTTGATTCTTTCTTTCACTTCTTTCTGCACAGTGTTGTGATTGGTCACCACTCAGGCTCTGGCTCCTGATGAACATTGCTACTTCTTCCTCTGTTCTTTCCTACTGATTGACTTTGCTTTCTTCCCCACAACTTCTCACATGCTGATGGTGCTTTTCCTTAGATTTGTTTCTTAACAAGAAAGTTTCTATTGATCTTGCTTCCACATTCTTCCACTGTAACCCTTAAATTTATCTTCTCCTGTAGAACGTATAATTTCTACATCTTGAACTGCTTGTGCTAATTTCAGCATTTCCACCATTGCCACCAGTTGCCATCTTTGTCTTCATCATCCTTTCTGGAAAGGAAAACTGGAAAAAATCCCTATGAAACTTTGTGTTCTGCTGTATCTAGCTTTCCTGCTTGCTTATTCCAACTATGCGTTTACTTTATTTTCTTAGATGTCTGCAGAAACATAGAATATTTTGTCCTGAATGAAAAAGAAAAATGATGGATAATGCATAAATAGAAGTCCATGTGAAATACCCACATGGTCCCAGTATTGTGGAAACACAAAAATTTCTCATAATGGATGGTAAATCACAAGAATGCTAGATAGAACATGCTGCTGAGCTTATCTTACATTACTAATGTATATTGCATAGGCAGAAATGCAAGCCTATAATAAATTATAAATCTCATGTGAAAGACGTAGGCACTTTTGGCTGTCCCAGGTGGCCTCTGCTTAACAGAGAAATCCAGATTTCTCTAGATTTGTCTTGACTCCCTGAATAGTCTCAGACAGCTGACATTTTATTTTAAAGAAAATTGTTAAGACTCCCATTTCCCAAATACCTTCAGTTTCTAAAATAGATAAAAACCTTCAAGATAGTAAAGATCCATTAATAAGCACAGTAGCACAGTTTTCTCCTTTTAAACACAAAAATATCACAGCTTTACAGATTTTTATCCCACATCCTCTAGACCCAGAAACCAGAATTTATGTTTGACTGGAAAAGAAGAGTCCCACTGGGACATAACATTCTCTTGTAAATCTGATAGGGCCAAGATAATGGTGTCTACAGTATTGATGTGTGTCTGGAAAAGCAATTTGAGGTCATTGTCTCCACTTTTATTATTTATTTTAATCTGAACAGATTAGATTCATATTAAGGTATGGTCCTGAGCATTCCTATTTTCTGTAATGAGAAGCATACCATACATTTACTACTTGCAAGTAGTACAGCCACCCCAAATCCTTCGACAGAACTGCTGTGCTACACTTGATTAAAGTAAAATGCACAGGTGAATACAGACACAGAGAGCATATGTTTTAAAACTCACAGTACTGCACCTAGCACTACAATAACACTGAAGTCTCTTTATAATTACAGATATCTTGGTATATTACACAGCTTGAGATTTTTATGCTAAGTTGGAAATTGGAGGAAAAAAGGCAGAAAACACAAGGGGAAAACATGCTGAAACTTGACTGGTTTCAAAGAAATGTAACTCAAATGCAATTTGAGTTACAGTATTTAATTCTGTGCTAAATAATTTCTCATTTTCAGTAAAAAGACTTATTAAACTTTGGTAATTATTTTTTTTTTACCCTGAGGTCCATATGATTCTTTTTATTTCTGTTTAGCTCGCTGTTCTTAAAGATGCTCTTTGTCCCATACAACCTTTCTTCACACCCTATAAACCAGCCTCAGACATCAGACAGGCCTGGTCTTTAACACCTCTTGCATTATGGTTCATCTCCTCTTGATCAGCTGCCTAGTGTCACTGTGAGAGGCGGGTCAATGTGCTTATGCAGACCATTGATCAATCCTCTCCAATAATGTCAGTGTTCCTACAGGTAGGAGATTCATTGCCTGTCCCTTTTTAGTGCATTGAGATGGATACAACCTCACACACTGAAGAGCAGAGTTTGCAGTTCCCTTCAGACGGTGTAAGGGTCAAGCAGGTACTGGCTGAGAGAAAGGGGAGAAAAAAAATCCCTTTTAACTCAGACACTAAATATTATGCTAGCTGTTTATGATCATGGCTCTAACTCTCAGGAGTCCTGATGACAAAGACACGAAGGTAAATGCTAATCACTGATAATAAACATAGGATAAGCACTACTACAGGTTTCAAAGACTTGTGCCCTCTCTGTGACTTTAAAAGATACAGAACTCTTGTGCTTTATTGCAAAATCACAGAATGTTAGGAGCTGGAAGGGACCTCAAAAGATCATCTAGTCCAACCCCCCTGCCAGAGCAGGATCACCTAGGTTAAATTCCACAGGAATGCATCCAGGAGGGGTTTGAATGTCTCCAGAGAAGGAGACTCCACAACCTCTCTGGGCAGCCTGTGCCAGTGCTCTGTCACCCTCACAGTGAAAAACTTTCTCCTTATATTCACATGGAACTTCCTATGCTCCAGCTTGCACCTGTTGCCCCTTGTCCTGTTGCTGGCCATCACTGAGAAGATGATGATGATCCATCCTCCTGACTCTCACCCTTTACATATTTACAAATATTAATAAGGTCACCCCTCAGTCTCCACAGACTTTCCTCATAAGGAAGGTGTTCCACTCCCTTAATCACCTTGGTGGCCCTGTGCTGGACTGTTTCAAGGAGTTCTATGTCCTTCTTAAACTGAGCAGCCCAGAACTGTACACAATATTCCAGGTGCAGTCTCACCAGGGTAGAGTAGAGGGGGAGAAGGATCCCTCTTGACCTCTTAACCACACTTCTAATACACTCTAGGATGCCATTGGCCTTCTTAGCCACAAGGGCATATTGCTGGCTCACGGTCATCCTGTTGCCCACCAGGACCCCCAGACCCCTCTCACCTACACTGCTCTCCAACAGGCCAGTCCCCAATCTATATTGGTACCTGGGGTTGTTCTTCTCTAGATGCAAGACTCTACACTTGCCCTTGTTAAATCTCATGAAACTTCTCTCTGCCCAACTCTGCAGCCTGTCTAAGTCTTGCTGAAGGGCAGCACAGACCTCTGGTGTGTCAGCCACCGTTCCTGGTTTTGTGTCATCAGCAAACTTGCTGACTGTACACTCGATTCCCTCGTTCAGGTCATCAATGAATATATTGAATAGTACAGGTCCCAGTACTGACCCTGAGGGGCTCCACTAGATACAGGCCTCCAGCTGGACTCTGTCCCATTGATCAACACCCTCTGGCTTCCCTTCAACCAGCTCTCAATCCACTTCACTACTCAACTGTCCAGACCACACTTCCTCAGTTTAGCCACGGGGACGCTGTGGGAGATGGTGTCAAATGCTTTACCGAGGTCAAGGGAGACCACATCTACTGCCCTACCATCATCTACCCACCTGGTTATATCCTCATAAAAGGCTATTAGATTAGTCAAACATGACTTCCCCTTGGTAAAACCATGTTGACTGCTCCTAACAACTCTCTTACCTTTAATGTGCCTAGAGACAGCACCAAGGATACATCATTCCATCACCTTTCCAGGGATGGAAGTCATGCTGACCGGTCTGTAACTATCCAGGTCCTCCTTGCCCTCTTTGAAGACTGGAGTAACATTTGCTTTCCTCCAGTCCTCAGGCACCTCTCCCGTTTTCCAGGACTTAACAAAAATGATGGACAGTGGCCTAGAAACGACTTCCACCAGCTCCTGCAGCACCCTCGGGCGCATCCCGTCCAGACCCATGGATTTATGGATGTCCAGATGGCTTAATTCATCCCTGACCCAATCCTCACCAACCAAGGCAGACTCATCATTTATCCTGACTTCCTCCAGGGCTTCAGCCATCTGGGGCTCCTGCAAACAGGGTCCAGCAGCGTAGACAGAGGCAAAGAAGGCATTCAGTAACTCCTCCTTCCTACTATCCTCAGTCACCAGGGCACCCACCTCATTCAACAGAGGGCCTACATTGCCTCTAGCATTAGTAGGTTAGTTTATCCCTGTTTAATCTCTCTTACTGGCAAAAAAAAAATCCCCAGACATATCTGATGGGAAATAAAAATGTTTTAAAAGATGCTGAAAGCACAAATGAAAACAAAAGCTGTCTGGAGGCAATATGTCTGCATCTGTACTCTCTAGTTAACAGTAGTCTTACTGCCAGCAAAGCAGTGCATCAATCAAATCCAAATCTCATTAGGATAGGTTACGCAGTTTTAGCCAAACACAAATTACTGTTCAACTTTAGCAAGGTGGATGAAGAATTATTAGCAATAAAATGCAGTTAAACAGTGACAAAAAGTTACTTCACTATTAGCTGGACAGCACAACATACTTTTAAAAGTTGAGGCAAACCAGGCAAGCCTGAAAAGTAAAATTATGAATCCACTTGCTGGTTCATTAACACATGTGCTAACATTGGAAGTTTTGGAACTGACAAAAGAATTCATCTGGGAAAATGCTTTCCCACATAAACAGTCCTTGTAGAAGGGGGACTTGCAGGCTATGACTGTTTCCATCGTTCAGAGAACAGCACCAAAACACAAAGACTGATCAGATCCTTCCTTCACATGAAACACAGCTTCCTCTTAAGACAAAACCTGTCAGAGTAATACAAATTAAGCCATTCCCTACCCAAAGTCTGGAGCTCCAGGTTACATCTGCATTTACTATGAATGGTGCCATATACCTATGTCACATACTATTTCTTTGTTCTCTTTGTTCACTCGTATAAAGTTTTCCCAAACTCCTGGTCTGCATTTTTAACCACTACTGAGCTGTCTATAGTGTGAGGTCTTCAGTGCCAAGGCTGTGCCCTCGATGCTGCTCTCTTATCATCCCATGCCTGCACTCCTTTATGCTGCTTCCACTCTCAGTCTCACTGCTGTTCTGCCTGACCTGTGTTACTACTGTCTGTATAGAACTAGAGCTGCACCACACAAACAAGAGTAAAACAGATACAGATGCTTGGTCGACCAGAGAAACTGCTGTCAGAGCCTAACCAAGGAAAACAGGCAGGTGAAGGAAAGTTTGGGCAGGGCAGGCATGAGAAGCCCCACTCATGAGGCCTTGCAAACTCAGTACAAAGGCTATGGCTGTGTTATTAGCAAAGGCCACACTGTATCATGGGGCTACAAGGTCACAGTCCTTCATAGAAAGGGTTCTAGACTTTCCTAGCTAGGTCCAGCAGTCAAAAGGCCAGGCCTTTTGCAGCAGAGAAACAGTACCCATGACATGTCAAAATTCAGAGCAAGTAACCTACACCAGAGCAAGGCAAGCACAGAACAGGACAGCTGTAAAAATTTGGGAAAATATTTTGATTTGCCCGTAAAAAACATACTCAGAACTTTTGACCAAAACAAAAAAATTAGATAAAATCAGCTGGTACAAAATCTGTGCGTGTGTTTGTGTGCAGTTGTACATACAATTCATTTTTCTGTGTGTGCTTGTGTGTGTGAAAGTGAGCAAGTGCAGGCACACACATGTGAGAAAGGACAGGAGCATCCCGAGAGAGGGCGGGAACGGACACAAGGGAGAGAGGGGGAAGAGAGAGATGATTGCAAGGAGATTTTTTCCTTTTCTAATAAGCAATCTGCTGGAAATAGAAACAAGTGCAAATTCATTTTTTGCTGAATTTGTCCTTTTCAGCAGACAAAAAAAAAAAGCAGAAGCTCTGGCCAAAAATATCCACAGCTACAGTGAATTTGAATTAAGCACATAAGTGGTATCTTTTTTCAAAAAGGCACTTTGCATCTTGTTTTATGGGTCTATTGCCTGATATGTCAATAATGAAACTGGATACTACAGACCATTGATTTCACTAGGTCTGCTCATGTGAATTAAGAGATGAGCCATTGGTCCCAAAGGCACTTAAGTGTTCTGCCATACTTATGCCCTGGCACTAATGTATTGTATAGTCTCACATCAGAGTTTTTTTTTCCAGAAGGTGTGATCAAGTGCTGCATCATTTTGTGATTACCATCATTTTCCAAATCCTGTTCTGCAGAACATGGATGTAAATATATAGTATCTCCACAAAATATATTGTATTTTAGAATTTTCATAGAAATCTGGTGTGAAGGAAAGTCAAGTTCAGTCTAAAAGTTTTGGCTGGTTTTGGGTTTCTTTGCTTTTTCTTTCCCCCAGCAATACTACTCTGGGAAATCACACTGAAGATTTCTGAGAAGATCTTATTAAGCTTCTCCAAGTACTTAATTCTGAAGCCAAGCTGAAAAACCTGCAGGACAACGACTGTGCTTTATAGACTAAGAGTCCTACCACCTCTTCTAGTTCCCCACATCAAGCTCCATAACACCCCTGTGGAGGGAAACCACGACCAAACACAGCCACCCACTTATCTCATTAGCCTCCTCCTAGAGACAGACTCCCCCAAGAGCCCAATTCATTTTTTTTCGACCAGTCTCTTGCTTCGTTCTCCAGAGTGAAGCTGGAACCAGCCTTTGCTGCTTAAGACATTTCAGTCCTCTCGTAATACAACAAATTAAATTTGTCAGGGAGTCCAAGATCACAAACCTCAATAATTTCCTAATGAATGTACTGAACATAATCCTCTCATGGAAGATGGTGTCTTTCAACATTATGAATAGCAAGAATTTCCACATGTAAAAACATTACAAGAGTCTTTTTCCCCACATACTTCCCTTTCCTCAATATTTCCTCAAAAACATGAAGTCAAATACTGAATTATAAAGTTATTTCTCCCCAATAGAACCTTCAAAAAGACAGATGTCTACCCTCTGATTATCCATGAGTCCACTAATAAAAGGCACAAATGTCTATTCTAGTAAAAACACCCACACATGGCCAGCAATATGTTTTCTACAGAAGGCAATTATAAGTACCAGCTTCATTTAGATTATGTTAGTGTAATGAAGGAGAATTTCAATACATTTTCAAAATCAATAGCTCCTTCACATTGACCTCAAGTGTATTTAGAAGCTAGTATTATTCACTCATTAGTATGAGGTTACTGAAATGGATCTGATTGTGAATACATTTTGTGTAGATCTCACCTCAACTCTAGAAGTACAGTACCCAGATTTTCTTACTTTTGTGACAGAGCTTGTGCATTTCACAGAAAATAGGACCCCCAACACTTAAGTAGAAACTTCAGCCTGCTCAAGTAATTTCCAACCATGAGAATACCACATAGTGCATATTTGACCAGGAAAGCTTAAGTACCAGCTTCAGCTCAGCAGAACCTAGTAAAGAACCCTATGGACTTTGGTAACAACTTACAAGCAGTCTAGCGTATAGAAAACACGTTTCTACACCTAGTGAATTCTAACCAAATAAGTGTTAGTTTGTGCTCAAATAAATCTTGTTTTTAATATAAGCAATCATCATGTTACTACAACATTGCCCACAAGAAGATAAAATGTCACTATTTCTTACTTTGGATTTTACCTGATTCAGCTGGAGGGCTTGAGGAATGGATCCATCAAGAGGTTGAGACTAGGATCTGCATGTTTTGTCTCTGAAAAGGCTGCAAGGGAAGTATTAGTCCATACTGACTTAAGGTCATCAATGCATCTCTTCACTGTGAAGAGAATAATGAAAAAATGAGGTAACAGTAACCCTTATCAAGCTAATGTATGGCCTTTGTTCAGGAAACCATGACTTAGATGATTTGGACAAATCTTCAGTTGTTAACTCCTTGCTTTTCCAGGACCAGAGTTTGTTCATGTTAAAAGCAAACTCTGCTAAATATGCTCTCCTAGAGACAGATTTTTAAGGTAAGGCAGGTGGTGGGTTGATACAGTGATCGCTGAGTAAGTTTTTTTCTAGTCTAGTTGATTTTCCTAGCCTATTTCCTGTGGCTGGAGATTTAATTCATCATATATTTTAATTCTGTTCACAAAATTTGTTAAAACAGAAAATGAGGTGAAATAGTTGATTAGTTGTGTAATCTAGATGATGCAAATGTATCTAATTTCAAGACAGTCTAATGTATCATTTTGTGTTTTTGCTACCACCTGCCTTTCTTTTACAAGGAAACAATGCTTCCTAGTCATCTTGGGAGACATTAGGGCCTTTTTTATTGCAAGAACATGTATTAGATCATACCTACTAAAAACTGGTATAACCTGGGCTGTCGTGTACTCTCTCATGCAATGCATAATGAAAGTTGAAGGTTCATGGAGACCTGTAATCAGTCACTACAGATTTAGGTGTTGATCCAACAGTGATCCCCATATAGGTTTATCACTTCACCAGCTGCGCTCAGCTGAATGGCCTAATTCTGCCCACAGAGATGCACACACAAGTGCCTTTGATTTCAGTAAGCGATATGTGGGTATCCCAACAGCACAATTGGATTTAGTTTTCTCTCTACACAGGTGTCACGCTTCATTGGAATTGGTGTCTAAATCAACTTAGTAAAACAGTACCTTCTTAAGCACAGGAAAATCCCCAATCACATTTTTCACAAGGACACATGCCATTTTTTGTGTGAATACATATGTGGCTGTGGTAACCCATCTGTATTAGAATTGCCTTTCTGTAGCAAACCAGATTTGCAGTATGACATGCATTACCTTTCCATTAAAAAGCACTATTTAAACACATTACAGAATTACTTTTTTGTTGTTGTTGTTTCGTTAACTCAAGTAAATGTAGACTTATGTTTTCTCTAAAATCTATTATCGCCAGCTCATGTCAAGGGAGATTCTGTTAATGCCTGCTGACAGTTTCTTTAGCATTCCCTAGAAGCATGCCTCATGTATGTTAAACCTCGGAACAAAAAAGCCAAGCAGTTTCCATCACATTACAAAAAAATTTGACATTTGGGCTATAATTTGTGACCTAACACTGGTGGCAAGTGGAATGCATTCTGTGATTCCACATGAACCAAAGCTGCAAAATCACCACCAATGATTCATAAGTTTAGACTATACATAAAAGATGTCCATAGCTATAGCCTGCATAAGACCAAATTTCCTACTTGCATCAGATGAAACAGAGAAATCTTAGCAGTTTAAGCTCCCTAAGATATTTCATAGTTGTGACATCTTCAGTGACTTCCAAGAAGAGCAAGTTGTATGCAACTGCCTTAGAGGAAGCACAGCTCTTGCACTCAGTGGGAACTGTGCCCAGTATGCAAAGGTTGAATTCAGCTCCACAGCCTTCTCTGCAACAATTATTTTCCAAGATTGCCCAGGAAACAAAGTAACACCATATAAACATCTATTTCCTTCTCTTTTTCTCATGATTAGAGACATTTTCACAATAAAGGCCAAGCTGTGTTTGCAAGCATTCATAGTGAGTTAATGAAACAAGTAAAACTTAGTAAAGAAAGTAAATTGCTTACTGGCAGGATATAAACTCGGTTTCTATTAGTAGGATAGAAAAGTGAAGTCCACTATTAATAGATGATACATTGAGATCAGAAGGCAAACAGAGCCTGTACACTAATTTGTATGGATGATCATTTTAATACATGTTGTAGAAGGACAATCTTAAAAGCCGCTTAAGGCTATTATTAAAATGGATCAGAAAATGCTCCCTGTCTTTCAGTCAATAATCTCTTGCACATACGAATATAAGGCATAACAGCATGAGCTTCCTAACTATAGCTATACAGGAAAGAGGCTCCTGAGATTTTATAGCATGTAGCCTGATATTCCAGGGCAATGAAACACCAATAACCAAGGCAAACCTCTTCTTCTAACAACAGCAAACAGAAGAATGAAGTGCCCGCTTCCTGGTGTATCCATATAAACAGCTATTATTCATAGCACAGCTTATTTGTGCGGGGGCACACATGTTTGTGCAATGCTTCCGCATGGAAAGTGGCATGAAATTCATTTATTACTTTTAATCACCCTGCAGTAAGACAATGCAAATTAGTTGCATCTTAAAAAACCCAAAACCTCTCCTAGAAACAACATTCCTGGCAGCAAAGGAATCAGTACCAGCTCATTTAATTGTCATTCTTAATTAAACTTCAGTGAAGTTAAAAGCAGGGCGCAACAGCCATTTACTACTTCAGAAGCAGCTACACTTGACATAAATGATAAAACAAACAAAAAAAAACCCTCTTCAACTTTACTAATTAAGAACTCACACAGTTACCCCGGATTTTATTTCCTTCCTAAGAGTACATGAGCTTAAGTCTGCACAGGGGAGCGAGAGAGAAAAACTCTGGCAAATAAGCATTTGTAGTTTTTTTTAATGATTTAAGGGAAGCCTGAGATTTATGCCCGGCATACAAGCTAGGGCTGCGAGCAGGAAACTGGCAGTGGAACTTCATGTACGTACTGGGGTGCCTATCGCTCGCCACGGTTCTGAATGAGGCGCACGTTTTGCTAGCAAAGCAGGGAGAGGATTTATTACCACCGCCACACCGCCACAGCCAAAACGCCTGCTGTCGCAGCTGAAATTTCCCTTCCTAAAAGCCCTGCTGCCACGAGCAGACACAAGTAGCAACGCCTCCCCCCCAGGAAATTAAAAAAAAGAAAGAAGAGAGGAGAAGAGAAGAGGAGGAGTAGAAGGGGCGCCGAAAGGGATAAGGACCCACGATTTTCTGCCGCTGCCCCAACCCCCGGCCAGATCTCGGCGATCCGGGGTCGGAGAGCGGCGGCTTCGCGGGGCGCTGGGCGCGTAGCCCGGGTCTCACCCGCCGCCCGCCTCGCCGCGGCCGCCCGGGGCCGCCCGCTGTCCGCGGTGCTGAACGGCGCCCGTGCCGTTCGCCGCTGCCCGCCCGGCCGCCGTTACCTTGCGCGGACCCGCGACACCCCTCACCCCCCGACTCGCCCCCCGCCACAACAGGTGCGCCGCCGGGCGCAACCGAGTGCCCGCCACCTTCCGCCCCCCCTGCCTCCTCCGCACCGTCCGGCCCCCGCCGCCCGCGCTCACCTGCGGAGCGGAGGTGGAGCAGGAGGCACAACGCCCGGAGGCAGGCGGCCGCCCGCCGCATGGTGCGAGCCGCGCTGAGGGCAGCCGAGGCGAGCTGAGCCGAGGCGAGCCGGGCAGCGCCGCGCCACCGCGTCCCGCTCCCCCCCCGCCCCCGTCAGTGAGCATGCCTGGGAGCGGGCTGCGCATGCGTAGCGCCGCGGCGAGGGGAGGCTGCCCTCACCTGCCTTCTCGGAGCGGGGTGAGGCGAGGGAAGAGTCCGGGCGGCGGGAAGCGACAGTGACTGGGCTGGGACCGGGCAGTGGAAGGGCCGCGGGTGCCGAAGTGTCCGCGGGTGAGAGGCGAAGGGAGAGAGTCACAGCACCAGCCGCACGTATGTGCAGGAGGCGCCGTGTGTGTACGGGCAGAGGGTGTTTTCCCCCTCATCTCTCAGCTGAAGCGGCAGTCGGGGCTCGCCGCTGCGGGAAAGCGGTCGGGTTTGCTTCTCCCCGATATCGCAGCTCTGATGGGGCTCGTCTCGGAAGATTTGGCATGTATGGGAGGACTTCGAGGACGTGCAGGTTTGTGCTTGCAGCAGAGGCAGTCCTCCCCTTCAGTACGTTGTGAAACACCGTGTAAAACAAGCAGTTAGCAAAAACTGCGTGAAGGGAATCACAGCTGCTACAGACATGAAGTTACGTTTGCTTGGGATCCGCTGAACTCCAGGCAGTGGCTCAGACCAGGCTGATGCAACACCTACTCAGGAGGCACTTAGGGAAATTGATTATCTGCATATCAGAGACCCACGTAAAGAGGCCAAATGTGAAACAGCCCTGTAACAAGATCGTTTTCTAAAGTTGAGTTTTAATTGATCAGAAGAATCCCTGGGGGGGGGGGGGGGGGGATGTGGGGTAACCTTGAGAGAAAGCAGCAGATGTGTCACTTGGTGAATGATCCGTCTACAGACTACTGCTGAATGTGGTGAGGGGTGTATGCGGACAGCCAGGTCTGAGGCTGGAACGATGCACTCTAAGGAGAAAATAACAGAGGGGATTAACAGAGCTATGCTTGCTCCTAACTGACAAAAATTTTCTTAATATAAAGACAGGAAGGGCTGCACAGGGCCTGCTATCTAGATGTGACTGCGCGTATGACTGTATGTATGCAAATGAGCTTCCTTTGCCAGCCCCCACACGGCTGTTCACATACATACAGACAGTTAGGTCGTTCGCTTGACAGCAGCGTAAGTGAAAAAAGGCTTGGGTCGGAAGACAGCACTCGATCTTGAGCTCTGTCTGAAGCGGAGAATTAAAATGATCAAGGGCATTTTTGAACAAGGAGTGGTATTTGAGCCCTGTCATCTCTATAATATCTTTTGTAGGTATTGTGCCTCAGACGCCCTGCTAAGTCACGAGATTTCTGCTGCTTCCTCTACTGAGATGATAATTTGCTGCGGGTATATACAAATTGCAGCACATCCTCTTCCCGTTTAATCCTGCTAGTTCTGACTAGTAGAAATGAAAGCAAAAGGAAGAGAAAGATGTTTCTCCATGCAGTGCACCCCACTTGTGCTCCCACCACTACATTTCCTGGGCACCCAGGCCTCAGAGGTACACATATGGAAAAACATGTCGGAGGCTCAGTCTCTCAGTAAGTTGAACAGTGCAAATTACAATTTAGCCAACTCCTAAGGAAAGACACAAGAAAAATTTACTTACAACTCTCTGATGCTTTGTTATTGTCCACAAGTCATCACCCTTGTGTGTTCTAGGTAAGGATTTAGGGTCAAATATGTCAACAGGATAACTCCACTGAAGCTAATGGTATTGATTTGTCCTGATGTGGTTACAGATGAGGCAGCTGTGGTTTCGTATGATTGAGCGCTGCAGCAATATGTACTCACCTCACTTGTAGAGCCCTAAGGCACAAAGACCAGATGACTCACCACTATTTTCCTCTGTTAGGAAAATTGTTTTTCACTGGGGAAATGTCTCGAAATACAGTTTTGAGCCCACATCCAAGAAAAGATTTAGGTTTCCAACTCATACTTAAGCTGAATTCAACGGGAAGCTTAAGACTAAATAATTTGTTGAATTTTATATCAATGCATCCTTTTTAAAAGGCAGTCTCGTCAATGCAAAATGGAAGCATTACTGTGGAGTGGGAAGCTGTTACACAGAAAGCGAGCAAACACATGTTGCATCAGCTTGAATTCTGTAGCTTCACTGATTTTTTAATTTTTTATTTCCAAATTCAGAATATGATATTAACAGAGTGAAGGTCACTAGTATGTGGCTTACTCTGAGGGAGTGTTTAAAGTCTAGAGCTGAATTAAATGTTCAGCTGAATGCTGAATATTATCAATATTTATAAGTGAGGTAAATGGTATGGCATACTGCTAATTCTTTTCAATGTCTTGTCCATAGCACCTTCTTCTCTTTTGATGTGGCAGATTGTGTGTGCTGCTGAGAAGCCACACTCGATATTGGTTACAATTAAGAGAGACTGTTCCCAGTGTTTGAGTTATTATTGTTTTCCTCCCCTCTCACGCTGGGTAGATCACCTTCCTTGTCTGGGAATCATTTTGCACTAGACTTCCATTGATTAATTGCTTTACGAGAAACCTAAAACAATGAAAGACAAATTCAAAACCAATCTTCAGTTTAAGAGGGCAGTGATACATAGATTAGCAAGCAGAGAACATATTTGATGAAGAGAGAATCACACTTTTTGTTTAAGATGAATAATATGGATGATCCTATCTGTTGTCCCTTGACAAGCTTCAGCAGAAAACTGAAGCACTGTGTAGTAATAAATGAAAGCAGGTTGGAGGAGGAGGAGGGGTGAAAGGGAGGTTATATGCATAGATCAAAGGATTCACTGGAAAGATTAATGCAAATCAGAAAAGTAAGTACTTTTTTGGTGTGTGCATGTGTGTATATACAGCAATCTCAGTGGAGGAAAGCTCATGACATGTACGATTAGGTCTCACACTAAATAATATTGCTAGGATGGGAAAAGGGGTTCTTTTAACACAGAGGTAATGGCTACAGGAAAAGTGTCAGTGAGTAGTTTGTGTCCTGAGAGATTGTCTTTGGGCAAAATCATTATTGTACCAATGCAAACACATCATATTCCTTAATGAGAATTATCATTATTGGATTACAGCCTTCTAAAGTGGTCTGAGACTTTCCGGTGTCTGTTTTTGGCAGAATCTCTAATGTGGACATGGAAAACTGACACTGACTCAGCTGAGACAAACAAAAACTTTGACAGCATAAGAGAGAAAGAGAGAGAGAATCCAAGGGTATTTGTGGCTATGTGTGTAGAACTGAAACTTCAAGACCATTATCCAGATTTTGGCAAGACCACACTATTTTTATATCATTTTTTCTCTCTTTGTGTTCCTATGAAGTTAACTATAGCTTAAGTAGGAGCATTTAACTCCTGTTTCGTGAGGCCGTTTGGAAAGAACCAAATGTATTAAGAGGTACCTGACCAAAAGCTTCCTGTTAAAGACACAAGACAAACAACTGTTAATCCCCAGTGTGAGCTGTTAAAGTGCTGAACAAAACCTGTAAGGGGCTGGAGTAAACCAAACTAGTACTGAGGGCAAGGCATCAGTACTACAAATGCATTTAGCTTGTTGATTACTTCCCTTCTGGCAGGCAGCTCCATTCATGCATTTAGATTGCCAGCAAAGTTACATTGTTTTCTTTTGATGTGAAATACACAGCTCCAGGTCACCTGCTTTCCAGTGCAGTGCCCAAAAGCTATGGCATTCTACAGCATCTTCATGAGTTTAGAGCGCTTCAGAAAGGAAGGGGAAATGGAACTGGCAGTTCAGATGCTGGTTATGGCTTTCTTTGTATTTCCTGTGTGAAGGAGGAGGTGAATGAATGTGATGTGGAGCTGCTTGTTCCTACCAGGGTGATGATGGCTTGTCTCAGCATTTTGTATTTAGTGATAAAATACTTTTAAGCAGATTTGAAATAATAAGGATGGCTATTTTTCCTCTTGCCCATGGCAAGGTCTTTTAGCACGCTTTCCATCTGAAGTTTAATTCTGCGAATGTGCCAGAAATGTCAGCTTTCCTTTCTGCTGTGCTGCATTAGCTGTTCCATTGTTTTGTCTGAAAGTGGGGCATAAAGACACAGGTCAAAGTATTCCAAATAAAGGTGTAGGTTTCACTTTACCTAGCCTGAGACATCTGCAAGGTAGCTATCTTCCTCTGAGCTATTCATGCTGAGCTCCCTTTGTCATCAAGAGAGAGAAAAGTGAAGTCCTAGAGCATATTTCATCTGACCTCTTTTAGGTGTCAACCTTGGAATGAATCATGCCTCAAAATTCTGACTTTTCTGCACTGACAGTAATGGGAATTCAAGATAATTAACTGACATACAGATATGGATATTTGTTCATTTTCTTACACTTTGGACCTTTTTTCTGATTTCTAATTGGAGATACCTGTGGTTTTGTGTTGTTGATAAAAAATCCTCCACACAGACATAGTCAACAACTTTATGTTAGCAAACATTTTTGACTCTCTGTCCAGGTCCATTCATAAAAAATACCTAGAACAGCAAGTGGTAGCTCTGATTTCATACAGCCCAGGTACCATTTCACTCTTTTCTCTCTCTTCCATGCTGTTCATACTAGAGGGCACGTTCTACCAGAACATCAAGATTCATGAAGACAGGTACTTGAAGGTACAATAGAGGCGGAAAAAGATGTAAAAAAGAAGTTTTATTATACTCAAAAGACCTTTAGTCAAGGTTAGGAATGTATCTGTTGTACTAATTTCTATAGTCAGTTATTTTATGTTCAAGTGCTTTAATATCATATGTCTTTCTCCTAAAATACTGGTAAAAATCCACAAATATGTGTGTGTATATTGATATGCATTTAAATATGAAAGGTAAGTTACCCATGGTTGCTAATAACTACACTGATCATCTAGAAATGAAGCAGCTCTGCTTGAGATTTAAAGTAACTTGCACAATACAATTTATACTCTAGATTCAAACTTCTCAACACAGAACTAAATTTGCTGAGGGGCAATAATAATAATGAGCTTCTGCCTCAAGTGAGTCAGACTTCAGGCAACCGATCTAATCTGTAGATGCTGACGTTAGAGTATGTTCAGGTTCAGATAAGATGAGGGAATTTGGGCATTTGTCTATTTGAAGTATCAGCCTCAAACAGTTTACTTTGATGTTCCTTGAAATAGGAAATAAAGGATAAATCAGCCAAAATCTTATTAATTGAAAATACAAGTTTCTGCAAAGTTGTCCTTCTTCTCCTAGCCCAAATAAAACAGAACAAACTGCTGTTCATCTCTCTCAGGTTGGTTTAACATTCACTATTTCCTTGTATATAGGCATAAAGCTTGATTTGACTGCCGATTGGCTTTTCAAACAAAGTTTCTAAAATATACTTGCAACTAGGAGTTGAGGTGCAGCACCTTAGGCTGGATGACAAAAACATGGACAGGGACCTGTCATCTGGCAATATCGAGCTGACATTCAGGGAACATTAGGGGATGGGAATTATAGCACATTTTATCAGTAAATAACAGGTAAACATCTTGTGTAATTAACATTCAGCCTGACACTGTTTAGAGATTTAATGGGTAAAAGAATTTTTTCAACAATTCTTTTGCTTTAGGGTGTAATTTTATTTTTATTATTTTTTAAAAAATTTAGATATATTGCATAACATAAATGGAATTGCCCTAGCTGGAAAATTTAGATAACTGGTAGGGCTCTGTTAGCTCTTGATGTCAGTTATACATGGGTTTGCTAAAAGAGAAGGTACCAGATCACCCCAAGACATCTCAGTTTGGGCCCAGTTATAGTTCTGAATAAACTCTGTGTTCATCGATGATTCATTCATTCTGTGATTCATGATTCTACCTCTAGTTATTTTCTAAAGTATGGTAGCTGTCTTACAAGATGTCAGATCTTCACCTTTCTGCTCACACTGATAGTTACACACACAGAAATGCTACTGAAGTTCATGGGCATCCTAAACACATCTTTTGTCAGTGACCAGTCGCAGCCATGCAATGAAATTCTGCAAGCGTTAAGAACCATGGCAAAAGCTCATTTACTTTCATTCCAAGTCTGAGGCATATTTCTTCAACATTCCCTTAACTGACATAAGCTCACAGCATAATGCACACAATAATATCTCTCAAACAATTTTCCTCTGTGGCAGAAGATGGGGGAAAGAATAAGCATCAAGAAGATGCTAGGCATGTTGCTTTACACAGTTCTGGAAGGAAAACCCATCTCACAGCAACAGGTTGGTGTGAGTTGAACAGTAAGGATATATGTACTGTGAGGCTGAGGAGTTTGCAGCACACTTCTAGATCTTTAAAGAACACAGATATTTGTTATTAAAAATATTACTTCTTGGGAGTTTTGTTTCATGCTTGTATAAGTATAAAATGGAAAGCAACAACCTGTAATATATTCTTATCCCACTTAAATAATGTATATGTAAGTATATATAAAATATAATGTTTAAATAATATTTGAAGCTAAATATACTTTAAAAGATGTTAATAAAGGAATAATCAAAAAGATAAATAGTCTAGTGTGCACATTTTTAAACTAAATTCTTTATAGCAGAACATTATCCAAGTTCTTGGCTACAGATTTTGAAGTGGTGTTATAAATTATGAGGACTGCTTTCATAGCAAGCCCAGACACCCAAGTATACCTAGTTTTGTTAACAGTTGAAAGTGTTACCGTGATTCATAAATAAAACACAATTTATTCTTTAGGGAAGAGTCAGAGAGCACCTAAATAAAAATTTCAGAGCGTCAGCAATTTTTAAGTCTCTGTTGCATCCGGTTGGTCCCTAACAGTCTCTAATTAAGATTTCCTGGCATCCTCTACTAGAAGTTGCTTTTCTTTTTTTGTTGCTTCTAAAGCCTATCACTTTTAAAAGATTTAATCTGAATTTTTCCATGTCTCTTTTGGAGAGCTTGCTTAATTATATTGCAACAAATGTGACTGTACCTGTTAACACAAAGGATACCCATTAAAAAGGGATCTACAGTATAGCCAAGCTTTTGATCAACATTAAGAGCCACTTCAATATCAGGATGTACTTACTGCTATTGTAAAAAGCTGTCCCAAATTGTAAGAACTAACTTTTTCTAGTGAGTGCACTTCAGGGTTCCTGGAGGTGGTTACTGTGGCTGGAACCAAAATTATCCCAACATTTAATCTACCCTGACTATAATCCAGTTCTAGTTGCTGTCTGGAATGCTTGTGGGCCATTGCACGAGAGCAAAAGTGCATGTGCTTCATTGCAAAGCTGGGAGGGCTTCCTTTCCTTGTAACTACTGTTCTTAGCAGCAGGGAGTCACAAGGTGGCAGAATGGAATACAGGGAACTTCCTTCTCTGCCTGCTCCTGGCAGTGTAAAGGAGAAGCTCAAAGGGAAATGTTGAAACAGCTATGAGTGGAAAGGAAAACATCAGCAACATGAGACAGCACAGGCATTAATACCATGGTGCAGTCTGATTGAAAAAGGAAAAACTGAATTTCCATAATGGGATGGGTGAAAACACAAGGGATATTACAAAAAGTGGTCAGGGAAGCAGGAGGAGGTAGCAATAAAACCATGAGGGTCTCTGGACAGTAAACACTATAGGTTGTAAAAGAAAGCCAGATTATTTGTGGGTTAAAAAACCCATGTTCCAATTTGATTAACAGCAAGCAATTTTATCCAAAGAAAGAAACAAATAAAACTCCCCTCTGCAATTTATAATCTGGAGGAATAAAAAATGAGAGGCCAGCATTTAGTAATTGTTTCCCTTAATGCCAGTTTAGAGACTCCAGTCCTGCTTTCCTAGTCACATGAGCTCCCCCACCAACACCTAGGGGACACAGTGATTAAGGACAAGGAAAATAATATGCTTATTAACCATGGATTTTTTATTGATACAAAAGGAAAAGAAAAATTAAAACCAAGGCACAAGAAAAAGGAAAATCTATTTCATTTTAATTCTTTTTATTTATCTTTTTTTTTGTGGAAAAGCTTTAAGAAAGACTGAGTGCTGTCTAACCATACAGAGTCCAGACTATCTACTTCTTGCACATAGCAGCAGGTCTTATCTTAATATAACGAAGGTAGCCTATAAGTAGATGAGCAGTTACAGCTGAGAATTGATCAGGCCTATGTAATGTATCACAGATAACATAACTTGAAACAGCAAATTAAATAGTGTCAAAAATCAAAGAATTGTAAAGTTTTGTCTGAGATCTTTAAAAAGTATGTTTAGTGGCTTATGGATAATGTATTTTATCTTTTGACACTTTAAAATTCTTTTTGTCTGACAAAGGATGAGACATTCCTTTATTTATTCAGAGCATTTTGTAGTGGAAAGTAGTTCCCCTGAAACTTAACCCATAAATGCTTCTCCAGTCATCACTGATATAAGACTGATCACAGATACCTTTTCAAATTGAGAAAAAGCCTGACAAGAGTCTGACAATTTTACTAATAACCATCTTTGAATCAATACTGTTGGTTTTCTCTACACTTTGCTACCAGAAAATAGCTCCTGAGCCTCAGGTAAAGTGCAAAGCTGGTACCCTGAGAGGAAAAATAGCCTACAGAGCTCAGGTCGTAGAGGACTTTGACTGTGTAACAATTTCAACTTGTTGACTTCTGGGAACCTGTACAATTCCAAGTTATTTATAAAATGCAAATTGAAAAGAAAAAATATCTGATATGGAAGGTTTCAATTGAAACATTATGTTTACACTTACACAGCCAAGCCAAATACCTCATTGTTTACACTCTATTGCTAAATCTTACATACTTTAAAACCAGCTGAGGATGGCTAAATACAGTCTCACTATTCTAGCTCTGTCTTTTTTTGGATACAATCCTAGGTCAGACCTCTCATCTGACTTTTTAATCTGACAAGAAGCTGCATTGGATTCCCAAATTAGTGTCAAAGAGCCCTCTCTTGGTCATTTAGCATTAACATTAAACAATTTCCATCCATTGCTTCATCTAAAATAAGATCTCTGAGGAGACCATAAACTAGATGTCCTAGGAATAAGGAAATAGGAAAGAGTTTGCCCATAGACAATATTTCTTATCTGCTGAAGATTTATTCTTAAAGCACTCAGGTTTTCAAAGGCTTTACAATAAGGTAAATTTTCTCAGCACCTAATCTCAGTCCTTCTCAGGGGAAAACTGATTTTGCTCCTTCTGCTCTATGACCACTTTTTGTCATCTGGCTGTGGCAGCCCCCATCACCTGGCTGCCACACGGTCTGGCTCCTGTGTTGTGTTCCCACTGATATGTTGCAGCTCTTTCCCTCATTACAGCAAACTCTTCAGGAGATCTTTGCAGAAAAGCCTTTGTTCTGAAAGGGATCAGATGACTTCAGGGACTCTGTTGGTGTCATAACCAATGACAGCTGTACTCTTCTAAGAAGAAATGAAGATCCTTTTCTGGACTCAACTACCTTCCCTAAAATTCAATGTATCTGCCTTGTAATCATTAGAAAAGATTTTAGAGGCATGTTTGACTCTGTCACAGTTGTACAGAAATGTTATGGCAGCCAAGTCAAATACACAGAAGATGGGAAAGATCTTGACTGAGTTTGCCTAGAATAGTTTCCTTTGGTCCTGTCGTGCCTGCCTTGAGGTGAAACAAGAAGAGGTGTACTACAGTGGGATAGTCTTCAGATTCTGTTCCTGACATTTGCACAAGTTTTCCTCAAATGTGTGCACACTTCCAGCACTGGCAGTGAGGAAAAAAAAAAAAAAAAGACCCCCCCCCCAATAGTGTAAATGCCATGGCAGAGGAAATGATCAAAAGCTTACTTCAGAGAGTAGCATATGTTAAGGCATTTATGTAAAATAAATTTCTTATCCTCTGGTTTTAGGAACCAGAGAGCACATAACATAAAGATTTCAGTACCTTTAACTTTTCACCAGTCTAGGCCTTGTCATTATAATTTTTGAGTGGCTTCAAATGCTGCCAGATGAAATTGATACCATATGATAATCTAGGTATAAAACGATTGTGCCTTTTCAAACTGGCATACATGTAGAAAAGCTATTTTCTTAGACTTAAATTGCTTTAAAAGACACTGCTGAATCTGGCCCAGTATCTCTCTGAATGCTAATAAAATATATTTGATTTTGTAAATGTGATATATATGTAAGTGTGTGTAATGATTACAGTCTGGACAGGTGGGATTGGGTATAATGGTCATTTGTGACAGAATTGAAAGATCACTTCTCCAGTTTTTTAAAGACCAGGTGCTAGTGAAGCATCCAGTTGCAGATGCTGGTGAAGTGCTGAAGACTTCCAGTTTAGTGTGAACATACCTCAAACCCATTTGTAATCCCCAAGTCTATTGTGTGATTCACTGCAATCTTTGAGAATGGTTCCTTCATGGCTACATTTCCAGTTCTTTTTGACAGCCCCTCCCCTGCCCAGGGGTATTTGGAGGATCATCTCAGTCATTGCTTATTCACAGAGATGCAGTGTAAAATGAGTGTAAAATGAACAGTAGTTTTAGTTCCCAAAGCATTTTATTTTAAAGCTCTAACGTCTTTACTCTTAAGCGAGTGTGTCCACACACTCTCACAGTCTTGGGCTGAATCCCAGGAGAACGCCAACTTCAACTGATGGATGAACCCAGACTAGTATCTGGGGAAGTCCCCCTGACTGCAAGTGAAAGCAAGTATGGCTACATGCCCTGGGATCTCCATCAGGAGAAGGCAGCTGTGAATTCTGCCCGGAACTTCCCAGCAGCCCAGAAGCAAAAAATCAACCAGGAAAGCGATGAACTAATGAACCACTTAGACTTCGTGGTTCCCTGGCTGATGCAGCGCCTGACCATTTAATAGTTTGATACTTGTCTCCTAGGCAACTCTGCTACCACTGTACATCCTCTGCTGCAGCAAATCTTTTCCAGGGCACATAACCTACCTTTTATTTATCATGAAGTCCTCTCTTCAAAGTCACCCCTCTCCCTTACCATTCTGGCTCACAGCTACTTTGCCATTTACATTCATCAGACCCTGCCAGAGATGAGCAGCACACGCAGCTGAGATTCAAGGAATGGTAAAGTTCAGATAGCAGAAAGACAAACTAAACCCACTAAACTCAGACTTGACGCAGACCCCAGGGAATGCTCAGTATCGGTCAGGACGCTCACTAGATGTCAGTGTTCTCCAGAAATAAATGTGTGAGAGCTTTTTTCTGGCTGTAAATATAGCGGGTCCTTAATCAAGTAGTGCAGCAACTCGTATTTTCAGAAACTGAGCTCATCTACAAAACTTCCATATAGTTCAGCAGAAGGTTTCTCCAAATGCCTTACTTCACTTGCAGAGTCCAATTTTCCTCTCACTTACCTCAATGTAAACTAAGAATAACTTCTCTCAAAATTGAATAGACGTCCTGGTTCATGACCATTGTGGAATCCTGCCAGTTTTCAGTCTTTTACCTAACCATACTTTATTAGAAATGTGGTGATCTCCAAATGAACAATGCAGCACTTTAAACTGCCTGGCCGCATTCACACTTAATGTATCGGGTTTTTTCACTCTGCAGAACAAATATTTTGATGACGCTTTTGTCCCAGTGCTTAATTTTGGGCACTTAACTTGGAAATTCTAAATTAGAAATTAGGTTTTTTCGGCTCCCTATATGATCACTAGAGAGCCACTGGGTCTCCCACAGTGATTCAGCAAGGAAGCACAATTCATGTGCTTCTGAAAGAGCTTCCCTTTTTCCAGCAAGTACATCAGCAGCTCGGGGAGAGATGGCTTTCCTTACCTGAGCACATAAAGTTACATGATTAAAATTTGGCAGTGTGAATGCTCCCCAACTGGGTTGTATCCATGTCTTTTAACTTAGAAATGAAGTTACTAACAAGAAAACAGACTAGAAGAAGAGGCAGAGTAGTTTCTAGTGAGGCAATCGCCTGTAAAGAGGATAACTGAGTTAAATCAGGCTGTGTTAAACTTGGGTCTTTAGAAAGTATTTCTGAACAGTGTATGTTCACAAGCAGGCTACAGCATGCAGTCTCTAATAACTGCCAGATTTGGCACTCCTTTCTTCGTGTTTGCTAAATCAATAAACATTGTGGAAAACAATCCAGCCCCCCCAGTCACCCAAGTGTGTCCAGAGTGTCATTAGTGCATAACGGCATGTTTCGACATGGGGGGCCGCGCTGCTGGTTTGAGGCAGCGCGCTTAGGTGTTCTGACTCGCCTAATGCAGAGTCTACTGTTCTCCAGTGACTCCTTTTCTTTTATATAGAGAAGCAAGGCTGTGAATCGCCCTCAAGAGTGCAGTTCAGCAGCGTTTTAAACTGATCTAAGCCAGTGGTGTGGCAAGTCCCACCTCCACCTCCAGCTGTACATTCCTGCTTCTTCTCCCTTGTGTCTGGTAGATGGTGAGCTGGCTCAGCCGAAAGTTAATCCAGAGGAAAAAATAATAAGGTTAGTTTTCTATTTTGGATGAGCTCCCTGAAGAGATTTGATGCTTGGCCATAGGGTAAGCATGGGGAAAAACATGGGAATATACCACAAGGATATAGAAGGCAAGATCCTAATCCCCAGTTAGGTGTGCTGCCAGGGACCCACTCCTTTATGTAGGTACCTAACATATTGTGGGTAAATGTGAGCTCCATCCTCACCCCTCTCCCTGCAGTCTCTACCCCCTTCTCCCCTTCCTCTCCCTCCCCCACAAATGGAAAACTCGCAGGCAGATTCTGGCCTCTGGCTCTCATGAAATAATGAAATATTCTGTAGTGTAGCAGGGAAAAGGGGTTGGTCAATGAAGTGGGAGGCTTGCACTGGGTGGAGAGGACAGTCACATTCCCTTGTGAGTAAAACATGAAAGCACAACTAAGTTGTATGAAAGGGCAGAATAAAAAAGCAATGATGCATATTTCTGCATCACTATAACTTTCTCAGGGGCATCTTGGTTCTCAGGCTGGTTAGAGATTAGGAGGATGGTGAATGGCTTCGAGATACCTTTTGTCTTCAGCCCTGATGCTAACCCAAGTACAGTTTGCACAGATCAAGGGAGCTCTCTATACATATTTTAAATTATGCAAATCAATTAGCCTTCATTAACAGCTTGTCTAATTTAATTTCAAAAGATCAAGCTGTTTCCCTGTTAGATGACTGAAGTAAAAAATAAAAAAAAAGAGGACATAAACTTCAAACCTGTGTGTGACTGCCAGGTGTCTGTATCAGCAAAACTCAGGAGCCATTGCTACTTACCTCAGCTTGTCATCTGCTCTCATTTTGTCCAGAAACTTCACATCATTCTTGACACCATATCAGAACATTCCATGGCTGGTCTTTTGCACTACAAAGTGCCAAGTACTATGGGAGATTGATTCTTCATTTCGCTAGGAGCGACTAAGAGAAGGACAAAAATCAAAGACTTCTAACTACCCTGTAGCTTCAAGAGTCTTATGTGAATTGAAATTCCTGTCATGTGGAATCTCTCAAAGAAATTCAAAGATGTTATTGAACTTCCTTAGGATGGAGCTAATAAGACTGCCTTTAAATATATGACCAGATAGTTGTCAGATTTGGACTGATGGGTGCCTTTGCCAACCACCTCTAGGTTTTGTCCCCAGGATGTTTGTTTCTAAGAACAGATATTCACAGTAACATTAATTCATAGGTTACAAGCAAGCAATTCTCTACTCTTCTTATTCATGTCTAGGATCCTATGCTACTTAAAGATACTCTGTCTGGGAATGTGTGTTTCCTTGGTTACATCTCATTGTCGAGAAATAAATGCTAAATTCAGAGATTCTGAAGGCCAACAAGCATTTGCCAGACTTACAAAGCCCAGTGGCTTGTGAAGAAGGTATTTATCCTCACCTGCAGTTAAGGCTCCTAAAACTCAAAAAAATGCTGAGTTTTTTTTTGCAAGGAAGCAATTTCTGGTTTCCCTGCTCAGATATCATTATATTTTTATAAAACTCTATCTAATAAAATGGAAGGCACTAAATAAATAGCCATACTGAGGAGTGGCAGACAATACATTTTCTGTCTATGATTCATATTCCAAGGAAATGGACAATTCTACTTTGTTATCCAACTTTTATTTGTTCTTAGATTCAGGGGGCACCCAGGAGTGTGGGGGGTGCAGGATATTGAGAGAAATGCAGATTTGGGTCATGATTCACCAAGGTTCATGGTATGGAGCAGAAAAACAGAAGACAACAAAAGCAATACAGAAAGCAGGATGATCTTGGAATGTCGGCTGGGGTGTGAGGGTAATGGTTCATATTCATCTGGTTTGCAGTCCCCTCCCAAATCTCCTGCTTCTCCAGAGAGTGCCCTGACCAAGTGTGCTTGGTATCTTCTGTCTCTCTTGTTGAAATAGGTTCTTTTTTTAAAAACAGCACACATTTCACGGGTGTACATCTCCAGGCCCTCATTTGCAAACAGAATATTTAGTGGGTTTTTTCCGTGTTGTCTATAGTCAAACATAATAAAATACATAAATAGTGTGAGAATTGATATTATGTTCTGTTCCACAGCTTCTCATCTGTCCTTAGATCACCATCACCTTGGCCATGAGATTTAAGCCCTCCCTTTTTTTTTTTTAGGAATGCTGAGCACTGTTTGGCAGCCAGAGGTTTCCTGCTTGATTTCAACTCATCATCTATGGTGCAGTTCGGATAATCTAGAGGTTGTTACTGGCAGAACTCTGATGAAAACATCGCTTCAGACATCTCATAAAATACATTTCAGAAAACAACATGAAACCACTGAATCTGTGAGAGCTGCACGGCCTATTGTTTTCTTGCATTTAGACAAGGTCCTTAACGAGAGGTGTATTTTTCTGCATCTGTTCTCGGGAAAATGACTTCAGCTATGGAGCTTGACCCATGAAACACAAAGAAGAAAGAAGTTGTCAGCTCTTCTGGAGGAGGTCATATTAGCATGAGGGGAAAAAAAAGAATTTTTATTTTTTTTTGCCAACCAGCTAAGCCAAATGCCAAATGAAGAGTATGGTCACCCCAAGTTTCTTATGCTGTGAATGAGTAAAAAGAGATGCTGTCAGAGAGCACTTTCATCCACAGATGGACTACCTTAATGGTCAAAGAAGGTTCTTATCCCCTCACTTTGGCCATAGAAGGGAGCCTGAAACTGTTCCTCACAAATTAAGTTCTGTCAGATGAATCCAAACCACAATACCTGCCCCCCACTCCCCGCTCCCCACTTGCCCTGTAAAGCAACAAGTTCAAAGGGAATGATTTCTTCTCTGGAAGTACTGAGGCAAAGAGAGAATAACTAACTCATCCAGGGTCACCCAAGGAGTCTGTGACTGAGCCAGAGGTGTAGCCAATCCCTGTTCCAGGGCTTTAAATACAAGGCAATATTACCCTTCCCTGTGAAGCTTTCATGTCTTGTTCTGTTTTAGTTTCAGATCACTTAAATAGAAGATTTTGAAAGAAGACGGGTTTATTAGAACTTATTTGAAAAAAGTAAGTTTGACAGAGTCTGAGTATCACTTTTGGTGTTTCTTATGCATTTGCCATCTCAAAATTGTGGTACCACTTCACAATAGAACAAAGATTTCCTTTTTTCCAGTAAATCAATGCAGATGATTGCTGAATATGTTCCATTGGCAGGGACAAAAATTTAATGATTTCTTTTTATTATGAAAATATTCACCCTTCAGTCTTGTGGGAGGAGAAGGTTGTGACTGAAAGATGATTTGCTTGGCAAATCAGCAAACTCTCCATACTGCAATTTTTCTTCCCTCAAGCCCAAATGCTTTTGGGAGTTTACAGTGCTGCCATTTACACGTATCAAAAGACATATCCTCTCCCTAAAGGCTCCTTGCGCTCCTTG
The DNA here is from genome assembly GCA_020800305.1 of Porphyrio hochstetteri. Taxonomy (NCBI): domain Eukaryota; kingdom Metazoa; phylum Chordata; class Aves; order Gruiformes; family Rallidae; genus Porphyrio; species Porphyrio hochstetteri. Next base: position 29,818,011 of record CM036905.1, on the reverse strand, counting down.
TCCATCAATCCAAGTACCCCTGTTCTTGATTTCAAACTCAAGGCTCCCTTTGACACTGATTGATGGCCACCCTCTCACAGGAAGAATGACTAACTCCAACCTGTGAGTATTGGAGGCGCTACAGAATATATCTGTTTATTTTGGGAGGCGGACATGTGCCCACATTTTTATTCTTGGAATAAACATTCTGACATTTTCTGGCAGGTGTGAATGCTGTAATACACCAGCAGGCAGAAAAATATTAAAATGACAGCTTCTAACCTCTCTGATGGAAACTAACTGACTATCACTGATGTGAAAACTGTAAACCCTCACCAGATTACATATGAATTATATCACTTTGGAAGCCAGATTTTGATCTTTAGGGTCCCCTGGCAGACTGAAATGAAAGATATCAATTTTTTTCAACGGTGCCTACTTGCTCTTCTCAACCAAATCCAAACCATAAGACAACTATATACCGAATTATGTAAATTTTAAACCTCAACCTGATTGTGGCCAACTCATTTTGCCAATAGTCTGAAAAGATTTGGCTTAAAGTCTAAGTGACAGCATGCAGAACCCGTCTCAAATCTCTTTCAGCTGTTATCTCATCAAAAGTGCATTGATGGTAGTGGGTCTGATGTGAAGGGGTAATTTCAGTTCTTATGCAGTTCAAGGTCAGTAAAATTTAGCCTAAATTGTACACTGCTTTATTCCAACACTTGCCTAGAAATTTATATAAGAACTTTCAAAACAAATATTTATGAAAACCTATTACAATAATAGTTCCCTTCACATTATTTGGTAAGACATGTCTTGACTGTCATGGCTTAGAAGTTAACTGTATATATGGAGAAAATGTTAGAAGTCACAGATGGGTCATAATCTTTTTAGCCTGATCACACATATATATAATTGTAGGTTATAGATAGTAACACTTTTAATTATGATTGGTCCATAGGGAGGTAATCTCAAATTTTACATAAAGTTTGGTACAACTCGAATCTTCTAGTGTCAATCAGGACAGTATGGAAGAAATAAAATTCAGAATATACAGGAGCCAAAATAGGGAAACAATAATAAGTTTCAGTATATAGGGCAGAATATGAAGAGTTTTGTAAATATTGCAAGAAAATCTTAGGTAAATTAAATTTTTCCCCTTACTCATATGCACGGTATTAACGGCTGTTTCTACTACTCTACTACACAAAGAACATTTTGGTTGTAAAAAATCGCAGCTTAGAAATGAATCTTTCCCATATGAGTCTAGGAGTATAAGTCAATAGTTACCCATTTTGGACAAGCACACACAGAACAATTTGTCCAAACAAAATGACCATGAAAGTTTTTCAGTGCTTTAACACTACCAGAAGAACAGAGTATCCTTAGAAGCCAAGAAAGGTCGAGGTGTCTAACTGATGGGATACAGGAGTCTGTCACTGACCTGTTGCAGTCCCTCAGGAGAGTCACTTCACTGCTCTGTGCCTCAGTTCCCCAGTTCTGTAACCATCATGCATTTTCGCTGTGATGCTCTTGGTTAAGAGCTTGTGGTTAAAAAGCAATAGAAGAGTTAGGGTTTTTATCAAAACAAATATTTGAGATTCGGTTTGGGGACTGGCTAAGTCCTGTTTATATAGCATTTCTGAAACAATACAGTTTCCACAATGTCCTGTTATTCATATGTGACTCAGTAATAAATAATCAATAATGAATAACTATGGCTAAGAACAAATGGGCTCGTCTCTGCACAGATGCCTTGTTCATATGCAAATAGTTCATATGCACAAATGTCTGAGAACACAACTGAGCTGAAAAATATTTAGGATTTGAATGGGTGCAGGACTGCCAAACCACAGTGTCAGGCCACCAGCATTCATGGCATTGGTATAAAATCCAAATATTAAGAAATACTAGATTTTTTTTTCTTTTTATTTGTCTGGTTTTTGAGCCTGCCGTGATCATTTTTTCCAGTTTTCCTTAACAACCAGAGCTATTCATAAATGGAATTTCTGTCCTCAACAGACAAAACCATTAAGTTGTTAAAAACTGTTGTGGAACATAATTTCTTTTTTTTAAAAAAAAAAGAGGGTATAAAAACACAGGCATATTTCATTCTAATGTTGAAATACCATTAATTTGAAGCCCAGATGAACTTTTTAATCTTTATTTATATGGGAATATTTAAATTGTTTTCTCTGATTAAAAAAAATCATTAAACCTTGATGATGCTACACATCCAAGTGCAAACCTTATTGGTAAATATTTTCCTAACTAAACTCATGAGATATAGAAGTTTTTTAAAGCTAAGCCTGACATTTTCATTTTCGTGATAGCAGTCTGTGTCTGAAATCTTTAAAAAAACCCCGAAGAACTAAACCAGAAGAATTTTATATACTGAAGAAATCTGTAGCACTGATGAGCCTTCATACACTCCATTATCCACTTCAGCTTTACGCTAAGTATTACCATAGGGTCAGGTGCTGATAAACAACAAAGAAGAGAAATACATCATCCTCTTTCCCTTTCTGCCTTGATAATTTACACTAGCAACATGGCATAGTTTTCTACATCACAGGATATGTCCACAGGCTGTGCAGCACCTGTCATTTAGATCTATGATCATCTTGTGGTGATTGTGCTGCCAGATTTAGGAGATCACAGGACAATTTTGTATCAGGTCACTGGCTTGACTGCATGATATTGGACAGTTGTCACACTGCCTCTACAACAGTCAGACACCTTAATGATCACAGGCCATGCTTTATTTGTCAGCACTACCAGCAGGATGTCTTCTTTCAGAATAACAAGAAGTGTATGAAACTATCTTCTCACCAAGGCTGTCAGTCAGTGCTGCCCATGTTGCCAATGGAGAGAAATCCCATTGGGGCTAGACCGGACTACAGGAATTACAGGGCCCTAGATTATTTTGCATCCCTGTGTTAGCTCTCTCATCTCTCTCTCCTCACCTGCTTAGGGATCCAAATGTGATGCCCTGGAGAATAGAAAGTTTGAGTTAGTCATTGCCCTCTTTAATGTAAAGACTGTGGCTCTCTCTGTAGTCCCTACATCAGGCATGTGGGACATCTGCATACAGCCTGCTGAGCCTTTCTTCTCTCCAAAAACCAGAAGTGATACTCCTATCCTGTCTTAAAAGTGAACATGCATCAGTACACTTGCTCTGCCTATATGGGTTGGAGTGGTACCCTGCTCTTAGTCAAAGCCTCTAGATACTGTCAAAGGAAGACTAAAAAACTGAAAGCTGTGTGGCTAACTGAAGACAAAGCATGAGCAGTTTTCCCTAGGAACAAGTTATGCCTCTAGCAGTTCTTACTGAATGCTGTAAAGCAAACGTTTATACTGGCTCTTCTTCTGTATCTGCATGGCCTGTGTATTCTTCTTGTACACTACAGCCAGCTAATCTGAATGGAACAAAAACATTTGCTTTTCTTCACATGTTTCTATATACCAAGGGCTTCCAAATAAATATTCAGCTGAAATCTCTTGTGCTATTAAGGAAAATAAATAAATCAAATGAATGAATTAATTTGAATGCCAGAAAGATCTATCATTTCTGTGTTCTAAGAATATCCCGCAAACAATTAAATGTTCATGTAGCAGAGGAAAGTCTGATAAAATGATGAGTCTCTCTGGCGCCAGCAATAGGTCTGGCTAAAAGACAGCAACAGACTAGCATTTAAAACCCTACAGAAAGCGTAAGTGACCCCAGAATGGATAAACTGAGGAGCAGCTCCCCTTTGAACACCCTTAGCAATTCACCATGCTGAATGTTCCTTTAGTCTTCAGCTTCAATGTCTGGCTCAAACTTGCAGATGAATTTTGAGATGAATTTTGTGGGTCTTTACAGCCCAGCAAAAATTAATCAGACATTTCAAGCTTGACTTTGGTATAGATTCAATTTTCCTTGCACTGATAAAAAATGATAAGGTGATGGAGAGCTGAGAATTTCCCAGCATATGAGCGGGTGTGGTACTGGATACCATGAAATTTATTTGCTTATATATGTACCACGTGTACTATCAGTACTTTGGGTCCCAGAAATGGGCCAAACTGGAAGCAGGAACAAGCTTCTGCCTTCACATCCTGCTCCAAGCTGTGCCATGATTTGGCCTTTCATCTAGGGATCAAGAAACACAAGTGGTTTTCAGGGAAGCCTAGCTAAAAAAAGGTCTAACTTTTGGGATGTGCAACCCTCCCCACCAGACAAACTTCATATGCAGTAAAGTAGTTTTACAGGCTTAAACTGTTTGGCAATGTAAATTACAATAAGCAATGGGATTGGAGGAGTTTTCTTTTAAGGAGTTCTTAATCATCCTCTGCTAGCAATTGCACTACCAATAATGATAGCTGAAGCAAGCCAATACACCATTGCAAAGAAAAAAGAAAACAGTCTGAGGGAATTTCATTGCAGCCACTGATGGGCACTTTGCATCCATTAAAAATCACCCCTACTAAACAGGCATTGCTTGTAAACATCCCAAATCAATATTAAAAAAAAAATCTTGATTGTAGGATGTAAGTAAACCTGAATATTTTAAAGATGTGAAATACACAATTAATCTTCATTGCACACTTGCCAATTTTAATTTGTGAAGAAAAAGCTGTGCTCCACTTATTGAACTGAAACCTTAATCTCATTTGAAATGCTTTAGGCTTAGAGATTAAACTTTTTCTTCTACCTCTTGACTTTCTTCCCACTTTCCTATATTTAAATGGGACCTTGAAACAGTGTCTGACAAAGAGAAACAATGTTTTATAATGTCCAAGTTTCTTATAAACCACATCAAATGCTTTTCAGGCACTTCAGTCTATCCCGAACCCTAATGTTCGGACATGAAATAGGCTTCATGGGAAGATCTTACAGCAGAAATCACATTCCCTTTCCTTGAGGGACATATCCCTTCAAAGAGAGTGAGGAAGTCCATGTATTCTGGCTATTCCAAATGAAATCTAATCAAATCAAATAATTCACAATGTGTATCTTTGTATATTTTAACTGAAAACAAAGGCTAGATCACAATCGACTTCTTCCTGTTTGGGGCACCTTGTTGTCTGATGCAGTGAAACAGATGTTCTGGATCTTTGGAGTTGAGACCCAGTGCTCTCATCTCCATGAAACTGGAGAACTGGAGGAAAACTTACAGTTCCATCAAAATCTCCTTTTTTTCCAGACTCTCACTGTGTTTCACTGGGAATGATTAATGAAAAATTATTTGCTGGACATTATTTGCTTATAGAAGTGTTCTTGCTGACCAATTCATGTGTAATTTTTTATCTTAGCACACAGAAAGGTAGGTAAAACACATATAAAGTTCATCTGTGGCTTGAGCATTAGATTCATCACAAGCAAAAAAAAAAAAGACCATTTTCAATATTTGATTTCTGAAGAAGTTCTCAGCTTCAGAGATGTACATCCCACATGCTGCAGCTTGCAGGACTGCCATCCTATGGCTCAGAGGTAATATCTGCTTGTGAATACTACCAATCTTTCCTAGAGTTGTATGCTGTTAGAGTAAGTGATGAGACATTGTGGAAACTTTTAAAGTAAGCTCCTCTGTTTTGTAACATCTGTCTGAAATCTATGAAGGGCATTTGCCTCAGTTTAAAGCAAAACTGGGAGAATCAGTTCAAACTTGTGGCTCCAGGTAGCATCCTGGATAGTGTGACATTCTGTAACAGCTGAAAGAAAACAGTTTTGAAGATGATTCAGTGTTCCCAGAGTTCCTAAAAGAATGGATAAAGCTTCCAGCATTGCATAAAGTGAGACAATTCTGATATTTTTTTATGAAATAACACTGTCAGGTAACACAGCATTCAACAGTTTGCTGCTGCATATGCTGTACTTGTTTTTACTTACTGCTCACGAAGTGTAGATATATTTCATGCAATATTTAACCTGTGGCAGTGTTTTCACGAGAGTAGCAGTATTTTCCATAAAACCAAACTGTGGTAATGCTGGGTACCCTCACATTTTTAAAAACCTAAAACATAATACTGCCTAACAGAATGGGTGCCACCTTTTTTTTTTTTAAATCAAGAGGAAAATATTGTTTGCAGTTACAACATTTCCTCAAGGTTATTTAAGTATTCAAGTGTTCTGTTTATTGTACTGATTATGACTTGCTTTGCCAAACCCACAAATTTCAAGTCAGTGCTTTGATAGTCTACCATTCCTTCTGTTCGACATGTGGTTTCTCTAGCATATGGATGTAATAATTCATATTCCACTTAATACTTCTTGTTAAAACTCCAGTTCTCCTGCAAATCTTCGTTCTTTCACCTTCTATCTGTTCTGCTATATCCAATCCGACCCACTTATGACATGCCCAAGGCTGTCATAATAGTCTCTTCTAAATCCTTCTGTTAAACCCTTACACAGATCTGGTGAGATTTTCTGTTTTAAAGAATTTAGCTATGTGTTCTTTCCAACAAGGCTAGCATTTAAAAAAAAAAAAAAGAAAGAAAAAAGATACGCTGTCTGGAGCTTTTCTACCTAAACCTAGTAGGTACCATCAGTATGGAATATGATGCCTTCCAGATGTTTTGGAATTTCTTACGATTGTTGAGCCAATTCTATGACATTTTGAATGACAAAATCCAGAAAGTCATATTCTGAATATTTTCTTGTGGCAATACTTAAGAGCCTGATCCTGAAACATATTGAGCATGTCATGAAAGGTCATAAATGCCCTTAAATCTCACAGAACTCAGAAGTTAAGAATGAAATTTAAAAATTGTGGGAGATCTTTGAGCTTTCTCAGTATAAACTCTGGAACACTGGTAATTGAGGATACTCTGCTTTTAGAGGCATGTATTACACATAGTCACAACAGTTGAGGAAATCAGTATATTTAGAACAGGAAATCCCTTTAATACACATGCCAATTAGATCAGAAATCTCTCTGAGGAAAAACATAGCTAGTTTAAGAAACATATTGTTTTCCAATAGTCTTGATCCTTGAGCAAAAACATCTGCTAACAATGCTAATCATAGTAGAAAGAATATCATAATTAAAAATTCATTTGACATGCAAAAGTTAAGATGCAAAATAAGGGTCTCTGGGTTTTTTAATCACTTGGAAGAATAAAGCGTTTCATCCCTATGTGATGTCCTGATTCAGAACCAAAAGCCCCAATGTTTCTTTACCTTGAAATGGACACACATGGGTTTTATCCCAACAAAACCAGAAACAAGTCCCGTGTATTAACCTAATAAATTACATGAAAATCATTGTGAAATGACAGTAGTTCCTACTTTCTTTTTTCTTTTTTTTTGGTTTGTGTAACATGCACAGACAAGGTGTAATTTTCTTACTGACTGTCCAAATTGCTGCTTCTATCTTTATTATTTAATGCAATATATTTGTGTGAAGCCTATTTGAGCAGGAGTAGGGTCTTCTGCTCTTCTCAGAGACTGTTTTCAAGTGATCCACCAGAAACATACTTTCCAATCTTTGTTCCCCAAAATATCTTATGGCAAATTTAGTCTTTATCTGACAATTCATCCTGAAATATTTAGCAATATAGATCAGAAAATGGAACATTTTTACCCTTTAAACTCTTATGTGTTTGATCAGTCTCACTATTTGCAGGTTCTCAGGTGAATGTAAAATCATTGGATATATTCAAAACATTTTACAACTCTATGGTCTTCTTATTAAATGTGCATTATAAATATTTCAGTATTTCTTTAACTGATGGCTGATGCGTTCAGTGTTCTGAGCTTCCTCATTACTTCTGTATACTTCTCCCTGGTACTTCCTTATTCTTTATGCGTGTAATATAAAAAAAAAAAATATGGGTTTTTTAGTAATCCACCAGTTTTCCTGCATCTATTTTATGCAATGTCTTTTTTTTTTTGGCAGTAATTTCTAGAAGTCATTAGATTTCATTATTGGCTACTTCATTATAGAACCTTGTCAAGGATTTTTCTAATCTCTTACCTTACATATTATGATTAAACATTCTGTGCTCTAAACGTTTTGTTGAAGTGGGAGCAAATAATGAGATTTTATTAGAATATAAGATTCACAAGAACATAAGTCATACTATGGCAATTTCTACCTCTAAAATTTGGGAGACTCAATATACTTAATAATTCCAAAACTTTCACTAGAACAGGATAGATCTTTGGATTTGACAAAGACTTTTACATTTCAGAAGTGTTTCAGGCTGCAGTTTCTACAGTTCAAAGTCATTTATGTTAAGCTACAGGCATGCTGCAGTCCTTCAGTTTCGTCCCTGAATTTCTTTCTGTATGGCATTCAGGCACAAAGGCCTGTCAACCTTTTTGTGTCTCTCCTTGCGGCATATTGGCAAGTTGGCAAATGGATAAAAAGTTTATGTGGTTTCCATCATTAAACTTATATATAGCTTGTAAAATTATAAAAAACCCCAACTTTCCCAGAACTAAAGCGTTATGACATTGTACTCTCAGATCTTTACAATATCTGATTTTTTAAAACCTAATATATCACCACAACATGCGGTTGGTTTTGACATTAACATTGGACCGACTGTCCACAGAAAAGCAGGAATTAAAGATGCATTGCTAAATTTTACCAGAACAAAATTAATCTATTCAAATGCCTGAAGCATGCAAGCTGGTGATGTATTATGTTACTCTGATAGGGTGACCTTGTACTATTGACAGAAAAGGAGGAGCTCCTTCATAACATCAAACTGCTGTAAAATTAACAAAAGACATAACAAGATGAAAAATATATCTCCTAAAAAGGCAAAACCTCAAATCATTTATATCCTTACTATCCCTCTGATGGGAACAGATCAGATCAACCATGTTGGTAACAGATGTGAGAAATACGATCTGCTTCCTACCAGAGAATGGACTATGCAGGACTTCATCTGTTTTCATTTCTTATGAGGATATAGGAGGGCTTCTTTGCCAACTCAATGAGAAATAGAGAGCTCTATGGTTTTTCTGAGCTAAATTATTGCTGCCTCCCTTTGGGTTGCAATTTTTGTATGTAATCTTCTACATTTAATCAAGCACTTGCTAGCATGCCAAAGGTAGTATAAACTTGAAAACAAAGATGAGTTACTCTCAAATTAAAGACAATTTTTGCCTTTTCTGAGTGTTACTTGTAGCACCTTTTGGATCCAAATGATCCCTTCTAGCCTCTAATTACTCCCTTTTCAGACACTCTCTGTCCCATCTCAGAAACAGGGAGCCACAGGTTTTTTGATAAATAGTGGTTATGTTTACAAGGCAGTGTGAGAGGAAGACCTCCAGGAATGTGAAGGACCACAGAATAGGATAGATTAATCTGTTGTTCAGAAAAAGTCAAGAAGAAAAAAAGGGGGAAAAATGGTCAGAGACCAGACCTTTTGTTTTGACATTACTTATTGTTTTCATAAACAATGTGTTTCTTCCCTACGCTCACTTTAAGACGCATCATCAGCTGTGGTCACATTCTCCATGTTTGTCCATGTTGTTACTACTCATGGTCTGACAGATCAACTTCTTCCTAAAAAGTTGGGCCTCTCCAAACATAGCTAACATGATGTCACCACCAGTCCAATGCAGGAATCACTAGACTCTCTGGTGGGCTGTCTTCTTTGGCCACTGCTTACAGTAAGTCAAATACAGATTCAATGAGTAGTCTTGGGATTCAATTCAGTTGACTTGGAAAAGGCATAGGGCCATCTGGGTTGCTGTAGCACAGTCCCCTGGGGCTGTCACTATCCCTAGAAGATTCACTAACCTGAAGGCTAAACAGGATGTGTTCAAGGATCTAAGCAGGCATGAGACATCTTTGTTTAAGCAACTGATTCTTATATGTCTGTTCTTTTCTGCAAAGCTTTCAGTGAGAAATTTGAAAAGTATTTTCCCAAGGCTGTTAAATACCTAGCCTCTACTTAGGAAAGATATCATTAACTCAAATACCAGAGAAGGTGGTCAACATAACTTTAACCAAAGCCTTTGGACTGGATCTCCAGCTCTTACAAACCAACAGATGAATCTCTGTTATACATGAATAGTTTGTATAGATAGTCTAGACAGGTAGATAGGCTTTGGTATATACCCTGTCCTTATGAAAAGACACTTTTGAACTTGTTCCACAGAAGCAATCTAGTGCCTGACAGGGTTTTGGCAGCCGAGGAACACAAATGAATGTTGAGCCTGTATCACTGATCCAATCTTCAAAGAGACTCCCCACTTCTGGAAAGTAAGCTGATTCTGCTCACATTTCCAATTGATGTCAAGTATTGTCCTTGCTGGACTCCAACGGGTTGCTCCCCCAGTGCTTCCACCATCTTTAGCACATCTGTGTCTGGAAAGCTTTGGTATCTTGGGCACATCGACAACCAGGTTGCTTCAACACTCACAAATCTTGCTTGCTCACATTTCTCAGCACCTGATATAATACCAGATACACAAAAGAGTCCAGTGCAGGGACACTTAAGCTGGTTCTGTGCGAGCCAGTTCAGGGCTGGAAACTATCACACTGCTTAGGTTTCTGTGTGCCAGAGTGTTGTAGCACCCAGATTATCCTGGGTAACAGACAGCTGATGTTAGTGATGCTGTATTGACTTAAAACAGCTGGGGACCTAGTCCTTCATGTGCAATTGCAGGAAGAAAATATGGAATTCAGAGGAGATTAAATGAATCCAGAGTCTAACCACACTTCAGAAATTTTGCCAGCCCCATTTATTTGATAGAGTACATTTTATCATAACCAGAACATCTCTCATTCTTCCCCCAAAGAACACTCTATGGCAAACAGAGTTTTCTAGAAGAGAAAAAGGAGAAGAGCCAGAACTGCCATAAGGTCTATCAGGGATTTAACTGCTGCACTCTGGAAAGGGTTCAGATAATACGGTGGCCAGCACACTTACCAAAATAAGATTTATGCTATACCTCAGTGCAGGAAAGGCCTTAGAAAGAGTGAGAGGTAACAGAAGTGCTAAACCTACAAAGTTAAAAAAACCCTCTTCCGCAAACAATTTGTATGTACTTGAACTGTTGAATTGATCAAATCTTAGAAGAACAGATGCTGATATCTGTGGTATAGAGCTAATGTGCAGTGCTACAAAAATAGTAACAACATTACTGCAGTGATCTGCAGCAGCCCCTTCACTGTCACTGATGCTTTCCTCCACTGCAGCCTAGGGTTCTACTGCCATCCTATTGCTTATAAATTTGTTGGTTTCCATCTCCTCTTCTGGATGCTTTTGTTATCCAGGAGCACACCCCAAACCCTTATTCCTATTCAGTAAGATCACATACAGTGTTTTACTTACTACAAAAAGTGTTGGAGGGAAAGAAAGATACAGTTTGTCTGAAATGTTCCTGTTTTCAATGAGAGCTTAAAATACTTTAATTTATTGTGAAACAAATAAAATTTAAGAAACCAGTACATGGTGAAAGGCCTAAAATAATAATGGAAAAAACCCCAAACAAGTAAAAAGGGAAATTCTAGGCCTTTTTTTTTTTTTTTTTTTTTTTAGTAAAAAGAGCACATAAAACTGCTCTGCTTATAATTTTTTCTTTCTTTCAAGCAATTGTATCTGCAATGCAGTCTCTGCTTCCCTGGTAACTAAAAAAGGCAAGAAAAGGAGGAAGACAATTATTTAAAAGAAATCTGGTTTCCCAGCTATGGTCCATCACTAATATTTAGGTGTTCATGTTTGATATCCATTTCCAATTAATTGTCTAAGCTTTTGCCATGGTAAGAAAAACAGGTGGACATTTGCTTTGGATAATTCAAATCATCCAACTTAAATGCCTTTCTCAGTTTACCCTAAACTAGTCTAACTAGAGGTACCCCTCAAAATTTGTACTTTTAGGTATTAGCATACTTAACCATTAATTAATATTTATTGCTACTGAAGACTTTGTTCTGGTTAGCACAGACCAACAGGATTGTAATTAATCTAAAGTAAACTCTGTAATTAATATAAAGCCAACTGTGTGCAGGAATTTGCACTCCTCTAATCTAATCCTCAGCGCATCTCATCTAATCATCAATGCCTGTGTCAAAGCTCGTTATCTGGACTTGTGTTGTGACCAGTAGGGAACAAAAACACCAACCACAGAAATGTAGGCTGCAAGGTTTCTACAAGGAGTCTTCTAGTTCAAGACTATCAGTAGCACTAGATCAGATCAGCACTGGCTTTGTCTTGAAAATTTCCAAGAATGGAGATTTCATGGCTTTTCTGGGAAGCTTGTACAGTAGTTTCTAGAAAAAGTCATCTGTGGGGAAGTGTGGAGTTAAACTCTTCCAATCTGTTTTATAAGGTGACTGCAGAATGAAGAAACTGCTCCTCAGCCTGGGCAGCCTCCAGATGTGGGGGGAGAGATCCAAGGTCTGGCAGGACAAAGCTTGTCCCGGTTAGTCAACTACCATATTGTCTGTGAGTGACCTAGTTCTCTGAATTTTAGAGATTAAAAAGTCCAAATGTTGAGTCTAAGATCATCAGGTAGAGAATTATTTCCAAACAGAAATTAATCCCATCCCAAGGTAGATGGCCGTGAGGTGGAATGAGCTGCCCTCAGGACATATGCTCCTTTCATCAGCTATGGTGGGAGAGTAGGTGAACAATTTAGGCTGTACATCTAATTCCAGATGTCAGATATTTAGGTATTTTTGAAACAGAAAGTTAGGAATAATAATTGTTCCATGCACATATGTACACATACATGTGTGTATATGTCTATACACACATATATAACTTACTTAAAAGTTTGGTTATACCACTACAAATTACAGCATTTTAACAATGCTTTGCATCTGCAGAAATAAATGTTGTGATAAAATACTGCTCAGACCTTAATTTTCCAAAAATATCTCTCTCTTAAAGAGATCACAAGAGACTTGATAATAGAAATGAAATGCCTCAAGGTTCAATTTATATTTTCTACTTTTTCCATTTGCAGGAAAAATACCAAAGGCATAAACAGCATTTCTTTGTAACTCTTGATGGAGTTGCACAAATTTCTAAGGAATTAAATTTCAGTGTACACAGACTGTGTAGCTAAAAGAATTCAGGATGCAATGAAATATAACCAATGCATGCTAAGATCCATAGTTATGTCTAGAATAAAATATAACTTAGCTTTTTAACATTCAACAATCCAGTAAGACAAAGCCAATGCTTTGCTAGCAGCTTTAGCCTCTTAGTTTGCAATAATCTAGTTAAAGAAAGTATGTCTAATACAACTAGTGAAGAGTTTTAGAAAGGGTCACTAAGCAAAAAGGTAATTTATGATATTTTTGTATGAAAACATTGTCCTCCTATTTATCTAAATTATGCAGCTGAATGCTGCTACTGCTATTTGCAGCCTCTGTCTCATTTAGTGCAGATATGTTTTTTGACTTTAAATGAAGCAGGATCAGTTCATGACTTTGAGGATAGGGAGGAAGCACCAAAACAGATGCTAGTAAAACAAGCAGCAGCAGCAGCATGGCTGTGACACCTCTGTTGTAGACTAGAAACACCTACACATTGTCCAACTGGTAGCTGTTTCAAGGAAGAATCCCCCAGAATTATATCTTTTATAGCTGCAGCAGTGTTTACTGTTCCTTTCCCTTCATGCCTGATGTTCACATAAAATAAAGACAATTAGGCCAAGCACCATTAAAAGATTTGAAACTCTTCTTAAATAATTATTCTGCTGATAGAGCACTACTACTTTTCTTTTTCCAGCTAATGTAGACAAATGGATTGTCTGTGACCCAGGTCTTGGCTAGCAGTTTGTAGGCTGGATGTCCTATCGTATGTACTAACGACTGTTGATGGAAACAGGACATGAAGTAGCATCCCCATCACAAACCATAAAGATCTACTACTCAGCAGAATAAGCAAAAGAATAAAACATTATTCCATGCAGTCATTTTAAATGGATACAGAGTTTTGGATGCTTATCTGTGGTGACCAGTTTCCTATATATTATGTGACAAGCTCGGTCACTGGCCACAGGGTGCAGAAAGATCTGTGGGATATGCAAAACTACTTTGTAGACAGACGTCAACTGCCGTGAGCCTCTCCCTAAGCAGCTGAGCACACAGTGGTAATATCCAGGTCACTGGGGTTTGGCAGGTTGATGCGGAGCTCTTGGTTCAGTCAGATCTTCAGGGAAATCTTCACCTTTGTTTTAGGCCTCTTCACTTTATATGGCCTGTGTAGTAGTACTAAGGATTTATCAGCCTGCCTTCTGACCACCCACTGGCATCAGAATACCTCAGCGTATTATTATATCCTTTTATTTTCATAACTAGAGAAATAGATATTTTCTGTTTCTATGGTGTGGTTAAGTATATCTTTTTCTCTGTTTCTTAATGTCGGAAGAACCATTGTAATTGCAATCTCAGTCTCCTAACTCCAAACAAGATATTAGAATAAGGATAGCATTACTATCTCTGCAGCTACTTTTATCTCCTTCCTGATAGAGCTTCCTGTAGATTCACCAAAAACCCGTCAAGAATTATCACAATAACTACCCTTGGGCATGGTAGAAACCGAAAGGTCACATTAGGGCTGGCTGAAAAGCAGTTGTTCCAGTTTATGAAACATACTGAGGTTTCAAAGCCTGTTCTAATATTAACAAAAACAATACTTCTTTTTAAACTAGGGTGAAGAAAATAAACCTGTTCCAGGAGACCAGCAGGGATATTGGCTATAACCTACAGATTAGTTACTCACCTTGGACAAAAGAAGAGCCAACCTCAGCTTCCCAGAAGAAACCAATCAGTGAAGAAGTTGAATTTGAGCTTCCCTCCTTCCAGGTAAATACTTTTGTTTTCCTGATACACTCCTGAACCTGAGAACATCATTTATCACAATTTCAGAGAACATTGGCATGTTTTACAAAATGCTTTGGTTTTAACAAAGCAGCCATCCTGAAAGAAAAGAGCTGATTCAAGCTTTGAAGCAGCTATAGCTGCAGAGAGCAGAATAATCTGTCCTTTAGATATTTGGCTTCCTGTTCTGCACACAGTTGCCCATGTCAAAAAGCAGCCATACAAGGTTTTTGGTTCCAGTCAGACAGGCGTCAACATTTCAGGGTGCACATAACAGAATACTTGGGGGTTTTACAAGCCTAAGTATTTTGGGATGCCAGTTCAGACTGGTGCCTTTCCTTACTTCAGATTTATGGTCAGCCCGTCTAGCCAGTACTAACAAATGAAGGCTCTTTCAGCCAGGCAACTATTCACACCTGATGGCTCAGCACTAAAATGCAGCCATACTTCCAGGGTTTAATTCACTCTAGACCTCAGCCGCACAAGACTTCCCAGCACTACAAATCATTGGCACTTTTAACAGAGGTAGACTTGGTGTTTTAATATTCCGTTATCTCCTTTTTTTAAAATTTAAAAAATTTCCAGTAAAATAGGTTGACAACTGAATGTTTTACAAGGTGAAAAAATTTACGAGGATACAAGAACTCAATTACTCCATTAGAAAGACTCTATCAGTTGTGCTAATCTAAATATCATGTTTATCTATGCTTTTGATAAGGGTGTGGGGCCTTTGAAACTGATTTCTGAAGGAGGTAAAACTCATTTGCTAAGTCAGTCTTCTTAGTTTCCTTTCCTACAGTGTTCTGACCAGTTTTAGCCTATTCTGGTACTAAAGTGAAGGTTTCAAAAGGTATTGTAAGAATATGCTGTCAGGTATAGGAATGCTGATAATCAATGTGGATCCCCAGTGTATAATAGCTTTCATATACCTCATTAAAAAACTTAGTCAACTCTAAGAATAAAGAGACTGGAAAATAGATTTTCACAGTTATGGATCTTAGAGAACTGTGTAGATTTTTTTTTTTGAGAAACAGATTAGATAAAGAAGGTTCTGCTCTAATAAAAGTTTGTAGACTGTCTGCACAGGTGTCTTTGGTTACATATATGTTCTTTACTTGGATACTATCAAAGCCTGCATAAGGGATATATCCCAAGAAAGTAGTGATAGCGCTGAATTGCCGACAGCTTTGTATTTGATCTAATTGTGGAATTTACAAGACAAGATTTCTGAAAGCTATAAAAGCTACAAGTTGAAACATTTCCCTGATAGAGGGGTAAGAAACAATAAAAGTGCTTGTACATGCCCTGAACACTGCTTGGCTGAAGTGCAGATACTTATGCCAGCTTGTTCATCCCTGGTAGCTGGTGGGAAGCTCAGATAACCCAAACCTGTGTTTGTTGGGTTTTTTTCCTCCTGGAATATTCCAAAAGCTGTGTGATTTTACCTCCTCCATAAGACTGCATCCCCCAGGAATTAGGATGCTCCCACCATTGTCTAACTGGTCTGTATCTTGCAAGTCCTCCCGTCTGCAGTGCAAGGCAGGAACATAGCTCAGCTGAGGAAGGCAGCCACAGGGAGAAGCAGGAGCTATTCACACTGCTTCTCTCCTAATCCACTGTCTTAGCTTATTTTAAGTGAAACGTTCTGGTTTTGATCAACACTCCCCAAACCATTCAATTTGGACACATTTTATCAAGGAAAAGTTCACATTTTTCCTTTGTGCTGTTCATGAAGAATATCATTCAACACAAAGTCCAGCTTTTCATCTAAAACAATTCCAGCAGCAAACCTAAAAGCTGTAATGTAAATCAGGTTCCTTGATTTGCTCACTAAAATGAAGAAAAAATGATGTTTCGGGATTTTGAGGTACAATTTTTGTAATGCAGATAGCAATAATAATATTATTACAAAAATTTACTACCAGGAATGGAAAATGCATTATACCGTCTTTTAAAAATACTCTGGTTTGTTTGTCCACAGTTTTGAACAACAGTTTTTGTCAGCAGAAATCTGTGACTAAATTTAGTCAACTCCAAACTGAATTTTTAATTGGTCTGCCTTTATAAGTAAAGAAGGGTAGGAAATATTTTCCCATCTCTTCTTAGGCAGCATGTAAGGCTTTGTATGCTACATATTCACGAAGACTGATAATTTCTTCGCATTTAAGTTTTATTCAATATTCAGCATTTACTTTTCCATCCTTTAATGTAATAGAATTCTTTTAACAAGTTTTAAAGTCTATTATATGTTAACATTAAATCAAAGGAAATTCATGACCATTATAAACACTATTATCGCAGAATTTTTCATGACATGATGCATATTGTGATTTTGATTTTAATAATATGTAAACAAATCCACAGTTGCTTCTTGGTCACCTTAGTAAACTCAGATAAAGAAGTAGCTGCTATGCAGGACCAAGCATATTATGCCTCAACCTCAAGACAATTCAAATCTCTTTGTATTCACAGTTTATACATAAAGCATATTTTGCTATCTTTAGTAGATCATAAATCTTTGAAAACTTTTATTGTTTTTGAAATGTCCTCCTGCTGCCTATGTTAAACAATAAATTAGTTGCTTATAAAAATGAGTTTGACTCAGCCAAGATGGTAGTGAAGTAGTGGCTGTTGGGCTGCCAGTGAAGGCTTTGGTTCCCAGGCCTCCAGCCAACACAGACTAAGCAGATTAAAGAAGTAACTTGCTCAGTTTTGATGAAAGATGGGACAAGGTCATACTCAGATACTATCTCTTTCTTTTTCCCCTTTTTATGTTAGCACCTCCTATGCAATTGATAGATCCTAAAATACAGAGACTCTTAGCTCCCTCCTAAACAAATTTCTTTACCTAAACCTGGGTCACATGCAAGCTTCTACTACACTTAGAAGCTGCTCCCTTGCCTGCATCAGTTCTGTTTTGTAGTACCATACAATGGTGACGTGGAGTTTCCAAACTCCAGCTGAACCTTTTCAAGGAAAGGAACCTGTGTTTTCCTCTGCTGGCAGGCCTAGAATATCCTTATGCATACTTGGGGAGCACCACCACTACAGCTGTGCTGGCTTCCAGCCATCAACCTCCGAGTTCAAAAGAGAGAATTTATGAACTCTCTTGGATTCAAACTTAAACATGAGCTTATTCCCAGTAAAGTCAGCGGTCCTTAAACACATACAGAAAGCAAAGCATGGGTTTGCAAAACAAAAATGATTAAAAGAACTGCATGGTTTCTACTGTCTTCTGCTTTGGCTCCTCAACCTCTAACCAGGTGAGTCCAACAATGGTTACAAGACCTGGCCAACCCTCAAATCTTTCTTTTGGAGAAAGTTCATATTTATTTTATTTTCATTGCCAAATCAGAGTAACGCCTAATTTGAAATGGAAAAATACTACATGAAATGGAATTTCCTTCTTCTGCCTAGCCCTAATAATGACTTAGAATTGTAGTTTAAGTAAAAGATAATGATATTTTTATTAAACTAACTGACACTTGTTAGCAACACTAAAGGGTCAAACTAGAGGAGGTGTTGCTTCATGCTGCTCAAATGCGTAACAAAATGCAATTATTTCCCCTTCAAAGTGCTGCAATGACTTTTTCCACTCATTTATGTGGTATCCTAATTCATGTTCCCTGAATATGCAAAGCAGAGGCATTCCTTTGAAATATCCCTGCCATGAGATTCCGTGACAACTCACACTTATCTACTATAAAAACGTTTCTCTCTCCTCTTGCTCAAAACTTTTGGGTTTTTTTTTTTAACAGAGCTCAGTAATTTTCATTCTCTCCCAAACTGAGTTTAGGAAACACATTTAAGCAGAACTGCAGAAGATTCAAGATTTGAGATTTTTTTTTTTATGCACCAGAAACTAGTGAAACTAGTGCCATGTGTGAAGAATGCCAATGTATTTAGTGTTCTACTCTGAAAGTAAAAGGGTCATGTAAGATGAGAAGAAGGTATGATTACTGTTGGTAAGGTGATGTTAGTTGAACTTTCCACGCTGATTAAGGCAAAATACTTATGAATGAAGGCAGAAGCATAATTTATCCACATTGCATCTCTCGGTTAACTGATTATGTAAATGGTCTTCAAGACAGATTATAAGAAATGAATATACATGTTTTTCTATCAGGTCATTCTTGATCAGAATAATTTATTACAAGGTTATAAATATCGACTCCTGCTTATTATGTTTCATACCACTCAGAATCAGGCAGAGTAATGTGTGGACTATAGCTGAGTTCAACCCAACCTTTACATTGCATAAGAACAGACTTTAGACGGAGAAAAAAGATTGTTAATATTGCAGCAGTGTTGGGGATTTTTGTGCATTAAATCCTCCTTTTGGAGGGAGGAGAGAGGAAGAGGCAAAAGGATACAGCACCATGTTTCTGCCGCTCAGGCATTTACCCCTCTCCTTCATCTTCAGAGAAAAAAAATCCAAACTGCCAAATAACAAACACCAAGACCTGGGATTCTCTGATTTTATGTAGCCTCATTTTACCTGATTTTCACGTGTAGGAGGCAAGTTGTTCAGTTCTGCCATGTTTCTGATATTTCCTGGTGTGAATTTTATCTTAATTTCAGCTCTTTCACCTTATTCCCACTCACAGCCTGCTAAGTTGTAGTCACTCCTCTCTGATCGTATTGCTTTACTATTTGGATGTTCAAATATTTTCCTCCAATTTCTTCCCAACAATGCCTTTCCTAAGCTGTGTATAATAAAGTCTATTAGCCTGTTTCTGCTGGTCACATGCAATTGTCCTTTCAATTACTATATTTCATTCAATTTTGTTCTCTTTTGTACTGAGATACACATATACACATATATATACACAGGTATGTGTTTATTTTATTTTAATTTATTTGGGCTTTATTTTATTTTATTTTATGCATTCTTA
This sequence comes from Porphyrio hochstetteri, assembly GCA_020800305.1. NCBI lineage: Eukaryota > Metazoa > Chordata > Aves > Gruiformes > Rallidae > Porphyrio > Porphyrio hochstetteri. The sequence goes on along the minus strand of CM036905.1, from coordinate 29,798,351 downwards.
ATTATGGAATACCTAAACTGTAGAACAATGGAGGCTATGTGCTAAAGATTGATAAGACCCTGATCTCACCTGTGAAGCTCATTACTGTACAGATATCATCGCTTTAACAGCAGCATGCATCTCATGTGAAGTCCATGCCTAATTTGTGGTGCTGGATAATTCCCTCTTTCACCTCGCTCAGTGCACCCTCGTGGGTTGTGCCTTTGACCAAGCACTGGTGCTGTCGGGAACCCCTTTTCTCAGTTCCACCAATATGAAGCTGGTATCAGGCTTCTGTCTGGGGAAGCAGAGGAAAGCCGGGGAAGCAGAGAAAAGCCAGAGTAACTGGGTTGGGTGCATCCATGAGAGGGAATGCGAGAGACCAGGTATATCACCTGTCAGACTTCACCTGATGCAGCTGTAACATCCTTCTCAGCTGGGGTTTTTTCCTGACATGGTGTGTGTGCAGCTAACAGAATCTGAAAACTAGTAGGCAATTTTCTGGCAAAATGGATTTTAGTTGGAAAGTGCTGAGTTGCTGAAAAGAAAGCTTTTCACAGAGTGTACCATCTTCAGTGATACAGTGATTAGGAATGCATTCTCTGCTTGAGGATAGAATCTCTGCTTGAAACTACAAAGAGAGGACCTCTGTTGAGTCGCCAAAAACCTAGCTCTCACAGTAGAGTCCTAAGATAATAGAGGCATGGGGCTCAAACAGTTGCTCCAGCCCAGGTTATGCTCTCCAAGTACAGAGATTCACAGGTCGAGTATCTGGAAAATAATGAGATAGGGCTTGATCATAGAATCACAGAATCACAGACTGGTTTGGGTTGGAAGGGACATCAAAGACCACCTAGTCCCAACCGCCTGCATGGGCAGGGACACCCTCCACTAGACCAGGTTGCCCAAAGCCCCATCCAGCCTGTCCTTGAACATTGTCAGGGAGGGGGCAGCCACAGCTTCTCTGGGCAGCCTGTGCCAGGGCCTCACTGCCCTCTTGGTAACATATGTGGAATTTGCCATTACTACACACACATATGATGCTGTTGCATTACTAGTTTATATAGTAAAATTATAAATCCATGCCACCACAGTGATAGAACAGGCTTCCTTGCTTGATTCTGGAATGTATTGTTAAAGGCGAGAATATTTCTAAACAACTGGTGTAACAACAACTATATCAGGCTACCCAAGCAGTTTATTTTCTTTAGAGGCATTAAAGAGATACAGAACACACTTTGGTAGAAAAGAAATAAAAATCTGAAATCCCGTCTACTGTACTTCAGTAATCCCCCTGACATGTCAAACAGTAACTTCTGCTAAATGATTCCATGGCTTCTGCGCCTTCCTAGAAGTTTGCCAAACAGTTTCTACAGGACATTTCTGCATGATTACAGCCCAGATTTACATTGTCTGGGAAGGGAAAACTCCCCCCTGGTGCAGCAGTGGTACAGCACTGCAGCCCTGCACTCCTGCAAGCAGGAGTTGTACCACAGTGACAGCAGAAGGGAGAGACACCCTTGACCTGAGGTCCCCAAGCGTAGCCTGCACAGGATTTTTACTACAAGGATGAATTTTATGGCATCTATTGTTATGTCCACTGAATTCACAGTACTGAGCTGAGGATAAATTTTCTTAGGTGTCCAACAGACTCATTCTCTAGAGAGAGATGCAGTGTCATTTCTCTTTATTTGTGTTTGCCAGTGGGCCTTCCCTGACCCAGTGTTGGTTGGACCACCTCTCTTAGCCAGATCAGGAGAAGATAGAGACATTTGCAAAATCAAAACCCTTGGTCAGAATGGGATAGTCTAAAAGGCTATGTCTTGTGGAGAACTTTTGTCTCAGTCTTGGTGGTTTCCATTTAGGCAGTACTACAAAAAATAGATCTGTCTCAGCCATAGAGCTAATGGGTCTTAGACATATAAGCCTCACTGTATGGCAATGATGGTCTTCTATTTATATACCCCCTTTTATCCAGGCAGATTCCAAAGAAGTACACAAAACTGTGTTTGTGTATACAAGATTTCACCCAGTACAAGTCTGCAGGTCCCTCAGGAGTGGAACTCTGCAGCTGTTTAAACAATGCACAGCACTGCCCAGCAGTTCAGAGAATAAGATATTTTCAGGCTGAGGTTGAAGCAGTGATTTAGACTCCAGATACATTAACCCTTGTCTTTGGCTGCAGAGGCCAAGTGCCAAGTGCCAGCTTCACAGAAGAACATGGGTGGTGACACCTTTATCATCTCACTGTGTCCTGGGTAGGAAATGCAATAAGGTGGTCCTTACAGATGACTTGAGAAAGTTAGGTTCCTCACAGCAGATTTCACGTGGTAAAATGGCTTTCACTTACAGTGTTTAATCTTGGAAATACAGAGAGTGCCACCTTCAGTCCTCCAATCTGTATTTTCTAAACAGAAGCTCAGTGCACTGAAAGTTAGAGAGCAAGCACACCTTCTCTATAATGAGAGCAAGACCTATCTTCAGCCACTATTTGTGGTTTCAAGCCAGCTCCTGCAGCCAAGGTACCAAAACAATTTTTATCAGAGTCAACTATTTGTAACGCAACAGTATTAGGCATTATCTTGTGATCTGATCTGGTCTGCTTGAGCTTAGTCACTGCTTAACATGTGCACAACTGCAACGTGCATTTAGACATTTCAAGCTTGTCTGCATCTCTCTTTGAACTGTTGAATGACTTAGGGATCTAACTCCAGAAGAGACTTTATAATGAACTAAACCAACCAGTTAGCAATAGGAAAACCCATACGCTCAGAAAATGAGTACTTCCAGAAGGAGCTAGCAGCCATTTGCTGGAAATTAGAAACCTGAGCAAGAGCCAGTCCAGAGAAGAGTTAGTCTCTGCTCCCAGACACTGCTGGCACCCTCGGCACCAGCAAGTCCTTTCCTGGGACAGGATACAGTTTAAGACAAACATATATCAGAAGTAGGTACCTAAGTGGGAGCAATATGTCTATGCTTTCAATACAGAACACAACTCAATTCATCCTCTGTGCAATCCTGGAAGCTCCCCTTCCCAAAGTTGGTCTAAGGGAGGTATCCAGGCTGAGGCAGGAGCACTGATGCTGGGGCAGGATCACTCAGGCTGGAGTGCTGGTTCTCCCAAAGCCACTCTGCAGATTAAGGCAGCAACTCATGCAGGCAGCAAACTTGACAAACCTGACAGTCACCCACATAAATGGAGCTTGTGTAACCAGAGCCTTGGAGCTTAGCTGTGACCTGATACTGCCCTCATAGTATGACCCACCCCAGAACTCTACCACTTTTCATATTTTTAAAAACAGTTCTTGGGGTATTGTGGGGAACCCAGGTCTTATCTGAAAGATGTTGGCTCTGCGTACCTTGGCTCTCAAAAGCCTGGCTGCAAACAGCCAAGTTTGTGTGCAGACAAGACAAAGTGCATGTGAGTGTGAAGGGGACTGTTAATGAAGCAATCCTGCTACTGTACTGTAAGATCAGTCTTGTCACCATACAAGCAGGGGTACTGAGCTCACCAGAGGAAGGGAGGGAGAAAGGGAGATCAGTACCTGGAGCTCGTTCAAATTAAGGTCCTAGTTCTGCAACCAGGTTTGCTAGTGTTAACAGGGTTTCTGCTTGGGCTCATGTTGGCAAATGGAGACTTAGTTACACATTTCTGATTAAACCTAAACAGAATTTGACAGCGCAACCTTTTCCTTATGCTAGAAACCTACAGCTGTGCGCCAAATATGCAAGATAAAAAAATATAAGAGGACTGAAAACAGTATAAAAATAGGTTACAGTAAGCATACATTTTTTTAGAGCTTCATATTTTTTCCAGTTGATTCCACCCAGTCCATCTTTCTTCAAATAATTGTCATTAATCAAATACAAATACAGGCCCCATGAGTCTAACTCAGATTTAAAGCTAAGCACATATGTAAGTGTTTGTTGGTCTGGAGTCTTAGTTGTTGCAGTTTTATTGAAAAACATTCTACAATAGATTTTTTTTTCCTTTGCCTCCCTTCCTCCCACCCAACAAATCAAATTACAGAAGGATTGATCTAATAATTTTGAAAAATGCTTTCCTATATCAAATATAGTCTTACCCCCCCCCCCCCGAAAAAAAAACCAAACCCAAAACCACAGCCAAGCCAGAACAAAATCTTCTTTTTACATTGTCAACAGCAGATACCATCAAGAGTCTTGCTTTAAATCTTGCAGATAGACAGCAGCTTCAGCAACATGCAGCACAGTGATGGTTACACAGAAAACAAGTAAGCTCATAAAGCATTGGTTCACACAAGTCAGGAAAAGCGAGAGGTAGGATTCAGGTAGGCTGCTGCTCCCTTGGGCAGTTCCTCCAAAGGCACAAGAGATGCAGCAGCTTTCTGATGAACAGCAAGTGCCTGGATTTGGGCTCAGAAAACAAAAAAGCCAACCTGTACTCTGCTCTGTCAAAACATGCCGCACGCATCTGCTGTTGCTGGAAGAAACCTTATTGCTGTCAATAGGGTTCTTTATGGTTATGAAGACAAGTGTGTGGCTGTGTTTCTACACAACTTGGTATAGGAAAAGTTATATTCTTAATGAAGTTTTCATATGTGCATGTATTTATATCTATACATGCTTACATTCTGTATATACACCCATACCTTACATTCACATAGACACAAACAGGAAGGTTATTTTCCAACCCACAGCTAAAAGGAGCAAAATGAAAGCCCAAAGCCTGATAACCCTTGGCACCCTGACAAACTAAAAGAACCCAAGAAAGCAGAAAAGAGCAGAACGTGTCCTTCCTCACTCATCACAAGGAGTCCAGACTACACCCCTACCACGGTCCCAGGCTGTTATAGCATGCTCAGCCACATCTTTTTCTGAAAGCCTCCTTTCTGCAACACGCTGCAGCTTTTCACATTCCTCCTCTCCACAAAAGAGCTTTTGGATATGCAAAGTCAACCAGCCCTTATTATGTTTTTTTTTTCCTCCATCTCTAACATCCTGTGACACATACTTTTGCTTCCAGCTGCCCCATGACTTAGTGTAGCATTTCCTCATATCCCTGTGATAAACCTTTCAGGGAACTCTGCATTGGGGACATTCTGCTTGTGCTGAACCAAGATTTGAACATTTTTAGGAAAAAAAGACACTTCATGCTACTTTAATTCAATCTTGCCCTTAAAGAAGGATTTGCACAGGGAACATTTCAGCGTAAACCCTCCATCTGTCCTTTAGGAACATAATGTTAGATTGACAGCAGGGATACAGATTTCCAGAAAAACAGCAAATAAGTTTTCAGGTCTCTTTTCTACACACCTTCTGCAAACCTTGGATGTTACTGGAATGGAAGATGAATTATTCAAGTTCTGCGAAATCAAGGAGCAAGGCCCTCCATGAGGAAAAATTGTGTAGAGGGTAAGGGTCAAGGTATGCCTTGAATGTTCTCAGTTATCTATTATACTACAAACCAAACACAAGAGCAGAAAAGGACTTCTTAATTCCAGTCGCCTTCTTCCCTCTTCTTGTAGTAGGGGGATTTGCTTAATTCTTTACAGCTGACCCAGCCCTTCTACCCTGACAATCTTTGTGCAAAGTTTACGGCATGCAGCTGTGGTCCTCCTGCTCAGGGCAAGAATGTTAACCCTTCCCCTGACAATCCTTGAACTAGTTATTATATACAGTCCATCACACGAATCTGATTTGAGACACCACCAGATGGTTGTTATTTAGGTGAAAGCAGACCCAAATAGAATAATAGTCCAAAACACTACAGGGTCAGTTACTAGAATACTAATTTGTGATCAGAAGTTGGAAGGAAGAAAAATGTTGGCATGGAGAATGGGCATGGATGAGAACTGTTTGTATTCCTTAGTCCATTTGCATTCCTCTTCTTGAAGAACTTTCAAACCAAAGCTGAGAGCTTTTTCTTCCATTAACTGTCTTGTTTGGGAGGTTGAATCAGGTTGGGTTTGGGTTTTATTTGTGTGTTTGTTTGTTTGTTTTAAATGAGCTGTTCTGAAACACAAACCTTTTTAAGGAAAGGTTGAACTTAATTCACAGCGGAGCCAGAAAAAAGAGAGCCAACCTTCTGCTGGCACTCCTGCGCCTGAAAAGGGAAGAAAATTGACACCTGGAAATGCTGACATTTCGGAAAGCAAATTTTACCCATTTTAAGTACAAGTAGGATGCTGGCAAACAATGTGACATTGAAGCAGGAGGAATGTAGGAAAACTTACAAAACAAAACTTGAGAGGGCTATTTAGGAACAAATAAATAATGAGTGTGTTGAGCAGCGCCATGGCTAATGAATTTGCATCACCACGTTTCCAGTCATGGGCAGAATCTGGTACATACTGCTTATCATTCCCCTCATAACAGCTGCACAGGTATTAACAGTAATTCCTGAAGTAGCTTATTGAAACCATTGGATTTATGCTGTTCTACCTCAAATCGGCATGACAGTTTCCTTTAGGGCTTTGCAGATAGTTGATACTTCAATTTGGAGGCCAAGTTACACACTGATTCAGTTCAGCCTGAACTGAGTTTGGATTTTCTTTGTGTTTGCTCTCTTCACTGAAGGGAAAAAGCAGAAAAGTTGTGCTTTACAGAAAAAAAAAAAAAAAGGTAAATAAACTGAAGGGCAAAACCCTTGACACTGTTGGAGGAACCTCCATCTTTTCAGTCTTTCTGGAGCCACCCTGTCCCTTGCCGCAGGTGGATGATGTAACCACCTGGCCAGCACTCCTGGACTGACCATGGCTCTTGGGGAGGGTGGGCAGGGGGAGGACACGCCCCTCCCATGGTACATGCAGCACAGACTGCAGTGCTTTAACCCTTCTGCTTGACTTCTCCCTTCCTTGCCCTGTCTTTCCCCCATAAGCCCATGTCTCAATGGCATGCCACACTGGAACCGCTCTGCCAGGCCCACCTGAGATGGGGGAATGCTGGTTTTGGTGATGGGGATACCTGCTCATCTGGGGAGCACTGGGATCACAAGCCAGAATAGTCTGGATTAAACAACCAGTATATTTTTAAAAGAGTTTTTCCTGCCAACTGGACAACTTCCCTTTCAATCTGCAGCACTTTGGACAGTCTCCTGTTTCCTGCATTAGCATTAGGCACCTAATGAGTTAGCACACCTAATGCCTGAATCACCCTCTCTCCAGTATTTATAAGGACAGACCAGCACTTCTAGCATGGAAGCACCAGCTAAGCAGCAGGTCGGACTAAGTGCACAAAGCTCAAAGCAGCAGGTGGGGTGAACAAAGCCCTAACACTTCCTTTGCTGATCACCTTCAACAACAAAGTCACCTGTGACGTTGATGCGGGGAGAGGGGGGGACATTTTCTGCCTGGATTTATCCACGGTTCTCCAGTTTCCTCCTCCAGTTCTCCACAGCCTCTTCCTAGAGAAATCAATGTGTTATGATCTAGACAAGTGGTCCGTGTGGTGGGTCAGGAACTGGCTGACAGGCTGCACCCAGAGAGTGGTAGGAAATAGTTCCTTTATAAACTGGCAACCTGTCACAAGTGGGTCCTGCAGATATTAAAAACGGACCCAGCACTGTTTAAAATCTTCATAACTGATCTGGATGATTGGATCGAATATAGCTTGATGACGTTTGCTGATGATACCAAACTTTGGAAGGAAGAGCCATCATGCAGGAAGACCTGGATAGGCTGAAACAGTGAATTAAGAAGAACCTTATGAACTTCAGTAAGTACAAGTGTAAGGTCTTGCAACCAAGAAAACATAATCCAGGAGTGCAGCACAAACTGTAATCTGCCTGTCTGGGGAGCAGCTCTGTTGAGAGGGACCTGGGGGTCTTGTTGGACAGCAAACTCAGTATGAGTGAACAGTGTGCTGGTGTGGCAAAGAAATTCAGCAGGATGCTGGGCTGCACCAACAAAAGCATTACCAGCAGAGATGGAGAAGTCACTATTCCATTCTACTCAGTGCGTGTCAGGCCAAACCTGAAGGGCCACAATGAGGATCAAAAGACTGGAAAGTCTGCCAAGTGAGGAAAGGCTCGGTTTGTTCAGCCTAGAGAAAAGAAGGCTTAAGGGAGACCTCATCACCATGTTTTAGTACTTAAAGGGTGGCTAAAAATAAGATGGAGACTCCTTTTTTACAAGGAGTTGCATGGAAAAGACGGGGGATTATGGGTACAAGTTACTCCTGGGAAGATTCCAATTGGACTCAAGAGGAAAACTTTTCACAATGAGAAGAACCAACTATTGGAATAATCTCCTCAGGAAAGTAGTAGACTCCTCAACAGTGGAAACTTTTAAGATTTAACTGGACAGGGTGCTGGTCCACCTTGTCTAGACCATGCTTTTGCCAAGTAAGGGTGGACCAGATGGTCCTTGAGGTTCCTTCCAACCTGATATTCTCCAAGGAGTCCCTTTTACTCTGATGTGCTCTCCACTGGTGTCCGTAACTCTTTTATATACCATCATTCAGATACTTTCCTCATTTGGGCTTGTTTATAAGCTGATCAAGAAAGCAACTGATTTTTGAATGATACTGTGCTACATAGATCTGTGGTACAAATACAAAAAGATGTATCATAACATTTTTTGGAACGCAAAGGCAAACAAAATAAAGCCCAGACATCAACATATATTTAGTCCAAGCAGAAGACAATTGGAATTAATTTATTCTTACACTTTACTCTATCATAAATGTATATAAAAGGAATCCTTGTAAATCAAAACTAATTTGCAAGCAAAAAACCCAAACAACAAATGAACAACCCAGGAATAAATCTGTGGCACTCTGTATACTTGTATGGTGAGTGGATTTTTGTCCCACAATGCTAGTCTTGTTAGATGGGTTTTTTTCTTGTTTTCTGTATTATTGTACCTAATTTGTTCTATTGAATAGAAAACCCAAGAAAGTTTGTGTTGTAGGAGTTTTTCCTGTGCTAGCAAACAACACAAACGGCATCACAATCACCTGGGGCCCCTTCAGCTTAAACAGTACTCATGCTAATTGTTTTCAAAGGTGCTGTCTTTAGCAAATAATTCCATAAACTACTAAGATTTTCAGAGCTGGAACTTCTGTGAGTCATTCCAGAGAAAGTCCTCCTCCTGAACCTGTTTTCCCCTATCAGGTTATTTGCTTTTCATCTATCTGTTTATGGAAAAAAGCAACCAGAATCCCCCAAGCCCGTCACTGGAGACCATGTTCCTAACTCAGTTGAAAGGTAGTCATAGCTGTGGGTCTGAAATTTCTGCGGGTTAGAAGGCTTTGGTTTGTTTCTTGAAAGATGGGTTCATAATGGAAAATAGTGTTAGGCTAAAGCAATAGCACTGGTGGTATAATTTGGCAGAAAAATAAAGGCCATCCAAACAAAAGGGTTTGCATTTCTGGAAAAATAATTTTAGTTTTGTGCCAATACTGTCTGGACTGAGCAAAAATATGATTTACACCTTTCTAAAACCTTGAACCCTTTGCCAGAAGTATTTAAGAAAAGTCAAAATCCTACGGACTAAATTTCTTGGTCTGCCATTTCCAATAAGTAAGTTTGATAAATAAAACTTAATTTGTACATCTGCCATGGATTCCGGGGTATGATTAATAGCTCGAATGTTGTGGCCAGTAGCCAATGTATGTATGTGATTACAGCAATCTTAAATATAGTACATTTTGAATAAATATTCCAAAAAAGAATATAAAAAATACTCCATGCATGCTTGGAAAAAATCTTGTCCCAGTGTCAAATATTAAATCCTTATGAAAGTTAAATACCACAGGCATCGTTAGGCAGAATCACAGAAGCATGGGGTGCCACTGGCATCGGCTCAGCTTTGGGAGCTCAATCACTGAAACACCATTTCTGTTCATTTTGTTTTCTACATTTTCTTTCAACTGAAGTGCTGCATATGGTAGTAGGAAAAAACCCCAATAAACTCATACCCAAAACCCCCTACTTTGCCAAAAGCACCATGTTAAACTTGTTGTCTTTAAAGTGAACTTCAAAAAAAAACAAAACCCAAAAAATCCCTAAAAAGATTATAAATGTTGTTCATTAAAAAGTTTTACTCTGCTAACACAGACTTTGTGATGAGCACAATTTCCCTCTCATCTTCAAAAGGCATCATGTTCTTACCTATACTGACAGCAGCAGGAGGATAATAGAGAATTACTAAATTTAAACTCTCCGGCGCTTGCACCACAGAATTACTCATTTGATGAAACTTTCACCCGGCAGAGTTCACTGGGATTTCAGGAAAAATAAGAGATATTATCCAAATCCCTGTATCTGCAGGATAGGGAATTTTTATTCCTCCTCCCTCCTTACCTTCATGCCATCTCCTTTTCCACTTCTGGAGTCCCGCTGCTGTTGGCTCTTGTACCTCCACCACGCCTCTGCTCTGCAGGGGAAAACTCTGCACCAGGGGATCAGTTTTAGGTAGGAACAAAAGGGGTGGAAGCTCCTGGAAGTTCAGGGCTTAACTAAGGCTTGTTCAAGCCAATCAGTAATTTTGGCTTTAATACCAGCCATGTGGTTTTAACAACTTCTTTAATGAAAACTTACTCTGTGCATTTTTCTTTTGTGCACAAGGTTTCAAGAGCCTGTGTTCTGTGAGCCTCCCCTCTCTGTAAAAAGTGCAAGGTAGCCTAGCGATGGTTTTAGGGTTAAAGAAAACCTTATCTTTGGTAGAAATTTTAGACACAAGGTTCCCAATCCTGCCGAATTATTCAAAGCAAATATTTTTGCAGAGACATGGACAACACCATGTTGAGAATGGGAATGGAAACTCAATTGCAACCTAAACTTTTTGGGGAAGTGAAGAAGTGCCTTTGCTATTAAAGGCTATCGTCTGCCTACCTCCAAATGGGTGAGGTTCATCTGGTATACCTACATTCCTTATTTAACTGTTCTTAAACAGCAATCACTTCTAAAAGCAAGGCTTGCTCTGCTCTAAGCGCTGAATTCTGAGCCAACATTTGTATTAAGCAGTATTGACATCCAGTGGAGAGTTAGAATAATTACAGGCATGCAGATAGACAACCAAATGTATTGTCCAGTTTATCTTCTGAGTTCAGCTTGAATAGAGCCATCTACTTACCTTAAACTACTCATACTATCTTCCTACAAAACATGACTCTTAACCTTAGGAAATTCCCTTTGTTGAGAAAAAATACAATAACTTCAGACTAAGCCTACTATTTCTCTGTAAGGTGTTTTCTTCTGTGTGGAGTTTACTTTTATTCCATACACTTTTCCTTTTTTGTTACAGTTGTTCAAAAGTCATGTCTGGGCCGCAGGCACTGTTGTTTTCTATTGGAAAGAAGACGTCGAAGCATGTGTCTGTTTTCCAGGACACATAAAAATGTACTTGTCTCTGAAAATGGTGTTATAGTGCAATTTAAATCCAGATTTAGTGTCTCAGACTTGATCATGTTTCCTAAAGGTTAGAAAAGATGGACATGCATGAGTCACCAAAGTGGTATCTCACTGCAGTGGAAGCAATGTGCTATCTAGCCCTTGCAATAAAGGAAGAATGAGTATGAGACTTGGAGCAGTAGCGATAACCTCTTCAGCACTAGTCTAAGGAGAATTTGGTGACCCCATCTGATTCTAGCAGGATTATGTTCTTATCAAAGAAAGCTAAAGCTAATTTTAAAATGTTTGCTTTCTCCCGCAAAAGTTGTCTACTCATTGTATAACTAATCTCTTGCCAGCTCTTGGCAATAGAAAACTGAACAACTTTTTGACAAAAGTGGTGAAAATTGGGTAAAAATCACTGTAAGGCTGAACGAAAAGAAAAAACCCCACAAACTAGTAATGCATTTTGAATAACTAAAACTTCTGTCTTGTATTTTATCTCTACACTCCAGTAAAATCTATCCTGGGACACTGAAGGTCTCAAAACATCAACAATTGAAAACAGAGAATGCATCTACTGGCCACCAATTAGAAATCTGTCTTCTTGCTGTACTTTGATGGCCTATGCCATATGAGTTGGCTGCCTTTAGTTTTGCCCAAAGGCATTCACATTATAGAAAAAAAGTCTTGTATAGTGTTAATTCAGGCTCCAGTGAATTTGCTGAACATCTGGTCCTGTTGTAACTGCTCAAAACTGCAGAAGGCAAGGTGTTCAGCAGTGCAGATGCAGACTTGGGGGAATGTTATATATTCCCTTCCAGTGCAATTTTCAGAGAGAAAATTGAGAAGAAAACAGATACACAAAGAAGCTATACTGCTCTAAAGGTACCAGTAGTGTTCGAAAGCTCATATAGCTCCAAGGCCTTTGATGGCAAATGCCTCAGTCTTGGACAATATCCTGTGGAGTTCATAATACAGTAGGATTGCTGAAAGGGGAAACCTCTGGTTGAGATGCTCAATACCTCAGCATCTGGTGTGCTCCCGTAGACTGTCCAGGTGATCCCACCATATAGGCCTGTTCACCCCAAAGCCCAATACATTTGGTGATCTATTTTTTTTTTTAATTTCAAAGAATTGGTAGTATTTATGAAACATGTAGCCACCTTGCTTACAAGCCCAAAAGCACTGCCATCAGGAGCACCTGCCTCACAAGAGGCCTCACACCAGGAGCTTATTGGGGAAAATCTGTCTTCAATGAAGACTAGAGAGCTACCTGTTTTCATAAAACATGGGATGATAGGTCCAGGATGATGGTCAAGATGGACCATGGGGGTGTGTGGAGGAAGGCTGCTTGTGACAGTTGTATAGCTCCTGAGCATTGCTGGCTGACAGTACAGGCAGCATGTTTCAAATACACAAGAAAAACACTAAAAAGGCTGTTTCAGAGCCTGTGTGTCCCATAG